>JACAVU010000005.1:49061066-50496066 GCA_014183005.1 Castanea mollissima | reverse complement strand
GGAATCTCGGTACCCATAGATCATCACCAAATGATTTTTCAAAAGTTTCACCAACACAAGCTCAAATCAACCACAAATCCAAATCAAAATTCAATCAATTCTTCAATCTCTTGCCTTTACGCACCACTATGGCTCACTGGATCCTTAGCCCACCGTGAGCTCCACTTCACATACTATTTGCTTCTATTGCATACAAGATTCACACACTCATTCTCAATTTCTTTGATTTTCTTTTGTATTCTTGCACTTTCTTAGCTAACAAACACAATATTCAACAGCAAAGCAATCTCAAAAACTGAGAATAGTAACTGTTTCTGTTTTAGAAGTTGAACTGTAATTTGTTTTGGGTGTATTTTGTGCTTGCTTGCCAAGAAAATGTAAGAAATTTTGCATAGGAAGCTTTTCTTTTAATTCTTCTTTTCTTTCTTCAAATTTGAGAAATTAAGAGTATGTTTGATACCACAAAAGCTACTTTATCTGTTTCTTTGATTTTCTTTTGTATTGTTGAACTTTCTTAGCTAACAAACACAATACTCAACAACAAAGCAATCTCATAAATTGAGAACAGTAATTGTTTTCGTTTTAGAAGTTGAATTGTAATTTGTGCTTGCTTGCAAAGAAAATGAAAGAAAAATTGCATAGGAAGCTTTTCTTTTAATTCTTCTTTTTCTTTCTTCAAATTTTAGAAATTAAGAGTATGTTTGGTACTACAAAAAGCTACTTTATCTATTTTATCACTTCTCTTTACAAAACACCCAACATCAGTGGTTTTTTTTTTTTTTAGCACTCAATACAATAAAATAATATATCTACTATAATAAACAACAACCACCACCACCAACACAATAAAATAATTTATCTTTTAATAATTTTTTTTTTTACCATCTTAGCTATAGTGCACAGTCATCTTTGGCTATGCATTGTAGCTCAACAACAAAATAAAATTCCTTATGCTCCAATGATACGTTAGCCTTTTGTTCCACTTTTTTTTATATTTAGTTGCTAAACTTATCATTTTACCTATTTGTCTCCACTAATACTAATGCTCTTAATTATCTGTGTAAAGTTGTAATTTACAACTATGTTTTTGTTGACTTTAATTCCGTGTCAAATTTGATTGTATTTTGTTCAATCATTTCCCTGTATGTTTGTGAGATTTAATGTAAGGGTTGAGTATGAGAGTTTTGTGAAGAAATGTAAAGATGGTGAAGCTAGTGACTTGCTCACGACTGGCTCACAAGTGGACAACTAGCGAAAGGTCACGTGAGAAGCACATACTTGGAAGTTGCATAGACTTATGCTAGGCTGGTTTTTACGAGTCACTTTGCGGCTTGGCCAACTCGTGAGTGACCCATGAAACTCTCTACTTGCATGATTTTAAAGAGTGCTTTCCTCTTTTTCTTTTTTTTTTTCTTTTTTTATGCACACTATCTAAACCCACATTACCCACAAAATTGTAAGGAGACATTTCAGAGAGAAAACCCTAGCATTACACTTAAGAGTTAGAGATTGTAAAGTCACAATCATCTACACAATTTCTCTTAGTTTTCCTCTACTTCAACCTCTTCAATTACAAATCCTTGAGAGGTTCTTAGCCTAAACACTTACCTTATCCAATCTAAGTGTTAAGAGAAGTTTTGGTGCATATGGGAAGCATTGAAAGAAGCCATTGATTGACAGATGCAACTTGAAACTAATTACGGAATCTGGATAACTAGTGAAGGCATGGCTCGGTAAAGTTCGTTGGTAGCTAGAACTTTGAAGGTTCAATTTCATTGGGTAGATTAGGCTTGGAGGGACTTTTTGATATCCTTGTACTCTAATTTTATCGGCTTGGAGAGCCATGGAGAGGTTTTTCGCTGAGTACTTTGATTTTCTCTTCGATAACACGTCTTGGTGTTATTTTGTGTTTGCATCTCTCTTCCCTTAGTCTTTATGCTTTATATTTATTGTTTATTGTATTTGCATATGCTATAAAGTAGTTTCAGCCTTATTGCATTACACTTACTCTTATGCCGCACCTAGTTAAGTAGGGTAAAAGCAATCTAGCCATTTGTTTAAAATTGGGGGTCTAAACAAGCAATAGTGTTTTACACTATTTGAGCTTTCAATTGGTATCAGAGCAGGTACACATTTTTTATTTGATTATCTTTGTGTGATCCTAGATCCCATTTGCGATGGATGATCTCAATCTCTTAACGCACCTCCCTTCTTCAATGAGAACAATTATGCATTTTGGAAAGTATGTATGCATGCTTTCTTATGTGCTATCGATGAGAGTGTGTGGGACTCCGTTGAGATTGGATGGTTTAGGCTTGACAAACCCAAGGCCGAGTGGGATAAGGCCGTCGTTACTTTGGCCAATGCCAATAGCAAAGCCATTAATGCTATTTTCTGTGATGCATCTACTGGCAAATTTCACCGAATATCTCATGTGAAGACCGATTCAAGGAAGTGAAAATGAGTGAGGACGAGTCATTTGGCTCATTTTATGGTAGACTTAACAAGATGGTCAATGCCAAGCTTAATCTTGAAGAGAAGATAGGGGACACCAAAGTTGTGAGGAAGGTCCTAAGGTCTCTACTCGAAAGCTTCTAGTCCAAAGTCACTGCCATTCAGGAGAGAAAGACTTAGATGCCATTAACATTCAAGAGCTTGTTGGCTTACTCCAAACTTATGGGCATAGGCTGCCATCTCATAAAAGCAGCATGTCTCTTGCTCTTAAGACCATAATGAGAGAGCTAATGAGTCCTCAGATGAGGATGATGTTGAGAAAGAGGTGGCTTACCTTGCAAAGAATTTCCAGAAATTTCTGAAAATGAAGAATAATGGGAAGTCATTTAGCAAGAGGAAATCTTCATCCTTCAAGAATGACAATAAAGGTTTCAAGAAGAAGGATGTCAAAGTGTCATCACTATCTCAAGGAATCAATTGCTACGAATGCAATAGGCATGGTCATTTAAAGAGGGAATGCCCAAACTATTTGAGAAGGAAGGGCAAGGTGTTAACCACCACCCTTAGTGATTCCGAAAGCTCTAGTTCAGATTCGGAAGATAGTTGTGATGGTGATGGAAATTATTCTGCCTTTATGGCAATTACCTCAATGGACTCAAAAGAATAATTAGAAGAGTTGAATGAGGAACTCAGTGAGCTCACCGATGTTGAAGACATTGAAGCTACTGATGATGAGGAAGAATACCTTAATGAAGGTGATAGGAAGTTTGAAGTTGTTTACGATGCATTTCTTGAGGATTGTGGTAAGTATACCAAAGTAGCAAAGAGTGCAATTAAGAAGATGAAGAGAATTAAGGAAGGCCACAAATCCACTCTTGTGCAACTTAGAGATGCCAAGAGTGAAGTTGAGAATTTGAAAGAGGAATTGTTGAATGCTATTCCAAAATAAAATTTCTTGAACTAGAAGTGATTCAAGCAAATGAAAAGGTTCAGCGCATCACAACCAAGAAGCTTGACAACATCCTAACATCTCAAAAGTCATTTTAGGACAAGCCTAGATTGGGTTACACCGGTGAAGGAAGTTCAAGTGCAAAACCAAAGTAGGAGATGAAGTTCATGTCAGCAATGGTTGTTGAGAAGCCAAAACTTGAGAGTCCAAATCTTGGGAACAAAGCCAATGTGGCAAAATCTAAGGCAAAAAGGAAGTCATTGCCTAAGAATCAAAGAGGACCTCAAGTGAAGCATTTTTTCCATCATTTTGGTATTCGTGGTCATACTAGACCGAATTGCTTCAGACTTCATGCTCTCAAAAGAGCCGATCTTCAAAGCGCTCAAGGAATTGAAAAAGGGAAGCCAAAAGGAAAGCAAGCCAAGGAAGACAATGGAGGACAACTCATTGGGGATGTCATGGAGATGCTTAATAGCATTTCAACTTCCCTAGCTAGCTTCACCCCAAGATTTGAGCGTTATGTTGCACGTACCCCTCCTATTAAGGATCCCACCCAAAACACCCGTGTGGTGTGGGTGAAGAAGGATACTTGTGCATGATCACTCTACCATGTCCATGCATTAATATTTCCAATGTTTTAGGGACATAGTTTCATGCATGCTCTCATGTGCATCTTCTTTTAGTTGTCATGCTACCCCTCTAGCATGTTTCTTTTAATTGCCTTTTAGTTAAAAGCTTGTTTGCTGTTGATCTCACTTTACTGCTTTTGTTTTGTGTGAGTAAAAAAATCAAAATCACATAGAAAGTATGAAATCCAAAAAGTTTGATTGCTCGTTGTATCCTATCACATATTGAGTTTGGCCTAGTACCTTCGTGCTAATGATGTAGTGTATTTATAAGCTTAGCTTGTTATGGATACACATATTGAATATGAGTGAAATCTAGAAACCTATGTTTGATTGTTGTAAATAGATCTTCAAGTTTGTCATGGATGTCTAGCCAATAGATACATGCATAGACATTTATATATCTCCTCACATTTAATTTTTTGTCAAAAAGATCTTCAAACATCAATCTCTAAAAAAAGAAAGAGCTGAAAAAGCCTTTCTTCAAAAACTAGGTTGACTAGGAAAAGGTCGAGCACAATGTATTTATTTGTGTGATGCCAAAGCCAAAGGCATATTCTCCAATGAAATATCAAAAATTTCTTGGCATCAATGCTCAAAATTGAGTTGTATTGATAAAAAAAAAAAGTATGAAAAATGGAAGCCAAATGAAAAGCTTTCAATTAATGTAAAAACTTTGATGAGGAGTCATATACGTTCATTTCTATTAGTGAGATAGGTCTCTTGATTTCGTGTTATTTGTGTATGAATTGATTGAATTGATCATTGAAGTTTCATGCTAGACTATGGACTGACTCATACTTGATACTCGCACACAACACACAAGTCTAATGTTCAATAAATATCCATTTCATTTGTGTGATTGTACGTGTTTAAATGTGATATGTGTATGCTCAATTGCTCATTGATCAAACCAAAAAGATTTTTAAGTGTTTTATTTGTTTTTGGAAGTGATTTTTATCACTCATGTTTTGAAAGTTTTTCTCAAAAAGCAAAAAAATTTATGTTGAAAAACTATGTTTGGCAATTTCACAACTCATTTCGCGAGTAGATGTAGTCTCATCCAAGTCACGAGATGAAATGGGAAAATTTAGTCCCTTTGGAAAATTAAGCAGAGAGTTTTATGACTTGTTTGTGAGTGGTTCGAGACTCAAGCCTGACACTTGAAATGAAAACGAGGAAATTTCAATTTCTTCACAAATTCTGGCAGAGAGTTTTGTGACTCAAATGCGAGTGCCTCGCAACTTAGATCTGACTCGTGAAAGTTTTCCTTGTGCATTTGCAAATTTTGTGAGTAACTCGAGAAATGCGCAAAAAAATAAGTTTTAAAGGGCTCAAATTAACAGTTTTTCAAAAATTTGTTTTTTAGCTCTTCGTGAGTCCCAGTCCCCAAAACTCAAAATTTCTACAAAAACTCAACCAAAATTCTTTGGATTTCACTTCTAAGACTACCCTAATCTAAGGTATTTTCTAACACTTTTACTCTTTCAATTCCATAGATTTAGTTCTAGAATGCTTAAACCTAGGGTTGGGTTTACTTTGATTGGGGGTTGGGAAAATTTAGCTTTTGTCAAAATTTTCTATTTTGATGATTGGGCTTAGTCCCATTTGTGGTTTTGATGATTATGTTGGCCCCTTGTGGCATTTTGAACTTGTTTTAAGGCATATTATCACATGTTCATGCATTTTTTCACTCATTTCGACTCCGATAAGTACCAAACTTTGGTGTTTACCATGTTTGCTTATTTGTAACATGTTTTGATCATTATTTATGTGTTTTACACACTTTTCCCCTTTATGCTTGCTCATGCCATTTGCCCTTTTGTGCTTGTTCATGCCATGATCATGCAATGCACACACACCCTTGGCGCACACACCCCATCACATTTGACATGTCATGCATTTCTCCCATGCTTTTAGTCTATTTAGTCAATCTTGCATCTATAACAGGTCTTTATGTTTTGCTTATGCTCTTTAATCAATCTTATGCTTTATTTTTAGAGTGTTTATGCTTGATTTTTGTACTAACTTGCATTTAGTCAAGTTTGTTGGCATTTTGTGTATGGTTTATTTTTGTTTCTTCTTTGTAGATGTCTCCAAGAAAAAAAAAATAGTTGCAAAGAAGTATTCTAAGTGTCTTCGATTCGACGAAAATTTTTTTAGAAGTAGAGATGCTTTTGAGACTTATACAGATCTCTTCAGCTCAGCTATGATCATTGTGGAAAGTGAAGTGAACTTGGACTCACTCTCTTAGACATTCATTCCAGAGATGTTTAAGGATTGAACTTGGACTAAGCTCCTCAATAGGTCAACAAATGTTTGGGATCCTGTTATTTGAGGGTTCTTCTCGAATGCTATTGTGGAAGGTGAACATCTCAATTGCTGAGTAAAGGAGAGACCATTCTACATTACTCCCAAGTTAATCCAAGATCTCCTAGAAGTCTGCCCAGTCATTCCTAAATCCACTCTACCATATGATGGAAGAAGAACTAAAATCACATCTGCTGTTGAAGTGCTTGGAGGAAAGGAGAAGAACCAGTCGATGCACATAGTTGATTTCTCTCCTACAATAAGAGCCTTGGCGTACATAATGATCTTCAACCTTTATCTGGTGAAGAAATTGACTACTCTATTTCAGCCAAGGACTCTATTTTTTCATTACTTATACAGGAGGAAGGAGATTGACATATGTGCTCATATTTACCATCTCCTTGCCAAGCGTATCCGAAAGAAGTAGACTTGGATGACTCAGGAGTGATCATATCTATTCTACAATGCGAGAAGGTCAATCTTCTGCAAGATCCCATCTCCGCTTAAAACATGACAAGGAGTAAAGCTTGCCTTCTGGGTACCGAAGGGAAAGTAGAAGGAGAAGGAGCACAAGAAGAGGGCATTGCTGTTGAAGGTGGCAATTGTTAGGACATATGTAAATATTGTTAAGAACATATGTCATGTAGAATTAGCTAATCCTTTGACAAAACACACTTTACTTGTAATTGGGTAGATCTAGGATGTTTTTATTACTTTAAGGAACAAGAGTTCAAGTTCAAGTATTGAAACCATACAAATCTGTCCAAGAGACAAGTGAAGAAGTGCTGGATTTTAAAGCTCGACAACTAGCTCAACGATAGCATCTATTGAGGTTTAAAAGAGATCTTCAGACCGATGCTTGATAGCTACTCAATAGATATCCTATTTATCAAGATTTACGAAAATCAATTTTTCAGATCTGATTTCACACATATCCGTGTATACTTATTTAGGCTTTCTTTTCTCACAACCCTAAACATATATAAGGATTATTTTAAGGACTGTCAAAGGTAGCACGAGTGTGAGGCAAAGTTTAGTTCATGCAAATTGTGACCGGAGATAGAATTTGCCTTAGTTCATCTTTCTCTTGAAGAAGCTGCTGCGTTTGTACGCCTTTGGGTTTTGTAACCAAGAAGCTTCATGATCTTCATCGTATTGATGAACTGAAGAACTTTGTAATTAACATTTTTCTCAAGCTAGTGGTTAGTCACGTACTTGGATTCATGCAAAGGAGTAAGCTACGTACGAGGATTCGCGCATCGATTGGTTAGTCACATACTAGGTGTCGTGCATTGAAAAGGAGAGATTGTCACTACAAAACAAGTCCAATTGTTTATTGGGGTAAGCGTTCAACTGTAGGTTGGTATAAGGTACTAGGATTCCTTTACTTGTGACTGCTTGTTGTGATAATAGTGGACTCTCGAGAGTGGTGACCTTAAAATCACCTAGTGGGGTTTTTACCTTAGAGGTTTTCCCTATTTGTAAACAAATCACTGTGTCAACTTTATTTTCTACTGCATTTAACTTAGTTGGTGATTTGTTTGTGTTACCACGCGTATTTCATGTTAATTAACTTAATTAATTAACTTGGCTAATTGATTGGTTAATTTATCATAAGAGGTCAATACATTCTTGGTATATCAAGTGGTATCAGAGCAGACACACTCTGATTAGGATTAATCTTTACTGTGGGATCCATTGACCACTATTTTTCATGGATAGAGGAAAGTCTCTTATTGTACCTCCTCTATTTGATAGCACTAACTATGCATACTAGAAAGTACGCATGAGAGCTATCTTGCAGTCACTAGATGAAAAATTGTGGCTAGTTGTGGAGATAGGCTAGACCAAGTCAAAGGAAGCACCACCGATTGGGATGATGCTAAGATCCAGGCAGCTAACTTCAATAGCAGGGCATTGAATGCTTTATTCAATGTGGTCACGAATGAGGAGATTAAGAAGATATACTCTACCAAAACTGCCAAGAAAGCATGGACCATCCTCCAGACAACTTATGAGGAAACCAAGGCTGTCAATGATTCAAAGCTTCAAAGACTCACTATAAGCTTCGAAGAGATGAAGATGGAGGAGGACGAGCCGTTTGATGAGTTCTATGCCAAGCTTAAGGACATAGTGAACTCAGCCTCTAATCTTAGGAAAACCATTCCTGAACTTAAGATTGTTAGAAAGGTGTTCAGATTTCTACTCGAGAGATTTCATGCCAAGATCACTGTAATTGAGGAATCAAATGATATTGACAAAATTTCTTTGACAGAGCTGGTTGGCAATCTGTAGACCTATAAGTTAGGTTTGATAAGAATCGGGAAATTAAGTAAGGGAAAGAGCATGACACTAAAGGCCAAGAGCAGTGACACTGATGAGTCTTCTGATGATGAAGATTCTAAAATGAAATCCTACATTACAAGGCAGTTCAAAAAGTTTATAAAGAATGCCAATGCGAAAGGATTTGACAAAGACCGCAAACAGTCTAGTTTGTCTTAGTTCAAGAGCCAAGACAAAGGGAAGAAGGATGCTAGGGATGGCAATCAGTACACTGTTCCCTTAGGACCTAAGTGTTTCGGGTGTCAAGGCTTTAGACACATGAAACAAGAGTGCCCTACGTATCTCATGACCATTGGGAAAAGCAAGGCACTTGCTACTACATTAAGCGACACCAAACCAAAGGGTGATTTAGAAAATAAGGATAATGGAATCTTGAATGCCTTCACTGCCATTGTAAATCCTATTAAGGAGATTGTTGAAGATGTGGATGAAGAAGAGGACTTGGTGGTATCTAAGTTTGAAAAGATGGATGAACAAGAAGACATCCACACAGAATATGAAAAATTATGTAAGGTCTTAGAAAAGCATGAGAAGTTGTATAGGTTGCCATCAAGAAGCTCAGTGTGGAGCTTGAACGAGAAGAAATCTCCATGAAATTTAATGAAGCTAATCGGACCATTGGAGCATTGAGATTTGAGGAAAATTTCTTGGCTGGGAAAACCAAGAAGCTTGAGGTAGTGCTATTCCAAGTCAAAGCTCAGTTAAAGAGGATTTCTAGTGCAAAGCTTGATGAGATGCCTAGCGCAAAGAAATTAGCTTATGATCTAATCGGTTTAAGGTATGATTTCTCTTCTCCTAATATTGCTTCCTCTAGTACTACTGTTTTTATTTCTCCTACTAATAATGTTGAATCTCAGAACACTGATGTCAAAACTATTTTAGTTAGTAAGAATATAGACAAGGGTAATTATATCTTAGGAGCACCCCTTAGGCTTGTTAAGAAAGAGACTAAAAACCCTAGGGCTAAGAAGGGCAATACTCAAAAGTCTAAACAGAAGAAGCAGCATCTCTACCATCATAGAGGAGCAACCAAACATACTCGACCTAATTGCTATAAGTGGTTAGCCACTCAACGAAGCAATAATATGATCTCATCTAAAAACCAGAATCAGTTTCCATCCTCTTTTGCTCCTCTTGGAGATCTACTCAAAGCCCTCATGTTCTTTTCGAACTTGAACGGTTTCAATTCTTCCCCCTCACCGCCAAATCAAGTGTTCATTAAACGAAAAGGCTCTTCCAAGGTGTGGAAAGAAAAAGGCTCGAAGTGATTTTGTCCCTTTTCTCTCTCTCCCTCTATTTGTTTGATTGCATTACTTGTGTGTTTTGCTTTCTTGTTTTAAGTCAGTCTAGTTCTATGTTATGCTTTGTATAACATATTTTTGTTTGTTTGTTTTTAGTTTTGCTTTATTTTTTTTTCATAAAAAAAAATTGAAAAATCAGAAAAATACAAAATCAGTGTGTGTTTGTGTAAATTGGTACTTGTGTACCTTGAATGGCCAATAAAACGAAGTTTTCTAAAATTTGTATTTTTTGTAGCTTAGATGAGCATCTCTATGTACAACTAAACAAATGAGCTTTGTGGCTCGTGTTTGTGATGAGTAAAATTAAGTAATCTCTTGTTCTAAAAGGGAGAGATTGTTAGGACACATGTGAATTATGTTAAGAACATATGTCATGTAGAATTGGCTAATCCTTTGACAAAACACACTTTACTTGTAATTAGGTAGATCTAGGATGTGTTTAATACCTCAAGAAACAAGAGTTCAAGTATTGAAGCCATGCAAATCTGTCCAAGAGACAAGTGAAGAAGTGCTGGATTTTAAAACTCGACAGCTAGCTCGACAGATAGCATCTATCGAGATTTAAAAGGGATCTTTAGCCTAATGCTCGACTGCTACTTGATAGATAACTTATCTATTAAGATTTACAAAAATCAGTTTTTCAGATTTGATTTCACACATATCTATGTATACTTGTTTTGACTTGCTTTTATCACAACCCTAAACATATATAAAGATTATTTTAAGGGCCGTCAAAGGTAGCATGAGTGTGAGGCAAAGTTTGGTTCATGAAAATTGAGACCGGAGATAGAATTTTCCCTAATTCATCTTTCTCTTGACGAAGTTGTTATGTTTGTATGCCGATGAGTTTTGTAACCAAGGAGCTTTGTGATCTTTATCGTGTTGATGAACTGAAGAATTTTGCAGCCAACATCTTTCTCAAGTTGATGGTTAGTCACATACTTAGATTCGTGCAAAGGAATAAGCCATATATTAGGATCCACGCATTGATTGGTAAGTCACGCATTGGGAGATGTGCATTGAAAAAAAGAGATTGTCACTACGAAATAAGTCCAATTATGTATTGGAATAAAGGTTCAACTGTAAGTTAGTATAAGGTACTGAGATTCCTTTACTTGTAACCGTTTGTTATGATAATAGTGGATTTTCAGGAGTGGTGACCTTAAAATCACCTAATGTGGTTTTTTCCTTGCAGGTTTTCCCCATTCGTAAACAAATGACTGTGTCAAATTTATTTTCCGCTGCATTTAACTTAGTTGGTGATTTGTTTGTGCTACCATGTGTATTGCATGTTTATTAACTTAATTAATTCACTTGGCTCATTAATTGGTTAATTTATCACAAAGGGTTAATACATTCTTGGCCTATCAGCAATACTGATGAAGAGATTGATAACTTTACTCTTTGTCCGGATGACATGCAAGCTTCACCTTTACAGGCTTAGCCTAAGGGACAACCACAGGCTTAGCCTTAGGCACGAGCTCAGGCTCTCAACTACCTCAATTTGCTTCTTGACAAATTGGATCACCTTCAAAGATCTCAAGAAGTTTTGCAAAGGACATTGGATGAGCATTGTGCCTACTCTAGAAGGCAGTACCTACCTCTAAGAGCAAATCACAACCCTCTCTTCTCAAATCCAAGTTGGAAGCTTAAACTAGCAACTTTGGCCATTCCGATAATAAAGGGGGAGTAATGTTAGCTTGAGGGGGAGTACAATTTGAATGGGAGTAGTATATTTCATTTTGTAGTTTTTATTTACCCTGCTTTAGTTTAAAACTCTGTTTATTTTAGTACTTTTATACTTGGTTTTTATAACCCTTATAATACATTTAGTTTATCTATTGCCTTCTTGCTTTAGTTTCTTTATTGCATCATATGCCTGTTATTGGACATGCAATTAGTGTTTGCATTACACTTAATTGCTTGCATCTCCGAATGTTCATTTACTCGATAGATGTTCATTTTAGTCTTTTCTTAATGACTATTCGTGTTTGATCAAGCTATAATTTATGTTTATATTCAATTGGTTTTACTTGATCACATTTTCCTTGTTCTATATACATGCCTTGATTTCTACTTGTCTTAAGCTTGATGAAGTTATTTGTTATTTGCAAGTGTTTCAAGTTACAAGTATATATGATACCAATTCTTCACAGATTTTAGATTTAGGTGAGTAAGGTTTACCTCTATTCCCAAACTCACATTTTAAATCTAGAGTCTGTTTAGAGGTTTTTTCATGGAATAGCCAAAGGGGGAGATTGTAAAGTTGTAATTTACAACTGTGTTTTTGTTGGCTTTAAGTGTCAAAATTGATTGTATTTTGTTCAATCATTTCCATGTATGTTTGTGGGATTTAATGGAAGGGTTGAGTGTAAGAGTTTTGTGAAGAATTGTGAAGACAGTGAAGTTCACAACTAGCTCGAAAATGGACAACCCACGAAAGGCCACGTGAGAACACATGCTTAGAAGCTGAACAGAATTTTGCCAGGCTGGTTTTCGTGAGTCACTTCACGACTTGGCCAACTCGCAAGTGACCCGCAAAACTCTCTACCTGGATGATTTTAAAGAAAGCTTTCCTCATTTTTTATTGCACACACTATATAAGCCCATATTATCAATGAAATTGTAAGGAGACTTTTCAGAAAGAAAACCCTAGCAATACACTTGAGAGTTAGAGATTGTAAACCCACAATCATCTACATAGTTTCTCTTAA
Source organism: Castanea mollissima (assembly GCA_014183005.1). Taxonomy (NCBI): domain Eukaryota; kingdom Viridiplantae; phylum Streptophyta; class Magnoliopsida; order Fagales; family Fagaceae; genus Castanea; species Castanea mollissima. The sequence goes on along the minus strand of JACAVU010000005.1, from coordinate 50,483,369 downwards.
TTTTCCTCTACTCCCACCTATCCAATTACAAATCCTTGAGAGGTTCTTAGCCCAAGCACTTACCTCACCCAATCTAAGTTTTGGTGCGTGTGAAAAGTATTGGAAGAAGCCATTGATTGGCAGATGCAATTTAGAGCTAATTGTGAGATCCAAATAACTGGTGAAGACATGGCTCGATGAAGTCCGATGGTAGCTGAAACTTGGAGGGTTCAAGTACATTGGGTAGATTAGACTTAGAAGGTCTTTTTGATATCCTCGTACTCCAACTTTATTCACTACTGGATCGATTCAGCTTGGACGGCCACAGAGAGGTTTTTTGCCAAGTATTTTGGTTTCCTCTTTGATAACACATCTCGGTGTTATCTTGTGTTTACATCTCTCTTCCCTTACTCTTTGTGCTTTACATTTATTGTTTATTGTATTTGCATATGCTATAGAGTATTTCTAGCCTTATTGCGTTACAGTTACTCTTATACCACACCTAGTTAAGTAGGGTAAAAGCAATCTAGTTGTTTGTTTAAAATTGGGGGTCTAAACAAGCAATAATGTTTTACATTTGAGCTTTCAATCTATTTTCAAAAACCACTTTTATTTTCTAGACCAAAAGATATGTTTGGTAACTCAAAATGGACAAAAAAAAAAGGTCTAGGCTTTGAATCTTGGATAAAAAAATATAAAAATAAATAAAAAATAAAATAAAAAAACAAAGCACACCCAAAACATCTGAAACATGTACCCAAACCCACCACTATCTTCCTCCATTTTAGGGGTGTGCATGGGTTGAGTTGGGTGGGTGGAGGGAAATATTTTTAACCAACCTGTCAATGGCGGGTTAGGAAACTTTCAATCTACCACTGACCCACCAATCTATAAATCTGGTGGGTTGGTTGAAAATCTTAAACAGTCTCAATTCAACAAGTTGAGTAGGTTGGGTGGGTTGGCAAATTTAATTGACTAAATTAAATTATTTCAATTAAATTGGATAATTTTTGGCTCCATCAATTTTTTTTTTTTTTTTAAATAGAACATCTCAGAATATGAAATTAGACTTGTACATAGAGTAAGAATAATAACAAAATCTTAGAGAGAGTAGATGAAGTTCATTAGGGAAGAGAAACGTGAAAATGAAAAAATAAAATGAAAGAGAGATGATAGAAATAAAGTGAATGTGTATGTAAAGTAGAGTTTTATGACATGACAAATTATATATATGTGTATATAATATATATATTATATATAATATATATATATATATATATATATATTGTAGTCGGGCAGGTTAGAAACATCTCAACTTGCTATTCAACCTAACTAAATCATCTATCTAACCTGCCCAACCCAACCTACCTCACTTATTGGATCTGCATGGGTTGGGTCTGGTTGGTCCGGATTGGGTAGGTTGGCAGGTTAAATGGTTATTTTGCACAACCCTACTCCTTACCATCATCCTCATCCACAAAATCCTCTCTGTCACACCACCATTGTTGAACCAACCATCAAACTATGTGTGGGCCACCAAAAACCCACTTTCAATGTGAGCTTCAATGTGTTTTACATAGGAAGTGGAGACTAGCTCATTATGACCTATGCTATGAGGTTATATCTCGTGTTTAGGTTTTGGTTGTGTTTAAAAAATACAATGTCTATGTGTTTAGTGGGCCTGTTTTACTTTTGCAGCATGTGTTTGTACCTATTGTATACAAACGTGTATTTGAAATTCAAAAAAAAAATATTATCGATTAAGGGAAAAAATGGTTCATCACGTAGTTAATAGGCTCAAGAAATGCTCACTCAATTTTGTGTTGTTTTGAACTTGTTAGGGTTGTATTTATGTATGTTGACAAACACGTGATAAAACGCACCTTATATGTATTTAAGTCTTAGTATTTAAGATCATCAACAAGTGGTATGCTTCGAAGACTAAAGACTTCTTGATGCTTGTTGATCTATTGAGAATAAATGAATCTTGATACTTAGCTCGACACCTCTCGACCTATCAATCTACTAGAAAACTTAACAATAAATTCTGTTTCAGCCAATGATGAGTAGGCCCAACTTGGAATTCATGCACTAGGGTTCCAAAACATACAAACATTTTGAGTAAAATTGCTACAGTCCAATTCTATTAGTAGAACGACATCGTAGCCAATATATTTGTTTTATTTTTATTTTTTATTTTTTGTCTCTCTCCTTCCACGCCTCTCTTTTCTCTAACTTATTTTTTGTTCTCTCTCTCTCTTCAAATTCAGATAAGAAATAGACCAGCCCTTTTTCCCTTCCTCTCCCTCTTCATCTTCTTGTCTTTTCTTAGCACACTCTCTCCTCAAATCAGTGCCGCCCTCTCTCTTTGAATCCTCAGATCAGCACCAACCTCTCTCTTTTTTCTCTCCTTTCCTTCATCTTATCCATTCTTCTCAACCCTTTCTCTCCTCCCTAGATTGGTTGCACTATCCTCCTCACCAATGCTAGAAGTTCTTTGGGTAGTTAGGTCATATCGACAGCAGTGGTTTGGTGTTTTTCTTGGTGGTGTTATGGGTTTGGTGGATTTATGACAATGTTGGTGAATTTTGGTTAGTTTTTTGTGTGATTTAGGTGGTTGGTGAATTTTGGGATGCAACGGTGGTTTGGTGTTTTTTTTGGAGTTGTGTCACAGTGGCGATTTTAATTGGATTTGGTGTTTTGGGTTGGTCATAGTGGTGGTGGTGATGATGAATGAGGTTTTGGTTCAAAGGAGAGAGAATTTTTGGATTTTAGAGAGACACGATTAAATGATTTTTTATTGGATTAATTAATTTAGGGTCAATCTTTAACCCAACAAAACTAACCAAACGTCTTTTCAATTTTGAAAAACATGATAAAACTGTTTTTTTTTTCCTAAAAGAGAAGTTTTTGAAAACAAAAAACAAAAAACAAAAAATGGTTACCAAACTTGTTCTAATTTTTTTGTTTTGTTTTCATTCAAATACTGACATGGTATTTTTTTAATGTCAATTAAAATTATTTATATATTTTTAGTAATCAAGTAACCTTCAAGTGTGCCAAGTGTGGAATTTGTTTGACATGTAGGCGTTTTTTGTCACTAAGAAGACGGCAAGGACTAACTTGACTATAAGTTAACAACAACAAGACTAAATTGATTGTTGGGAAAAGTAGAGACCAAATTGAAAATGACCCAAATATAGGCACCAAAATAATAATTTCTCCTTATTTTTATTCAGTAGCTAACTTTGCCCATTACAAGTGATGCTATCATAAGGTGCCCACTAAATTGAGTAAGGAAGAGTTTTGAATGTAACAATTAATGATACAATAAGCCGAAGGGTGTAGAAAATTCAACGTCCTGGTGTTTTTGATAATTTTAAAATCAGATTATTGAAAAAAATTATGCAATCCGTCTCAATAAAAATAGTAACAAAATGGGGTACATTTCACAAGCTAAAGAACAAATCAAACAGAATAACTCATTTTGGGGTAATCTCAATAAAAGGCATCAAAACAAAATAGTACCTGCTCTTGAAATTGCACTTAATGTCGTTTAAAATAGCACTTGTTTTTTTTCCTTATGTAGACAAAGCAACAACTTCAACCTGCTCATGAATGTATGTTAATTATTCTCCACATAAAGAAATACATGTCTATGCTAATCTTGGAAAAGAGCATGAGATCTTACATTTCAAAATACTTTTAATGTATTTTTCTTTACAAGTAATCGCATCCATGGCTAAAGATGATGAAGAGAGATTGTGACATGGCTTTGGGGAGAAGGAATAGCAATATGTAATGTCTCCTTCAATTGCTCTGTGAATATAGCAATATATAGATAATGTCCTTTCTACTGTAGTGGAAGACAAAAAATGGTCCTACATTTTTTTTTTTTTTAAACTCTCTAAAGTTATCTATACCGTTCATTTTGTATTCTCCTCTGTCTCTCAAATATTTTTTACTTGAGAAAGTCTGTGAAACCTGTCATCTTTCAATCACTGTGGAATATTCAACAGTGTGTCAATGTTAGTGGTTGTTGAGAGTGAACATACTAATATGAATTCTAACAATGAGTATCTACTTAATTGTTATAGACTTTTGAAACTATGTTCTCCACCTGCTAAATTAATCATAACCCATATTACATTGGTAGATTTAATAATTGAAGTTCTTTTTTTGCCCCTTCTGAAAATTACATGAAGTTGTTCTTTTTACCGTGTCAGATGGTGATTTTATTTATTTATTAATGACAACAAGTAAATTATGATTTGGTCAAAACTCTGCTTGATTTCTATTATTCTCTTTTAAAATGTTTTCCCCAACTAACAGTAATCATATGCCCTCACGAAAAGAATGGGCCTCCTACTTTGCAATAGGCACAGTTGAATATTTTGATTATATTGGAAATACACTTATAAGTAAAGTCTCACACTAAATAAGTATAATAAGAGGGAGTAGTTAACATAATATAATTGGGGCGAAACTCAATAGATTTAGGTCTTTTGAGTTAGATGATGTCCCTATATGTTACATTAACTACTCAGTTAATGGCTCCCCAAGGTGTTATATCTGTCAAAAGTGGTGAGGTGTTCAAAACTTTATTTATTTAATTGTGGTATTAACTAATGAAACAATAGTAAACTTTATTTATTCAAGATCAAGTTGTGAAATGAAACAAAGAAAAGAGAGCATTCTTTTAACCAAACAATAGCCTCCACGCAACTTCCCAAGGCAAAATCTAGTTGAATTCAGCAAATCCACCAATTCATTGAACGTGCTTTCCACAGTAATGTTAAATCTCTTTAGTGGCACTAGCAAGAGTTAGAGTTACTCAATTACATTGTAAAGGAACACTAACAAATGATACAGAATAAAAACATTTTCTAATCCTGCCAATATCTTCAAATATCCAAGCAACTACTGAAGGCAAAATCTAGTCAAAGTCAGCAAATCCACCAATTCATTGAACGTGCTTTCCACAATAATGTTAAAGAAATAGTTTGCCTGATAGAACAGGAGCTTCCCTCATAACAATAGCCTTGGGGATCTTCCTCCCTCGCCAAACAACAAAGCTCATGAACTGCCTGTGGGATCCCAAAGCCCACGACAATTCAAATTAAGAACTCTCCTTTAGAAGAGGGGGGTTGGATACCAACCCCAATATCTAATGAGAAGACCCTTGTTTTTGTTCAACTGCTTGTCTTTTGCAGTAAGTTTCAGAACTGAGCTTTGTGGCTCGCCTCATTTTTTCCAAACAAGAACGTTGGAAAATGCCAAGTACTAGCAGTTGTACTACATAATACTTAAAAATTAAATGAATGTGATTGATAAGATTTAACTGCCTTATAAATAAATATTTGAATTGTTTATTTGTGATTAGCAATACTAACATATTTGTTTGTAAGTTTTAGTAAAGTACTCATAGCACTTTTTTTCTTTTTTCTTTTTATTGAGAGAATGTTTTTCTGTTAGGATTATTATTCTCACAAATAAAACTTTTCCAAGTCCTTAAGGAAGACTTGGTGGGGCCCAGAACTTCCATATGATCTGCTAATTCCATTTCAAAATCATTATAATATACATTCGAAGCAATTACGGGATTTTCCAGAGCATTTGAATATATGACTAGTGGGTGCATAGCAAAAGTATTACTTATAACATTACATCAAGGTACATATATATAATTATTGTTTTTCTCAACAACAAAAAAAAAGTACATATATTGTCCCATAAGGAATGAAAGCTTCGAAGAAATCCTACTTTAATTAGAAATAGGTGATCATGGCATAAAAGAGTGATTTTTATTTTTTATTTTTGGTTCAGGACACATGCAAGTGAGTAGGACTAAGAGGGTTCTTTGGGTTTAGAGTGGAAGATCTTATTGCCTTCTTTTACTAACTTCTTTTTTCTTTTTTTCTTTTTTGTGGTGAAATTAAATTTGTTCTAGAAAGGTATTGTTGTGCGTTTTCTCAAATTATTGTAAACTCAAGGTTTGGGTTTAACTATTGTAATCTCAATTTTATTCTAGTAAATTGATCATATTTGCCACATGATTTTTCCCACTGTTGAGGGTTTTCTTTTCCAACTAATTTTGTGTGTTCTTGTGTGATTATTTTCTTGGTCTTTGCTTAAATCTTATTATCTCGGTAGCTTGGAATTATATTAAATTTAATTCGCACATAGACTGTATTTATCCCAACAAGTGGTATCAATATCAATTTTTGTTTCTACTTACAAGCATTCTCTTTGGTTTAATGTAAAACCCATAAAAATGCAAAATGTATCAATACTCCATATCCAGTGAGGCATTTTGCATAAATTTTTACAACTTGCTACAATGATTATGTATATTTACATAACCAATTAACCATTGTGGTATTGTGTAAAGTTTTTTATTATTTTATTCTCTTTCATGTAGCATTAAAGTAAGATTATTTTAATGTGATGTATCCCAAAATAAAGAATGAGATGTAAGTGTGTTCTAAAGTGATTTTATATATATATTATATATATATATATATATATTATATTGTTGCATAAGTGGACGAGAATACTCTAAAAGTGATCCACTAAAGTAACCATTCACTTTGTTTTCTCCTTGCCTTTCAAAAAAGTGTGTGAAATCATTCATCTTTCAATCATAGTAGAATATTCCAAATTGCGCCAATGTTAGTGGGAATGGTTTCACATTGTGGAGACCTTGTGTTTGTTTACACTAGTTTAGTTTATTTCATTTCATTTGTAATCTTCAGATTATCATTTTTATATGGGTTTTAATTTTGTAATTGGGGTTTTTACATGGAGTGTTGAAGAGGGAAATTGTTATGCCTATAGGCCCTATACTTGTTTAGTGTTTGCAAATTGCAACTCATGAACAAATTGTAAGTCTTGTGTATTAAATATTTGTATTTTCAAGACAAAGACAAAGTATCAAAATCAACTCAAGAAAAGAGAAATTATTGTCTTCTCTAAACATACTTGACACACCTTCAATCAATCAATTTGTGTCTCACACAACAAAGTCTTGATAAATTGAGTTTTGCGAATTATGAATTTTAATCTGCCCATTAAGCCAACTCATGACTTGGAATTCAAACTGTATACTGGAGATACCAAAAGAAAATATGAAGATCAGTATTGCTGAAGATTGGCAATCAAGTTGAAGCCATAATATTGACACAATCAAGTTTCTATGAAATTTTTGAGGTGGTCCCTAAAGTTGCAAGCAGTAAGATTGTGTTGGTCAAATCTAAAATAGAAGAGACCCACCAATTGACTAAACTGGAACCCACGGCACAATTAACTTTGAATTGAAATCATATTCTTATTCGTTTTACTAATAAACTTGACTTTATTCCACATAACTTAGTTTGACGGGATTTAGACCGGAACTTTTCAAAGTTAAATATCTTGATTAATTAAGGTGCGTATTATTATAACTATTTAATTGAAGATCATGAGTCATATGTCAACAACATTAGGTGGAATGGGTCCCGTACTTGTAGTTTTTCTTTTCTTTCATTTAATTTATCTATCAATTGCACTAATATATTTAGTCGTCCCATAGGGTCAAGAAGAAAGAAAGGGTTTCTGTTCCCCACTTTCTTTCTTTTCTTTCTTTTTCTTTCTTTTTTTTTTTTTAATTTATTTTTATTATTATTATTATTTTTTTTTTGAAGAAGAAGAAATGTCTCAGTCTGGCCTTGGTCCATTGGCATTTTTTTTTTTGGTGGGGTTTAGATCTAAGATTTTATTCTTTGGATTTGATAGTTTATAAAGTGCCACATCATTCAAAATATTAAATGACATTACTTTAAATACCCTTTTAGGTTTTTAATATTTGTGTATCTAAAAAAAAAAAAAAAAGATTTGTAATATTTGTTACATGGCACGTTTTGGTGTGGCTTGAATTGCCTCTTCAACTAAAGCAGGTCATGCTATCTAAGTGAATATACTTTGTATTACACACACACACCAAAAAAAAAAAAAAAAAACACACACACACACACAAAAGGTGTGTGGGCACACCTAAATGGAAATTTCACTAGAATTTCTCTTAACCTAGCAGCCGTATGTACTAAAAGATAAAGAGAGGTTTTGAGTGAGAGAAAGTTAGGGTGTATTTGGGGCTTGGGTGTTTTGAGAGTTATCTCATGCTATTGTTGTAATCTCCCTATTTTATAATAAAACTTTATCCCTATTGCCGTTTGTCAACGTAAGCACACTGTCAAATCATGTAAATTCCTTGTGTTGATTCTTCCTCTCTCCTTTAAAGATTTGTTGGTACAACAAGGTTTGGTGAATACTTTCTATAGGGAAAAAAAAATTGGACAAAATAATAGATGGCGAATGGGTAGATTTCAATACCAAGGCGATGACTACAGTCTTGTTATGTCTAAAAGACAAGGTTACGTATTATGTAATGGAAGAGAAATCAATTACGGGGCATAAGGTTGAAATTGGAGAGCCGATACATGTCCTGGTGCCTTACAAATAAATAGAATCTTAAGCTGAAACTAGACAATGGTACAAGAGGTTGATTCCTTATGATTTAGATTGTTTATACCCATTATTGTGAGTATGATTGTTGCATGTATGTTAGAATGATTGATGATGGTTCTTATATTTTCAACTATATGTGAATGATATGTTAATTGCTGCTAAGAGCATGTGTAAGGTTGATAGGCTAACGTTTTTGTTACACAAAGAGTTTGATATGAAAGGCTTGGATACTGCTAAGAAAATTCTGGTTATGGATATTCGTAGGGATAGGGAGGCAAGAGAGTTGAGATTGTCTTACAAGAACTACTGTCAAGAAAGTTAGGGTGTATTTTTTTTTTTTTTTTAATTTTGTTTATAATAACTCTATATCGAAGGGGTGAAAAGGAGTGACCCCTGGACTAACCAATAATTCCCAAATATGAGGAGAAAGAGGGAGGAAAATTGTACTTAAGTTGCGTTTGCTTTAGTGTAAAAGAATTTTCAGGTGTAAAATAATTTCGGAAAAGGAAAATAATTTCTAGTGTTTGGTTGTATTTTAAAAATTATATTAGAAAATAATTTCAAGTATTTGGTAACATTTTGAAAATGCAAATTTTCTACTAGTCTTTCACATTTTCTCAGCCATTTTCTTAGCTTCCAAACAAATTTTATATCGGAAAATCCACCACTATCCACACAAAACCCATCACCACACAACACAAAAACCACCAAAACACCACCACCGACACCACTACAACAACAACAAAATTAGAGATCAAAGAGAGAACGCATATCAGCGAGTGGCGGACGACAAGGTCGACAGGAGATGATCTGACCTAAAGGAGGATGAGGCAATCTAGAGGGCGACGGCAACATTAGACCCGGTTCAAAAATCAAGCCGCGGTAGGCTTCATGCGGCTCGATCTAGGCGAGACGATCTCGGCCACACAATCTTAACGGCGTGATCTCGTCAGCGCAATCTCGCCAGCGCAATCTTGAAGGAGGGATCTCGAAGGCGTGATCTCGCTGGCGTCTTCTCAAAGGCGCGATCTCGCCGATGTCTTCTCGAAGGCACAATCTCGCCAGCGCGAGTTAGGCCGCGATCTAGCCGCGATAAAAACAAATGCAGCCTTATTAACAAAAAGCAAATCTTGTCCTCATTATTTTACTTTTGTGTGCCAGTGCCACCAACACGTCTATCTTTGTCATATTCCTTTTGTTTTTTTCCCCTTAGGTCCTAAACAGTTAGGTAGCCACCAATGGTTCTAATAGTGGGGAAATTATTGAATACTCCAGGAGTACAATAAATTCGTATTTTTTACTCTCATATGAATTGTGAGTCTCATTATGAATTTAATTAGTGGGACCCACAATAATGTAAGAGGGAGGAGTATGCATTTATGATACTCTAGGAGTATCCAATAACTACCCCTAACAGAGAGAAGAAAAAAAGTTTAAATAATGTAATAATTGGGATGTGTAGCTTTTATAATGTGTCAAATTACTTCTTTAATGATGCATTGTTTTAGATTGCTACCTTTTCATGTAAAGCAGGATTGGCTCATTTAAATCTATGGACCCAGAACATGATTCTATTTAAGCAATTCACACATAGATTCAACCACTTTAATACCCTACTTGGTAACAAGTTTGGCTAGGCAATGCATTGCTTTAGAGAAGCTAGATGCTCTAACGACAAATGGAGCTGAGCTTCTAGAAGACTTTTGTTAACCCTCTTAACTTTATTTTGAATTTTATTAGGTTAGATGCCATGGAAATTATATGTAAGGTTGAAATTTATCAACCATTTTGTTGGCTTTATTCCGAGCAAATTTGCTTGTAATTCAGCACTTAGAAACCCTGTATTTAGGTGGGATTCATGTAAGGGTAGTATGTGAGAGAGTGTGAAGAAATGCTTAAGATTGTACAGTGAAGCAGGGACTCGCGGCTGGATCTCGCGGGTTGCAAGCCGCCAAATGATGCACACGAGTGAAGCATGCAGAGAAAATGAACAGTCACGTCAATTGGAGCACTATAGAACAAAAAGTCTAGTCTGGCCATTTTGTTTGCTCGCGGCCTGAACTCATGACTCAGTCAAGTCGCGAGGCCAAGTCGCTAGACAACTCTGTTTTGGAAAAACTGACTCTTCGCATTCCTTTCTCTCTCCAATATAAATACCCCCTATACCCACGAAATGTAGAGAGCTTCTAGAGAATATTTTGAGAGAGAAACCCTAGAGAAAAACAAGATTAACTCATTCACAATCTTCACATAGAGACTCTTCAAATTCCTCTACTCTCTTTCTCTTCATTGTTACATCCTTAAGAGGTACATTACCAAAACATTTTCTCCCCATACCCATATCTATGAGAAGACTATTTGGTGCTTTGGGAAGCAGTTTAGGAAGGGACCAATTTCATATTGGTTGATATTATGGGCTATAGCGGAATTCGGTACACTAAAGAAGAAATAGGTTTGGCGCAACCTCGTTGGAGTAGGAGCTTGGAGGGCTTAGGTACACTAGGTAGATTAGGCTTGGAGGGTCTTCTGCTATTCATGTATCCCAACTACATTCTTTAGTGGATTATTGACTGCTTGGAGGGCGGCGGACAGGTTTTACGTTGAGGGCTTCGGTTTCCTCTTCAATAACACATCGTTGTGTTGTTCTTGTGTTTGCATCTTTCTTCCCTTAATCCTTACCATTTAATTTCTGCTGTGAATGCGATTTTATTTGGTGTAGATTGTTTGTCAATTCTGTTATAAGCCTACGTTCATTTTCCGCACATACTTTGTTTGATATTAAGCTTGAATTGGTAATTTGTAATTTGGGGGTCTAAACGTTCATAGATGTTTTATACACATATTGAACTTTCACTATATATTTAAGGTGTTGTGGTATCAGTAACATAACTTTGTAATTTCTTCATTGCCAATATATTATCCAGTTAACCAAAAAATAAAAATTACTTCATAAATACTTCGTCATAAAAAATTTACTTCCTATATATTATCCAGTTTTAATTGTTTTAAGTTTGGTGACTATTTATTTCAAAAAACTAGTCCAAAATAGGTATAGATATATTCACATATCAAAATAGTTATAATTTTAACTTCTTCTTTTTTTTTTTCAAATACAATCCCTCCAAAATCATAATTTCATATTTTAGTGGTTTGGCAGAGATAGTCGCACTAAACCTAGTTTTAACTTTGGCTTTTTTCATGAACCACATGTTAATTAAAACTAGCCGCAAACCTGCGCGTTGCGCATGATAATTATTTTGTAGTGGTTTTATTAAATTTTTTATACAATTTAAACTAATTTAATAAAGAGTAATGTATTTTGTAATTATATTTTTATTTATTATAATTATAATCATAAATGTAATATAGGAACAATCATAAATCATAAATTTAATAATTTTTGTCTTACTAAAATGAAAAAATAAAATTTTTCTAAAAAATTCAATAGGCAAGGTAATGAAAATATTTATTTTTTAATAAAAGTTATTTATAACATTTTGTGAATCATTAAAAAGAATATAAAATTTGGAAATTATTCTTTTAGTTTTCAATAAACTTTCTTAAACTTATTTTTTCTGCCTACAATACAAAACACTGAAAAAAGTAACTTAAAAATTAATAAAACTTAACTATGATTAATTGGACCAATTAGGAAAACAGTATGTTGTTATAATTACTAAGGTTATTTCTTTCTAGAAATTGTAATTTCGTCCACCCAAAAATATTATCAAATAAACAATTATTAGTAAAATCTAAGAATACAAAACACTGAAAAAAGTAACTTAAAAATTAATAAAACTTAACTATGATTAATTGGACCAATTAGGAAAACAGTATGTTGTTTATAATTTACTAAGGTTATTTTCTTTCTAGAAATTGTAATTTCGTCCACCCAAAACATATTATCAAATAAACAATTATTAGTAAAATCTAAGAATTAAATTTTTATATATGCATTGTTATAAAATAATAATAATTAAAGTAAAATTGTGAAAGATAAAATTTGTTTCTCATCCAATAATTTTTGTTTGGTCAACCTTTGCTTTGCTCTAAATAAATGGCATTATAGAGTAAGTCTAATACAATTATTAAGAGTACTTTGTCCACCACAAATGATTAAAAAATAAACAAAAATTATTAAAGTCTCATAATTTAACATCTAAATTGTGCACTATAAAAATCATACTATCAAATTACAATAATTACCAAATTAAATTATCTAAATCATGCTATGTAGTATAATAATATTATATTTTTATATGCTATATTTAATCCTTTATAATGCAATAGGATAACATTTAACAATCAAAGAGAGAAAAAAACAATTAAAAAAAACAAAATTGAATTGCATTAACCTAAAGTAGATTAAAGAATATAAAAAATTATCAACCTATAGCGAAGATGTAAGAAAAATAAAAAATAAAAATCCACCCAAAAATTGTGTGTGTGTGAGAGAGAGAGAGAGGGAGAACATTTTTTTTGTAAGGGAAAACTATGCATAAATAAAAGAGATAGTGACAAGTTTATAATAAGAGGGTGTGAATAAGAAGAGACAAAAAATAGAGGAGATGAAGGAAAAGATGCAGAATGATATTAGTGTAGAGGCTAGTGGGGAGATGAGAAGGCGGGGGAAGGAGAAATGTTGGAGAAGTAGTGGGGAGATGAAAAGAAAGATATAGATGGGTTCTGACTTAATTCTTGAAAAAATAGATAAAATAATCAGTTCATTGGTTTAGCTTATGTTAGAATTGAACCAGTTCTATTATATGTAGTTTGCCAAACATGAACAAGGGAAAGTCTTGACAATGCACTTGTCTAGTTTAGGAGCCTTGACTGGGGTTAAAGAATAAAGCTACAACAGACAAAGTCAGCTCTTTCCCATTGGGATAGGTAGGTGAGCAATGGAGATTGTGGTCATGATGTACTTAACAGAGCATTGAGCGGGAAAAGTATGAATGGGAATTTTCAAAGTCTTTGGGTTTGTGGGGTTGTCATTATCTTGATAAACTGGCTAACAAGTTTCCTTCATTCAAGTTACACAAGCATTAATCCTATTTTAGATATTCTTTCAATTCTTCTATCGATGCACACTCAATCGATGCACACTTGTTCACGTACTTTGACAACTTGTGTCAATATGTGATTAGGTTGTATCACTTACATACATGTCTATCACTGAAACTTAATGAAAAGCAATACAATCTGTGCTTATTAGATGTCTAAATTATGTCGAAGTATGTAAACGTGTGTGGTGCTACAATGAAAGGGAAAAGGATAAATGAGAGGAAACAAAAAATTCTCTCTAACATTTTAGAAATCGATATACATTTAAAAGGATCAGAAATTAATAATCTTCTCATGATTATAGTAGTTTAAACATTAAGGGTCCAATTAAATATAGACATGATAGGGTCCAATTAAAAACAATTGATCTTTTCGCCAAATGGCAACAACTAATGTGAGCCTTTATAAATTCCTTTGCCAACTAATAAATAATGATATGAGTCTCAGAGTGGTCTAAGACTATGGATAATTTTTTTCTGGATTGGAATTGCTGATCCAAGGCCCAAAATGTTAGGCCGAAAATGTTAGGCCGAAAGTTCACTAATGAGCCATTCCTTACTGCCCATTTATTACTCTTATTAAAAAGGACCGTTATCATTTAAGGCCCATCAAGAAGTGCAACCCACTAAGTTTAAACAAATGGTCCACATGCACACTACTTAGCCATGGAAGCAAGGTTTTTGGGTGTAGCTAAATAAAGACCAATGCCTCGCTTTCCTTTCTTTGGTCTCTTAACTTTCCATTGGTCTAAAATGGATTTATTTTATATTGTTCAAATTAAATATTTTAAATATAAAAATATATCAAGTGTCATGTCATTATAAATTTTACATGGTACTCAATATATAGTTAGATTCAAAAAATAAAAATAATTCTCTCCTCCCAAAAAAAAAAAAGAACAGAGAGCATCGTTATTACTATTATTTTATTTTGCACAATAGAGCTCCACGTAACATGTCTATTAATCTCATCCAACTCGTTACATGTTCTACTAGGTAATGCAAGAGCTCCCCAAGTAAGAACAGCAACTAAGCTTTCTCTAATAAGTTCATTTTAATTGTTTCAACTATATGGAGTCAAATTGTGATCCACTTTTTTCGCTTCAAGTATGAAAACCAGAATAAGCATTTCCCTTCACTTACCATTAACATATGACATATTTGTGCTATCACAGAAAAATTCCATTTCATGACATGCCATATATTTGAAATAGGGTTTCATATTTGTCAATTTGATTTGTAATGTCTTATATTTTTCTTAGAGTGCAAATTATGTCTAGACCTAGTGTAAAACCATTATTTTACACCATCTAAATGCATCATGCTACATCAGTATTTCTCAAGATAATCATATACACTTAACACAGACACTCACTCATTCATCAAAAAAAAAAAACAGACAATCACTCCTTAAAACCCACAAAAGCGGCAGGAGCCACCATTTTTGTGGTTGAATTCAGCAAAACCCAAAAGCCATCAATCCCAGATTCAGATGATGCTCTTACCCAAGTGAAACACTCCAAAACCTCCGGTGGCTCAACCAAAACAGGTAAAAGTGTAAAAAATATAAATTAAAAAAAAAAAGAATCTAATCTCCGATCCAACGTAAAAGGAAGACCACCCCAGCCCCACTATTACTCTCCTCTTTGCCATTTGCTCTCTTTGTTTATTAGTTTAGACTTTGCCTCCAGATCTACCAAATACGCGAACAAACTCCTTTACACAACCAAAAAAAAGTCCAACTCCTTCCAATATCATTAAAGACTTATAGGTTGCCCCAACTTCAACCTCTTCTTCTTCATCTACCAAAAAAAGCATACAAATCTGAAAAATGCTCTAGCAGACTAGCACCATTGAGACTCCATGCCAAATCATCATTTGTAACTAGGTTTGATGGGTTTTGGGTATCACTTAATTTGACCACAGAAACGGCGGCTCCGGCAGCTTTGTACTGTCTTGCAACGCTCCGGAAGCATTCCCGACGACAGTGTGAGATGTGGGTGGTTCTGCCGTGCTTGGGTGATTTTTTTATTTTTATTTTATGAAATTGGGTTTAAGAAGTGATAGTGTTGGCTGGTGCCTTTGATTGTTTGTGAAACATGATGTGATGTGGAGGGAGTATGGGGAGTAAAGTGGTGTGTGCTTATGCCAAATCCGGATGGAAGTTTTCTCTTTTCTTAAGGTCACGCAAGCATGTAAACAATACAAGATAATTCAACACCATCAGCATGAGATTTTTGTATCCTCGCAGATTGTACAATTCTATAAAAAAGCCTCATAGTATATCCTAATGTGTATGGTAAATCTATGGAGGCAATTGCCAAAGTGATCTCCCAACAACCCTTTGCCCTTGCTTGGCAGGAATTGCCTTTGGAACCCCTGCCAAGCATGTTTAGCCCTGAAGCTGCCTCGTAAGATGGGGGGTTCTTGGAAGACTTCAACGAGAACGCTGTTGGAAGGCAGAGTCGTGACTTAAGAAAACAACTGAACGGGTTGGGAGACGGTTGTGATTGCATTTCTAGAGGAAGAAGATAATTTTTGGGGGTAACCTTTCTGCACCATGTTCTATTGCATGAAAAGGTGGGGGGGGTGTAAGAGAAGTTTTGTAAATAAACTGTAGGCCTCGAAGATGGTACACATAGCTGTTGATAAGCTCCAACATTGGTGATCCTTGTTGGTGGTATTTGGACAATATGTCTGGTTTGGTCCAACAAAATGAGCAACAATCAATGTCTAACTCCTGCGAATGTCTTGTGAAATAGTCCCAACAGATTTTTGAAACAGAAGCCATGTGTCCATCTCGTGTGAGTGAAATGCTCTTCTCAACAACAGCAACTTCAGCACAAGAACTTTTACCCGATTACAAATAACCCCACAATACAAAATATTGAATTGACATACAAACAAATTTGACACAGAATTAAGCCAACCCAAAATATAAACTGAACACAAATGAATTAACTCCCTCAGAATTAGTCACATTTTAATGAACAATCTTTACCATTCATCAATGAAAAGAGTAAATTCTCACATCCCTATATATAAAAAATGTTATATATGCAGAACTAATTTGATGAGACATCTCTAATTGAAATGGGTGGAACAAGCAGCAAAAGTTGGATTGACATAGCAAAATAACAACACTTACCAACCAAACATCGAAACAGAACCTGCAACAAACTAGGCAACAACTCTGCATACACAAAACAGTGACCACACCACACCTACAACTTTTTAATCTTTCAAGACAGTTGAAAAAACTCCTCAATTAGAACAAAGAACCCTGTTCTGACAGTTTCCAAGTTTTTTTATTCTTTGGATGAATAAGAAAAAGATACACATATAGTTTAACCTTTCATAATTTATAGGCAAATGTCAATAAAATGAATTTTTACCTAAAAATCAAAGCCATTACATGTGAATGTATCAACAAAATACATGACAATAATTGACATGCTAAAACCACTCTGACAATCAAGTACGATTCAAGTAAAACATCACCCTTTTGCGTATTATGTATCATGTTCTCAAGAGGTTCATATACTTGATACAGTGAAATTAAAACTATTACAACAATACAACAATGAAGGTAGCTATGCAGGGGAGAATCCACCACTGCTGGTATGGCGGATCGACTAAAGAGCAAGAATTTTAATTGATCTAGCATTTGAAAATCCTCTAAGATGTCGACTTTGATGCTTGTAGCCTAACAAGTATAAAAATAGCAATATAAACAAAAAAGTGATTTGGTATGAACACAAAAAATAAAAAAATAAAAAATAAAGGATCTATATTATGTGAAAGGGGGAAATGGAGACTTACAAACTATCTTTGAAAGCAACTCAACTTTATGGCTCAGGCCTTGGGCGAAATACCTATCATAATAAAAAAGTTAGTAATATGAACAATAATGTTAATAAAAGAATTGTCTGATAATTATAAAATTTAAACTTCTCTTACAACAACAATACTATTGTAAAAATTAAGACTTATCTCACAAAAATGTTACAATAGCAATCCTAGGACAAGCTGCACATTGATTTACCAAAAATAGCGCCCAATATTGGCAAGTATTACTTTCTGATACTAACATTATAGAATGACTGATTAGTTTCAAGCTAGTTGTGACACCAGAAATTTTTTAGTTAGAAGCCACTGTATAAGAAAGACAAAAAATAATAAAAAAGACTGAAACGTTGAAGTAATGGTTCGGACCATTTCCTTATATTACAAAAGACTGCAAGTTGTCTACCACTTCTAATAATTTTCTCTCTAGGCTTCATTGAAGTCTGGAGCTGAAACTTCTTTGCCTTTAGGCAACTCTTTTCTCCGACCCGTCGGTGGAACCTAGATACTACGTACGAATGGAAGCTATCACAAACAAGTGTGCGAACCTTAAACTCTCGGCGAGGGAAGGAAGCGAAGTTGATCTAGCCCTTCCAGGGGTAGACCAAGGTTTGGTGCTGGCTAGGAAGTTCTGTACCAAAAGGAGAGTGAACTTAGAAGCAATAGGTCGGGCATTACGATCAGTGTGGAGGACAAAGAGAGACTTTGAGGTCAGCGACATGGGAGAGAATAGAGTGCTCTTTGTGTTTCAAGAAAAGGAAGATTTGGACAGGGTCCTATTGCAAGGGCCGTGGTCCTTTGACAAGTACATTCTGCTGCTGCATGAGCTAGAGGTAGGTGAAGGTTCTCAAGGCAGGGTCCTTTGACAAGCTAACACGGGATGTAACGTGGAGAAGGTTCTCAAGGCACGGGATCTGGAATCCGAGGTGAAGGTGTCAGCGAACAAGAGGGAAGACAGGGGAGACGAAGACTTAACGCATGGTATTTGGAATGGGCCGCTTGGTGTTTTGGGCCGAACTGTGGCTGTTGATGGGCCTGCTGCATTAAATAATCTTATTACTAATGTGATGGAGCCACAATTATTCCAAGTTGGGCCTAAAATACCAGCTGCAACTGAACGAGGTAGGAATAAAAAAGCCGAAAGCCCAACCCGAGCAAAACGGCATGCACATGCAAATAAAACTGAGAAGGAGAACGTGAGAGTGGGTAAGCCTATTTTGCAGAAGAGTAACGCCATGAAGGAGATAACCAGTATGGAGGTGGAGGAGGTTGATGCGGGGCTAAAAAGAAAGACACGGGCTCCCCTGGATGAAATTATGGAGAATGGGGTGGGGGGGAAGAAACCTACGATTGAAAAGGAAGTTGTTGCTTTTGGTAAGTTGTTGGCCACACCAATGGGATCGGCGGCGGCTGCAGTGCAGCCCCGCCGGGAACAATGAATGCTATATGCTGGAACTATTGAGGGTTTGGGAACTCTCGGACAGTTGGCACTCTTCAAAAAATGGTGTTGGAGGAAGATCTCACCTTGGTTTTCCACATGGAAACCAAGTTTAATGTGGAGGAAATGGTGGAGATTAAGCGTAGGCAAGAAAGCTTCCTTTGCCTGGAGGAGTATAATGGCTGCCTAACAACTAGTCAAACGGGGTTTGAGGTGGCAAGTAGGTGATGGTCATAATATACGGATATGGCAAGATCAGTGGCTTATGAGAAAAACAGAGAGCTAGAGAGGAGAAAAGATAAGCTAGAGAAAAGACTAATTGGTGAATTTCTATATTTCCGTATTGAATCAAAATTGATTTGTACAATATGTATATATATACAAGAACTAACACCAGAAACAAAATAACTAATCTGCAACTAACCCCACATTATATGGATCCTAATCTAACACCCAATTTCAACTAATCCCAGAATTACACGTGTCCCTATATACATCTTCTAATAAACTTAAAACTAAACTACAAGTCGTATATTAAAACTCAGGTCAGTTGTATAGCAAGCTAATCTTCCAACACTACTCTGTTTCATTCCTTTGCCTCTCTGCCTAAACTACCTCTTCACTTCTTGCTTGCATTTGCCTTCATCTTGCTTGCATCTGCCTTCTTCTTCTTGTTCTTATTTTTACACTCATCCAAATTTTGACATTCCCCTCAAGATGAGAGGCTAAATCATGTATATTCACCACACTCATCTTGTCTAATAAGTGTCTTAATTGTTGACTGCTGAGAGCTTTTGTAAGTAAATCAGCTAACTGAGAATGTGTAGGAGTAAAGAGCAGCCTAACAACATTATCTTGCACCTTATCTCTTACCACATGGCAGTCCACCTCTATATGCTTGGTCCTTCGTGAAACACTGGATTTTCTTCAATGTAAATGGCGGCTTGATTGTCACAAAACAATAAAGCTGGTTGATGATGAAAAATCTCTAAATCCTTCAATAATGCCAATAGCCAAGTCATTTCACATATAGTAACAACCATTGCTCTATATTCTGCTTCAACAGAAGATCGAGACACTATAGACTATTTCTTGGACTTCCATGATATGAGAGAATCACCCAAAAAGATGCAATATCCTGTGGTTGACCTCCTTGTATCAATACAAGAGGCCCAATTAGCATCTGTATAGGCCTTTAAATGGAAATCTGATGTGGCTGACAGAAAAATATCTTGACCAGAACAACTCTTGATGTATTGTAGCACTTTATATGCAGCATCTAGGTGAGGCTTCCTAGGTTTTGACATGAATTAACTTAATTTGTGAACAGGATATGCAATATCTGGTTTAGTAATAGTTAGATAAAGCAATCTGCCCACTAACCTTCTACACACTCTAGGATCAACTAGCAATTTTCCTTGAAACTTGCTCAACTTCAAATTTTGCTCCATTGGCACCTTGCTAGGCTTACAAGCAGACATTCTAGCATCCTTTAATTCCTCTAAAGCATACTTTCGTTGACATAAAGTGATACCCTTGTTTGATCTAGCTATCTCAAGTCCAAGAAAGTACTTTAAACCACCAAGATCCTTAGTTTGAAATGCTGGTCTAAAGAAGTCTTAAGCTCCTTAACTGCTTGAACATTGTTGCTAGCTATGAGGATATCATCAACATAAACCACCAAAGCTATGAATGAATCATTGAACTTCTTTGTAAATAAAGAGTAATCAGCTTTGGACTGTTTAAAACCATGATGCTTAATGACAGCACAAAACTTTGCATTTCACTGCCTTGAAGCCTGTTTAAGCCCATATAAAGACTTGTTCAATTTGCAAACAACATCCCCCCCCTTTGTTGTGAAATCCTTGAGGGAGTTGCATGTACACCTCCTCATGAAGATCACCATTTAAAAATGCATTGTTTACATCCAATTGCGCCAAATGCCAACCTTTCACAGCAGATATGGCTAGAAGTGTCTTGGCAGTAGTTAACTTTGCCACTGGAGAAAAGGTATCAGTGAAATCCAGCCCCTCTTGTTGAGTGAAACCCTTTGCAACTAGTCGAGCCTTATATCTCTCCACAGAGCCATCAGCCTTGTATTTGATCCTATAAACCCATTTACATCCAATTGCCTTTTTATTGGGAGGCAAGGGAGTAAGAGACCAGGTATTGTTTGAAACCAAAGCATCTATTTCAGCATTCATGGCTTCTTTCCATTTTGGATCCTTAACAGCCTCATGATAGAATCTTGGTTCAGGAATAGAGGTAATGACAGCACAAAAATTGGCATATGAAGGAGAGAGTTGTGAAGTGTCAATGTAATCTGAAAAAGGATATCTAGTAGAGACTAAGGAAGTACCTGACTTGCTAAGTGAATTGGACTGTGTAAGATCAGGAGATATGATGCTGCTGCATTGGTAGTCTTGCAAATAGGAAGGTGGTTTAATGGACCTGGATGACATTCTTAAGGAAGGAAGAGTGGCAGGTTGAACTAAATTTGGTCCTTGAGAAGGAGATAAAAGACCAGGTGCTGTAGAATCTGGTGAAATAGGAATAGAAGAACTAGAAGTAGGTATGGAGGGTTCTGATATGATAGAATCTGATATACCAATATCTAAATTTGGATTAGATGCTTGAATAGGACCAGAATTAGAATAAGGAACATCTAAAGAAGATGTGAGAGGTTCTGAAAACATGGTATCATGTGGAATAGCCACATTAGGACAGATATGAGGAAGTGAAATGGAAGTATGTGGTGAACTTATTGAAGAAATGAAAGGGAAAACAGTTTCATGGAAAGAAACATCCCTTGAAATGAAAATTTTCTTTGTGATCAAGTTTAACAACTTGTAACCCTTAACACCAAAGGGGTAACCAAGGAACACACAAGGAATTGACTTAGGTGAGAACTTAGACCTATTATGAGCCAATGTGGAAGCAAAACAAAGGCAACCAAAAACTCTTAAGTGATGATAGGAAGGAACCTTGTCATAAAGCTTCTCAAAAGAGGTTTTATGATCCAAAACAACACTAGACAGCCTATTTATGATGTAAATTGTTGTCAAAACACAATCTCCCCAATAACAAAGTGGTATATTAGACTGAAACTTCAATGCTCTAGGAATGTTTAAGATATGTTGATACTTTCTTTCCACAACTGAATTTTGTTGTGGAGTAGCAACACAGGAATGTTGATGAACAATCCCATGTTGAGCATAAAAATCTTTGAGGAAAAACTCGTGAGCATTGTCAGTTCTAAACACTTTGATATTAGTGTGAAATTGAGTATGTATCGTTTTATAAAATGAGATCAGCAAAGGCCTAGTTTCTGATTTGGATTTCATTAGGTAAACCCATGTAGATCTTGTAGCATCATCTACAATAGTAAGAAAATATTTAAAACCATCATGAGTTGTTGTGGCAAAAGGTCCCCATACATCACAGTGGATCATATCAAAAGCATGATAAGATAAATGATTAGAGTTGGGAAAAGGTAAACGTTTGTGTTTTGCAATTGGACAAACAATACAATCTTTATTTGAATGAAAAGAGGGCATATCAGATACACAATGTTGAAGTTTATCATCAGAAGCATGTCCAAATCTAAGATGCCACAAGTAAGGCTGAGTTACAATAGGAACATGGGAGACAGAATTAACAAAAGACTTCAAAACTGACTCTAGGATAGTAGAAGCTTCTGAAATGGATTTACAATTGACTGAATCTTGTAGTAGGTACAAATTACTATGAAGCTTACCCAATCCAATCATTTTCCAGCAAGTAAGGTCCTGTATGAAGCAATAGTTTGAAAGGAAAACCAAACAACATGATAAAGATTTGGTTAATTTGCTTACTGAGATTAGATTGAAGGAAAAAGCTGGAACACAAATGACACCCTCAAGAATTAAGGATGAAGTGACCTGGACTGTGCCTATGTGTGTGGCTAGAACTTTTTCACCATTAGGTAAATGCACAAAAGAAGATATTGAATTAGTGATCTTAGTAAACAAAGAAATGGAATGAATAATGTGGTCAGTGGCTCCTGTGTCAAGAACCCAAGTTTCTTCATTGTAAGCTGTTTTGTTTGAAGGATTTTTAGTAAAAATTGAATTCTTCAAACTAAGACAAGTTGAATCCTGGAAAGAGGCACAAGAAATACCTGATAGTGCTAAATTTGCTGAGTGAATGGCATTAGGGGTGGCTGAAGAAGATGCATGAGAGCTCAACAAAGATAGCAACTGCTGGCATTGTTCAGATGTGAAAGGAAAAGAACTTGGCTGTGATGCAACCTCAGATTGACTAGAATCACCATTAAGACTCACTTGATTGGCCATGGACACCTTGCCCTTTTGCTTATATCCTGGTGGAAAACCAATTAACTTGTAGCATTTCTCCATGAAATGACCAGCCTTGCCACAATGACTGCAGATAGGTCTGCCCTTTCCTTTTGTATTCTTCCCACCTTGATTAAATCCTTGAGTCTTGACTGCAAGAGCAGTTGCAACAACTGAAGGCCCTCCATTGAAGCCTAAAGCCCTTTGTCTTTCCTCTTGTATTACCAAAGAGAAAGCCTTGTCAATTGAGGGCTTGGTTCCATCATCAAAATCTGTGTTCGAACTTGTGAATAGACTTCATTCAAGCCATTAAGGAACTACATTAAAGAGTCTTGATGATGAAACAGTGTGATCTTATCATTCACACCACAGACACACTTACCACAAGAACAGCACGGTAAAGGCTTGAGATTAAGCAATTGATCCCAAGAAGCTTGAAGATCAGTGAAGAAAGAAGTCACTATTGCATCTCCTTGCATGATTGTTGAAATTTGCTTCTGGAGTTGTGAAATCCGTGTACCATTTGCTTGCAAGAAACGATTCTTTAATGAATTTCAAACCTCCATTGCAGTGTTTCTGTAAATCACACTTCCAGAGATGTGAGAAGAGACTGAATTCAATATCCATGAAGAAATCATGGAACTGTTCGCTGACCAAGCAATCTTTTCCAGAGGTGTAATGGCCATGG
This sequence comes from Castanea mollissima, assembly GCA_014183005.1. Taxonomy (NCBI): domain Eukaryota; kingdom Viridiplantae; phylum Streptophyta; class Magnoliopsida; order Fagales; family Fagaceae; genus Castanea; species Castanea mollissima. The sequence continues at coordinate 50,459,516 of JACAVU010000005.1, read as the reverse complement.
AAGCTGTTATAGTGCCATCCACAAACCCTAGCTTACTCTTTGCATCTAATGCCATACGCATAGCCCTAGCCTAATTACGATAATTGTCTTCTATCAAGGGCTGTGTGATAAGAATTGCACCTGGTGACTCTCCATGGTGCAGAAAGAATGGACTCCTCAGATCCTCCATTGGAGAGAGCTCACGATGAGTAGTGGATGGAAAAGATGAAGTTTGAGAAGTCTGATCTTGGTTAGCCATTGACAGAAACACAAAGCTCTAATACCATATGAGAAAAACAGAGAGTTAGAGAGGAGAAAAGATAAGCTAGAGAGAAAAGACTGATTGGTGAATTTCTATATTTTCGTATTGAATCAAAACTGATTTGTACAATATATATATATATATATATATATATATATATATATATACAAGAACTAACACCAGAAACAAAATAACTAATCTGCAACTAACCCCACATTATATGGATCCTAATCTAACACTCAATTTCAACTAATCCCAGAATTACACGTGTCCCTATATACATCTTCTAATAAACTTAAAACTAAACTACAAGTCATATATTAAAACTCAGGTCAGTCATACAACAAGCTAATCTTCCAACACTACCCTATTTCATTACTCTGCCTCTCTGCCTGAACTACTCTGTTTCATTCCTCTGCCTCTCTGCCTGAACTACCTCTTCACTTCTTGCTTGCATCTGCCTTCATCTTGCTTGCATCTGCCTTCTTCCTCTTGTTCTTATTTTTACACTCATCCAAATTTTGACATGGCTCACTAGCCGGAGTACGTACAAGGTAGTAACCCCAAAAAGGCATGGTAACCAAATTAAACTTGTTAGGAATTTGCTGAAAGCTGAAGGACGAGAGTGGGATATAGAACTGGTGAGGGGTCTCTTCCTACCCCAGGATGCAGAGGCGATCCTTAGTATCCCCATCAGTGAGTCAACTGCAAAAGATAGAATGGTATGGGCTGAGGACAAGAAAGGCAAGTTTACCGTTAGAAGTGCATATAGGCTGGTTAGGGAATTTTAGGCTGAGGGTGGTAATGCTGGGTGCTCGGACCCGACGAAAATGCATGGAATTTGGTGGGGAGTGTGGAGTATGAACATGCCAAACAAAATCAAGCACTTTGCTTGGAAGGCATGTAACGATATCTTGCCCACTAAAGACTCTCTCTTCTGTGGAAAGATCATAGACAATAATGTATGTGAAGCGTGTGGTAAGCAGATAGAAACAACCTTGCACATACTCTGTTTTTGCAACTGTGGAACAGAGGTATGGAGTGCAAGCAAGCTATCGTTGCCATGCACTATCCAGGAGTCTTGGAGTTTTGTGGACGCATTTAGCAGACTTCGGAGCAGTTAGGAGGCCCAACAGGGACTGTTGGAGCGATGGGTCACAATCTGTTGGGGTATTTGGAGGAGCCAAAACGAGGTTCGGCACGGAGGAAAGAGACGCCCTGGGCTTACAATAGTGAAAAGCTCGCTGAAACTCCTAGAAGATTTTCAATCAGCTAAGGAGAAGCTAATTAGACCGAGAATAGAAAGCCAGAACAAAGCTGCATGGAAGCCACCACCACCGGGCTCCTTCAAGGTCAACGTTGATGGTGCACTATTCCCAAAATCTAAGTAGTCCGGCGTGGGGGTCATTGTGCAAGACGAGGAAGGTAATGTGATAACAGCCATGTCTAGGAAGCTGCGGTTACCCCTCGATGCGCTAGAAACGGAGGCGAAGGCCCTGGAGATCAGGATGGAATTTGCCAAGGAGGTAGGGCTCAGGGACGTGGTGTTTGAAGGTGATTCGCAGTTGATAATCAATGTCGTTCATGGTATTGGATAGGCTAAAGCTTCCATTCTGAACGTCATCCATGGAGTGCTACGGACAGCCCAACGCTTTAGGACCTTTGATTTTTTACATATTAAAAGGCAGGGGAATGCCCCTGCCCACCTGTTGGCTCAACACGCTCAAAATGTTGAGGACGTGATTGTATGGCTGGAGGACTGCCCCAGTCAAGTGGCACATGCGTGTGCTCATGATGTATCTTTTTTACAGCATTTTGAATGAAGTTTTGAGTATTCACTATCAAAAAAAGAAAAGAAAAAAAGACTGCAAGTTGGAAGGTCCACCTCCCCTCTAACCACTTGGGCTTTAGTTGAACCACGGACGTTATATCTCTGTTAGTCTAACACCCAAATCTTTCTCCACTAAGTATATTTATCAAACAGGAAAATGTTTATCAGAAGTAAAAGTTTGGATTGAAATTTTTTTCATATTCAAGTTCTAAGACGAACAGAGAAAGGAACAAAGATTCCCAATACGAAATCATCTGAATACTAAAGAAACCCAACTACCAGGTTGATGATAGCCAAAACAAGCAAACCCCAAATAACAAAACACAAAATAACATCCTAGAGAAGCAAATGACATAGCCACACACAAAAATTTCCCAAAGTTTATACCAAAAAAAAAAATCCAAAAAAATAAGATTCAAGTACCACAAAAGAGAAATACAGATTATAGAGAATCAATACGTATGAAGGCATAAATGATGAGTCATGCGCACCACAATCATCTCCCTCCTCACTCTCACCGCTTAAATCTTTTATTGTGCAGCAACAAAAGGTTAAAAGAAGGGAAAAAGTGTTTATTGCAAGTCTGAGCCTTTGGTAATACTATAAATATAAGAGTATAATTGCTTAGAGGAAAATACCTGTAATTTCTCAAAAGTGGTGAGGGAACTTGTGTTCTTTACTGCTTCAATTACCTTCGCAGACGCTCTAACAACTCTAGATCACCGAGCTTGTAGGTTTTGTAGCGTTCCCCTTGACACCTATACCAAAAAACAACAAAGGGAACATGCTTGACTTTCCAAAAATCAACGCCTTCATCTGGTTGCAAACTAAGCACTAATTCTATCGGCATTTCATAGAAATTGAGAAATTTTAGGCTTTTCAGATGGTGTATGCCAGAGGGCATCTCCTTCAGCTGTGGGCAAGGTCCAATTCTAAGCTTTACAAGAAGAGGCAAGGCACCATTGTCTATTATTAATCTATTTAATCTGCTCAAATTTTGAAGTCCTAGAAGCTTGAGGTTTTGGAAGCCTCCTCCTTCAATATGTAATTGCTCACCTTCGTATCCATCGTAGAGCTGAATTTCCATCAAATTAGGTAGAACTTGAATGACCTTCAATGTATCATCCATTAATCTTGACCAGTGAAAACCAACTTTAACAATACTCTTGAGTTTGGCAATCCATTTCGGCAACTTTTCTAGTCGCCCAAATAGGAGGAGAGTGTTTAGGAGGGGCGGAGGAGAAGACATTGATTGCAATTCAAGAACTTCTTCCTCGTTTGTTACGCTGATATCCAATGACCAAAGGTGGCTCATTTTCTCCACCACAATGCACAACCCCATCCCATTTTCTCTCTTCAATTTAGAGATTTCCAACTCTCTCAATTGGCCCAAACTTCCCAATTCTTCAATAAGCGCAATGTTCTTAGCTTCAATATTTAAAAGCTTCTCCAAGGATTGCAAAAATTGAATGCCACTATGTATCTTTACAGCTCGTCGAAAATCACTACCAAATTCAATATGATAATTTTCAGTGTACACTGCAAGATATCGTAGCTTATGGAGACCACTAATCTCCACTGGTAGCTCAGACACAAGAGAACATTTTAAATCCAAAGTCTCTAGATTTTTCAGCTTACCTATGGACTTTGGAAGAATATGTACTTTTGTATCTCTAAGGCTTAAGTATCTTAGATGGAATAGGTTTCCCACTTCTTTAGGCATGAAATCAATAGGAGCACCTTCAAAATCCATTGTTTTCATGAGCTTGAAGTTTGCAAAACAAGTAGTAAGAAAAGAATTGGGCACTTTGTCTACCCCCAATATGAGAATAAAATGAGTTTGAGAACTAGTAATACTCTCCAAAGGGGTATTTACATTGTTCCGAATTGAGAGACGTCGAGCAATTCTCTCAAAACTTAAGTAGTTTTGTATTGACGCCAAACGAAAATTCAACTTCTTTGACTTAGAAAGAATAACCTCACGAATCATATCATGAACTCAACAACTTCTGGTTCTACCAATAAAATCAATTCGTGCCACTTGAACTAAGCTTCTACAAATAAGCTGGTTCAAGTAGTCTTGTGCAACTTCTTCTAATGTTATCTCTTGCTTTTCTTTTACAAAACCCCCAACTATCCATAGGCGAATTAGTCTAAACAATTAATAGAGTAATCCTCTGGAAACATGCCAAAAGATAAGAAACAAGCTTTGAGATTGAAGGGTAGATCATGATAACTAAGAGATAAAATCTTTGTGATGCCTAGGAGATGAGGATTAGTTTCCATCTTTGAACTAAGGCTATCAAGAAATTTGCACCACTCAGAGGAAACCTTGTCTTTAGTTGACAAAAGACCACTGATAGTCACAATTGCTAATGGCAACCCTTCACATCTCGCAATTATGCTACGTGAAAATTATACCAACTCAAGGGGACAATGCCCCCCTTCACATTGGAACACCTTCTTGCAAAATAGCTCCCAAGCTTTTTTTAACGGCAGAGATGATAACTTGTACACATAATAAGATGGAGATTCTTTGTTAGAGGGAGCAACACTCTCACTTCGGGTTATGATTACTATTCTGCTACCTTTGTTGTTATTTGGTAAACTAAGTTTTATATGTCTCCAAAAATTTATATTCCATATATCATCAAAAACTACTAAATACTTCTGCTCAAGCAAAAATTGCCTCACTTCATTAATTAACCCTCTTTCTTCCATAGTGTCAATTTCCTTAGGAGGAAACTCCTTCCTTGCCTTGTAGAAATTTTTTATCATATTCCTCAGTATTGCCTCCATATTATAGGATTAAGAGACAGTGATCCAAGCAATGCAATGAAAGTGTGGTGCCACTTGCTCATTGTCATACACTGTTTTGACAAGTGTGGTCTTACCAAGCCCGCCAATGCCAACCACCGAAATTACCATGCAATTATATGGTCCTTTTACCAATAACTCTATCAATTCATCTCTAGGGGCCTCAATGCCCACAAGCTCATTGTCCTCAATGAAAAGGGATGCCTCTCGAGGATCATGCCATGGCTCATGTCTAGCACCATTGCTTGGCCCCCCTTGCTCGAAGCTATTGAAGCCAAATCTTTCACCTCTCTCTCTAAGTACCTTGAGCTCGTTGTTTTTTGGCACGTTTTGCATGCTTAGTAACTAGGTCTCATGGATGTCATTTTCATTTGAATAAACGGTAATAGTTTATTTTAAATGAGGAAGCAAGCTTGCAATAGTTTCTTAGGTTCCTTTTCTTTCTTTTTCTCTCTCCTTTTGTTGTTGTTGTGAATGGTAATCACACACATACCTAATGGTTTTTGAACCCCTGACCTTTCCCTCCACCCATCCTTTTGTAAATTCCTATCACTAAATTATTTAAAACGAAGTTTTGAATGGGTTTATATCTATAATTATTTATAGCTATGAATTTATTTTCTCGTGCTCAACCTTTACCATTCTGATGTAAAGAATTATTGTAGTTCTTCGTTTGTATGGATCATATTGTTTGAGTTTTGTGTTTTGGTTTTTTATCATTTACTTCCTTTGCAGTTTTGTGTTTTGATTTATTATCGTTTACTGCTTTTGTAATTTTCTGTTATGCTTTGTGATTACTTAAGTAAAGCTATTACTAATCAAAATGTCATTACTCTGTAAATAAGCTTGTTCATGAAGACTAGGAATCATCTTACATAGGAATACAAAAAATTTAAGGAGGGACATAGATTACTATATATACTATATAGACACACATATAACCATAAACAAACAGATTTTCTTTTTACTTTAATTACAACAAACAAACAAACTTAAAATTGTATGGGAATATCATGCAATTAAAGAAAGTCATAACTATAGCTAAGGATTATAGTAGTACCCAACAAAATTTTCCTTGTGTGTAGGGAGTCCTAACATCATGGCATCAAATACGACTACCACTTTCAAGGCTTATTTTCAATTGTATATCAAAACTAAAACAAGCCTATATCGTGGCAATAGCTCAATAGTAAATAGCCTTGTGTAGAACTAAATGACAAGTATTTAGAAGTATTAAGGATTTGTAAATTAGTGTGAGACTTCAATAGTAGATTGGACCATGTTTGCTCATGAAATCAGCAAATTTCAAACTTGACTGTAAAAACAGCCTAGATTGTCCCCAAGCCCTGCTTCATGTACCAATTTGTATAAAAAAATGTCATAAACTCAAACATGTAACAAAATTTTATTAGCATACGTACTATGTGGAATGCACCACACCACACAAAACTTTAATAGAGGTGACATATATTCTGTGTGGCCTATATATATACTTTGACAATCAGGTCAAAACACAACCATTTCGTTTACCAATTCTAAACAAGTATAAAGAAGAAAAGAAAAGAAAAAAAGGCATAGTGACTTTCAAGTTTCAAAATACCCCTAAAAAACAAAAACTTTCAGTTATATATTTATATTTATTAGTGGTGTTTTAATTGGCATTATATTTATATTTGTTAGTGGTGTTGTAATTGACATTATATTCATGTTACACTTCTAAGTACGCATAAAGTGTGGACTTCCCCCCCCCCCCCCTTTCGAATTAGTATTTGTAACAAACTTCAATAGCATGATTGACGAATTGGTTTGTATATCTTTGCACACCTTTCCTAGTCTAGTTTTTAGTTTGTTCTCTCAATGTACTTGGTTTGGTAAGTTCTTCACTTGTTACACGGTTTTGGACAAGAATTGACCTAATTTACGTCATTTAAGTTATCATAGTAGTGAGTAATGGTTAGTTCGCTTTTGCAGGAGCATCAGCTTGTTTGAAGTACCTTCTTCTTTCCATGGGCAAATACTGGGATTGCTAAAAGGTGAGTAAGATTTGCTTCTTAATTCCCTTAAATTGTAAAATTATGTGTCTACATTACTGCTATGGTGGGTTGTTGTTTTGGGGCAGGCGGGTCGCTTGCATAGAGAGAGAAGGTGGGGTATTTTATATTGGGAGTGTTGTTAATTTTGTGAAAGTTGACATTTTGTTGTTCAATTTGTTGTCAATTTCTCATATTTTGTCTAAGTAAATACATATAGTATGCTGTGGTGGGTTGTTGTTTGGGAGTAAGTGGGTGGCTTGCATGGAGAGAAAAGGTAGAGTATTTTCTACTAGGAGTGTTGTTTGTTTTGTGACTTACATTTTTGAAACTCAATGTGCAATGGTGAAATCGTAGACTAGGTGCGCCTCATAATTCAGCCCATATCAATAGATAAGAGTTGGATGGACGCTAAAAGGGGTTTCGAAGAATACGTCCATGGGCTTGACTCATTTGTGGAGTTTGCTACTCGCACAACATGCCAAGGGAAAATCTCATGTCCTTGTAGGACTGTAGGCATAGACATATGCTTGTGTATAACATTCTAGATAGTTGGGATGTAATTATTGATATGGTGTAATTAAATATATTTAGTTTCTTGGTTTTAATGTGGTGTTGTATTTGCTATTACAAAATATGAAAGTACAGGTCCTAATTTTTTTTTTAAATGACCTATTTCGACGATTTGAAAACCGCTGGAATAGGGTATGGGCATATGCCCTATACTAGCACTTTTGAAAGTGTTGGCATAGGCATAACATATTCTGGTGGTTAAAAAGCGTTGATATAGGCCTTTTAAATTATATTCATTCAAGACCTATTCCAGCACTTTTTCAAACGCTAGAATAGGTACTGCCTATGCCAGCGCTTTCAAAAGCGCTAGTATAGGTTATATTCATATTTTCGTAAGGGTTGTCCCAACAGAAGTAAAAACGCCAGAACAGGGTCTGAAAAGCGTTGGTACAAGTCCTGTGACCCTATACCGACTGTCACTACACGACGGTTTGAAGTTCCAGGAAAAAAAATGCCAGGATAGGAATTTTGACTCTATTCAAGCGCTTTCTAGGGCTATCCCATCGGTTTTGAAAACAATGGGATAGCCCCATATTTTTGTAGTGCCACATCAACTAGCATATCAGGTAATGATAATTGTCCATATTCCTTTCTTCTCTATTCATAAGGTCATGGAATAATGTTGTACAATCTAATATTTTGGTATCACATTTTGTTTTAAAAAGAGTCTTTTGAAAAATAAAAAATAAATGTTTTTTTAGAAGTAATTTTTCTCTTTGGAGAATTATTATAATTGTTTTCAAAATACAGTGATATAGTGCTCTCTCCTTTCACATTTATGGTAGATGCCACCATAAACTTAGGAACACATAATAATTATTCAATTTCTCTCCAACTCTATTGAAGTGTGAGTTTGTGTGTCTATATATATATATATATATCAAGAAAACAAGTTTTTAAACTTATTATGACATTAGTTATCATCTTTCTCAACAAAAAAAAAAAAAAGAACATTAGTTTTTATTCATTTGAATAGTGATTTATTAATTATGGTTTATGTGATCATCTCACTTTTGATTTATTTGATTAATAATTTGGAGATTTATGTGATTTACAGGTTATAACATACGTAGCATGAAGTAATCATCTCATGATTTTTTAACCAAAATCTTCAATTTGTTAAATGATAATAGCTGTTACCATACCTAAAATTTTGTTCATAAAAAACAAAAAATCCAAAATTATTGTTGGGATTGCACAAAGCATTGTATGGTTGAGGGGATGAGAATTCCGGCTTCATACTTGCACTTTCTAGTTTCTACAATGAGGAGAGGTTGAGGTGCCACTCGAAAGTATAGGGCTCGATATTTCTTAGTTGGTTAAACTGTTAAAGTAAAAGTAAATCCCAAAATAAATTCACATAATCAACCATTTAAATCAAACTAATTCATAAAGAAAATATAAATTAATTAATTATAGGTGATAAAAGCTCAATCCTCCATCATAACATTATCTTTCTGAAGCATTAAGAAGTTGCCTTCCAGACATGCTAGAAGATGTTACCTTCAGTACTTGCCTCCGTGTAAGCTTTTGTTATTTTGTGAAAGTTATGTTGAGAGTTGTTAGAAATACAGAATAATTGTATTGTATTTCTCACTGAAAGAATATACATGAGTGCCTTTATATAGTAAGTATATGAGTACAGTACAAGTAAATATAAGTGCTATACAAGTAAACTAGTTGGGCCTAAAGCTCACATCACTATATATGTTAACAGACCCCCTCAAACTCAAGGTGGATATGAGACTAACTTGAGGTTGTCAACCAAAGTACGAAGGTGTCCCTTAGGATGTGACTTGGTGAAAATATCTACAAGTTGATCTGTAGAGGAGACTGAGATTAGCTTGAGAGCACCATGGACAAGATGATAACGGATAAAATGACAATCGATCTCGATGTGTTTAGTCTGTTCATGGAAGACATCATTGTGAGCAATATGAATGACACTCTTGTTGTCACAATAAGAGGAATAGCAAAGGATGTAGACACACCTAAGTCTTTGAGAAGCCATTGTAGCCAAAGAAGCTCAGATGTGGTATCAGCAAGGGCACGATATTCTGCTTCAGTACTAGAACGGGCCACATGAGTTTGTTTCTCGCTTCGCCAAGAAATCAGAGAAGAACCAAGAAGAAAGCAATAACCAGTGGTGGACTTGCGATCAGTGGGATCTCCTGCCCAATCGGCATCAAAAAATGCACAGAGAACAAAAGGAGACTGAGTAGAGTAGAAAAGACCATGGAAGAGAGTGCCCTTTAGGTATCGAAGAATGCATTAAACAGCAGCATAGTGAGTCGATCGTAGAGCAGACAAATACTGGCTCACCTGGTGAACAGCATAGGAAATGTTTGGACGACTAAGAGTAAGATAAACTAGGCTGCCAACTAAGCGTCTGTAAAGAGAGGGATTAGACAATGGTTTCCCCCCTGAGGGAGTCAGATGCGCATTAAGCTCAACTGGAATGTTAACAGTCTTGCTATCAGTGAGTCTAGCTCTAGACAAGAGTTCAGAGGCATACTTGGGTTGAGTAATGTAAAGTTCATCTGTAGAATGAGTGATTTCAAGACCTAAGAAATAGCTGAGATGTCCAAGATCTTTCATCTCAAATTGCTGACTGAGAAAAACCTTGAGTTTTTAAATGCCACTGAGGCCATCACCAGTTATGATCATATCATCCACATATAGGAGAAGTAAAATAGTGCCTTTGTCAGTGTGACGAAGAAATAAGGCAGAATCATAATGCGCAAGACTGTTGATCATATCATCTCAGCTACTTCTTGGGTCTTGAAATCACTCATCCTACAGATGGATTTTACATTACTCAAGCCAAGTATGCCTCTGAACTCTTGTCTAGAGTTGGACTCACTGGTAGCAAGACTATTGACACTCCAGTCGAACTTAATGCACATCTAACTCCCTCAGGAGGGGAAACCATTGTCTAATCCCTCTCTTTACAGACACTTAGTTGGCAGCCTAGTTTATCTTACTGTTAGTCGTCCAGACATTTCCTATGTTGTTCACCAGGTGAGCCAGTATCTGTTTGCTCCACGATCAACTCACTATGCTGCTGTTCTGCGCATTCTTCGGTACCTAAAGGGCATTCTCTTCCATGGTCTTTTCTACTCTGCTTAGTCTCCTCTTGTTCTCCGTGCATTTTCTTGGTACCTTCGGAAAATTTATCAGAGCAATATTCACGGCGGTGCCGGAAAAAGTAGTGGTCTTTGCAGTGTTCGGACTCCTCAACGGCGGTTACTACAGGTTCGGAACCTAAGGACGATGTCTGGAAGACTCGAAGGTTCAACGGCGAAAGGCTGTGGCAGTTGTATTGACAGCGGAAGCAATATTGAGAATGGAGTTACACCAATAAAGACAAGACTATTAAGAAAATGTCAGAGCAGTGGCTCTAATACCATGTTAGAAATACTGAATAATTGTATTGTATTTCTCACTGAAAAAATATACATGAGTGTCTTTATATAGTAGGCATATGAGTGCAGTACAAGTAAATATGAGTGCTATACAAGTAAACCAGTTGGGCCTAAAGCCCACAACACTATACATGTTAACAAGAGTTTTGTGGAGAAGGTTTTTTTGAACTTGTCTTGTGGAGAAGGTTAGTTTTTAGTCTATTGTGTGATTTTTAATTGAGCTTTATTGGTAGCTGCTATCATTTGTAAACCTGAATGCAATTTTCATGCTTTGAATGGACATGGTACCAACTGAGAGCATTTTGGTACTTTTAAGTGGCAGAGCAACGGTAGGACCAAAGGGCCCCAAAAAAATTTTGGAAAAAAAATGAGTAAAGATATGTCTATATATATATATATATATTTAATTTGGAGTTATACTAACCAAATTAAAATTTTTTAAAGAACAGTTATCATTTTGACCCTCATACCCCAGATAACATATATAAGAAATTCTAAAATGGTATTACATATAATTTTCATTTAAATGGGACACAATTAATCCAATTAGTGATAATAAATGTTAAAAAATTACTACAATAATTAGGCATTTAGCATATTAAGATGAACTCACAGAGTTATTTTAAAAAATTATCTCAACAAATAAAAGGTAAAAAAAAAAAAAAATCTATAATTTTAACACCTGTAGGGCTACAGTAACGAAAGGATTGAAGGCGTCGCCGTAGGTCCACAAGTGACTCTCTTTCTTTTCTTTCTTTATACAAAAATTAGTGTGTAGCCGTGAAAATTAAGCAATGCAGTATGTAGACCCCATTCCACCTTCCCAGATACTTTTCTATTTTTCTTCTTCTTCTTGTCTTCATTTTGCTTTTCACATACCAGTTATCATATGTAGTACGTTTATTTCAATATATCATATAACATTATAAAATAGAAAAGTACCTAATTAAAATATACTACTTTTTATTATTTAATTTATTGATAAAATAATATAACATGTATTTGTTTGTAGTTTATTAGATTTGAAATATGGTAATTTATAAAATAGTTGTTTATTGTTTGGCCCCAAAGATAAGCTGCTTTTTAAGCTGCTTAAATTTTTTTTTTTTTAAAAAAAAAAAACTAACGATTCACTTTTTTTATTAATCTCTTACTCTCCAGTTGAAGTTTAGAACCAGTTGACTATGTTATCGAACACAACAATTTCCCTCAAAATCTTTCATTCCTCCTTCAAATCCTCTCTCTCTCTCTCTGTCCAATTCATTTCTCTTCCTAAACATACCTAACCAAGTGAAATGCTAGCTCACTTTTCTTGGCTTTATTAAAGTTTGATCTATAAGCTATGATATTGATTGAACGAATCTTATAATGATGTGGTTCGATATTGTGCAAAAGCCAAAAAAGCTAAAACCAACCTAGATTTAAGTTTTAGCTTTTAGATTTTATGTACAGCTTTTTAAAATCTCACTTTTTTCACATATTCAATTTTTTTCAAAATACAAATATATTTTAGTATACTTTCAACAAAAAGCTAGATAAGCAGCTCCTAGATAGACACTAAAATTATAGTAAAGTTGTTGATGAAACGATGGGTTTTCATTTTTTATCTTTTGGAAATATTGTTCTCAGGATGCCGAGAAAGATATTGTTTTAAGGATGTTGGATTTTGGTTAAATGGAAAAGTGACTTTTTTTTTCTTTTTCTTTTTTCTTGTTGTTGTTTGGTTGTTGAGAAATAGATATGGGTAAAGATGGTTAAATATCTAATAATAAAAAATTTAACCTTTTTTTAGAAAATATTTTTTATTAATTATTTTGGATTTTTTAATTTATTAAACTTAAAAATACCAAAATGTCCTTGTATTTTATGTGACTAACAAAGTAGTTTTAACAAAAGGACTACCCTAAGTAACTATAAACTATTAAAGATAGAGAATTGAATTAAATTTTAGGCAAAATTAGAAGATGTAATTTGCAATTTAGTAATAAATTTTAAGTATTGAATAACAATTCTACCATTTTTGTCCCAAAAAAACAAGAAGGAAATAATTGTACCATTCAGGGAAAAAAAAGGGTGGAGAGAATTGTACTTGATAACAATAAAGGAAGATTCTAAAAAAATTAACAATAATAATAATAAAAGAGAAACACTACAAAAAACAGGGTCTATAGCCACGTTTTTGGGGTCTATAGCCGCATTTCAAAAACGCGGCTATAGACCCCGAAAACGCGGCTATAGCCTATAGCCATGTTTTCTAGAGCCACGTTTTAAAAAACGCGGCTACAGACCAGACCTGAAGCCGTGTTTTTGAACCACGGCTATAGGCTTCAGGTCTATAGTCGCGTTTTTTAAAAACGCGGCTACAAACCCGCTTGAGCCACGATTATTAATGCGGCTATAGCCCTCTGTCAGCTTCGTTTGCCAACCAAGCATAGAAACTATAGCCGCGTTTTTAAAACGCGGCTATAGCTTCTCTTTTTTCTTTTTTCTTTTTTTTCCCTGCCCTCTTTTTTGGTTGTTTTTTCCCTGTTATCAGAACTGAAGAATTTTTCCCTGCTATCACAAGTTTCCAACACAACACAACCATCCAAAATAAACAAATTCCTTGCTATCACAACACAACACAAGTTTCCAACACAACACAACTTATCAAAATAAACAAGTTCCCTGCTATTACAACACAACACAAGTTTCCAACACAACATAAGTGCCAAAATAAACCAGTTCCCAACATCACAAAAAGCCACAGCCACAGCCAACAACATCACAAATAGCCAAACCGGCTATTAACAAAAATTTATATATACAAACGTTTGTCCATGTCTATTCACGAAAAACTTTACAACATGCTTAGAATGACAACATGTTGTGAGGCCTCAAGAGTTTCCTCAGTGGCATTTGGCTCCATTTTGACATACGCTTTCTTGTCTACTTCATGGTAAAACTGTACAAATTATTCACAACTGTCAAGTTAAACTTGCCAAAGTTTTGCTTGCAATACATAATACTCTAAATATGAGTTCAAATTCAAACATTTGTATCAAAAGGCATGATCATGGAGCAATTTGGCAGAACAATGTTATGAGGGAAAGAGACATAATTTGACATTATTTTTGCCTAATTATGGAGTGATTTCGCTTTTCAAATGCCAAAATGGAAGGGAAAAAGATTATTTAGAAATAGGGAGAGCTCATTACAACTGGGGCTACAATACAACGAAAATATAGTACTACGAATCAATCTCTGCCCCATATCAGTTATATTGTTTTCATCAACTTAGTAACATAAGAGGAAGGCTAGCTATAGTTCAACTATTCGTTAACAAGAGTAGTGTAGTAAGTTGTGTAGTCAATTTACCCTTCGTTAACAAGAGTACTGTTTTTAGAGAAATTTTTAAAGAAATTTTGTTTTACCTTCGGATACACAGTTGCATTCCCATCAAGCATTGCCACTCTACATATATATTAAAGGCATTGTATTAATATCACATAACAATGCATTGTAAAAAGTAGTGTTTCGTTAAATAACATTTGTTTGCTACCTGAGAAGGATATAATTCACGGATAACTGGGCCAAATGCGTTAAATTGGTTGAACATCTCTCTCATCGAATTCCTCAATTCGTCCAGTTGTTGTTTGTGTCTTGCCTCAGATTGAGCTAGTTCTTCCCTATGCCTCGCCTCAGATTGAGCCAGGTCCTCCCTATGCGTCGCCTCTAATTGAGCTAGTCGCTCCCTAAGCTCTTCATGACTCGTCTCCAACCCTGAAATCCTTTGCGTTGTTCTGGTTGACGATGATGGACTTGAGGTAAACAGTGAATTGTTGGTGGCACTTCTTCCTGATGGGGTGATTCCAAAACCTACCCCGCGTACACGTCCGGGGCGCTCAGGACGATCCATCACCCGAGCATAAGCATCGTCTCTCGACCAGAGGATTCTACTACCAACCTCTCCTTCTAGTCGCATGCCCTGTTCATTCAACAGTGCTACCATCCTATCCTGTTTTCCCACAAGAACCAAACAACATATTACACCCCATAAACAATACAAACACAACATACACTACAATTCCATTCGATCAAGCTGTGCTTACCATGTTCTCTTGTACACGGCTACTAACAGCAACCCCATCTTTGGTGCGGTATACTTGTTGATATACATCTGCACGCTCAACGGGCACCCCTTTAGCTTTCGCCTACATGATGAACAAAATTCATACAGTAAACACCAGGAAAAAATATTTATATTTATGTATTACAACACCTATTGTTTTTTATTGCAACAATATCATTACCACATATTTTTATTCACATTTTACTATAATTATCTTATGCAATAAATTGTGTTATTAATTATTTATGACTGTAACCTGAAATGTTTCAGGTTACTACTGCATTATTATTATTATCAATGAGATGAAAAATGACCATGGCTATCAAAAACTAGTATTACCTCATCCATGACTGTAAGAAATCTTAGAAAGTCACTAAAGAATACGAAGACTGCCCATCATGGCTTCAAAACTACCCTTAACACACAATATCAGACACACACACACACACATGCTCTCTCTCTCTCTCTCTCTCTCAAAATGAATAAATCACAGAGCAAATAATTTCTTAGTGTTTTCCTAGAAATTTATAAATGTGTGAACCTCATTATTTACATACAATATTTTCAATTAAATTGTAAGCTTATTAAAATTTTCATGTGTCCAACATATAACAAAGTATAGAAAGGATGTTCTATTTCAATGTTCATAATCTATTTGTGGGACCTCACTAATGGCAGAATAACAACATAGGAGATAAGCATTTCGCTTTTTTTCAGGAAACCAACCTGTAAAGTGAAATTTCACTCAATAATAAGATTTTTCACCCTCCTTATTCAAGCTATATATCTATCAGTGAGAAAAACTAGATATGATTTATTCAAAAACTAGCCTAACAATATCCCACCCTTAACTATTTAGTATTTAACTCAGTTCCTAATAATAAAAATACAATCTTAAAAAAAATGATAAAAAGAGATAAAATAGAAGCATATAGTTAGCGACCTTGTTGTCTATCATCTTAAATCTATTCGAATAACTGATACTATAAGTAAACTCCTCCTCCAAAAGTGAAACAAGAATTAGTTTTTGCTTTGAAAAATCATGTATTTGATGACCCAAATCAAAGCATGATCAAAATGTTAAACTCTGACAAAAAAAAAAATAACTGCTTCCCTTATTATCACAATCCAAGCAAGAAGAACATATATGTTGTGTTTAGATTCTTTTCCGTGTTCATGATCATAACATTATAAAAGTTAAAAAAAAATTTGTTTCAATTGATTAATGAATAACTGAAATCAACATAAACTCTTTTTGGTTTTGGGTAAAAAAAGAAAAAAGAGAGTCGTTAAAGGATAGAAGGGAAGCAACCTTGGAGACGCATTCTAACTCGGCGAACTTGAAAGCGAGGCCAATCGACGGCGGCGATTGAAAGACGAGGGAGGCCATTGGATGGGTTGGGTTTGGAAGAGGAGGAGTCGGTGACGCCTTGAGAAGAGCTTCGAAATGAGAGAGAGTTTGGGCTTAGGCAGGTGAGTGAGAGAGAGCGGGTGGAGATGATTTAGGGTTTTTTTGCGATCTGATTTAGGGATGATTTAGAGATAGATTTTTTTAAAAAAAAAATTTATACTAAATGTTGAAGCCGCGTTTGATTAAACGCAGCTTCAACATGTTTGGAGCTGCATTTAATCAAACACGGCTTCAACATTTAGGAGCTGCGTTTAATGAAACACAGCTTCAACATGTCTGGAGTTGCATTTTTTAAACACCGCTCTAGAAATAATGAAAAAACAAAACAAAACAAAAAAAATCCCTGGAGCCGCGTTTCTAAAAACGCGGCTGAAATCCTACCAGCCAAACGCAGCCTCAACACCGAAGAATGCGGCTTCAGTGCAGGTCTATAGTAAACGCGGCTATACGTGTTTCCTGGAGCTGCGTTTTACAAAAACGCGGCTAAAAAACATGGCCCAAAAGCGCGTTTTTTGTAGTGAAATAACTAGTGCACACAAGCGGTTGCACACAAAGTAACATGTGCAATAATTTTTAAAATTGAAATCATAACTTAAAATCATAATTTTAATTTAAGAAAACTTTACACATAGCTTTCTGTGTAACAAGAAGTGTGTAATAGTCATTGCAGTGTGCAAAAAAAAAAAAAATTGTCTATTTGATTATAAGGACCTACGTTTTCTATTTTACACAACTACTTTTAAAAAACATTCACATTAGATTTATTAATTCTATTTTACACTATAACATTTTATTAAAATATTATTTTTTATCAATGGTTTATTACTCTCTTAAATCATATCTCTTTGTGTATACGAGTAAAGAAGTATTAAAAATATATATTTGCTTGTGAGTAGTAACTATGTATATTTACATGATTAGTGTAATAATAATCTAAATTTACAGAAGTTTACCTAAATTGAAATGAGAGATTTTTAGAGTTTGAGTTAAACTATTATATAGATAACTACAGTGAGTGGCATCTTTTGTTTTACCCGTATTACCAATTAAATATTGGCTTCATAAAGCAATTGCAAAGGATTGATTCTCTAACTTTAGTGCTGTCAACCTTTAATCAATAGAAAGGGGCACACTTTGGACTAAAGTTTCATATGCCAAGACAATGTACAATAACACAATAAAAGCATCAAAACCTTCATCAATTCACTCCCATGAATTAGCAAGTTGGTCATTTAGGAATTCTGTATATGGATTCTCAGGTACCTCCCCCTCCACCTCCTCCTTCAAGTCTGGTGATTGGTTTCTGTTTCTTGTTAGGCTTTGCTCTTTTAATAAAGTCTTGTATTTCTAAAATAAAAAAACTTCACAAAGAAGAAGAAACCGACATAAGAGCCGTGGAAAAAATACTCTCCTACAAGTTTAAGGACAAGAAGCTTCTACAAGAGGCACTCACACACCCCCTACTACAAAAACAACAACAACAACAACAAACTTAGGTCGTACCAGCGGCTTGAGTTCGTAGGCGACGTGGTGCTGGGACTGGCCGTGAGCAAATACTTGTACCTGGAACACCCTAGTCTCAGCCCAGGAGAGCTCACAAACCTACGCTCCGCCAATGTCAGCAACGACAAACTCGCGCGGGTCGCGGTCCGCCACAGCCTCCACCGCTACATCAGGCACAACAATAATCTTGACGACTCTCTTCTTGATAAGGTCTAACAAAAGTTTCTCACTTTTCTTTCTTTTTCTTTTTCTTCTTTTACAATTATTCGTTTAGTATTTACACTAGTGTTCATGTAAATGTGCATGTGTTACCAACTGGAAAGTAGTATCAGGAGGCTTTGGGGATATGACTCGATAAGTAGTAGGTGTGGGAAGCCATTTGTCTTTCCAGTCTTCCAGATCCTAGTTCTTGATCTATCTCCCATGCACCCTCCAATTGCAACCAAGTGAAGTCACCAACAAACTCATCCAAGTGAGATGCATATGCCTCCATGAATGGTGTATCTAGCTTTTAAAATTTGTGCTACCAAATTGTTTGGTGTTGTGAGTAATCGCCGACACTGTTTATCTAGCAAAGCCAAATTCAAAGTATGAATGTCTCGAAATCCCATGATCTTGCTCCATTCCACCCAATTAGTGCGATTCTCTTCCTTTTATTGACCCCACCAAAAATTGCTACATAGAGAATTGATCTCGTTCTTCACACACCCTCTTTGGGATTTACATCTGCTCATTGCATGGGTTGGCACAGCTTAATTTGGGCAACCGCTTTGATTAAAATTAACAAGTAATTACTTGTTAATTTTTTGTCTTTTTCTTTTTATTTCTTAGGGTTAATGCTTTTTGGTATATTATTCTGAATGTTTGCAATTGTCTACTACATTATTTATATTGAAAGCATAACTTGTACAGCAAACCCGTAGGGTAAGTCTTTTACTTTAATTATTTGTTCGTTAGATACATTTTGTATTATTCTTAATGTTATTTTTTTTTTTCTTTTTTGTTGATAATTTGGCATATTATTTTAAATTTATTGGTCGGGGTTTAACATTACAGTTTTTACTTAACAAGAGTAAAAGGCAAAAGAGAGAGTGTGAGAGATTTGGTCCAAGTAAGTTCAAGTCCTGCAAGTTGTAATTATTATAGAGTAATTATTAGGGACAAACTTATTCACAACCTTTTACACAATTTATTAAGATAGTAAGTTGTGATTAGAGCAATGTTGCTTTCACATGGATTCATGTACCATTAACATTATTTTATTATATGTTAATTACAATAGACTACATTAATAATTGTGAATAATCTTGTGTCTTTAGATTCATTGTTCCAATTTTATTGAATTTTTTTAATAATAATAATAAACTAACACTCTACCTTTGTGGGAGAAGGAAGTGCACCTTGAGCTAGAGGTCATTGGCTTAAAAATTTGTGATTTTTGTCCCTAAAAAATTTACAAAAGTTTATCCACATTGTTTAAGTTGCATAGTGTTTATGACATGGCATATCGAAAGATTGAGGTGTTGTGCAATAAATTTATGAGCAAAATGATGGAAGTACACAATCAATACTTTTTAAAGAGGTTAACCTTGTTATACACAATTTTACACAATCACAAAAAGTAATTAAAATTGTGACTTTAGTTAATTTTTGTAGTGAATTTATGAGTCGAAGACACCCTTTGAATGCACATAAACATTACATATGATATTATGCTTTTAAGAGTTTATAATTAGAGCTATGCTTGTTATACACAATGTGTAAAAATGCACGCACTATGTTATTATAATTTGAAAATATGACTTTAGAATGTGTTTTACAGGATTTACCCTTATAATTAACTATTTTGGTGTGGATCCATATATAATTTTGGACTTATCTTTGATTAAAATGTGTTTAGAATTTGAACAAAGATTTAGGCAAATTTTTAATTCTATAGATTGAAGAGTTTGTTGATGAAGTCAGTGAGGAAGACGACATCGTTTTACATGGGTCAATTAAAGCCCCAAAGATTCTTGCTGACATTGTAGAGTCTTTGGCAGCAGCTATATATTTTGATCTCAATTTCGACCTGCAAAATTTATGGGTGGTGCGTATCTTACTTCTCTTTTCTTATCAGGCAAAAATGATTTATCTTTTTTCTTTTTCTTGTTTTGGACTTATCTCTCTCTCTCTCTCTCTCTCTTGATATTGAATTTATCATTGGTTGTTTTATATTTGAAGATCTTTAGGGATCTCTTGGAACCTATTGTCACACCTAAAGTCTTGCAACAACAACCCCACCCTATTACGACATTGAATGAACAGTGTCAAAAGCAGGGGAGGGAAGTTGACATTAAGACTTGGAGGGAAGGGGCAAAGCATATTGCTACTGTATATGTCGATGGTGTGTCTATTGCCTCAGGTTCTTCTGATCAATCTAAGGAAATTGCAAAGCTTAATGCAGCAAATCAAGCATTGCTCGAGTCATCGAAATCTATGCCCACTAACATTGGGAGGTTAGATTTTTCTTTTGGGCTCAATAAGTCATTTGAGATCGAAGGAGCAGAGCAAAAGTTAAATGAGGTTTGTCAGAAGAAAAGGTGGCCTGATCCTATTTACAGGTGTGAGCTTCTTTATCATGAGCAATGGAGAATTTTATATATAAATATAATGTGTATTTTGAATTATTTGATGACGAGCGTATTAGTTTTGGAGGGTGTTTATTACACACGTTTTTAACTGAAATCATCAATACACAAACTAGCACAAGCATTTTAAACTGAAATCATCATGATGATTTAAGTTCAAAACATGCATGTGTGCTAGTGTGCGTAAAAGTCATTTCCCTTAGTTTTGTGAGTTTAATCACAATTACGCTTTCTGTATTATCTTTCCCTAGAGGTCTATGTCTCTCTCCCATAATATATTCGGAACTTTTATAAAGATAGCATGGAATGTTATGAGGAGCTAGAATAATAGCTTTGCAATAATTGGAAGCATGAATACTGATCTCTATTGGATGGAGGGGTTCGCCCTCCATCCAAACTACCCATGTGGCATGTGAAGTAAAGATGAACTAGTAGGCTACGTAGTTTGTTCTATTGACTTGTGGGCACTCGCACCTTTATTGTGTTTTCTGTCAAACCACCAACTCTGGATATAAAGGGCTCGTTTGGTACGTGTGTTTAAATAATAATTTTCAGTTTTTTTGAAATACGTGTGAGTGAAAAAGTATATGAAAATACATGTAATGTTATTTAAAAATTAAAAACATGTGTTTAAGATGATGTACCAAATGGGCCCAAAATATTCATGTCTTTCTTCTTTTTATGTATTCTCTGTTTTTTTATATGTGTGTGTGTGTGTGTACACACACACCATTTTTTCAAAAGGTAAAAATTAATTCACGTACTCTATTAGACACTCACACGCATACTCAAACTGCATAAAAATTAAAAAGTCACAGTTTTTGTGCAGTTTAAATGTGTGTAATAAATACCACTCTTTTTCAAATTCTCACTTTCCTATCTATCTTGTAAGATATTGAATCAAAATGTATGTTTGCTATAACTTACAGGATTGAGAAGGAAGAGGGTCAGAAATATGTATGTTCTGTTCAAATACCTATAGATGGTGGTTTGTCTATTGAGGGAGAAGAAAAGTCAGGAAAAATGGAAGCAGAAAATTCTGCTGCTTCATGTATTATCCGTGCCTTGTTAGAGTCTAATAAAATATAAAAGTAGAAGCCTCACGTAATCATCTACCATGTCAATTTTACCGATTACATGTCTATCTGGTGTCAATAATAAATGGATATCTATAAATTCCGTAATAAATATGTGCTTAAAATTGTGTCAGTTGTAATCTTTGGTTCAGCTTATATGTCGTTTTTGCACAAATGATCCATTTGTCTAGCGTTGTTTTCTAAACTTCTTTACGTGAAAAGATATTGCTTTGATGCTAACTACTTTCCTTTCCAATTGGTAATATTTGAGAATTTGCTATGTTTCTTAGTAGTATGCAAGTCAAGAAATTTAAGGCATGTTTGGTATATGTGTTTAAACACATGTTTTCAGTTTTTAAATAACATTACACGTATTTTCACACACATTTTCACCCACACGTATTTTCAAAAAATACAAATAACGTTACCAAACGACTCCTAAGAGTTGGAACTACAAGTGGAAATGCTCTCCTATACAAACCCATGCAATAGTAACTAACATGTAATTTATCCACCATTTTCTAAATAAACTCTCCAAAATAAACACTCAATCTCAAATCTTTTCTGCCATCTCATCAAGATGCTAACAAATTTGATACACACCCCTACCCAAAAAAAAAAAAAAAGGCTAACCCCTTTCTCCTACACCCACGGGTGATTTAGCACCATTCATAGGTGATTTGTATTTTAGGCAAAAATGATATAACATTTGAACATGTTCTATTACAAACTAAATTTAAACAGTCGTAATTTATCAAAGTTTTAATGGATCCATTGCTTGAATCATGCTTGCTTTGGAACTAAAAGTTCAAGATTTGATTTCTTTTATCTCAGGAAAAAAAAATGCAAGAAAATTGATAGTGGGTAACGAACATTATTAGAATTACTAAATGATTGCAATTGGGTTAAAATATTTAGATGTAGTTTTCAAGATATACATGCATAAGCTCCCACTTTGATAGTCTAATAGCAAAATATTTCCCATGTTTTGATGTTCTACGAGCAAAGATGGGGAATAACCCTTCTATGCTTGGTGGACTATTCACAAGAGGACTCAATGATCTCAGTAAAAAGGTGACCCATGAACTTGCAAAATATATTAAGAGTCCATTTGGGAATAGTTTATTTAGCTAAAATTGAAATTTTTTTGCTTAAAGTTTTGTAGATAAAGCTGAAAGGTAGTTGAAATAGTACAGTGAGACTTATGAATAGTATCAAAAATGCAATGAGACCTATGAATAGTAGCAAAAAAAAGTTAAACAATAAAAAAAATGAAAAATTACACTTTACCACCCTAAATTATGCATCAGGTTACACTTTATACCCTAAACTATTCGAATGCACACTTTGCATCCTAAACTATCACACTTTACAACTCGATGTTA
Organism: Castanea mollissima; assembly: GCA_014183005.1. Lineage (NCBI taxonomy): Eukaryota > Viridiplantae > Streptophyta > Magnoliopsida > Fagales > Fagaceae > Castanea > Castanea mollissima. The sequence continues at coordinate 50,436,483 of JACAVU010000005.1, read as the reverse complement.
CTTTTGCTGTTTTGTTTAACGAAATACTGGTGCACATGACAAGCACATGCATCTTGCTTAGGTGGAACAAATTTAAAAGACTAAAACACTCTACTTCAAAATCAATTAAAACAAAATCCAATTTTTTTTGCATCACTTTTTAGTTGTTCAAAATATTTGGGGGGGGGGGGGGGGGGAAGTGCTTGTTTCCACTCATTGAACGAACAACTCCAGCAAGCAATTCATCCAGAGTGGAGTCAGGGTTACCTCCAGAAGATCTTGATAGCCTTTTATAGACTTCTACACAAGCATGGGCCTTTTCAAAGAAATGGGTTTGGCTAAGTTTGTGGAGCTGAAACTTTTATTTTCTTCCCATTTTCTCTACAACCAAACAGATGCTAAGAAGTTCATTGATGATTCTGTGCAATATAGACAAAAATGTAAGAGAAAATGTACATATGATAGAATAACACTTAAAATATTATTGGTTAGCCTTAGTTGATTCCAGTGTGAGATTTTGGCAGAGTTTGAAAGTACCAAAAAAAGTATTTAAAATATTATTATATACAATTTGTTGTTAGTCTTAGTTGATTCCAGTGTGAGATTTTGGCAGAGTTTGTTGAGCTTTCAACTTTTTCTGGAAAAAAAATATCACGTTGAGTCCATAGTATTCATCAACTCTTTTTTTTTTTTTTCCCTTTCGTTTTCTCTTGAACCAAATAGAGGCAAAGAACTTCGTTGATGATTCAGAGCATTATAGACAGAAATGTAAAACAACACTCCTATTCTGTTAGAATTACTGAATTCAATAGTATTGTATTTACACACTAAAATAATATACATAAGTGCCTTTATATAGGAGTCATATGAGTGCAGTACAAGTAAATATGAGTGCAGTACAAGTAGTACAATGTGTGCTCTACAAGTAAGTGATCTAGATGGGCCAAGCCCACATATGAGTGTACATTAACAGCCCCCCTCAAACTCAAGGTGGATGTGAGACCAACTTGAGGTTGTCAACCAAATCACGAAGGCATCCCTTAGGATGAGACTTGGTGAAGATGTCTGCAAGTTGATCTTTGGAAGAGACGAAGAAGAGCTTGAAGCACCATGAATAAAATGATAAATGATAAAATGACAATCAATCTCAATATGTTTAGTCCGTTCATGAAAGACATCATTGTGAGCAATGTGAATGGCACTCTGATTATCACAATAAAGAGGTGTAGCAGAGGATGTAGACACACCTAAGTCTGTAAGAAGCCATCGTAACCAAAGAAGCTCAGATGTGGTATCAGCAAGAGCACGATATTCTGCTTCAGTATTAGAGCAGGCCACAAAGGTTTGTTTCTTACTTCGCCAAGAAATCAAGGAAGAGCCAAGTAGAAAACAATAGCCAATGGTGGACCTACGATCAGTGGGATCTCCTGCCCAATCAGCATCAGAGAATGCACGGAGTACAAGAAGAGATTGAGTTGGGTAGAAAAGGCCATGGAAGAGAGTGCCCTTCAAGTATCGAAGAATGCACAAAACAGCAGCATAGTGAGTTGATCGTGGAGCAGACAAATACTGGCTGACCTGATGAACAGTATAAGAAATGTCTAGACGAGTAACTGTGAGATAAACTAGGCTGCCAACTAATCGTGTGTAAAGAGAAGGATTAGACAATGGTTTCCTCCCCCCCCCCCCCCCCCGAGGGAGTCAAATGCGCATTAAGCTCAACTGGGGTGTCAACAGTCTTGCTGTCAGTGAGTCCAGCACAGGATAAAAGATTAGAAGCATACTTGGCTTGAGTAATATAAAGACCATCTGAGGAACGAGTGATTTCAAGACCCAAGAAATAGCTAAGATGTCCAAGATCTTTCATCTCAACTACTGACTAAGAAAATCCTTGAGTTCTTGTATGCCACTAAAGTCATCACCAGTTATGATCATATCATCCACATAGAGGAGAAGTAGAATGGTGCCTTTGTTAGTACGACGAAGAAATAAGGCAGCATCATAAGGACTGGCAGTGTAACCCAAGCGAAAAATAGTAGAGCTAAATTTTGCAAACCAGGCTCGAGGAGCTTGTTTAAGACCATACAATGCTTGGCGAAGGCGGCAAACCTTGTTGGAGTCAATGGAGAGACCTGGAGGAGGTTGCATGTAAACTTCTTCACTCAAGTCCCCATTAAGGAATGCATTTTTAACATCCATCTGAAAAAGATCTCATTTGCTAGCAGCAACAACAGCCAAGAGGGCACGAACAGATGAGATGCGGGCAAGTAGAGCAAAGGTCTCTTCATAATCAATCCCATACTCCTATGTAAAACCTTTTGCAACAAGGCGAGCCTTATAGCGCTCAATGGACCCATCTGAGCGAGTCTTAATCTTGTAGATCCACTTGCAACCAACCACAGACTGTCCAGGAGGGAGAGTAACTAAGTCCCAAGTATGATTTTTGGTTAATGCATCAATTTTCTCTTTCATTGCAATCTACCATAAAGGGTCAGTGGAGGCCTCACGATAGGTTTGAGGCTCGTGGAGTGTAGCAAGTGCAGTGTAACAATGGTAATCAAGTAAATGTGTAGGAATGGATCTTACCCGGGTTGAGTGACGAGGTGGAATGTCTTGTGGAGGTGGAAGGTCTTGTGGAGGATCTTCAGGTGGAGCAAGAACGGGGGCCCAGGCTCGAGTTGGGGTAGCTCGTCATCAATCTACTCATCTTTGACCTGTCCAGAAGAGACATTAAAAGGATCGGGTGTTTGTATAGAGAAGTCTAAAGGAGGATCAATTGGAGTTGGAGAAGGAACATGAGACTCCTCTGGAAAAACTTCAAGTACAGATGAGGTAGTGAGGGAAGAACGAAAATAAGAGAGTTTAACAAACAAGCAGTGTTCCCAGAAGACAACATTACGAGAAACATGAAGGCGATGAGAGACAGGATCATAACATCGATACCCTTTTTGCGTTTCGCCATAATCAAGGAAACAGCAAAGTCTAGATCGAGGCTTAAGTTTGTTGTGCTCATGAGACTGAAGAAGAACGAAACAAACAGATCCAAAAGAGCGAAGGTGATGATAGTCAGGGGGTGACCCAAAAAGGCACTCATACGGAGTTTAATTATGGATGACAGTGCTTAGAATGCGGTTGATGGTGTGAACAGCATGAAGAGCAGCTTCACCCCAAAATGGAGGAGGAACCTTGGCAGAAAGAAGAAGAGTACGAACAGTGTCAAGAATATAACGAAGTTTACGTTCAGACCATTTTGCTGAGAGGTACCTAGACAAGTTAGATAATGTACAGTGCCATAGGAGTGTAACAGAGCTTGAAAAGCATATTAAGTGTATTCAAGAGCATTATCAGAACGAAATATTTTGATTCTTTTGGAGAATTGGGTTTCAACCATTTTTGCAAAGTTACTGTATATTGGCAAAATTTCAGAACGAGATTTCATAGGAAATATCCAACTGTAACGAGAATAATCATCGATGAAAACAACAAAATATCGAGATCCACCAATACTAGCAACAGGAGGAGGTCCCCAAACATCAGAATGAATTAACTTAAAAATACTATTAGAAATAGAATCACTATTATAAAAAGGTAAAGCTGGCTGTTTTCCTAACTGGCATGAAGTACAATCAAAATTTTCTTTGGACACAGAACCTAATAGACCCTTAGAAGCTAACTGTTGTACCCGAGAAGAGGGTGCATAACCAAGCGAGAGTGCCAAAGTGAGAGAGAGGGTAAGGAAGACACCGCAGCAGCAGCATTAGACACCGGAGCAACAGGTGGAAGATGAAGATTGTCCACTGGAAACATACGCCCAACTCTAGGGCTAGTCCCAAGCTCTTGCCCCATCCTCGGATCCTGCACAATACACCCAGAATAGTCAAAAATAAGGCGATAACCTAGTTTAACTAATTGTCCCACAGAACACAAATTATAGGATAGGTCAGGAACATGGTAGACCCTAGGAACAGAGAGATTGGAGGTTGAAACAAAACCAAGACTATTCCCATGCATGGTGGAACCATCAGCTATGTAAATATTGAGGGGATGTGGAGCAGGGTCAAGTTTGGAGAATAAGGACGAGTGAGGTGTCATGTGATTGCAACAGGCAGAATCAAAAAGCCAAGTTTGAGACTTACCGGGTAAAAGTGAGAGAGCAGTGGAAAGAGGTGCATTACCAACCAAACAAACAGCTTGAGCTATGATCTCCTGTAGGTCAATGGGTAAGAGGTTGATAGTAGATCTAGAAGACTGGGACTCAGCTGAAATGGGAGGCATTGGCGGAGTAGACTCAGTGTTAGCAACTGCAGCAGTAGATTTGTTGCAATGGTAACAAGTCTCAATAGTGTGGCTAGGGCGCTTGCAATAGTTGCAGAACTTTTTATTGGTCTGTCTGCAATGATTGCTGGAGCCAGAAGGATCACCTGAGTGCTGAGGTTGCTTTATGGAAGGAGTAAAGGCCAGAACATTAAACTTATCCTGGGCTTGAAGAGTTGCAAGGCGAGCTTCTTCTTTGACTAACTCATTCACAACAGTATCAAGAGAGGGAGGAGGACAACGATTCAGAAGTTGACCTCGAATGGGCTCATAGCCCTTGTGGAGTGACATCAGGAACTCATAGAGACGAAATTCATCTCTAATAGCAGCATATTGTTGGGCATCTTTTGAGCATGCCCAAGTTGGATCAGAAAGGTCAATTTGGTCCTAAATGAAGCGAAGCTGATCATAGTAGTCATTGATGGACTGCCCCGGTTCTTGCCTGAGTTGATGTAATTCAACCACTAACTGATATTTCATGGATCCGTGAGTGGTAGAGTATCTTTTGGCCAATATATCCCAGGCTGATTTCGCATCATCAAAGCTGCCCAGCAAATTAGAGATGGAGGGAATGGAAGTATTTCGAATCCATGTAAGGATCATGTGATTGTGACTATCCCATTCAATCATGCGATTGAGAAAAACAACATCTTCTTCACTTGCCCCCTTCACAGGAATAGTAATTGCACCAGTACAATAATACCAAAGCATGCGACCTTTAAGGAAACTGCGCATAGCTTGAGACCAAGATAAGTAATTCCTAGTCCCCTCCAATACAGTATTAATGGGGCGAGGAAGAAAAACATCCTTTTTATCCATTTAGAGACACAATATGTAAAAACAGACTGCAAAAATGAAATCTACGTGAAAAACTAAGTAAGGAGAACCTGGACTGCAAAAAAGTCAACTTCAGAAAAAGTCAACAGTCAACAGTCAAAGGTGACGTGGCAGTGACGTCAGCAGCGCACTGGAAGGTGATGTCAGCGATGACGTGGCAGGCTGACATGGCAAGCTGACGTGGCTAGGGCTAACGTCAGCAAGATCAGTCTGGCGCGTGAAGGTGCGTGAGCAGGAGGTTCGGCGCGTGGCGGCTCGGTTCGGCGCGTGGAGGCGCGTGGGCGTGTGACCTTCAGTGTAGAAACTTTGGGCGGCGCGTGAAGGCTCCGATTACTGTGAGGTTTTCACGAACAGGTAGATCGGAGCAAGACGATCTTCATGGTACCTTCGAAAAAAATTTCGGAGCAATATTCACGGCGGTGCTGGAAAAGGCAGTGGTCTTTGCAGTGTTCGAACTCCTCAATGGCGGCTGTTACAAGTCCGGAACCTGAGGACAATGTTTGGAAGACTCGAAGGTTCAACGGTGAAAGGCTGTGGCAGTTGTTGTGACAGCGGAAGCAATATTAAGAATGGAATTACACCAATAAAGACAAGACTGCGAAGAAAATGTCAGAACAGTGGCTCTGATACCATGTTAGAAATACTGAATTCAATAGTATTGTATTTTCACACTAAAATAATATACATAAGTGCCTTTATATAGGAGGCATATGAGTGCTGTACAAGTAAATATGAATGCAGTACAAGTAGTACAATGTGTGCTCTACAAGTAAGTGATCTAGATGGACCAAGCCCACATATGAGTGTACGTTAACATATTCTTTGCTTTGTTCTCTCGGCAGCCAAACAGTGGTGTTAGTTAAGGCATTTTCAGATATCATTTGATTTACAATTGATTTCACATCCAATTTCTCAGCAATCAAACAAAGGCTAATACTTGTGTAGCTTTTGGCAAGTCTAAGGCAATGATAATCAGCAATACCAGTAGAAAGCCATATCACTGGAGAACCATCTTCATGGCCACTGGCCAGAGATGTCCCATGATTCTAACCATCCAAAGCCCTCACATCTAATTACCTTTTCCTTTTCTTTCTCTGAACTTTCTTCAAGAGGAAATATAAGACCAGAGATAAACATGTCATCAACTTCCAACATCTCAAGGGGCTGCGGGACACCATTTTCATCATGCAAGACAAAATTAGTTAGTCTTCTATTTGGGTGACCATCATCTTTTCCAAAAGTCAAGCGTACAGCTAGAAACTCTTCATCAAGACAAGACTTCTTGGATATGCAAACAGATTGTTGCTTGAAATCTGTTGGAAGTTGAAGCAATTTTCAAATTGGGGATTCAGGGTTTATAAAAATCTGGATTTGGGGAAGAGGCTGCACAAGGGAGGGGGAGAGAGATGTGAAAAAAAAAATTAGGTTTTGTTTTAATTGATTTGAAGTAGGGTGTTTTAGTTTTTTAAGTTTGTTTCACCCAAGCAAAATGCATGTGTTTGTCATGTGTAGGAGCATTCCGTTAAACATAACAACAAAAGTAATACTGGAGTGCAAAGTGTGATAATTTAAGGTGCAAAGTGTGTGTTCAAATATTTTATGGTGCAAAGTGTAACCTAGTGCATAGTTAAAGATGATAAAGTGTAATATTTTCAATAAAAAAAAAAAGTGCATCTTTAAATCAATTTTAGAAGTGAGGAGAGAAGGACCTTTTTATTTTTTGCTGAATTGTGGAGAAAAGGACCTGTTAGTCAGGGGCGGAGGGAGGGGGGGGCGAGGGGGGGCAGGTGCCCCCCCTGAAATTTCAATTTTTTTTACTAGGAAATACCATATTTGCCCCCCCCCCCCCCCCTACCAAAAAAAAAAAAAGCTAGAAAGGAAAAGTAACGTGACTTAATTGAGTTCCTTCTTTTTTCTTTTTTTCTTTTTTTTTGACAGAAGTGATAAAACCTTTCCTGCTTTCCTAGTAGTAGTAGACTTTTACCCCTAGAAGTAGTACAATTCTAATGATCTCTATAACAACTTTGCTACACCTACCCGGATTAGAAGTCAGTAGAACTCTGAAAAAAAAAAAAAAAAAAAAAGTATATATAATGCAGGCACGCCTCCCATCACAAAGAAAAAAATTTCTTTTCAATCCAATTTCTTTCTTTGGATCTCAGAGTTGCTGTGCAGTTTTTAAAAGCATTCAAGTTGGGTTTTTAAGTTACATTCAAATATTTATAGGTATGCATACTCTTAATACTTTTGCTTTGATTTTTTTTTTTTTTTTAAAGAATCAAATTATATGTTTAAACTGTTTATATTTAGATGGATCTCTTAATTTGACTATTCTTAACCATAAATTTATAATTCAAATTATATGTTTAAACTATTTGTATTTATAATGATCTCCTCATTTGATTATTCTTAATCATAGATTGTAATTTTTTTTCTTTATTTTAATGATATGACATATATATTTGTAGTTAATTGAGATTATGGAGAATCTTGATCATAATAATGAGTCCGGATCAAATCCTAAACAAACTCGTATCGAAGTGGATGTTGCAAATCTTCCCACGGATCCTGGTTTAAGAATAAAAATTTGTAACTATCATCCTAATGAAAGAGATCAAATTAGAAGGCATTATCTACAAAATAAACCTTGTCAACCAGTTGATCATGATTTTCCACAAAGTCAATTTGGCAAAACAAAGCGTCGATTTAATCCAGTGTGGTTCAAAGACTATCCTAGTTGGTTGGAATATAGCATTACGAAAGATGCTGCATATTGTCTATTTTGTTATCTATTTCGACCTGATACTGGTGATCAAGGAGGGGGAGACTCATTTGTTACTGAAGGATTCAAAAATTGGAAAAAAAAGGAGAAATTACAGAATCACGTTGGGGACCACAACAGTGCACATAATATAGCTCAAAGAAAATGTGAAGCTTTGTTAAACCAGAGACAAAGTATTCAAACAGTTATAAACAAGCAATCGGATGTCGAGAAAAGGGAATATCGAACTCGTTTGAATGCATCAGTGGATTGTATTTGTTTTCTACTACGGCAAGGATTAGCATTTCGTGGCCATGATGAATCTAAAGACTCCAATAATCAAGGAAATTTTCTTGAATTATTACGGTTTCTTGCAAATCACAATGAAGAAATTGATAAGGCAGTCCTCGAAAATGCTCCTGAAAATCATCAAATGACCTCTCCTGATATCCAAAAAGAAATAGCAAATGTTGCAGCCGTTGAGACAATAAATGCTATTATTAAAGATATTGGAGACTCATTATTTGCTATTATAGTTGATGAATCACGTGATATGTCTACTAAAGAGCAAATGGCAATTGCTTTGCGCTATGTGGACAAACTAGGACATGTGAATGAGCGCTTTTTAGGCATTACACATGTTAATAATACATTAGCAGTGACACTAAAGAGTGCAATTGAGGAGGTATTTAATAAACATAGCTTAAGCATTAGTAGACTGCGGGGACAAGGCTACGACGGGGCAAGCAACATGCGAGGTGAGTTAAATAGACTAAAAACTCTTATTTTGAAAGATAATCCTTCTGCCTATTATGTCCATTGCTTTGCACATCAGCTTCAACTAACACTAGTTGCAGTAGCAAAAAATCACATCCAGATTGCAACCTTTTTTAACTTGGTTGCAAAGGTATTCAATATTGTTGGAGCATCATGCAAACGTCATGATATTCTTCGTGAAAAACGTAATGCTGAAGTTATAGAAGCACTAAAAAATAATGAAATTTCAACTGGTCGTGGCTTGAATCAAGAAATGAGTCTAAAAAGACCTGGAGATACACGTTGGAGTTCTCATTATGGTGCACTTGTTAATATTATTCACATGTTTTCTTTTGTAATTGATGTGATTGAAACTATTATAGAAGATGGTTTAGATTCTGATCAGAGAGCAGAAGCAAATATCTTAATTGGTTTACTCCAAAAATTTGAATTCGTGTTTGATTTACATTTGATGAAAGGTGTGCTTGGCATAAGTAATGAGTTGTCACAGGCATTACAACGAAAAGATCAAGATATTGTGAATGCTATGAAGTTGGTTGACATTTCAAAGCAACGTTTACAGGTCATGAGAAATGATCGGTGGAACTCTTTGCTAGAGGAGGTTTCTGCATTTTGTGCAAAAAATAATATTGATGTTCCTGATATGGATGATTTTTATCAACCTCGGCCACGACGAAAAGCTCAAAACATGAAAAATTCACATCATTATCAAGTGGAGCTTTTTTATACTGTTATAGATATGCAACTTCAGGAACTCAATAGTCGTTTTGAAAATTCTGAATTATTACTTTTTGTTGTATGTTTGAACCCAGATAACTTATTTTCAGCATTCAACAAGGAGAAATTAATTCGGCTTGCTCAGTTTTATCCAAGTGATTTTTCAACAGTTCAAGTTTCTTTCTTAGATAACCAACTTGAGACATACATCCATGACATGCGGTCCTCTGAAGAGTTTTCAGCACTTAAAGGAATTGGACAGCTTGCTGAAAAGATGGTAGAAATGAAAAAGAATGTTTCATATCCATTGGTTTACTCATTAGTGACTTTGGCATTGATCTTACCAGTTGCAACAGCTACTGTTGAAAGAGCTTTTTTAGCAATGAACATAATTAAAAATCGATTACGCAATCGAATAGGAGATCAGTGGATGAATGATTGCTTAGTCACATAAATTGAGAAAGATATATTCAAGACTATTGAGTGTGAAGAAATTATGCAGCGGTTTCAATATATGAAAAATCGTCGAGGGCAATTGAGTTAAATAAGCTAGGTGTGAAAAAATAAATTAAAGTTTATATTTTATGTTAGATTATGTATGACAATTACATTATCATATAGTTGTTTACTTATTTTGTTATTAATATTGATTAATTTTTTTAGATTAATTTTTTACTTCCAATCTTGTCTTTTAATCTTGCCCCCCCTGACCTAAATTCCTGGCTCCGCCACTACTGTTAGTGTATCAAAGACAACAAAATATGTTGTACTTGACAACTTGTACCTCTTAATTAAGTCATATGCTCTACTTGAAGAACAAATACATGAATTGATTGGAGAAAAAAAAAATAGAGTAACTCATTTTTAGAGTTATTAAAAATCAAGGATGTAGAAAATTTTATTTGTAATCCTCAAAACATTATAAATGTATCAAATTAGTCATTTCACATTAGTAAGATTTGCTTACTTATAGCAAATCCAACAAAGTGACATGATATTTCATTATAGCAGCAAAGTTATTAAAAAAAAAAGCAGCTAAACTTGTTATAACAATCTTTTGAAGATAGGAGAGAGAGAGAGAGAGAGATATCACTTGGTTAAAGTAAATCCCACAATAAATTCATATAATCAAACATTTTTAAATTAAAATATTACATAAAGAAAGTATAGCCGAATTAATTATAGGCGATAAAAGTCCAACCAATAATTACATTAGAGTAAATAATTTTGCAGTTATTAAAACCTACCCATTTATTATTAAATTAAATGAGTATTTCAAATTTTACTACATTATTAATAACTTGAAATATATTCTAAATAATATATTAGTCAATAATATTTATTTAAATATCAATGAAGTACAAAAATTTAAATAGTTTAAGAATGAATAAATTTAAAGCGTTAAAAACAGGGTAAGTCCAATGCACTAATTAATGTGCTAAATCTAAGTTTAATCGAAACTTTATAGTTGAATCATTTCACAAAGTCTAGTTTAGTTGAAAAAAAGGGGTAAAACTATGTGTTACTGTTTAGTCTCTAAAATTTAATTTGGATAGTTTTATTTTCATATTTAAAATTTAAAAATTCCTTTTTACTTCTCAAAAAATTATCAACGAACCAAATTAGAAATTTCTCAACATTTCTAAAATTTGCTTTCAAAAAAATTTCAACAAAGTCACGGATATCCATTGTAAAACAAAAAATAAATCTAAAAACTAAAATAAAAGTGACCTCAATTATAGGAACTAAATATTTATTATTTTTAAAAAGAAAAAAGAAACTCCATTGATCCCAAAAATAGCAAAGGAAAAGTTATGAGGATATGATTAGGACTGTCCTACTCATTTTATTGGGGTCATTTTCACAACCAATCGAATCTTCTTCATAAAGCAATGTTCAGCCACTTTAGAGGAACGGAAATTCTGTGTACACACACCAAGATTGCTTTTCGACATTAAGTGCTGTCAATCTTAAGGGCGTTTACTTTGGATTTAAGTTCGGCCCTTAGTGCTGTCAATCTGTAAAACTAAGGAATATATTAGATGTGAATTTAGAATAGATTATATGTGTCATAGAAACATATAATCTATGCTCTATTTTATTAATTTCTTTTTCATTCTACTCAAATACATTTCATCTTTTTCAATCCGTTCTTTTCTATTCCTTTATAATTTACTCATTTCATTTCACTTTATTATCCTTATGAACTCTCGATCAAAGGCTTAGTTTTATATGTTGCTGCCATTACTTTCTTTTTATTGCATAACAAATAACAGCAAAGGAATTGTATTCTTTCCTTAGCTGAGAATCCCTGATGTACTTCAATCCCTTTTTTTCAGTTGTATTGGATTTCTATTGAATCAACATTTTGGGGGCATTCTTGAAGATGAGGAAAGAATATTGCCAAAATTACATATTTTTTCTCTTTTTAAAAAATTGTTATCAATCTACGATTTTGGGAATTTTTTTTGTTACAATGGAACCTTTTGTATGTTTAATGGGGCCTTATACCCTTTTAAAAAAATTGAGACAAGTAGGGGCTTAAGGCCTAGGCCTTGTGCTGACACTGGGTATGGTTAAGCTACAACAAGTTTGAATTTATTGGTTAGCATTTCAAGTTAAAGTTTTTACTGAGAGAGAGAGAGATAGAGAATTAAGTTGTAATTTTTTTAGAACAATATTTGAGACAAATTTTTTTACAATATTTTTCAAAATCTTTTAAGGTGGTAAGTTGTAATTAAAGCAATATTACTTTCACATGGATTCACCACTAATATCATATTATTATACACCGATTACAACGAACTGCATTAACAATTGTGAATAATTTTGTGTCTCTAGATTTATTCTTTCTATTTTATTGAAAAACAAGCCAAACACTACGCCCATTTTGTCCATAAAAAATTTATAAAGTACCAGTCTCCCCTATCCTTTCATGGCACATTGAAAGATTGAGGCATTGTAGAATAATTTTATGAGCAAAATGATGGAAGTACACAATCAAATTTGGTCTAATTTTTTTTTTATATATATATAGCTAACTTACTATTCATAGGCAACTATATTAACCTCAATACTTTATCACCATTCCATTTCAAACACAAAAGGAGATATGAAAATTTGAATAAAAAAAACTTTTTTTAAAATGTACTGAGTTAACAATGCACAATAAGTGTATTGACCCCGTTGTTCATTGTTAAAGTTTTTTGACAATTTATTAGGCCTGATGCTTGAGGCTTTTGGGTGAAGTTTAGTTAAAACTTTGACTAAATATGGTTTCGAAGAGCATGATGCTAATGCTCTTATAAGGTGGGGCATGAGAAGAGTGTATTGCGACTTATATGAAAACTTTTTTATCTTTTTTATTACTAGGAATTTTTATGTTTTGAATAAGGGCAATGTTTATTCCATACAGTGTGTGGATCCACACACTAACCAATTGCATTGAACTTAACTTGTAGTAGTCACGATTAAATTTGAAATCATAACTTAAAGCCACAAGTTTAGTGCAAATTGAGCAATGTGTGGATCCACACGTGTGCAGCAGGTTTTTTCATTTGAATAGTGAGTTTTAAGTGAGGCTTTAAAAAATAAAAATTATGGTCACACATTTTCTCTAGATTTTTAAGGAATTTATTATCACTAGAATTTGTGGCACGTTATCTCTAGTTTTTAGTGAGTTTTTCTTTTCTTTTTTTATCTCTAGAATTATAAGGAAAACATTGTCTCTAATTCTTCTGGTATTAAAATTTTATTATGGCAATGGATGCTTATATTTTTCTGATAAAAAAGCTGAGAATCGAAGGCACCCTTTGAATTCAAATAAAAATTGCGTATGCTATTATGCTTTTAAGAGTTTATAATTATTATAATTTGAAAACTTGACTCTACAATGTGTCACAAACACATCATGTTTTACAGGATTTTCCCTTATAATTAACAATTCTAGTGTAGTGTGGATCCGTATAGTTTGGATTTATCTTTGGTTAAAATTTGTTTAGAATTTGAACAAAGATCTATTCAAATGGTTTTGTGTTACTTCTATAGGTTCAAGAGTTTGTTGATGCAGTCATTCAAGAAGATGATATAGTTATATATGGATCAATTAAAGCCCCAAAGATTCTTGCTGACCTTGTAGAGTCTTTGGCAATAGCTACATATTTTGATCTCAATTTCGACCTGCAAAAATTATGGGTGGTGTGTATTTAACTTCCCTTTTCTTATTTGGCAAAAATGGTTTGTCTTTATTCTTTTTCTTGTTTTGGACTTTTAGTCTCTCTCTGTTCATATAAATTCATCATTGGTTGTTTTATATTTTAAGATCTTTAGGGGTCTCTTGGAACCTATTGTAACACCTGAAGTCTTGCAACAACTCCATCCTATTACATCATTGTATCAACAGTGTCAAAAGCAGGAGCCCTGGAGGGATGGGGCAAAGAATATTCCTAGTATATATGTCGATGGTGTGTTTGTTGCCTCAAGCTCTTCTAATCAGATATTGGAAATTGCAAAGCTTAAAGCAACAAAGCAAGCATTGCTCAAGTTATCGAAATCTATGCCCACTAACATTAGGAGGTCAAATTTTTCTTTTGAGCTTAATAAGTCATTTGAGATCGAATTAGCAAAGCAAAAGTTACACGAGGTTTGTCAGAAGAAAAGGTGGGCTAGGCCTATTTACAGGTATGAGCTTCTTTATCACAAGTAGTGAAGAATATATATATATATATATATATGGTGATATTTTCAGCACTATTAAGAAAATTGGAATTAATATGTGCAATGATGAAAAATAGTTAAAACAACAGTTAAAAGATAAAAAGAAAGCTAAATATGAAATGGGTAATTTCTGTGAACAATATGGTTTACCTCCTATTGCCCCTTCCAGGTAAAAAGGAAAAAGTAAACATGATAGAGTTTACAAAAGTTATTCCCATAAAAAGCATATATTGTGCAAGGTCGGGTAGACACAACAACACTATCGGCCAAAGAAAGAATGGCTTTGATACCATAAAGGGGGGAGGACGACAGCGCAGAAGGCGGAAGCACAACAGATAGCAGATATATGGAATTAATTCAAAGTAAATAATAATTGAAAGTAAGGCGGTAGAACCAGCCAAGCAGTTGTATATCAAAATAATTCAAAGTAAATAATAATTGAAAGTAAGGCGGTAGAACCAGCCAAGCAGTTATATATCAAAATAATTCAAAGTATTGAAAACAGCAGTTGTTTATTGAATATACATCAAAATACTTACAGTAGTAGTAACAACAAGATTACAGTGATCAACAGGTTGGGTAAATAGTACAAGGCTTAAAAGCTAATCCTGGTTCCTAGTTACAAGCTTTGTGTAATCAGTAAGATATCTTGATCTAAGGAAATCCTAGAGAGAATTCTAAGGGAAATCTTAGAAAAGATTCTGAGTTTTACAATAAGGGACAATCCCCCTTATATAAGTGAATAAAGCAGTAAATAGTACAAAGCAAATAGTGACATTTTACTATTTATATCAGGACCCGTGAGGGGCAATAGGAGCGCAATATCCGGAAGGAATCATATCAGCTTTTGAGACCGAAAGTAGTTTGGCATGTTGTGCCTAAAATATCAGCAAAATAGTTTTATCTTTTCGAAAAGCCTGTATCTTGGAATAGTCAACAATGGAGGAGTGACGGTGCCAATATAGTCAACAAGGGATCATTATTGTCAGGAAAGCATTTCCAATAGTAACTATCCAATAAGGAAATCTTGTATTGGGATCACTATGCTTCCAGGTAGAAGCTGCATCAGACGGGTAACCAGCATAAGGATCTTCTGGAGAGGGATCCCATGGGGGATCATCATTGCATTCATGTTCATGATAAGTTGAATATTGGTTACAGAAACCACAATACATTAATGGTTCATAAACAGGATCTCTTGTGAGAAATATTCTTGGGTCATCATGTTCTACCCATTGTAAGTGCCAGACCGCAGAAGCATAAGGTTTGTTAACAAAACAGAAATTTTATCTGTACAACCAAAGAAATGGTAGTCTTTCCATAATTCTTCAGAGACATCAAGAATTCGATTATTAAAGTAACTTCTCCAACATTCAATAAGAGCATAGGGATGTTTATGGGAAACATAAGCATTTCCTTCATACCATTGGCCTTGGTGAGTATATCCATTAATAAGAACAAGATGCTTGGAAGGTTGAACATTCATCCAATTATTCTTTTCTCATTTGGGCAAAGTACTTCAACATCGGATTGAAACATAAGGGGTTGCTGCAACATCTGCAACATCTGCAACAGCCTTTTGGATAATATCAGGGAACTGGTTAATTTGATCATGACTCGTTAATTTGATAAGTCTAACAAAACCAAATTCAAACATTTGAGAAAGCCAAAAAGGATCATCATCAGAACCATCTTCATAATTAATCAAAAGGTCAAGGAAAGGATGGGTTTTTTCATGTACTCTGAGACTGCTCCCAAAGTATTTTCCCCATTTCTTTTTCAGGTAGCTTCTGTTGGGGCCATCAGGTTCAACAATGGTAGGGGCAATTGAGACAAGGGATTTGAAATGTTTTAACCAAAGATCAAGATCTTTAGTCATAGCCTTGCTTTCAAAAATACAAGTTTGTACTTCTGGAGGCAAGTTGGCAACAGCACTTTTAAGCAAAGATTGGTTTTTTAGACTCAATCTAGCAAAATCAGTACCTATTATAGTCTTTCTATCCATTGAATGGATTTCCTCTTTGCCAAAGAGTTGACTAATCAGGTTTGATTCATCATGATGGTTTTGAGCGTAAACAAGGCAATTAAAAAGTTGGTCGGCAAAGGCTGCATTTTCAGTAGTAGGGTCAACAATTTGGGTAGCAAGGTTAACAAGGTGAATTTCAAGTGCTCTCATGGTTTTGTTGAATAATTTATGGTGGTCTGAAGAATGGGTAGCTTGAAGGTTGTCTAGAATGAATTTAATGGAATCTGGTAATTCACTATAGACTCTATTATGGAATTGCAAGTCTTTGTTCAATACTTCCTGTAGGGTTAATATGATATCACCACTGGAATATGTCACCTCTGCTAGGACAAATTCCTGAAGGGATGTTGCATTACTGGATTTTACTCCAGAGGATACGCCTTCATGCATTACAAAAGGGTATCCCACTGAAAACCTTTCATCTTAAGGAAAGTCCTATGCAGGTGCTTTCCCCTTATCCCTCTTCTCCACCGAAGAAGTCATAATATTCCACTTAGTAGTGGTAGTATTAAATCCTACTTTGTCCTGCCAAGTAAGGGAGAGGATGTTAAGCCAGTTGGCCATAGTTAATAATATGATAGAATATTTTTTGGAAAAGTAAGAGTAAATAGTATCAATAAAATTCTTTTGAAAAGTATGAGTAAATAGTATCAATAAAATTCTTTTGAAAAGGTCAATAGTAATATATATTAGTTGTGCCGGACAATGAGTGTTAGGATGACAATGATTGTGTTGGAGAGTATTGTGGTAAGAGTGTTGGAGAATATTGTGGTAAGAGAATAACATGCTACAGACGAATTTGGACCAAAGCAAAGACTTGGTCAAAAGCCTAATGCAAATAATGCCTTTTTGAGTTTTAGCATCCGTAGGATATCCTTTGGTAAAGATATAGTTTTCATTAGAGACTTTGTCATCATGCAAGTAGTCAATAAAAGAGATATTCATATTATCAGGGTATCTATCATTCATCAGGACACTATAACAATTGGCAATTATTGTTGGCAACAAATGAGCAAGGAGTTGTTCACCAGTCTTCTTAGAGTTATACTTTTGTTTAATAAAGCTAAAATGTTTATTAATATTATGAGTTTCATAGTTTGAACAAAATTTGAATTTTACTTTCTGTCCAAAAGAATCAGTAGTAATCCCATCATCTTCAGTAAGAAAAGGATACAAAGAGTCAATAAAAGGCAAACCAAGAATTACTTTATCAGTCATGTTTTTAACAAATACAGAGGGGATCTTAAAGCAAACATTATCATGGCAAACATGAGCATTGTTTAATTCATACTTGATTTTCATTTTAGTTCTATTAGCATAAACTAATCTTTCAGTAGATTTTTCAAAATATTTAGAAGGAATCAATCCTTTTTTAATACAATTAACATCAGCACCAGAATCAATCATAGCAACAACATCAAAAGCACAATCATGAGCAACAACAATTTTGACTTTAGTGTACCATTTGGGCAGCATATGTTTAACAAGAGACAATTGATTATCAATCAAATTAATCAAAGTACGATCAGAAACATCACCAGAAGGAGAAGCTTGTTGATCCATTCATCTCCGTCATTTTGCTCATCATCATCAGATTGGTGCTTATCCATAGTTTTATCAATTTTTAGAATTAACAATTCTTGTTTAAGATGGTCATTATCATGTTTCATAGTTTTAACATCATTTTTTAATTGAATTATTTCTTGTTTAACAGTTTTTATTTCATGTTGAAGATCGTTAACAGTTACCTCTTTTGATTTATTTTATAAATCTTTTCTGAGTTTCTTCAAAACTTATCGTAGAATTAGGTCTTTTAACCTTATCTTCTTTTGTTAATTTTTTCAAAAACTTGTCAAGATAATCTTTCTGTAAATTAGGGTCTTCAATTTTACTTATCATTGTTAATAGTAAATCATCATTTTCTTTACTTTTGGTTAACATTTTAACAGATTTAATCACATTACAACAAGAATCTCTACAGCCAAGTTTAATATTAGGAGATTTAGAAACATCACTACGGGAGTGATAATCAGAATCAAATGAGGAGGAAAAATCCTCTTCAAAGGAATCATTTGAAGCAACAGATTCAAGAATCTGAAATAATTCATTTTGATCATTATTATTAATGTTCAACATGTTCAACTTATTTTTCAACTTACCAGGCTTTTGGTTACAGTCTTTACTAAAATGGCCAAATTTGCCACAGTTAAAGCACTTACCTTTACCTGATCTCTGTTTATCATGTTTTCAAAAAGTAGATTTGTTTTTAGCATAAAAATCAATGGGTTTAACAAAGTGGATTTTGTATCTTTTATGCTTTTTATGGGAATAACTTTTGTAAACTCTATCATGTTTACTTTTTCCTTTTTGCTTGGAAGGGGCAATAGGAGGTAAACCATATTGTTCACAGAAATTACCCATTTCATATTTAATTTTATTTTTATCTTTTAACTGTTGTTTTAACCATTTTTCATCATTGCACATATTAATTCCAATTTTCTTAATATTGCTGAAAATATCACCATAGGTTAAATTATCAAAGTCAATAGAATCATTTTTACCAATTAATTCATTTTTTACCTTATGAGCAAAGATAGGAGGCAGACCGTCAATAAACTTCTCTTTCCAATAAGGCTTCATAGAGTCTTTTCTGAGCATGACTCTGGAAGTAAATACATCTTGGTACCATCTGTAATCAGACATAGTAGGACATCTCAAATTATTCAAATAGTCAAAAATTAGAGACGAGATATTGGAAGGAGTACCAACAAAATGTTTAAGAATGGTGTAAACCAAAGTATTAACACCATCAGGAACATCACGATTAATATTTTCATGAAAAATAGGCATACCATCAGTATTTCTTTTAATAGCATGTATAATAGATTCTCTGGATTCTTCTGTGAGATGTGAATCCCACCAACCTCGAAGACAACCAGTAAAACCAAATGCAAGCAAATCAACAATATCAGGATGATCAAGATTGTCATGGTTAGTTATTTATGTATGCAATTCCAACCATAGACATGTGAGCCATTTTGTTAATAATTTCTTGTTCAAACAAACCATCAATATTCCATTCATAAAGTTTATCAACAGAAACAAAAAATTGAGTTTGAGAAGATCTTTCTTCAAATTGTACATCAGGAGGAGTAGGTTTAGAATACCAATTTTTTGTAAAAGACATGGGATTGGATTTTCCAACAAATCTTTTAATTTCTGGTAAACTTATGCCATCATCAAAAGCATTTTTAGAAGATTTGGAAGATAATGAGTCAGAATTTGTGTCTTCATCAGAAACAATTTCTTTATAATTTCTTTAAATAGCACAAGCAGCGCTTCTAGAAGTAGAAGTTTGCTTGGTTTTAACTTTTAAATCAGCAATCATTTTTTCAATCATTTCAACAGTTAATCCTTGGGAATTAACTAAATCAAAAGTCTTACTCTGAGAAGTTTTAAAATCAATATTTTTTCTTTGACTGGGTAAATCAATCAAAGGTTTCTCAGGCTTTTCAGCCATTTTTTCTTCAATACGGTCAAGCTGTTGACCAATAATATGCAAAGATTCATTAGTAAAGTTGTTTTGTTTAATAATGGCAAAAACAGGAGTTTTATCATCAGCAATTTTGAAAGGGGAGGCTTTCACCTCAGTGCTTTCTTTATCATTTTTGCAAGTAATCAAAACAATTTCAAGGGGTAGATGACTGGATTTAACAACAGTTTTATCATGTTTAACAAAAGCAAATTTTTTTATTACATTCAAGTAATTGGTATGAACCTCATTTCTTGAAACATAATAGTTCTCAAGATAATCAAAAAACAAAAATGTTGTTTTAACAAATTCATTTTTTCTCTCCATTTCCTTTTGATTCGGTCTTTTTCAGACTGAGCAAAAGTACTTTGGTAAAACCTTCTTTTATCACGGTTTGCTTTAGAAAAGCATTCATTACTTAAAGCAATCATATCAATTTGAAAAGCAGGGGTTTCAACATCCATGTCCATCAAATTTATCACACGCAAATGTTTGAAAGGAGGAGGAGTTTCAATAGATGGAAAATCAGATCCAAAAGGAGCCTCAAATTTTGCATCTTCTTCTTCTTCTTGATCATATTTTGGGAGAAATTCAAGTTTAGTTGAATAATAAGTATTGCTAACCTGGGAATTGTTGTTAGCAACTCCTTTTAGCTTTAAATCAAGTGGTTCAAAAAAAATTTTCAAAAATTCGTCAACATCAGCATTTTTTTTAACAACGCTTTCAGATCCAACAAAGGACTTTCTTCCTTCATTGATTCTTAAAGGTTTGTGAGTAGGAAAACATTTGGTGTCATCAAAAAATATTTTAACAGTTCCATCAGTATATTGTGCAATTTTAGTAAGATCAAGTTCATCAAAAACAGGTTTGACAGGTGGTGCAACTTGTTAGAAAGTCCATTCTTTAGGAAGAGTAATATCTTGCCATTGAATCATTTTAGGGACTTGGATCTTAGCATCAGGGGTGGAACATTGAATTAACAAAGTTTTTCCAGCAGGATCACGTCCTCTAGACCGAGGAGTTAGCTGGGAATCAAGCAATCTATAAAAAATTTGGTAAATAAGGTTAAAAGGTCTACTACCATCATCTATATCATAACCAGAAGTTAATATATTCAAGGTTAAAGCTTTAATAATATTAGGATCATCAAGAGCAAGAGCAAGATCAAGATAACAATCAAAGTAAACAGGACCATCATACAAAGAAGCAGTAATCATGCCAAGAATGCTATCATTAAATTTCTTAAATCTAGCATCACGTAAACACATAAGCACAGAAGTGTCAATTCCTTTTCTTGTTAAAGGTTTAACAGCAACTTAAATCAAACCAATGTGTAAATATTTAAGATTTTTCTTTGACAAAAACTCGTTAATATTTTTCTTGGAAAATAAACAACATTTTTCATGAGTTTTGGAAATAGAAAAGGTTTGTTCAACAGTTCTAGCTCTATATTCAGAGAAAATACTTTTTTCAGTCCAATTAAGATCATAAACAGATTTAGTAGAAACCTTAGGAATATTCCATTTTCTAAAATCTGGGTACTCACTTTCTCCAACAGTGAGGTCTTCTTCATTCACAATATCAGGAGGACAACCAGTTCTAGAGCTAATAGAGGAGTCGGATCTCCACATCCTATCAATATCTAACTTAGTTATAACACCCAATTATCATGTTTTTCTCATAACCGTTGCATTTCGTAACAAAAACTGGTCATCAACCCTAACAGAGGAGTCGGATCTCCACATCCTATCAATGTCTAACTTAGTTATAACACTCAATTATCATGTTTTTCTCATAATCGTTGCATTTTGTAACACATACCGGACATCAACCCTATTCCTTTCACGCCCTCACGCTCTCCTGGCTTCACGGGCCTTACTGTTCGGATCTGGGACTTTTTACAATGGTGGTGGAGCCAACGACGGTGAGATCAACACAACAACGAAGTATCACAAGGTCGGGTAGACAAGGACAGAATATGAATGACACGCTTTCATCTCAATGCTTTCTTTATCACTTTTGGAAGTAATCAAAATAGTTTCAAGGGGTGGATGACTGGATTTAACAACAGTTTCATCATGTTTAACAAAAGCAAATTTTTTTATTACGTTCAAGTAATTGGTATGAACCTCATTTCTTGAAACATAATAATTCTCAAGATAGTCAAAAAATAAAATATGTTGCTTTAACAAATTCATTTTTTCTCTCCATTTCCTTTTGATTCTGTCTTTTTCAGACTGAGCAAAAGTTCTTTGGTAATACTTTCTTTTATCACGGTTTGCTATAGAAAAGAATTCATTACTTAAAGCAACCATATCAATTTGAAAAGTAGGGGTTTCAACATCCATATCCATCAAATTTATCACACGCAGATGTTTGAAAGGAGGAGGAGTTCCAATAGGTGGAAAATCAGATCCAGAAGGAGCCTCAGATTTTGCATCTTCTTCTTCCTCTTGATCATATTTTGGGAGAAATTTAGGTTTAGTTGAATAATAAGTATTGCTAACCTGGGAATTGTTGCTAGCAACTCCTTTTAGCTTTAAATCAAGTGGTTCAAAATTCTTTTTCAAAAATTCGTCAACATCAGCATTTCTTTTAACAACACTTTCAGATCCAACAAAGGACTTTCTTCCTTCATTGATTCTTAAAGGTTTGTTATTAGGAAAACATTTGGTATCATCAAAAAAATATTTTAACAATTCCATCAGTATATTGTGCAATTTTAGTAAGATCAAGTTCATCAAAAACAGGTTTAACAGGTGGTGCAACTTGTTCGAAAGTCCATTTTTTGGGAAGAGTAATATCTTGCCATTGAATCATTTTAGGGGCTTGGATCTTAGCATCAGGGGTGGAACATTGAATTAACATAGTTTTTCCAGCAGGATCACGTCCTCTAGATCGAGGAGTTAGCTGGGAATCAAGCAATCTATAAAAAATTCGGTAAATAAGAGTAAAAGGTCTACTACCATCATCCATATCATAACCAGATGTCAATATGTTCAAAGTTAAAACTTTAATAATATGAGGATCATCTAAAGCAAGAGCAAGATCAGGATAACAATCAAAGTAAACAAGACCATCATACAAAGAAGCAGTAATCATGCCAAGAATGCCATCATTAAATTTCTTAAATCTAGCATCATGTAAACACATAAGCACAGAAGCGTCAATTCCTTTTCTTGTTAAAGGTTTAATAGCAACTTGAACCAAACTAATGTGTAAATATTTAAGATTTTTCTTTGACAAAAACTCGTTAATATTTTTCTTGGAAAATAAACAACATTTTTCATGAGTTTTGGAAATAGAAAAGGTTTGTTCAATAGTTCTAGCTCTATATTCAAAGAAAATACTTTTTTCAGTCCAATTAAGATCATAAACAAATTTAGTAGAAACCTTAGGAATATTTCATTTTCTAAAATCTGGGTACTCATTTTCTCCAACAGTGAGGTCTTCTTCATTCACAATATCAGGAGGACAACCAGTCCTAGAGCTAACAGAGGAGTCGGATCTCCACATCCTATCAATATCTAACTTAGTTATAACACCCAATTATCATGTTTTTCTCACAACCGTTGCATTTCGTAACACATACCGGTCATCAACCCTATTCCTCTCACACCCTCATGCTCTCCTGGCTTCACGGGCCTTACTGTTCAGATCTGGGACTTTTTACAATGGCGGTGGCGCCAACGACGGTGAGATCAACACAACAATGAAGTATCACAAGGTTGGGTAGACAAGGACAGAATATGAAAGACACAACAACACTATCGGCCAAGGAAAGAATGGCTTTGATACCATAAAGGGGGAAGGACGACAGCGCAGAAGGCGGAAGCACAACAAATAGTAGATATATGGAATAATTCAAAGTAAATAATAATTGAAAGTAAGGCGGTAGAACCAGTCAAGCAGTTGTATATCAAAATAATTCAAAGTATTGAAAACAGCAGTTGTTTATTGAATATACATCAAAATACTTACAGTAGTAATAGCAACAAGATTACAATGATCAACAGGTTGGGTAAACAGTACAAGGCTTGAAAGCTAGTATTGGTTATATATATATATATATATATATATAATGTGTATTCTGAATTATTTGATGACGAGCCTATAGTTTTGGGATGTTTATTACACACACTAAGAGCACTAGCATTAAGGGTGTAACCCCAGTTGTTATTTTAGCATCTAAACCCTTAAGATTGCACCACATCTGATTTGTAAACCCAAAAAATTTTCCCCTCCCCACTACAGTATCTTTTTTTTTTATTATTATCTCCCACTTCTCTCTCTCTCTCTCTCCCCCCTCTGATTGTCCCTATCCTCTCTTTATTTTTTTTTCCCCTTCTTGATCTCTTCGTCTCCTCTCTTCTCAGTCCCACTTCTTCTTCTCTCCCTCTTCTCTCTCTATCTCTCTCCTCCGCTTCCCACTCTTCTCTCTCTATTCACAGCATGTTTCTCGATCATCTATCTCAATCCGTCTAACTAAGTTTTGGTTGGATCAAATCAGTGTTGCTGGGTTTTAGTGGTTGCATTTGGGTAGTGCATTTCAGTTGTGGAGTTGAATCAGTGACCGGGTTTGGTAGTGGGTTGTTTCGGTGTTTAATGGATCTATTTGGTGGTGTGTTTTGGTGCTTCCTGGGTCTGTTTGGTGGTGGGTTTCGATGATGGTTGTTTTGGTGGCTAGGTTTCGGTGGTGGTTGGGTTCTGTTCGGGGTGGTGGTGGTGGTGCCTTTGGATTTTGGTTTTGGGTTTTGTTAAGGTGTTTGTTGATTTTTAATTTAGGAGTTTGGTGAGTTGGGTATTGGGTTTGGGTTCGAATTGATCGGCTGTGGTGGTGGGTGGTGCTATTGGGATGCTCTACGGTGGTAGTGGGTGGTTTGGATTTCGGGTTTGAGTTTGAGTTTGGGTTTGGGTATTGGGTTTAGGTTTGAATTGATCGGTGGTTGGGTTGCTCTACGGTGGCAGTGGGAGGCTATGAGAGATAGGAAAAGAGATCTCAGTTTTTTATATTATTTTATTGTGTAGTTATGATACTTTAATGGGTTGTATTTAAAAATAAAAATGAGGTTGTAAGGTGAATTGTAAAGTGAGTTAAAAATGTTAAAATAGAAACCAGTTCCCATCTCCAAATGCTAATGCTCCATACACACGTTTTAAACTAAGGCTTCATTTCCTTTTGTGAGTTGAAATAAAATTAATCTCTCTCTCTCCTCTCATAGTACATGATTCAGAACTTTATAAGGATGGCATAGAATGCTATAAGAAGCCAGAATACTAGCTTTAGAGCATCCGTAGTAAATGTTGCAAAAAAATGTCATTTTATGACATCAAAACCTTACTTTATTATTTTACCACATCATTTTACAACATCCTATTTATCAGATGTTCTATTATTCAATTCTATACATTAAAACAATATTTACTACACATTAAAATAATATATTATCTATTCCCTGTTATCACCGTCAACAACATCAACACCAACAACAGCACATCAACCACTGCCGCAACAACAGTCACCAACAATTACTACCACAACAACACCGACCAGCCACCACCACTTTGCCACCACACATGCCCAGCAAGGTAGCAACCACCACCACCACACACCTCAGCAAGGCAGAAACCACCAACAAAACAAGGAAAAAAAACCAGCAAATACCAATCACCAAGCACAACCACCACCCAAATGCCAAACCACCACCGATTCAACACCAATTCAACACCAATTCAAACAAACAAATAGCTACCGATCCAGCCATCACCGACAACAAATAAACAAATAAACCATCACCGATCCAAACAAATAAACACCAACAAGAAACCACCAATCCAAACAAATAGCCACTGATCCAAACAAATAAACACCAACAACAACCATCACTAATCCAGCCACCAAGAAACCACAAACCCACAACCCACAACCCACAAACCCATCAAAACCCACTCACCTTTGCCGTGAGTCCATGACCTACCTCGCAGCGACCCACCTCGCCACGACCCAAGTTGCCGCGACCCACCTCACCCCGACCCACCACGCTGCCATACCCACGACCCACACTGTCATTTGACCCACGCCAGAATATACCCACATCGGAACCCATCCTTCACTAGAGAGAGGGCGATTAGACAGAGAGGGAGGAGAGAGAGCAGAATCCGAAGAAGTGATGGAGACTTGGAGTGTCTCAGAGTGGGATGAGAGAGAAGGAATAAAAAACTATTTTTTGATTTTACCATTCTCGTCCGTACCATTGCAAAAATGTAACGGTACTGTTCACATGTGGCAAAAATTTTGAGATTTGGAACATCTGATAAAAGGGAGTTTTTGATGTTTGGTGTGCCAAATATTTGGCATTTGGCACATTTTCCCACATATAGTGTGGATGCTCTTACAATGACTAGAAGCATGTGTGAATTATATCTTTATTGGCAAGTTTGGATGGAGGGGAAGAAGGGGGAAGATGAACTAGCAGGATTACATGGTTTGTTCCATTGACTTGTGGGCACTCGCACCTTCATTGTAGTTATTAATCTTACAATGCGAGTGCTTTTTTAAATCTCCTTTATGTGCGTTCTATCAAACCACCTATGCTGGATATGTAATATTCATGCCTTTCTACTTCTTATCTATTCACTGTTTTTTCTGAAAAAATAGATTTTTTTTTTTAAGAAAATGTATTAACTATTTTCTCAAGGGGTAAAACTAGATCACACACTATTACACTCAAATTGCACTTAAAGTAATGATTTCCATTAGGAAATTGTGACTGCAAGTCACGATTTTTGTGTTCTTCAAATGTGTATAATAAACGCTACCATTTTTCATATTTTGTAAGATATTAAATCGAAATGTACATTTGCTATTACTTGCAGCATTGAGGAGGAAGAGGGCACATCACACAACAAGAAATATGTATGCTCGGTTCAAATAGTAGATCTTGGTTTGTATATAGAGGGAAAAGCAAAGTCAAGAGTAAAGGAAGCAGAAAACTCTGCAGCTTCATGTCTTATTTTTGCCATATTGGGCTCTAATATAATATAATATTTTATATATATATATATATATATATTAAAGTAGAAGCCTCACCCAATCTTCTATCATGTGCCATGATTGTCAAGCTTATATAGATTGATATGTGTTGTATCTACTTAGATGATTTGGACAAACAAGGCCTCATGGAGCACAATAATTTTTCCATGTTAATTTTATCTACTACATGTCTATCAAGTGTCGATAATAAATGAAGGCAAAAAACTCATTTTCGTCCTTACATTTTTATTTTCGCCTTCATTTATTATGCGATTCCCACTTTGGTCCTAACTTTTTTTTCCACCGCTTTTAGTCCCTGTTTAGAAAAACGCTTTCTATTTTAATCCTTTCTGCCAGTGCCCTAACAGCACTAACCTACGTGACAAATAGAATTATTAAAATAATAATAAAAATTTTATTTTGTGGTTAAAAAATAACACATCAGCATTTAAATTAAAAATAATTATTAATTTTAACTAAATAATAAAAATAAAAGATCACATTAATTGAGATCAAAGTGTGTCTTAAACAAGAACAAAAACTCAAATCTAAGAACACAAAATTAAAATCCAAAAACCACAAACCCAAAAAATAAGAACACAAAATTAACTTATAGATCCGCATCAAATTAAACATGAAAACCAACACAAAACGCAGACCCAGAAGATTAACACAACACTCCTACTCTCATTGGCTCTCATTTTATACATCTTTTTCTTCATTCTTTCCAGACTATTTGTGTTTGTATCCATGACTCTCTCTTTCTCTCTCAAATACCAACACCTTAGGCTCCGCTTGGGAGTTCATAAGGGAAGGGAATGAAATGGAATGGAATGATCATAAGGGAATAGAAAGGAATGGAATGGAATTGAATTGAATGTATTTAAGTAAGGGAAAGGAATGAAAAAGAATGGAATGGAATGGAATTAAGTAACCTTGATTGGATGTTTTAAAATAAATGAATGGAAATGAATGGAAAGGAATGAAAATGAATGGAATGTAAGTGATCTTGTTTGGGAATAACATGGAGGGAATGAAACGGAATCATTTTATAACAATATTACTATTAGACCCCTATTTTAAAATAAAGGGTTGAATATATAGGGGTATTTTGGGAGTTTTAGTAATAATTCATTAAATCTAATTCTATTCCCTCCCATTCCTCCCAATTTCGGGAGGAATGAAAATTTGAGATTTTAAGGGAATAGAGAGGAATGAGTATTCCCTCCTATCCATTACATTCCCTCCCACTTAAACTCCCAAACAAAGGAATGGACTTTCCATTTCCTCCATTAAAACTCCCAAACAAAGGAAGGGAAGAATATTCTAAAATTATTCTTTTCATTCCATTCCATTCCATTCCCTCCTCCCAAGCAGAGCCTTAGTGTTCAGCTTATGGCCGCTGACGCAATGCACGCGCGACGCCATGGTGCCGCGCTTCATCAAGACGCTCTCCAAGCGCTATGGCACCTTGCCGAGCAACGAGGCCTCCTCCGCCGCACACCTCATCGAGGAGGAGGCTTTCATTACCACCGCCGCATCTGCCTCCGCCGAGGATAAGGGCATCGAGATCCTCCAAGTTTGCTCTCGCGAGATCTGCCTCCTCCACCTACAACAAAACCTGGTACAACCTCGTCCTTGCAACCCAGATGTTTCTCAAAAGAAAAGGAAAAAAAAAAAAAAAAACCCAGATTTAAATCCCCATGGTTGAAGATCCATGGCCGAAACCCACCTTGACCGAGATCTGATCTTCTCTCTCTCTAAACTCAAATGGTCACCGTGGTTCGATCTAACTAGCTCATGATTGTGTTTTGGTGTATTTTATTGATGAGGATTGGCTTTGAGTTTTGGTATTTTTGGTATTTTGTTTTTGATCTGACCGTGTTTTGGGTTTTGTTTGTTTTATTATTATTATTTTGTTGATTAAGTGTTTTGGGTTTTGTTAGTTGATTGTGTTAGAGTATCTGAATTTGATCATGATTTTGTATATGTTTTTGCTTGTTTGGATGCTAAGAAAATGCAAGAAAAGAGAAGAAAATCCTGAATTTCTTATAGGCGTAAATGCACTTTTAGTCCCTACATTTTGACCCTATTTCTATTTTGGTCCCTACATTTTCATTTTACCACTTTTAGTCCCTAATCCAATTAACGCGTGTTATTTTAGTTCCTACCATCACCCAACTAACAGAAATTGCTGACGTGGCTAACTGAGGGATTAAAATATTAATTAAAATCCACCGTGGCTCCTATCACCCATGCCGCATGGATTTCCCGCCCCATTTATGTCACACGTGACCCCCACATGACCCTCACTACAACAACATCAGTACCAAAAACCCAAAATTCCCCAAATCAGTACCAGAAACCCTAGACTCCCAAATCAAAAATCGAGCTTGGACCTCCACCCACACAGGTAAGCCTCATCTCCCCAAACCACGATCAAAACAAACAATCTTCGAAGCCCAATGGAAGCATGCTCTTCGACAAGTCCTAGCGTGAGGAGGAGAGCACAAATGATGTGCTACTGTAATCAAAAACCTGTCCTAGTTGTGGCGTGGACAGTAGAGAACCCTGGCAAAAGGTTCTATGGCTGTCCAAACTACTGGGTATGTCAATTTTAGTAAATTGTTTGAGTGGGTTTTAGTTAATTTCAGTATGTTGTTTCAATTTGTTACTACAATGGTTTTATGGATTCTCATTTTTCTGAGCATTATCTGTGTTTCAGGTGGGGCGAAAGTGTAGATTCTTCCAATGGCGTGATGATGAGATATGTGAACGTGGTAAGGTGTTTATCCCACAACAAAGGCAAAGGATCATCCAACTTGAGGCTGAGCTTGCACACTGCAAGAAGAGAGAGAAGTTTTTAGTTGTAGTTGTGGCATTGTTAATGGTGATATTTGTAGTTCTATGGTTGCTTAGGCAGGGTTGTTGTGGTTGGTAGTGCATGTAGGGCTGCAGTGTTTATGTGTAGAGGGTTGGCAGTGTGTTCTGTTTTGGTAGGATTAGTTATTAGCAATGACACACCTGCTACTTATTTTGTACTCTTTCTGTTGAGAAATAAATGAATACCTTTCTCATTCAATGTATGGATGTGTGGATTGGAAATAGCAGGATTGGTATTGGTGTGTAACATAGTCTGTTGACAGATAACATATTCCAATAAAGCAGTACTTAATATACTGCCAAGTGCATGCAACAAATAAAACTGGTATGAACAGATAACATATTCCAACATACTGCCAAACTTAACCCAAACATTTTCATAGTTATCATTAAAAAAAGCAAAAGTATGTTTACAAAACAAAAGTGCATTGTTCAACTGCCAATCTTAACCCAAACAGCAGGGCATTGTTTAACTAATAGCAATTATACAAAACAAAGGCTTGGCTATAATAATACAAAACATAAGCCATTCATCAAAAGATATAAAACACAACATCCTATTCATTTTTTCTTTGGAGCATGCCTTGATGACTGACTCCCAGCATTCTTGATAGCCCCCATGTATCTAGATGCATTCTTGGAAGCATTTAGGGTCTCTGATGTGACCATCCTTTTCCTCCTCAGTCCTGGAGTTGGTCTGCTACCTAAGTTGGGTGGTGCAATTGGATTGGAGTTGGCCTGAACTGGATTGGATGATCCTGTGGGGGTCTGGTGTGCACTTGGACTAGACTAGGGTGGTGGAAAAGGTGTGGCAGAGTTGTGCATGGTGTACTGGTATGCTGCACTTGGGATGGATGAAAAGTGCATGCTGGTCTGGAATGGTGCACTTGGGGTGGATGAGAAGTGCATGCTGGTTTGGTGTGCACTTGGACTGGATTGGGGTGGTGGAAAAGGTGTGGCAGTGCTGTGCATGGTGTACTGGTATGCTGCACTTGGGCTGGATGAGAAGTGCATGCTAGTTTGGTACGGTGCACTTGGCCTGGACTGAGGAAATGCACAAGGAGTGAAGTTGTGCATGCTGGACTGGAATGATGGAAATAGACTGGGAGAGCTTGTCCATGGCTGAGTCACTGCACCAGGAGTGAAGCTGTGCATGCTGGATTGGGATGATACAAATGGCTAAGGTGGTGTAAATAGGGTGGCTGAGCTTGGTTGAGCTTGAGCTTGTCCTGTTGGCTGATTTTTCTTGGAAGAGTTTTTGTTCCTGCGGGTCTGCAAACAAGAAATCCACATTAAATATGTAAAAACTCTCACACATTTACTTGACAGATATGGTAGAATGTTACCTTATTGGCTGCACTGGTTCTGTTTGTGGTGCCTGGTAGGGAGGAGTTTCCTTCAATCTCACCCTTGCAACTTCTTTTGTTGTGTCCTATTCTACCACAGGCCCTACACTGTTTGGAGATACCAGCTCTCCTACCTGCTAGTTTACCAGGCTCCCTTGCTCTCTTCTTCTTGGGCCTGCCAAGTGGCCTTCTTTTGATAGGAGGCTGAACAGGTTGGACACCACTTGGCCTCCACATATTCTGCCCATTGATAGGTGCAATTACTGGCTCATAACAGGCCTTATATGTGGAGACATGAAAACAACTGTGCACATATTGCTCAGCATCTTGCCTGTTGAAGAATATGCTAGAAACTGCATGGGCACATGGTATGCCTGTTGTATCCCATTTCCTGCAACTACAATGTCCTTTGGCCAAGTCCACAGTGAAGCTTTGCAGTCCATTTTTAACCTCAAACTGTGTATCACCTGCCCAACAAGGAAGCCAATTGCTGCTTGCAGTCTTTTCTCTATGCAACCTCTTAAGCACTTTAGGGCATATCTCTGATTCCATTATCATGATCTTTTGTCTATTCTCTTGAAATCTGGTCATAAGATATAACCTGGTAGACTCCAGCTGCAAGCACACACAAACTGTTAATCAAACAATGTACTGACTAATTGTTACTCAAAGGCTTAGATTCATACCATAGTAATTATAGGCTTGGATCTAAACTTCAAAATCCTACTGTTAAAACTCTCACACATGTTGTTCAGTACTGTATCACTCAACCCATCCTCACTGAACATGTGTCTGGCCCATATGGTGGTTGAATGATCTAGCAACCAATTGTGTGCATCCTCATCAATTCCCTTCAGTTCATCCATCAGCCTATCAAACTCAGCTTTATAAGTAGCTTTGGCTGCTTTCCAAAAGAAGTCTCTGATGAGAATACCAGGATGGTTCTTCCTGAGATTATTGTAGAGGTGTCTACAGCAGATTCTATGCTCATATTGTGGCCAATTATCAATGAAGGTCTGCACCAACCCCTGCCAGTACAACAACAACAATTATGGTGTTAGTAACTCTATACATCCAATATGGTAATGCATATAGATATGGTAATAAAGATACATACCTTCTGCTGGTCTGATATAAATGTCCACCTTCTGTTCTGACCAATGTCTGCAAGTAGCAAATTTATGAACCAAGTCCAGGAGTCTTTAGTTTCAGCCTCCACTACAGCATATGCAAGTGGGAAGTACTCTTCATTAGGGTCTCTTGCAACAGCTGTGATTAATTGCCCACCTGACTTAGTCTTCAAGTGACAGGCATCCAAACCAATTATTGGCCTGCATCCAGCCATAAACCCTCTCTTGCAACCCTCTAGGCATATGTACAGCCTCTCAAAATAAGGAACCCTACAGACCAAGTCCATTTCAGCAGTCAAATCACCTTCATTGAAGGTATGTACCTTCATAAGTATGGTACTGCCAGGGCTAGCCCTCCTCAACTCCTCACAATACTCCCAAAGCTGATTATACTGCTGTGTGTGAGCCCCATCAACATACTCTCTTGCCTTCTCCCTAGCCCTGCTGGCTTTTCCTGCAGTTATGTTTACTGTGAACTTCTCATGTACAGCATCTTGGATGTCTTTTAGTTTCATGTTAGGTTGTCTTCTCACCTTCTTCATCAACTTCTTCCCAATGTATGAAGAAGTGCACCTTGGATTCTTATAACTCCTAGTGCATGTGTGTTCCAGATTCAGTGTTCTTAGTTGGTAGCTTTTCTCTCTTGGCACCTTTGTTAGATATGCCACAAACTTGCAACTTTCCTGGCAAATTGCTCTTACCCTCTGCAAATCATTTTTTGCAAATTTGATCCCTCAGCCACCATGAACTGCATAATCAGTTATAGCTTCTTTGAATTGCTTAGCTGTTGTGAACAACATATCTTTCTCAAATCTGATATGTTCAGCCTTAGCAACTGGCTTAAACACTGGGAAGGTCCTCTTTTATCCCCTTCCCTTTTCCATAGGTGTTTTCAGTTCATTCCCAGAGCCATCATCACTATCATCCCCAATATCATCATCAGATGATGATTCCTCAAGACTGTGCAACTCCTCACTCTCATAATCAGAGTTCATTACACCAGCCCCCATTTGTACTGGTTCAGTATTATCCTCATCAGAACCATCCCAACTATCACTACTATTTTCCACAAACTCCCTCTCATCAGGATTCACTACATCTTCATCCTCTAGGCCACTTCCTTCATCATCACCTCCTCCACTGTCACTGCTATCAGCTACATCCTTGTTCTCATTTTGGCCCTGAGTCATAGGTTCCTTACCTGCTCTCCTAGAATACACCTCTGTAGCATCAACCTCAACAATATCATCATCATCTTCACTGTCAGAATTACTATTGTCAGCATCTTCACTACCTTCATCATGACTGGCATCATCATTAGGTAAAAGGTTTTGCTCCACTGCCAATGGCTGCACATCTGCCCCAATATGCTCACCTTCATCTACTAGTATAGGATTATCCACAAAGTGCTTTACAAACACATGAATTTCTTCATGACCTATCACTAAATCTGTTATAAACATGGCATCATCATCATCAACTATCAAATGGAAATTAGTTTTCTCTAGATCATTACCAGGCATTTTATACCAAAGCCTACTCACAGAGGTGTATCCAAATTCCCTGCATATACCTTCAATCTCTGTCTTCGACCACCTATCAGGGTCACAATTATCTACTACATCCACTACACCTCCCACATATTTTATAGGGTTATCAGTGAAATACCCACCATGATGCACAGACAAGCTAAATAGCTCACTCATGCTGCTGCAAAACACATATAAACCATTTAAATACTATTGATTACATTCCAAAAGAGCACTCATTCGTTAACAAAATATCACACATTAATTATTTGCCAAATCAGCACTCATCATTCCACAATCGACCTCAGCTGTTTCGAATTATATAATATGGTAATGCACATTATCTCCAACATTGTTTGGAAAGCACAAACAGAAACATAGTAAACAACAATGTCATAAAATATAGACACATGCATAGTAATCCACAAACAAACACATGTTAACATTATATATCATAAAATCACTTTAATAATGACTCAGCATTTTGGCCCACTAATTCAGTATACATCACACATAGAATCAGCCATTATCTTCAACAGAGGAAAACAGGGACCACATTGGAAGCCACAAAGAAACACATGCTCAGACAAGGACCAACAAACAGTCAAAAGTCACTAAACAAACATAATAAAGTCAAAACCCAACAACGAATATACAAATTGGACATTGTGGCCCCTACACATAATATAAAGCTAGCTATATATAAAGACATACACACAGAGAAAGCTAATACCTGTGTGTTTGGTTTCACAGAGATAGAGATCTCACTACTTTTCTCTTCTCTGCTATTCCAAGAAAAATGGGTTTAGGTATATATATTTCTGGGTTGGTTTGTCTGCGATGATGGATGATGGTTTGTACCTCTGCGATGGTGGTTTGTTGGTTTGCTATGGTGGTTTCTGGTACTGATTTGGGGAATTTTGGGTTTTTGGTAATGATGTTGTTGTAGTGAGGGTCACGTGGGGGTCACGTGTGACATAAATGGGGCGGGAAATCCATGCGGCATGGGTGACAAGAGCCACGGTGGATTTTAATTAATATTTTAATCCCTCCGTTAGCCACGTCAGCAATTTTTGTTAGTTGGGTGACGGTAGGGACTAAAATAACACGCGTTAATTGGATTAGGGACTAAAAGTGGTAAAATGAAAATGTAGGGACCAAAATAGAAATAGGGCCAAAATGTAGGGACTAAAAGTGCATTTACGCCTTTCTTATTTTCTAGGCAACCATGTTCCTCCCCAAGAACATGAAAGAATGATTATTATTTAACTTTTTCTTATTATTTAACATGAAAGAACGGTTTTTTTTTTTTAATTTTTGTTTTTAATTTTTTTTATTTAGTTTAAATTAATAAATTAATTTTTTTTAATTTAAATGTTGATGTGGCATTTTTTATTATTATTTTAATGGTCACATCAGATTTTAGCACTGTGCCGTTTGCCAGTTGTACAATTTCCGTCTCTAATGTAACGTTAGGGACGAAAACGAGAGGCGTTTTTCAGGATAGGAACTAAAATTGGTGGAAAAAAAAGTTAGGGACCATTGTAGGAATCACGTGAAAATGTAGAGACTAAAATGAGTTTTTCGCCATAAATGAATATTTATAAATTCCTAAATTTTAATATGTGCTTAAATTTCCATTATTAACTCCTTAAAATGCTCCATTAATTTTTTGCATGTATGAAGATCCCGTGGCTTTTAACTTTTCTTTTTTTGGTGTTAAAAATGTCCATTTGTCTTCTATTATATTTACATGTTTTGTGCTAATTCAGTGATCAAAACGATATTGTTTCATGTATTTTAGTACAAAATGATGCCGTTTCACGAGTGTCTACAGTTGGCTTGCACTACCTACTTAAGAAATTGTAAAATATAAATAATATTAATTTTGATGAGAATTTGAGAGATTTCATTCGGGTGACATTGTAAAGATTAATATTTAATAACTTAGCCTCTTCTATTTTTATTTTTTTTATATTAAGTTATTCTATGCTTTTTATATATTCAATTTTGACTAGTGGTTTGTTTTTATAGTTATTACCTGGGCAGGTATTTTTATAAATTGTTTGGGGTTTTTTGATGATACTATACATTATACATTTTATTTACATTTTCTTCAAAGAATATATAACTAGATTATAACATTTATATTTAGGTTTTTAATTCTTTCTCAAAAAAAAAAAAGAGGTTTTTAATGTGTGAGAATTTCTGAGGAAACTATTCACAATTGTTGTATGTTTTAAGAGAAAAAATAATTAAGATTCAAATGTGATACTACTCAATATAGAAGTTGGGGCAAACTAGTAGCAGTGAGAGAGGAAATACTCAGACCGAAGGAGTTGGGGTACACCAAGATTATTGTCCTTACTGCCAGCAAAGAAATTCAACTTTTTTGGAAAGAAAAAACCCACTAGCCATGGTGGATTGCAAACATAATTGAAGATATGATCATGGTTTTGAAATCTGAACCATTCAAAAAATCAAAAAATGTAAAGGTTCAAGGATTTTGAGACTGGACTAGGGTTGAACCGCGATGACACAATAATTAATTTAATAATTATTTAAAATATAAATAAATATATTAAATTAGTAAAAATTGAAAATTTAACTAAAATAGTTTAAATAAATGTAAAGATTTATCTTTCAAATGTATTTTTCATATCATAAATTTCTTAAGGAAAATAAGAAATATTAAATCCTAAGATAACATAAATAGATATTGAGTTCCTCAATCAAAGGAATCAATATCGTACCTGAATTCATTTCGGTTTAGTAAGGGAATGAAATATTTAGATATTGGTCAATATTGGTGTTCTGTTTTGGATAACTGCATTTATATACATACATACATACATACATACATACATACATATATATATATATTCATTAACTTATATATACGTATGAAATTAATATACTTAACATTTTGGCAAAAATGCAAAACTAACCTTCTAACTTTCAACCTTTTTCATTTCAGTCCTCTTACTTTCAATTTTGTCATTTCAGTTCTTTAACATTCAATTATTGTCAATTTGATACTCCGTTAAACTCCAATTATGTCCAGCCATTAATTGAGCCAAAATGACGTCGTTTTGGCTCTCTCTTTTTTAATAAATTTTGAAATTTAAAGAAATTTTTTTTTTTAAATTGATATTAAAAAAAAAAAAACCGAGGAATCATTCCACACCCAAATCACTCACTAAAATTTACATCTCACAACCTTACCTTCCCAAACACCAAAATCCCCTCCCACCCTTATCTCAAAAGACCAAACTACCTCTCTTCCTTTTCTCCACCATTCCTTTCTCGGCTTTCCTACTTTGCCCTCTGCCGCTGCCCCCATGACTCCTCCTCCTCTTCCTCCAATAACTGGCGGTGGGACTCGCTCCTCAAGAGCGCAATCAAGACCTTCGACTCTTTCTTCAATCCTCGCCCGAATGATCTTCACAGAGACGCTAGAATTGCCGCCACTGACAATGAAGATAAACAACGCGAAGAAGAATACTGGAATTGGGATCACTAGCGAAAGCATTTTGATGAAATCGACTCCCAAGAGCGACTGGTCTCTATCTTGAAGGTATATAGGTTTTTCATTCTTGGGTTCTTTATGTTTTCTAAATTTTTTATTTTAATCAATTTCTCCTTTTTTTTTTAATATCTGTTTTTTTTTTTAATTTTCTTTAAATTTTGAAATTTATTATAAAAAAAACCAAAATGACATCGTTTTGGCTCAATTAAAGGCAGAGCATAACTGGAGTTTAATGAAATACCAAATTGACAACAATTGAAAGTTAGAGAACTGAAATGACAAAACTAAAAGTTAGAGAATTGAAATATAAAAAATTAAAAATTAAAATGTTAGTTTTGCATTTTTACTTAACATTTTTGTTAGAGTTCAACATTCTACTTTTTTTTCTTTTTCTTTTTTATATGCAAGCCTCTGTCTAAATTATCTTAAGCCAGGCCTAAGCCTAACCCTATTTGACCACCCATTAACTTTTTCGATGAGACCCAATAATAAAGTTAAGAGAGACATTGAATAGTCAACCATTTCCCATGGTATTTACCCAAACACACACAAGCTAGTAGAGTAGCGAAAATTGGTTTGTCCGCCCATTAAACTTTTTTTGTGAGACCCAATAAATAAAAAAAAATAAAAAAATAAAAACGAAGAGAGACATTGATAGTCAACCATTTCCAATAAAATTTTTATTTAAAAAAAAAAAAGAAATTTTTATTTAAAAAAAAAAAAAGAGCAGAGCTAGAAGAGTGGTGGAAAAACAATGCCCAAGAAAATTAGTGGGTGACAGACTGACAATGAAGCATTGTAATTGCAGGCAAAACAGCTTAAAAAAAAAATCTAAGTGTTTATTTGATTGGAGGTGAAATAGGGAGAAAGAAAAAGAATAAACAAATAAGAGAGAAAATAGTTGGAAGAAGTGTTTAGCCAAAAGGAAGAGGGAATTTTGATGGGCCCAAGAGTTTTTTCCCTGGCTCAACAAAACACAATCTCTCAATATTAGAGAGAATATGGTGCCAAAACGTTTGAACAAAAATGCCGACGTCAAAGCCCACTGTGTTTGTGCTGCCCACTGTTTCCTATTCTTTTTTTTTAAAAAAAAAAATTTCTAACCCATTGTGGACGCGCTGCTACCCTCTGTTTCCTACTCTTTTTTTTTTTTTTTTTTTTAAAAATAATTCTAACTGGACGTTTCTGAGCGGCTGAGCCTTTGTTTCTAATTGCACTGCTGCTTTTTTTTTTAATCTCCAATTCGTTTTTTTTTTCTTCTAACCTGGGCATGATTTTTTTTTTTTTTGTTATTTGGCTTTTTTTGTTTTTTAACTGGGCATGATTGTTTGTTTTGGTTAGTACTGAGTTTTTTTTTCATGATTTTTGTTTTAATAAACTTGGTGTGTTTGTTTTTTTAAACTAGATAATTTTTTTTTTTTTTTAAGTTTTCAATATATCCATCTACTTTACTACCTTCCCAACCAAATACAAATGAGAGAAAATAAAATCTTTTTTATCCTTCAACTTTTTCATCCAGTCCTCCATTTCCATCCTCCCACTTTTCTATCATCCCAACCAAACGGACCCTAAGAGAGAGAGAAAAAAAAAAAAAGAAAGAAGAAGAAACAGAGATGTGATCTTAACACCATCTTACGATAGTTGAGGGCCTGCATGGTAGAGGTGTTTGAGTATTGTCGTTCAAAATAATAGAAAAATTGTGATTTAAAAAGCGTTGTGAAAACATGTATTTAAAATACTCATAATGCAAAAAATATTTTTGGTACCATATTTCTAATAACGTCTTTTCAAAAAGTGAAAAAACGTATAATTGTATGTTTGGTATGTGTGTGAGTGTTTTTTTTTTTTTTTTAAAGTGATGACATGTAGTCTAATTAGTGGGACGTACAATTTTTAAAATATTTACAAAAATGTCATTGAGTAATATTAATTGAAAATTGAAAACTAGTAAGAGGAGTTCTCTAAATTCAGCATTCAAACACCCTAAAATAAGAAACGTAACTCAAACACTATTAAATGAAATCCCCTACTAAGTAGGCCCTGAAGTTGTTGTTTGAAAATCTCTTACCAAACAGGCCCTGAAGCTTCAATAATGACAATAAGGTACTATAACTGAAAGCTTGTAAAAAAAAAATTAATTAAATAAATAAAAAGCTATTCAGGAGGGAATAAAGAAAGAGTGATCGAAGTTATACAGGAGGGAATAAAGAAAGAGTGATCGAAGTTATACAGGAGGGAATAACAACTAGCTTCCCAAATATCACTTTGGCTTTGTAATCCTAAAGGACTTATTTTGATATCAAAAAGAAAGCTATTCAGGAGGGGAATAAAGAAAGGGTGAAGTTATTAAGGAGGGAATAACAACTAGCTTCCAAAATATCACTTTGACTTTGTAATCCTAAAGTATTTATTTTGATATCAAAAAGAAAGAAAAAAAGAATAAGAAAAAAGAGTGAAGTTATTCCGGAGGAATTAAGAAAGCAAGGAAAAGCAAATAATTTAGACCATGAAATAATCTTATTAAATATTTTGTCCCCCTCGGGCCACGACAACTAGTATATCAAGTAATGATAATTGTCTTCCTCAAAAAAAAAAATAATAATAATAATAATATTTTAATTGTTTATATATTCTTTCTTCTCAATTCATAAGGTCTTGGAATAATGTCATACTTTTTTTTTTAATGAAAAACGGGTAGGAGGCGACCAACATGGCAATCCTATTTGGGTGTGACCATAATAACACTCTACTCGCTAGGGTCTGAGCCTTATTAGGGTGCAGGGGGACCGATAAGCGATAACTTCCCCATCCCCACAAGGGGCACCGGCAATCCTAGGCTTCCAAGGAAGGTAATCTCACACAAATTCATATTCGGACTCGAACATGGGACCTCACCCTTGGCGCAACCCTTTGTGCATCAGAATAATGTCATACTTGTACAATCTAATTTTGCAGTATCCTATTTTCTCTTAAATAGAGTCTTTTAAAAAAGAGAAATGCTTTATTATACCCCATTTCTCTCTGGGAAATTATTAAATGTTTTTGAGTGGGACCTCATTTGTTGGCTTTACTAAAGTTTGATCTATAAGCTATGATATTGGTTGATCAAATCTTATAATGACGTGGTTCATTTTTGTGCAAAAGCTAGAACCAGCTTACCTATGGTTAAAGATTAATTTAAAACGTACTACAGCAAGGCTGTTGACGATGCGTTTTCATTTATTATTTCTATGGAAATATTTTTCCGATCCGAGGATGCAAAGAGAGATATTATTTTGAGAATGCTGGATTTTGGCAAAAAGGAAAAGAGCCCTTTTTTCTCTTTTTATTATTATTATTTTTTTTTTTTCATTTTGTTGTTTGGTTGCTGCAAAACAGTTACAAGTAAAGATGGCTAGATATTTACTAAAAAATTTTAATTAATTTCTTAAAACTTTTTTTCAGAAAGTATTTTTTTATTAATTACTTTGGATTTTTTAATTTACTAAACTTAAAAATTCCAAAATATCCTTATATTTTATGTGATTAACTACATTGAATAACGGTTAAAATTAAAGAGCTAAAATGATCGAAATGAAAGATAGAGGAGTGAATTTAATTTTGAGCAAAGTTAGATTGTAACATTAAGAAAAAAAAAAAAAAAAAGTGGAGAGAATTGTACTAATAACAGAAAAGGAAGATTCTAAAATGGGAAAATGACTAGCGTACACAAGCAATTGCACACAAAGTTGTGTGTAGTAGTTTTTTAAACTGAAATTATAACTTGAATTAATGATTTCAATTTTTTTTAATTTTAAATTACATATAGATTTCTGTGTAACCAGCCGTACGTAATAGCCATTGCTCATAACAATGTTATACTAGCATTCTTGTTAGCCATGCAAAAAAATTCTTTATTTATTTTAGCATAAAAACCTCCCTTGTCTATTTTACACAACTATTTTTCAAAAATTCCTACATCAAATTATCTATTTTACTTTACACTACATTTTATTAAAATATTTTTTTATCAATTTTTTATTATTCTCTCAAACCATCTCTTTTTATGTGTACATGAGTAAAGAAGTATTAATATATATATATATTTACATGTGAATAGTAATTATATATATATAATATATATATTTATATGGGTACTATAATGACAATATAAATTAACTAAAGAAATTAATACCGTACTAGAAGTTGTACCGATTTGACCAGCAATATAATATATTTTTGATACCGATTAATACCGATGTACCGTTTCGAATTTACCACTATTATATATACACACACCCACATAAAATCTCAAGAACTATATAATATTTCACTTGTTTATCTCTAGCTCACATATCAGCCTATTAATTACTAAAAATATAAAATTAGTGAGCGACAATAGTTGAAAATTTGAAATAGATAATGTAATTGAAATTTGAAACTTGTTTCAAATTTCAATGTGGTGTCAGTACACACAAAATAAGATCACAATAACCACACAAAACAAAAGGTAATAAATGCCCTTATTGGAACGCGTAGGTAATTTGTGCTTGACAGTACAGTCTAAGTAATTGACTAAATAAACAATAAAAAGTAATTGAAAAAGCAAAATAAGCAATGAGATAAGAACCGAGGAGAGTCCTCATCAAAAAAAAAAAAAAAAACCAAGAAGAGTCACGTGGCTTTGTGAAAAGCACATAAAATAAGAGGCTTTTTTTTATGCTTTTGGAGGAGAAACCAAGAGAAAGAGGTAAGTACAGCTTATACATTACAA
This sequence comes from Castanea mollissima, assembly GCA_014183005.1. Classification (NCBI taxonomy): domain Eukaryota; kingdom Viridiplantae; phylum Streptophyta; class Magnoliopsida; order Fagales; family Fagaceae; genus Castanea; species Castanea mollissima. Next base: position 50,394,621 of record JACAVU010000005.1, on the reverse strand, counting down.
TAACAAAACATTCAAGCAAAGCAAACGAAAAAGAAAAAGTAAAGAATGGATATCAACAAGCAGAGCAAACGAAGCAGGGAGAGAGTAGACAATAAAGGGTGCGAATCAATGGCTAAAAGAAGATCTAAGTGACTAAAACGAAGAAGATGATGATGTTGTTGCTGTAAGTATAGTATTTTTATTTTAAAAAACCCAGTTATATTTGTACCGGTACGGAACAAAAATACCGCCGAAAAGTTTCGAAATTCGCCGGAATAGCCGAAACAAACCGGTACACCCCGGTATTTTGGGCGGTACGATTCAGTCCTGTTTCTGTACTAATTTAGGCGCTGGAACGAAATATTTCGGCGGTACCAGCCGGTACAGTACGAAATCGTCTTCCTTGAAATTAACACAAGTATACATGATCTAAGAGGGTTGATTTTTAGAATTAGATGCCCAAGATTTACCATTTATGCCTATTTATACATCTACTATAGTGAGTAGCATCTTTTGTTTTACACGTTTTACCATTCAAATATCGGCTTCATAAAGCAATGTAGTACTCCAGCTACTCCAACCACTTTAGAAATTGCAGAGGATTGCTTTTCTGACTTTAGTGCTGTTTTAACCAAGACAACACACAATAATACAATAAAAGCAAGCATCAAAACATTCATCACTCCCATGAATTAGGAAGTTGGTTGGTCATTTAGGAATTCTGCATATGGATTCTCTTTTGTCCATGGAGGAGGAGGAGGAGAACTCAGCCACAATAGTAGCTGTGGAAAAAATACTCTCCTACAGCTTCAAGGACAAGGCTCTTCTAGTAGAGGCACTCACACACCCCGCCTACTACAACAACAACAACAACAACGGCGAGTCGTTTAGGTCGTACCAGCGGCTCGAGTTCGTAGGCGACGTGGTGCTGGGACTAGCCGTGAGCAAATACTTGTACCTGGAAAACCCTAGCGTCGGCCCAGGACAGCTCACAGACCTACGCTCCGCCAACGTCGGCAACGACAAACTCGCACGGGTCGCCGTCCGCCACGGCCTCCACCGCTACATCAGGCACAACAATAATTTGGGCGTCTCTCTTCTTGATGAGGTCTAACAAATGCATCTCACTTTTCTTTCCTTTTTTACTTTTTTCTTCTTTTACAGTTATTGTTTTACATTTACTTGTACCATTTGCATGAATAGTGTACATTATTCAAGCAAATGTACACAATGTTATACACATTTATTCGGTCTATAACGAAAATCTTACAAATGGTAGGAAAATGTTACTGATAATCTGTTGTTTCCACTGTCTAGTAATAGGATCAATCTGCTCGATCACTTACCAAACTGAAAAGTAGTCTCAAGAGGGCTTTGGGGATATGACTCGATTACAGATCCTAGTTTTTGATTCATCCCCCATATATGCACCCTCCATCTGCAACCAAGTGAATTCACCAATAAATCCTCCAAGTGAGATGTCTCCATGAATGCTGTATCTAGCTTTTAAAATTTGTGCTACCAAATTATTTGGTGTTGAGTAATCGCCAACACTGTTTAGCTAGCAATGCCAAATTCAAAGTATGAATATCCCGAAATCCCATGATCTTGCTCCATTTCACCCAATGAATGCAATTTCTCTTCCTCTTGTTGACCCCACCCAAATTGCTACATAAAGAATTTATCTCTTCAAATACCTACTTTGGGAATTTATATATGCTCATTGCATGGGTGGGCACCAACCACTTTGATTAAAATTTCTTTATCTATTAATTACTTGTTTTTTTTTTCTTAGGGTTAATGCGTTTTGGTATATTCTTCTGAATTTATTGGTTTGCAATTGTCTACTACATTGCTTATATTGCAAGCATAACTTGTACAACAAACACCCTAGGGTTAGTCTTTTTTTCTATATTATTTGTTCATTAGTTACGTTTTGTGTTATTCTTAATGTTTTATCTTATCTTTTCTTTTCTTTTTTTGTTTGATGATTTGGTATATTATTTTAAATTTATTGGTCGTGGTTTAATATTACAGTTTTTACTTAACAAGAGTGAAAGGCTATAGAGGGAGAGCGAGTGAGAGATTTGGTCCAAGTTCAAGACCTACAAGTAGTAATTATTTTAGAGCAATGTTAGTGACAAATTTATCCACAACCTTTTTCACAATTTATTAAGGTAGTAAGTTGTGATTAGAGCAACATTGTTTCACATTGATCTATCAGTGATATCATTTTATTGTACACCAATTACAATACACCACATCAACGATTGTTAATAATCTTGTGTCTTTAGATTTATTGTTCCTATTTTATTGAAAAACAAAATTCTTTTTTTTCCTAATAATAACAATAATAATAATAATAAACTAACACTCCACCTTTGTGGGAGAAGTGCACCTTGAGCTAGAGGTCGTTGGTTCAAAAAATTGTGATTTTTGTCCCTAAAAAATTTGCAAAAGTTCATCTTCACGCTATTTAAGTTGCATAGTGTTTATGACATGGCACATTGAAAGATTGAGGTATTGTGCAATAGATAGATGAGCAAAATGATGGAAGTACACAATCAATACTTTTTAAAGAGGTTAACCTTGTTGTAATCAAACTGTTTTACACAATTTTACACACTTCAAAAGTAACTAAAATTGTGACTTTAGTTACCTTTTGTAGTGAATTAAAGGCACCCCTTTTTGTTTGAGGAAGAACATGACGAAATTTTATTAAAGAAATTAGCCATAATCAGTTGAAAGTGAAGATTGGAGGTGTGGAGGAACATCCTCCATCCACACTAAGAAGCATCTAACATGCCTAGCATGTTTAGCTAGGTTGTGAGTAATAGAATTACCATGCCTACAAACTTGAGAAAATGAAGCACAGCTACTGGGTTCTGTGGTGGCTTTTGCCAAGGTAAGGATATGACCACAAGGGAGAAAGAAACATCCGTGCTTATGAGGTCCTTAATCACAATCTCAGAATCGCCTTCAAGGATAAAAGGTGACGAGCCAAGTTCAAGAGCAAAAGAAATAGCTCTTGCCACTGCCAAAGCTTCAACAATATCTGAAGAATATGGGAGATGCACCAGTTCAAAGAGGAAGCAATGGCCTATCCCTACGAGTTGCGAATCACAATTCTCAGGCCAGCTTTTCCTATATCCTTGAAAGTTGCATTGTCAAAGTTTACCTTGAGTGTACCTGCTGGTGGGGGGCTCCATTTGACCCAAGGATGAGCACAAGTTGAGGATTGAGGAGCTGAAACATGGTTTGCTCGGTGAAACTCCATGAGTGCTTGCTGGGCATTCTAAGCGACTTGTATGATATTATGCTTTTAAGAGTTTATAATCAGAGCTATGCTTGTTATACACCATGTGTGTAAATACATGCACTGTGTTATAATTTGAAAATGCGACTTTACAATGTGTTTTACAGGATTTTCCATGATAATTAATTGTTATGGTGTTGATCCGTATATTTTGGACTTATCTTTGATTAATATTTGTTTAGAATTTGAACAAAGATCTACACAAATGGTTTTGTGTTACTTCTATAGGTTCAAGAGTTTGCTGATGAAGTCAGTCAAGAAGGTGATATAGTTTTACATGGATCAATTAAAGCCCCAAAGGTTCTTGCTGACATTGTAGAGTCTTTGGCAGCAGCTATATATTTTGATCTCAATTTCGATCTGCAAAAATTATGGGTGGTGCGTATTTAACTTCTCTTTTCTTATTTGGCAAAAATGATTTGTTTTTTTTCATTTTCTTGTTTTGGATGCTCTCTCTCTCTCTCTCTCTGTGTTGATATGGAATTCATCATTGATTGTTTTATATTTGAAGATCTTTAGGGATCTCCTGAAACCTATTGTCACACTTGAAGTCTTGCAACAACAACCCCATCCTACTGATACATTGTATAAACAGTGTGCAAAGCAAGGGAGGGAAGTTGCCATTAAGTCCCGGAGGGATGGGGCAAAGAATATTGCTAGTGTTTATGTCGATGGTGTGTTTATTGCCTCAGGTTCTTCTAATCAATTAATGGAAATTGCAAAGCTTAATGCAGCAAAGCAAGCATTGCTCGAGTTAGCGAAATCGCCCACCAACATTGGGAGGTTAGATTTTTCTTTTGGGCTCAACAAGTCATTAGAGATTGAAGGAGCAAAGAAAAAGTTGCAAGAGTTTTGTCAGAAGAAAAGGTGGGCTATACCTAGTTACAGGTATGAGCTTCTTTATCATAAGTCGTGAAGAATTTTATATATATATATTATATATAGATATATATTATACACATTCTCACACAAACACACTGCACATAGAAATCATGACTTTAAGTCACAATTTTTACGTAATTTAAGTATGTGTAATAAACAACATCCTTTTTCAAATTCTCACTTTCTTATCTATCTGGTAAGATATTGAATTGAAATGTACATTTGCTATAACTGGCAGCATTGTGAAGGAGGAGGGTCCACCACACGCAAAGAAATATGTATACTTGGTTCAAATAGAAACTGAAGATGGTGGTTTGTGTATGGAGGGAGAAGAAAAGTCAAAAGTAAAGGAAGCAAAAAATTCTGCAGCTTCATGTATTATTCGTGCCTTATTTGAGCCCAAATCGACATAATATAATAAAATATTAAAGTAGAAGCCTCACCTAAACTTCTACCATATGTCATGATTGTCGAACTTATAAAGATTGATACGTGTTGTATTTATTCAGATGATTTGGACAAACAAAACCACATGGAGCACAATAATTTGCCCATGTCAATTTTATCTATTACATGTCTATCAGGTGTCAATAATAAATGGATATTTATAAATTCCTAAATAAATATGTGCTTAAAATTGTGGTGGTTTTCATCTTTGGTTCAGCTTTTATGTTGGTTTTGCACAAATGATTCCATTTGTCTAGCATTGGTTTCTAAACTTCTTTATGTGGATGAAAATAAATTGCTTTGATGCTCACTACTTTTCCTTCTAATCGGTAATATTTGAGAATTTGCTATGTTTCTTAGTAGTATGCAAGTCAGGAAATTTAAGAGTTGGGACTGCAAGTGGAAATGCCCTCCTAAAGAGCCCATTCAATAGTAAATAACATGTAATTTATCCACCATTTTCTAAATAAACTCTCCCAAATAAACACTCCATCTCAAATCTTTTCTGCCTTCTCAACCCTCAAGATGCTAACAAATTTGATACATACCCTTACCACCAAAAAAATAGAGGCTAACCCCTTTCTTCTACACCCACTAGGTGCACACCTATTGAATTTTTAGTGAAAACTAGCACCATTCAGAGGTGATTTGTATTTAACAAAAATGATATAACATTTGAACATGTGATCTAGTACAAAATAAATTGAAACAGTAGTAATTTATCAAAGTTTTAATGGATCCATTGCTTGAAAGTTGAATCATGCTTGCTTTGGAACTAAAAGTTCAAGATTTGATTTCTTTTATCTCAGAAAAAGTGCTGCAAAATAGATATTGAGTAACGAATATTATTAGAACTAGCCGCGAACCAGTGCATTACATGTGATAATTATTTTTTTGGTGGTTTTATTAAAAAAAAATTTAGGATTTAGACTAATTTAATAAGGAGTAATGTATTTCATAATCATATTTTTATTTATTATAGGAACAATCATAAATGTAATATAGGACCAATCATAAATCATAAATATAAATTTTGTTGTACCAAAATGAAAATAATTCAATTTTTCTCAGAAATTCACAAGGCAAGTTAACGAAAATATTTATTTTTCAATAAAAGTTATTTATAACATTTTGTGAATCATTAAAAAATATATAAAATTTGGAAATTATTCTTTTAGTTTTAAACAAACTTTCTCAAACCTTATTTTTTCTACCTACAATCCAAAACACCGAAAAACATAACTGAAAAAATTAATCAAACTTAACAATGATTAATTGGACCAATTAGGAAAACAATTTGGTTTTGATAATCTATTAAGGGTTTTTTTTTTTTTTCCAGAAATTGTAATTTCGTCCACCCAAAACATATTATCAAATAAACAATTATTTGCAAAATCTAAGAATTAAATTTCAATATATGCATTGCTATAAAATAATAATAATAATAATTAAAATTAAATTACAAAAGCTACAATTTGTTGCCCATCCAATTAAATGGCATTATAGAGTACTTCTAATACAATTATTAAGAGTACTTTGTCCACCACAAAGGATTAAAAAATAAACAAAAATTAATAATGTAGGGATGATAAGTCCAGAAGTACATATATATATATATATTGGACCAAGGACCCAATACGAGACATTAAATAGTCCGAAAATGGGTGAACATCTTCATAAGAATCCATATTGGTAAATGAAGAGGTATAGCCTGATCATGATCATCCTAGAAGATGGCCCGAGGAGGAGCACTTCCTCGGCCAGGCAAAGCCAAGGTTCGAGGGTACGGCTTGATATCAAGAGCAACATTCCGAACAGTTCCACTGATAAGGATAAGTATCAAGAAGTGACTGGACAGGGGGAAGGCCATGAAATATCTAAAGGGAAAGCTGCTACCACCGCATTGAATGCTCTATAGCTAACTCTCTGACCGCATTAATGAGGAAGTGATACCTGAGCAGCAATGTTTAGCCTTACACCAAAGGTTTCAAGAAGGGGTTGATGGTGTTAGGACATATGTGATTCACTTGTTAGGAACATATGTCATTATTTTATGTAATTGATTAATCCTTTGACAAAACGCATTTTACTTGTATTTGGATAGATCTAGGTTGTCCCTTCTTAAGCATCTCACTATAGATTTCCCTTCTCATTTTATTCTTTCTATATTAGATGTTCATCAGGATTCGGCATCCTGTGATAAGCTAATCTTTCCATCCGCTATCACGAGGATCTTACACCACTTTTCTGTTCCCTTTCCAGCGTCCGACCTTTTTACCTTCATGTGTGTCATAGACGCCACTACCGTTAAACGTAGTGAGGCGTAGTTTAGGTCACGGCAGACTGGGTCAATAGCTCCTCCCACCCGTTCGGCTCCATCCCGATCTGCTCCATCCACATCCGTTCCCTCCTCTTCTATGGGCAATGTGACTTTTGGAGACATCATGGCGCAACTTCAGCGCATGGATGCTCGCCTTGATACACTCTCTACTGAGCTGTATCAGGTGAATGTTCGTGTCAGTTGTATTGCATGACAGAAGACGATCATGGGTGGCTTCGCTCTTGAGGCTTCTCCTCCACCTTCTCTAGTGGGTTTTGATTCTGAGGCTGATGATGGTGATGATGATGATGATGGAGATGCTAGCTCTAGCGATAAGATGTCTACTTGACACTCTTACCCTTTGTCACTCATGACAAAAAGGAAAAGTAGTTTTGGATATGAGAGTAGTCATTCTTAGGGGGAGAGTTAGTATAGTTTCTTTTTGTTAGGGGAAGTGTTGATATCTTGAGGGATGTAGTGAGGATTACTTGTATCTTTTTCTTTTCTTTCTTTTAGAAATACATTGTTCTTGTACCTTAGGCCTTGTAACCATTACTGACATACATTGTACTTATTCTCTTTATATGTTGATGTATGTTTCTTTCACCTACCCTTACATGTGTTGTTTCTTTTCTCTCTTTATACACATGTTTCTTATTTTTTGTATGCAATATATTATTTCTGCTTCACACAAAGATGCCTTGATGTGTTTTGTTTAAAGTTTTTCAAAAATACATATTGTCAAAGTCTACTTGCCATAAACTCTCTTCTTGCAAAGTTTTTTAAGAGTTTGTGTTAGAATAGATTTTATTGTGTTCAACAAGTGAGTATGAGTTGAGTGTTTTATGACTTCTCTCATATGTTCATTTGTTTGTTGTGGTTTTATCACGGATTGCCAAAGAGGGAGATTATTAGGACATATGCGGTTCACTTGTTAGGAACATATGTCATTATTTTATGTAATTAGCTGATCCTTTGACAAAACACACTGTACTTATATTTGGGTAGATTTAGGATGTTTTTAATACTTCAAGGAATAAGGTTTCAAAATCAAGTGTTAAAACCATGCAAGTTTGTCCAAGAAACAAGCTGAAGAAGTGCCTGTCATTAAAGCTCGACAGCTAGCATCTATCGAGCTTAAGAAGATGTTCTAGCCCCATGGCTCGACAGCTGCTCAACAGCTTCTCGACAGATTTTATCTGTCGAGGCTTAAGAAAAACAAAATTTCCAATCTGTTTTCTTCTAATCCGTGAATATGTCTTTAGGCCTTCTTTTCTCATAACCCTAGACATATAAAATGATTATTTTAAGGGCCGTATCTAGTTACACAGAAGAGAGCACAATTGCACAAGAGCAAAATTCCACAAGTGTGACTAAAAACCTAGTTTTACCCTAGTTCTTGAAGAAGCTGCTGTGTTTGTACACCGTAGGGTTTTGTGACCAAGCAACGTCACGATCTTCATCTGTTGAAGAGAAGAAGAACTTTGCAGCCAACATCTTCCTTAAGTTGGTGATTGAAGTCGCGTACTAGGATCCGCACAATTGGTTAGTCACGTACTAGAAGCCGTGCAATACAAGGAGAGATTGTCACTACAGAACAAGTCCAATTGGGTATTGGGGTAAGGGTTCAACTGTAGGTTGGTATAAGGTATTAGGATTCCTTTACTTGTAACTGATTGTTTTGATAATAGTAGATTCTCCGAAGTGGTGACCTTAAAATTACCCAGTAGGGTTTTGCCTTAAAGGTTTTCCCCATTTTTAAACAAATCACCGTGTCAAATTTAATTTTCGCTGCACTTAGTTATTTGGTAATTTGTTTGTGCTACCACGCATTTTTTTGTTAATTTGATTAATTAATAAACTTGACTAATTAATCGATCAATTTATCACAAGGGGTCAATACATCTTTGACCTATCAAATGGGACAAGTATCCAAACCAACAATATGATCCATACGTGGAAGATAAAGAGAAGAGGAAGGATAGTATAAAAGAGAAAGGAGACACTCAAGCAATGGGAGAGAGAAAGAGAGAGAGAAAAAAAAATACTGTAGACTGAGGAACAATATTTGTAATCTGTTATTAAGTGAGAGAAAGTCATATAAAGAAGAGTTAGCCTCCTCGGATCTTGGCCCATTATTTTTGTTTCTATTGTGATCTTGGCCCATTATAATTGGTATATAAACTCATTAGAACCTAGATTTCAAACTCACTCTCTACAAATTAATTATATTAGGCTCTTTGGACCTATTCCCTCACTATCTTAGGCTTAGGTACAAAACGTGTCCTTACAATTGGTGCCGTCTGTAGGGAAGCCTTGTGTTTTAATGAGTTTAACGTCTAGGTATGGTAGGTTCAGGTCCACACCAGGCAGAGTCTATGGAATCCCAACATCAAGATCACTTTCTTAATCTTGAACGAAGTAGGGACAGGGAGGGAAGTGTGCACACCACCTATACCAACAGGAGTCAATCACGAGGTGAGAGTAGAGTCTCTCATGAAGAAAATACTAAAGCCATGCAATTGGAGATTGATCATTTAAGGAGAAAGTTGCGTCACGAGCGACGGAAGCGAACTCCTTCCATTTCTGACTATTTTTCCAATAATGATGGGGATAATAGTTATAGGCCTAAGTCAAGGACTACCCTTAGTGAGTCTTTCTTGTACGAAGCAGACGATCCTCATGGCCGCAGAAACAAGAATTCGTCTTGCAGGGGCCTAGGAAATGACACTGTGAGCAAAGCATTAAACCAGATTTCTAAATCACCCTTCACGTGTAGAATTGAAGAAGGGAACTTCCTCGATGTTTCACTCAGCCAACATTCACCATGTACAATGGCCGAACAGACCTTGTAGAGCATGTAAGCCACTTCAACTAGAGAATGGTTATGCATTCCAAGAATGAGGCTTTGATATGCAAGGTATTCCCATCCAGTTTAAGGCCTGTAGCAATGAGGTGGTTTAACGGCCTGGGAGTAGGTTCTATTGATTCCTTTAAGGAACTTACCCAGGCATTTGGATCTCGCTTTATTATGTGCAGTAGGGTTCCTCGGCCCTTGGATTCTCTGTTGTCTATGACTATGCAAGAATAAGAGACCTTAAAAACATACTCAGACTGGTACTGAGAGATGTTCAATGAGATTGATGGAGACTTGATGATGTTGCCATAAGAACTTTCAAGGTCAGCTTACCTGCGGAGCATGGTTGAGGAAATTGTTAATAGGGAAACTAATTAATAATGTACGTCAGCTCATGGACTACATCGATAAGTATAAGCGGGTCGAGGAAGACCAACAATTAGGTAAAAGAAAGGCGAAGGTGGTCTCTTAAGATAGAGGGACTTCAGGTCGAATAAGTACAACGATAATCATCCTCGGTGGGTGGTCTACTAAGATAGGAGGGACTTCAGGTCGAATAAGTACAACGATAATCATCCTCGGTGGGATTTTACTAGGGAGACTGGGGCTACTGCTACGCCACAAGCAGTCAACATGGTGTTTCGAGAGCCAATGCATCAGGTCTTGGAAAAGATCAAGAATGAGCCATACTTCAAATAGCCAAACAAGATGGGAGGAGACCCCATGAAACGCAATCAAAGTCTTCATTATCAGTATCACCAGGAATGAGGACACACCACCAAGGATTGCAAGACTCTGTGGAATCATTTAGAGCAACTGGTCAGAGATGGAAGGTTAAAACAGTTTTTGTATCGGCCCAATGGGCAAGGAGACCATACAGGTTCAGGGACTGAAGGGAACACTTCTTCAAGGCCTCCTTTGGGCACAATTAATGTCATTTCTGCTGCTCTCAGGAGGACTGGTTCGTGTCCCTCCAGAGTAATGACTATAGCTTAGCCACCAGCTGAGGACTCTATCCTGAGCCGAAGAAGGCTAAAGTTAGAATCCGACCGACATTGAGTTTTTTAGAAAAGGACAAGGTTAGAACTAGACAGCCACATAATGATGCCTTTGGTGGTCACACTCAAGATAGAGGGATATGATGTGAGGGGTGTATTAGTTGATCAAGGTAGTGGGGCGGAGATTATGTACCCTGACTTGTATAAAGGGTTGGGGCTGAAACATGGGGATTTGACTAGTTATGATTCACCCCCAGTAGGTTTTGATGGAAAGGTAGTTATACCCATGGGGCAGATCAACTACCAATGTAAAATGGGATCGAGATGGTAGAGGTTAACTTCATAGTGGTGGGTGCGTATTCTCCCTACACAGCTATAGTGGCAAGACCCTAGCTTCATGCCATAGGGCTGTTTCCTCCACCTTGCATTTGAAGGTGAAGTATCCATCTGGCGACTAGGTTGAGGAGCTGATTGGAGCCAGTCTATGGCTAGGCAGTGCTTGGTGGCCGCAATTAGACATCAAGCTGAGGGAAAATCCTCGGCATTAAATAAGCAAGGTTTGTAGCAGTCAAAGGAGTCGGTGTTATATGAGGATCTAGTGGAGGAGGTAGAGTGTGAAGGTTTGGAAAAGGTTTTTATAAGAATGATAAAGAGAAATATTTTCAGGTCGGAGCTTAACTGCCTCCTCAGGAGAAAGAAGAATTGATGATGTTTCTTAGGGAAACATTAATGTATTTTCTTGGAATGCTTGCAAGGCCCCGAGGGTGGATCCGAGCTTCATTTGTCATCATTTGAATGTCAGTCCAACTGTCGTACCAAAGAAGTAACCACCTCGGCGATCATCTAAGGAACATTTTGAGGCTGTCAAGGAGGAGGTGATCAAGCTCAAGCAAGTAGAAGCTATCAAGGAGATATTTTACCCTAAATGGTTGGCTAATACAGTGGTGGTGAAAAAAAAATGGGAAATGGCAAGTATGTGTAAACTTCACAGATTTGAATAAAGCTTGTCCCAAAGATCCCTTTCCAATGCTTCGTATAGATCAATTGGTGGATGTCACTGTGAGATATCCTCGAATGAGCTTTCTAGATGTCTTTCAAGGATATCATCAAATACCCCTAGTCTTGGATGATCAGGAGAAAACAGCCTTTGTCACTCCTACGGGATGATGACCAGGATGTTCGAGGCACAACTAGGTAAAAATATTGAAGTCTATGTGGATGACATGGTAGTGAAAAGTAAGATGGTATTTGAGCATGTGGGAGACCTTGGAAATATCTTTAAGATACTAAGGAAACACAAGTTGTGCCTCAATGCTTCTAAATGTTCCTTTGGTGTGAGATTAGGTAAATTCCTGAGTTATATGGTCACTCATCTTGGAATTGAGGTCAATCCTGATCAGGTTAAGGCAATTAACAGTTTACAACCATCTCAGAATCCTAAAGAAGTTCAAAAATTGATAGGAATGACTGCTGCCTTGAACTGATTCATCTCCTAGTCCGCGGACAAGTGCATGCCTTTCTTCCAATTGTTAAATAAGCGGAAGTGATTTGAATGGACAGAGGAATGTGCTTTAGCTTTTTAGCAGCTTAAGGAATATCTTTCTCGGCCGCTTGTTATGTCCAGACCCGAGAAGGATGAGGTTTTGTTTACTTATATTCCCATGCTGTTAAGTTGGTGTTGGTATGAGTTGACAATGGTGTGTAAAAGCCAGTTTACTACATGAGCAAGTCATTACACGAGGCAGAGATCCATTACCTACCATTGGAGAAGGTCATTTTGGCAGTGGTGCATGCTACGCGTAAGCTCCCCCACTACTTCCAATCTCATACTGTTGTTGTTTTAACCCAACTTCAGTTCAAATCAATACTTTGGAGTACTGATTACACTAGAAGAATTGCCAAATAAGGTACAATCTTGGGGGCCTTTGATATTAAGTACATGCCCCGTAACTCTGTTAAAGGATAAGTTCTTGTAGACCTAATGGCTGAGTTTGCTGAACCTTCTGTAGAAGAAGAATAAGACAAGTAGAACATGGATGGAAAATTAGTTGGCATGGTCTCCCTGCAAGAGCCTCCCTCCTAGAAGGTGTATGTTAATGGTGTGGAAAATCAAAGAGAACTAGGAGTGAGGGCTAGTTATAGTTTCTCCCGAGATGCTTGTTATTGAAAAATTCTTAAGGTTGAGTTTCTCGACCACCAATAATGAAGTTAAGTATGAGACATTTACAGTCAAATTTTGAGTTCACCTTAGTGCAAGTCCTCAAAAGCAAGAATACACATGCTGACTCCCTGGCCACCCTCGCAATGTCCTCGGCGTAGAACTTACCTCGGGTTATCCTTGTTGAAGACCTGTGCAAGCCCACAAAGATGAAAGGCGAGATGGTTTGAGTTCATTAGATTAGGGTGGGACCTAGTTGGATGGACTCTATCGTGCTATTCCTTAAGAGAGATATCTTGCCCGAGGAAAAGTCCACAGCAGACAAGGGATTTATGGGAGTCACACAGGAAGTAGATCCTTATCTCACATGGCACTCACCCAAGGGTACTAGTGGCCAAATATGCAGAGGGAAGCGCAAGAATATGTGAAGAAGTGTGACCAGTGTCAAAGGTTTGCTTCGAACATCCATCAACCAAGGGGCGTCTTTAATCCTCTATCTAGCTCTTGGCATTTTGCTTAATGGGGCTTAAATATTGTAGGACCCTTCCCTAAGGCAACAAGGAATAGGAGATGGCTGCTGGTTAGCACAGACTACTTCACCAAGTGGGTTAAAACTGAGCCACTGTCAAACATCAGGGATTTGGATGCAGAAATTTTTTTTGAAAAAACATTGTCACCAAGTTTGGAATTCCTCACACCCTCATCTCAAACAATGACCTTCAGTTTGATAGTAAGACCTTTAGAAGATATTGCTGCGATCTGGGAATTACAAACAGATATTCCACTCCGGCTTATCCATAGGGAAATGGGCAGGCCGAGGCTGTCAATAAAGTAATAGTGAATAGGCTCAAGAAAAGTTTGGATGAGGTAAAGGAAAAATGGGTGGAAGAGTTGTCACACGTCCTTTGGACATATTAGACTACCCCTCGTAGATCCACAGGGGAGACACTATTTTCAATATTCTATAGGGCCAAGGCTTTAATTCCTCTCGAAACTCGGTTTCCCAACACTGAAGATGAGCTCTTTCACTTCGAGCAATAATGATGAGATGTTGGAAAGGGGCTTGGATTTGATTGAAGAACAGAGGGAAAACGCCATGGTTCAATTGACATATTATCAACATAAGCTCAAACAAGATTATGACTCAAACGTGAAGTTCAGGCCACTGGCACCTAGGGATTTAGTATTAAGGAAAGTTTTTGGTACTACAAAGAACCCAGCATGGGGCAAATTAGGGCCCAACTAGGAAGGGTCATATCGTATCACCTCGGTAGCTGAGATAGGGGCTTCTTATCTTGAAGATCTAGATGAAAACATTGTACCACGTCCCTAGAATATAAATAACTTGTGAATGTATTATTATTAATGAAGGTCTTTTCTGTTATATATTGCTTATTACTTCATGCGTAACATTCCTCATTATAGTTAAGTATCAAATAAAACCTTGGTCATGTCTGACTCCTTAGACCACATACCTTGGGTAAATTGATATTTTTCGGTATTTTTCTAGGTGTTAAACAAAACCTTAGTTATGTCTGGTTCCTCGGACCATCTACTTTGGGTAAATTGACACCTCAAGTTATTTATCTAAGTGTTAAATAAAACTTTGATCATGTCTGGCTCCTCAGACTACCTTGGGTAAATTAATACTTCTTATTATTTATCTAAGTGTTAAACAGAACTTTGGTCATGCTTGGCTCCTCAGACCACATACCTTAGGTAAATTAATACTTCTTATCATTTATTTAAGTGTTAAATAGAACTTTGGTCATGCCTAGCTCCTCGGCCCACATACCTTGGGTAAATTAATACTTCGTATCATTTCTCTAAGTATCAAATAGAACCTCGGTCATGTCTGGCTGCTCAGTCCACATACTTGTGTAAATTGATATCTTTCATTATTCCTACAAGTGTCTAACAGAATCCTAGTTATTCATGGCTTCTCAGACTACACGCTTCAAGTGAATTAGTACTTTCTATTATTCATTTAAGTCTCAAATAACATCATCCATGATAAATAGCAAGGATTTCCACAATAGGGACTTGAACAAATGGAAATTCATAAATATCATTTAAAGCATTTGCAGTATATCAAATATATCTGTGATTTAATCAATGTTTGACTATCCCATCAAATCTTGTAAATTCATTAAGTCTGAGATGGATGAATGCTCTGTTGTGGTGTATGATGTTTAAAGTTAAAAAAATGTTCTGATAATGTTGTAGACTTAGTAGTGCTTAATTCATTCTGTTATTGGCCAAGTAAGTGTGGTAATTGTATTACCACTTATGTAGATAACCCAATGGAGTCATATTTTATTGCTAGATTAGTTAAATGTTAAGTAAACAGAAACTATACATGGAAGAGACATAGGTATCACAATTGTGAAAGGAATATATGTATGTATGTATATATATGTGTGTGTGTGTGTGTGTGTGTGTGTGTGTACTATATATATGTATATATACTTTTCATTGAACTGTGCCTTGGAAAAAGGCAGTTTACTTACAAAGGTCTACTTGCATAACAATAAAAAAAATTTAAAAAAAAAAAAGAAGGAAAAATGTTCATACCCCCTTAAACTTTCAACTACTGACCAAAAACTCCCTCAATTTTTTTATTAGCTAATTTACTCCTTAAACTATTCACAACTACCAAATCAATACTTCAGTTAGTCACATGTTAAACACTAATGGAACAAGCACTTGTCACTCACATGACTCTAAAATACAAACTTTAAAAAAAAAAAAAAAAAAAAAAAAAAAAAAAAAACTCAAATGTCCAAAACGCAACAGAAAGAGGAGAAGAGAAGCAGGTCCAGCAGAGAGAGAGCGAATCCACACCGTTTAGAGCCACTACCGAGCTTCTCTCTGCCGTCTCACCGCCCTCGTCTCGGCGGCGCCTTGGTGGTTCCACCCCACTGTTCAATCTGGGTATGTCTTCTTTTCTTTTTTTTTCCTTCTTACGTATTGCTATTGAAATCCTATAGGAACTTTTTTTTTTTTTTTTAATCTCCATGTGCGAATTTTTATAGTAGAAATTCTTGTTTTGGTTTAATTTTTGAGGTTGGGTCTCTGTGAAATTCTTGGTTTTTTACTATCTCCATGTGCCTTTCACAATTGTTGCATTTGAGTATGCCATAAAGCTGTTTGATTAAATTTCTGAGAGAGATATGGCTACTGCTAAGGGGGTTTGGTTGCTTGGTTTAAT
The DNA here is from genome assembly GCA_014183005.1 of Castanea mollissima. Classification (NCBI taxonomy): domain Eukaryota; kingdom Viridiplantae; phylum Streptophyta; class Magnoliopsida; order Fagales; family Fagaceae; genus Castanea; species Castanea mollissima. The sequence continues at coordinate 50,378,453 of JACAVU010000005.1, read as the reverse complement.
CTTTGGGATTGGTGTTTCTACAAGGTTGTTTGCAAAGGCCTCATCAACAACAATTTCATGTTTGACGTTGGTGAAAGAGAAACAACAAAATACACAAAATTTTATATATTTGGGTCTTTGTATCAATTGATTTTTTTTTTTTAAATTTTTTTTGGGCTTTTCTATGGAAATTTAAGATTTAAAGGAGACCAAAGCAACCAATAAATTTTGAAACGCTTTTGGTATTGACGTACTTTTCACGCAGAGTAAGTGAAACTATGAAAGTGAGTGACTTAATTTAAACGCAGCCCAAATATTATATATATGCAGTGAGAGGCAGAGTTGCAATTCACAACCATACATATAAAATTCTTGTGTGTTACTACTGTTTATGCTTTGATACCAATTTTCTACGATTCACTGCAGTATGTACCTTCCTTCAAAACATGTGATTTTTATGAAATAATACTGTTTTACAATAACCTTTTTAGTTCCATACAACATTCAACCCAACATGCCAATGTCTCACACGTAGAGGTTTATTATTTTCCAATCTCCTTCCTCCCTCTATTGTGTGGGAAAACACTCCTCTTTCCCATGTATATATAATCTCAAATCAATATATGCTGTCTCCCGTGGAAAATTGAACCATTGTAATAGCTTTTAGGTACTTAACCTGGACATTTTTTTCCCCGCTCCATTTGCTTTTTCCAAAGTTTATTTGTTTGATTAGTACTGTAAAAACTAAGAACATGTGATAGAATTTGAATATTAATTCAGCATTTTGTGGGTCATGCTAAGCCACCACCGTGGAAACTAATATCATTGATCATGTGCATAATCCATTTATAAATGATAAACAATGATATTGATCAGCAACAACCATGCATTTTGTAATATTTTGAATTATGTGAATTGAATTAGCAACAATCATGCACATGTGCATGTGCAAATTGTTATATTTTTTTCCCACCATTCTTTTTTTTTTTTTTAATTTTGTTTTCTCCAGCTCTTCTATTAATGTTCTTATTGATTTTGTATTGTAGCTATGGATGAATGTCCACTGTCACTCCCTGGAAATTCACCTTCTATGCCAAATGTACAAGCCCCTCAGTCCCAATATGATTCTATTGAGGCTGATGGCCAATCTGAAATTGTTAATGTTCCAATTGATGTGGAGGATGACGAAGATTACAATTTGAGCGATTTTTCGGAATCTGATGATGATATAATTGAAGATTTTGGTATGGAGGATGATGGAATCATAGAGCTATTGGAGGCAAGCAACTTGAGGGAGTTTGGAATGGTGAAGGAGATTCAGATAATGGGGATAGTGATGAGTTAAGGAGTGCAGAAGGGTCATCCGATGATGAAGGGAATTCAAGGCCTAGGTTCCTTGAGTTTAACCAGCGCATTGGCATGGAGAATGTACAGCTAGTGAAGGATCAAAAATTTGCATCACATGTCATCTTCAAAGAGGCACTAAAGGAGTGGGTATTAAAAAAAAAAAAAAAGTGGTTGGAAGATACATGCATCCCAAACACAAATGGGAGATGCCTTTCAAATCAAAACTTTTAAGAGCATTCATACGTGTGGCAAGGATCATAAGAATAGTAAGACTTTCTTCAAGGTGGCTAGCCAATAAATATTTGCCATTCTTTAGAGATGATCATACTTGGATAGCAAATGCATTGAAGGGTGCAGTGTTTAGGGACCATGAAGTTTATGTGACTTTGGACCAATGTTATAAGGCTAAGAGAATGGCCTTCAAGATGATACATGGTGCTGAGGAGAAGCAGTATGAGAGACTTTGGGACTATGCATCTACTATCAGGAAGTGGAATGTGGGTAGCACAATGAAGATACAAACTGCGAATGATGTGTTTGAGAGAATGTATGTTTGTCTTGATGCTTGCAAAAGGGGATTCTTAGCAAGTTGTAGGCCACTTATTGGGATAGATGGTTGTCATTTGAAGGGGACAACTGGGGACAGTTGCAGGTTGCTGTTGGATAGGATGAGAATGATAATATCTTCCCAATCGCTTATGCTATCGTTGAAATTGAGAATAAAATCTCTTGGACCTGGTTTCTACAATGTCTGCTAGATGACATTGGACATATGGATGAGAATGGATGGGTCTTTATCTTAGACCGACAAAAGGCAAGAAACAATTAATGTGCATGTGAATTATTTATTTATTTATTATTAAATATATCATGATCTATAACCTGAATTTGAATTACTAATGTATATTTGTGTATTTTTTATGGCAGGGATTAGTAGAGACCTTTAAAGATTTGATGCCTAATGCAAAGCACAGATTTTGTGTTAGGCATTTACATGCAAATTTCAAGAAGGATTTTCCTAGGAGGGTACTCAAAGATGCAATGTGGAGTGCTGCTAGGGTAGCAACAAAGAATTCTTTTGACTTCCACATGGATAAGTTGAAGAAGCTAGATGTGAAGGCATATGAGTGGCTTGTGAAATTAGATGTGAGAACATGGAGCAGACATGCTTTTAATCCAAGAAGCAAGAGTGACACTCTAGTAAACAATATAGCAAAGTCTTTCAATGCTTGGATTTTGGAGGTTAGGGAAACCAGTGTTAGCAATGATGGAGATCATAAGAGTGATGTTGATGCAAAGGTTGTAAACCAAAAGAGATCATATGAGAAGGTATGAAAGGAGGGTTTGTCCAAGAATCTATAAGAAACTTGAGAGGATAAAAAGCGAGGTTGGACATTGCATTTCTCGTTGGAATGGAGAGTCCAAATATGAGGTGGAGTATATTTATGGTGGAAGATATGTGGTGGACTTGAATGAGAGGACTTGTGGTTGTGGGAGATGGGGATTGAGTGGAATCCCATGTTTTCATGCTGCTGCTGCTGCTGCAATAATTGAGCATGGAAAGCAACTTGAGACTTATGTAGACATTGCTTTCACTAAGGATACATTCCTAAGTTGTTACCAATGGATGGTAAGCCCACTTCCAAGCCATGAAAAATGGCCAAAAACACCCTATGACCCAATCAAGCCCCCAAAATTTACAAAGAAAGTAGGCAAGCGTAAGAAGGTAAGAAAGAGGGAGGCAGGAGAACCTATTAATGCATTTAGGGTGAGCAAGAAAGGAACCGCCATGAAATGTGGGAATTGTTTCCAATGGGGCCATAATCAAAGAACTTGTAAAGCTCCTGATAACCCCAACAAGAAGGCTTATAAAAAGAAAAAGAAAGGGCAATCAAGACAATCATCTACATCTGGAGCTAAAAGGAGTAAAAAATTATTGGCAAATTTCAAGTACTACTTTGTTAAACTTTTCATCCAAATTTCAAGTACTACTTTGTTGAAGTTTTCCAGCCTTTTTGCATTTTTATAGGGTACTCAGTAATCAAATATAGGTACTCAACAATCAAGTCGAAGTCGTTCAAAGGACAACACTAGTGGAAGCAAGAAGGATAAGGGAAAGGCTAAGGTCTAGTGGCAACAAGAAGATAAATAATTTTTTAGTTCAATATTTTGTTTAATGATACACGGCCTTCTAAAAATACTGATGGAGCCAGTATACTTTTGTTTTTCAATATTACTGGAAAAGTGTAATTATTGATTCATTGAGTGTTATTTTTTTGGCAAACAATATACCATTTGTAAACACTCATTTGATATTTCAATTCATGACATATTAAGATCCTTTTAAGAATACTGATGGAGGCGGTATACTTTTGTTTTTCAATATTGCTGAAAAAGTGTAAGTATTGATTTATTTTCTTAGAGTTATTGCATAAAGTTCAATTCATGGCAGATTGGGACACATTCATTTTTTGGTGGTGGTGTAGAAGCTGTGAGTTTGAGAATTGTTGGTTCCACATTAACCCTTTGTTCAAGTAAGTTAATATTTTCTAACTAAATGTGTAGACAAACCATATCAATTATCTTAAGTTAAAGGAAGAATCAAATAAAGAGAAGAAGTACGCATCAACCAAATCACTCATACAACTTGAATCAAAAAAAAGAGAAGAAGTAAGATCATCCCAAGATTGGTTACTTTCCTCATTGACTACTTGAATTATTACATTGTCAAATCTACATCATACAACTCAAACCCTCCGCAGCAGCCTCTCAATTTAATGGCTGTAAAAGAACCTATAACAAAAGGGGGACATATCCCATTGGCTTCTATTTTTCATTGTTCGTATATGACTTGAAACCTTTACAAGTATCAATGGAAGAAGAAAAAAAATCTAACTGTACATTTCTTCCATCTAAAGAATAGAAATAGACTTCACATTTCTCGCAGTCACAAGCTTCCTAAAGATCTGGTAGTGTTATCTTCCCAAAGTTGTTGCGATCAAGCTTACTGAAGTGATCGCAGATCAGCAATATATCTTTCTCCCCAATCTTTCCCATCCCTTTGAGCTTGTAAATTACATTCTCTGATTTGCTGAAACAAATAAGAGAAATATTTAGGGCTGATTTCTACATGAAGAAGAAGAAAATTAAGAAATAATAATTGAAGTGCTATATAAAATTAAAAAGCAATTGAATGAGTTATAGTAATACTTTTTTTTATAAGTAAAAGGATTGATAATATCAAGGGAATAACGAGGTATAGTAATACTAACCATGAGAAAATTGTCGAAATCCAAAGCACAGGAGCGAGTTGGGTCAGTGGCATCCTTGGCTGTGACCTTAATGTTTGTCCTCGTCTTACCTCTCAGTTTTTTTTATTGTTGCCCCAGCCTTACCAATGATATTTGCAGATTGGCTAGATGGAACAAGAATTCAACCTCCGCCTTTTCCTTAATATAGCAGTAGATTGTTATGACACGGCCCTTAGCACCTGAATATGGATCCATAGCCGTAACTTTTGCCCTCGTCTCTTGCCTAATAGAATTTATGACTTTCCCACTCTTGCCAATAACACTACCAATGACAGCATCTGTGCAAAGTATTCTACAAACAACCACTTCATCATTCCCCTTTTCATCTTTGTCATTCATCCGTCTCTTCTGATTCTTATCCCCATCAGAGTCCCTCTGCCCACGATATCGCTTCCCAATCTCACCCATTTTTCTAATTTCAACTTGGTTCCTGAAAGTGCAACATCAGTTTAATTTTATATACTTTTTCCTACTCAACCTAAATGCACCTAAGCCATTTAACAATTTTCACAAAAAAATCATGCTACACAAACGGTCATGTAAAAAGCAAAATTCACCCTTGCTTCAATTTAATAAATTCCATGCCTTATCAGACAAATTAAATCCATCATAGTAAAACTTGAGTTTCTTTTGAACCCAAGTCATGATACTTAATGTCAAAATGCAAAGTTCATTCATTTCTAGTTTTTCAGCAATCAAACATGAACAAATTGAAAAACCACACAAAGCTACATCTGTAACATGTTGCCCACACAAAAACTTATACAAAATAACATGGAAAGAAACCAAGAAAAAAAATAACTATATTAGAGCATTCACATTAGGTCCTTCATTTTACACATTCACTTTTACACTAAAAACCCACTTTTTCTATTTTATACATCCAATTTTACAAAACACCCATATCAGTTCATCTATCCTACTACCCTTTTTAATTAAATAATCAATTTTCTTTAATATTTTATTATTTTCCCAACTACCTCATATAATTACCGCGCTCTCTCTTTCCCAACTCATTTCTGATTTTTTTTTCTCTCTCTCTATACCCATCTCTGAGACTCTCCCTCTCCCTCTGCCACTCGATCAACTCTCCCTCTCCCTCTGCCACTCGATCAACTCCCTCTGCCTCTCGATCAACTCTCCCTCTCCCTCTCGATCAACTCCCTCTCTGATCACGAGCTTCGATCACGATCTGCGAGCTCCGATCGGCGATCCACGAGTCCGATCATGATCCGCAAGTCCAATCGCGATCCGCGAGTCCGATCATGATTCGCAAGCTCCGATCGACAATCCTCGAGTCCGATCGCGATCCGCGAGCTCCGATCCCGATCCCCGAGCTCCAATCCCGATTTGCGAGCTCCGATCGGTGATCCACAAGTTCGATCACTATCCGCGAGCTCCGATCCAACGTCCGCAAGCTCCAATCCGCGTCCGCGAGCTCCGATCCACAGCAAGACCTATGAGCTCCAACCAGTCAAGCACCGATTTGTGTTTGTTTGTGTATGTCTATGTTTTTTTTTTTTTTTTGAGCAAAGTATATTGCTGTGTATATTCTGTGTTGAGAAAAAGATGAGAGAATGGAGTCTGTTGAGCACGGATCAGAAAGAGAAAAAAAGAAACGAAGGAGAAAATGATAAAATATTGTATAAACGAGCTACAGTAGCCATGTGTATTTACACGGTTACTGTAGCTCGTGGATGGTTTTGCACAATTTTACCCAGTTTTAGCTCCACTGATGTAGAAGATTTTTTGCTCAAAATGTGTAAAATTGAGAAATTTTTGCATTATACATGACTATCCACCAACTGATGTGGATGCTCTTATGGGTATTAAAAAAAGAGAGACACTTGGTTAAATGATTATGGTGCTAATTGAAGTGCTATATAGATGCAACCTCAGGGAGAGAGAGAGAGAGAGAGAGAGAGAGAGAGAGAGTCTATTACCAAATACCATGGAACCTCTTTACTCATGGATAGCATCAAAGCAGAATCCTGTATCCATGACCTAGCATCATTGTGTTTCAAAAAAATGTTGTTCTGCCTGAAATAGATATCAATATGATTGTTACAAATGGATTACAAATTGAGAGACAAACCTTAATTTTCTTATAAAAATATATGTATGATATGATCTTTGAATTAATAAATGTGTACCGTTTCCTCTACAATAACACCTATAAACCACTGAACTCACAGTTGACTGGGGTTTCAGAGCCAACTCTTCCAGAAATTGTGACAACCAAAGGTAATATACACTCGGCATCCAATAACTGAGCTGAAAAGTGTAAGAACACAAAACTCATCATTAATGAACATATCAAACCAGCCTAATCACATTAGTTGTGAAATAAATCAACCCCAATAGAAGTTCAAAACAAGAGCACATTTAAAAGCCTATATCTTAAGTCCTTAGCACCCTAAGAGAAAACTCATCATTAAGGAACATATCAAAGCATACTAATCACATTAGTTATGAAATAAATCAACCCCAATAGAAGTTCAAAACTAGAGCACATTTAAAAGCCTATATCTTAAGTCCGCAACACCCTAAGAAGACAGCAAGAAAATTCTCATATTTTTTTTTTTTTGATAAGTAATAAGACTTGTATTCAACATGAAAAAATGAAAACACCAGATACAGGTGTTAGACCTGTGCCATAGAAGGAGTTAGACCTATGAAAAAATATCAAATACTAAGGTCCATCTATGGGAAATTAATTTATAATATATAATCCTATATATAAACAAAAAAAAAATCAGTTTAATAATAAACCAACGTATCATATTTTTCTTATAAAATTTTGTGTATTTGTTGTTTTCTTTCACCAACGTCAAACATGAAATTGTTGTCGATAAGGCCTTTGCAAACAACCTTGTAGAAACACCAATCCCAATAATTAAACCAAGCAACCAAACCCCCTTAGCAGTAGCCATATCTCTCTCGGAAATTTAATCAAACAGCTTTATGGCATACTCAAAGGCAACAATTGGTGAAAGGCACATGGAAATAGTAAAAAATGAAGAATTTCACAGAGACCCAACCCAAAAAATTAAACCAAAACAAAAATTTCTACTATGAAAATTTGCACATGGAGATTAAAAAAAAAGTTCCTTGAGGATTTCAATAGCAATACATAAGGAAAAAAAAAGGCATACCCAGATTGAACAGTGCGGCGGAACCACTAAGGCGCCACCAAGACAAGGGCGACGAGACCGCGAAGAGAAGCTTGGAAGTGGCTCTGAATGGTGTGGATTCGCTCTCTCTCTGTCGGACCTGCTTCTCTTCTCCTCTTTCCGTTGCATTTTGGACGTTTGGGTTTTTTTTTAGTTTGTATTTTAAAGTCACGTGAGTGACATGTGCTTGTTCTGTTAGTGTTTTAACGTGTGACTAACTGAAGTATTGATTTGGTAGTTGTGAATAGTTTAAGGAGTAAATTAGCCAATAAAAAAGTTGAGGGGGTCTTTTGGCCAATAGTTGAAAGTTTAGAGGGTGTATAAGCATTTTTCCAAAAAAAAAAAAACATAACAAATGAAGGACAGCTTAGGGCTTCATCTTTATTACAAGCTTGTCCTTGGTAGTCTTGGCAGGCTGGGTTGTTACTACTGTTAAGGAGGCCACACCTTTGCCCTTTGGATCTTCTTTGGTAGGGATGGGGAGGGTTACTAGGGTCAAATCATGGCTCTGAACAGTCACCCCTCCTTTAGAGGAATCCTTGGGTGCATCAGAGGGTTGGGTCACCTCGGAGGGAGCTTTCTTGGGGGCTTCTTGTTCTTTATCATTTTTCCAGTCTGCTCTGAGGACTACTGGGCAGGGGAGGGTCCTTGGTCATAGCCTCTTTAGGAGGGTTGCAACAGTAAGGGCGGTGTTCACCTAAAAGGTTGAGGAGTCAAGTGCTCGAATTGCAGGGGTAGTATACATTTTCTACCCTCCTGAGTGCAGAAGAGACCTCAACCCCTACTTGGTTGAGGGCCTCGTTCCACACCTGGAGACAATACACCTTACACACCCTTGTCACCTCAGACCTAAAGGCCTTCTTAGTCTCAGCTACCCCAATTTTGTAATCATCTTGTTCGGCCTGGTCCTTGGCCTTCTCAGCATCCTCCAGTTGTTTCTTCAAAGCTTTGATATCTTCCCTAACAGCAACAAGGTCCTTCTCGGTCTGGCGAAGTTTCTTACGCTAGGTCTTAGCTTGTGTCTCTACCGCCTCCAAGGCGGCCTCTGCACTCTTTCTATCATTCTTGAATTAAGAAAGTTGGACTTTCAGCTCCTTTAGGTTTTTCTCAGACACATTGAATGCCTCAACAATAGTGATCCTCCTTCCTTCCTCACTCTTGTATTGTCGGTGAGAGTAGTCCACTAGCTCCTCGGCCCTAAAGGCGGCTTGGATAGCCTACATAGGAAACACAATAAGTAAATAAAGGCATTGTAAAAATAATAATAAATAAATGATGAAATAAATGAGTAAATAGTAAGTGTTAAGTTTAGCTTACCTTAGCGAGGTCTCTCTTCAGACTTAGAAATACCTCATGTGTCCTTAGGGTCCTCAGCTCAGTCATGTCATTAGGTAGTAACAGAGCCTGCTCTACAGCATCTGCTATGTACCTAGCCTTCCCTTGCTAGGGGTCCCTAATGGAGGAGTTTGTTGGAGAGGGAGCCCATCCAACACCAAGGGTGGATTCCAATTAGGTACCCTGGCACAGAGGTCACATCCTCTATCTCTAGGAGCTACATAGGTCTGTGACTTGGATTGGGTAGTCTTAGCCACCTTAGCTCCTTTTTGAGGCTCAGTTTCCTTGAAGGAAACATCCCTGCCTTCCTCTACCACTTCCTTACCTCTTTGCTCCCTCTTCATTTTCTTGTCTGCGGCTTCTTGCTGGGTATCATTGGAAGTAGAGAGAGAAGGGAGTTTAGCTTGGCTAACAACCTCGAGTGCCTTATTCCTAACTTGGGACTCCATCATCTCCATCAAGCTGCCCCTCGGTTTAGGTTTTATCCCCATCTCTTCAGGAGTTGTGATATCTTCTTGAATGCAGTCAAAGATTTCAAATTCGTTCTCTGAGTTAGAAACTTCCACGATCTCCTCTTCTTCCCAAGTTGAGGGTTGGGACGAAGTCACCTCTTCCTTAATAGCACGTTGGAAGGGAAATGCTACCTTCAGTATACCTTCAGGGATAGGATTAGTGGTGAGAGTGCCTTCAAGGATAGGTCCGGGGAGGAGGAAACCTAAAGCTGCAACACTTGTCCGGTGTAGACGCTGATCTTGTACTTTGATTACACACTTCGGTGCTTGGAAGCTTTTGGAGATGGGGGTGTAGCCGAGGATTAGGTGTGCCACTCTGAGCTAACTGTCATTATGGATGAAGACCTCAGCCTTTAATATTTTGTCCAAACTCGATTAGTTGACAAGATTGAAGTTTGGAATAGTAGCGTTTTTATCTACAAAACCATTAAGAGAAACAAAAGACATCATCAATAAAATAAAAAAAACAGCACGAATCAAAGGAAACTCATATATAGACCTAAATAAAAGAAAAGGAAAAAAAGAAAGGGATGATTTTTAAAGGCTTAACCTAAGCCTAGAGCCCCACCTGGTTTCCCCTCTCTCATCGGGCAGGGGAGGCCATCATGCCACTCCCCTAATACGATCAAGAAGTCCTTGTTCAAGCCTTTGTTGGACTCAGGGAGGCATTGGATGAGCCTAACCTTGGGGTACCTAGACTTTAGATAGTATCCCTGCCCTGTTAGGTGATGGAGGTTATAGACCTAGTTAATATCATGGTGGGTGAGCCCTAGACCCATTCTCTAGTTGAGGGAATCCACACTCCCTAAAATTCTAAACATATTTGGGGTACATTGAGTGGGAACCAACATATGAGCCCTAAGGTAGTCCCTAGTAATGGTGCCCATAGGAATTCTCATCCCGCCCTCTATAAAGGCAATTATTGGGATTACCACTTCTCCCTCTTGCCTTTTTTCTAGTCATTCTCCCTTCTTACAATACCTAATGAAGACCCTTGGCAGAATTCTATACAGAGCTTTAAAGCTCTCCATTCCCTCCTCGGAGTCTACCAAATAAGCAAATCTACCGATTCCTAAGAAAGACTTCGAGGTGCTAAAAAGATCAAGAGAAGAAAGAAGGGCCGAGGAGGAAAGACCACGGGGAAAAGAAAAATAGATGAAAAGAAAAAAATAAATGAAAAGATCTATAAAAACTTACACGAAAAAGAAAACTCTCCTTGGATTGGCTCTTGGTAGGTTTGAGGGCACGAGTAGACTGGGTAGATGCACAAGTTCAGTGTATGAATGCTAAAGTGAAGTGAACGATTAATTTGGGCAGTATTTATATCAAAGAATAGTTACAAGCGAGAAAATTCCCACTAGGGTTCCAGCAGGACCCTCAATCGTTGGATCCGCATCATGCCGCTGAACGTGCGGAACATGAAGTCGTAAAAAATCAATAAGGGCGCATCTCGTGTACCGAAGCATCAAGAGCGTGCCTTGGGTAATGGAAAAGGCACCTGCGCAGTCAGGGATGATGTGTGACGAGCACAAGGTAATTATGGTGACATCGAGATCCTCATTTCTTCCCGAGGAACCAGAAAGAAGAATCTCGAGAGGCTATTGTAGGGATGATAAGTCTAGGAGTACATATCTATATATATTGGGCCAGGGGCCCAATCTGAGGACATTAAATAGTCCGAAGATGGGTAAACATCTTCATAAGAATCCATATTGGTAAATGAAAAGGTGCAACCTGATCATGATCATCCTAGAAGATGGCTCGAGGAGGAACACTTCCTCAGTCGGGCGAAGTCGAGGTCCGAGGGTACGGCCTGATATCAAAAGCAACATTCCGGACGGTTCCACTGATAAGAACAAGTATCAAGAACTGACAAGACAGGAGGAAGGCCATGAAATATCTAAAGGGAAAGCTGCTACCACCGCATTGAATGCTCTGTAGCTAACTCTCTGGCCGCATTAACGAGGAAGTGATACTTGTGCAGCAGTGTTCAGCCTTATAACTATTTCCAAAGGTTTCAGGAAGGGGTTGATGGGACAAGTATCCAGACCAACAATATGATCCATACGTGGAAGATAGAGAGAGGAGGAAGGATAGTATAAAAGGGAGAGGAGACACTCAAGCAATGGGATTGGGAGAAAGAGAGGGAGAAAAATACTATAGACTAAGGAATAATATTTGTAATTTGTTATTAAGTGAGAGAAAGTCATATAAAGAAGAGTTAGCCTCCTTGGATTGAGTTCGAGGACGATTTACCTTATACAAACTTGTTTCTATTGTGATCTTGACCCATTATAATTGGTATATAAACTCATTAGAACCTAGATTTCAAACTTACTCTCAATAAATTTATTGTATTGGGCTCTTTGGACCTATTCCCTCACTATCTTGGGCTTAGGTACAAAATGTGTTCCTACAAGTAAAGTTTCATAGTTTAACATCTAAATTGAACACTATAAAAAATCATGTTATGTTACAGAATAAATATCAAATTACAATAAATACTATATTATTCAAATCATGCTATGTAATAGAATAATATTATATTTTTATATGCTATATTTTATTCTTTATAATGCAATAGGATAACATTTAACAATAAAAAAAAAACAACAATCTAGAAAACAAAACTAAATCGTATTAACCCAAAGTGGAGTTTTAAAGAATATAGAAAACCATCAACCTAAAGTAGAGATGCAAGAAAAAAAAACCACTAAAAAATTGTGTGTGAGGGAAAGAGAGCCCTTTTTTTGTGAGGGGAACTATGCATAGAATGGAAGAAATAGTGACAAATTTATCATAAGGGGGTGTGAATAAGAAGAGACAAAAATAAAGAAAGATGAAGGGAAAGAGGAAAAATGATATTAATGTAAAGGGTACTGGGTAGTGGGGAGATGAAAAGGTAAAGGAGGGAGAAAAATTAGAGAAATAGTGGGCAAATAAAAATGTAAGGGAGGGAGAAAGGTTGGAGAAGTATTAATATTAAAAAAAATTATAGAAAAATTAAAACAAAAAGAAAGAAAGATAATAATGTGAATGCTGATATGGCTCAATTAGAGCGTAGTAACAATAAATACTACGCTTCAGTTTATATATATATATATATTACTGAATGATGGCAATTGATTTAGAATCTTTAGATGGAGTTTTCAAGATACACATACATGCATAAGCTCCCACTTTGATAGTCTAATAGCAAAATATTTCCTATATTGTGATGTTCTACGAGCAAAGATGGGGAATGACCCCTTCTATGCTTGGTGGACTATTCACAAGAGGACTCAATGATCTCAGTAATAAGGTGACAAATGAACTTGCACAATAATCAATATACCAAAAGAAGTGAGGAGACTCCCCAGGAGGGGTGACCCAGTTGGTGGAGATCTCGCAAGCAAGCACAAGGTCCCTCATTTGAGTCGTGTGGGGTGGGCTCCTAGCTTATTTTGTGCCTCCTCTGCTGGCTCTCTTGGGGTACTAGGGTGAGGTCTGTAGCACCCCGGTCACAGTAACTATGACTCAATCCAACATTTCCTAGCAGAGGGTGCTCCTATTAGGTCACGCCCTGGGGAGTAAGCCACATATGGTCGCCTCCACCCCCCTCCCCCCCTTTCGTTCATCAAAAAAAAAAAAAGAAGTGAGTAGAAAAATTATTAATGTTACTCTCTCAAATCATCTCTCTTTGCGTATATGAGTAGAAAAAGTATTAAAAAAAATTTTGAATGTGAATAATAACCGTTTATATTTACATGATTATTATAACAACAATGTAAATTTAATTACATGAGTTTACATGAACCAACATGGGTGATTTTTGAAGTGAGATGTGTAAAATTTGCTATTATACATAAAGTTAATTACTATAGTGAGTGGCATCTTTCTTCTTGCTTAATGAGTGGCATCTTTCTTTTTAAACGTTTTCACAGCCAATCAAATATTGATTTCATAAAGTAATGTCCAGCCACTTGATTAGAAATTGCAGAGGCCTGCTGCTTTTCTGACTTTAGTGCCTTCAATCTTAATCTTAACCATAAAGCTGAAGCATATATATGCTCTTAAAAGTTTCATATGCCAAGACAAAATATAATAATAAAATTAAGCATCAAAACCTTCTTCACTCCCACGAATTAATTAGCAAGTTGGTCAATTAGGAATTCTGTATAAGGAATCATGGATTCTCTTTTGTCCAAGGAGGAAGAGGAGTCATCTCCTTGGAGTCCGGCGCTTAGTTTCTGTTTCTGGTTTGGCTTTGCTTTTTTAGTAATAAAGTCATGCATTTGCAAAAGAAAAAAACCACACCAGGAAGCAAAAACCAACATGGCATCATCCACAATAAGAGCTGTGGAAAAAATACTCTCCTACAGGTTCGAGGACAAGTCGCTTCTAGAAGAGGCACTCACACACTCCTCCTACTACAACAACAACGACGAGTCGTTTAGGTCGTACCAGCGGCTCGAGTTCGTAGGTGACACGGTGCTGGGACTGGCCCTAAGCCAATACTTGTACGTGGAATACCCTAGCCTCGACCCAGGACAGCTCTCGCCCCTACACGACGCCAACATCAGCAACGAGAAACTCGCGAGGGTTGCCGTCCGCCACCATCTAGACAGCTACATCAGGCACAAGATTAGGGACCTCCCTCGTAAGGTCTAACAAAATCATCTCACTTTATTTCTTTCTTGTTTTTTTTTTTTTTTCTTTTTTTCTTATACAACTATTGGTTTACATATACTTACAGATAAGTGTGTAAAACTGTGTAATAGGGTTTTTCAGTAATAAACACTACTTTTTAAAAAAAAAAAAATAGATCTTTTTTTTTTTTTTTGGGAAATCATTTTAGATCTAAATTTTATAAGGTAGGGCATGAGAAAAGTGTATTCTGACTTATATGGAAACATTCTGACCTATATGTGTAGAATTATAAGGAATTTATTATCAAAAAGTCTTTTGTTTGTCGATAGTTTTACTTTTTAGTGAGGTTTTTATTTTATGTTTTATATCGCTAGAATTATAAGGAATGTATTATTTTTGGAATGCTTACACATTGTCTCTAATTCTATGTAAATATTTTGTTATGACAATGGATGCTTATATTTTTATGATAAAAAAGCATTGAATTGAAGGCACCCTTTGATTTTGTATGCAAATAAACATCGCATGTTATATTATGCTTTTAAGAGTATATAATTAGAGTTGTGCTTATTATACACAATGTGTGTAAATACACGCACTGTGTTGTTTTAATTTGAAAACATGACTCTACAATGTGTTTTAAAGGATTTTCCTTTATAATTAACTGTTGTGGTGTGGATCCGTATATTTTGGACTTGTCTTTGGTTAAAAATTTGCTCAAAATTTGAACAAAGATCTACGCAAATGGTTTTGTGTTTGTGTTACTTCTATAGGTTCAAAAGTTTGCTGATGCAGTCAATCAAGAAGACGATAATGTTTTATATGGGTCAATTAAAGCCCCAAAGATTCTTGCTGACATTGTAGAGTCTTTAGCAGCAGCTATATATGTTGATCTCAATTTCGACCTACAGAAATTATGGGTGGTGTGTATTTAACTTCCCTTTTCTTATTAGGCAAAAATGATTTGTCTTTTTTCTTTTCTTGTTTTGGACTTTTAGTCTCTATCTCTCTGTTGATATAGAATTCATCATTGGTTGTTTTATACTTGAAGATCTTTAGGGATCTCCTGGACCCTATTGTCACACCTGAAGTCTTGCGACAACAACCACATCCTGTTACGACATTGTATGACCAATGTCAAAAGCAGGGGAGGGAAGTTGACATTAAGAACTTGAGCATTGAGGCAAAGAATATTGCTAGTGTATATGTCGATGGTGCGTTTGTTGCCTCAGATAGATCTGATGATATGGACACCGCAAGGCGTAATGCAGCAGAGCTAGCTTTGCTCAAATTATCGAAATCTATGCCCACTAACCTTAGGAGGTTAGAGTTTTCTTTTGGGCTCAACAAGTCATTTGAGATTGAAGGAGCAAAGCAAAAGTTACACGAGGTTTGTCAGAAGAAAAGGTGGGCTATGCCTAGATACAGGTATGAGCTTCTTTTTCATGAGTATTGAAGAATTATGTATATTATACATATTCTCTAACACACATACACACACGACTACATAAAAATCATGACTTTAAATCACAATTTTCAATTAGAAACTATGGCTTCAAATCATGATTTCTTTATAGTTTGAGTATGTGTAATAAACACCACCATTTTTCAAATTCTCACGTTCCTATCTATCTTGTAAGATATTGAATTGAAAAAATGTACATTTGCTATAACTTGCAGCATTGTGAAGGAAGAGGGTCCATCAAACGACAAGAAATATGTATGCTCTGTTCAAATAGAAACTGTAGATGGTGGTTTGTCTATGCAGGGAGAAGAGAAGTCAAGAGTAAAGGAAGCAGAAAATTCTGCAGCTTCATGTCTTATTCGTGCCTTATTAGACTCTAATATAATATAATTTTTTTTTTGGAAAAAATAATATATAATAATAATGTATTAAAGTAGAAGCCTCACCTAATCTTCAGCCATGTGTCATGATTGTCGAGCTTATACAGATTGATACCGGTTGTGTCTATTTAGATGATTTGGACAAACAAAGCCACATGGAGCACAAT
This sequence comes from Castanea mollissima, assembly GCA_014183005.1. NCBI lineage: Eukaryota > Viridiplantae > Streptophyta > Magnoliopsida > Fagales > Fagaceae > Castanea > Castanea mollissima. Next base: position 50,362,155 of record JACAVU010000005.1, on the reverse strand, counting down.
AATTTGTCCATGTCAATTTTATCTACCACGTGTCTATCAGGTGTCAATAATAAATGGATATTTATAAATTCCTAAATAAATATGTGCTTAAAATTGTGTTAGTTGTATTCTTTGGTTCAGCTTATTGCTTTGTTTGTTTCAGCATTAGTGTTTTTTTTTTTTTAAATCATTTTTCAAACATTTTTTGGAAAACTATTTCAATTTTCGGTGTTTGGTAATAATCTAGAAAATAAGCTTGAGAATGTTTTCTAGTGTTAGGTATGCAATTTATATATATATATATATATTTCTTGAATAAAATTGAAACATGTGTATTAGGTAAACCAACTAATGTAATCAATATAAATAAATAAAAACAAGAATGAATTTGGTTTTCATATTAAAATTTTGACAATAAATACAATCAAAATTAATTGTCAATAACTTTTAATTGTCTACTCTATTTGTTAGTACACTAATTGTTTTCTATGGTTAATCACAAGTTTTCAATATTACTCTTAATTATGTATTTGTATAATGTATATTGTATTTGCATAATATATCATTACTTCATAGTATCTACATAATATATTTGCCAACAAATGCAACTAACCTAAACAATTATCATTTATTATATAATAATATTATTAATTTACTAGAAAGATTGTCTCATGTAAAAGCAATTTAAAGCAATATAGGCACTGTGTTTAAAGTTTTTGTTTTTTTACTTCTTTCATTCTTTCTTCTTCATCTTATTTCTTTTTTATTTTTTTTACTTATTTTTTTTTTTTTGCACTTTTATGTGCAAAAATAAGTAACTTTTGCTTGGAATCTATCAAACCAAAAATTTCTTAGAGAAAAAAAGATCAAGTTTCAAATTCAAATAAAAATATATATGATTAGAGAAAAAGTGAGAGAGCTTACCATGAGAGAGAAGACACCAAAAAATTATGTTTCCTACAGCTACAGGAAAATATAATATTTATAGGAGATACAAAGTGTGAGAGAGAGAGAGAGATTGTTTTCCATTTTTTTTTTTTTTTTTTTTGGAAAACAACTTGTAGAAAATAAGGCTTATTTTTATTAGGGTTTTTCGTTGACTAAAGATTGTTTTTTGTTGACTTTTTTTTTTTTTTTTGGTTGCCAAAAACTGAAAAATGTGGAAAACTATCTTTACAGAAGGTTTTATAACTTAACAAATAGAGCGAGATGTTGTTTTTGAACAAAAGATTTTTTTTGTCTAGCTAGCATTGGTTTCTAAACTTCTTTATGTGGATGAAAATATATTGCTTTGATGCTGACTACTTTCCCTTCTAATTGGTAATATTTGAGAATTTGCTATGTTTCTTAGTAGTATGCAAGTCAAGGAATTTAAGAGTTGGGACTGCAAGTGGAAATGCCCTCCCAAAGAATGAAAAATTATAAGGTCCTCATAGTGGACAAGTGACGTAATCCATCATTCCATTAAAAGACTCTTACTTGTTTAAAATTGCGAAGTAAGAAATTTTTTTAAACATAAACTAATTACTGACTCAGCAATTTTAAATAAGTGAGAGTCTTTTAGTGGAATAGTAGACAAGTGACCTGGTCCACCATGAGGACTATATAATTTTTCCTAAAGAACCCATTCAATATTAACTAACATGTAATTTATCCACCATTTTCTAAATAAACTCTCCCAAATAAACACTCCATCTCAAATCTAATCTGCCTTCTCAACTCTCAAGACGCTAACAAATTTGATACACACCCTTACCAAAAAAAAGGCTAACCCCTTTCTCCTACACCCACTTGGTGCACACCTATTGATTTTATAGCGAAAATTAGCACCATTCATAGGTGATTTGTATTTTAGGCAAAAATGATAAAACATATGAACATGTTCTATTACAAAATAAATCGAAACAATAGTAATTTATCAAAGTTTTAATGGATCCATTGCTTGAAAGTTGAATCATGCTTGCTTTGGAACTAAAAGTTCAAGATTTGATATCTTTTATCTCAAAAAAAGTGCAACAAAATAGATATTGATAGGCCAAGAATGTATTGACCCCTTGTGATGGATTAATTGATTAATTACCCAAATTTATTAATTAATCAAATTAACATGCAATGTACGTGACAGCATAAACAAATCATCAACTAAAATATAATGCAACGAAAAATAAAGTTGACACAGTGATTTGTTTACGAATAGGAAAAACTACCGAGGCAAAAATCCCACCGGATGATTTTAAGGTCATCACTCCCGAGAATTCACTATTATCATAACAAGCGGTTACAAGTAAAGGAATCTCAGTACCTTATACCAACCTACAGTTAAACCTTTTCCCCAATACACAATTGGACTTGTTTCTATAGTGACAATCTCTCCTTGTATTGCACAACTCCCAGTACGTGACTAACCAATAGATGCGCGAATCCTAGTACACGATTTTATCACCAACTTGAGAAGAATGTTGACAACAAAATTTTTCAGTTCATCACACTATGAAGATCATGAAGTTGTTTGGTCACAAAACCCTACGGTGTACAAACACAGCAGCTTCTTAAGATGAACTAGGGCAAACTAGGTTTCCATTCACAATTTGCATGAACAACACTTTGCTCTATGCCCGCGCAACCTTAGACAGCCTTAAAATAATCCATATATATGTTTAGGGTTGTGAGAAAAGAAAGCTCAAACATACATTCACGGATTGGATGAAAATTAGAACTGAAAATCTATTTTTCATAACCTTAATAGATACCTTATCTATCGAGCAGCTATCGAGTTTCGAGCTAAAACAACATTTTAAGTCTTGATAGATACTAGTTGTCAGGCTAGCTGTCAAGATTTAATGAACAGCATTTCTTCACTTAATTCTTGGACAAACTTGCATCGCTTTAACACTTGAACTTGAAACCTTGTTTTTTGAAGCATTAAACACATCCTAAATCTGAAAGGGATGTAACGCAGCTTGGTAGCGTGTTTGTTTTGGGTACAAAATGTCACGGGTTCAAATCCTTTATCTTTGGAGGCTCAAGTGAAGGCTCGTTTACTTATGTTTTTTCATATGAATCTATTGTCTCCATCTATTGGGAATCCAATTTCCCAACCAACCCAAGATATGCTTATTGTGCTCTATGTATTAACGAGTGAGACATCAATCAAAAGTCGGTGGACCTGAATTGAATCATGACTATATAAGCTATTTTGATATTAAGATTCGATATAGATGAAATCGTGGAAGCAGACCTTTGATTTCCTTGGTAGACATTATCGAATAGCACCTTTTGATGAGAGATATGAACAAGAGGCTTCGAGAAAACTAGTGTTTTTTGAATTATATGAAGCCAGTAAGCAAACAACAAATCCATGGGTATTTGATCCTGAGTATCTGGGAAAAAGTAGAATATTGGATGGAAGAACGGGGGATCCTTTTGGCCCAATTACAAGTAAAGTGTATTTGGCCAAAGGATTAACTAATTACATAAAATGTTAACATATGTTCCTAACATAAATCACATATATCCTAACAATCTCCTCCTTTGGCAATCTGTGACAAACCATAACAACAAATGAATATATGAGAGAAGTCATAAATCACTCAACTCATACTCACTTTTTAAGTACAATAAAATTTATCCTAACACAAATTCTTGAAAAACTTTACAAGAAGAGAGTTCATGGCAAGAAGACTTTGACAACCTGTATTTCTAAAACACTTAAACAAAACTCATCACGGCATCTTAGTGTGAAACAGAAATAAAAAGATTGCATACAATATATAAGAAGCATGTGCATAAAGAGATAAAAGAAACAACACATATAAAAATAGGTGAAAGAACTGTAATAACAACCTCAAATGTATATATAACATCAACAAGTACAAGGTTTGCTATCACAAAGTGATCACAAGATCAAATGTTCATGAACAATGTATCTAAAAGAGAAAGAAAAGAAAAATATACGAAAGTCCTCACTACATCCTTTAAAAATATGGACACTCCCCCTAACAAAAATCTCCTAAGTACTAACTCTCTCCCTATGTATATCACTACTTTTATATTCAAAACTACTCCCCATTTTTGTCATGAGTGACAAAGGGTAAGTACATCAAGTAGACATCTCATCATCATTGGGCGAACTAACACCATCATCCTCAACAACAATAGCATAAGCATCACCATCATCGTCCTCATCCTTAAAAGCTGGTGGAGATGGAGAGGAAGCAAAGAAACCACCCATGATAGCCTGTCGTCGTGCGATACGACCAACACAGGTGTTCACCTAACACAACTTATCACTGAGAGTGTGGAGGCGAGCATCCATACACACAAGTTGTGCCATGATGTCCTCGAGAGTCACACCGCCTATATAAGAAGAGGGAATGAATGTGGATGGAGATATAGAAGCTGGAGGAATCACTGTCTCGGGCCGTCTTAAACGTAGTTGCGCTTCACTTCGTTTAACGGTAGCAACGTCTATGACACACATAATGGAGAAGTGGTCGGAAACGGGAAAGGAGACAGAAAAATGGTGAAGAATCCTCGTGATAGCCGAAGGGAAGATGAGCTTATCACAGGTTGTCGTATCCCTATAGACATCTATGAGGGATAAAATGAAATGAGAGGAAAAGTCTATAGAAAGATCCTCAATAGGGGATAACAAAAATCGAGCACGAGGCTCTATAATGGAGTTATAGTGAGACAATGGATGTAAAACAAAAGCCATCACCATATTAAAGAATCTTAAACCTTTAGTAAAGGTCCAGCAAGGAGTGAACTGACGATCACCCCAATCTGAAGGACACTCACAAAAAGTAGATATAAGCTCGTCTTTAGACACAGTCTTAAGTAGGGGTGTGCGCGGTTCGGTAATGGCGATTTTTTTTCAAATTTATTACCGAACCGATAGAGATCGGTTTTTTTATAATTGGTACTGATGCATACTGCCTAAGGTCAGTTTTCCGACCTATAGCGGTGTGGTTTTTTGCGGTGCGGTTTAGTCGGTTTGGTCGATTTGAAATATTAAAAAATCATTTTTTTAATAATAAAAAAATTGGGCTTTCAAGCCCAATATCAATATATCAACCTGTTCAAGAAAAACATATTCCAAAACTTGTGCAAAAAATCTATTCACATAATGATCCAAATTTTTCATTTAATTCACCATGCAAAAATATTTTGAAATTGCCTCAATAAGAGTTTAACTCCCAAAATACTATCATGTAGCATATAATATCATTAGTGTCACTTTGTTTGTCAGTGTCAATAACAATAAGCGTTAATGTATCCACTTAATAACGTATTACAGAACTATTTATCATTGTCCACAAATGCCAAAAGAAAGATATACAAATTAAATTAGCATTTAGGCAAAAGAATGCTAATTGCTTGTATCCCCAATAATAATCCTACCCATGAATACCTAAATAACTACCATTAGTGAAAAGTCCACTACCAATAACATGTACAGATATAATTAGCATAGAGGCAAAAGAATGCTAATTCTTGTAAGTCCTTTGTCCAATAAGTCTGTGCACTATGCATCATTCTAGAACTCCTACAAAATACTAAACAAATCAATATAAACATGTGTTAATAACAATAAAACGTTTATGAACAATAGAATATTTATAATTAACACAAACAAATGTATACTTACATAATACTAACTACTAACTAACTCCAAGCAAAGAGTAGCACATCATTCATCATCATCCAACACAACTGTGTTTGGATCCTCCTCCATAGGCATTGGGCAAACCGATGTAATTTCTACAATCCCATTCAAAATAAAATGATTCATAAGCATTGAGCAAATAAATAAACAATTGATATATACAACAAACAAAATGAACATATATTTACCAGTGTCAATCTCAAAACCATCCATATCCTCCACATTATCCATGCACTCCTGAAGCTTTATTGGTCTTTTTTTCTTTGCATCCTTCAACCAATTTTGGGTACAAATAAGGGCTTCAACTGTATTAGGAGATAGTGAACTACGGAACGAATCCAAAACACGCCCCCTATACTAAAAGCAGACTCGGATGCAACTGTAGAGACAGAAATAGCCAACACATCATGGGCAATTTGGGAAAGGACTCGATATCTAGAAGAATTCATTTTCCACCACATTAAGATGTCAAAATCTTCCACATCAGGGTCCTCAAAAGATTCCAACAAATACCTATCCAATTCAGATTTGCTTTTTACACTGTCCTCATCCGTCAAGTGTTGCTTAAACCTATTATTATAACTTTTAATGCGATCAGACAATGAAGCATTACCAACACTTGGCATGGAGTCCCTAGACAATGAATCACCACTACCACTAGAACTCGAAACTCCATTTTGACCCACTCTCTCCACATACAACCTCTTCAATGCATCCCGAACCTTAGAGCTCATCTCATCCCCCTTGTCCTTTCCATACCACTCCCTAAACCAAAACTTTACATACTTCAATCTATACCTTGGGTCAAGAACAATAACAACAAAAAGCATCAAATTGATATTATCCATACTTCCCCAATACTTATCATACTTTTTTTTCATTTCTACCGCCATACTTTTCAAAAGTGAATCCCCATCAACACTACACAACTGTTGCAATTGATCTTCAATGCTAATTAGCTCATGGAAGTATGTATTAGAAGTGACAAACAAAGACCCAGAAAATCTAAGTGTCGCCTCATAAAATATGCCAAGAAATTTCACAAAGGTCTTGACATTTTCCCAATTAAGATAGGTAGGAGGACCAATAGGCTTTTTCCCATTCCCGTCTAATTCACAAAAATAAAGTTTGTAATGCCCATCCTCCTCTTCCAACCTATCAAATGCTCTCACAAATTTCAAAGTACAATCTAACATGAGATAAGGGGAATTCCACCTTGTTGGCACATCAAGGGACAACAAACATTTGACTTTGATTTTCTCATTTTCAACACATTCTTGAAACTTCTCAAACCTTGCGGGAGAAGCTCTCACATATCGCACCGCATTCTTAACCTTGGCAATTGATTCATGAATGGACTTCAACCCACTTTGCACTATCAAATTCAAGATATGCGCACAACAACGCATATGCATGAACTCACCATCCAATATGTTACTATCTCTTTCTTTTGTTTTTCTTCTTCACATAATCAATTGCCACATCATTAGAACTAGCATTGTCCGCGGTGATTGTAAACAATCGGTCTATACCCCACTTCAACAAACATGACTCAACCGCTCTACCTATGGTGTCCCCTTTGTGATTAGCTATAGGGCAAAAGTTCAAGATTTTCTTTTGGTAATTCCAATCCCCATCAATGAAGTGTGCGGTAACTATCATGTAGTTCAAGTTTTGTATGGATGTCCAAGTATCCGTTGTCACACAAACCCGTTGCCCAACAAAAGCTCCTCTCAAAATATCTACCTCACTAGAATAAATCTTCATACAAGCCCTTGCAATGGTAGTGCGATGGGGAATAGGAAACCTAGGCTCAACTATTTCCATAAATTCTTGAAAGCCTTGTCGCTCCACAAATTTAAAAGGCAATTCATCAATGATGATCATCCTTGCCAATGCCAACCTTATCTTCTCTTCACTATAGTTTGCAACCACTAACACATTTGAACCACTTTTTCCTTCTCTCTTCGCTTGGAAAGACAAAGTTTTTTGCTTATCATCACGGGGAAAAGGCCACTTCTTACACGCCTTCATGTGTTGCAACATGCCTAAAGTACCATTTTTCTTACCATGACATTTATATTGATTTTTACAATACTTGCATTGAGACCTAGGATTATTGGGATCAAAACCAGCCAACTTAATGAAGTGTTGCCATACTATAGACGGGTCTTTACCACCTTGTTTAGGTGATAGTGGGGGAAGTGATGCACCAAGTCTAATTGGTGCTGCAGGTTCAGGTGGGTTAGGGTTAGCACTACCAGGACTAGGAGGAGGTGGGTTATGGTCCCTAGGTGCACCAAATCCAGGTGGAGCATCGACATCCATCTAATAAAAAAAATTTCAACCAACAAAAAAACAAAGTTTCCACAACAATATTAGATTATAATTTTTCCAACAAATGCAGTATCAAATAACCCACTCTCAAATCTCAATCAATGAATGTCACAACCAGATTCAATAATAGCAATAACTAATCAATTTAGTTACAAAAATGCAATTATAAGAGACTAACAATCATTAATCATTACTCAACAATTCATGTCACTAATATTAACAACAATTCACAATTAAATAAATATAAAATAAAAGCTAATTTTATATATAATTATATATAAACTTAAAGCAGTTGTTACTATGTACTAAAAATTTAAAATCATAATGTTAAATATAGTGAGTGTTTAGTGATTACCTCTCGGTGAAGGATTGAAATAAAAGCTAATTTCATGTCACTAATATTAACAACAATTCACAATTAAATAAATATAAAATAAAGGTAATTTTATATATAATTATATATAAACTTAAAGCAGTTGTTACTATGTACTAAAAATTTAAAATCATAATGTTAAATATAGTGAGTGTTTAGTGATTACCTCTCGGTGAAGGATTGAAAGCGTGAACTCTCTCAATCTCGTCTCCCTCAAAAATTAAAATGCTAAAGAATGAAGAAAAAAAAAACGTTAGTGCTTACTACTTACTACTTTGTAGACTATGACAAATAAATGCTAAAAAATTGATAACAACTAAACTGACAAGTGACAAGCATTATAATTGACAACCATTAACTATATATTTACCAAGTATAAATTAACTAAATTGACTAAATAACTAAAAACTAACTAAATAAATTAACTAAAAACTAACGAAATAAATTAACTAATAAATTAATGAATGAATGGTTGTTGAATTAATGATAGCAGTGGACAAATTAAAGTTAAGAAAAGCTTTCACCAATCCTACCTCTAAGCATGAAAGTAATGAAATATATAAAAACTTATAAAGTTATAATAGAATATGAAAAAGCAATGTGGGTGCTTGCTTTCTATATTGGCCATCCAATCCAAACTTCAAAGACCAATCCCCAAGAGTACGATGGCCAATAAAGCAATCCAAACTCAAGTGTCAACCAATAAATTAATTCAATGTGTTTTGTACTTATGTTATATGTGTCCATACATGTGTCCAGCCCGCAGCCAAGGCCCAAGAGGCATGATGAATCATATAAAAGACAAACACTCTCCAATAAATATCATATAAGACTCTCCATTAAAAGACAAACACTCTCCAGCAAACACTCTCCAATAAATATCATATAAGACATAAGAGTCCCCACCACTAGCCACTCCCCACTTCTTACTTCTTAGTTCTTATCCGGAGTTCCAAAAGAGACAAACACTCTCTAGCAAACACTCTCCAGCAAACACTCTCTAGTATCTTCTCAAAGTCAGAATCTCAAAGCACAAACATGTTAATGGCAGATGGCTTTTGTCCAATCTTACTATCTTAGTACGTACAAGGCTACAACTACAAACACAATCTCTCTCACTCCATTTCCATTAAAACCAAAAAAGAGGGGTTGATGGCTTACCGTGGTGAGCTGCTGCTGCTGCTGTTGCAAGGCGTGACTCAGGCCGGCGAGACCGCTAGAGGCGACTGGCGAGGCGAAAGCGAGAGAGAAAGTTAAGGGTCCCAGGTGCGAAAGAGTGAATTTATAGTAGGGTAAGTCTGAAAACCTACATAAAACATAAAACGGTGTCGTTTGTGTCTGTGTGTGTGTGTGTGTTTTTTTTTTTTTTTAATTTTATGATAACCCAATACGACTACGTTTTAGTAAAAAAATTTAAAACCGATTCACACCTAAACGATGTCGTATCCTTGATCTGAAAAATATTTCTCTATTTCTATTTTTTTATCGGTTCGGTTCTGCTCTACTCGGTGCTTGCTTTGCATCTCCGATGTCCTCACCACACCAGCATCGGAGCTCCGTTCGCGTTCCGATCGCCAGCATCGGCTCCATTGGTCGGTGCTAATGGCGGTGTGGGAGGGTCGGTGCCGGTCGGTGTTGTCGGCTTCGGTCATGGTTTTGCACACTCCTAGTCTTAAGACAATCACAGTCGAGGTAGTCAGGATGCGCTACCCTTGGGTCGTGGAGCACCTCGGATACAATATTTGATGTGTCCACAATGCGCGTACCTTGAACGCGAGTAACAAAGAAAGGTATCGAATAATCAAATCCGTGCATGTTGGAGTAAAACTCTTGTATGATCACGGATGGACAAGTGATTGGGATGCCACACAATGACTCCCAACCCCTACTATGAATGATAGTGGGTAGGTCAGTATCGGAAAAATCCGATAAAATGACTTGGTGTTCCGAATGAATTCCTCGTTTAGAAAAGTTCGCCGAAAAGATTTGTCAAGCTTTATCATCACAGAACCGAATATGGGAAGGTATAGGATTAGAAGAGGAAGCCCCGGAACGAAGAGGATTCCAAGACGGAGTAGATTTTTGTTTAGGTGTCTAGAGCAACTAATCGAAAGAAAGAGAGAGGGAGAAAGAGAGACACGCAGAACAGCACCAACACAATCAATATCAATATAAAGATTTGAAAGTACGTATGCATGAATATGTGACATGTAAGTTTAAAAACATCATGGGCTCAACCCAATCCAAACCTACCAACACACAAGTTTGCAACAAAGTAAACACACATCTAAAATGCATGAAACATTGTTATTATTGCAAATGTGATGCAATGCATGATGATTTAAAGCCATTTTCCAAAACCCATCCCAAAAATTTCACAAAAACTTCATCAATTTTGAAAAACCCCAAAAAGTTTTCAAAAACCCAAAACCTAGATATTAATGCGTGAAATGCATGAAGAATGAGAGATAAAGATATCATACCAAGTGATTTGAGACAAGAAATTTCCGAAAAACACGTGGGTTAAAGGTTTTGAGTGAGAATAGTGTGTTTGGGAGGAGAAAAGACTAAAAAAATCGAGAGAGATCGAGAAAAGTGAACCTAGTATGGCGAGGAGCCTATTTATAGAATCTCGACAAATCGAGAGGTGTCAAGGTTTAAACTTCGACAGATGCAGCTATCGAGCGGCTATCCAGAGGTGTCCACAACAAAAGGGGTTCAATGGATCGAAGAGCTATCGAGCATCTATCGAGGAGACAGAAACTTTCTCAATAGATCGAGGAGCTATCGAGAAGCTATAGAGATTGCGATAAAAAGAAGTTAAAGAGCTCAATAGATAGCGTAACTGTCAAGAGGTGTCGAGATTGCTTTAAAAACAGTTTTTCAATAAGAAAAAAACACAGACATGAATGCAATCAAACATGCAACTCAACCAAGAATCCAACCTACATTTTAATCTCTCAAAACATCTCTCAAACAAGAAAAATGTAAGCACATAGATCCAAAAAGACACACACACACACACACTAAACAAGTCTAACAGATTTTATATTTCAAAAACAAGTCAAGACAGTTTAGTGGGCATATACTAGCACAAGTATACCTCATGATGGGCAAATCATATTGTACTTGCACATGTATCAAAAGTAACAAAGAATATTGCGTGTTGTGTGTGAAAAACATCGCAAGATTGCATAAGTATCTACATGTTATGACGATTTGAGATATGAGTAAATCAATTTAACTCACTCACAATCATAACTACTTGATGGGGACTATCACCTTCGAGGTACATCTTATAAATCCCACATTTCCTAGAATACATGCTTGCAATCATGTTTTAAAGCATTTTGTTTCTTTTGCTTTAATTTTTCATTGCATATTTTTCTTTTAGCATATCATGCATAGGCAATGCGAGAGAGAAAAGAAATACCCAATGATGTTAAATTTTTGACATTGCACTTTTGCTATGCCAAAGCATACAGATCTCATTTCATGATTAGCAGGCAATAGTGGTAAGATGGTTATTTATGCCTTTCTCTTAGGATTTTTTAGTCATTCCGTCAAAAAGAGTGATACGAGTATTAAGTACAAGAGACAACTTAATCTTACTCATCACAAACATGAGCCACAAAGCTCACTTACTTAGTTGTGCATAGAGATGCTCATCTAAGCTACAAAAGATACAAAATTTAGAAAAATTTGTTTCATTGGCAATTCAAGGTACGCAAGTACCAATGTGCACAAACACATATTGTTTTCGTATTTTTCTAATATTTCAATTTTTTATTTTTATGGAGAAAAACAAAATTAAACAAAAACTGAAAAATAAACAAACAAAAACATGTCAAACAAAGCAATGCATAAAAACTAGATTGACTTAAAATAAGAAAGCAAAACACACAAGTAATGCAAAAACACAAAAACAAGAAGGGGAGAGAGAGAAAAGTGACTGAATCACTTAGAATCATTTTCCTTCCACACCTTGGAAGTACTTTTCCTTTTAGCAAATCGTTGAATCGGTGGTAAGGGGGAGGAATTGCAACTGTTCAAATTCGAAAGAAATATGAGAGCCTTAAGAAGATCTCCTAAAGGAGCAAAAGATGATGGAAACTGACTCAAGTTTCTAGACGAGACCATGTTATTGCTCAATTGAGCGGCTTGCCACTTATAACAATTAGGTCAAGTGTGTCTGACTGCTCTACAGTGATGACAGAGATATTGCTTCTTCTTTTTAGACTTTTGAGCGTTACTTTTCTTAGTCCTAGAGTTTTTAATTTCTTTCTTAGTAAGCTTAGGGAGTGCTCCTAAGATAGATTTACCCTTGCCTATGTTCTCACTAGCTATCATAGTTTTAGCATCATAATTTTCAAAATCAATATTATTAGCAAGAGAAACAAAAGTAGTAGTGCTAGAGGAAACAATATTAGGAAAAGAGAAATCATACCCTAAACTGGTTTAATCAGAGGCAGATTTCTGCATACTGAGCATCTCATCAAGCTTTGCACTTAAAGTCCTCTCCAACTGAGCTCTAACTTGGAACAGTTCTGCCTCAAGCTTCTTGGTCTTCTCAGCCAAGAAATTGTTTTCACACCTTAATGCTCCAATGGTCTGATTAGCTTCATCAAACTTTGTGAAGAGTTGTTCTTGTTCAAGCTCCACATCACTAAGCTTCTTGGTGGCCAACCTATACATGCTTTTCTAAGACCTTGTATAACTTTACATAGGTTGTGTAGATGTCATCTTGATCATCCATCTTCTCAAACTTTGATTCTACCAAGTCCTTTTCTTCATTCACATCTTCTACAATCCCTTCAGTAGGATTGATATTGGCGGTGATGGCATTTAGGATTACATCATCTTTATTTTCAAAATCATCCTCAGGTTCGGTGTCGCTCAATATAGCAACAAATGCCTTGCTCTTCCCAATGAATTTGAGATAAGTAGGGCACTCTTGTTTCATGTGACCAAATCCTTGACATCTGAAACACTTGGGTCCTGAAGGAACAATGTATTGACGGTCATCCCTAGCATCCTTCTTCCCTTTGTCTTGGCTCTTAGACTGAGAAGAACTTGATTGCCTACGATCCTTATCGAAGTCCTTTGCATTGGCATTCTTCATGAACTTTTTGAATTGCTTGGTGATGTAGGACTTCATTTTAGAATCTTCATCGTCTGAAGACTCATTCATGCCATTGCTCTTGGGCTTCAATGTCATGCCCTTGCCTTTACCTTACTTACCAATCCTCTTCAAACCTAACTCATAAGTCTGCAGATTACCAACTAGCTCTGTCAAATGAATCTTGTCAATATCCTTTGATTCCTCTATGGCGGTGATCTTGGCATGAAATATCTCGGGCAGAGATCTAAACACCTTTCTCACAATCTTCGAGAATGGTTTCCCTAAGATTAAAGGCTGAGTTTACTATGTCCTTGAGTTTGGCATAAAACTCATCAAATGACTCATCCTCATCCATCTTAATTTCTTTGAAGTTAGTAGTGAGCCTCTAAAGTTTCGAATCCTTGATAGCCTTGGTTCCTTCATAGGTTGTCTGAAGAAGGGTTCATGCTTCCTTCGTAGTTTAAGTAGAGGATATCTTCTTGAACTCCTCATTTGTGACCGCACTAAATAAAGTATTCAATACCCTGCTGTTGAAATTTTCCACCTTAATCTTTGCATTATCCCAGTCGGCCAGTGCTTTCTTCAGCTTGGTACAGCCTATCTCCACAAATTGCCACATTTTCTTATTTAAAGACTATAAGAAAGCTCTCATGCATACTTTCTAGTATGCATAGTTAGTGCCATCAAATAAAGGAGGTACAATGAGTGGTTGTCCTATATTCATGACAAACAAGGGTTAATGGATCACACAGTAAAGATTAAACCCTAATCAGAGTGTGCCCGCTCTGATACTACTCGATAGGCCAAGAATGTATTGACTCCTTATGATGAATTAATTGATTAATTACCCAAGTTTATTAATTAATCAAATTCACATGCAATGTACATGGCAGCACAAATAAATCACCAACTAAAATATAATGTAGTGGAAAATAAAGTTGACACGGTGATTTGTTTACGAATGGGGAAAACTTCCTAGACAAAAACTCTACCGGGTGATTTTAAGATCACTACTCCCGAGAATTTACTATTATCACAACAAGCGGTTACAAGTAAAGGAATCCTAATACCTTATACCAACCTACAGTTGAACCCTTATCCCAATACACAATTGGACTTGTTCTGTAGTGACAATCTCTCTTTGTATTGCACGGCTCCTAGTACATGACTAACCAATAGATGTGCGGATCCCAGTACACAACTTTATTACCAACTTAAGAAGAATGTTGGTTGCAAAGTTCTTCAGTTCATCACACTATGAAGATCATGAAGTTGCTTGGTCACAAAACTCTATGGTTTACAAACACAATAGGTTCTTCAAGATGAACTAGGGTGAACTAGTTTTCTAGTCACAATTTGCATGAACAACATTTTGCTCTATACTCGCGCAACCCTAGACGGCCCTTAAAATAATCTTTATATATGTTTAGGGTTGTGAAAAAAGAAAGTCCAAACATACATCCATAGATTGGATGACAATTATAACTGAAAATTTGTTTTTCATAAACTTCGACAAATACCCTATCTATCGAGAAGCTGTCGAGCCTTGGGCTAAATAGCTCTTTAAATCTCGATAGATACTAGTTGTTGAGCTAGTTGTTGAGATTTAATGAACAACATTTCTTCACTTGATTCTTAGACAGACTTGCATAGTTTTAACACTTGAACTTGAAACCTTGTTTCTTGAAGCATTAAACACATCCTAAGTCTACCCAATTATAAGTAAAGTGCGTTTTGTCAATAGATTAGCCAATTACATAAAATGTTGACATTTGTTTTTAAAATGAATTACATATGTCCTAACAGATATTAAGTAAGGAACATTATGAATTACTAAATGATTGCAATTGGTTTAGAATCTTTAGATGGAGTTTTCAAGATACATATGCATGCATAAGCTCCCACTTTGATAGTCTAGCAAAATATTTACCATATATAGTGTGATGTTCTACGAGCAAAGATAACCCCTTCTATGCTTGGTGGAATATTCACAAGAGGACTCAATGATCTCAGTAATAAGGTGACCAATGAACTTGCACAATAATCAATATACCAAAAGAAGTGAGGAGACAAGGAACTGGTTAGGGGTACGTACCTCTTAAGTCATGCTCTACTTGATTAAGTTGATGTTCATTACTTATCTTTTTAGAAGAAGAAATAGACTAATTCACTGAAAAAAATAGAGTAAAGGTTTGTTTGAATGTCACTTATTTTATTGAAATTGAAAAATTATTGCTGAAAGTACTGTAAATAAAGGTAAAAGTTAGTTGAAATAGTATTGGGTTTATGCGATGTTTATAAAACGCCAATATAGACAGAAATGGTCTACATCAACATTTTTTTCGCGACGTTCAAAAATATGGCAATATCGTGGTTGCTATAGGTCTATTGCGACATTTCTAAAAACATTGCCATATGTGACTTTTTAATGGCGTTCAAAAACTTTTAGTGATGTTTTCTAAAACGTCACTAAATAATATTATATTTTCATATATAATGTTGGAAAATACATTTAGTGACACTTTTAAAATGCCGCAAACAGTCAATCCTATAGCGACATTTTAAAAGCGTTGCTAAAAAGGATTTCTTCTTACTTTTTAGCGACATTTTGAAAACATCGCTAAAAGCTGCTTTTTTTATATTAAAAATGCTATATAAACCTGCTTAAACTTCAACAATAACTAACATTAACTTGTAATATATCAAATATACCTATTGATCATCAATATTCCACAATAAAAAATGCCCAAACTAACACATTGACCATAGACTCATATATATATAATACCAATACATGTATCATCTTGAATTGAACAAAACACTTGTCTACCTACACAAAAAGAACAACCACCTAAACTATAACAATATTATAAACAAAGTACAATACTTCCAAAATAAATGTGGTTGTAACAAAACACTTGTCTACCTACGCCCAAAAAAAAAAAAAAAAAAACCTCCCAAACTATGACAATATTATAGACAAAGTACAATACTTCCAAAATAAATGTAGTTGTTCAAAACAACTATGTAACAGCCCATGGAGTCCTTAAAACACTGTATTTATCGCTATATGCTAGTTTCTTGATGGGATGAAGTCTACGATCTATGAAGAGTTGGAGATTGATGATCTAAACCGAAACCGCCCTGAATACAAATTAAGAATATCTAATAAGTTCGTAAAGAAATCATTTTGAGTAAGAAAATCATAGTTGTTATACTTAAAAAATTTAAACACCATGGAAGTAGAATTACGCATACACTTAAATATAGTGCACAACATATTCACTCCAACACAATTATCAACATCTCAAGTACAAAGTTTTAAGCAAAAATTACTTACTATGCTCAAGCCAAGCAAGCACCTTTCCACAAAAAAAAAAAAAAAATCCAAACTTATTACAATAAATGAGTGGTTAACCTACAAAATAAAAGAGGACACTTAAATGATGTGAAAGGCAAAAAAGGGTGCCATTGCAAAAAAATTTAATGAGTCGAGACTTGCTACAATTAGGTAGAAAAATTAAGGACCACTTTGCTCATAAAACTCCATATACACTTACAGAGTAAAAGTTCCAACCTTGAACTGACAATAGGGCAAGCAAAATGCATAACAATTAACAAGATCCTGTTTTGGCTTTGCTAAAGCACCTATGACATATTTACTTATTGTCTTTTAGCATAAAAACAAAAATTAAAGAGTTTGCATGAAAAGTTAAAACCTACTGCTCAAAGAGTCTTTATTTTAGTTTACTATATAGGAAGTATGCTAAGTGAAAGAGCTGCATTCTTGTTTTCTATAATTTATTAAAAATAATGTATTTCAGCTAACTCAAATCTATCCTTGACAAACTTGGGATCCCAAAACAAAATTGCTATATTTTTAATACTAGCCCAAATTCTTTGAGACTTGATTAACATTAAAGCCACATGTTAAAAAAACATAATAAAACAAGGAATGAAACTCACAATCTCATATAGCAATATCAAACTACAAGTCAAGCAATCCAATTCCATAACTCTTAGAGACAATTTATCAAACACTTGGCATGCAACAAGTATAAAGTTCACTCTAACATATATCAAAACCATCCTAATGCAAATAAAACACACTTTCAAAATCAGGTCACCTCAACACATGCAACAACAAAACTCATATGGTTGTTTTAGAAATCCAACCCTCAAATACCCATTAGTAAAATAGAGAACCAAAACACCCCATCAAAGCAAACACTTCCAAAAAGATTGTAATTTTCGGATTTAATAAATCATTTGCTACCCAAATTCTTATAATCCTCTAATCTTCCAATGTTCACCAAACCCATCAAGTATATACCATAAACATTATAAAATAACAAAACCCAATATATTTCATAGAAGAAATTGAGAGAAGACTCATATTTTTACCTTGGGTTTGATCCACTTTGAAATCTCACAGAGTTTGACTACTAGGAGGATTAATGCAGAGAAATCCTCACTTCATTGGAGGTCTTAACTTGTGAAAGGAAAAATGAGGAAGGAGACTAATATTTAGTGTGCAAAGCACTAGAAATGTTTGAGCTAGGATTTGGCCATGGCAGGGGAAGTAAATGAGAGAGTAGAGAAGTGAGTAAAGAGGGGATGGGCTGCTATAAAAGATGAGTGGGGGCAAACGAACATGTAGTAGAAATAGGGTTGGTGTTGGTATGGACAAAAATATGATAATACCCCCACTTAAAATCATATTGCCAAAACAAAGTGGAGGAAAAAAAAAAAGAAAAAAAAAAAAAAAAAAGAGAAGTGAGAGTGTGGGACATGAAGGGAAAAGAGTGTGGGAAATGGGTAAAAGTTTGTGCGGGAAAAGTCAAAAAGTGGGAGTCTTCTTTAATATACAGTGATGTTTTCTAAAAACGTTACTATAAACCAAAAAAACGTTACTAAAACTATACTTATTGCGGCGTTTTTAGAAACGTTGCTATTGTTTGGAGTTCCAACGATGTTTTTTAGAAAACGTCGCTAAAGGCTCACTATTTAGCGGCATTTTTCAAAATCATCACAGTATACCACTTATAGCGGCGAATTTAAAAAGGTCTAAGGAACGCTGCCTAAACCCATATTTCTTTTAATGATAGTGCCAAAATGTGTAATAAGACTCAAGAATAGTAGCAAAAATAAGTTAAATAGTGAAATAATTTTTATTTTTCATTCTTACCAAAACGCACACTAACTCATTTTCAAGTTATTGAAAATCAATGGTGTAGAAACATTTATTTTTAATTCTCAAAACACTATAAATGTATCAAATTAGTCATTTCACGTTAATAAGATTTGCTTACATTGCAAATTCCAACAAAGTGACGTGATATTTCATTATAGAGAAAGTTTAAAATAAAAAAATAAAAGAAAAATTAAGAAAAAGCTAAACTGTTTTTTTGAGAAACAAGAAAAAGCTAAACTTGTTATAACAATCTTTTGAAGTTACTTTCAATAAAAAAAATACCTGTTGGAGAGAGAGAGAGAGAGCTCAATATCACTTGTTTAAAGTAAATTCCACAATAAATTCCTATAATCAAGCATTTAAATTAAAATACTACCTAAAGAAAGTATAGCTAAATTGATTATAGGTGATAAAAGTCCAACCAATAATTACATTAGCGTAAATCATTTTGCAGTTATTAAAACCTATCCATTCATTATTTATTATTAAATTAAATGAGTATTTCAAATTTTACTATATTATTTATAACTTGAAACATATGCTAAATAATATATTAGTCAATAATATTTATTTAAATATCAATGATGTACAAAAATTTAAATCATTCAAGAACGAATAGATTTAAAGCTTTAAAAACAAAGGTTAAATCCAATGCACTAATGTATTAGATCTTTACAACGAAATCAATTCACAAAGTCTAGATTATTTGAAAAAAACAAAAAGAAAGTTAAACTATAGCTGAGTTTAGATTCAGCTTATTGTGGCCACGTTTTGAGATTATGCGTTTTGTAGCTTTTTTTTTTTTTTTTCAACACGCATGAACAATAACCGGTATTGTTCATGCACGTTATTTCACTGTGAGGGAGACCAATTTCACTGTTCACGTACTGTAACTGCACTGTTTACGTACTGTTCATGGGACCCACAAGCACTTTATTCAGAAAAAAAATATTAAAAATGGGTCCCGTAACACTATTCACACATTTAAAAATTATTTTGCTACAATATTTTCAGTTTTCAACAATAAACTCTATCCAAACAAACCATATGTGTCCACTGTTTAGTCTCCAAAATTTGATTTGGATAGTTTTTTGTTTTTAAAATTTGAAAATTCCTTTTAACTTCTCAAAAAAATTTATCAATGTATCAAATTAGAAAATTCTCAACATTTCTAAAATTTGCTTACATAACAAAATTTCAACAAAGTCGCAGATATTCAATTATAAAACAAAAAATAAATCTAAAAAATAAAATAAAAGTGACCTAAATTATAGGAATTAAATATTTATTATTTTTTTTTAAAATAAAATAAAAAACTCCTCTGATGACAACCGTACATACGACCTACATAATCAGGTGCGTGCTAGTCCACCTTTGCCCACGAACCCACCGAACCGAAAACAAAGCAACAAAAATAGCAAATATTTAGATAAATCTTTCTCAACCAAAAAAAAAAAAAAAATCGAAGCTATATTTCACAAAAATTTGGAACCCAAACCATTGCGAATTTGCAATCGCTTCGTCTTCACCAAAAAACTCAAACTAAGCGTTTTCGCGGTCTGTGACTGTGGCTCTGATCAATAGGTAAACCATTATCGCTATGCAAAAAGTTATTACTTCTTGTAGTTTCTGAAAGGTCTTATTTATTTATTTATTTTTATTTTCATTTATAAAAAAATTCTTAGTTTTGGTTGTTTGTGAACCCTAGGGCTGTTGTTTGGTTACCGAGAAAACGATGGAAATTGAAGTTTAGGTTTCTGGAATGCCGAACTGGCCTTTTAGGCTCAATTGAGAGGCTATTGGTTTGTTTTGTCTTTTTTCATATTGTGTTTCGAATTTGCTTTTGATTTCTGTATTTATTTTCTCGGAAACCAAACTGGGATTTTGCTTTGCCTTGTAAATTCTTTGTGAGTGACATTAATCATATACATGTGAATAGAGAGTGGAGTGTGATTATACATATATATATACATACAGAGAGAGAGAGATAGAGAGAGAGAGAGAGAGAGAGAGAGAGAGAGAAGTAATGTAGTATCTTGAAGCTTTAAAATTCAGTACTTTGATTTTACTTTTTTTAAAGAATCAGAATTTTGAACCGGTATGGGAGCAGGGGGTTAGGGATAAGGAACTTGAGAAGATTTAATCAAGCCTTGTTAGGGAAGTGGTTGTGGAGATAGAGGTGAAGTATGGGAATGAATGGGGGGAGGGGGATGGTGCGATAAAAGTGTGACCATGGTGTGAGTCTTTGGAAATCTATAAGATGGGGAATGGGTTGACCTTTTCCTGGTTTCTTTAGTTTGATGTGGGTGATGATACTGGAGTGAAATTTTGGCTTGATGTTTGGTGTCGTGATTTCCCACTTAAGATGGTTTTTGCAGAGCTATTTAGTATCAGTTGTGTTAAAGATTTCTCAATTTAGTGTTCTCAAAATTTTTTTTTTTTTGGGTTATGATTTTAAATTTACACTATTTCTTCTTTGAATGTCTTTTTTAGGTGTAAGGCAAGGGTGTGACTGAGAGAAAATTATGGCATCATCTGATGATGAGACTGAGAGCCTGCCTGATTGTGTTGAAAATTACTATTTTTGGGATGAAAAAAACGAACCGATTTCTTTTATTGGTTTGCCAATTCAATGGAGAGAGGGTGAGATTCTGGATGGCAAAAAACAACAAATATTCCTACTTGGAGATGCTGACAAAGGGCTTCAAAAATTGCATAAGCAAGTTATAGCATGGAGGTTTGATCTTTCCAATTTGAAACCCGAGATATCAGTTCTACTGAAGGGAAATCATTGGACCAAGATTGAGAGGCCAAGGAAAAGCTATGAGGATATGATTAGGACAGTCCTGGTAACAGTGCAATACCTTCATTTCTTGAGGAAAAACCCTGAAGCATCAGGAAAATCTTGTTGGGATCACTTGTCTAAAGTCTTCAGGTAAACCTATAAACTTATAATGAAAAAAAAAAAAATCCTTACCTTTGTATTCCTAGTGCAATTTTTTGACAGCTTATTCTACTGTAATTGCAGCTTGTATGATGTCAGACCTTCTCAAAATGATCTGGTGGACCACCTGCCTTTAATTAGTGAAGCTGTTAATAGGGATGATACCTTAGCAAACTCCAAGGTTTGTCTATCCTTCTTTGGATTATTAATTGTGATGTGCAATGCAATGTGCGTGTTACCATTGTCTTTTGAATTCCATAAATCATCAATTCTTCTTAAGAAGTTGAGAAGAATCAGAATGTTTTGATGATTGTTATGAATGAGCCAATGAGCTCTAGTCAAACGGCACTTTCTCCTCTTCAAGAGCAAGGTAGAGGATGAGGTCGTAGGTTCAAGACTCACCAGGTGTGTGTGTGTGTGTTTGTGCGCGTGTGTAATTTATCAATAAAAAAAAAAGGATGGTTCTTATTCATTAAACATGCGAGTTTGGTCTTTGAGGAATCTTGTTGGAGGATTCATTCTTTTTCTTCTGGAGTATGGACTTTCCGGCTATGTTAAGTGAACAAGGTGGATATAAAAGTGCACTTGGATTGATTTTGTGAGAGTTTGTTTTTACATGTTGCTAAATTATTTTTTAGCTATCACTAACATGTTTAATTCTCGCTAGCTTTACTTGTTTCTTTGAGGATCATATATCTAA
Source organism: Castanea mollissima (assembly GCA_014183005.1). Taxonomy (NCBI): domain Eukaryota; kingdom Viridiplantae; phylum Streptophyta; class Magnoliopsida; order Fagales; family Fagaceae; genus Castanea; species Castanea mollissima. The sequence goes on along the minus strand of JACAVU010000005.1, from coordinate 50,339,838 downwards.
TCCTCTACTTTCTTGTATTGGAGGGATGCTGCATGATCCTTCTTGAGTCAGTTTTGCTTAAACCATAAGTGTTTCTTGTTTAAAAGTATACCCACAGTTTGCTGTTTGTTAGGAGGACATCATTTTATTTATGTATTACAATGAACATTTGTGATTTGCACAGCTCTTACGCACATTTCTCGAGGAGAAGCCTGGGAAGAGGAAACCACCTGATGAGGTTATACTCCTGCAGTCCTACTTGTCTGGGCTTTTTTTTTTCCTGTCCCATTCCTCTGTAACTTCTAATTTTTAACTGTTTTTTAAGCCAGTGAACTTATCTGTATTTCAGGTTGTTCAAACTACAGACATGTCTGGATTTATTGTTGATGATGTAGATGATGTAGATGATGATATTTTGGATGAAGAAGAAGATGAAGAAGAGGATGTGTTTGATTCTGTTTGTGCATTTTGTGATAATGGTGGTGATCTTTTGTGGTATGTATTTTAATTGGTTATCCAGTAATTAAATCTTTATTTTCTGGAAAAAAAATTCTGGTACTTAATATCTTAAGACTTATATTGTCCATTATAATAGGTTAGACTGTAATCTGAGATTCACTTTACTGTACACGTCATCTTTTTTATTATTTTACCTGCTTGTATTGTTTTTATCATTGTCATCATCATCACTGCACAAAAATATTGTTTTTTTTTTTTTTGATAATTCCAAAAAAAAAAAAAAAATGTTATATCAGAAATTTAGTATTAAGAGACTAGAGCCTACAGCCTAGAGCGGAGCAAAGAGCTTAGGAAGCCACCAGCCCCCACACCGAACTTCCTTGAAAGCAACATTTGGAGGTCCATATAGGTAGTAGGGGTGGTAGTCAGTAGGTTACTGGCATTTTTAGTGACTGAACTCATAGCATTATGGGAGGCACATGAAGATTTAGCATTGAAAGCAAATCCGTAGGGATGGTGAGGACATAATTTGCTGGGTTCTTACCAAGAGTAAGCTGTTTGAAATCAAATCTTATTATGGGGTTCTACAGAGCGGGGAATGCATTATCTTTTCCTTGGAAGTCTATTTGGAAATTGAAAGTTCTGCCAAAGTAGCTCTCTTTACTGGGACAACTGCTTTATGGAAGATATTAACGATTGATAATCTACGAAGAAGAATAATTATCAATGTGGATTGGTGTTGTACGCGTAAGCAAGCAGGGGAATCGACGGATAACATGTTGTTCCATTGTCCATTGCCAAGAGATCTATGGTCCTTTTTTTTGGGGGGGGGGGGGGGGGGTACAATGGGTATGCCAAAGAGGATCATGGTGCTGCTGGCTTGTTGGATGTGGCCCTGTGGTAGACAATATAATGGAGATTTGGAAGGCTATTCCTCTATGTCTTATGTGGGTTATTTGGAAGGAAATGGATAGTCGAATGTGTAAAGGCTTGGAATGGAAAGAACGTGTAAAGGCTTGGAATGGAAAGTTCAAGGCTCGCTGTGAAATCTCTTTTTCTACACCTTTTGTATGATTGGATGTCTTCTCTAAGAAGTCATTATTTCTTTAGTTTGTTGAATTTTATTGATTGCTGTACTTTTTGATACTTGTTAGATTTATGATTAAATTCACAATTTCTTATAAAAAAAATGATTAAATTCACAATTTCCTAAGAGCATTTATTTAACAACGCACCTAACTTTCCAACTTTTATTTTACCATACTACACATTAAAATAATATAAAGTAAAATAAAAATAATATAAAAATATTTCTCACTTCTCTCTCTAATCTCTGTTTCTCTTACTCTCTCAACCACCCACCACCACCATCACCACCATCTAGCTTCCCAGTCATAGCACCCACCTCCGCTGAGTAACATAGTCACACCACCCTCCACCAAGAATCAGTTTAAATCAAACCAACACAATGAGCAAAGAAGAACATAATAATAACCAACCCACAGTGACCCACGACAACCAAACACCACCCACCATAGTCACCACCACGCCACCACCACACTACCACAACGCCAACCCAAACCAACCAATCCCAATCCAAAATCCAAAGTCCAACCAATCGAAATCCAAAATCCAACCAATCCCAATCCACCCCATCAGAAATCCATGGCAAAATATCAAAACCCACCTAAAATCTATAGCAAAACTCCATAGCAAAAAATCAAAATCAAAACCCCATCAGAATCGGAATCCACCCAAACCCCATTAGAACCCACCCAAAATCAAAACCCACTCACCTCTGCCATGACCCACCCGATCTCGCCATGTCGTGACCACGCCCATCTCCACCACGCACGACCTCGTCATGACCCACGCTGATCTCCACCGCTGCACAACCCACTCGATCAAAACCCACACCGATCTCAACCCACTCGATCAACGCCTTTACCCAACCCAACTCTGGTGTCAAGCTTTGAACAAGAGAGAGAGAGAGAGAGATGTGAGAGAGGGAGTGAAGATTGAGGACCGAAGGAGAGAGAAAATATGATATGGAGAGAGACAAAGAACGTGGGAGATGAAGATGAGTGGGAGACGGAGAGAGAATATTAATTTTGTATTATACCATTTGCTATTGTACTGTCATAGAAGTAGGACATGAAGATGAGTGGGAGATGGAGAGAGTATTAATTTTGTATTATACCATTTGCTACAGTACTATCATAGAAGTAGGACAACACTGTAGCAGGATTGTAATTTTTTTTTGGGTTTACAAGTCCGGGTAATGGAGGTTTTTGGTTTTTGGGGCTTTGATGCTAAAATATACCAACATATGGCATTTGCAAGACCCAGTTCAAATGCTCTCTAATAGCTTAAACTTTTGGGACAATTGGATATTTAACTTGGTATTAGAGTAGGAGATCTTGAGTTCGATTTTACTTTACTTTCCATTTGAAATGTTGAAAATCTCACGTGTTGGACCCCACTTATTAAGGAGGAGTTTAGGCCAACACATGAGGGGAAGTGTTAGAATTATGGTTAAATGATTTAATTCACAATTATGGTTAGAATTTGGAACAATTGGTTATGTAACTCTTGTAATACATCACCAGTACATATCCCATGTGCTGGTGATGCCTTTTATATAATAAATGAATTCTTACTTATCTATAAAGAATATATATATATATATATATATATATGTATTGTTATTGTTATCGTTATTAACGCATAATAGTGTACATACGTTAATAATGACAACCAAGCACTATAAATGGAAGTCATAGAAAGAAAGTTTATCTCATTTGCTTATTTATAGCTGTTTAATACCTCATTTTTTCTAGGTAAAATTGCACTTTTACCAGCTTTTAACAAATATGTAAATAAGCTTTTCAACAAAAAGCTAATCCAAATGCGCCTGATAATCTGCTGAGATTATATTCTCAATATAGATAGTCTGAGTTTAATTTTGTCTATAATTAATGCAGCATGGCTACTTACACCACTTCTTTTGATATAAATCTATTTTTTGGGGACCTCCAGATGGTCCTTAACTCCTTCTTCATGGTCTGTTGTTTGGTGGACTATGCATTCTTTTGATTAACTTCATGCATTGGTTGATGGTGTGCTGTTATTTGTTTTCTAATGCAGTTGTGAGGGAAGATGCATGAGGTCCTTTCATGCAACTGTAGAAGCTGGTGACGAATCTATGTGTGACTCTCTTGGGTATTCACAGGAAGAAGTGGATGTATGTTACTGCTTAGTATACCTTGAAATTCTTATTCTCCTTTATATCTTTTTAGCATCACCATTGAATTTTTTTTGTTTATTACTTGCAGGAGATGCAGAACTTTTTCTGTAAAAGTTGTGAACTGAAACAGCATCAATGCTTTGTTTGTGGGAAGCTGGGATCGTCTGACAAGTTTTCAGCTGCTGAGGTATAATTTTAACTAATTTTTTTTGTTTGTTTGTTTGCTTGTTTCCTTTTTTTTTTTTTTTTTTTTTTTTCTCTTTTCTTCTTCAGTATGTTTTTATTTTGTTTATTTTCTGCCATAGCTTTTATGAACTTTCACTAATTTTTGTTAGTGAGTCTTTAATTGTACAATGTGAAGAGATCAATTTGAAAACCAAGGGATTTTTAGCTCATACGTTTCTTCTGTTCCAAAGTAGGAAGATAATGTTATCAGCTCGCTCTCCACCTCCTGCCCACTCTTTTTCTGCATTTCTTTTTAAATTAGGCCCTCCTCGTGTTTACTTGTAGCTGACAAGTTTGATGCTACAATCGTGATTAAGTGAGCTTGCTTTTCTTCTTCTTTTTCTTTTGGTATGACTGGTATGATGTGCTCTAGGACTTGATTGGTAGGAGGATTTTTGTTTTTGTTTTCAAAACAATATAAAAACAATTTTTGAAAAATTGAACTTGAAACCAGTTTTAAAATAATAATTTTTATATTTTACATGGTTGGCTTCTACTTTTAAGAACAATTTTCAAAACACTAAAAGCAAAATAATTATTTAGGAGACCATTTATATTTTTGAGATGTAAAAAAAAAATATTTACAAAAAGTAACGTGTAGAATCTGTAGGTTGTTTTGTTGTTATTATTATTATTATTATTATTATTATTATTTCTTATGGATAATGATAAGGAAATAGTGCTCATCATGTACTTTTTCTTTTCCTTAACGGTGTGTTTGTTTGAAGGTGAAATAAGGTGGATGGAAAATTGTGGAAAGAATGGGAAGAAAATTTTTTTTGGAGTGTGTTTGGTTGGGTGGGAAGGAAAATAAATGGTGGGATTCAGGTGTTTTCTTCTCGGGCTTTTTTCTCCAAAATGGAGAGAAAACTGAAGGGAGAAATTAGACGTCATTTTTGGACGAAAATGCCGATGTGCAATTGCACATGGGCTTCATTCATGTTGCTTTTCTTCACACTTTTTTTCTTTTTCTTTTTTTCCTCCTGGACGTTGGCTGCCCTTCTTTCTCTTTTTTCTTTTTCTTTTTTTCTTCTTGATTTACTGGGCAGGCGTTGCCTGCCTTTTCTTGGCAGGCTTGTCCAGTATTCTTTTTTTTCTTTTGCTTTCTTGTGGTTTTTTTTTTTTTTTTTTTTGGTTTAGATGTGATTTTTTTTATGGGCATGATTTTTATTTTTAATAAATTTAGGTGATTATTTTTATTTTTATTTTTTTGTTTAACTTTTTTGGTTTTAATTAGGCATTATTTTTTAACAAGGGTATATGCGTAAATTTATACAAACTCACTTTTTCCATTCCTCCATTTTTCCACTCTCAACTAAACAAAAAGGAAAGAAATTAAAATCTTTTCTATCCTCCCACTTTTCCATCTTCTCACAATTTTCTATCCTACCATTTTTCCACCCCTCCAACCAAATGAACCCTAAATGATAAGTTTCATATTTGAAGAGTTTAAATTCTTTTTGTGATAAAAATAAGCTCCTTATTTTAAGAGATAAAAGAGTTACGTAGGATCCACTGTTTTCAATTTATTTACAATTATATCATTAAAAACATTTTCTGTATCTTGAAAACACCCTCTTAACTATTTATAAAATCCTATTCTAAACCAAGAAAATATGATACAGTTTTTTGAAAACTTTATGTAGAAAATATTAGTCAAATAATAAATTCAAGTGTGGGACCCACGATTTTATGGATTGCAAAATAAAAAAATATATTTAAATACTCTTACCAAATAGGCCCTTAGTTTTCTGTATCTAATTTTTGAAGTACATACCCCATTTTACCAAGAATATACATGCATCTGTTATCTTCTTAAAGTTGTGTAATTTATTACTAGGAGTAAGTAATAAATGTGGGATAGGCAACCCACCAGCATTAGAATTCCCCCCCCCCCCCCCCTCCCCTTCAAATCCTTTAATTAGTCCTGGCCCCTCCATCTTCTACAGCATTTGACTGAGAACTTCCATGAAAAAGACGAAGAGCAAAGGAGTTAATGGGCCCCCTGCAGTAATCCCATAGTAAGAGCCAAAAAAACCACAAGGAGACCTTAACCAAAACAGAAAATTGTTCTGTGAGCTGATACATGTATGAATTCATCCTCTCCACTTTTCACCAAACCCCATCCTCTTTAATCAATAGAAAAGAAACTCCCAATTTACATGGTCAAAAGCCTTTTCTATATCCAGCTTACAGATAATGCCAGGAATGACACTATTTATCCTACTATCTTCACTCATTGGCAACGAGCACCAAATCCAAAATCTGTTTTTCACCTGCGCATGCATTTTGTGATGCAGAAATAAGTTTATCCAGCACTTCTTTCAATCTATTGGCAAACACCTTTGCCACAATTTTATAGATGCTACCGATCAGACTGATGGGTCTAAAATCCCTTATATTGATAGCATCATGTTTCTTGGGGATTAATAATGCTATAAATGAGGCATTAAGGGATTTTTCTAATTTAAAGTAGTTATGAAATTCCTTAAAAACAACAAACACATCAGCTGCAACTACCCTCTAACAGTGCTGGAAAAAAGCCATTGCTGTCAATTTTGGCCAGCTTTACTCTACTACTCTCCTCTACTCCCCCTCCATCCAAACTGACCATAAAAGAAGATAATCACAAAGGAAATCTTAATTCTCTTGCCCCAGATGATAAGTTGTTTTGAATGTCACACCTAACTCTCTTGTTTTACTATCCTCTTCAGTCTGTAAACAGCTGTTGATGATTCCCTATTCATTTTTTTCGTAACTTTTCTTTTTTATTATAATGTCATACAATTTATATTAAAACAATGAATGCAGTTCCCAATGTCTTAATGCAACATAAAGGTAACACTGGATGGCGAGGAGAACATATCTCTGGGCATTTTTTTTCATGATTTATTAGGCCCAAGATTTCAGTAAACGTTGAACATTCTTTCTGGATTTCTCTATGGCTACTTATTTGGATATGCAATTTAATGGCTCTAACCAACTGCATTTTAGGTCTTTCCTTGCGTTAATGCAACCTGTGGCTATTTCTATCATCCACGTTGTGTGTCAAAATTGCTTCATCGGGAGGATGAAACTGCTGCTGAGGAGCTTGAGAAAAAGATTGCTGCAGGGGGGTCTTTTACATGTCCAATCCATAAATGCAGTGTTTGTAAACAAGGAGAGAATAAGAAAGATCCTCAGTTGCAGTTTGCTGTGTGTCGGCGTTGTCCTAAGTCATACCACAGGAAATGCTTGCCAAGGTACTTATTAATTGTTACTTACAAAAAAAAAAAATGTTATTTCTATTCTCGTTTTTTCAATACCAGCTATGAGAATATGCTCCTTTATAAGTAATATGTAGATGCTTGATGCTTGAGTTGCTTCTATCAGGAAGATTGCTTTTGAAGATATAGAGGATGAAGGGATTGTAGCAAGGGCTTGGGAAGGTCTATTACCCAACCGTATACTAATATACTGCTTGTAAGTTGTTAAAATGGGCTGCACTTTTTCCCCTTTACTATTTGGCTGTACTTATTGAATGTTTTTGTCCAATTGACCAGAAAACATGAAATTGATGAAGAACTTGGGACTCCAATAAGAGACCACGTAAAGTTCCCTGGTGTTAAGACTACTTTTGAAAAAAAGAAGGTAACGGTGGAAGAAAATAAAAAACAAGCATCAGACTCCCTCAGAAATAAAGAAAAAGATCTGTTTAAGAAGAAAAATCTTGCCTTAGATGACTCCTTCCGAGGAAGAACTGTTGTGAAAGTAGCTAGACAGAATCAGAAGTCATTCTCAGCTGTGAAGGTGGGAAATACCAAAAATAGTGATAAAGTAATATCTGGATCAGATATCTCAAGGAAAGTGAAAGTAAATAATGCATCAAGAAAGCTTTTGAATGAAAATGCAAAGTCTATCTCGATGGAGGTAGATAAGCCCTCTACTGCTGATGAAAACAAACATTCTCTAGGCTATAGGTTATTTGACCTCATGAAGTCCAATGGGAAAGTTAAGCCCAGGAAGCAGGATATGCTTAAAGGTGAAGAAAATAAGACTATGACAGTTAGGCCTGCCACCAAGAAGCTGAGCAGTTCACTACCATCATTAGATGCTGATTCTGAAAGGAGGTAAATCTTCTATTTTTACTTTTGAATACTTAAATCTTTTGTTTTAATGTAAATAATTAATATTAGGCAACCAACTATTTTAGCCTTTGAAACTTACACAAATATTTGATTTAGTTCTGTAATCTAGACTTCAAATAATTTAAAAAGTTGCAGCTAGGTCATTCCTTTAGTCAAATGTGATGGAAGATATTACAAAGCTATTTGACTGATATGGCATAAACATGGCTAGAGAAAAAAAATTCTTAAATCTTAAATGACTCTAAGGAGCTGAAAAGGTTGTTGGGGATTTAGTCAGTGCTATTTTGGTTGGCAGTTTTTAGGTGGAAAAGGTTGTTGGGTTTAAAAAGGGAAGAGAAACATAGAGAGAATGAAAAAGTTCCTTTCTTTGGGGATGGGGTGGGGTGGGTCACATCAATTGTCACATAAGAATTAACATGACTAGTCATCTGTTAGACTGACAGAAGAACTTAATTGCAACTTTTTGTATTTCTTAGGGGTTTGATTCAACTTTTAAATTTCACGAAATTAGGTTTTTCTTTATTTTCTGTATATTACCAAATTAGTTTTCTCTTTATATTACAAGGAAAATGTCATGGTCACATGCCATCTATTTTGAAGTTTAACTATGTATACTTAATGGTGTCTTATTTGAAGATATATTTCTTGCAATGTAGATTGTTGGCTTTGTTGAAAGATGCAAATAAAGCAGTAACTTTAGAGGATGTTATAGAAAAGCACAAAGTTCCCTCTACTCATGCTTACTCATCAAAATATATTGTGGACAAGACCATTACTTTGGGGAAGTTGGAGGGTTCAGTGGAGGTATATGTGCCATCTTAAGTGTTCTTACTGCTGCAAATGGATGTCATCTGTAGTTATTAATGTTGTTGTTTTTGTTATTTGTATTTTTTAAATGAAGGCGGTTCGAGACGCTTTAGGGAAGCTGGAGGATGGCCGCAGTCGTGAGGATGCAGAAGCTGTGTGCGGACCTGAGGTTCTGCAACAGATATTCAAGTGGAAGGTGGTTGCCTATCCTAGAATCTTTCAGTTCTATGAGGTTCTATTTTTTTTGGTTATCCCAAGCTAGTAATGAAGAAAGTTCCATTTTTTTTTGAAATTCTGTTCAGCGCTGCATCTAACATATCCTGTTTAGACTTGCATAGTTGTGATTTCTAGTACTAAGGTTGTGCAGTATCAAAGATGTACAAGGCACTTGTGCCTAATATGTTCATTTTACTTTTTTAATTAGATAAAAACAGACATATTTTGATGTTGGGGCATTTTGTGGATTTAAACCAGTGTTGATAGGTATGACTGAATCTTTTGTATATTTTGGGCTGTGTATAAGTTTTTTATTCAAATCAAATTATTGTTACTTCTCTTCAGGGGTGGGGTTTGTTGCCCAAAGGTTTTACTAGCTAGAGGCAAGTCCAAGGGCTCTTCTTTAAAAGGTTCCCTACGTTATTTTAAAATATATATATATATATATATATATATATATATATATATATATATATTTAAGATATAAAATTATTTTTTCTTTTTCATTTTGAGATTCAACTCTTTTTTTCTTTTTCTTTTTTTTAATGTTTTTACATTTTGATTGGTAGATTATGTATGCAGTCAAACCCACGACCTCACCCTCAACCTAGCTCTTACAAGGGGAGGAGGTCCTTGTGAGCTAGAGTCACTGGCTGATTTTTATTTTTGAATGTTATGGGTTTATATCGAGTCTGCCTACAGACAACTATTTTGACATGCTAATCCAAATTATGCTCGAGTGTCAACTTGTGGTTGGATATCACATGGGAACACCATTGGTTCTTGTGAAAAAGTGGATTGGTGCACCAAATCACAAGCTGACACTTAAGCATGTTGTGGATTTGTGTCTGGAAATAATTGTGTCTTTACAGTTTCCCGGTGTATATCGTATCACTTTGGAAGCTGCAGATTAGTCTCATGCAAATATTCTAGGGGTGATAGTGGTGTATGTTGTATTTGGTGATACATCAAATGTTACTGCATTGTGCAAACTTTTATTATATATATATATATATTAGTAGGACATATGTCACTGAAAATTTGAAAGAGGCATATCCTTTATTTCATGAATTTCAAAAAAAGGAGGTTGATTATCCTTTTCTTGCATTGTTGACTTTGGCGCCTTTGATATAGATTATAGAAAGTATCACTTTGCCTCTTGTCTGCACCATAAATTTATTTTTCCAAACAAACAAAATAGATGAGTTAAAAGCATGTCCATTGGGTTTGAGACCAAACCTTTTGGACTCTTTTTTGTTCATGTTTATGCTGGGATTGGTTATTGTAGGAAACACTATGAAATCTGTGGCCTCTGATGTTGTGTAGGTGGCTTTTTTTCAATAATTTGTGTACAGTTGTCACTATTGAAGATTTGATAGTTAAATTGATTTTTTTTTTTGGATAAATATTATTTTATTAAATGGAGATTACTACATGTACAAATGACACAATTAAAGAATTACAAAAAATGTTGTGTACAAAAGTATAGAGACGCTAAAAACAGTGGAATGGAGTTTGCTATGTGTAAAAGCCTCTGAACAAGATCAATCAAATAAAAACCTGCAAAGGTGGCTAGAAGCTGATCTCTCAAAGAAGTCAAGTCACTTTGCTCACTTGTTCCCTTAGTTTATGGAACTTTTATGCATTCTCAAGAAAGAGAAATAGTTTCAGAGTTCTGCTAAAATTCTTATATGATTTTCTTTTTCTTTTTTTTTTTGTGTGGCAAAGTTGGTTCGATAGGTTAAGATTTTATGTTTCTGGCCCCACTTTCATTTGCTTCTGGCATATGCTCTGCAGGCTTGCCTTGCCCACATGCTCATTATTTATTTTGGCAGGAAGGTCTATGTAACATTTCTGATATTTGTTGGATTAATTGTATTGTCATTGATATTAGAAGTGAGGTTTTCTCTTATTCTTATTGGATTCATTGATTTGTATTCTACAGAGCAAGCTTAGAGTATATCTTTCCCCTTTTCTTCATGGTAATCGCTACACATCCTTTGGTCGCCATTTTACAAAAGTGGAGAAACTTGAAGGGGTATAATATCTTTTTCTTTTTTTCTTTTTTTCCTTAAGGCTATTCTAATATTGTATCATTCTTTAATATTTTATTCCATTCTTGTATGTTATGTAATTATTTTTGGGTATTGATACATACTACACGGTTGGTTAGATCTAATACTGTTTATTGCGCAGTCATTTGATGGCTTAAAAAATGGGGAAGAAAAGAATAATGAGCTAAATGTCTTTTGACTCTTGCAATTTTGGTTTGAGCTGGGTTAGAGGGGGGTTTGGGAAAGCAAAAAAAATGGAGGATAATCTGTTTGAGACAGTGGGGTGCATATGTGTAACTGTGTACATAATTGTGTGCAACTGGACACAGTTATGAAGTTCACGTCAAAGTTAATGTCACATCACTTCGTCACTTCATGTCACATGTCTTCCTTGATTTTAAATTAATGTCATGAGATATTCATAGCATGTTTGTTTTACCTCTGCTGTATATATGTTGCCCTTGTAGATTTACTTCCATCAAGCCTTGGAATAGCTAAAAGCATGATTTTGAATTTGCAGATTGTTGATAAGCTTCATTGGTATGCACAAAATGGCGACATGGTAAGAATCTTTGTCCTTTGTTTATTCCAACTTCCATAGATTCTTCATGACATATGTTTATATGTTATTTTTCATGATGGTTTAAATAGTCCTGATTATAGTGATGTAATTCTCAATTATAAAAAAATATGATCATAATCTACCACTTCCATCCTATGGGTCAACTTAGCTAAAGAATATGCTACTTTGTAGGTTTTCATGAGAACATACTTAAAAGTATGTATTGTTATGAACATGTTAAGTCTAACAATTCTTTTACATAAAGCTTCACCTATGTATATGTGTTCTCTTGAAATATGTGATCAATCAAGTGATGACAGGTGTAGCCCTTTGGCTTTTGGTGTTGTGAACGTGGGTCTTACTGACCAAATCATGTTAATTTCTTATGTGATCAATTATGCACTTCAATCGGACCTTGCTTGAATATCTTCACTGACATAATTTTCCTCTTGTTGGTGACTTTTAATATAATCACCTTGTCAATCATCTTTTATTTTTGGTTTTAAGTGAGAATTACATCACTATAATCTGGAATTTTTCCATCATGAAAAATAAAAAATTAACATTATTTATATTCCAATTTCTTCATGCATATTGGTAATTTTACCTATGCAATTCACACTCCTAGTACTTTGCATCATTTTAAAGGATTTTGTCACATCAAGTCGTGATTTGAGCTTAGGAATCAGCCTTCAAAAAAGTTGGGGTTAGGTTGCCTACTAATCACCTCCTTAAACCTATAAAAATGGAAGGTTTGTCCATCGGGTACAACCAGGTACAACCTTTAATATTGTGGTGACATCTTCATAGGGGGGTTTCATGAGGATTTCTTATAAGGGAGAGTTGTCATTTATTTTTATGTGCAATTGAATCACTAAAATTGGTTCATACCAAGTTTCTCCCTTATTGGCTAATTGTATTATTAAATATTATTACACAACTTGAGGGGAGTGTTGGAAAGTATTACACTTCCCACCAATTTAAAATGAAATCCAGGGATTGGAGCAATCAATTCTATTGATATACATATAATGAACTGATAGTTGACCTATTTTCTGATTCTGTAAATTCCATTCTAAATATGGATTCCCCTGTAATGTGTAATCAACCAAGTGAATGAAAGATATAGCCCTTTGGCTTTTGGTTTTGTGGACAGAGGTCTTATTGACCAAACCACGTTAATCTCTTTTGTACTTCCTTTCTCATGTTTTCTTTATCCCATAATAAGTCAATTTTTGAAAATTTTGATTAAGCATTCTCCAATTAAAAACTAGGAAACATATTTTCCCACAAAAAAATTCTTTGTCTGGAAAAGTTTATGCAGATACTGTTTGGAATTTTGGGCAACATATACTGCCGATGGTGTGGTAATTTGCAATGTCATGGGCTGGCAGGAAGATTAAAAAAATTGTTAAGTGATTGCATACGTTTGGGTAGAATTTTGCCATGTAATCATATGATGTTTGAAATAGTTGATTATTGAGAATTTTTGTAATTAATAATTAATGGAATGAAAAACAACAAAATAATAAAAAGAAAGGAATTTGGAGAGCTCAAAATTGTTTAGATAATTTAGCTGATGAACCTTGTTCAGGAAAGTCTTCAGTCTAATCAATAATTTTATCCAATTATGGTTTTTTGTTTAATAGTAAAATTTCATTTAAAAAGCTGAAAAGGCTCCACCCATGGACACAGGAAGTGTGCAACAGATGAACCAAAATTAAAAGTTAAAATTACATCATCAATCAAGCAAATCAGGCAAAGCAGCACAAGAAAACACCCCCAAAGCACTTATCCACTCAAACAAAGTCATGAGGTATAAAAGCTACAAGTAATGAATTGATCTTTCATAGCCCTCAAAAGTCCTAGAATTCCTCTCCTGCCATAGACCCCACATGACGCAATGAGGGATAATATGGTTATTTTATTGATGCATTTATCTTGGGTAAACCGAGTGAAAATGTTGGTTGGTGGGGTTAAATTCGGAGGCACATTAATCAATCACATTTTGAGACTAAGGAGTAAGGAGACTGGTAAAACAATTAAGGTCAATTTTTATTTGTGCTAATTGTTTCTTCTTTACAGTTCTGTACAGTTGTATTGTTTTGCAACCCTTAGTCCATATCTGTAATGTGTTTTGGTTTCTTGGTAGTACCATGTTAGTAACATCATTTATTTCAGACAGTAGAACTTGTATCTGTGCTCTATATATGGGATAATAGATTAATAGTTAGAGATTTACTAGCAGAGTTTCATTGAGATGAATTGTCTGGTATCGTTGCTAACAATTATTATTGTAATTTTTATTGTCATTGTCCTGATTACGAATTGCTCCCTTGTACAGATAGTGGACTTCTGTTGTGGTGCCAATGATTTTAGTGTCCTGATGAACAAAAAGCTGGAAGAGAAAGGCAAGAAGTGTTCATACAAAAACTTTGATATTTTTCAAGCAAAGGTATCTATACCTTTCTAAGTTCTCATACTACCAGTCTTCTGAACTAGATACATTTTTTTCTATGACTTGTAAGCATGGCTGTGCTAGAGATAAACCCAAGTCAACAAAGACTTACTTTTTAAAGGGGTCCAGAAACATGGCAACGGGGGATGTTGTGTTTTTAGATGTTAATGCCCTCTTATTATTATTAGGCAAAATTATTTCAAATGGAAAGTGGCTTCCAGCTATGCTTGCTAAAGAATATGGCCTTTAGATAGATATCCTAAGCCCCATAATGTTTTAAGCACAATTACTTTTCTGAATGTGTCTATATTTAGAATTCTGTTTTTTTTTTTTTTTTTTTATGAATGAGACAACTGAATAATTTAAAGGGGGACTTTCTAGGCTCTCAAATATTTGGTGCTTCATATGTACTACTGAAAAATGATGTTTGGTATGATGAATGAATAACATACAAAGTTTATTTAATTTTCAATTGGTTTGAGATCGTATTGGGTTTGAAAATTAATTTGGAAGAATCTAAGTTAGTCCCTGTGGGAGTGGTTCCAAATTTTGAGCTATTAGTAGATGCTTTGGGTTGCAAGCAGGGTTTTCTTCCTACAAAATATTTAGGTCTTCCATTGGGTGCAAAATCAAATGAGAAGACAATCTAGAATCCCATCATTGAGAAGGTGGAAATGAGTTTAGCGGGATGGAAATGGTTGTATCTTTCCAAAGGGGCATAGTTACCTTGTTAAAAAGTACCCTATCCAATTTACCTACTTATCTTCTTTCTTTTTCCCCAATTTGGGTGGATGTAGTGAGTCATATTGAACAACTTCAAAGGAATTTTCTTTGGAGTGGTTTGGGAGATGACTCAAAACTTCATTTGTTGAATTGGTCCAAGTTAAGTTCTCCTATTCAGTCTGAGGGTCTAGCAATTTTTTTTTTTTTTTTTGATAAATAACGGAATTGTATTAATCAAAAGTCCAAGTACACTGGGGGTTTACATGGATAACAATACATCAACCACATAAATTACAAAGATCAAGCATTTCTAAAATATTAGACCAAGGAAAAAGATTAAAGGAAGAACTCCACTCCAACAAGCAAGGTGTGAAGAAGAAGAGATTTAAATTCTGAAATAGACCGTTCCCTTCGAAACATCTTGAGTTCCATTCTCACCAAATACACCATAGGACACAATGTGGGACAGCCCTCCATAAATCAATGTTTCAATGCCCACCGAAGGAACCTTGCCAACTCGAAAATAAATCAAATGGTGGCATAACCCATAGAAGACCAAATAAAGTCCACACCATAGACCATAATTCATAAGCAATAGGACAATGAATAAGAAGATGATTCACCAATTCCCCACTCTTTTTACACTTATAGCACCAATCTACAACTGCAACACCCTTGTACCATAAATTCTCAATAGTCAAAATCTTACCTACTGCGGTAGTCCAAGAGAAGAAAGCAACCCTTGGAGGACACCACACAGGTTTCCAAGGGAAAGAAATGTCAAGAGTAGAGGAAAGGGAGAGATAGTACTCACTCACTTTAAAATTCTTATTCCCTGCCAGTTTCCCACATAATTTGTCTTGACCTTCACCATTAAGGGGCATAGAATTGATAAGATCTAGAAAATTGTAAAAATTTTCCGTTTCCCAATCTTGGAGAGCTCTAGAAAAAAGATCCCAATGAAGCCTCTGGTTAGGAAAGTGCATAACATCTGCAATAAAAGACTCCTTATTACAACTAATGTTATAGAGTTCTGGAAAAGCCTCCTAAAGAGTACAGCTCCCACACCACACATGATGCCAAAATTTAATTCTATCACCAACACCAACCTTGAAGTGAACGGATTTCAAAAAGGCTGGCCAACCTTGTCTTATGGTTCTCCAAAGACTAGCACCATAAGGATTAGAGACTTCTTTTGTACACCAACCTCCCCAATCATTCCCATATTTAGTGTCAATAACCCACCTCCAGAGATGGGTTGTCTCTCTTCCATATCTCCACAACCATATTCCCAACAAAGCTTAATTGAATGTTCTCAAATTTCTAATGCCTAAACCACTAGATTGCAAGGGAGAACAAACCTAGGCCCATTTTACTAGACGGAACTCTGAATACGAATAGCAATATCCATTGGAATAGGGAAGAGAGATATGAAATAAGTTGGCAAACTTGAGAGAATGCTTTTGATTAAGGTAATTTTACCACCTTTTGATAAATATAATCGCTTCCAACTTGTTAATCTTCGCCCCATTCTTTCTAGAATAGAGTTCCAAATCGCTCTATCCTTGAATTTAGCACCCAAAGGCAATCCCAAGTAAGTCATTGGCAAAGATGACTGTCTACAACCCAGGAATGCTACAAGCTCCCCCATATTAGACACCTCTCCAACTAGAACTAATTCTAACTTAGCCAGGTTAATGTGCAACCCTGGCACCGCCTCAAAAGAGGATAAAATCTCCCGCAAATATTCAATCTGACTTGTTGAAGCATCATAGAAATTTAAAGTATCATCTGCAAAGAGTAGATGGGTCCATGAGGGGGGTATTGACCTGGTACCAACAGTGAAACCCTAGATGTGTAGAGCTAGAACCACACCATCCAACAAGCGACTTATGCCTCCATAACAATAGCAAAAAAGAGGGGCGAGAGAGGATATCCCTGGCACAGCCCCTTAGAGCTCCCAAAGAAATCCTTAGGGGAGCCATTTATCAGAATTGAAAATCTCACTATGGAGATACAAAACAAAATCCACTTTCTCCATATCTCAGTAATCCACAGCGCTGCAACATGTACATAAGAAAATTTCAACTAACATGATCAAAAGCTTTCTCCACATCTAACTTACATAAAACCCTAGGTATCCCTGCCTTGAGCCTACTATCCAAACACTCATTAGCAAGTAAGGTAGAATCTAGGATTTGTCTATCCAAAACAAAGCAAGCATTTTAAGACTCAGAGATAATCCTAGTAATCACCGTTCTTAGCCTTTTAGCCAACATCTTGGAAATGACTTTATAAATACTGCCCACTAGACTAATGGGTCTAAAGTCTCTCAATTAGAAATTTGAGATGCTTTAATGAAGCGTTGTTGGGAAAATGGTTGTGGAGATTTGGGTCTGAGATAGATGCGCTATGGAGAAGGATGCTAAGGGTTAAATATGGAAGTGAGGAGGCAACTTGGTGCACCAACTCTATTCTAGGCCCTCATGGGGTGAGTTTATGGAAGACTATTAGTAGTGGCTGGTCTACTTTTTCTCACTATATTAATTTTGAGATTGGAGATGGAACTAGAGTGAAATTTTGGCATGATATCCGGTGTGGGGATAATCCTTTCAGTGTGTGTTTTCCAGAGTTGTTCAAAATTTGTAGTGCTAAGGAGACTTATGTGGCTAATCTCATGAAGTTCCCCAATGGGGTTCATATGGAGTTCTCGCGTGCTATTCAGGATTAGGAATTGGAATTTTTGTCCAATTTTATGGATGTTATGTACGGAGTCTCCTGGTGAGGATAAGATATGCTAGATATTTCGTAAGAGAAGGGGCTTTGAGGTGAGTAGCTATTATCGGACCTTATTGGGTGTATGCAACTAGTCTTTCCCTTGGAGTTGTGTTTGGAAGCCAAAGGTTCCTTCCAAAGTTGCATTCTTTGTTTGGACTACAGCTTTGGGGACTATTTTGACTATTGATAATTTACATTTGAGGAAAGTGTGGATTCTAGATTGGTGTTATATGTGCAAAAAGAATGAAAAATTGATAGATCGTATTTTGTTACATTGTCCTATTATTTTAGAGTTGTGCTCTATGGAGTTCACCTTTGGTATCTACTGGGTAATGCCAAAGACTTTGGTTGAACTCCTTGCATGTCGGCAAGGTAAACTTGGTTTGCATCGTAATGGAGTTATTTGGATGGCTGTCCCTCATTGTTTGATGTGGTGCATTTGGTTGGAGAGAAATAACTGGAGTTTTGAAGATTCTGAAAGGACATTGGCATATTTAAAACTATTCTTCTTTAAAACACTACTGGATTGGATGTCTATCATAGGAAGTCTTTCTATTTTTTTGGTTTATGATCTGATGGATGCTTCTAATTTAAGGTTTTTGATTATTTTGGTCCCCAGCTATATACTTCTTATATACTTGGGTGACTCTTTTTTATGAAATGAATAATATTTACATTACTTATCAAAAAATTTCAATTGGAAATAATATAGTCTAATACCTAATTATATCGGTTACCATCCTGAGAATGAACGTTAATAAATATAAGAACCGTTGGAATTTACTTTCAGTTCTTCATTTTGATCATTTCATAGTTTTTCTCTTTTTGGTATTGCTATATTATGTCATTTTGTTGGGTGCTAGACTCTCACTCTCTTCCCAAGTGTGTGTGTGTGTGTCTGTGTCCATGTGCTTATATTGTTATTGGGTTGTGTTTTAAACCTTTGCCAGAATGACTTTAATTTTGAGAAGAGGGATTGGTTTACTGTCAAACCAAATGAGCTACCCACAGGATCGAAATTGGTAAGAAATGATATCTTGTTTCCATTTAAAAACGTAAATGAATTTTTGCAGGAAAATGATTCACTATTTGTTTCTTTCTACTTGAGCAGATCATGGGGCTAAATCCTCCTTTTGGAGTCAAAGCAGCTTTGGCAAACAAGTTCATTGATAAAGCTCTTGAGTTTAACCCCAAACTCATTATTCTCATTGTTCCATCAGACACATACAGGTACTACTTTGCAGTCCGTCTCTCTCTCTCTCTCTCTCTCACGCCCACACACACACACACACATGTACCTCTACAGTTCTTGCTTTTAGCCAGGATAGTTGAAAGGAAGTTACATTATGAATTGATTTTTCACATTTGTTGCTTTTCACCAGGTTAGATAAAAAGAAAAAATCTTATGATCTTATTTGGGAGGATGGAAAATCTTTATCAGGAAAGGTAAAGTAATGTTCTTTTTGGTTTCTCTGTGGTGGCCAAATCTAAATTATTCTTTCTAGAATGGCATGGTTAATGCTGGCTTTTCTTTGTATTTCCCTTTCAGTCATTTTATCTGCCTGGATCGGTTGATGAGAATGACAGACAAATGGATCAGTGGAATTTACATGCACCTCCACTGTCCCTTTGGAGTCGTTGTGATTGGACTGATAAACACAAAGCCATAGCTGAAGAACATGGTCACCTCCTCAAGCAACAAGAAGAATCAGACATGGAAAAGAATCATCCTGAGAATATAATCCATGATCATCCAGTGGACAATCAAAATCATTATGGTAATGCTTCCATGCAGACTGATGATCCCACAAAAAGAGATAGACTGGAAATATTCAGAGGTGGGTCGATTGTCATGCAAGGTAATAAAGAAAGCCCCACTTGCATCAGTGGTGATAGAGTAAACCTTGAGAGTGAGGGCCGTGGGAAGAACCAGCCCAGTGAGACATCTGTAAGAAAGAGGAAACGTGATAAAGAACATGGAAAAGGAATGGGTGAGAAATCACCGGAGAACAAATTGGATGGTGGCAGGACTCGCCGTTCTCCATCCAATGCAGTTGATGGAAGACCTTCACTGGAACATCTGCATTCCAAATCCCCTGAGATGCCCTCACATGCTGAGCTTGGTGAGAAGGGCCAGGAACGCAGCAGGCCTCGCCGTTCTCCACCCAATGTGGTTGATGGCAGATCCTCACTGGAACGTCTACATTCCAAGTCTCTTGAGATGCCTTCACATGCTGAGCTTGGTGAGAATGTTCAGCATTTTGAGCCCAGCATATCTGGTTCTCATAAGCAGTTTGCAGCAGCTTATGGTGGGAGCCCGGCTAACAAACCCAATGAGATGGGCAGCACATATAATCGGAATGGTGATGACCCTTACTTAACTGGGACTATCCATAGAATGTCAACTGGTGTTAGTCCTGGTTCTGATTATAGGGCTAGAAGCGTGGAGGAACAGCTTCCGGGGTACACAAGGGACAGCTCAGATGGTCTTGGTTACAGATATAATATTACTCAGGTGGAAGAGAACTTCCAGAGGGACAGAGAAATAAGGACACGGCTTCGCTATTATGGACAGCTTGAGCCTGATCTGCCAAGATATAATTTTCTAGCAGGTCATGATTCTGGATATGGCCACATTGGATCAGTGTCATCTACTTATGTTCATCCAGCTCCACCAGCTGATTTGTCTTACAGGATGAATACATCAGCAATGCAGCGATATGCACCCCGATTGGACGAGTTGAACCACACAAGGATGAATACTTTAGGATCTGAGCCGCATCTGATGAATAGAAACAGCTTTTATGATCCTCGAGCACCCCCACCTGGGTATCAAGGCAGCCCGATGGGTTTTGCTCCTGGTCCTCACAGTTCCTATTCACACCAGAATTCAGCAGGTTGGCTGAACGAGTAGTTATGTCACCACATACCTTTTAGGCTTTATCCTTAGCTGTTGACTGGCTAGGCTCTTAGGCTCTTATAGTTGAAGTTGTTTTGTACATCACTTTACAAGTTCAAAGTTGCTTCTAGTCCTTCAAGTGGAAGCTTCTGCTCTTTTTGATGCAATTTGTTCATTAGATAGTTTTTTTTTTTAATACATCATTGTATTTTTTTTTTTTTCTCCTTGCTGTTTAATTGATCTCCATGGGAATGATGAAGTATACAAAATTACGACGCAAAGTAGTAAGCTCGTTATGAACCATCAACGCGGTTTGTCAAACATACCTTATGAGCTGATTTAAAATTGTAGTTCTGCAAAGAAACAGTAAAGCTTGCGGTTGCCCTCAAATCTAGAAACTTTACACCGCTCACTGATTTAGCGCAATGTCTGTATGGTCTACATATTTAAAAATTCTGGGTCCCCACAAAAGCAAACCCAAGCACTGTATTTTTTTTTTATTTAGAAAATAAGTTAAACTGAGGCTTAAATTAATTGTAGAACTGCAATCGGGGAAAATTCTTAGGTACTCTCGAAATATAGTGAAATTTTACTTCCTCCTCTCACGTTCATAATGGACCTCATCATGAATTTAATGAGCGGACTCCGCCATGAATGTGAGAAGAGGGAACACTATTCTCCGTGCTCCGAGAGTACCTAAGAATTACTCTATTATTGACTGACCCGTCATGCTAAAACTACTAAATTTCTAATGCTGTAGCCCTAAAGTGATCCCATATTAAATGTCATTTTTAAATTAAGTAGATCCAGAGCCAAAGACCTGCAGCCGCCACCTCAAATCAAGAACTTCATCAAGGTATAGATCATAGTCATCGCTACTCGGTCGCTGCTAGAAAGAGAGGCAAAAAAGAAATGGATTCTGAAATCAAGAACCTCATAAAGGTATGGTTCACAGTCGTCGCATCTCTTTGTTATTGTTACTACATAGTTGCAAGGATCCCAAGAGGAATGATAAGGCTCCTCTTCCTCCTCCCCATCCTTTACCTCTTCACCATGCTCCCTTGTAACATCAACTCTATCAATCTTGGTGGCCCCACTGCATTCTTCCTCGGCTGGCTTGGCAACTTCAAGCTCCTTCTCTTTGCCTTTGACCAAGGCCTTTTATCACCACCCCCACAAAAACTTCTTCATTTCATATCCATAGCTTGCCTTCCCATTAAACTCAAACAAGACCCACCTCTCAACACCAAAAACAATAAAAACCCATCTCACAAAAACACCCCAAAATCCTACAAAAGTGCCTAGATCTATCTTGTTGATTATGAAAGCCTTGTTTCTTGCCATGATAATACATGCCTATGACAATAGACCAAATTTACATCCATATGTTATTTGAACTCTCTACTGTTTCCACATCTACCTTGCTGTAGAAATTGTCCTAGCCTCGGCTACTGCCCCAGTTCAAGCCATTTTTGGGTTTGAGATCGAGCCACAATTCAATGAGCCCTAACTTGCCACCTCACAACAAGACTTCTGGGGCTATAGGTGGAACCTTATTGTTACTAATATTTTACGACCTACCGTTTACATTCCCGTCTGTCGTTTTTCTGCTCATTTAATTGGGCCACGTTGGGCTAGTCTACCAGCCATTATTTCAGCATTTTTAGTGTTAGGCCTCTCTCATGAAGTAATATATTTTTACTTCACACGTGTATCCCACGTGGGAGGTAACATGGTTCTTTGTCTTACATGACATATGCACGGTTATTGAGGTTGTTGTGAAGAAGGCGGTGACCGACAAGTGGCAGTTGCACCGAGCAATTTCAAGGCCATTGACGGTCGGGTTCGTAGCAGTGACTAGTGGTTGGCAGTTCTTTCCACAATTAATAAAGAATGGTGTGGATATAAAGGTCATTGAGGAGTACTCCATTTTTATTGATTTTGTCAAAGTCAACCTATCATTGCAATTGCCCTTGGACAAAAGTTAGTGTGAGGTTCCGAGGACCCCAGAACCCGAAGACCCGAAGAAAGGAAGGCCGACATGCATTAAGCAAGGTGAAGTAAAGGAATAAGGGAAGTTACCTAAGGGTACCCGAAGATGATGTGGCATGGGCATTGCTGACATAAGGGTTACAAATATCCGAAGGTGGCAGGCTAATTTAGAGGGATGCATTAAATGCCCGGCAACAACCATTCTGGCAGCATTAATTGGAAGATACCAATTCAATCTATTGCATTAATATGGATATGACCTGAACAGTGCTGAACGCAAAGTTAGAACTCTGCTCCATTACCGACAGACAGGTGTCAGAGGGAAAAGCATAGTAGATTGTGAGGTGTAAGGCCATGATGAAAAGAGCAAATGGTATAAATAAGAGTCAGGACACTACGGAGAAGGGGGGTTTTTGTTGTTGATCCCTCTCTACCAAATGTATTGTATGAGGACTTTTAGTGAATAAACAAACAGCAAAGTTTATGCGTTTTTGGTCCTTACAATTGGCGCCGTCTGTGGGAACAACAACAACGTAATACATTTTATCTAGAAGTGTATGGCGGAAGTGTATCTAGAAGGGGAAGAATCAGTAAGTTCACGAAGCAGGGACGTAGTTGTAAGTCTCCAGTGTGACAAAGAGAAGGGACATACCTCAGAAGTGGGGAAAGCACATGATGGCGGTCAGGGGGTTGAGCAACGATCACTAACTGAGGGCCATATGTCTCGCGACGAGGTATTGCAACAGATGCAATCTGAGATAGCTTATTTACGTAAGTGCGTGGATAGTAGGAAGCGGAGACGTAAGTATAATGCTAGCTCTTCTAGTGACAGTTCAGAAGCAAGCCTTGGAGGAATTCATCCTCCAGTATTTGAACCTAATCGAAGCGTGACACGTGTCAGTGTGTCTTCGGGCGCTAGGGCAAAGCAACAGAAGGAGACAAGGATGTCTGGTGCTGATGGGGTATATCGTGATGACGAAAGTGATGCAATGGGTAAAGCCCTTAGACAAATTGCCAAATCCCCTTTCGTGGCCAGGATAAATAGGGCAAAGCTACCTCGTAGGTTTTCTCAACCCATCTTCACTATGTATAACGGGAGGACTGACCCTGTCGAGCACGTTAGTCATTTTAGTCAGAAGATGGCCGTTTATTCGAATAATGAGGCATTGATGTGCAAAGTTTTTCCCTCCAGTTTGGGGCCCGTGGCTATGAGGTGGTTTGATGCCTTGGCAGAAGGTTCTCTAAGGTCTTTTGAGGACTTGACTAGGGCATTTGGAGCAAGGTTCATAACTTGTACTAGGATTCCAAAACCGTTGGACGCTCTACTGTCTATGTCTATGAGGGAAGGCGAAACACTCAAAACCTATTCTGACCGATACTGGGAAACGTATAACGAAATTGATGGGGATGTGGAGAGTGTAGCCGTGAGAACTTTCAAGGTGGGTCTTCCTACGGAGCATGGGTTAAGGAAGTCTTTGACAATGAAGGCCGCGATAGATATGCGTCAGCTTATGGACCGGATAGATAAGTATAAACGGGTAGAAGAAGATCAGATGCAAAGCAAAGGAAGAATAAAAGGGTATCTGGAGAGGAAGGATCTTCGGGTAGGGGGGTTTCAGGGTGTTCGGTCCAAACGAGACTTTCCAAGCCATTCGAGGACCGCCGAGTCTCCTCAAGTTAACTCACTGTTTAAAGAACCTGTGCATCACATACTGAAGAAAATTCGGCATGAGCCATATTTTAGGCCACCCAATAAAATGAGTGGAGATGCATCCATGAGAAATCAAAACCTCCACTGCCATTACCACCAGGATAAGGGACACAACACGGAGGAGTGCCGGACACTACGCGATCATTTGAATCAATTGATCAGGGCTGGGAAGATCAATCACTTATTGGCAAAGCCGGATGGGAAACAGGAACAACTTGACACTCGAAAATATTGGGGTCGGGCCCCTTAGCCATCTTTAGGAACTATTAACGTCATCTTGACCCAGCCGAGAGGAGAATTTGGGAAACCTTCTCGGGTCATGACCGTTCAAAACAAGTGTGGGGATGAAGACATAGAAGAGAATCATCAAGTAAACAAACGAATGAGATCCTCGGCGATGCCCCTATTGGGTTTTTCTGATAAGGATAAAAAGGGAACGTTTCAACCCCACGATGATGCATTGGTCGTCACAGTTCGTATCGGGGGATATGATATGAAACGAGTCTTGGTGGATGATGGAAGTGGTGCCGAGATTATGTATCCGGACCTATTCAATGGGTTAAAGTTGAAAGAAGAGGACTTGGAGAAATATGACCATCTGTTGGTCGGTTTTGATGGAAACCAGGTGATCCCACGGGGAATATTAGCTTTCCCGTGCAGGTGGAGGGTTCCGAGGTACAAGTAAACTTCATAGTTGTTATGGCATACTCTCCATACACGGCCATTTTGGCTAAACCATGGTTGTATGCAATGGAGGCAGTTTCCTCTACTTTACATGTGATGGTGAAGTACCCTATACGAGGAGGCGTGGGAGTATTACATGGTAGTCAAGTGGTGGCCAGGCAGTGTCTAATGTCTGCCACTGTTCGTACAGGCCGAGGTTCGTTGGAGGGAGAAGATCTTGAGACATCATAGCAATTAAAGGAGGCTGCTCGGGACGTCGGCCTAGTTGAGGATGAAGGCTCTGCCGAGCATCTAACCAAGGTGATTATTGGGGAAGATGAAGAGAAATATTTTCAAGTCGGATCCAAGCTGCCGGTACAGGAGAGAGAAGAGTTGATTCAATTCTTGCGGGATAATATTGATGTCTTTGCATGGACGACCTATGATGTACCAGGAATTAATCCAGAAGTTATCTGCCACCATTTGAATATTAACCCCCATGTGACGCCTAGACAGCAACCTCCTCGGCAAGCATCTCAAGAACACGCAGAGGCAGTTAAAGAGGAGGTTGGTAAGCTAAAGCAAGCTAGTGCGATCAAGGAGATCTTCTATCCTGAGTGGCTGGCCAATACTGTCGTGGTGAAAAAGAAGAATGGGAAATCGAGGGTCTGTATTGACTTTACAGATCTAAATAAGGCATGTCCCAAGGATCCTTTCCCTATACCCAGAATTGATCAATTGATGGATGCAACTGTGGGGCACCCCCGAATGAGCTTCTTGGATGCATTCCAAGGGTATCATCAAATCCCTTTGTCACTAAATGATCAGGAAAAGACGGCTTTTTGTGCCCCTAATGGTAATTACCATTACCGAGTGATGCACTTTGGTCTAAAGAATGCAGGGTCCACTTATCAACGAATGGTGACCAGGATGTTTGATGCGCAATTGGGGCGTAATATGGAAGCTTATATCGATGACATGGTGATTAAAAGTAGGAGGACAGAAGACCATTTGACAGATTTACAGGAAACCTTCTCGGTGTTAAGAAAGTATAAGTTACGCTTGAATGCATCAAAGTGTTCCTTCGGAGTGGGCTCGGGAAAGTTTTTAGGGTACATGATTACTCATCGGGGAATTGAAGTTAATCCTGATCAAATTAAGGCTGTCTTAGGTTTGCATCCCCCTCAAAACCCGAAAGAAGTGCAGAAGTTAGCTGGAATGATCGCAGCCTTGAACAGGTTCATTTCACGGTCTTCAGACAGGTGCCACCCATTTTATCGCCTTTTGCACAAGTGGAAAGATTTCCGGTGGTCTAATGAATGCAACTTGGCTTTTGAGGATTTAAAGCAATACTTATCTAGACCACCGATATTATCAACGCCTGAGAAGGAAGAAGTGTTATATGCTTACCTGGCCGTCACAAATCACTCCGTAAGTCTTGTCTTAGTACGGAATGACGATGGGGTCCAGAAACCAATATATTACATCAGCAAGTCTTTGCAAGAAGTAGAACAGCGATATCTACTGTTGGAAAAAAGTGCTTCTAGCCGTGGTGCATGCAACAAGGAAATTGCCCCATTACTTCCAAGCTCACACCATAGTAGTACTCACTCAATTGCCTCTGCAAGCTATCATGAGGAAGTCGGATTATACGGGTCGTGTAGCAAAGTGGGGAACCAAACTGGGAGCTTATGATATCAAGTATATGCCCCGGACAGCTATCAAAGGGCAAGTCCTTGCTGACTTCGTTGCCGAGTTCACGGAAGGTCAGGTTAACCACGAAGATGCCGTGATGACAGTAATGTCCATTGGGATGGAAAATATCACTCCTTAGGAAGTCTACACGGATGGGGCATCAAATCGAAAAGGATCCGGGGTTGGAGTTGTGTTAATATCTCCCGAAAAACTAGTCATTGAAAAGTCATTAAAGTTGGGATTCCCAGCCACTAATAATGAGGCCGAGTACGAGGCTCTCTTGGTGGGCTCCCAGATGGTTAAACATTTGGGAGGAAAGGTAGTGAGGTTATTCTGTGACTCCCGATTAGTAGTAGGGCAAGTTAATGGAGAATTTGAAGCAAAAGATGAACGAATGAAAAGCTATCTCAAACGGGTACGAGGGGTGTTGGGTTTGTTTGACAGTTTCGAGGTGCAACAAGTCCCAAGGGGACATAATGCTCACGCTGATTCATTAGCAATGTTAGCCACTTCACTGGGTTCGAAGTTACCGCGTATGGTCATGGTGGAGGATTTACTGTCCTCTAGCGTGACCAACATCTCTGCAGTACGGGTTCACAGCGTTCATGTTGGTCCAAGTTGGATGGATCCGATTGTAGCTTTCTTACAGAACGGAATACTACCTGAAGATAGAACGGTGGCCGAGAAGGTACGAAGAAGCGCCCCCCGTTACTGGCTATCAAAAGAGCAAAAACTCTACAGACGTTCTTACACAGGGCCGTACCTGCTTTGCGTACATCCTGAAGCCGTGGAACCTCTGCTGGAAGAATTGCATGAAGGTGTGTGTGGGAGTCATACTGGAGGGAGATCACTAGCTCATAGAGCCATGACCCAAGGGTATTGGTGGCCGAGCATGCAGAGAACCTCACAAGATTATGCCAAGAAGTGTGATCAATGTCAAAGGTTTGCGCCTAGCATACATCAACCAGGAGGTAACTTAAACCCGTTATCTAGCCCATGGCCTTTCGCTAAGTGGGGTTTAGATATCGTCGGACCTTTTCCTCAGGCACCAGGTAATAGGAAATGGCTCATTGTCGGCACAGATTACTTCACAAAATGGGTGGAGGCCGAGCCCTTAGCCAATATTAGGGATGTGGATGCGAAGAAATTTATCTAGAAAAATATCATAACTCGCTTCGGAGTCCCATATACTTTGATTTCTGATAATGGGCTTCAATTTGATAGCAAGGCTTTCCGACGGTACTGCGCAGAAATGGGAATAAGAAATGGATATTCAACACCGTCCTATCCTCAAGGAAATGGTCAGGCCGAAGCAATAAATAAAGTCATCCTGGCAGGTTTGAAGAAACGATTGGATGATGCTAAAGGAGGCTGGGTAGAAGAATTACCCCATGTATTATGGGCTTATCGCACTACACCCCGAAGATCGACAGGTGAGACTCCCTTTTCAATGATGTATGGAATGGAAGCTATAATACCATTAGAATCGGGTTTTCCCACCCTGAAGTCCGACCAGTATGACGAAGCGAGCAATCATGATAGGATGTGTGACTGTTTAAATACTATTGAGGAAAGGAGAGAAATAGCTAATGTGAAGATGGGCAGCTATCAGCAGAAGCTCAAACAGACATACGACAAGGGAGTTAGGTCCAGGCCCTTGCTACCAGGAGATTTGGTACTGAGAAGAGTAGTGGGGGTAGCAAAAAATCCTGCTTGGGGAAAATTGGGTCCTAATTGGGAGGGGCCGTATAAAATTACCTCAGTAGCAGGTGTAGGGGCTTATCGTTTAGAAGATCTGGATGGAAGGGTGATTCCTCGCCCTTGGAATGTAAATAACTTACGACGATATTATTATTAAGAAAAGGATCTCTTTTTGCGTATGATTTTTGTTCGTTTCAATTCTGTGTCAATCAAAATACAAGTGTTAAACTGACCTTAGTTCTTGTTCAGCTCCTCGGGCCACAAGTCTAAGAGAAATTAATCACTTGCAAAAAAATACAAGTGTTAAACTGACCTTAGTTCTTGTTCGGCTCCTCGGGCCACAAGTCTAAGAGAAATTAATCACTTGCAAAAAAAATACAAGTGTTAAAACTGACCTTAGTTCTTGTTCGGCTCCTCGGGCCACAAGTCTAAGAGAATTAATCACTTGCAAAAATACAAGTGTTAAACTGACCTTAGTTCTTGTTCGACTCCTCGGGCCACAAGTTAAGAGAATTAATCACTTGCAAAAAATACAAGTGTTAAACTGACCATAGTTCTGTTCGGCTCCTCCGGCCACAAGTCTAAGAGAAATTAATCACTTGCAAAAAATACAAATGTTAAACTGACCTTAGTTCTTATTCGGCTCCTCGGGCCACAAGTCTAAGAGAAATTAATCACTTGCAAAAAATACAAGTGTTAAATTGACTTTAATTCTCGTTCGGCTCCTCGGGCCACAAATCTAAGAAAAGTTAACCATTTGCAAAAATATAAGCGTTGAACTGATTTCTATCCTTCTTTGGTTCTACGGACCATAACACAAGAATCATAAATCCGGCAAGGTTAAGGCTAAGGGATCTCAAGCATCCAAGCATTAGCACAAATCATTAGGCCATGTCGCATATTAACATAGGGAATCTCATGCCTTCTCTTACGAACGTAAAAAATAGTGAAGTTATGGTGCCCAGGATGAGCTTTTTGAGCCCCTTAAAACCACAAGTATGATGAACAATTTTAAGGTAATCTTATGATTTTGAATTCAAGTAAGCGTCTATATGAATGCGTGCAAAGTGACAATTGGATGGCATCACATTATAATAAGAATTGTGCATGAAACCAAAAAGAGAAAGGCTAAGTATTAATCTCTTAAAAAGTGTTCGGTACAAAATTGGGGTCATCATATAGCCCCTTACATCCGTAAAAAGAAAAAATAAGAAATAAGGCAATAACTACAGAATGACTAAGCAACAGGTTGCTTGTCCTTTCTTTTCTCTGGGTCTTTTTCTTTTTTCTTCTTTTTTGGCTCATCAGCCAAATCACCCTCAATTACTTCATTCGCGGGCTGAATTGGGGGAGAAGGGTCCTTGGTGACTGGGGCATCAGAAGGAACAGAAGCAGGGATGGGCACTTCAGGATCATTTGTTGATGTTGGGGGAGCAGGAGCTAGGCGCAATGCCGGGGGATAGTAAACGTTGTCGGGAGTATGGAGTACTGCGTCAGCATCTACCCCCGCAGCGTCCAAAGCACGACCTCACACCTCCGAACAGAACGCTCTAGCGACCCCTCTAAGTTGGGCAGTTAAGCTGTCAGAAGCTTTTTTCATCCCAGCATCGTACGCTGCTTGCTCGGCAGCAGCCTGCTCTTACTCCTTCTTAGCCAGCAATTCCTGCGCTTTTTTGAGTTCGACAACGGTAAGGGCGAGCCTGCTTTGAGCCTGTTTTTGGGCCTCGAGAGCAAGATTTGCTTGCGACTCATAGCTTTTCAGGGTCGACTCAGCATTCTTGTGAGCTTTTTCTACCTCCGACAGGCGAGTGAGTGTCTCTTTTAAGTTCAACTCGGCTTCCTTTTGTGCCTTCACTGCCGCCTCGGTATTTTGATCCGCTTTTCGGGCAAGATCCAGTGAATGATCCACCCACTCCTCAGCCATAAATGAAGCCTGGACCGCCTATAATATATTCGAGTTAGTAAAGTTAGTCATAATAAAGAGTAACTCATATACGGAATGTGCAAAGACTTAGAAAATACCTTGGCTAAGTCCTGCTTCAAAGACAAGAAAACTTCCCTCTTACGGAAGGACCGCAGCTCTGCCATGTCTTCAGGAAGGCATAGAGCCTTCTCTAGACACTCGGCCACCAGGCTCGAGCTTCCCTTCTTCGAGTCCCTCAAGTTAGCATCATCCATGAAAAGGCTACCCGAGCTAAGGGTAAAGCTGGGTCGCCAGGCTGACGCCTTCTTTATAGATTCACTACTGGGGTCCTTAGACGAACCAGTAGGAGCAGCTTTTTTGGAAAGGGCTTTCCCAGCCCTGGTATCTTTAGTGGAAGGGTCAAGACTCTCCCCTTTCTCAATTTCTATCACGTGTTTGCTGCTTTGGCCCCTCTTCCGTATTTTATCCGCCGCCTTCGAAGAAGGTGTACGGGTAACAGCCGGAGTGACTGGACGAGGTGGTACCGGAATCGCCGGTGAAGAGTCGCCTACGTGCGCCTGTAGTAAGGCTAACAGATCGGGCTCTTTCTCTTGAAAACCCATTTCGCTGGCTGATGGATTGGAGCTGGAAGGAGCGTCTGGACGGTAGAACACCTCAAAGTCCTTCTCGGTCACCTCGGGAGGATTTGGCTCGGGCGTGGCAGCTCTTTCCTCGGCGACAAGGTTAGCAGCTTGGTCCAAGGGGGGATAAAGTAACTGGGCGGCAAAAGGAGCAGGAAGCTGTGCGTCTTGAGTTCCTGCAGGAGAAGGTGCGAGCAGTAGGAATCCAGGGGCTGCAACGTCAATCCGAGCTAATCGTAGATCTCTTGCTCTGATTACGTTCTTCGGGTTTTGGAAGCATTTGGTGGATGGAGTGTACCCGAGGATGATGTGGGCTGCTCGGAGTTGTCCGTCCCGGTGCACAAATATTTCTGACCGAAGAATCCGGTTTAAATCAGCTCGATTCACAGCAGATAAGTTCGGAGCGGTATGAAATTCGTCTGCAATAAGGAATGAAATTGTTAGAATGAATAAGTTAAACAAAGCAGAACACATGAAAACTTTGGTCATTCCTAAGTGCCAGGTCAGTCTTCGGGAACACTACCTGGCGTCCCTTCTCGGGTAGGGCAGTGTAAGCCGTCATGCCAGTTGCCCGAGACGACAAGGTAATCTTCGTCCATCCCTTTACTCGAATCGGGTAAGCAAGAGATCAGCCTAACGGAAGGGAATCTACATTTCATGTAGTATTTAGTCCTATCCCCTTTTTGGCAGTTGTACACCCAATTTACATCTTGCCATGTCAAATTGGTCCCCATCTTTCGGTTAAGCGTGTCTACGCATCCTAAAATTCTAAGGACGTTTGGGGAACATTGTGAAGGGGTAAGCCTATAGTTTATTAAAAAATCCCTAGTTACCCTACCCATAGGAATCTCCATGCCCCCCTCGATGAACGCAATCATGGGAATTAAAACGGACTCAGGGGGGCGAGGTGCGAGTGGAATCTCTTCTTCCTCACAATACGTGATGTTTACGTCATTAGGAATCCTATATCGGTTTTTAAAGGCAGCCTTTTCCTCATCCGTGTTTACTAGCTTAGCGTACCTACCCATTAATCCCCGCGGTAAGAGAAGAGAAGCAAGCAAATAGAGAGAAATGAAAGGAAAATGAACACACCTCTGAAGATCGCTTAAAGATGGTCCTCGGGAGCTCACTCTTCTTTCAATCCTTTAGAATGCCAAAATGAGCCACATCCAGCCAAAGGGAGTGCTTTTATAGGGGAGGGGTAAAAGAAATAAGAGCGGTAACTTTCCCGCTCATAATTGAACGCAGGATCTGAACCGTACATTACCCATCCAGCCGTAGAACGTGCACGGGAAAAGAAACGCCAGGTTCCATAAATGCTCCATCATGGGATACGAGGCGCCAGATGCGGGTCGTGGGGCAGCGAAAAGACGGCTATACGTGTGAAAGCAAAGGGAAGATAAGAAGCGTGTGTAAGATGTTAAAACTTGGTTATTAACTAATCATTAATAACTCAAGTATTAAAGGGGATGTTGTGAGGTTCCGAGGACCCCAGAACCCGAAGACCCGAAGAAAGGAAGGCCGACATGCATTAAGCAAGGTGAAGTAAAGGAATAAGGGAAGTTACCTAAGGGTACCCGAAGATGATGTGGCATGGGCATTGCTGACATAAGGGTTACAAATATCCGAAGGTGGCAGGCTAATTTAGAGGGATGCATTAAATGCCCGGCAACAACCATTCTGGCCGCATTAATTGGAAGATATCAATTCAATCCATTGCATTAATGTGGATATGACCTGAACAGTGCTGAACGCAAAGTTAGAACTCTGCTCCATTACCGACAAACAGGTGTCAGAGGGAAAAGCATAGTAGATTGTGAGGTGTAAGGCCATGATGAAAAGAGCAAATGGTATAAATAAGAGTCAGGACACTACGGAGAAGGGGGGTTTTTGTTGTTGATCCCTCTCTACCAAATGTATTGTATGAGGACTTTTAGTGAATAAACAAACAGCAAAGTTTATGCGTTTTTGATCCTTACAGTTAGTATCCCATTTTTCAAAAGTGCATACCACACTTGTATGTTGTATCTTCATTTGTCCGCAGTCCCTACAATTACAAAGTCACATCTATTTGTTCGTGTAGTCAATAGCTTAGAAATATATTCTTCACAATGGATGAAACTTTGTACAATGAAACAAAATAAAGAAAAAAA
Organism: Castanea mollissima; assembly: GCA_014183005.1. Taxonomy (NCBI): domain Eukaryota; kingdom Viridiplantae; phylum Streptophyta; class Magnoliopsida; order Fagales; family Fagaceae; genus Castanea; species Castanea mollissima. Next base: position 50,306,845 of record JACAVU010000005.1, on the reverse strand, counting down.
ATTCTTTTAAAAATGCTCTTGAATGGTTCACACTTGTGTTTATAACTTCATTACTTGATCTTATATATTTTATGATGCTCTTTTGCTTTATTATTATTATTATTATTGCTTGGTTCATTGCTTTATTATTATTTTATGATGTTCTGTAATGGGCTTCTAATGCACTTGATGATAGTATCGTTGAGTGGTCAGATGTCAGAGTAATTAAAAAAAATAAGAGTGGTCACAATGTGTTAGACAATTATATTTTGCTTAACCTTTTATTTAATTTAATTGTTTGACGAGTAATCGTTAGTACTTCTATGCATGGCCTTCCTATCTCATTTATGGGGAATTATACTATGAATTTAATTAGTGAAATTCATTATAAATATAAATGTGAGAAAAATAAACACCATATCACTATACTCATAAAGCACCAAATTATTATTTGTGTGTAACTATTATGTTTTGAGTGCAAAAAAATTGAGCTGAAATTAGCAATTTTCTTATAGATGGAGGGTTTGGTATTGTATGTTACAACTCTGGAATAAAATTCAGCATCCATGTGTTGTCAGGCTTTATAAAACTTCTTTCATTACTTTAAATAATAATAGGTTGCAACATTTTTGCTTCTTTTACTATGATTTTGCATCCCGGCTATGCTTCTTGATCAATTTGTGATAAGTGCACCAGGTTCTTGAATATGCTTTTGCCTAGTTTCACAGCTCTAATTTGTTCGAGTGCCAATTTATCTTTAAGTTTCACACTTCTAAGTCCCAAGCCCCCTTGATTTGTACAATTAGAATATTATTTAATGGATAAAAGTAAAACCTAGGTACAAATAGTTAGGCATTGTATATTAGGTTCTCTAATTAAATTTAACTTGTATTGACCAATTCAATTATACGATTATAAATTTAAAAGTCATAAGAAAAGATAATATTGTTCTTGTTGCATTCATAAAAATATGTCGATGAATTCCTTTTCTTTTTTTGAGTAAAAAAAAAAAAAGTAATGGCTAAATTTATTTACTGGTTGCTTTTCATTGGTGGCTGAAGCTTCAGCTATAAGATTGGGAATGCAAGTTGCTAGCAAAAAGAATTGGAGTATAGTTGTATTAAAGAGAGACTCTAGAAGGAATGCATCCTCCATTTATCTCATCCAATGGAGACATCGGCATGGCCTATTGAAAGGTTTATGCAAGACATATGTTCTTTATCAATTTCTTCCTCTTTTTGTTTTCTTTGGATCAGAAGAGGGGCTAATGTTACCCCTCATGCTCTTGCCAAATGGGCGCTCTCTTGTAATTTTGCAAGCGCTGTTTCTTTTGCTATTTGCCCCCATTCTGTCTTCAATGTTTTGAAAGGGGACTGTGTTGTGGAGCTTTTATGTTGTTTCAATAAATCTTTCTTTGAAGAAAAAAAAATCATTTAATAACTTTTTATACATTTCAAAAAAAATAAAAACTATGTGCAAATATTAAGAAAAGCATACAAATTACAACCCAAAAAAAAAAAAAATTGGTTCTTACTAACAAATATACTATTAATAAATAATTTACACAAAACAACTTAAAGAACCTGGGTTGCTTACCCAAATACAGGGCAATAAGCAAACATTAGCAATTATTACATCACAATTTTGTACAAAACTATAATGAAACACAAATTCCAACTAACCAGGCAACACTAATTTGATACAACTTATCTAGAATTAGCACTGATAGGGAACATTTTCACCAAAGCAAAGTAAGTCTAACACATGAGAGTCGCCCTGTCTCCTAGGGATCGTCACGTATGAGAGGATTGTCAAGTACCCATGTCTAGTACCCTGCTATGCAATCCATCCCACACTTATTCATCCTAAACACCATAGAGACAGATGAATGTGTCCTGATGGACAATCCTTCACACTTAGTCCTCCAAGCCATTTGTGTATCCTCCACTTCATTATCTTTATATGAAAAGAACTTGCACACCACGCCTAATGATCCTTTTTATATATTTGTATCCTCCAAGTATAGGAAGTCGGACCCAAAGAACTTAGGTAATTAACTCCACTATGCTCTCTATAGGGAAAAGCTTAAATTCACGGGAAATTGGTCAACCTTATACCACTATATAAGTATCAAGCCTATGTGTAATTTCCTAATTCTTATACTTTTAGAGTTATTAGGAATCATTAAGTTACTAACTTAGCCTTTGGAGGGTCTTTGATTTGCACCACACATTCTTCAAGTACCCTAGCAACTACGCGTTTAGACGATTGACTCACTAACAATTCATTACATCATTAAGCACATTTTAAACCTTAGCAATTGCACCAGCAATAGAGACTCAACTTGTAAACCAATCCTGCTTAACTTGGAGATACTAACTAACCTAGCAACTTTGATTGAGCTTAATTTTAGCCAACACAAAAAGCTACCTAAGCATCTTTGGCTGCATCAAGCTATTATGGGCCACAATGCTAGTTTTATTCTGGACATTCGTAGTATTGGGCCTAATGCATAACATGCTAATCAAGAAGACTCTTTTTATTTTTATTTTTATGAATACTAAGTTTTAATACACACACGGAGAGAGGGAGAAAGTTGTTTTTAAAGAAACTTACAGTGGTGTATATCCAAAAGAGTCTAATCAAGAAGACTATTGAATACAAATCATCTGAACTATTTTTTGTGTTACACTTTATTTTTTACCAATCAAAATTTATTATGTATTTGTTTAATTTTCTTTATAAAATAACCAAGTTTAAAATGAAAAAATAATAATCACATGACAAATTGTGATACGTAAAATATAAAATATAACACAAAATATGATGCATAAAATTTGTATTCCTCAAAATAGCACAAAAAAGAAAAGATTCCTTCAAATGAAAAAAAAAAAATATATATATATATATATATATTATAATTTAATCAGAGCTTTATAGCTGGTTACCACAAAACTACTCTGTCCTCCACTATCGATTAAGAAATACTAATAATAATAATAATAATAAAGTACTAGCAAGTGGGGGAATCAATGACTTGTGTTGTGCCACGCTAAATACTAAAAAAGTAACGGATAAAGGCACTTGAGAGTTAGAGTAGCCCAGAAAGAAAATTTCAACTGGGTTTCGAGCATTCCAATCACTACTACTGCCACTGTAAGTTGTCATTTTTCACACATATTATTGATCCCTTTTATTTCTTTCCTTTAATTTTTTCCTTGAAATGGAAAAATCCATATCAAATTGTTTTCTTCTTCCTTATTTTACTTTCCTTTTTTTTTTTGCTATCTATATTATAATTCAAGATTTTTACTACTGTATTTCCAACGGTTTCCATGAGCACTCAAGGAACCTCATTGACATCATCTTCTTCCTCAACATCTCAGCGGAGTTTTAGAATTTTTTTTTTTTTTTTTTTAGAACTTGTATACGTTGTTTGGCGATGGATGGGCGTTTGGCTTTTTATTTTTAGGAATAATGAAGAACTTGAGAGAGCGGAATCTATTTTTCTCTAGAGCTCATAAAAGAGAAGGGGGATTACACTTTACCCCTAAACTATCCCTTTTTACACTTATTTTTAACTATTACTCGAGTAACACTTGTTAGGCTTTGTGGAGCTAGTTGTGTTTTATCCGAATTATGATCCAACCCAATATAAAAGTGCTACGGTCTTTAATGGGATTTTTTTCTGAGGCTTAGTTCATGGAGCTGAAGCTTAGTCAAATCTTTGGCCCGTTTTTAGCCCATTGGTGAATCTTGTGCGTAGGGATAGAAACTGTGGTTTGGTGATAGGGTTGTGGTGTGTTGTTTTGAGATAGAAAAATGTACTGCCGCATCTTGTATTTTTCCTTGCGAATGGTGAAATCCCTGCAATTCCGTGGATGTTGGCAAATTTGGCGCATATTTTTTTATTATCTATTTTGCATCTCATAGATCACGGAATTTCATGATATTCCCTACAACACTTGCCCCTAAACTATTACCCGTGCAACACTTTGCAACCCATCCCAGGGTTCATAGTTCAAGGAAGTAAGTTTTCTTTCTCATAGTTTAGGGTCTAGGGGGTAATCGTAAAAGATGTCATAATTTATGTGGATAAAGTGTGCATTCTCATAGTTTATGGGCTAAGTGTAAAAATGGGTGAGTTTAGGGGGGTAAAATGTACATTCTCATAGTTTAGAAAGGTAGGTGTAAAAATGGTCATAGTTTAGGGCTCAAGTGTAATATTCCCAAAGAAAAAGAAAATCAAGATTTGCTATCATCACCTTAAAAAAACAAACAAACAAACAAATAAACACTGCATCTTCAACATGAATTTTTTTTTCTCTTCAATTAAAAGTTATTAAAAATAGTTTAATATTTCTAGTATATTTCAACTGTTTCCATGAGCATGAGCTGCCAGGGAGCCTCAATGGAAATATAGGTGTTTCTTAGTTTAAGAGGCATGGACACCTATAGAGGTTTTACTAACCATCTATATGTTACTTTGCAACAATAGGGCATTTTGACCTTTAGGATGATGAAGAACTTGAGAGAGAAATTCCTATTTCACCAAAGCTCTTGAAAGCAATAGAAGAATCGAGGTTGTTATTGTTATTTTCTGAAGAAACTACGCTTCTTTGACATGGTGCTTAGATGAACTTGTCCATGTTGTTAGATGCAAGGAAGAGATAAAATCAACGATTTTTCCCATTTTTTATGATGTGAATCCATGTCATGTACGGAAACGTATGGGAACTTTTGGACAAGCCTTTAGTGAACATGAAAAATGTTTTAAAGAGAACTTAAAGAAGGTGAAAATGTGGAGATCTGCTTTGAGAGAAGTGACCAATCTATCTGGTTGGCATTTACAAGATCAGTAAATTTCCATAACAAATATATTTCTTTTAATTGTTAAATAGCTAATGTTTTCTCAAAAATCATGATGTGTGTGTGTGTATATATACAGTTATTAGAATGCAACATAATATGCACGGATTGAAATATTACAACATATATTAGTTAAGATTTTTTTCGTATTATTAGAAATAGCTTGTGACCTCTCTTTTATGACATAGGAAACACTGTTGCAATAATTAAAAATGGGACTACTTGATTTAAGGACATAACTTTCTATGAATTATAAATCTATTAAGATTTTCTTTTATCTTCATTATTTTTTTTTGGGGTAAATTATAATTTATGCTTTGTGGTTTTGCTATTTTACAATTTATTTCACAAAATTTTAATTTTGGTGGAAGTTACTTGCCATGGCGCCAAGTTTTGTTTTGACTTGATGGACTCTTGATGATGACTATAAAAATTAATTTTATGATGAAGAATCAATTATTGAGTCACGTAATGCTTTAATCTTATGGACAAACATTCAAAAAAATTCTAGCTTATGACTAAGGGAGTTAATTTGTCACCATAGGTCTTTTAGTTGGTAGGGAAACGAAATATTTCCGTACTGGGATACCATTTCAAGATTACCACTATTTATATACTTACATTCTATATATGTTTGTATTTATTTATGTATGTATGTATGCATTTTGTTTATATTATGTTTATCAACATATAATTTAAAATTCACATGTTTATAAATCCTACTATTGGCCTAAGTACATTAACTCAATGTATTAGCTTAAATAATATATTTTTTATAATATTAATATTTTTATTATGCTAGCCGAAATATCAATACCAGCCCAAAAATTTCCTGGTACTACTTGTATAAGCCAGTATAAGCCAGTATTTTATTCTGTACATATCGATACTAATTTTACAGCCGGTATGATATATACCGCCAGTATGAGTACAATATTGACTTCCTTGTTTATAACACTTTTTAGAAGTCAATGTGATGCTTTAACAACCAAAAATTATCTTTTGTCAAAGTATAGATTGGATTAAGTTTTTACATTGGGCATTTAAGTCCTTTTTATAGGATTTAGTTTTGGCCCTATCATTGTTATGGGTTAAATAAAATCCTTAAAGTGCGTTTTAACAATTTTATTCACAAAGAAATTGTTTACATAATTTTAAAGAAGTAGAGCTTCTAATAGTTTATAATGATATTAGTGCCTAAATAGAAATTCAAAGAACACCTTCTCTTAAGGGGAAAAAAAATCATAATTTGGGCCTTGACTGGAGAGGTAAAAACTTCCATATTTGCTGGCACTAAAACTTAATGTTTATTATTTGTACTCAAGCAACCTAAAAATTTGATGGATCTATTTCAACTAAGTAGAATGAAAAATATAGCTCTGAAATATATAACTAACATAATATACAATTCTTATATGAGTAGTACTACTTCTATCCATGTTGCTTGAGCTAATGAATTCACATGTGTTTGAGCAAGAAGTATTCTTGCCTAATATTTTTCTTCCTCCCCTGTGGTTTTTAATCGTGTTTAGATCATCATATAATTATTTTATATCTTGTTCTCTAGCATGAGTCAGAAGTTATCCTAAACATTGTGAAAAATGATGATTTTATAATTGGTTACGATCTTCACATAAATATTTCCTATCTTCTTCGCAGGCAGCAGTCAGAATTTATCCAACACGTTGTGAAAGAGATGATGGATAAATTGAGTTCAAAATCCTCAAGCATTACCAAAAACTTTATAGGAATACAATCTACTGTGGCAAAATTGATCCCTTCATATTTAGGTTTTGAGAATAATGTTTACATGATTGGGATTTATGGTATGGGAGGATTGGGAAAGACTACTCTCGCTAGAGTTATTTATGATAAAGTTTCATAGTCATTTTGAAAATTCTAGCTTTATTGCTAATGTTAGGAAAATTTTTAAAAAACACGGGCTTCCTAAATTACAATAGCAGCTTCTTGCAAACATTTTGGAGGACATAAAAATAGATATAAGGAATGTTTATTAAGGAGTTGAAATGATTAAGAAAATGCTGTCATAAAAAAGTTCTACTTATTATAGATGATGTTAACCAATTGGACCAATTAGAAAAATTGGCTAGAGAGTTTGGATTGGGGAGTTGGATCATCATAACAACTAGAGATGAACATGTGTTAGTCCAACATGGAATACTTAAAAGATATAAGCCTAACATATCAAATAATGATGATGCTTCAAAACTTTTTGTTTGAAAGCTTTCGAAATGGAGCAACCCAAAGAAGATTATATGCAGCTCTCCCGGAAAGTTGTAGAATATGCTAGTGGCCTTCCATTAGCTCTTGTTACTTTGGGTTCCTTTTTGGTTGGAAGAACAATAGATGAATGGCAAAGTGCATTGGACAGTTTCAAACAAAAGGAGAAATATTTTATATACTTCAAATAAGTTACGATGGACTATAAGAAATGTGGAAGAAAGTATTTTTAGATATTGCATGTTTCTTTAGAGAGAAGAAGAAACATATAGTAATACAAATGTTAGAGAATTGTGGTTTTGATGCAATAATTGATATTAGTGTTCTTGTGGAAAAAACTTTCCTAACCATGGATGACAACGAAATTTTGGGGATGCATGATCTACTAAAAGAAATGGCTGAAAAAAGTTATTTCTAGAATCAGGTGGAAAGCTTGGAAAGCAGAGTAGGTTATGGCTTTTTGAGGACTTGCTTCTTGTATTGGAGAAAGATTGGTAAGAACAATAACAGCTATAATTTTATTTCAGCAATAAGATTTAGTAGGTGTAGTGACATAACTGTGTTCAATAAATTAGTCCTTTTTATAAAATATATTCCAATAGGTAAGTGGTTACCTAAGTATATAGGTAGCAAAATAAAGAATGAAACATTCATTTACCATGCTAAGATATTGTCAATGACGATTTATTATATTTGAAAAAATAATATCTCTTCGTAATTGTTCATAAAATTGAATTCATCTTTCTTGACATAATCAACCAATCTTTCATTTCTTGGTTACTATCTAGAACAAAAGGCTATCTTAACATTTTTTAATATAGTCTGTAGGCTTTATTTTCTTTTTCCATCACTGTAAAAGTAATGTTGTAATCTCCTATTTATTCCCCTCATAGTCTTGAATTTCCAAAAGGTAGAAGTGTACCTTTCTAGTTTTAATGTATGAGTTTTAAATAGATTAATAAGAACAAAAAAACTTTAAATAAGTTGTACTACAATCTATTGGTTACTAATAGGACCTAATATGTAGTATATTTTACTATTAACATGTGATGTTGTACTACGATCTATTAGTTGCTAATGGGACTCTAAATATCCGTTTGGATTACTTTTTTGAAAATTTTAGAAGCTGTGTTTGGAAAGTGTTTTTTTTTTAAAATGAACTTAAGTGTTTGGTGAAATATGTTAATCGTATTGATGATATGAAAATTTTCAATATAAAAATGCAATTTTTCGGCGATTTCCAATAATTAAATTGTAATACGAGAGGAGGAATAAAAAAGTCAAATTATTTTTAGATGGACCATCATTAAGAGGACTTTATGCGAAAAACTCAAGGAGTAGATATTTTTATCTTCTTTGTGGCTTTAACAGTGTTTAACTTGAGTAGTTCTAGACTTCTAGCACTCTTATCATTTGCTTGTGTAAATCACTGAGCTTTTGCTTTTGAAATCATATGCAGCAGAAGAGATTCAGGCCATAACTACATACAGGAAAGAGGATTTCAACTTTGAAGAATTTCCTGAAGTTTTTTCAAGGATGTCTAAACTTAGATTGCTGATTATTGATGGGCAGCATCCCAAATGCTCTCAATCATGTTCCTAATGACCTAAGATATCTTCCATGGAGCTTCTGTTCTTTAAATGTTCGCCATCCAGTTTCCAACCAAAGAAGCTTGTTCAACTTGACTTGCAGTTTAGCAAATTTGAATATCTTTGGGAAGAAGTAATGGTAAATTTTGTTCTTTTAACTGCCTTTCTATTATTTATTTTTTCTCTTTTCTTTCAGTATAGCTCAAAGTGTATTTGAGCTTATTTGTTAAATTAAATTTCTATCTTTAATGAAAGCTCTTTTTTTTTTTTTTTTTGGTAACAGCATTCGGTCAAGCTAAAGTTCATTGATCTTAGTTGTTCCAAAAACCTTATTGGGACACCTGACTTTTCAGGTGTGCCAAGACTTGAGGACTAAAACTTTCTTGGTGTGACAGTTTGGTTGAGATCCACCCATCTATTGGACAACTCAGCAGGCTTAGGTACTTATATCTGCAAGGCTGCGAATCTCTTACTGATCTTCCCAGCATGTCTGCTGAAATGCAATCCCTTATAATCTCAAATTTCTTCCAAGCAACATGGATGATTTGAAGTCTCTTGAAAAACTCATTCTTTGTGAATGCTCAAAACTAAAAATTTTGAAAAAGTTCCCATCAACTGTAAGATATATAAATGCTCGATTTTGCTTTTCCCTAAAACCATCTCCAGCATTGGTCAAACTGAGTAGCTCGTCAAAACCTCTCTCCCAGTCATGTCTGTATGATGAGAGCAACAGTGAACTGGCATTTACAATATTGTACCGTTACCTACAAGTAATCTCTCCTCTCTCTCTCTCTCTCTCTCTCTCATTGTTAAATAACAGTTACCTACAGGCTACAACAATAGTTGTGTTTTTGGTACAGGGGCTCCTTAGTTGTAAAACCAATTATGAAACTTGTACCAAAAGAAAAGAGGATGTACCTATAACTGAATTTCAGATAATTGTTCGCGGGATTCCTTCATGGTTAACTCATCAAAGTGTGAGGAATTCAATAAGCATGGAGCTACCTTTTTGTGGAGCCGTAAATGGATGGGATTCGCTATATGTGCATTAGCATCAGCATCAGCGGGATTTGGTGTTATAGTTCATGTGATAGCCCTTGGTGATATCCCTCTGAACTTTTCACTACATAGATGCATTGTGAGGAAAGTATATGGCTATTTTATTTGTCTCGTGATGATTGGTTTGCTACTGTTGGGAATGGAGAAAGCAGTAAGATTAAGGTTATAATTGAGACCTATGAATTCATGCACGTGAATGTGGGGTCAATTTGGTATACGAGCAAGATGTGGAAGAGTTCAACCAAAAAAATACACAATGTTTGATTGAGAGCTTTGGTAATGACCATCTCAAACATCCTTCCCATTAATATTCAATCCAACTTTATCTTATTTTCTTTCTAGCTATACATCTGGGTTTGTCACTCATAAGTAAGTCTTGTCATTTTTCTTTTTCTTCTTTTGGCTCACCACGTGCAAGCAATCCCAATCACCCTATAGTTTTTGAGTTCCTGGAAATTAACCGTAGATTTCTACATCATCATCACTTACAAGAAGCATAATAATTAGTAAAACATTGGGCAAGTAATTAAGAATATGATCTAGATGGGAAATACATTCTCAAGCTTAACCCGCTACATTTCTCCAAGGATTTTGCTAATTTAGATCATTCAATCCTAATTTGGCATCCTATTTGTAACTATCAGACTATTATGCTATTTTGCATATTCATTTTATGCTGGCAAATAAAATACAACTTTTCCTGATTTGAAATGTGAAAATTAGAGACTGTATAGTATTTCCTTCCCTGCCATGTATATTCTTTATAATCAGTGTTGTCATGCCTTCTTAAACAGGTAAGAAGCAACTCCAACTACACTTATCAATAATGAGTGAATTTATTGTAGTATCATACTTACTCAAGTTTTCACATATATGCAGATGGTGATGATGATGATGATGATGGCGGTGATGATAATGATGATTGAAATGACTGCAGAAGATGGTGCTCATTTTTGTTTTTTTTTTTTTTTTTTCATAGGATGAATTTCAATTGAGGCTTTGGCAAGTAGATGTGCACATGCATTTCAATCAGCCTAACCATGTTTTAATGAAGCTGTATTTGGTTCAGTTACAATGATTTGGAAACTTGTTCAATTGGCACATCTGTGCATCTTATTTTAAAATGGAAATAGAGTTGAAGATCTACTTATACAGGGGATCTAGGTCTAGACAGATAATGAGTATGGTTTTACTAATAATATTTCTTTTGGATGAATTTCAAGTGAGTTGTGCTATTGGATTGCATACAAACCAGGAAACTTTGTTACATTTCTCTGTTCTATATGGATTTGAGTTAATGACTATGAGACAGTGATTTGTGAATTTTGAAGCAGAACTTTAAGGCTATAAGTTTTTAACAATCTAGCCATAGCGTGAAATAAGCATTAATTTTAGTTTTCAGCCTTGAATATTTTCCTTGCAGTTCAAAAATCGCAAGTTTCAAACAAGTTCACTTCCATGAAACTGTGTTTTTTTCTACTATGCATCAAGGGTTGTTATAGGGCGTGTCTGGCAACATTTAGGAGCCTAGTTTGCAGTCTAGTATGTATATTTTTGGCATTCGTTGTACACTTGAGAGGGAAAGGCCTTTGGATCAGATTCTTGACAGGATCTATTGAACAAGTTTCTTCTTGCTCTTGGAACAAATTTAACTAATAGGCAAAAACAGATTAATGGGCAATCTTTGGACTTGTTCCTTTCTTTAAAGTTGCTTCCCTAACCTATCATTTCCCTCTTATTGTGCAAGTTATGTTCAACTTACTTAATGGCACTCAAAATACTAGTGTGCTCTACATTCCAGACTTTCTTGTAGAATACATAATTTAGATCACCTGTGTAACCCCAATGCAGCATTCTGTCCAGAGTGCCTATTCAATCACTCTTTACTAGCCAACAACAGAATGCACATCTTGTAATAGCTTGAGAGAATCAGATGATTTTCCCTAGCTGATTTTTATTTTTATTTTCTTTCTACTTTCTTTAGTTTATTTTCAATGAAATTTCTTATTCATAAAAGATTTTTCTTTTCTTTTTAAATGAAGAGAGAGAGTGGAAGGGACTCTCACCAAAGTTACTCCACCTTTAGGTTCTTTACAATTAGACCAACCACATCTTGATTATGGCTTGCCACTTATTGGACTTGATTGTTCAGACCAACCATTTGTGCTGTCAAATGGTGGCTTCAGCTTTCTTTACATTCCAATTGCTTCTGAATTTGTGCCAATGCCCTGCATCATCAGCATAGCCTAGAAGGCATACCTTTAGATTTACCAATCGCTAATGAAATATATGTATCCATAGTAAAGCTGCAAAATTGCTCAGCTCAATCCAGTATTGGGCTATCGAAACTTTGGTCATGTTGAAACTAGACTACCTTTGTCCTTGACTGAACCTCAGCTAGTCTGTTTAGTCTATGTTTTATGTTGGTTTGAGCTCATTCTTGTTCACAAGCCTAAGTGAACTTTATTAACTAGCCTAAAATCAACAACATAAAAAATCTGTTAATTTACTAATACAAATTTAGCAATCCGAAAGCATAAGTCTTTGTCACTGATGTTTTTTTTTTATACGCCATTGATGTATATCATCATCACATCATAATTTTAATTTTACGATAGATGTCTTCTGGTTTGAGAATCTGATATGTCAGACTAAGATATAATTCAGGCATCATGATAAGTGAATTTTTGTGGCTGCAAAGCAGTGTGTGGGATGGCTGGTGCATTAAGGGCTTTATACAGACAAGCCAATGGGGCAGAGCTATTCCTTCTGCATATGGGAGTTCTTTCACTTTTCTGTACCTTCTGCTGGAATGGTTTTGTAATTCTTTTTTGTTCTTTCTGTCAAGAAAATCGTAGTCTTCATTTTTTGGCTACATGTATTAAGTCTCTTCACATTTTGTTGCATGCCGATCATTATGGTAGGCTTCAAATTTCTCACTGTATGCAGCTTGGCAATTACTTAAACGTGTTTCCTTACTCCTGAACTTATTTATGCATGGTATACAATTGTTTTGAAAAAGAATGCATCAAACACTCTTTACCACTCAGGCTTCAAATGAGTTGGGAGGTGGGAACCCACAAGCAGCTAAAATGACTGTCAAGATCATAAGGGTTCTTGTAATTGCAGAGATGGTTATCGTAGTCATGATTCTTGTCATTTGCCACTATGTTTTGGGCCACGCCTTCAGCAATGAGAAGGAAGCTGTGGATCTGTTGCAAATATGGTCCCTTTTATTTCTCTCTCAATAATCATGGATGGCTTACTTGCAGTACTCTCCTGAACTTGTTTATGCATGGTATACAATTGTTTTGAAAAAGAATGCATCAAACACTCTTTACCACTCAGGCTTCAAATGAGTTGGGAGGTGGGAACCCACAAGCAGCTAAAATGACTGTCAAGATCGTAAGGGTTATTGTAATTGCAGAGATGGTTATCGTAGTCATGATTCTTGTCATTTGCCACTATGTTTTGGGCCATGCCTTCAGCAATGAGAAGGAAGCTGTGGATCTGTTGCAAATATGGTCCCTTTTATTTGTCTCTCAATAATCATGGATGGCTTACTTGCAGTACTTTCAGGTAACTCTCTCACATTTCTCTCATGTAAATGGGCAATTATTTGGAGCAGAACTTTTGAAGTCATAACTTATTTAATTCATGGTATACCATCAGCTAAACATTCGTTCATTATTCAGTTTAGAATATTTTCTTTACAGTTTAGAAGTTAACTAATTGTAAAATAATAATAATAATAAATAAACAAAGGTATCAAACAAGTATACTCTTGAATAATCTTCTGTTTTTGGGTTATAATAGTTGTGGCCTAATGATCCAGTATCTTTCTTCAAAACAGACCAGCATATCAAAACAATGTAGAAGTTGTGAATCTTTCTTGATGCAATGCCGTTAACCCTACAAAGTTATTTTCTGCTTTGCATCAGGGGTTGCTAGAGGAAGTGGCTGGTAGCATACAGGAGCCTGTGACAATTTTGGGGCATGTTATCTGGTTGGGGTTCCATTAGTTGTTTTTTTGGCCTTCGTTGTACACTGAAGAGTGAAGAGGGAATGGCATGTAGATTGGACTATTGACGTGGTCTACTGTACAAGCATTTCTACTTGCTCTTAAAACAAATTTCACAAACTGGCAAAAACAAGTTATTATTGCCAAAAAAAAAAAAAAAAATCCTTTCTTTATAATTGGTTTTTCTCACACCAAAAACTACAATTCGTGTTCAACTTGATCATACAATATGAAAATTTAGAGTCTTATAATTATTTTTTACTAGAATAACTCGTCTATTTTATAGGTTCTTAATTTGGTGGTAAGTGAAAAATTTTAGGCTTATCAGACTAAACCAATTTTGAATTCTTATTTGGATTTATATTGATGGTTCAAGCATGAAAAAGCAAGAGAGGAGGATATTTGATGGTGATATTTAGTCTAGTCTCCAGAGTGGATTAAGTTTAATGGACAAAATATATTATTTGTTGGCTAATCCTTGTTGCTATCCAATCATATAGAAATGGACATTTGTTACATTATGAAGGAATTCGTCAAAAAAATAAACATAATAATATCATTATGTTGCCATCTGGCACAGTTTGATGGTCACTGCATAAATACTAATTCTTGTGGAGTGGGGGCGGGGGGAGCATGGCTTAGAGTTCAAGTCTCTAGAAAATGAACTTTACACATATAAATGTTTAAATTAAGTTAGAATAGAATTTTATCTCAAAGCAAAAACAATAAAAACAAAACAAAAAGTTCTCTTTGTGAAAGATTTTGGGCTTTTGAGGAATTAGAATGGGAGTTTTTTAGTAAGATATTAATACAATTTGTCAATAAGTTATATATGTGGGTAGGTGGCCATTAAGGAACAACTTTACGCCAAATCATTTTGTTTTATATTAGATTTTTAACCTACTTTATAGAGTGTAGAGCTAATAAAGTCAATTTTTTGAGTTTCACTTGTTAACACTATTTTCAATCATCTCATCAATTTATACTAATATTTTTATTAAGTGGGCTCATCTTATCAATTTATACTAATTTTTTTGTGAAGTGAACCCTATAATAAATCATCTTTAACGGGCACGTGCCCGTTAACATTTCCCTATATATATATATATATATATAAAAGCTCTTTAAAAAGTTCAATAAAATTATATCATCAAGTCCACTTGCCTATTGGCAAATTTCAGTTGAATCTAGGATATATGAGGGAGAATCTTGTAGCAGATAAAATAATACAGAGACAAATTTATGTTTATTTATTTTTACATTTTTAAATGATCCTATAATTCCTTGGTCTATCTTTATATTAAGATAATGCCAAAATGTAATGATATTGTTATGGTGCAATGTAAATGATTATTAAAAGATATTGTGAGCATTGGTCCCTTTCTCAGTGACTTGTAAGTTGTAATGAAGCCTGTATTATAGGTGCTGAGCAATCAGGATTCGGCGATTGAATGATATGTACACTAGTAACTAGTAACTATAGATGTCTAAAACTATTGTGAACTGCACAAGTTCATGTACATCACAAAAGCTCCCTCCAAAAATGGGCTACGTTTTGGGGAACGAGTTGAGGCTATGTGCTTTGGTTAGGATTCATTTTGCAGTCCATCTCTCTCTCAAGAAAGGGACATATATGGCACATGTTGTCACACAAGTGTGTGTGTGTGTGTGTGTATATTAAAACAAGTGAGATTAGATCAGATTGAAGTTAGCAAGGATAACTCTATCTAAAATTCTTCTCATCTGTATCTAAACTGTAACTACTGGGTCTATATAAATGAAGGTAGACCACATGTTTATTGGTGTGGAGCACAACATTATTCAATTTATACTTGTTCTATTAAAATCTAATTCAAGCCAGAACTATCTCAACAATAATTTAAAATTTTAAAAATAAACAATAGATTGAATTACCATTTAAATTATATACATATATATATATATAGAGAGAGAGAGAGAGAGAGAGAGAGAGAGAGAGGAAAATATATAAATAAACAACAAAGATTGAATTACCATTTAAATTTATATATACATACATACATATATATATATATATATAGAGAGAGAGAGAGAGAGAGAGAGAGAGAGAGAGGAAAATCTATTGGAGGCATGTAAATGGAAGCTTAACTCAAAATCAAATCTAAGTCAAATGACAAAATCTAAACGAATCCAACCAAGAAATCTAAACCTAAATAATAATCAATCCTCATATTGTAAAACAAAAGAAAGGGAAATCTATTGGAGGCATGTTAATGGAAGCCTAACTCAAAATCAAATCTAACTCAAATAACAAAATCTAAACTAATCCAACCAAGAAATCCAAACCTAAATAATAATCAATCCCCATATTGTAAAACAAAAGAAAGGGAAACAAAAAAAAAAACAAAAACAAAAACAAAAACCAAAACAGAGACTTTACTAGTTACGGGAATACTCCATGTCTCTCTATGCCTTATGGAATATAGACTCTATCTCCGCATGTCTGTGATTCCAACAAAAAACATAAAATAAGATTAAGAATTAAAAAGAAAAAATCAGTGTAACGTTCAACCTTATACTTATTTGATCCTAATGATTTCAAATTAGAAACGAAAGAACTAAAATTCAAATTAACATTTTAGTGATTTTTGTAATCTATAAAAAAATAACAAAAGCAAATATCAAAATTTGAGGGGGAAAAAAACATTTTGATAGAGAAACCCAAAACAAAAACGAATCAAAATCAAAACCAAAATTAAAAATAAACTTATCCAACCAAAAAACTCAACAACAAAAAAAAGCCATATTTCATACTAAAATCTAAAAAATGGGGAGAATATATTGGCACCAGTTCCAATGATCCAATGGTATTCATTCATTTTGTGTTTTAATTTAGTTAAATGGTAATTTACTAATTTGAAACAACTTAAACCAAACTGTTGATTAACTTAACATCCCTAAAACTTTTTTTTTTTTTTTTTGCCTTTTAATTTTATAACTCTTATTTGCACGTCTAACGTAAGGATGGCAATGAGGCGGGGTGGGGTCAAAGGTGAGGTCTTTGCCCTCGTCCTGCATGATTTTGCATGTCTTACCCCATCCCCATCTTGCCTGGCATTACAAGGAAAATTTTATTGCCCCATCCCCACCCTTTAGGGCCCCGCAAAGCCCCATCCCACCCCATAAAACTTTGTTTTTTGTTAATTTGCCTCATAATTATTACAATTTTTTTTAATGAAACTTATTTTATTAATAAAAATATATTTGAAATTACAACTAAATTTATCCCATCGAATCAAACTAATTTTTAGCAAAAATTGAATAATATTATCCACGTGTTTAACAAGATAATATTACCCAAAAAAAAGTCTCATAATATAACACATAATAAAATAGAGGTAGAGAGCCATGTTGAGTAGATGTTTCTCTAAATAAATGAGTTTTAGGGTATGAAAATTTACAATTATAACCTTTATCAACATGGGGTTGGTCTATAAAGTTTAAACCTATCCCCGTCCCACCACTTTTGCGGGGTGGGGAAAACCCATGCGAGATGAAGCGGGAAGGGGCGGGACAAAATTGACATCTTGTCGAACGGGAGTGGATGTATTATAGAATTCTCTTATGCAAGTATGTAATAGAAATGTCAATTTTTTTTTTAAATGAAGTAGATGTGCGTTTGTTTGGCACAAAATCTTTAGTTTTTTGCTTGTCTTAATTTTTTTTTTTTAATGAGAAAACAAAATTAGTTTTTGAGGGAAAAAAATCTAGTTTTTAGTTTTTAATTTTTATCACATATTTAACATAAAAGCTAAGAAAAAAAATATTTTTTACTAAATACTATACAAATAAGCTACTGAAAATTGCGAGATATCAAACAAATACAAATCAAAACCATAGTTTTAAAAACCAAACAAAGAATTTTTTTTTTTTTTTTTTAAATAGAGTGATCTTCTATTCTTTGGCGGATATCCCATCATCATAAATAAATAAATATTTGAAAAAATTAAAATTATATTTTTATAGAGGTCCAATTAATGTATACCGTTAGTTTTTCAATTAATTGATTAATTGATTTTGTGCCAAACTGTTTTATACCGTTAGTTTTAACAGTTTTACTATCATAATTAATTAATGTATACCGTTAGTTTTAACAGTTTTACTATCATATGACTCAATTTCAATTTTTTTTTAAAAACAATTAATCAATTTTTTAGTTTTCTATAAAAAAATTTCCTAAAACAGTTTATGAATGTATGCCATTAGAGCATATGATAGTAAAATCATTTTCTATATTGTTGTTAATTTTCTCTTTTATTTTGGAATTGAGTCATCTGCCCCATTTTATTGTTAAAAAAAATTATTGGTGTATAAATTTAAAGATATTTAAAAATAAATAAAAACATTTAAGCATCTTGCGTATAGGTTGTGGACAATGGACGCGATCTTCAAATCATTTTTTTTTTTTTAAGAAAGATCTTCAAACCACTTAATTTAAGCATTTTTTTTTATGATAATCAGTTAATTTAAGCATTTAGTAGACAGTGGACACGATCTTCAAACCGTTTAATTTCATTTTCTTTTCTTTTTTCCTTCATTTTTATAAAAGAAAATATAAAAAGGCAATTTTTTTAAAACTATAAATTTAATTATGTAAATTAAAATATAGAAAAACTCAAAAAGTTAAATAGACCAGGCTAGGATTCTTGTTCATTCGTTATTGCGCTTACCAGAACCATCGATTCATTCAAAACGATAAACCATACAACAGATGTAAACAGCTCAATACATCAAAAATAGTTGTGAACTTTTTTATTTTCTCAATCATCTTCTGTAGCAGAGGACAATAGTCAGTCACGGTTTGCGTTCGTCCGGTCCAATTTAAATCAATGAAGTCGCCATGTTGACCAAACTTATCAAGAGCTTCATCAAGATATAGATCATAGTCATCACAACTCAGTCATTGCTAGAAAGAGAGGAACAAAGAGAAATGGATGCTGAAATCAAGAACTTCATAAAGGTATGGATCACAGCCATCACATCTCTTTGTTATTGTTACTACATAGTTGCAAAGATCCCAAGAGGAACGATAAGGCTCCTCTTCCTCCTCCCCATCTTTTACCTCTTCACCATGCTCCCTTGTAACCTCAACTCTTTCCATCTTGGTGCCCCCACTGCCTTCTTCCTTGGTTGGCTTGGCAACTTCAAGCTCCTCCTCTTTGCCTTTGACCAAGGCCCTTTATCACCACCGCTACCAAAACTCCTTCATTTCATATCCATTGCTTGCCTTCCCATTAAACTCAAACAAGATCCATCTCCAAACACCAAAAACAATAAAAACCCATCTCACAAAAGCACCCCAAAATCTCATAATCCTACAAAAGTGACTAGATCTATGTTGTTGGCTATAAAAGCCTTGTTGCTTGCCATGATAATACGTGCATATGAACGTAGGTCAAATTTACATCCATATGTTATTTTAGCTCTTTATTGTTGCCACACCTATCTTGCTGTGGAAATTGTTCTAGTCTTGGCTGCTGCCCCAGTTCAAGCCATTTTTGGGTTTGAGATCGAGCCACAATTCAATGAGCCCTACTTTGCCACCTCACTACAAGACTTTTGGGGCCATAGGTGGAACCTTATGGTTACAAGTATTCTACGACCTACCATTTATATTCCTATCCGTTGTATTTCTGCTAATGTAATTGGGTCACGTTGGGCTGCTCTACCAGCCATTATATCGACCTTCATAGTGTCTGGCCTAGCTCATGAAGTAATATATTTTTATTTCACACGTGTGCATCCCACGTGGGAGGTAACATGGTTCTTTATCTTACATGGTGTGTGCACGGCTATTGAGGTTGTGGTGAAGAAGGCGGTGACCAATAGATGGTGGTTACACCGAGCAATTTCAGGACCATTGACGATTATATTTGTGGCGGTGACCGGTGATTGGTTGTTTTTTCCACAATTAATAAGAAATGGTGTGGATATAAAGGTCATAGAGGAGTACTCAATTTTAGTTGATTTTGTCAAAGTCAACATACCATTGCACTTGCCTCTGGGCAAAAGTTAGTGTCCCATCTTACAAAGATGCATACCACACTTTTATGTTGTAACTTCATTTGTTCCTGGTCCCTACAAAAGTCACATTTATTTGTTGGTTTAAAGATGACAATCTTTAAAAAAAAATGCTCTTAAATGGTTTACACCTGTGTTTATAACTTCATTACTGGATCTTATATATGTATTTTATTATGTTCTTCTTTTTTCTTTTTTTTTCTTTTTGCTTGGTTAAGTCTCATATTATAATATTAGTATCGCACTTAATGCAAGTAACTTTTAATCTTAATTTATTAAATAATCAAAGTTAAAGAGAAATAAAAATATATATAAATATGAAAATATTTTGTAAGATGTAAGAGCATCCACGGCAGTGGAGTTAAAAATTTAGCTATTTGGCACCACAAAAAGTTACTTTATCTATTTTACCTACTTACTTTACAAAACATCAACAGCAGTGGATCTATTTTAGCTTTCAACACAATAAAATAATATAAACATCACAATAAAATAATATATTTACTGCAATAAAATAATATATTCACAACAATAAATAACAATCACAACCACCGCAACTGCTACTGCTACCGCTACCACTACTGCCGCCGCCGCTACTACTACTGTTGCCGCCACCAACTCTTCCACCACCACCCCTACCACTACAATGATAATTTTTTATCACTTCAATTTATTTTTATTTTTTTGGAGAACATTTACTAGTTCAATTAAATATCCCTTCTTTATTTTTTTTCTTTGTTATTTTTTATTCTCTCTTTCTCTTTCTTCCTCCCTATCTCTTTCTCTTTCTTTGAACCAAGCTAAACCAACAAAGTGATCAAACTTTCACTCTTTCTTCGCAACTCAGCAAACCCACTGCCACCTAAACCCCCACATCACAACCCAGCCATAGTCACCTCCAAATACCCACTACCCAGTGACCATGATCACTGCTAGATACCCACTAGCCAGCCACCATGATCACAACCCATCATCACAAGATCGACTCACTAAGACCCACCAAACTCATAGCCCAGCCACCTTGATCACAACCCAAACCCCCACCACTGTTACCAAACCCATCAAGAAAAAACCCAACAACCCAAAATTGCAAACCAATCAGCAACCAACCACCACAACTCGATCAACAAACCACCAGAGGCTCTCACCTTCCTCGTCGGCGCGAGTTTGTGGGTTATGCATGGGTTTGTGATTTTTCTCTCTACTCTAACTAATCTGCCATGGGTTTGTGATTTGTGATGTGGGTTTGTGTTTTGTGTTTTGTGGTGTTTTGTGATGTGGGTTTGGTGGATCGACTTTGCTTCGGTGACAATGGTCCGATTCGGTGTTTTTCTGGGGGCTGGGTGTCTGATTCAGTGGGTTTTAAATGGATTTTATGAGCACCACCGTCGACGAGCTGGCCGGCGAAGCAGAGAGAAGATGAGGGATGCCGAAGAGAGAGAAAGAAAGAAAGAAAAAGAGAAAATATTATTTTAATGAGAGAAGAGAGAGAAGTTTAATAAATAAATAAAAATTAGCTTCTTGCTACAGTGCATAGCCATAAATAGTTGTGCACTGTAGCAAGAAACTAAAAAATTTTAGCTATGGCTCCACTATTGTAACATGCATTTTTGTGTTTTAGTGAAACTAAAATAGCTATTTAGCTTCACTACTGCTAATACTCTAAAAGACTAAAAAGGCATTGCATCAGATACTTCATATTTTCTCCATCTTAACATATACCATTTTTTCCTTCAAAAAAACATATATCATTTTCCATCATTTATAGCAAGTAAGAGGAAGTTTTGTAATGTGCTTTTGATGCACTTAATGATGCTGTGGTGAGTGGTTAGATGTCAAAGTAATTTAAAAAAAATAAAGAAAAGAGTGGCCACAAGACTCACAACGTGTTAGAGCATTCGCATCACTCCGTCTAAAATTTTTTGTTTATTTTAAACTAAGAACCTATTTTTTCTATTTTACACAAGTAATTTGCAAAAACACCCTATCCAATCATCTATTATACACTATGTTTTATTTAAATAATCATTTAATATTATTATTTAATTATTTAACTTACCCACGTAACTACTACCCACAATATCCACCACACACAGTCTCCTCTTAGCTTCCTCAAGCCCCTCTTCCTCCTCAAACACCACAACAACAGCCTCTCATGACTCCATAGGTAGCTCCAACGACTCTCACTCTTCCTTCAACAACGACCTCTTATAGCTGGCCAAGTGTGACTCATCAAGACCCAGCTCAGTCACTGAAGACGACAAGCTCAAATGCATTCACAACCCTAACACCCAAATCAACATTGCCACAAACAGTGGTCCAAATCTTCACTCTCTCATGGTAGTAACAAACACTCCACCCAAGCTTCCATGGTAGCAGTGACAGCAGCTTCGACGTAGGTTTTGGTTTGATTTTTTATTGATTTTAGGTTCCATTTTTTGTTGATTTTTTGTTTAATTTTCCATTGATTTTTTTGGTTGGATTGTTATGTGTTGTAATGGTGGTGGTGGGGTGGTACTAGATTGTGGTGGTGGGTGGATGGTTGATTAGCTGTGCTCTTTAGATGAAGAGAGAGAGAGAGAGAGAGAGAGAGAGAGAGAGATGAGAAATAAGAGAGATCTGACTAGAGAGAGGGAAAATAAAATAAAATATTGATTTGCAAAGCCATGATAACCCTGTAAATTTACACGGTTACTGTAACAAATGTGTAAATATACACACTTATACACCCACTAATATGGGTTGTTTTTGAACAGAAGTGTGTAAATTTGAGCACTTTTTCTAATATGCACACTTATGCATCCACTGATGCAATTGCTCTTAGACAATAAAGTGGCAATCTTTTTGGCTTCCCCCAACATTCTATTTAATTGGGTAAATAAGTAATTGTCAGTGCTTCCAAGAAAAATGCTGTGAAATTTCAACCTCTCATATTAATATTGAATCACATAATGAGTTTAATTTGTAAAAAATTCACCAAAAATATGAGAATAAGAAACACCATGTTATCGTGTTTCAAAAACATTAAACAATTCTCAATTGTCTATCTTCATTACTTGACTTTATGATTTTTTCTCTTTATTATATTTTTTTCTTGATTAAATTATGTATTATTTACCCTTTTTCTTGAATAATCCCCTACATATTAAAAAAAAACTATGTAGAGATATTAATAAAAACATACAGAATCACAATAAATTTCAACTTTATTCACAAATAAATTATTGATAAATATATTTACACAATGAAATGAAAAGTCAAACCATATTTGTTCCTAAAGAAAGTAGCATATTATGTTGAAGGCAAAAATTCAAAATTGACCCTCTAATTTTCAACTTTTTTTCATTTCAGTCCTTTAACTTTTAATTTTGTCATTTCAGTCCTCTAATTTTCAATTTTTGTCAATGTAGGATTCCGTTAGAGCTCAGTTAGGGGCTGTCGTTAACATTGCTAAAATGACGCTGTTTTGCCTTTTTTTTAATTTCGAAATTAAAATAAAATAAGAAAAATCTAGGAAAAAAAAAACATTTGCTCTTCAGTGGAGTGAGAAAATCTACAAGGAAATCTGCAAGGAAATCCTAACTGAGAAAATCTGCAAGGAAATCTGCATCCACAACTGGTGG
This sequence comes from Castanea mollissima, assembly GCA_014183005.1. Lineage (NCBI taxonomy): Eukaryota > Viridiplantae > Streptophyta > Magnoliopsida > Fagales > Fagaceae > Castanea > Castanea mollissima. The sequence continues at coordinate 50,283,404 of JACAVU010000005.1, read as the reverse complement.
AGTGAAGAAGCCCCATCGTTATCGTCTGGGAACTATTGCTCTTCGGTAATTATTTTTTGGAAAAATTCTAACTTTTGTAATTTGGTCGTTTATTTTCTTTCAAAACCCTAATTTTCTTCTGGATTTTGAACAGTGAAATTTGCAAGTACCAGAAGAGTACCAAGCTTTTGATCAGCAAGTTGTCCTTCTAGCGTCTTGTTCGTGAAATCGCACAAGACTTGAAGGTTTGTTTATATCCCTCCCCTCTGTTTGGCTGCCGAGAAAATTGATCTTATATATTTCTCTTGTTCTTTTTGTGCGAATTGTTTTTCTTATATAAAATTCTCTTTGTTTTCAGACGGATTTGAGGTTCTAGAGCCATGATGTTCTTGCTCTTCAAGAGGCCGTGGAGGGGTGTCATGTCGTGTCGTTTTTTTTTTTTTATATATATATATACAGATTTTTCTTATTTTTTTAATTCTGAAATTATTAAAAAAAAAAAAAAAGTAGAACGGCGTCGTTTCAGCAGTGTTAACGATGACCCCTAATTGAGCTCTAACGAAATCCTGTATTGGCAAAAATTAAAAATTAGAGGACTGAAATAACAAAACTAAAAGTTAGAGGATTGAAATGAAAAAAACTGAAAGTTAGAGGGTCAATTTTGGATTTTTTCCTATGTTGAATGTGTTCCTGACTTCGAAAAAGCAGCATTTATGTTTAACATGGCACCCATGTGCAATATATCGTGCATCAATGCCAACTGTCATTTTGCCTATAATAATGAAATGATCAACCTATGCTCTCTTCTGCATGAAACATATATCTAGTGTATTTTTTCTTCCTTTCACATAAAAGCAAACCTCATATATGTCGAGTCCACCTCCATGTAAAATGAGGAATATATGCACCGAATATATAGTATACCTCCTCTTCTTCTGCACATTTTATATAATGTATAACCTCACATCTTTGTGGTGAAATGTTATCAAAGAATATTGTCTATAATTAAATAATAATAATAATAATAATAGTGAAAAATTTTAGGTTATGTTTGATAATAATTCTCGTTTTCTATTTTCAAAAACTTGTTTTTGGGAATATAATTAACAAAAAACAATTTTCTTGTATTTTTGAAATAATAAACATGTTTGGTTAGTTGAAGTTTAAAAGATAGTTTTTTGAAGAAAAAATATAAATAATAAAATATATTTTTACTAGGACTTGAACTCTAGTGCTAACTCATTAAATAAGACAGATTCATTAAATTAAATACATATTTTCATTAACTTTTAAAAATTAGAAACTGAAAACAGTCTTTCACATGTTTTCAATTTTCTTCACAAATTGAGTTTTGAGAACAGATTTTGTTTTCTGTCCATTTTGGGTTGCCAAACAAGTTTTTTAATCTCAAAAATAAAAAATAGTTTTTTTTAAAATAGAAAATAAGAGGAAAAAAAGTTACCAGACACACCCTTATTGTTCAAATTGAATATTTTACAATGAAACATGTGGTTTGATTCACAAATATTTTTGTTTAGCACTTGTTCCATATAACATGTTGTTGTACCCAAAAATGGCAACAAAGCAAATCAAATAACCTTAACTCTTTCCATCTTGGTGCCCCCACTGCCTTCTTCATTGGTTGGCTTGGCAACTTCAAGCTCTTTCTCTTTGCCTATTGACCAAGGCCCTTTATCACTACTGCTACCAAAACTTCTTCATTTCATATCCATTGCTTGCCTTCCAATTAAACTCAAACAAGACCCACCTCCAAACACCAAAAACAACAAAAACTTATCTCATAAAAGCACCCCAAAATCCCATAATCCTACAAAAGTGACTAGATCTATGTTGTTGGTTATAAAAGCCTTGTTTCTTGCCATGATAATACATGCATATGATCATAGGTCAAATTTATATCCATATGTTATTTTAGTTCTCTACTGTTGCCACACCTACCTTGTTGTTGAAACTGTCCTAGCCTTGGCTGCTGCCCCGGCTCAAGCCATTTTTGGGTTTGAGATCGAGCAGCAATTCAATGAGCCCTACTTTGCCACCTCACTACGAGACTTTTGGGGCCATAGGTTGAACCTTATGGTTACAAGTATTTTACGACTTACCGTTTACATTTCTATCTGTTGTAATTCTGCTAATCTAATTGGGTCACGTTGGGCTACTCTACCAACCATTATTTCGACCTTCATAGTGTCTGGTCTAGTTTATGAAATAATATATTTTTACTTCACATGTGTGCATCCCACGTGGGAGGTAACATGGTTCTTTGTCTTATATGGCGTGTGCATGGCTATTGAGGCTGTGGTGAAGAAGGCGGTGACCAATAGATGGCAATTACATCGAGCAATTTTAGGGCCATTGACGATTGTGTTTGTGGCGGTGACTGGGGTTGGTTGTTTTTTTCACAATTAATAAGAAATTAATAGCTAGGATATAAGGTCACAGAGGAGTACTCAACTTTAGTTGATTTTGTCAAAGTCTGGTCTAGTTTATGAAATAATATATTTTTACTTCACATGTGTGCATCCCACGTGGGAGGTAACATGGTTCTTTGTCTTATATGGCGTGTGCATGGCTATTGAGGCTGTGGTGAAGAAGGCGGTGACCAATAGATGGCAATTACATCGAGCAATTTTAGGGCCATTGACGATTGTGTTTGTGGCGGTGACTGGTGGTTGGTTGTTTTTTTCACAATTAATAAGAAATTAATAGCTAGGATATAAAGGTCACAGAGGAGTACTCAACTTTAGTTGATTTTGTCAAAGTCAGCCTACCACTGCACTTGCCTTTGGGCAAAAGTTAGTGTCCCATTTTACAAAGATGCATACCACACTTTTATGTTGTGACTTCATTTGTCCCTAGTGCCTATTAGTTGGTTTAGGGAATAGCTTAAGATGATAAGTATTTTTCACAATGGATGAAACTTTGTATATGTAGACACCCTATTTTACAACTTGCATTTAACCAACTGGTAGATCTTCAGATTTATGATACAAAACAAATCTTGATGCTCTAACGATCATAATGGTATGTCATGGGTTTTGATCGGACCACCTGATCAAAAGTTATCATACAAACAATTTTCAAATGATAATGGCTCACCTACATGATGGACCCAATCACGTCCTATCTTAAACACTTAATTTCGATTGGTTCCAACAAGAATTAATTTAAAACTAATTAAGTGTGAATTTTGATTAGATTTCATTTCATTTTTTTTAAATAAAAAATGTTTTCCTTTATGGCATCTTATCTGCTCTTTTGAAAAACAATTTGGAGAGAGAAAGATATGATTCATGAAAAAAAAATTAAATGCTAAAAAAAACGTTATTATTTTCAGTAGAAACTTGAATCGCATTTTTAGCCTGGAAAACGTTGAAATTTGATTTTCTCTATTTCTGGAAAAGTTGTAAAGAATTGAATTTCCTTTTTAAAAAAAAATCCATTCTGAATCAATTGAAATTTTAAGCAGAAAGTTATGGCCAAAATATGAAACAGGTGCTGAAGATAACACAAATTCAACATCATCTTCAATTTTCTTTCAAAAATTTCAAATGAGGATCAACACCCAATTTGATCAAGCTTATTCCCTCCCTTAGCTTCAGAAGAAATTTTTTGAAATAGAAGTTGGATAGGAAAACAGATGCATTCTTTGGAAATTTTCAAAAAAAAAAATGCTCAAAAAACGTTATTATTTTCATCGGCAACTTAAATCGAATTTTTAGCCTGGAAAACGTTGAAACTTGGTTTTCTCTATTTCTAGAAAAATTGTAGATAATTGAATTTCCTTTCAGAAAACACTAACTTTAAATCAATTGGAATTTTGAGCAGAAATTTAGAGTCAATATACAAAACAGGTGCAGAAGATAACACAAGTTCAGCATCATCTTCAACTTCCTTTCAAAATTCAAATGAGGATCAACACCAAATCCGTTCCAGCTCATTTAGATAGGTTTATTTCCTCTCTTAGCTTCAGAAGAAAACTAATAACTTAGCTTTAAAGTTAAGCCATCCCTTCCTCTATAAATAGAAAAGACCTCTTCCATTTTCTGGACCTCAAATTCCTTCTGGAGAGCTAGTGAGAAAGCAGAAATAAAAAGTTGTTGTGCAACCATTATTCTTACTTTGGTTGTAGTTAAGTACTTCCTTGCTTTCTCCCTAGCCCTTTAAGTGATCACTTCCCCCTTTTAATTTATGCTCTATGGTGGTAAGTAGTTAATTATGTTCTTAACTTTCTACACATGCTTGAATAAATGTTTAACAAGTCATTATTTGTTTCTTTCATGATATGCTTGGATGAACATGCCTATATGTCTCATTGATATTCATTTTACATGCTTAGATGAACACTTCTAGGCTAGTACACAAATTTTCTCTTGAATGCTTAGATGAACACTTCTAGGCTAAAACACAACTTTCTCTTGAATACTTAGATGAACATGTCTAGGTAATTGTTTCACTTTGTTAAATGCTTGAAAAAACATGTCTAAGTATTTTGATTTTCTCTGGATGAACATGTCTAAGGGATTTTCCTTTACTTCTTTTCATAATTGCTTAGATAATCAAATATGCTTAAATGTTTTATTTTATTTTTTTCTCTCTGCGATTATGTTGATGACAAATAGCATGACAATTCTTTTTTCTTCGCACGCTTAGATGAACATATCTAGGCTAGGAATTCTTTATTTGCATTGATTTCTTGGATGAACATGCCACTACCTTCATGCTTTCTTTACATTAAAATTGTTATCTAACAAATTTCATTTTTTTTCTCTTTATGTCAGATTCCCCTAACATATATTTGCTTACAATTCTTGCAAATTAACATATTTGTAGGACATATTGTTTATATTTGTTTGACATGACATGATGTTAGCCACCTTAACCTCGAATACCGGTTTTACTAGCGAGATGGGTGCTTAATCCCCTCTCATCTCATAAATTAGCCTCCGAACCAAGATCAATGGTTTTAGACTATGCTATTGTTTATGCAATTTCACATTTTTTAGAATGTAAATAAGAAATAAAGCAATGTAATTTATTTTTCTTAGATTGTATCTAGGACAAAGAGCATTGTAAATTTTTGTTACAAAATTGATGTAAATTGTCATATATTAATACAGTAGAAGCATTTTTTTATATTGAAGATTTTCTTATTTTTCCATTTAAATTAAATAAGTGATGACTCCATGTAAAACCCTCGATCTAGGGGGAGTACATTTTTATAGTGAATTTGTTCATTTTAAGCATCACGACCCCACCCATTCGTGCGGGTTAGGTCCAATTTGAGAAAAAATTGACGAACCAGGGTCGCGGTCACTCATAGTATAATGAAATAAAATAAAGATGACGATCTTAAAAAAAAAAAAAAAAAAAAAAGGCTCTTAAATGGTTTGTACTTGTGTTTATAACTTCATTACTTGATCTTATGTATTTTATTATGTTCTTTTTCTTCATTATTATTATTTTTGCTTGGTTAAATCACGTATTATAACATAAGTATTGCATATGATGCAAGAAATTTTCAATCTTAACCCTTAAATAACAAAAGTTAAAGCGAAGTAAAAAATATAAAAATGTGAAAATATTTTGTGAGATGGAAAAGACTAAAGAGGGATTGCATCAGATATTTCACATATTCTCGATCTTAACATGTACCATTTTTTTTTTTTCCTTCAAAAAGACATATATCAGTTTCTAGCAAGTAATTGGAAGTTTGTAATGGGCTTTTAATGCACTTGACTTGACGACGCGGTGGTGAGTGGCCAGATGTCAGAGCAATTAAAAACAAAAAAGTGGTCACAAGACTCACAACGTATTAGACAATAATGTGGCAATCTTTTTGGCTTCTCCAACCTTCTATTTAATTGTATAAATTGTGTGATAGGTACTTGTGAGGCGCTTCCGATGTTATGATATTCCATTCTCCGAAAACATTAAGGGGGTGTATTGGCAAGTTAATTTAAATATATTTTTATATTTTTTAAACAATATTATATATATTTTTACATACTCTTTTACTTATATTTATATAAATAATATTCAAATAATATAAATTAAACTACTTTCCTAAACACCCCATAAATAATTCTCATTTGTGTAACTTCATTATTTGATTTTATAATTTTTTTTCTTTATTATATTTTGTAATTTGGGAAAAAACTAAAATCCTTAACTTCTTCTCTCGTCAAATTCGTCTCTCTCACCCTCACTCTCACTCTCACTCTCACTTGGGCCAAGTTCAAGTTGTAAATAGCAACTCTAGCAACCATAGGTTTGTTCTTTCTATCTCGTGATTTCTGGTATTCACTTTAAGAGGAAAATACATGGCAATCTAGAGTCAGCATTGGAAAGACAACAATCTCAGGAGAAGAACCACATGTGCCACAAAAATACACTTGTTGCTCCTGGAGTTAATGGAATCAAAGTCGCTGATCCAACTAAAACCTTTATGAGATGAATCTAATTGTGTGTAGATTTTATTTTTATTTTTTAAAATCTGATGTGGCAGTACAATTGGCAATTGATGTTATATGGAAAATAATTTTTTACTATTTCTTTTTTTTTTTTTTTTTAGAAATTATTATTTCATTTGACACATAAGTTTTTTTCATCTAAAAAATAACAGTAAGGACTAAATTGATACAACACTGAAAAAGTTAAGGACCAAATTGACACAATTAAAATGTTAAGAACCAAATTGACATTTAGAGTAAAAGATAAGAACTAAATTTGTAATTTATAATTTTTATATTATTGTTAATATTAAAATATAGAAAACTCAAAAAGATAAATACCAGAACTATCGATTATTGCGCTTAATTATTCATTGAGCTCATTATTGCGCTTATTTACCAGAACTATCGAATTCATTCAAAAGTCAAAACCATAAACCACAAACAACAGATGCAAACAGCTCAATACATCAAATCAAAGGACTCAGTCACGGTTTGCGTTCGTCCGATCCAATTCAAATCAATACAGTCGCCATGTTGACCAAACTTCATAAAATAAAGGAGAGAAGGAAAGAATTGGATGTTGAAATCAAGAGCTTCATCAAGATATAGATCATAGTCATCACAACTCAGTCATTGCTAGAAAGAGAGGCAAAAAGAGAAATGGATGCTGAAATCAAGAACTTCATAAAGGTATGGATCACAGCCATCACAGCTCTTTGTTATTGTTACTACGTAGTTGCAAAGATCCCAAGAGGAATGATAAGGCTCCTCTTCCTCCTCCCCATCTTTTACCTCTTCACCATGCTCCCTTGTAACCTCAAATCTTTCCATCTTGGTGGCCCCACTGCCTTCTTCCTTGGTTGGCTTGGCAACTTCAAGCTCCTCCTCTTTGCCTTTGACCAAGGCCCTTTATCACCACCGCTACCAAAACTCCTTCATTTCATATCCATTGCTTGCCTTCCCATTAAACTCAAACAAGATCCTTCTCCAAACACCAAAAACAATAAAAACCCATCTCACAAAAGCACCCCAAAATCTCATAATCCTACAAAAGTGACTAGATCTATGTTGCTGGCTATAAAAGCCTTGTTGCTTGCCATGATAATATGTGCCTATAACTATAGACCATATCTACATTCATATGTTATTTTAGTTCTTTATTGTTGCCACACTTACCTTATTGGAGAAATGATCCTAGCCTTGGCTGCTGCCCCGGTTAAAGCCATTTTTGGGTTTGAGATCGAGCCACAGTTCAATGATCCCTACCTTGCTACCTCACTACAAGACTTTTGGGGTCATAGATGGAACCTTATGGTTACAAGTATTCTACGACCTACCGTTTACATTCCCATCCGTCGTATTTTTGCTAATGTAATCGGGTCACGTTGGACTGCTCTACCAGCCATAATTTCGACCTTCATAGTGTCAGGCTTAGTTCATGAATTAATATATTTTTACTTCACACGTGTGCATCCTACATGGGAGGTAACATGGTTTTTTGTTCTACATGGTGTGTGCACAGCTATTGAGGTTGTGGTGAAGAAGGCGGTGACCAACAGGTGGCAGTTACATCGGGCGATTTCGGGGCCGTTGACGGTTGGGTTTGTGGCAGTAACCAGTTTTTGCTTGTTCTTTCCACAATTAATAAGAAATGGTGTGGATGAGAAGGCAATAAAGGAGTACTCACTTTTAGTTGATTTTGTCAAAGCCAACTTACCATCAAGGTTGTGAAACCCAGACTGGACTATACGGTTCGACTGGATTAACTGGAAATCGTTCATCAATTCGGGTTTTTACTCTCAAAAACCGGCCTATGAAAGAAAAGGAGTGAACCGTGCAAGCTTCAAACCACCATGAGATGCTGTTAGATCTTTAGATCGCATCGCCTCTCTTCTTCTTTTGTGTCTCACTCGCGCTTTCTCTCTAATTTTTCTGCCTTTTTTTTTGCCTTTTGCCGTTTCAGTTTCTGTGTCTGGACTGAGGACTCTGGAGTTGCTTTGCAGACGATGGAGATGGTGAAGTAATGCTCGGCTGTCATCTACTCACTGACCAGCCACTTTATTATTGGGCTTTGTTTTGTGTTTGGGCTATTATTTAATGAGTAGACTTCTAGTTTTTTTTTTAAGTCCTTTATCTTTTTTGTTTTCCGCTTTTAAATTTTATTGGAGAGTTGACCGTTCTAATGGGCTTGAGCACCAACGCATGGGCTTGGTTTAACTTGTGCCTAAGGCATTGGCTTAATTTAGACGTAGGCTTCATAAAATATATATAATTTATTTTTATAAAATTGCGTTTTTGGTACCTAAATTTTTTTTATCTTAGTCAAATTTTCTATTATTTCTAATTTAATATATTTATTTATTAAATAAATTTTTTTATGATAATTATTAAATTAATTATGACATCATAACAGTTTAATTTCAATTCAACCTTAAAAATTTTGAACTACTCTTTTTTTTTAGTTCATTGAACAGTTCGAGTCTAAAAATCATGCTTACCGTTGCAATACAAAAGTTAGTGTCCCATTTTTCAAAGATGCATACCACACGTTTATGTTGTAACTTCATTTGTCTCTACCGTAGTGCCCACAAAAGTCACATTTATTTGTTGGGTTTTTTTTTTTTTTTTTTTAGGGGGTTTTATTTGTTGGTTTAGTCAATAGCTTAAGATGAAAAAAAATTTCACAATGTATGAAGCTTGGTATAATGAAATAAAATAAAGATGTCAATCTTTTAAAAATGCTCTTGAATAGTTCACAGCTGTGTTTTATAACTTCATTACTTGATCTTATGTATTTTATGAACAAAGTTGCTTTCCAATTTTAAGAGAAATCCTTCAAACTTCTTATATATCTTTATATTGAGTGTGAATTTTAAAATTTTAATTGTTGGATTACATGTTCTTATTTTATCCTTTATACTTGCAAAATTTCAAAAAAATTAAAGATCAATTACTATATCGCCAAACAAATGTTAAAATTCAGGTTTTTGTGCTCTAAAATTGTGTGTAAAAAAAGTTTATTGATCAAATAATAAATAACAATTGATTTGAATGAAAACATATTAAGAATATATGAAATATGAAATTCGACTATTAGATTATCAAAATTCACATTCAAAAAAATAAATATATGAAAAATTTTGAAGAATTTCCTTACAAATTAGCTTGAAGAAAAATTTTGTTCGTATTTTATGATGTTCTTTTTCTTTATTATTATTATTTTTTCTTAATTAAATCATGTATTATGACATATATAAGTATTGAACCTAATGCAATACTTCTCAATGACTAAGATTGAGAGTTGAAAAAAAAAAAGTAATTTTCTATCCGAACTATTAAATATTAAAAAAAAAGTTAAATAAAGTAAAAACGTGAAAATATTTTGTGAGTTAAAAGAGAAGTATTGCATCAGATATTGTACGTATTCTCAATTCTTTTTTCCTTAAAAAAAAAAAAAAAAAAAAAAAAAACGTATACATTTTTCATCATTTATAGCAAAAAGAGGAAGTTTTGTAATCTGCTTTGAATGCACTTATGATGCGTGGTGAGTGGTAGATGTCAGAGCAATTTAATAAAAAAAATAAAATATTTAAAAAAAAAAAAAAAACAAAAAACAAAACAAACAGAAAAAGAATGGCCACAGACTCAAACTAGGGGTGTCAATTCGGATTAGCATGTCGGGTTCGTGTCATGTCGAGGTAGGAGATTCTACTAAATGACTCAACCCTAACCCGACCCATTTAATAATCGTGTCAAGATCCTTCAACCTAACCCGATAATAAGGCGGTGTTGACCTGAACCAACCCATTTAACATGCTTAATAAAGAGTCGTGTTAGGTTGACACGAATATAACACAACCCATTTCAATCTGCATAATATTAATATAAACATCCACTATAAATAATTTTTTTACATCTCAAAAAGCAATGCATACACTTCAAGTCTTCAACCCACGTTCAAAATAATATAGTTCAACAAAAAATTAATATTCATCTAGAAATAAGTTCTTTACACTCCAAAAGAATGCAACACTTCAACCCAAATTCAAAATAACATAGTTTAACAAAAATAAATAAACGTAGTTCAACAAAAATATAATATCCTTGGAACTCGCCAAATGTAAGTATCAATATTGAAAAAAATTTGAGCAAATAGTAGACGAATCTGACTAGACCACGATTATCATTCAATTTCATTATATCCCTTGTAAATTTTGTAATTACTCACTTTATTTTAAATTTAAAATATATGTGGATATAAAAGGTATTTGACAAATCTAAAATAAAATAAAATTTTTGTTATATGAGTTATACGGGTTGTGTTAAGCGGGTCATTTCAGGTTTGACCCAAATAAAATTGGCGTGTCAAACGTGTCTATGCAGGTTACACAGGTGACCCGCTTATGACCTGTTTCTTATTGTTGTCGCTTAGGGTGACCGTTTATGACCCAAACCCATTAAGACTCAACCCTACCCGAAAAAAACCCGTGTCGGGTTCGTGTCGTGTTCGCGGGTTGGTCGAACATTGACACCCTACTCACAACGTGTTAGACAATAAAGTGGCAATCTTTTTGGCTTCCCTAACGTTTTATTTAATTGGGTAAATAAGGTGATTCTAAGCAAGATGCTGTGATATTTCAACCTCTCGTATTAATATTGAATCACACAATGAATTTTTCTTTTTTCTTTTTTCTTTTTAAAGTGTTTTAACTTATAGCGTCCGCTCTTAATAATATTTCTTTATTATCAAACTAAAATACCAATTAATTTTTAGTGTAGGCAAGATTAAACTGTAAATATTTTATTCAACCATTTGAAACTTTTTCAATTGAGCTAATTGGAATCCATCACACAATGAATTTAATTAGTGAGAAATTCACCATGAATATGAGAATAAGAAACACCATGTTATCGTGCTCCGAAAACATTAAACAATTCTCAATTATCTATCTTCATTACTTGACTTTATGATTTTTCTTTTTTTATTATATTTTTTCTTGATTAAATCCAGTATTATTTATCCTTTTTCTTGAATAATCTCTTACATATTTTTATATTAAAAAAATTATGTACAAATATTAATAAAAACATCAGAAATGCTAACAAATACTCTTAAGGTAATGATTAATAATCTATTTAAATAAAAAAATTAACATTTTGATAGCTTTTTTCATTTCTCATAAAAATACTATTAAAACTTTTCTAAAAATAATTGTTAACTTTCTCACCTATGCGATCACAATAAATTTCTGCTTTATTAACAAATGAATTATTGATAAATATATTTAGCGTTGATATGAAAAGTCAAACCATATTTGTCTAGAAAAAGCAGCATATCATGTTCAACGTGTTCCTGACTTCGAAAAAGCAGCATATTATGTTTAACGTGGCACCCATGTGCAATATCATCCATGCCAACTGTTATTTTGCCTATAATAATGAAATGATCAACCTATGCTCTCTTCTCCAAGAAAATACAAAATGTATATGGTGTATACTCTCTTCTTCTTTTTTCTTTTTTTTCTTTTGTGTACGGTGTATAATCTCTTCATTTTACATAAAAGTAAACCTCATATGTGTCAAGTTCACCTTCATATACAATGAAGAATATATGCACTGAATATATGGTATACCTCCTCTTATTCTACACATTTTATACGATGTATAACCTCACATCTTTAGAGGAAATTGGGCTTTTACCCTTATTTTGCAAAAAAAAACATCTAGCAATATGTCTATATTTTGAAACTATTTAGGTTTGTGTTTCTCTTTTGAAACTCAATTTTCTTAAAATCGAGTTTCAATTTTTTTTTTAATAAGTTTCTCGCCTATAACTCGATTTTCTACAAATCAAGTTTTACATTGAAACTCGATTTTGAGAAAATTAAATTTCAAAATAAAGACACAAACTTAAATAATTTCAAAATAAGAATATATTGCTAGATATTTTAAAAAATAAAGTCAAAAGCCCAATTTCTCCCACACCTTTATGGTGCAATGTTATCAAAGAATATTGTCTATAATAAAAAAAATTTAATAGTGAAAAATGTTATTGTCCGAATTTAATATTTTAAAATAAATCGTGTACTTTGATTTACAAATATTTTTGTTTAGTACTAGTTTCTTATAACGTGTCATTGTACCCAAAAATGGCAACAAAACAAATCAAATAGTGAAAAGACTTCTCAAAAAAAAAAAAACGAAAAGACCAAGAATAATATTAAAACCACAAATTATTTTTACAGTTTTCTAATAATTACTTATTTACTATCCTATTTTTTGGTTTTACATGTAGTTACGTGTAGTTGCTAAATTATGAATTTAAGCTTTTTTTTTTTACTTCTATAATAAATGTGTAGTAAGTGGCTAATTTTTAAAATTAAAAACTAAAATTTAAGATTTGAAATAAGCTATTAACTACCATAAATAAATAAGAATGATTAAAGAGATTTAGAAGCGCATGATTTTAAGGGTATGGATAACTTTAAGGGATATGGATAACGTGAGAGAAAGAAATAGCGGGGTTATATTATACTTTTTTTCTTTTTTAAAGAATTTCAACATATGACGTCCGCTCCTGATGATAACTCTTTATAATCAAACCAAGAAGCCGATCAGTTTTTGATGTAGACGAAAATTGAATCCCAAATTTCTTATTCAGCCATCAAAACTTTTATTAGTTGAGCAAATTAGAATCCACATATTATACTTGACTAATTTGAATGAGAGAAATCCTCTCAAAACCAATGCTGAGATCTAGGCTCTCCTTTTAATTTCCCAAATCTAGAAATTTCTAGTAGGAATTCTAGTTCTAAGATCTTGAGAAAATGGCATCATTCAAGTAGAGAGTTGCACACAATCTCATTGTAAGCCATTCTGTAGAAGTGGATTTCAAGTGGATTTCAAGGGGGGAAAGACAAAAGTCAAGTACAATGGTTTTTTTTTTTTTTTTTTCCTGACTACTTCTTCGGCAGCATGACAAATGAAAATGGAGGTCTTCTCCGGAGAAAAAATACAAATAGGTTTTTAGTTTTGCACAACTGGGTTTGTAATATAGTTTATACAATTTTCTAAAACCCATATGGGTCTCTGAAGAAATATATCTAGGTTTGTATAATCCACAAGGGTAGGGGTGTCCAACCAAACTTGATACCCGACCAACCCGGCTGACCTGACGCCGGTGAAGGTCGACAGCGGGTCTTCATCCCCAAAACCCAATACCGGTAGGTCGAATGACAGGTTTGAGCACAAAAAACCAATCCCCAACCGATTCGACTGTATTTACATCGAAAAAGTAGTTGTTCTCCATCGATAGGTGTGTTTCGCAGGCGTTTTGGTCTGATTAGTCGAGATCTGGGCTTATTTCTTCGAGATCCACTGAGATCTTGTTGAGATCTGGCAAGATTCGACCCAATCTTGACCAAATTCGGTGGGTTTCGACAAAATTTGGCATGGTTTTGAAAATTTCTACTCCTACCAGTATCTGACGAGTTTCGACCACTCAAACCAACTCCCTTCACTAGTCGACTGTGGGTCCAGAAATGAGAGACTTGAATTGATTGGGTCAGTTTCAGGTTGGGCACAAACCTGACCCGAATTGACCCATGGACAAGCCTACACATGGGTCATTGAAGAAACACAAATAGCTTTTTCAATTGAGAAATGCTTGTATTCCTTAAAAAAAATGTTATATCCACAATACTTTCACAACAAATCTTCAATGGTAAATCGTTACAAGTTGTTATTAGTGAGTAAAAAAGTAATTTAAGTGATAAGTTCAAATTAGAACCGATAACAACTACCCACTTATGATTTACTATAAAAGTGTTATAGACGTAACATTTTTCTTTTCAATTTTGGGTTTTAAGTTTTTAAAAATTTATAATCACGTTTGTTAAATCTGAGGTATGGTTCTCGTCGGCGGTGTTCAAGCTTACTTTGGCGGTGAAGGTGGAGAGAAGATGAAATGTTCTAGATCGAGATCGAGTTGGTTTTTCTTTTTCTTAGTTTGGGGTCTCTTAAGTTCTTTTTTTAAAAGTTATAAACAAGTTTTTAATAAAATCGGATGCATGAATTTAGATTTTTAATAATTGATGTGGACCATACTAGTTTGTCAAAAATTTGTAAAATAGTTTATATTTCTAACATTAAGTTTGAAAGACTAAACTAATTGCTTATTAGAAACAAGCTATAAAATCCGTTCTCATTCTGTACTGTTCTGACTTACACAACATGATTGAATCAAGTCAGACTAGACCTCTCTTTTTATTTGGTTTTTTTTTTTTTTCAAGTACTCTCAAGCCAATCAAATTAATTAGATATTATGTATCTTAAAAAAAAAAAAAAAAACTTCAATTATATATTTCTCAACTTTAGCAAGGGCATCCTAGGCTGAAATTTGACAAATTTCGTGAATGAAAATGGGAAAAATTAATGAGGAAAGCTCACAAACAAGAAGGAGATACAAACTAACCTAGAAACTCTGCAACTATAATTGATCTTAATTACAGCCAACACAGCAAACTAACCCAGCATCTTTCTTAGGCTGCATCAAGCTTTATGGGGACTAGATCACTTCTAGTCTGAATAAAGAATTTAAGAACTCAACAACCTCAAAGAAATGTGGTGTAATTTGCCGAAAATAATGAGCCCTACCACGGGTCCACGCCTCTTCGCTACAAGCCCTTTAGTTTTAGGGCCATAGGTGGGACCTCGTTTCCACTACAAGTACTCTATGCTTTTTACCATTTATGTCATATATCTTTATACATATATAATTGGGCAATAATGCCAGATTGGGCCAAGACCATTAGTGAGTAAGTGAGTACTGTCCCAGAAAAAAAAAAAGACCGTTAGTGAGTACTCTATTTTGGTAGAAACCTTCAATGTCTTCTTATAATTTTTTATTGAATGTAAATTTTGAAATTTTAATTATTAGATTACATGTTTTTTATATTTTTAACATACATATAAAATTTTATTCAAATCGGATATAATTTATTATTCAATTAATAAACTTTTTTTTGCATAATTTTAGACTATAAAAACTTGAAATTTAAACATTTGATTAATAAAAACTTGAAATTTAAACATTTAATTAATAAAAACATGCAATCTAATAGTTATATTTTCAAAATTCACATCCAATAAAAAAAATGAATTTAAAAGATTTTTCTCCAAACTAATTTGGAGCAAAAATCTATTCCCTTATTATTTCAAAAAATTAAGGAAAAAGATTGACTTCAATATGATTTTGGAGGAATTTTCCTACAACCCACAACATGGCTTTTTTTTTTGAGAGGACTCTTAATGTGTAATTTTAGTCACATGACATTTTTAATAAATCACATGACTTATTTAAATAATACACAAACATAATCTTATAAATCGCCACATAGTAGATTGGGAAAAATTCCTTCAAATTGATTTGGAGAAAAACTTTGTTCAAAAATTAATATACCATCTTTATATTAATTTTCATGCTACCATTTCGTGACTCATAATGATGAAATATGTTAAATTAACAATTTTCTCAAAAGTTTACAGTATTATTTAAGTTCATAATTCTAACACTCTTCCTTACGCATAGGCTCAAATTCTATTTAATAGTTGAAGCCAAACATGTGCAATTTTAAAATGGAAAACAGTGTGGATGAGACAATGATTGAACTTAAGACATCTTATTCCGATATTAGTTTAAATTGTCAATTTCTCAAAAAATTTAAACTTTTGAGACAATCAATAATTTAACAAAATACAATCCAGCATGTTTCATCAGTCGGGCTACGTGTAATTGATGAGATTCCATAAAGGTTGAAAGTTGAAACAGATTTACATCTTCTGGGTTTTTTTTTTTTTAATAGGATTATATCTACAAAATAATCTACTAACTTCTATCTTGCGTGTGCTTCTAAATGAGATTGCAATATGTTAGTGCTTCACAAAATATCCTGTAAGTTTTATGTCTATATTTTGTTCCAAGACCCAAAAATGCAGTGTTCTAAACTTTTGATTCCGCCGGTCTCATAATGCATACCATATTGCTAAATTTCAGAACTCCCCTAACCCTTTTTGAATTTGTTAAAAAGAAACGTGCAATATGAATGAAGAAACAATTTTTTTTTCTCCAAGTATTCGTTGAATGCCCATGAATGGTCGTCTCTATACCTTTCTAACAGAATCTTAACAAAAATTGAGAGAAAACAATAAACTCTGGATTGCATTGAATCGAAATCTACACCAATAACTCTGTTTATATACATTTAAGTACAGAAGTAACTAATTTAACTCTACCAAATTAATTCTAGCACGTGTGGACACAAGTCACGTGTATTTACATGTGTGAGATAATTGAATCACTAAAAACTACTTGTAGCTTTACTTAGACTTGTCGTTTAACTGCTGCTTCTGTCGTTTAACTACAGACTCAATCTTCACCACTTCTTTTCTTTGCTTCTGATCTTCTTCCTCTCTTCTCTTCTGATCTTTAGAGCTTTTACACTTTCTAAAGTTAGCAACATTAATTTTCCGTCCGTGGATTGTAACTTGTAAGTATGTTTATTTTGTAAGTTAATTTATCTACAATTTTTTAAAATCTCATTTTTATGTATAATAGCACTTTTAAAACGCACAATACATGTAATTTATTTTTAAATAGATAATTCATTGTGAAAATTTTAATTTTTGGTAAAAAATAAATGGTTAGGGGAAACCAGTGTTCACGGCTTCCTTACAGTGGCGGCACTACATTGTCTGGAGGGAGTTCAATTGAACTCCCTGACTTGGGACAATTTTTTTTATACATATATAATTTTTTGGTCATGACTGTCCTAAAATAAAATTTTGAACCCCCTAAGAGAAGCTCAATATAAATAAATTCAACACCAACCTTTATCTTGACATTTTTAAACAAAAAGAAAAAAAAAAAACTCAACAACAAACTTATTTGATCCAAAAAAAAAAAAAATAGCAAGTCCAATTACAAAAATTAGTAATTTGTTAATCTTAAATCTCGGAAAAGAAAAATTAAGTGAGCAATAAAGTATAAAGTGAAACACTAATAGACAATTATGTGTGAGGTAGTGAAAGTGAGGTGTGGGATAGTGGGAAGTGAAGCCAATTTCTTTTTTTCTTTTTTCTTTTTAATGGCTGTATTGTTGTGTTGAAATTTTCATAGAGTAATGTAAAAGACAACAAAAATTCTTCCCAATTGTAAAGTTTTAATTTACAACTATTTTATGTTGGCTTTAATTCTATGCTAAATTTGATTGTAATTTCCTCAATCATATTTCCTTGTATTTATGTGGTTTTAATTGTAAGGGATGAGTGTGAGAGAGTGTGAATACTAAAGCTTAAAACAATGAAGAAGTCGATTTTGCGAGTGCCTCCCGAAAGAGCTACGTGTAAAGCACATGACTGAAAAACGAAGAGTTATGCCAGCCTGGAGGATTTCACGAGTGTCTTGTGGGTAAGGCATTCCCACGAAACATTATGTTTGGCAAAAAGGTCATGTTTTGTTTTATCAAATCTTTACTCATACTATATATACTCTCATTACTCACATATTGTAAAGAGTTTTTTTTTATAGAGAAAATCCTAGAAAATACACTTGAGAGTTAGAGACTGTTATACCTACAATCATCTACACATTTTCTTGTGATTTTCCTCTACTCCTATCTCTCCATATCTAAATCCATGAGAGCTCAAACACTTACCACACCCAATCTGAGTGTCAAGTGAGATTTTGGTGTTGCTGGAAAGTATTGGAAAGAGTCATTCATTGGCGGATGCAATCGGGTTGGATTGTGGGATCCGAGAAAGTTAGAGAAGACAAGGTTCCGAGAAGACAGTTGGTACCAGGAGCTTAGAGGGCTCAAGTACATAAAGTAGACTAGGCTTGGAGGGTCTTTTGTTATTCGTGTACTCCAACTTATTCTTTAGTGGTTTGATTTACCGCTTGGAGGGCCGTAGAAAGGTTTTTCGCTGAGTTTTTCAGTTTCCTCTTCAATAACACAACTTGGTATTATCTTGTGTTTGTATCTCTCTTCTCTACTCTTTAAGCTTATCTTTTATTGTTGATATTTGATGAATATGACTTAGGGTAGTTATATCAGTTGTTTGCACTAATTTACTTTTATTCCACACTTAGTTTAAGTTAGAGTAAAAGCAATTTAATCATAATTTTTATTGGGGGTCTAAACAAGCACTTGTGTTTTCACACAAGTCCGAGCTTTCATCAATGAATTACAAAGACCAATAAGTTAGCAAAGTTGAGTTGAATTGTTATATATATTTAAAGTGTACTTAACAACAATAAATTAAAGAATTCTTCCCAGTGAATTTAAATTTGAAAAGAGTAAAAATAAAAATTAATAAATAATAAATTTAAGTATTCTAAACAATAATAATTAAAGTTTACTTAACAACAATAATTAATAACTTTATTATAGTACTTTGTTATAGTAATGATTTCAAATATTTAATTTTAACAACATTATTTAATATTTTCATTATACTAAGAAACAATATGTCCAATGAATTTATAGTTATCATTTATTATCTTATTAGTATTGTGGATAAAAATTCTATAAGGAAATCACATGTTTCCACAAGATTCATCTCTTACCTAAGATTTATATTTTAAGAGAACTCGTGTTGACTTGAAAAAACTTCATTCGGATTATTAGTGACGACTTATGAAAAAGTATATATATCTTATTATCTTCACGATGAAGATGAAATAAGAAAATATTATTTACAAAGAAGTCATTGTCAACCTCTCAACAATAATTTGAATGAAATCTTTAAAAATATTCCTGGAGGGTGCCACTGTTTCCCTACCTAGTGTTGCCATAGAAGCACACTGACCACTCCTAGGCTAAAACCCCCATTATGTATGTAATACAGGAGTATAATGAGCACCAATAAGGTTTTTTTTTTTTAGCAAAATGAACACCAATAAATTGCTAATGCATAAGGGAAAGCTCAAACTTACGACTTAAGTCGTGTTGGCCAAGTGTCTTACCACTACACTGCAAATCCTGTTGATTTCTTTTGCAAATTATGCTTAGAAATAGCTAATTGTTGCATGGGATGGATCATGGATTTCACTTTTGGTTCCACATAGTGATACATGCTTTGCCAAAAAACTTTTATTTGCTTTTGCGTGCTTTGATGGGCTATATATTTGATTATTTTCCCCCATGGATGATTGCTAGAGGCAAAAAAAAAAAAAAAAACTTCGTTGCAGATGAATAACAAAATCTTCTACTGAAAAAAGAAGGACCTAATCTTGAGGTAGAAGGACCAGCATAACTACCATATTATAATGGTTTCTTTGCCCAATCACATGTTATTGGTGTATAGTATATACTTTAGGGGCCGGTTATATGTTCTTTTTTGAGAAGTGGTTTATATATATTCATATTGCAGCGTTATACGTTGCAAACTTGCAATTTACTCAAAACTCGGGGTCACCATCCAAGATTCCAAGTTATCTAGTTTCATTTTTTTCACTTATTTTAAGGACAAAAATGAAAGCCCTTGAAAGCAAAAGTACAAAATTAAGGATGGTGATCGATCATAAGATTTTTTTTTTTTAAATAAAAATATTAATTTCCAATCAGCTTATTAGCTTTTTGGGCATTTAGGAATTGATCAATGAAGATACATTGTTTTTACTCGTCTCCTTGTTTCCCATAAAGCGTGAGATTCTGTGATAACTTTTATCGGAATTTTTTCTTGTTCTCTTTTCTTGGGGATATATTAATATATACATTAATCGTATTTGGTTGCTAACAAGGTGGTGGAATAAAAAGAAAAGAATAAAGAAAATAAAGATTCCTTCTTTTCTTTTCTTTTTTTCCTTCTCCTATTATGGACAAGCACTAGGTTCTTCATTTTCTTTAAGAATTAATAATTAAAAGAGAAAACATATCATATTTAAATTATGAATTGTAATGGTATATATGCACGCAATCTCTACCTTTTAAGAAAAAGGCCACAAATCACAAATTACATCAAATTCCTCTTTATTATATTATATTATGTATTCGATCTATACTACATTTGAAACGATACCTTGTATCCAAAAAAAAAAAAAAAGAAACGATACTTGACCAATGCAATAAATTTAAGAGGAGTCTTTTATATATAATTATCAATTAAATAATTTGTTTAATACTAATTAAACTAATGTAACTTGATGAATTAATAATATTAACTAGACTAAATTTAATATCATATAAAAAATAAAATATCATAATTCAAGTATAAAATTTAACAGTTTCTCAAAAAAAAAAAAAGTCCAAATTTAACAAAAAGAAATTAACTTTTTTTTAATTACTATATTACATATTCAATAGTTCCATATAAAATGACACTCTTTATAATACCTATCAATAACTTCTGGAAGAGCCCAAAAATGACTAAGCTCACTTAGAATAGTGGATTTAGGATTTACAAGCCCAATGTAATTACTTTGTTAGAGTATGGGCTTCTAAGGTCAATTTTAATACTCCTTTATGGTCCAACTGTTAGGTTAGTGGTGAAAGGGTTGAGTGAATTGCAAAAAAGAGATATTAAATTTGGAAATAACACTACCTCAGGTCTGGCCGAGTACCTAATGTTCATAAAAAGTTTCAAGTTCTTAATACAAGGTGGTGCTTCACAGTTTTTGTATTATTTTCTCAATTTTTCGTCCCCATATTTGGATGGGTTTCCTTCCTTTATATATTCCATCTCATTGCATTTGAGCCCTCCACCTGTACAACTAAAGACATTAGTTTAGATATTTGTCCCATTAAGGCTCTACTGGAGGTGATAGAGTGTGCTGTAAGCTGTGAGATCACTGTTCAGGGGTTATTCCTTCATTAATATGGCCAACTAAGTTCGTATAAGGCATTGAATATAGAGGTAATGACTATTTTACCTAGATATTTCATCTCTTTTTTACTTGCACGTCTCTATTGTCTTCCTCGGTATCCTGTCATTTGGTGCAAGTGGCTAGCTGAAGAATTCATGAGGAGTGCTCACTCTTCAGGCTCCTACGACTTTCCTCCTCAGATTCTCATCCATGTGTCCAGGCGGGACCTATGTGCAAACATGCCTTTTTCCATCCCTAGATTGGGCCTATGTGCTCTATTCTGCGTTCGGATCCTACCCTTCCACAACTTCCATTATTATCAATTTTTTTGTTCATATTTAATATTTCATATACAAACACAATCAAAATAAATTTCTATTATTTTATCTAAAAAAATAAAATTTCTATTAATAATTATCTAATTTCATAGTTATATTAAAAGAAGATAAAATAGGGAGAGAATTATTATTTTTATAGATAAAAACATATTTTATTGCAATTTTCCCTGCATTGCAAGGGTTATTGTCTAGTATATATAAAATCAAAGTTATTTAACTTTTGGTTGACCTCATAAAATTATGCTACATAAACTTTTGAAGGCTCACAATTTTACACGTCACTATTTTAAAGTATATGTAAATTATAATTAAATTTAAATTTGATTCTATATTTAAGAATCTTTGTATGTTATATTTTCCTTTTAAATCCATATATACACACAATCATTATTATAAATGTCTAATACTAGAATATAATTTCATTACAAATACAATCATAATAAATATTTATTAATTATTATCATAATTACCAACTTTTTTTTTATAAAAAAAGAGATAAAAATCATACAATTTGTCAAAAAGTAAGTAACTAAATATATATTAAATAAAAGGGAAATGTGGCTACCTTTGCAACCAACAAAATTTGACTTAATAAATTTGTAATGGGTCAACAAAGATGAAAATTATTGAATACTCCAAGAGTATCATTAATGCGTACTCTAACCTCTCATATGAATTGTGAATCCCATCATGAATTTAATTAATAGAACATACAATTATGTGAGAGAGAGGAGTATGCATTTATGGTACACCGAGATTACTCAATAATTACCCAACAAAAATGACTCAAAAATCCATATAAATGGGGGAATATATTTGGTTAGGATTGCAAGAATCACAACGAATAAATCAGAAGGAATAAAACAGTTTTCTTTTTTCTTCTTCTTAGGAGGTTCAAATTCTAAAAGTCAAAGAACAATTTTTTAAGACACAACTTAAGGTTGAAGTGAGCAGCAAAAAGGAAAATAATTTCTAAAAAATATAAATAGATAAAAACAACACAAACAATGCTATTATCAAAGGTGAACTCAAGAGGTTTATCAAGGTACGGCTCGTAATTCTTTTTATGCTACGAGAAGGTATACCCTAATACAGGTATACGTATCTTCTCACTCACTGCTGTGAGAATGAAGATACATATACCAAAACAAGGTATATTTTTCCCTAAAGTATACATGCTTCATTGCCTCAAAAATCCTCCACGGAGGCAAACTCGGTTTCGTCTCTCTCTTCCCAAAATCTTCAAGCTCATCCTTTTCTCCTTTGATATGGGTCCACTTACATCTGACCCACAAAGTCCCTCCCAGATTTCATCTCAATTTCTTGCCTCCCCATCAATATTAAGCAAAATGATAAATACCCCTCTCAATAAAACCACCAAAAAACTATATATATATATATATATATATATATATATATATATATTTATTTATTTATTTATATATATCTCCAATTTGAAAAACACCCCCTAAATTGCCGCTAAATTTTTCTTTCAAAGCCTTTTATTTTGCTCTAACAGTGGCTACCAATGATTACAAGCAACATGTGCACCCAAATAATGTGCTATATATATATATCTCCAATTTGAAAAACACCCCCTAAATTGCCGCTAAATTTTTCTTTCAAAGCCTTTTATTTTGCTCCAACAGTGGCTACCAATGATTACAAGCAACATGTGCAACCAAATAATGTGCTAGGCCTATTTTGTTGCACGGTCTATTTAACTCGTGGACATTGTTTTAAATTTGTGCAACGCTATAAAGGCTTCGTTTGGTGGGACGTTTTCTAAATGAAAACTCCTGAAAGCTATGCGTTTGGCAATATCTTTTTAAAAAAATTATGTTTTTGAAAACTCTGATATTCACATTTGTGAAACACTGTGGTGAATGGCTTTTTAAAAAACGCAGGAAAAAAACGCAACTATCATGGTCGGTTGAAGTTTGAAATTTCTAAAATATCCTCACAAATACTAATGTCTTGCCTGCTACCTTACTATCATCTATCTCCTCTATGCCTTGCGACTATCTAATTCTGCTCGGCTTTGATGAAATTTTTTCTCTGTAGCTTTTTTTTATTAATTGAATATTCTGGGCATGCAAAAATTGGAGCGCAAGCAAAAATTACTTTGGTATGAGATAAGAAGTGGGTAACACGAAGAAGATAAGTCTGGAGAAACTTGAATGCAATTGAATGAATTTTTAGAAGCGAACCATGTGATTGGCGGTAGAGGATTTTTGTCCAGCTACTCAGCAAGTGAAGGAGAAGCTTGTGGTAGTAGGAGATAGACATTGGGAATGATAAAAACGAGGTGTCCTTCTTGTGTAATTTTTTATTATTATAATAACATAAATAAATTACACTATTAAATAAAACCATATTATTATTATTAAATTTTTATGGGACGTTTTCTTGTTATTACATTATTATAAAATATATATATATATATATATATATATATTATTACTTATTATTATCATTACAACATAGTCTGTTAGGTCCTTTTTTGTAAATTTTTCAAGACAACAATTTTAGAATAATATGTTTTACCAAATGCTTAAATATTATCTTAAAAATTGTGTTTTCAAAGCTCTCGTTTTAAAAACGCTATTTTTAAAAAATGTATTTTTAAAACAGTTTATCCAAACAAGCCCAAAGTGAGTGTCACTCTCGGAATTGAGCTAGAAGCACCGTTGGATCATTGATGAGCCTTTACTTTCAACTTCATTACAAGATTTCTGGGATAAGAGGTGGAAAAATCTTGGCAAGCAATGTTCTGCTGCGTGCGTCGCATAATATGTAACTTAACCTGTACGTCGGTCTCAGAAAACGTGTTATTCAGACAATAAAAACAGAAGTGGGCCCACTTTCCCGCCGTGTGTGCGGCTTTCATAATCTCTCTAGAGGTCTCATGCACGAACGAGTCGCTATCGTTCTACGTCACACGTGTGGCTCCCATGTGGGAACTGACGAACTCATGTGCATTTTCCTGATCCATGGGGTGGGTTTGGTGGTGGAGTCCTTGGGTGAAAACGAAGTGTTATGGGTTGGGTAAGTGGGTGTTGGTTGCATTGGGCTGTGGCTGGACCATTGATCATTGGGTTCGTGGTGCTTACAGCCTTTTGGTTGCTCTTTTCACCACTGGTGACTGGTGAGGAATGGAGTGGATGTCAAGGTTGTTGAGAAATGCAAGGTTATTGTGAAGTTTTTGAAGGGGAAGATGTTATGGACAGAAAAGTTTATAATTGGGATAATTGTATATATAAAAAAATAAAAATCAAAGAGTTCAGTTTTAGTTTCAATTGAATTAATTCCAATTTACATTAAGAGTTTGTAGCTCAATTATCACTTTATAGTGTTTTCAACATAGATATGCAAGCCCATAAAAAAAAAAATTCATATTTAAAATTTAAATTCACAAAATCCCATTGTAACTATTAAATTATTATCAACAATATATATATATATATATATATAAAGGAGGTTTTGGAAAATCAGTTATTGTCTTTTTTACTTTCAAAAATATCTATAATTTAATTAATCTATCCTTATTTCTAAAACATAAGAAATGAGGGTAAAATCATAAATAGAAAAATAAATTAAAACCAAAAAACCTCTTGGCTAAAAACTTCCCACAATATTGTAAATAGATACAAAGTTCCTACCTAGCTAACATTTATTACAAAAAAAAAAAAAATCCTAATACCCATGTACACAACCAAATGTTTTACTACATAGACTACTCCAGGTTCCTCTTAAAAAAAAAAACTACCCACATCACATAAAAAAAAAAAAAACTACATATATTGTGAATTGATAACTCTATGACATTATGTGACACATTAACTATATGAAAAGAGTTATAAAAATTTGATTATGAATGATAATTTTGAAAACCTTACAATTTTTTGGATAAGATATATATGATAAAATATTTTCAACAAAAAAAGGGAAGTATATTCATGTTTCATTTTTTTAGAAGAAAGACTAGAAATTATCATTAAAGGAAGACTTAGCTGTGATAAGCTAAAAGTACATTATTGAGGTGTGAATGAATATCTTTCATCCACACGGATAGACCACTGGCATGTCTAGTAAGATTACGAGAATAACTAAGAAAATATAAGGCATTTGTATAATATATAGCTTCAACAAAAAAATGGCCAAAGGATGCAAAAGATTCTTCCTCACTGTTAAGGACTTTGATAATCATTAATAAAGGCATTTGATGGTAAAGGGTAATAATTATGAAAATTATGGTTCAAATTCAAGTTAAAAAAAAAAAAATTCAATACAAGTAAAATTATAACGTTTTTCTTCCTCCTATATATATATATATATATATATATATATATATATGTATGTATGTATGTATGTATGTATGCTTTATGTATTGCTTTCACATCAATTAGGATTGGATTTGGGGCTTGACAGGAGTTGACCTATGATATCTTTAACATTACTCCCTTAAACTCAAGATGGAAGTCTGATGAAATCTTGAGTTTAGAATGTAAGCTTGTGAAGGCATTAAAGATGATCATGAGTGATGGGATTGAAATGTAGAATATGCTACGCATAATGTTCAATGAATGATGCAAAATGTTGGTGATGGTAGCGAACACCAAAGACATGAATGACTGATGATGGCTACAGAGGCCTAATATATAACAGCTTGACTAGCGACCAAATAATGCTTGCTATGGTGGATTGAGGAATGTTGGCAAAGGATGAAGTATGTGAGCAAGTTAGTAAATTTTACACAGATGAAACCCAAAAAGAACGAGTGATAGGCCAAGTTGTATAACTTAAGAGCCTCAAATAGGAAAGTGGACCTCAAAACGAAAATCTACATGAAAAACAAAGTGGAAGGTTCCTTGTACAAAGAAAAATAGTGGCAAGAAGTGGTTAGACAAAGACAGTAAAAAACTGAGGCAAGCAATGTTTGGTGGCGAGCTGCTTGAATCTAGTATAGGCTACAGAAAGTGACTTTGATAGTTGATACCGTGTTGAAATAAAATGATGAATAATAAAATATTTAAAAGAGACAAAGTGGAAGTAGGAGAAAAAAAGTGAGAGTCCAATATGACGACTTGTTTTCACAAATGAAAGGCTTTAGCGAATACATATTTACTATTACAATGTTTGTATCATATAATAAATCCATAGTAGTAGGGATTTTTTCTTGCACGCTGAGTAGGATTGGAGTAGGATTTGTTTACTTGCATACCAAATAAGATTGAGTAAGAGCTGGGCCTTAATATATCTTTATAAAATCAGAAATTGGTCAGCGTTAGATATATGGCATTTACTTTTTTTTTTGAGAGTCATATATGGCATTTACTAGGCTGCGCTAATGATGGAAAGATGAATACGGTGTCCTATACAAAAAGTTTATTTAACTTTAATCCATATGAATAACAATATAACATGACACGTAAACGTCCAGGGGTGGAGGGCAGGGGGCCATGGGCCTTTCAAAAATCCTCCCTCCCTCTTATATTTTTGAAAAAATATATAAAATTTTGGACATGAAATTTAAATAATGCCTCCTAGATTTTTACTAAAAATATATAATGCATTTATATAGTTGACGAACACATTTTCTTTTTCTTTTTTTCCTTTTTTTTTTAGAGAGTTTCAACATATGACGTTCGCTCCTGATAATAATTTTTTATTATCAGACCAAGACACCAATCAATTTTTAGTGTAGGCGAGCATTAAACCCCAAATCTCTTATACAATCATTATAGTATTTACTAGCTAACTGGAACCCACTTTTCTTCCCTTTTATTACTCTTATATCACACATATATAGCTCTTTAAATCAAAGTGTATTTAATGTCTACCGTACGTAATTTAACTTTTTACATTTTTAGTTATATCAATTTTTTGAGAGAATAAAGATAGACTTACTTGATCGATGTTAATATTTTTTAAAAATAAGAAAATATCATATGTTAAATCAAAATTAGAAATATTCTTATTATATAAGTAATAAATAAATATAATATACTTATAAAAATAAAAAAATTATAATAGATATACACACACTATTTGTGTGTTATTCTTTGGAATTATATATATATAACTTGATCCCTCTCTATAAAAAATATGTCTGGAAAAAAAAATACTCTTAGATAGAGTATATTTGATAGGTTTAAAAAAAAAAAAGAAAAAAAAAAGAGAGGTAAGCTGGTTGATAGCTTTTTATTTTTTTAGAAGCAAACTTATGATAGAGACGTGTTTCAATGAGAACAATCTCTCTAAATCCTATAACAATGGTGTAAAGAGAAACAAATGTTAATGGGGTTTTTGACTAATTGTATCAATGTCTAATACTATATTTAGTTCTATATTATATGACAAATATGTTTCCTTTCTAGGGAAGTCTTTATATATATAGAGTCTTTTCACTCTTTTTCATCTTCTTTTTTTGATAGGAGTTATTGATTCTTTCTAGATTCATTGTCCGGTTTTTGGTACAATAGCGTACTCATTACTTATGCGGCGGGCATTGTGAAGTTTTCAACTTTACAATATTCTGCCAAAATGTTAGGTAATTAAAAAAATGTGAAATTAAATATAAAATTTTGTACTTCATAAAAATAAAGTATGATTAAAATTAAATTACCTTAATTACTTGATGATGAAAGTAATTTATATTTTTAATGATAAAAAAAGTAATTCATATAAGGATGGGCATTTCTTGCTATAAAATATTGTGAAGATAATTAATATAATTTTAAAACTAAATAAAATTTAATGCACCATTTGGTAACATGATTTTAATATGAGTAATGATTTCAATTGAAAATATTTTTAACGAAAATACATTATAAATCATGTACCTTTTTTTTTTTTTTATGAAGAAAAGGTCTTGATTACCGAATATGAATAACCTGTAAGATGCTAGAAAACCCACCTTTTTCTAGCCTAATTATTCTGATGGAGAAGATGTTACATCTTTTTTCTATTATATTTTGCATCTTATGAGAACTTCTTCTGTTTTTTTTTTTTTTTTGAAGGGGAAAGGTAAAAGCATCTTATGAGAACTTATATGGTTCTCAATACATTTAACTAGTTTTAAGAGAATCATCCCAGTTAATGCGTAGGCATCTATCTCAGAAAAGTTTTGAATATACTAATTTTAGTTTGTATACTTTTTCTTTTTGCTAGTCGGCACTTCACAAAAACCCCTTTTTTTTTTTGGATAGGATCACAAAAACCTTGGTAAGAAGTAAGAACATAATCTAAGAATATTGGACTCCCTATTATATGTACTTGCATTTTTAAGGGAAGGATTCCAGCTGTTCCAATTATCAGTAAACTATTCGGTGCTCTGAGGATAATGTTTTCTCATCTCCCATAATAGTAAATCTACGTATTCTCAAATTTAAAAAAAAAAAAATATATATATATATATATATATTATTTATAAGGTTGGATTCAAGTTGCACCAGGTGTAACTTTAAATAATATTACACCACTCAATTTTTTAATTGGATGCGAATTTTGATAAATCAACCATTGGACTACATTATTTTTGTATATTCTCCATGTTTGCAAAGTTTCAAGATAATAAAAAATTAATAGTCATATCATAAATCAATTGTTTAAATTCAAGTTTTTGTAATTTAAAATATTACATAAAATATGAGTTTATGGATCGAATAGTAAATAACATTTGATTAGTATAAAAATTGGCATACATGTTAAAAATATATAGAACATGTAATCCAACGGTAATAACACAATATTTTCACAAAAAAATTATAAGTGGTATGTTATTATTGGTTCAAATTTAAATTTACCAATAAAAGTATTATTTTTTTCCCACCAACAACAACCCGTAACAACTTGCTATTTATGGTTTGTTATGAAATTGTTGTAAACATAGTATTTCTCTTTTATTTTTGATAGATTTAGGTTTCATTTTTTTAAGGTATAAAACTAGTTTTTTTTTTTAAAAAAAAATGATTTCAATTGAAAATATTATTAAAGAAAACCATATATTTGTCAATGTTTGGTTTGGTAGTATTCTTGAAAATGCTAAAAAAAATCAATTTAGGGACCAAAAAGCCTTCGGCCTTGAATTTTTTTAGAGTAAATTGCAAATTAGACCCATAAAATTTGAGAGTGTTTGAATTTTACATCCTGAAGTTTTAGAATTTTGATTTTACTCTTTGAAATTTGGGGATGTTTGAATTTTATACCTTGAGATTTTAGAATTTGGATTTTACCTCATAAGTTTGAGGGTGTTTGGATTTTACATTCCAAAATTCTGAAATTTAAGAGTCTAAGATCCAAACACCCCTAAATTTTTGGGAGTAAAATCCCAATACTCCTAAAATTTAGGGGTTAAAATCTAAATTCTAAAAAGTCAAGGTGTAAAATCCAAACACCTCCAAACTTTAGGGGTAAAATCTAAATTCTAAAAATTTAGGGTATAAAATCCAAATACTCCCAAGCTTTAGGGGTGTAATTTGCAATTTACTTTTTTTTTTTTTATATAAATAATATGTATACTTCAAAGTTTTATTTTTTATTTTTGGTTTATTGAGTAAAGTTTGAAGTTGAATTTTCAAAAGTTAAACCTAAATCCCTCTCAAAAATTAAGTTGGTTGAAAGATATTAAAAAGAAAAAAGGCCAACTAGCCCATTCTTATGGCCCCGTTAAAAAACCTTCTTAATAAATACTTAAACTCAAGTAGTACTACTGTATTGGAGGTGTCAACCACCTTAAGAAGTGTTGTCAATTACTTATGCAAAGACCACAAATACCCCAAGATCCTCAATGCTACCCACAATGGCTTTCACCTCCATCCTTCCTCTCAATCTCTCTTAAATTAGTTTCATAACAAGAAAAAAAAAAAGGATCAATCTTATTCATAATTTTATTTTCTTGGTACCAGATACTTAAACTTTGGGATTGAAAAATATATATATTTTTACCTTAACAGAGGCTAACAATGTTTGTATGTTTGGATGCCAACATGGGTAAGAAAATTGGATATAAATTATTTACTGAACATATATATATTTTTTAATATAGTTTTGGTGAGTAAAACATAACATTGAGTAGTTTTAAATATAGTCGAATTAAAATATATATTTTCGTGTCAAATTTTTTTTTTTTCAATTTCTCAAATTTACATTTTTCTCTACTTGCAATGGTCATCAATTCACCATTTTTTAGGGTTCTCAAAATTTTTTTCCTTAATTTTTGAGTTTGGAATTAGATTCTAGTCTTCTAGATATGACATAGTGACAGAATTTTGTTTGTATATGAGAGTTTAGGGTATTATATAATTTATATTGCTTTAGGCTTCATTTGGTTAGAGAATGGAAAAGTGGGTGATAGAATATTTAGTTTTTCCTAATGTGTGTCTAGGTGGGTCAAAATGTGAAAGGATGAAAAACTTTTTTTTTTTTTTTTAATTGTGAAGAAAATTGAGAGGATAAAAAAAAAATATGAATTTACTCTCACTCCCCTATTACATAAAAAAAAAAGTTTAGAAGAAAAAAACCTAGTATTTAGAAGAAAAAAAAATGAACATTTAAAGTTAAAAAAGATAAAAAGACCTTTCAAAAAAAAGATAAAAAAGAAAACTAACGTGGAGGGGGGAGGGGCAGATGGGTAATTTCCCATCTAAGCCTACTTTCCCTCATTTTCTCCACAATTTGTGGGGGAAAAAAAAAATTTCTCAGAATGTAGGCTAGAAGAGAAAACAAAATCACCCTCTCTAATTAAACACTTCAATTGTTCATTATCTCTTTTCATTTTCCATTCCCAAAATAATCACAGGCAAACAGAGTCTTAGAGTCACTTGAAATTATTGCATAATTTTGTATGAAAATCAATTATAGTGGATTTTCATTATTTTAAGTTGAAATGTATTAAAAAAATAATTATTGTATATTTTTTAAAAATAAATATTTTGTTAGCACTAAATAAATTTTGGTTTTATTTTTATGTATTACTTTAGTACTGAATCTTATCAATAAATCTCATTCTAAAATGCTGGTGATTATTTTATTCATACTTTGATTCTTCAAAGATTAAATCTTAGTTTCGTTCCTATCACAAAAAGAAAAAAGAAAAAAGTAGACCCGTTTAATTATACTACTTATTAGATTGTTTTAAACTTTTAATGCATTCCCCTAATATCGAGAAAAATCTAGATTTAAATCTAAAAATTAAGAAGAAAACTAAAAAAAAAAAGACGGGTTTGATAATTTGTGTGTATCCACAGTTCCAAATCCAAACCTTATTTTCTCTACTCAAGCCAAAGTAACATACACAACCCAAAACGATATCGATTATGGTATTACTATTAATCCCCACCAAAAGACAGTAAAAAAAAAAAAAGGGTATCTATTGCTGACGTGTCTCAATCTCAGCCGTAGCTTCACTCATTATCCAATGATGAGTAGGACTGAGATGTAGACAAAAGCTTCACTCTCACACCCACTTCACAATTTCCTCAAAACCCAGTGCCACTCTTTCAATTATCCATTTTTCACTGTTCTCTTTTTTAATTTTTTTTGTATATTGGGTAAATTACAATATACTTTGAGAAAATACCAAATGCATCTAAAACTTTTTAAAAATGACCAAACTGGTCCTTAAACACTAACGCCGTTTGTAAACCCCCCTTTTTCTTTTGCTCTCTCTTTCTTTCACACAGACCAAACATATCTCTCTCTCATTCTCAAGCTCAAGCTCAAGCTCATAGACTCAGCAGAGGACCAAAAACCTCTGCCACCAAACGATTTTAGAGCTGGTTTATCCACAAACTCACGCCATACGCTGCCGTTTAAAGTTGGGTGGCTGGGTCTCGCTGATTGGTGAACGGCGATTGCTCGGTTGCGATGTGTAGTGGACGACGGCGGTTGTAACGTCACGATTTGGTGGAGCTTTACATCATGATTCATGGGTATGTTTAAAAAGAAAAAAAATTTGATTTGGGGTTTTTTTTTTTTTTTTTTTTTTTTGTGGGGTTTAAGGTGTGAAGTGTGTGATGTTGGATGGTGGATCTGTTTGGGTTTGAGGACAATGGGTGGTGCCGTGGTGGATGGCGGTTGCTGGGTCATACAATGTTTGCCGTTGTGGGTTTGGGTTTTGTTTTGAAATTATTTTTATTTGGGTCTATTTTGAGGTTTGATATTGGATGATTGATTGGTTGGGTTGATATATGTTTAATTGTCCTGTGTAATGCTGGATCTAATTGGGTTGATCTTGGTTTTATGTAGTGCAATTTTTCTTTTTTGGAATGTTCAGCAATTTTTTTCCCAGATGAGATATTGGTTTTGGTGGGTTTTTTTTTTTTTTGGGAATGTTGCATCGGTTTATCTTTTGGATATTGGTTTGAGCTTGAGAGCCAGAGAGATGTTTATGTTCTGGCATGAAGAAGAGATAAACTGATGAAGTGAAGACATGAGGAGCGTAAAAAATGAACTAAAAATCGTTTGGAAGATGTGAACAAACGGCAAAACACCGTCTGTGTTTCAGGACCAAATTGAAATTGGTCATTTTCAAAAAGTTTTGGACCTGTTTGTTATTACCCCAAACCTCAGATAGGTTTTTGTAATTTACCCTTTTATATTTTATATATATTTAAAAATACAATATATATATATATATATATATATATATATAAATAAATAAAATACTACCAAACCCAAAAAAAAAGTAAAAAATAAAAAACCATTCTTTGAGCCACAAAGCCCACAAGGGCAAGCAATTCTCACCTACACTACATTAACATAACACATACAAATTACAAAAACAAAAGCCTTTCTCTTTCTCTGTGTGAGGTGTACCCAAAACTCTGTAAGACTCTCTTCTATCTCTGATTATCTTAAATTCTCAATACTTATATCCAATCTGCTCCCACAAGTTCAAGGGAACACCTATAAGTTTCAGATCAGAGAACACACACACAAAAAATATAAAGGAATGATTTTTCTCTTGGTTCCCAACAAGTACGTCAAAAAAAATTTATCTGTTTTTTTTTTTATAAAAATTTTCTTCATTTGGGTATTGTGGGATTGATCTTAATATGCATGTTGTTGATATTTTACTTTGCTTTTGTATCTGATTGGTGTTTGTGGATATATTGGGAAGTAAAAAGTTTGAGTTTTTAGGGTTTCTGTATCAGCTTCTGTGACTTGGTTTTTATGCGGTTTTTTCTATTTTCTTTGGTGGGTTTTGTTTTTTTTTTAATGTGAACATTCTGTTTGGTAGCTGAGAAAGTTGAGGGAAACAAAGAGAAAACTTGGGTGAATGATGGGATGGGATTTTTTTTTTTTCAGTTTAATTTTTTTTGGGGAGTTTTGGGATAGTGGGGACATTAGGTTTGGTGAGTTTGTGTAGTTTAATTAGCTTAATTGGATTGGATTTCTTTCTGGGTTCACTGTAAATTGTGTGAATTTGATTGGGGTTTTTTTTGTTTCTGAGGAACTAGGCTGTGTAGAATGTTAAGGCTTTATGGTTTATTTAACTTTTTTGGTAATCAAAGGGTGTAAGAAATTGTAATCTTTGGTAAAAATTATGGGTAGATGAGCTTTTTGTGGAGAGCTTGTTGCCCAGCTCGCTAGGAGTCAGTGAGAGAAGCTTAAATGTTGGATCCCAGTTTGGTATTTTATTGGGTCTAGCTTGAGCAATGCTGGGCTTGGCTTGATTAAGTTTGTGATTGGTTACCAACCTGATAAGATTTGTCCCATGGAAAAGGAAGGCTGGTGGTTTATGAGGAATTCTATGGGATTTGTGGCAGGTAGGAATCATTGGTGTAATATAGATGTGTACTTTGGATTGTTAGGCTAATGAATAAGCTTAGGTAGGAGTTGGGAAAGACCTTGTGTTTGGTTGAGTTGAGTATGGGTAGGGCTATATGAGTTCAAGGAAGCAGTGTTAGATGATTTAAAGAACTTAATGTGGTTTTATCTTTTTGCTTTTGTTTTTGGGTAGGTTCTATCTTGTGAGGTTCATGATTGAATTAGAAGCTTGTATAGTTTTTTTTTTGGGTAGGATAAGCAATGGGCTAGGATAAGTATATGTGACCCTCATTCAGATTTTTCATAAATGGGTTAAAAAAGCTAAATCATAATTGAATTAATTGTTATGGAATGAATGGAACCATGCATTGATCCTGCTTTGAGTCTTTTGACAAGAATAATGCTGTGGTGGGTGTGTGTATATTTGGTTGAATTTGTGTAGGGATTGGTCTCTAGTTGATTAAATTTATGGTATTAGGTTTTGCCACCTCTTAGAAGGTTTCTTAATTGATCTTTCCCTTTCTTAATCTCTCTATGTTATATTGGATACTCTAGCTTAAAAAATTCATTTTAGATTTGGATTCTGTAGAAAATGGTGTTCTATTGTTTAGGGTTAGTTGTAACTTATTTTATAAATAGCTTGAACATGCTTCCACCAATGGTTTTGATATACAATAGAAGTAACTGCATCTTTATCCCTGCCTCAGAAATTAGCACTGACTGACCTTTTATTGTAATCATAATGCTATGCTTTACTTTATTCTTACATTTATTGTTTTTGCGTATCTTTATTCGTGATTTTTAATTAAGCCTTGGAGTTTTGGGTCCCAACTGTCATTTCTAATCTCTTTCTCTCTTTGGTTTGGTGGCCAGAAGCTGATGCAACAGTACATAATTGAATAATGGCTGTTCAAACGTCTGGTAAATCAGTATATGATGACTTTGATGATGATGAGCCTCTAATTTTCAAAAGGACCAACCCAACAGCTAAGCAAAATCGAGTAAATTCAGAAGTAAAGAAGCCATCATCTCAAAGGCATGATGGACAATCTGGGAGGCAGGTTCATGATGTGCTTTCTTCCAATGGTCAAAACTCCAGTATGCAGAAGGGTAAAATGGTTACATCCACCAAGGTATCACAAGTAAAGTATCCTCCAGCAAGCCCAAAGGCATCTACTTCGTCCATCAAGGCATCACCTGAAAAGTCATCAGTGGCAAATTCAAAAGCGTCAACTACATTAGTTGGTCGTTCAAAAAATTCATCTGAACAGAACATGTCAACTTCTGTTAAGGAGGAAAAAAACTCTGTGAAATGTCCCCCTTTAGAAAAAAATAGTGATTCTGAGGACTCGGGAGATGATAAACCATTGAGTGCTAGACTCTTGGTGAAATCCACTGCTGTCCCCAAAAGGACGAGCAAACCTGTTTCTGACGTCAAGGCATCTCCTGAAAACTCACTGGTAGCAAATTCAAAAGCGTCGACTACTTTAGATGGTCGATCAAAGCATTCATCCCAACAGAATTTGTCAACTTCAGTTAAGGAGGAAAAGAATTCTGTTAAATGTCCCGTAGAAAATAGTGATTCTGAAGATGAGAAACCACTGAGCGCTAGACTTATGACAAAACCCACCATTGTACCCAAACCTGTTCCTAACAAATCACAGCCATCAGAATCAAAATACACTCTGAAAAAATCTTCTGCAGAATCTGATGATGAAGCTCCTTTGTCTTCAAGGTTCTCACCAAAATCCAATGTGGGTACATCTAGTAGTAAACAGCAGATAGTAAGTTCTAATGAAAGAGACCTTTGGCTTTGAAAATTCAGCAAAATGGTTCTACCTCGAGGGATAAACAACAAAAGTCTTCCATGCAAACGAGCAAGAGACCTCTAGATAAGGTGAATTCCTCAGAACAACCTTTAGTTAAAAAGGCAAAGCTGTCAGATGCATCTACACCAATGAAGATAAAGCAAACATCAGTCAAAGCTGAAGCAAAGGCAGACGATGACGAAGACGATGACTTTATTCCAATTTCCCAGAGAATGAAGAAGTCATCTGCATCAGACACTAAGTCTTCTTCCACAAAGAAGAAAGCAATAAAAGCTGTTTCTTCTTCATTTAAGAAAACAACTAAGAAGACCAAGAAAGTAGTGAAAAATTCAAAATATATAAGATCGACAAAAATGACACCTAGCTCTGGTGATGGCCAAAAGAAATGGACTACCTTAGTTCACAATGGTGTCATTTTTCCACCTCCATATCAGTCTCATGGAGTGAAGATGCTTTATAATGGGAAGCCAGTTGATTTGACTCCTGAACAAGAGGAGGCGAGTATCCCTCCCCCTCCTCTCTCTCTCTCTCACACACACACGCACGCACGCACGCACAATTGCTTTGTCTTCTTCCCTAATCCTCAGTCCAGTAATCTTTCAATTATTTCTGCTCTTGCTCCTACTGACATTGCATTTACCATATACCTTATACCCGCAGGGTTTCTAAATCTATTTGATGATTTCTTTTTGCAGGTTGCCACAATGTTTGCAGTGATGAAAGATACAGATTACATGCAGAAAGATAAGTTCAAAGAGAATTTCTGGAATGATTGGCGAAAATTACTTGGTAAAAACCATGTAATTCAGGGCTTAGAGAAATGTGATTTCACCCCTATTTATGACTGGTACCAAAAGGAAAAGGATAAGAAAAAACAAATGACTACAGATGTAAGTTGGTGGCTCTCACCTGCTTTCTGGGTTTGTTAATCAATGAAGTTTACTTAATGAGCTTGATTACAAATTCAAATCATCGTTTCATATCTTTAGTTGCTTTTACTTCCGAATTCATTGTTCTAGATCTTATCTACTCATTTTATTATAAGCAATGCCAGTGACCAGAAACTATGGTTTCTTTGGCAATGAACTTGACATTTTCATATAAGCCTTTGTCACCAGAATATACTTAGGCATGTGTTTCTGGTGGAGTTTATTAATAGTTATTTTTTGGGTTGAGCTTATGACATTTTTTCTGTCTTGCCCACTAATTGATAGCATATACTTGAGGTTTATTATTGTTTAGTTGTACATGCACTAGTGGTTTTTGAAGCCACAACCTCAGCCTCCATCTCTCTCTCTCGTGGGAAGAGGACCTAGAAGTTTTTGGCTTAACAGCGATTGTTGAGCTTGTTAGAGCTTTCTACTGATTTACATGAAAGCTTCGCGTTAAAGATGCTGTTGCATATAAAAAGCTATTACTGTATGTTTGATCCATTAGCTTTTGACCACAACTATTTTAGGAAATTATGATATATGATTTAAAAGACATTTTGATTATTTTTATTGCAAAATGGTTGTCTGTGACCTTTATTTACGTCACTCTTCCAACATGCGTGCTGTCTAAATGAAGATTACCTTGGAACTTCAATTGCCAATTTTTTTAAGAGCCAGAATGACATTGAAATGAATAGGTCTTCCATATCTAATGATAGCGTTTACGTCTGGAGCTAGTGTGTTAAACAGTTGCTCCTTTCCTGGTATGGAAGACAAGTTCTCATGAAGCATGATGTGAATATGATCAATTGCTTCTCACATAATTGCTTTTGTTTGTGCTTCCACATTGTGGCTAATATGTCAATTTGCTTTACATACAGCAGCTCAGATCTAATCAAGGTCTTTCTGTTGCCAATGAGCTCTAGCTTAATGGCACTTGCTCCCCTTGTAAAAGCAAGGTGGAGGTGAGGTCTTAGATGTCAAGATCCACTGGGTGTGTCAGTAACTTACCAATAAAAAAATTAACGTTTTTTTTAATATAAATATTTTTAATATGGCATTCTCAGTTTCAAAACATTTGACGTAGAAGTTTCTGTTCATTCAGGAGAAGAAGGCATTGAAGGAAGAGAAATTGAAGCAGGAGGAGAAGTATATGTGGGCCGTTGTTGATGGCGTTAAAGAGAAGGTTTCTTCTAGCCTTGACTTTTTCTTCTTCTATATTCCTCTTTTTTTTTTTTTCTTTTTTTTTTGGTTTTGGGGGGGGGGGGGTTGTAATATTTTGAAGATTTGAGGATATTCTGCCCTCGTTTCAATCCTCTAAACCTATCTTATGTGTTTATTTTATTGTTATATTATGTTCTCTAGGCCTTTGCTGATTGATTTTTGAATTATATGTTGCTTGGACTATTGATTTATGTATAGATTTACAGATTCTTCTCATTAATTTACAATACCCCCCAATAGGCCACTGATTTGTTATCTTTAAAAATGATTTGTTTGGTGGGTTGGACACTGCAAATTATTCTTACCTTAGGGTGTTGATTGCAAAAATTTATAGTGTAGTTTACAATACCCCCCAATAGGCCACTAATTTGTTATCTTTAAAAATGATTTGTTTGGTGGGTTGGACATTGCAAATTATTCTTACCTTAGGGTGTTGATTGCAAAAATTTATAGTGTAGGGTGGGTAAATACAATTTACCCTCCCCCCTCTATTTGGTACATTTCTAGAAACATACTTAGGGGTCTAAAAATATGACAATCATAACTTTTCTATACCCTAGTGTCTACTATATAATCAGTATTTTCCATGGGGTTAAGTCAGTCACGTATCTAGTGCTTTTGAGCAAGTGTGCTGCATTTTTTTTTGATAGCCCTTTCATTATCACTTCAACTTTTTGGAAGTAATAATTCTTGCATTCTTAACTCATAGAATCACCCCCTCCCCTCACCTACATATATTGTTTCATCTTGTTTTAACTAATATCTTCTAGATGAAGCAATTTCACATTGACTTTGCAGAGTTTTTGATAGTGTAAAGTTCACTTTCTGGGCCTATTGGTCACCTGGGTGGCGGGTGCATTGATAACTGTATGGTGGTGTAGAAAGATTTGAGAATTTATATTGGTAATGCATATATGGCTATATTTCTCATTTTGTTCTGTTGTGAAGAAGTTTTTGTATGGTTGCCTTTGTTCTATTCATGACCCCCAAGAGTATTCCACATCACATCACTGAGTCTTTTGTGATGAGGATGTAAAGGATGAACACTCCTCCAACTGGCTTTGAGTTTGTTGAGCACAGTTGTCTGTGAACCATTCCTATGCCATATAATTGGTTCTATCAAATTGATGTTGCTTATATCCCACATTCCTATATTGTTATTTATGCTGTCTATTTTGATTACGTTGATGTATTCACTAATTATGATATATTCTAGACGATAAATACATGTATTTCTTTTTGTGGACCTCAATGCATATTGTTGTTATCTTAAAAGTGTGTATCTAATTTCTTATTATAATCTCAATCTCAGGTTGGAAACTTTAGAGTTGAACCACCCGGATTATTCCGAGGCCGTGGAGAGCATCCAAAGGTTCTATTAACATTTTTATACCTAAGATAATTTAAGTGTTGTATGTGATTGAATTCAGAATATTAGGATTTGCTGTCGCCATAAGTGGATGTGTTTTATTTATTTCTAAAGTTTATTATCTGAATTTGTTATTGATGGTTTGCTTCTATGCTGCCAGATGGGAAAACTGAAAAAACGCATTCGTCCTAGCGACATTACTATCAATATCGGAAAGGATGCTTCAATTCCAGAATGCCCTATCCCTGGCCAAAGGTTTTGCTCTTCACAATCTCCTTGACAAGAAATCAAGTCATTAAGACCCTTTTAAGGACTGTACTATACACACACACACACAAAATATGTATGCTTATATATATATATATTATATGCAAGTGATTTTGAAAAATGTATTATGTTTAAGCCAAGTATTTTTATTTGAATGTTTTTAAGTTTTGGAATTTGTAATCTTTGGCAGCTGGAAGGAAGTAAGACATGACAATACTGTCACATGGTTAGCTTTTTGGAATGATCCAATCAATCCAAAGGAATTCAAGTATGTGTTCCTTGCAGCTAGTAGTACCTTGAAGGGGCAAAGTGACAAGGAAAAATATGAAAAAGCAAGGATGCTGAAGGTTCTTTTTGTGCAATAAATTACTGATCATAATGCTTAAGGCTTTTTACATAAAATTTTGGTTATTAGCTTTGAAAATTGTCAAATGTTCTTTAGTACTAGCCTTTATACACTCCCTGGGATGATATTGAAGGAACTTAGTCATATTTTGCTAAAACCTGAAATTTTGAGTGCAGGACTACATAGAAAACATCAGGGCTGCATACACGAAGAATTTTACATGCAAAGATGTCTCAAAACGGCAAATTGCAGTTGCTACCTATCTTATTGATAAACTAGCGCTGAGGGCTGGCAATGAGAAGGTATATTTTGTATAAAATATTACTTAAATCAACCCCCCCTCCCCTGCTTGTGCTTGCACACATTTATTTAGGTTTTTGTATGTTTGTAAATAAGCACCATGTAATCCTTAAAAAAAGAAAAAGAAAAAAAGAAAAGAAAAGCAGCACTATGTAGAGCAGAGTAACCCAAAAAAAGAGGGGTGTGGGGGTGGGGGTGCGGGTGGAATAAGGCTTTCGTGGTCATTTGAATTCTTTATCACATGCTAGGCCATTTATCTGGCACTAGGAAAAGCAATAGAAGATGTTTAGCTTAAAAGATGATTGGCATTTTGGCTGCTTAAATTAGGATTCTCCTTAATTTGGAAGCATGAGTGGACCATTTTGTATATTTTTTCTTCAAGCTTTTCTTCTTTTGCTTTTGTATGTTTGTTTCTAAACAGGTATAGCATAATTGTGTTGCTTGCATTTTACTTTCTAGTTTTTAATCTGCTTTAAGAATTAAGCAGCTTAAATTCCTATTAGCAATCAGCTATTCAAGTGCTCATGGTTGCATTCATTATCCAGCAAAAATTCTTGGGTTTTTTTTTTTTTTTTTTTTTTTTTTCATATTATTGGCTGCTTTACTGCAGGATGATGATGAGGCTGATACTGTTGGTTGCTGCACATTGAAAGTAGAGAACGTAAAAGCAGTAGACCCAAACACATTGGAGGTATAATGGAATAAGTATTAGAAAAAACCATCCCATATAGTTCCTCATTTACAGTTATTTTGCCAGTGGTAACCAGTGAACTGTTTTTGATAAATTCAGTTCAACTTCCTTGGTAAAGATTCAATTAGATACGAAAATAAAGTTGAAGTTGAGCTTCCTGTTTACAAGGCTATTAAACAGTTCCAAACTGGTGAGTAATTTGGGTCACAGTTTAGGTTTTAGATATGAATTTAGACATAAGGTTTGTGATAACAGCCAATAAGTATCTATTTTCTGTTTGCTGCAGGAAAACGTGGCTCTGATGACCTCTTTGACATGTTGGACACCAATAAATTGAACGCTCATCTGAAAGAACTCATGCCTGGTCTTACAGCAAAAGTCTTTCGAACATATAATGCATCCATCACATTGGATGAGATGGTAAGAATGCATTTGGATCTTACAACTTGTCTAGTTTGTATTTTTGCCATTAATATGAATGGCGAGCAGAGGCATGAGGACCTAATCTTTGTTGTTTAGAATTAACAGTGTTACTGAGATAGTTCCATTGCTTGTTGTGAAACTTTAATGCATATTTAGTCCTATGTTTTGTTCGTTAAAATGCTCTTTTTTTAAAAGGAAGTTTTTGGTTTAATTCTTTATATAGTTTATTCCTATCTTCAAGTTGGTGCCTTTTTTTTTTAATTTATTTTTTATGACAGTTTAAAAGGGATTAAAATGTTTTTTTTTCTTCCAAGAGAAATTTTTGGGTTAATTTCTTGTTAGAGTTTATTCATCTCCATCTGGATTGGTTCCTGTGTTTTTGGCAGTTAAATAGGGGAACTAAAGAGGGAAATGTTGCGGAGAAAATTGTTGTTTATCAACATGCAAACAAGGAGGTAAAAACAGTCCTTCCTGTCAAAGTGAAGTGATCTATGATTTTGTTCCTTTCAAGTTACTTGCAGAATCCAAAATTGTGGCTTTTCGGGTTGCAGGTTGCAATAATTTGTAACCATCAAAGGAGTGTTTCAAAATCTCACAGTCAACAGATGTCAAGATTAAACGAGAAGATTAGTGAGCTTCAGGTAATGACATATGTCTAGTGAAAGGCATACATGGTTTGTTTTGTTTTGTGAATAAATGTCAATATCAACCATCATATTGAGGGTCCAGTGCACTAGATATCAATAGATTAATCAATATTCATGTTGAATATCCAAACTCACCTGAAA
Source organism: Castanea mollissima (assembly GCA_014183005.1). NCBI lineage: Eukaryota > Viridiplantae > Streptophyta > Magnoliopsida > Fagales > Fagaceae > Castanea > Castanea mollissima. Next base: position 50,240,808 of record JACAVU010000005.1, on the reverse strand, counting down.
ATTTGATGGAAATTTAAAGTAAAATTCAATTGAAGTTTCTGTGATTTTATCTCAATGAAAAATAGCTCAAATCACGTATCCTTCTCTTTTGAGAGCAAGGTGGAGGGTCATGGCTTCAAGACCCATCGGGTGTGCAACTTTTTATTGTAAAGAAGAAAAATTCTAAGATTTAATGATAAACTTTTGGTAAAGTACAATGAAAAAGCTAAAGGGCCAGTGATCTTTGGATCATGACATCTTACCCCATAAACAAAAGATGGAGGTGATTTACTTATCCTATGAACAAAATATGGAGGGTGAGGTCATGGGTGGAGTCCTAAAAGAGCGTCAGAGGCTGAAATCTGCTAGATGAGGTATTATCATCTGCAATGTTCTATTGGTATAGACTATAAAATAAAAATTTTAAATAATTATTTAAATTAACTTTAAAATTTTCTCACCAATAGTCATTTTCCATGATTAATTATTTGTAAGAATGACTAGAGAAAAAGAAATTGATTTAGTAAATTTGAGACCTAACTTAACAAGAAAAGAAAGAACAGAAAATATATATACTATATAGCACATGCTTTTCCCTTTTTTATTTTTAAAATTGGATTTATATCAAAGTAATAGGATAATTTGAGATTAGAGACAGGGTTTTTAGCACCCTTGTAGAAAAAGAGAGTTTTGGATTGAGAGAGAGAGAGAGAGAGAGAGAGAGAGAGAGAGGAGAATTAAAGACAATGTGGACCAACCTAGACCCTAAAAAGAAAAAGAAAACAAAAAGAAGAAATAAAGGCAAGAAGCATTAAACAAGGCAGGCTTTGACTTGACTGTTGAAGAAAGAACTGAAAAAATAATTTTACAATTACAAGTGTCAGATGGAATACATGTCAATGTTGGAGGTTTTATTGAGTTACTACCTTGAGATTGTAATTATCTTGTGACATTTCCCTTTATTATTTTTTTTATTTTTATAAATGTCTCTTGCCATATGTTGAAAATAAAAAAGGACAAAGTTTAGCTACAAAATTAGTGTAGCCTAAGGTTGCAACCGTACTCAATTCAATAAACATTGCTACATATTTTGAAAAAATTACTTGTTTTTTACACTTTTAATACACATGTCAAATTTTGTGTTAATTGGATGTTGTATATTATATGATCTATAAGCTTATATTTTATGCATAATTTTAAATTACAAAAACTAGCAATTTAAACAATTTATTGATGGCATAGTTATTGATCTTTAATTTTCTTGAAATTTTGCAAGCTTGGAGGATATAAGAAGAATATGTAATCCAATGATGGAATTCTCAAAATTCACCTCCGATAAGAATATATTGATTAAGGTTGTAGCCGTAGGCTACAACTAATTTTATAGCTAAATTTTGTCCAATAAAAACTTTCCCTTAGTATCTCTATCGATGATGCAAGAAGTGAGTGTGTATGCATGCATTTGCATGTAACTTGTGCTTTGTTTGTTGTGTGACTTATGTCCAAACTTAAGCTGAGTCTTTTTAATTTTTATTTCATTTTTTTGTTAGGGCTTGCTGAAAGAGTTGAAGACAGATTTGGACAGGGCAAAGAAGGGGAAGCCCCCGTTAAAGGATGCTGATGGAAAACAAAAGAGAAACTTGGCTCCGGAAGCGTAATACCACATGTTTGCCTTTTTAAGCCAACTATTCATCTCGTTTTGATATATGTGGTTTCACAATAGTTTATGATTTTATGTTACGCAGGATAGAGAAAAAGATTGCTCAAACCAATGTAAAGATCGAGAAAATGGAACTCGATATGAAGACAAAAGAAGATCTGAAAACTGTGGCATTAGGCACATCCAAAATCAATTACCTTGACCCTAGGATCACAGTTGCATGGTGCAAGCGGCATGAAGTTCCCATTGAGAAGGTAAATAGTTTCTGCATTTAGTTTTTGGGTGAATGATCTTACCAACAAGCATATTTCGCTTTCACTGGAAGCAATTCTTAAACCAGTTAGTGCAATAAAGGTAGAACTGGTGTCTTGGCCTGGTGGTAAATATGTAGTAACACCATGGCTTGGATACACTAGGTTCATTTCTGGCTATATATATCCACGTACATACGTACCAATGTTGACATTTGAAAATCCCACTGGAAGACTGCATGTTCTCTTTGTTCTTAACTCACATGCCAAATTTAATGCTAGTTATATATCATTTACTATTTAATTCATAATCTTATGTTTTATGTTTAATTTGAGTATGAAGAAAAATGAATTGTCAAACATCTTGGAGATGGAGTAGTTATTGATCTTTGATCATCTTGATGATTTGGAACCATGTAGGGTATAAGAAAACAATGTTGTAACATTGACTAATTAAATCTACCTGCATGGAGCCACCCACCCACCCACACACACGCACAAAGTATGGTTTTGAAGTAATTGCATTCATTCTGTGCATTGGTGTAATTGTTTCTTATTGGTTAATAGCTTCTTACATTTCCCAAACTTCACAGATATTCAACAAGTCTCTTCTGGCGAAGTTTGCTTGGGCAATGGATGTGGATCCTGATTTCAGATTCTGATATTTTGAACTGATCCTCAGTTGGCCTCAACACCCACTATCCCTCCACCTAAAAAAACAGAAAAAAAAAGGTCCATTTTGTTTTATCCTTTTCCATTAAAGATATTAACATTTTTTTAGTCTCAAGCGGAAAATTTGATGTTGTATGTACATCTAATCTAATTATGGGCCGAGTTACCCCCTTCCTCACTTTTTTTTTTTCTTTTTTTTTTTTTTTCCGGCTAAAAAGTTGCGGCAACATTATTTGCTTGAACTCTTAAACATCTTATTTCAATAGTTCAAATGTTCAGAGTACATGAAAATTCTAGAAAAGAAGTAAATTTCATTGGTTATATCATTTTTTTTTTCTCCAGTTTGTTTTGCTTGTTTAGTTCCTTGGCTTGTAAGTAGTAATGCAAAAAAATTTCTGCTTAGTGTCTTTTTAAAATTTGGAGCATTGAAGTGGAGTCACTGAATCTGCTTGAGAACTTATATATAAGCACATCATGGAGAACCTTACTGGCTATTTTTTAGGTTTATTTGCGTTGTATACGAAATTATAATTTTTTAGTATTACATTGGTGTCAGCGTAACACCACTATTTTTGTAGTCTTTTTTGGTTTCTTAAACATTAGAAGTTGCCCCTATTCTTTTGGTTTTCTCATTAAATTGTATAAGTAACAGTGTTAAAAGAGTGTAGTCTTCGACCGTGTGATGTATTCTCAAGCTTTGTTTCTCAGATAAGAGATTTTTATATACAAGGTAGTTTATGCTTTAGTTAACCTGTTTTCCTTTTCCCACAATACCTGCTTAATCTATTTTCTTATACCGCGCAATCCTTTAGGATTATGATATATGCAGTCTCTTGAAATCAACAATTTTTCTTCATATATAATACTATTCAAAAAAAAAAAAGAAAAAGCTTTTGCTAAAAGATCCATTGATGGGGAAAAATGTCAAGGAGCAAAGCATTCTTTGTTGGATTGTTAGCTTTTATTTGCTTAAAATTCAGTTGTGTATGTGTTAAAACTCCATTCGGCCATCTAATTAAATTAAAGACACTTGACTGATGTTAACTCTCTTCAGAGTTGATCTATAAGACAATGTAGTAACAAATGCTTTAGATAAGAGAGTAGAGGTTTCTTATTTGCTTTTAGTTTGGATAGATAAGAGTCATAAGACATTAGAGTTCTCTTTTTTGCTTTTAGTTTGGATATTGTCTATTTCTACAGACATTGTTAATTTCGTTAATGCTGATTTACCAGTTTTTTGAATAAAAGATTTCGCTAATTAGTTTCTCAAAAAATAAAAAATAAAATTATGTATTGAATGTGACTGAATGTAATTATGTCCTTTAAGGAATTTAAAGAAAATTATTGTTTTTCTCTCTAATTTCCTCTTATAAAGAGCGCATATTTCACTTTTCAATTCGTTCATACCTCACATAATAATAACCTTATATTTTCCGTGTTGGATTTTAAGGTTCAGATTCCCAAAATGGATGTCTAAGAAAAGAAAACATGCTATGTCAACTACATTCAAGAATTAAAAAAAAAAAAAAAAATTACACCCTAAAAAAAATATAAAGAGGAGACCCGACTTGACCCAAATGTCCACATTTTGGGTCATATGTATCATATTGGTTTAGACTCGATCCGACCCAACCCGGATCGTGCTCAACCCTAGTAGTCGTTGAATGGTCTAGGCAGTCAACAAAGAATAAGGGGTCTATCAAATATCAAGTTATCAACTTGGACATGCTTTTTTTTTTTTTTTCATTATAGATTGTTTCCAGATTTTAAAGATAATCTATATTAGTCACATTTGGTTAAAATATAATGTTAGTCTTTAAACTTTAGTTCATGGCAATTTTAAATTTTGAAGTTTAAAGTGATAAAAAATGTTGATGATTACTACTTGAACTGAACTAAATAACATTTTTAAGATTAATCTTCTGGGTTTAAGTTGGCTATCGTGCATGTGTGAGTGTGTGACTTCAATACTTGATAATGAATGGAGTAAAGTTGTTTCATTTCTTGACCCCCCAAAAAAAAAAAACCCGTTTTTTTTGGCAGATATATCGTATATGATAAGCCACATGTATATTACAGAAATTGCAAGTGGTCTCTTGAAAACAATTCCCAGCCCTTTTCTTCATAGTTAATTTCTAGTTTTAAGACTAGACATCAACTCTCTCTCTCTCTCTCTCCCCATGGTCTCATCAGCCAACATCGTCATCATTTTTGAAAATCTTGAGAATTGGAAATGTAAGGTTGAAGATAAGTACGGCAAGTAATTGTCAAAAGTTGGGCACAACATCATTGTCATGAAGCCATCTTCATTCATAAAAAAAATGGATACGTAAGCTTTGAACATCTTCATTCAAATTAATATCATAAATGTGATGACATGTATTTGTTCTTTGTAATTTCTAACGTAATTGCTTGAAGGATTCTTTGGGCATAGTTGGATAAGGAAAATTATTGTGTACTCCCGGAGTACTATAAATGCGTACTTCTTCCTCTCACATGAATGGTAGGTCCCACTAATTAAATTCATGATAGGCCTCACTATTTATGTGAGAGGAGGAAGTAAGCATTTATAGTACTCCAGGAGCACCTAATAATTTTCCATTGGATAAATACCATAGACCCCTAATTTCACATGTACAATACAATTTGAAATTAATTAATTGGAAATAGCCCTACACCCAAATGTTGCACATTAATTCTGCATTTAACAAACGGTATAAATGTATCAGTAAATCATAATGAGCTATAAGAAAAAATCATAGAGGTTTGGTTTGGATTATAAAGATTTCAAGTCCACTAATTTCAGTACATTTAATTAGTGATTTTTCTACCTTTTTCTTTGTTGTTGTTGAGAAAAGTGACTCTTAGTATGTTTGTTTGTTTCAATGATCAAAGCAGGGACATTGCTTGTTTTGCAAGACTGAATTTGTGTGACTTATTCAGATTGGAGATTCACAAGAATTCTTAAGTACCTCTTTTGTTTTTAAAATCCTAAATTCATATCAAAATAGAGATATTTTCCTTTTTATAATTAGAAAATAAAAAATGGAAAATACATACTCCCAGTAAGTACTAACTTGTGTGTGTTTGTTTCTCCCAAAAAAAAAAAAAAAAAAAACTACTCAGTACTCTCTCATTTAGGAGTGTTTGTTAGCACCGCAGTTTTAGGCTATTTTTTGCACCGCACTTTGCGGTGCGGTTTAACTAAAACTGTAATTGTAACTGTACTGCACCTTGTATTTGCAGCCACATGTGTAGTGTGGTGCGTTGTGGTTTAGACTTTAGCCAAAATTATAACCACACCACACCTCAATTTTGCAGTTACATGTGCAGTATAGTGTATAAGATTCGGTTTGAAGTTAGAATATTTTTCAAATTTTGGGTTTTTTCTACTCAGCCTAAAACTAATTTTTCTCTTTGTTTTGGACTAAGTTTTAAACTATTGAGCTAGTTTTTCTTTATTTTGAGCTAACTTTTCTAGTCAATACTTATTAGGTTATCAAACTTTTTTTTTTGTTTTGAAAATTAGGGTTATTAAACTATTAATAATATATTAAATATTAAAAATAAATATATTAATATATAAAGAGAGTGTGGTGTGGTGCGGTTATACTATTTTGTGAACGATTTTAGTACAGTTTTTTGCGATTTGTACGGTTTAGTGAACACCTCATTCATTACTCCCATATTACATTCATTGCTCCTTCATATATGTCAATCCAAAAAAGCAAATAAAAGCTTGGGTACTAGGAAATTTTGAAATTTATATCAAGAATCCAACAACTTAAAAGAAGCTCAAAGCTTCGAAAACGGAAAAAAGAAGAAGAAGAAATACTAGAAAAATGTCATTCAATTAAAAAGCACATCCGACAGTGAGAGAGAGAATCCGAAGCACTGAAATAACCCATAAAGCATCAATCAGCAAAAAAGTTAGCAGATGATGCGGCGGTGGAGGTCTCCATACCCGAACGCACCACCATTCCCTCCGGCGACGACTCGGTCTGGGCTGACGTGTCGCCTCTTCTTGAATCCGCATGCAAAGGTCCTTTCCTTCTTGCCCTAACTCATTTTCTCTCTCTCTCTCGCTTTCCATCTCTATTTGTTTCCTGAGAAAGTTGTGATTATATATATGCTTTGTTATTTGTTATTTTTCTTTAAAGAGTATAACTCAAGGGGATTATTCAGTTTGCGTAATTAGAATGATGAGGTTTTTGATTGTTTGCTGAGAAAATGGAGGATTAAGAGAGGGAATGATTAGGGAAATTGGAATTTATTTTTGGTTCAATTGGGAACTGATTGAATGAGCAAAGTTTGAGTTTTTGGTTTTGTTAGAAACTAAATAGTAAAAAATGTGTGCAAAGGTTATTAATTTGATGCTTCATTTGTTGCTGGAATTGTACTGGAAAAGAGATAAATGTGAACAATATTAAGGCTATTAAAGGTTTGGTAAAAATTTAATGTCTGTTTTGTTAAAATCCTCCCCATCACCCTGAATGTTTGACAAAATGTCCCAATGAAATTGAAATCTTTTTTTTTTCTTCTTCTTATCATGTGGTTGGTTAATTATCTTTTTATTTAACTAGCCCGTGCATTGTAGCAATGAAATTCATTCTCATTTAAAGTTGCTGCAAAATATGTTTGTATGGCATTGTAGTATTGTTGGAATTAGAGATAAGTCAGACTTCATCTACTTGTTTTTTCCATACTTCATTCCTGTTTTATGGAGGACTTTTGGATTGAACTTTCAGCTTTAGATCATGATTTTTTGTAGCAATTGTCAAATGTTTCTTCTCTACATGGCTGTTCAAATTGGGTGTTGTTTGGTTTTTTTATAGCCCAATTTAATAAGTGTGTCTCTTTTCTAATCTTTGGGTTGCTACTGATGGCTATAATAAATTTTTTGACTTGGATATGTGACTTTTTGTTAGGATAATACGCCTATTGGTATTTGACGCAAGTTTCCTAAAGTTTATGTTGGTTGAAACTTGGATTCTTATTGTTGTTAATTGTTCTGCTGACAGGGAGCATTTTGATTTTCTTGGTAGGATTGCAAAATATGTCTTTAACTTAATGGAATTCCCCATGGGATGTAATGATAGTGTTGGGTAGTTGGGGAAACACCACCTTTGAAATTTAAAAAGCTTTAAGCAATATTAAAAAAAAAAAGAAGGGCTTTAAGCCGTGGGTTAAATATTATTTGCTACCTCATATTGCTTGAGCCATAGCTTAAATACAACTGTGACAAATTCATTTAAAGCTATTCAAGCTGTGTGTTTGAGACTTATTAAGTTATGTTACAAGGTTAATATTTTATATCAATATCTATTTATTAGCATGTGTTTGAAAATTTTAGGATAAATGAGTTATAAATCAATTTATATCTGGGTATTTAAATCAATTTGTTAGCATGTGTTATGGTCAAGGGTGAAAATTTTAAATTTATATACGGTTAAATTGGTACCACTTTCTTCTTTTTTATAATAAATAAAAAATTTGAAAAAATTTGTTCTTCCATTGGACCTTTAAAGCTTTCAATTTGAAACTTTTGTTGTGAAAAATAACTGGTAGTGATGTTTGTGGCAGATTCGAATTCAGGATTGAGGTCAATCTCGATGCCATGGTTAGTTTTCTATATCGTACGTACTTTGTGTATGGTTTATTGTTTATGATGCTTTGTATACTCACCTATTTAGAGTAATGTTCATGTTATAGACACATCTAAGAATTTGGAAGCCCATTTTGAAGAATGCTAGCACTCTAGCAGAGAAGTTCTCCATGGAAGTCACACAAGATCTATGTCTATCTGTACTCCCTCAAAAAGCAGCATAATTAGGTAGGATTTCTTACGATTTATGTGTTATCATAGTTGCTAGGTTGAAAGTATTCAATGATATAGGCAGATTTTGTTATTTCCAATACTTACAAGCTAATTGCTGATTAGTAAGCCTACAAATTGCGTGAGAACTTATTTGGAAATACATGGTAATGGTGGAAGCATCCTTGAGATAGAAATTATGGGAAAATTTTGCTAATAATAGATTCAAATACTTATCTTAGGAATGCTAATCTTAGCAATTAAAGAAATTTTACATTTTTTTTGGCACACATAAAAATTATAATCTTCTCTGTTGCCTATGACATTCACATCAAATGGTATTTCCTCACCCATCTATTGTCCACTTCTCTCATCTATATCTCCAGTCTCTTTTGAGTCTTTTCTCTTGCTTTTTTTGTAGATCAAGATCGTTTTATTAGCTTTCAACCCAGCAATTCAATATGCAAGGTATTTATGAGGATAGTTTCTCTGTTTCATGGACTGAGAAACTATGGCGGCAATTTTTCTGTGATCTTTATCTCCTCTACTCCTCTCTCAATCCTTAAAACGCTTAAAGGTTGAAACTAATCACGTATTAGAGGGCTTTGATCTCTTTTCTCTCCCTTTTTTTGCAGATCAATTATAGATCGTTTCATTAGCTTTCAACCCAGCAAGTCAATATGCAGACAAGGTATTTTATGAGGATAATATTTCTGTTTCATGCATTGAGAAACTATGGCGGCAATTTGAGAGGTAATTTTTGCTTTTGTTTTTTTGAATGCGGCTTGGCAGTCTTCTCTTTGATTTATGCTCTATAAAAATTTGTATTTAGTTTTGGTTTGTTGGTTTCTTTGCTTACTGTTGATCCAAAGAAGCTTCGTGATACGGTAAGGGACAAAAACTTTTGAGTCTTTGAGTGAGTTTGGAGGGGTTAAAGAACTTGCTTTAATTCTTGAAACTGATGTAAAAAAGGGTATCAATAGCTGTGAGGCTGATCTTATTCATAGACAAACTGTTTTTAGTGCCAACAAATACCAAAAACCACCACCAAAAAAGGTTTCTAAGATTTATGTTTGATGCATTTAAAGATACGGCTATTTTAATATTATTGGCATGTGCTGTACTCTCTCTTGGCTTTGGTATCAAGCAACATGGCTAGGAAGATGGGTGGTATGATGGTGGGAGTATTATTCTTGCTGTCTTTTTGGTGGTTGCTGTGTCAGCAGTGAGTGATGTTGTTGTGCTTAAAGATTGGTGATCAAGTTACCTCTGATGGGTTATTCTTAGAAGGGCATTCTTTAAAGGGGATGAGTCTAGCATGACTGGTGAAAATAAAGATAAATATCTCTTTGGAGGTATTGATCAACAGTCAACACAAGGAAAGGTAGGAAAATCATAAACACCACTCCATAGTAAATTATTGCTTAACGCACTTGGCGAAGATCTTTTTGTAGAAGATTATTGCTTCATGCAGATCAGAATTTTAAGCCATCTTTTGCTTAACGTCACAACTAATAAATTATTGCACGGTTTCTTGACTATATCTATCCCCGTTTGGATTGTTCCTCCTATTTTATTATTTTTTAATTTGCTTCTTCCTTTACAGCGACCTAGCTTTCTCGCACACAAACCTCCCTGCACCAACGCAATCATTAAACCTACAGTAGTATCTATAGGAGCGTGTGGAGGTTGTCTGTTCCAATCATGATTCTAGGCAGTATTTGTACATTCCACTCCAGAAATTTAATATTATTTTAGACCAATAATTATGTGTTTCATAGGTTACAACTTACAAGAGAAGAGGTAGAAAAGATGTCCATAGATTTACAAGCCATGTATTGTAAGTTAATAATTTATTATTAATGTCATTGAAAGTGTCAAAGTTTATAATTTTAGTCCAAATTTTGTAGTTTGTTATTGTGATTTTTATGTTATTTTGGTATTATTTTAATTTATGAAAGGATCTAAGAATATATTATGCTCTCTATTATAGTTTTTTACCCCTATTGTTTTAGGGACTCTATATACTTGAGACTCTTTGAAGCTTAACGTTTCTGAGCAAGGAATGCTTTCAGTTTTTTTTTTTAATTACTTTTTTTAAATAAGAAGTGGGTTAGTTACTTTGTTCTTCTAATTGATTTTTTCTTCTCTTTATTATTTATTTTTTGTGTGCAAATTGGTCTATACTATTATCGCTGTAGTTGGCTGCATACACTTAAATTTATTGAACATGACCCAGTTACTCCAAGTGATTGCCTAATTTTTCTTTCTATAATGCCGAAGGGATTTAAGTTCTACACATTTAAGGGTTTTGATGGCATTAGTTGTTTTCAATTTTTACTCCACGCCAAAAGCATTCCAATTTTGTTGGCAAAGTTCTGCCCCCTTTACCTTTTTTACTAATATCTTTTTGTTGAGAAAAATATACTCAATTCTATGTAACCCACCACCTTATAGAATCTAAACAATGTTGTATGTAGTTTCTCTTACCCAGGTTTGTGTTGTGGATTCTTATTATTGCCCACAATCTATTCGTTGATCCTCGCTTGTGACTTCGGAGGTTGGAAGAAAAAGAGAGGGTACCCCTTTTGTATTCCATTGCCATTTTCAACTTGATAAATAGAAGGGATTGACTTGGTTTTTTAGGCATTAACTGCAAGGTCGTGAAGGTTTTTAAATGGAAAGATTTATATACACAAATGTTCTTTGTTAACTTAAATTTGTTAAGAGTTTCATCCTCTTTTTACAATTCTGGATAAAAAGATAAAGAAAAAAAAAATCACAATAGGCTTTGAGCCATATTTTGAATAGAAGGTGAAACATATTCGTTTTGAAACATATATTTATTTGAGCAAAGTAAATATATATAAATTTCATTAAATTATCCTGTAGATCGCACGAGTTAGCGACTAATTTTTTTTTATAATGGACATTAAAAGACATTAGTATAAAGATATATAGCATATGCACCTGGTCAAGAGGTTGTAAGCTACACAAGGTGAAACCTTATTGGCATACTTTTGTTTTTAAGAGATAATTACCACTCATTACGCTTCTTCTTTAATTACTTTTTATCAACAGATTAAAATATTATTTGATTTTTTGGTGTAGTCGAGAATTAATCCTTAAATATCTTATTGACATACAATCTTAAATAGGTAGGCTACATATTCATGCTCTCAAGACAGACCCATAAAGATATCATCATAGTACATCGAATAATCTAATTATGTTTGATTTTAGTTTCAATTTTCAACTACTTTCATGAGTCTCAACATCATCATCGTGCTATTCCTGTGCCTCTGGTTTCATAGGAAGGAGCGTTCATCGTTTCGAAGCTCTGCATTAATGTTGGTCTCCTGCGTTGCATCACTCTTATCCACAAAAATGAAAGATAAAGTTAATTACATTGACAAATTATAAGTTACAGCGTCACAGAGTACTGTAAAGAAAAGAAAAGAAAAGAAAAAACTGTCGATTTAAGAATCAAAGATAGGTAGAGTACACACGGGCGGCTGTACTTGTATGCGAGGGACCACTCTAACTTGTCAAAAAAAAAAAAAATTATATAAATAATTAGTTTAAACTAATATGTCTGTCACCAACTTGACTTGATTTGAAAATTAGGGAGGGGTGGTAATGTTGTACTAGTAACGTTATTTGTATTTTTTTTTAAAATACATGTGGTTGAAAAAATGTATGAAAATACGTGTAATATTGTTTAAAAACTAAAACATGTTAAACTACTATACCAAACGGGGCTTATATATATATATATATATATATATACACTTCTAAAAAAATTATATATTAAATTAATCTATTTTGACCACCTTAATAAAATGTTGAACATTTTTACTTCATAATTATAAGAATTTGGGTTCAATATATATAAGAGTAATGTTACATTCATAACATTTTCACAGGCTAACAATAACAAGCTAACAACTTGTTGCATAAATTTTTTTATGAAATTGTTGTGATCACTTTATTATTCTCATATTAGCATTTTCAATTGCACTTTATCTTTTATTAATCTATTTTTTTCTTCTTATTCTCTTTATTAGTACAAAGAAATTATAATATTTTATGTATTTGCGTGTTTTTTTTATGACATTGATATATTTAAATTGTCTATTTATTTTAATTTTTTTATAATTTAAGTTTTTTAGTGACCATCCTAAAAAAATTCCTAGAGCTTATCTTGGGGGGCCATCTATAAAAATTGGTGTGTGTGAAATCTAAAATAGTAATGTACAATACTTTATAACTTAACATGTGCTATAAACAACAACTAAATACATGTTAATTTTTTTTGAAGTGCTAAATACATGTTAATAGAGTGGTATATGCGGTATATTTTAATCAAACTAATAAAGTATATTTATAAATTATAATGCCATACAGTATATAATATATTGATTATTACAATAACAAATAATATATCATATGGAAAATAAAAAAGAAAGTAAATGAAAAGTAAAGTAACATAAGAACATGGGTGAGGGGCCTATGGAAGCGTCAAGTTTGTCTTTCACTTTTTTTTGTCTAGTTTAGACATACAGAAATTTTACTTTTATATTGTAAACACAAAACTATAGAAGCGGTGGGAAAATGAAAGAATTGAAAAGAAAAAAAAATTGGATTGTATTATATTTATAATATTTTTACAAAATGTTGATGTGACTAACCTCTTATTGGTTTTCATCTAGGCCTACCATTAATATCACTTTTTCATTTACCAATAACCACTCATCACATCAGCTATTTGTAATATTTTTTGTAAAATAATTTGCATCTCTAGCATTGTTCTTCTATTTAAATGAAAGTTATGTTTATTTTTAGACTTTTTTATTTTATTTTTTATACAAGATATAAATTCTACTATAACCTAATCTAACTGTATATGTATGTGAAGTTCTTTCCTAAAGACTTGAACTTTGACCCTTGCTCCAACATCCTAGAAGCACTTATACAATTATGCTTGTGGAGTAACTATCGTACCAAGGATGTGCGGTGGTTAGACTTTCTTAAATATATATATATATATATATATATGTATATTATTAAGTATGGTTCTTTGAAACACAAAAATAATGCTTTGAGTATGAGATTAGAGTTCAATCCTCATCTATACGAAAAAATCAATTAGTGTCTTGGTCTAATAATAAAAAATAATTATAAGATGCAGATGTTATTGGTTGAAACTCAAAAAAAAAAAAAAAAAAGCGTGCATGGCATGAATTAGGAAAATGAAGTACTCTCTGTTTGTTTTGCTCCCCCTAGTAAGACAAAATTAATGTGTATTATCATTTATCACTATATTTCTGTAAATGGTTATTTATGAAGAACCTCACGCTTGAAATAATGCAAGTTTGGTTTATTTTCCTAAATAAGTTGTCCACATAATTTGACGTTGCATGGTTTTGCCTATACCAAAAACAGCAATTGTGGAACAATCAAGGCATTTGAGCAATAAAAAAAAGAAAAAAAGAAAAGAAAACATCAAAGGAACATTTTTAACTCAACGAAGTAAGAAACATACAGGTTTGAGAAAGAACTTGCTCACGAGCTGAGCTCTCGGATAAAATGAGAGCAACAACAGCAAAGGCAAGACCAAGAAGAAGAAAAGCCTTAGGCTTTGAGGAAGCCCTTTTCCTTAAACACGAGGATTGGAGAGAATTCACTAAGCAAACACACGCTGAGGAAATTCTCTGTACCTTTGGTGGTTGAGTAAAGAAAGTGTGGCTCAGGCTCTCCCTATTTACAAAATTTTGGAGAGAGAGATAGAGAGAAAGTTGGGGCCACAAAAAAATTGTTTGGTTCCGAACGTATTTGTGAAGTGCCGACAATCGTAGTGTGAAGTAATTAAGCAATGGAGTTCAACAGTCTAGATATTTAGTTTCGTTGAGAGATGAGGATGGGACACCATATGCCTATAGACATGCCATTGTCCAAAAAATTATGTGGTTTTGTTACAAAGTTAATTATACGATGAATATATCATGGGATGTGACAAATAGTTAGGTTTCAATTGATTAGGATTAAGATCTATCTCATCAATTTGTGTCCGCTCATTATGAAAAGCATATTCATTAGAATATTCTTTTCATTTCATATTTCAAATTAAATATTTAAAATTTAAAATTGTGTCCAAAGAAATATCATTTTAAATTTTAAATGACATTGTGACATGAATATAGTTGTTTTTCATTATTATTATTATTATTATTATTATTTGAGTATAGCATATACATAGTTAGAGCATCCACATTCATTTTTTTTTTCAATTCTATCCTATTTTACCATCCAAAAAGCCACTTTATCAATTATACAATACCATTTTTTACTACACCCAGCATCAAAACTTCTATTTTCCTATTCTACTCATTAAAATAATATATTTTCACATTAAAATATACAAAATGTCTCTCAGAGATTTCCTGTTCCAAAAAACAAAAACCCAAGAAACAACCACGCCACCGGCCAGCAACCACCACCACAAACTCACCACCAACAATAACCACAAAAAACAACTACCAAGAGGGAAAGAAACACAAAAAATTTCCACCACATAAAAACCCAAATCAATCCACACAACAAACTCAGCAAACCCAAATCAATCCACCACCCACCACCTACCGATACACCACCTCGGCACCACTCCGAGACCCACGAAGGCTTAGTCACGGCGAGCATGGCACCACCCTGACCTGCCACATCTACCTCCACATCAAACCCGAGCGCCACCAACCCATGAGACCCACGATCCACGGCGATCTCGGCTCCACCCCGATCCACCACCTCGAGACCCACGGCGGCTTAGTCACGGCAAGCACGGCACCACCCCGACCTACCACATCTACCTCCACATCAAACCCGAGCGCCACCAACCCATGAGACCCACGATCCACGGCGATCTCGGCTCCACCCCAATCCACCACCACGGCATCACCCCGAGACCCACAGCGGCTTAGTCACAGTGAGCACGACACCACCCCGATCCACAGCCACGGCACCACCCCGATCTGCCACATCGAACCATGCTCCACCCAATATGAGACCCACGGAGGCTTGATTAAATGGAAAATAGAGAAAAAAAAGGAAAAAAGAAAAAGAAAGGGAAGACAGGGACTAGAGAGGGAGAAGGATTGAAGGAGAGAATCAGATAACTGAAAAAGAAGAAAGAAAAAAAGAAAAAAAGAGAGAAGAGATGAGAGTACCGGTGAGAGGGTGAGAAGATAAAGCAACAGTAAAATTAATAAAATAATAATATTTGGTTTTACAATAGTTGTATTTTACACTTTTCATTGGAGCTGATATTTTGAGCCTAAACGGTATAATATCCTTACATTTACCATATGCCCTCTTCATTGCTGATGCTCTTAGATATAAGAAATAAAACCTGAACTCTAAAATGTGTTCTTTCCATTTTCACTTGAAATGGATTTTTTTTTAAAATGAATTTTCTCAAAAGTTATGTGCTAATTAAGTTAATGGCTTTAGGTAGCATAAAGTTGTCTTTACTCAATTATACAGATGGGTTATGGTTGGTTAAACTCTTAAAGATGATAAAACCTTTGTTTTGATAATTTAGGTAGCGCATTTGATAGCTATTAAATATGGCCAAGGGCTTTGTACTTGAATCGGTTGGCACCTTCTTATATGTCATGACTTTCGGGATTCAAATTCCCTCTCTCCCAACTATCAATTTATCCACACAAGAAAAAAGAAAAAAAAAAAAGAAAAGAAGAAAACCTCCTACAAGACTCTTAACATCTTAGTCAAGGAGTTACAAGTACAAATTAGGCAAAAACCAATTTTTAAAGGTCATATACTTAGAAACCAAGCCAAACGAATCAATTTTAGTTGGGATTTTAATTTCTAACCTTGTTATATTATTAAATCCTTGAATAAAATATATGACTAAAATCACACGATAAATAGTTTTTTTTTTTTCTTTTCAAAATGATAAATGGTGTTTTAAAATTCAAATAAAGTATGATTTCCAAAATCTTAGACATATATTTTGTCCTATATTAGGCTTGTGAGCACTCTAAGGTATGACTCGTCAATGCTTAATGGCTGCCAACTGAATGACTATCTTAGGTGTTGCTCAATGTGTGTCCATCCTAAACATAGGCTCTTGTGAATACACCACTAAAAGGTTATGTTGGAGAGAGAAGTCGTCACTTAGTTATAAGCGTAGAAACCAACTTAAACCTCTATGCTGACTTTGAAACTAGGATAATATGATTGGGCCGGGCCAATTTCCATACTAAGAGGTGTTGATTGAAATACTAGAAATGAGGGCTAAAGCATTGGCCTTGTTGCTATTTCCCTTCACAGCAGGCATACCGAAATTGGCCCAAGAATTAAAAAGTACCGTGATAGATGTTGGGCATCGCCACAAAGTTCTATCCTAGTATAGCTGAAGAATCTAAGCAACCATTAAATCTATTGATGAGAAACCATGACTATCTGCTGAGAGTGGTTGGAAAAGACCAACTATTGCTATTGGTGAATGGACTACTGCCCAGAAGGAAGCAGCAAGCTTTAATAGCAAGGCTATGAGTGCGATATTCAATGCTGTTTCCATGGATGAATTTAAGAGAATCTCAAATGTGGAGATTGCTCACATTGCATGGAATATTTTGCAAACAGTGCATGAAGGCACTAAGACAATAAAAATTAATAAACTACAACAGTTGACATCTAGATTTGAAAGTATTAGAATGTCTGAAGATGAGTGTTTTGGTGAATTCTATGCTAAGTTGAATGATATTGTTAATTTTGCTTTTAATTTGGGTGAAGTCTATGATCAACCTAAAATTGGTAGGAAAATTTTTAGATCTTTGACTAAGGATTTTAGACTCAAAGTGATTGCCATAACTGAAAGTAAAGATGTTGACTCTATCCCTGTAGATGAAATTGTAGGATATCTTCAGTCCTATGAATCTGATTTACCAAAGACTAATAAATCCAAATATGCTTTAAAAACTGTTGATGATGTTGAAGATTGTGGATTTGATGATGAATTCTCATCGACTGAGATTGCTTATTTTGCTAAGAACTTTAGAAATTTTTTGAGAATTAATAATAGGAGGGCAAGAAATAGAATCAATGTTGATATTAGGAATGTGAAGAAGAATGACATTGCTAATAACAATAATGCTAAAAAATCAAAAGAAAGAGTAGGTCAATCATCAAATAATCCTTTAGGACAACAATATTATGGTTGTCAGGGTTATGGTTGTTACATTGAGTGATGATGAAGTTTCTGATCATGAGTCTGAAAGTGATCAAGAAGGAAACTTTATGGCTTTCACTGCTACTGTTGTAGTAAGTGAACTTGAGACTGTTGATGAAAACCCTTCTGATGGGAACTCTTTGAAAATGTAGATTTGAAGGAAGCTTACAACAAGCATGATAGCAGCTAAAGATGCTATGAGTGTTAAATTATGTTTGAAAAAGATAAACACTCCTGAACAAGATAAGCTAAGAATGTATTGACTCCTTGTGATGAATTAATTGATTAATTAGCTAATTTTATTAATTAATCAAATTAACATGCAAATGCATGGTAACACAAACAAATCACCAAATAACTAAAGTATGTAGTGGAAAATAAATTGATATGGTGATTTGTTTATGAATGGGGGAAAACCTACACAACAAAAACTCCACCGGGTGATTTTAAGGTCATCACTTTCGAGAATTCACTATTACCATAACAAGCGGTTACAAGTAAAGGAATTCAAGTACCTTATACCAACCTACAATTGAACCCTTACCCCAATACCCAATTGGACTTGTTCTGTAGTGACAATATCTCCTTTCAATGCATGGCTCCTAGTATGTGACTAACCAATTGCGTGAATCTCAGTACGCGACTTCAATCACCAACTAGAGAAGGTTGTTGGCTGCAAAGTTCTTCAGTTCATCACACGATGAAGATTGAGAAGCTCCTTGGTCACAAAACCCTACAGTGCACAAACACAACATCTTATTCACAAGAAAGATGAACTAGGGTAACTTCTGTCTCTAGTTACAATTTGCATGAACAGACTTTGCTCAACACTTGTGTAACTTGTGTCATCTTTGATGGCCCTTAAAATAATCTTTTTATATGTCTAGGGTTGTGAAAAAAGAAGCCCAAACATACAATCACGGATTGGATGAAAAATAGACCAGAAATTTGGAGTTTCATAAACCTCAATAGATACCCTATTTGTTGAGCTATTGTCGAGCCATGGGTTGGAACAATTCTTCAAGGCTCGATAGATGCTAGCTGTCGAGCTAACTATTGAGCTTTAATGAATAACACTTTTCACACTTGAATCTTAGATAGGCTTGCATGGCTTTAACACTTGAACTTGAAATAAGGTTTCTTGAAGCATCAACCACATCCTAGATCTACCCAATTACAAGTAAAGTGCGTTTTGTCAAAAGATTAACCAATTACATAAAATAGTGATATATGTTCCTAACATTGAATCACATATGTCTTAACATAAGAAAAGAAGAATTTGCTGCTAAAGTTGTTTGATGCTAATGAACTCTTGAACTTTGTTAAAATTGAGAACATGTTTTTGCTTGAAAAAGTTAAAAGTTTAGAACTAGAATTATCTTTTGTTGGAGAACAAATAAATAGAACTTCTACCTCTAAACTAGATGAGATGTTACATGTTCAAAAGTCCGTTTCTGATAAGACTGGTCTAGGGTTTGTTAAGAATGGATCTAATACTGTACTGAATCCTCCTAAGCTTGTACCTGTTACATCATCTTCTGTTGTTTGTCAAACTCTTTTTGATGTTAAGATTCATAAGGAAGCGTCTCCTACTTCTAGAAGAACTAGAGTAGATCTGTGAGTCTGAATCTAAAAAGTCTAATCAATCTGGAAGCAAGAAAAACTACAAACCTTAGTGGTTTTGTCACTTTTGTGGTAGAGCTGGGCATACTAAACCAAATTGCTTTAAGTTGCAAGCTTTAAAGCAATCTCCCAAACAAAAAGTGCATGCGCCAAAAGCATAAGATCTTGTTGCACTTATTCATGAGTTGGTGAAGGTTCTTAACCTTTATACCAATACTGAAGCTAAAATTAAGACAAATCCCAACTCCAAGTTCGCATCTAAAAGTGTTTGGATGCAAAAGACTCAACCTCAGTGAGTCTGTATGACATGGTCCTTGTGTTAATTCTTTTTTATCTCTTGTGACCAAAACTGTTTTGCTTTAGGATTGCATTTGCATAACATTCATACATTGCATTCTAGGTTTGTTTTGTTTTATGTTATTTAGTTTTTTTTTTTTTTTTTATAAAAAAGAATAGAAAATAAAAAAAATAAAAAATAGAGGTTTTTCTTTTATACATCTTTAAGATATGTAATTGAGGTTGGCCTATGAAATTTACATTTCAAGACTGTGTACCTTGTTCAGCTTTGATGAGCTTTATTTTTTGCACTTTGCTAGTTTGTGCTATGTAGTGCTTATATTGTGTGAGTTGTTTATGGTTTTTGATAGGGCAAAAATGTATTGACTTCTTTGGCAAATTAATTAATTAATTAATTAATTAATTATCCAAATTAATTAATTAAGTCAATTTAACATGCAATAGTGTGGTAGCACAAACAAATCACCAATTAAGTTAAATGCAGTGGAAAATACATTTGACATAGGTGATTTGTTTGTGAATGGAGAAAACCACCGAAGTAATACCCCACCAGGTGAATTTAAGGTCACCACTCTCGAGAATCAGCTATTATTAAAACAAGCGGTTACAAGTAAAAAGAATCCCAATGCCTAACACAAACTCTTGAAAAATTTTGCAAGAAGAGAGTTCATGGCATGGTAGACTTTAACCACCTATCTTTCTGAAACACTTAAATAAAACTCATCAAGGCATTTTGTTTGAAACAGAAATAAAAGATTGCATACCTAAAGAAACATGTGTATAAATAGAGAAAAAAAAAAACACATGGAGAGATAGGTGAAGAAACATACATCATATATATATATATATATATATATATATATATATCAAAAGATGAGTAAAATGTATGTCAATAGATAAATGGTCATAAGACCAGTATACATGAGGAAAAAGTAAAGATAGAAAAGAAATACATAAGAACCTCACTACATCCCTAAAAAATGTATACACTCCCCCTAACAAAAATGACCTATACTAACTCTTTCCTTAAGTACAAGACTACTTTCATTCCAAAACTACTTCCCCTTTTTGTCATGAATGACAAAGGGTAAGTTACTGAGAGGTTGGCATCTCATCATCACTACTCTCACCATCCTCACCATCCTCATCTGCCGAAGCCTCTGGAGAAGGAGAAGTAGCAAAGCCACCAAGGCGAGCTTGTCGTCGTGCTATACGACCGACACTAGTGTTCACCTGACATAACTCATTAGAGAGAGTGTCAAGCGAGCATCCATGCGCTGAAGCTGTGCCATGATAGCCTCCAGGGTCACACCGCCAGTTGAGGAAGAAGAAGCAGAGGTGGAAGATACAGCAGAAGCTGCAGGACTGGTTGACTCTGATGGAAAAATAGATGTACGTAGTGGAAAATAAATGGATTTACTTCATTCGCAATTGATAACATGTACAATGTAAGTTTCAGAATTAGAAAACAAGAACGTGTACCTTAGTGCGGTGAAATTCAAAACCGAAGATTAGAAGCACTTGGGAACACTTTTAATCTTCACTAAAATTCCACTTAATGCCCAAGATATGTGGTCTCTTAATCATTTTTCAAGAAGAGAATAGAAGAGTGTCCAACACTCACATACAAACCATTTCATTTCTTGTATGTTCTTAATGAAAACCTTTTATGAAAGAGACTTCTAAAAAAACTCTTAATAATTCTGTATGTTTCTTTCCTTATATATATAACTGATTATCTAATTGGGCTAGCCTTTTGGGCTATTTCAATTGGGCTCTTGTGCGTGGCTTGGAGTGGGACCAAAAGGGACCAATAAAACACTATCTCCAATGGGACTTGGGCTTTTCTGTTAACTCTTGACAAGTTCAAAGTTACCATTAACTATATTTAATATCACTATATAAATATTGTTGCACCCTAGGCCTTATCTATAAATTATATCCCAAGACTTTATTATACATGCAGCCCTTTCATGAAATATTTGTAGTAATACAAAGTCATGAATATAGACTGCCACTTTGAAGGTTACTATATCTTAATTCCTTGAGTACCTGATTTAATCATTTATGTTATTCATCATATATTTATGAAATCTAATTCCATAAATATATATTTTAGTAACTCCTTACTAAAGTGGTTGGGCCCAACTCTCTGAATAACCAAACCCATTAAACTTATCTCAATGGAATATATTTTGTATCTCCGTTAAGAGATTATGAATTTCATCTTGAGAATATATGTTCCATCAACACTAAATGTGGTTGCCCAACATATTGAGATTTTGACCATAACTAATAGATCTCACTCCTGATATATCAAAGCAACCTACACCTTATGATCAAGTCCATTATTCTCTTAGGATTAAGAGTTCATGTAAATAGAAGTCATGAGATTTATTATTCATTTGACAGTCGTTAGGAGAATAATAAATCTCACAGTGGTCCAGTTCAATATGTCTTAACTCTTAAAACATATCAACATACCAACTAGAAATCTCCATTTCCATGATTAAGACAAATAATCTTAATTGATATGTTATAGTCTTCGCAGATGAAATGCTCAATTTCATCATCGACTACAAACTACATTTTGAGTTTACAAGGAACTTGTGATTTACATCTTCTGTGACTAAATCACATAAATTACATACAATGCATCTCATGGACTAATATAATGTCCCATTAATTCATTATACATAGTCTCATATAATTAAATAATTTAATTATTTATTACATGCCAATAAATTGGATTTTTATGGCATAAATCCCAACAGACTCTACATGTGGCCGCTTTGGTCAAAGCTAAGCCTTTCTCCGTCAATTAGAACCGATGTTGATGGCTCATAATATGGTGAAGTAAGGAGAATCAGGAATGGGAATGAAAAAGTAGCGAAGGATCTGTGTGATAGCCGAAAGAAAGATGAGCTTATCATGGGTCGTCGTATCTTGATAGACATCAAGGATAGAAGTGATGAAGTGAGAGGGGAAGTCTATAGAAAGGTTCTCTAAGAGAGATAAAAGAAAATGAGCAAGAGGCTCTGTGATAGTGTTATAGTGAGACAAAGGAGTAAGAATAAATGTCATCACCATGTTAAGGAACCTCGGGCCTTTAGCAAAGCCCGAGCATGGGGTGTTTAGCTTACCATCCCATGTGGAAGGTAACTCATAAAAGTGAGAGAGAAGCTCATCTCTAGACACGGTCTGGAGACACTCACAGCCAGGGTAGTCGGGATGCGCTACCCTAGGTATATGTAGTACATCAGATATAAGATTCAAGGTAACTACGATACGTGTACCTTGAATGAAAGTAGCAAACTGAGGCATAGAGGTATCGATGCCGTGTATATTGGAGTAAAACTCCTGTATAATCATGGCTTGACACCTCAACCTCGGGTCCGAATGATGGCAGGGAGAGGAGTGTCTGAAAAGTCAGACAGAATGACTTGGTGCTCCAGATGAACGCCACATCGTTGAAAGTTCTCCAAGAAATATTTTTGGGCCTTCTCTTCACGGAATCGAATGTGCGAGGGAGGATCGGAAGAAGAAGATGACCCAAAACCTCGAAAAGGGTTTTAAGCTAGAGTAGATTTGCGTTTGGGTGCCATGACGCAGTCTATCCGAGAGAGAGAGAGAGAGAGAGAGAGAGAGAGAAAGAGAGAGAAAAGGAACAGAAACACATCACAACATAGACATAGAAAGGAAAAAAAGAGACGTATGCACGAACATGTGATGTGCAAAATTTAAGTGCATCAAGGGCAAAACCCAATCCAATCCTATTAGCACACAATTCACATTTAAACAAATACACATCTAGAATGCATGAGACATGGTTAAAATGTAATAAGAATGCAATGCTTGAACATATAACATCAATTTCACAAAACCCAACCCAAAAATTTCAAGAAAAACTCAAAAACCCCTAAAACCCCAAAAGCCTAGGTCTAAATGCATGAAAAAGAGAGATAAAGAAGACTTACCAAGTGATTCAAGCTTGGAATAGGCTGAAAACAAGATGGGTAGAGGGATTTTAGAGAGAAAAAATGGATTTGGGTCAAGAGAGAGGTGTTTTTTGTCGAAGAGAGAAGTGAAATATGAAGTCTAATTCGCGCTCAGCCTATATAAGGAAATCGCAGCTTGATGGATTGAAGTATCTGTCAAGATTTGTCATGCACTAAATCTCGACAGAAGTGAATCTGTCGAGGTGCTGTTGACGGCAAAAATACCTCGATGGATTGAGAAGCTGTCGAGATGTTGTCGAGATTATGTTAAGAAGAATCCCAAAAATCTTGATGGATCTAAGATCTGTCGAGATTCTATCTAGGCTAAAGAAAGAAAGCTCGATAGAAGAGAAATCTGTCAAGAAGCTGTTGAGCTTGAAGAAAATGAGTTTTTCAAGAAGGAAAAACACATAGAGATGAATGCAACAAGCAAGCAGCTCAAACAGAGATCCAATCAACATATTAAGCTCTCAAAACATCTCATAACATATATGCAAAGCGTTCAAAGATCCAAAACACACACACACACACACACACACACTAAACAAGCCTAACCAA
This sequence comes from Castanea mollissima, assembly GCA_014183005.1. Taxonomy (NCBI): domain Eukaryota; kingdom Viridiplantae; phylum Streptophyta; class Magnoliopsida; order Fagales; family Fagaceae; genus Castanea; species Castanea mollissima. The sequence continues at coordinate 50,216,705 of JACAVU010000005.1, read as the reverse complement.
TTTTATATTTTAAAAACAAGTTAAGACAGTTTAGTGAGCATATATTAACACATGTATTTCTTGTGATGACCAAATTACATTGTACCTGTACATGTATCAAAAGTTGTAAATAATTTGTGCGTTGTGTGTGAAAAACATAGCAAGAGTGCATAAGTATCTCATATTATGACAATTTAAGATATGAGAAAATCAAATACACTTACACAATTATAACTTCTTGATGGGGGCTATCACCTTCAAGGTACATCCTATAACTCCCACATCTCCTAGAAATACATTTACAACCATATTTAAAAGCATTTTGATTATTTTTGCTTTTGATTTTCTTTGCATATTTTTCTTTTTCTTTTTGAGTATAGCATGTATGGGCATATAAGGGAGAGAAAAGAAACACCCAATTATGTAAGCTTAAACATCACAATTTTGTTATGCCGAAGCACATAGATGTTATACATGATTGGCGAGCTTTAGTGGTGAGATGATTATTTATGCCATTCTCTTAGGATTTTTTAATTATTCTCGTCAAAAAGAGTGATATGAGTGTTAAGTAGAAGAAATTACTCAATCATACTCATTACAAACATGAGCCATAAAGCTCACATGCTTAGTTTTGCATTAAAGTGCTCATCTATGTTATAAGAGATACAAAGTTTAGAAAACTTTGCTTCAATGGCCATCCAAGGTACACAAGTACCAATATACACAAGCACATATTGTTTTTGTATTTTTCTAATTTTTAAATTTTTTAATGAAAAAAAATAAAGCAAAACTGAAAACACACAAACAAAAATATTTTAAAACACACAAAGCATAAAACTAGACTGACTTAAAACAAGAAAGCAAAACAAACAAGTAATGCAACATCATAAGGGGAGAGAGAGAGAAAGTGACTAAATCACTTTGAGCCTTTTTCTTTCCATACCTTGGAAGAACCTTTCCTTTGAGTGAACTTTTGATCTAGTGGTGAGGGGGAAGAATTGAAACCATTCAAGTTTGAAAGGAACGTGAGGGCCTTGAGAAGATCTCTAAGAGGGGCCAGAGAAGATGGAAACTGATTTTGGTTTCGGGATAAGAGCATACTATTTCTTTGTTGAGTGGCTAACCACTTGTAGCAATTTGGATGAGTATGCCTTGAAACTCCACAGTGATGATAGAAATGCGGCTTCTTTAGTTGAGACTTCTTATTTTTAGCCTTATTGTCTTTCTTAGCCCTAGGGTTTCTAGTCTCTTTCTTCTCTATCTTAGGGGGTGCTCCTATAATAGATTTGCCTTTGTCTATGTTCCCACTAGCTATATCAGTTTTAGATTCATTGTTCTTAGAATTAACATTATTAGCAGGTGAGACAAAAACAGTTCTACTAGAAGAGGTAATATGAGAAGAATTAGAAAGTTCATACCCCAAGCCGGTTTTGTTAAAAGCTAATTTCTGGAGGTTTAGCATTTTATCCAGCTTTGCACTGGAAGTCCTCTCCAATTGAGTTCAAACTTGGAATTCTTGGTTCTTTCAGCCAAGAAATTGTTCTCAAAACGCAGTGCTCAAATGACTTGGTTGGCTTCATCAACCTTGGTAGAGAGCTCCTCTCTTTTTAGCTCCATTTCACTAAGCTTCTTAGTGGATAGCCTATACAATCTCTCATGCTTTTCAGACACCTCATATAACTTTGCATTGGCTTTATGGATGTCATCCTGATCATCCATCTTATTGAACTTAGATTCCACCAAGTTCTCTTCTTCATTCACTTCTTCTATGATCCCCTCAGTAGGACCCACTGTGGCAGTGAAAGCATTCAAGATTCCTTGTCATCACCATAATCTGACTCGGTATTAGGTTCAGTGCCACTAAAGGTAGCAGCAAGAGCCTTGCTTTTCCCATTCGACTTGAGATATGTTGGACATTCTTGTTTCATGTGTCCAAAACCTTGACATCCAAAGCACTTTGGTCCGAGGGAATGGTGTATTGACCACCGTGCTTAGCATCCTTCTTCCCTCTGTCTTGACTTTGAAATTGAGAAGAATTGGATTGCTTGCGGTCCTTGTCAAAGCCTTTCACATTGACATTCTTCATAAACTTCTTGAATTGCCTTGTGATGTAGGACTTCATCTTAGAATCTTCATTATTTGAAGACTTATCTATCTCATTACTCTTGGCCTTCAGTGCCATGCTCTTGCCTTTGCTTCCTTTCTTAAGTCTAGTCAAACCTAATTCATAGGTTTGCAAGTTGCCAATCAGCTCTGTTAAAGGAATAGAGTCAATGTCCTTTGATTCTTCAATTACTGTAATCTTGGCATGAAATCTCCCAAGGAGAGATCTGAGCACCTTTCTCACAACTTTGAGTTCGATAATAGTTTCCCCAAGATTAAAGGCTAAGTTAACTATGTCCTTGAGTTTGGCATAAAACTCATTAACTGAGTCATCCTCCTCCATCTTTATCTCCTTAAAGCTAGTAGTGAGCCTTTGGAGCTTTGAATTCTTGATAGCCTTAGTCCTTTCATAGATTGTCTGGAGGATAGTCCATGCTTCCTTCGTAGTATCAGTAGAGGATTTCTTCTTGAATTCCTCATTGGTGACTGCATTGAAATGACATTCAATGCTTTGCTGTTTAAGTTTTTCACTTTGATCTTTGCATCATCTCAATCAGCCGACGCTTCCTTTGGCTTAGTCCAGCCAATCTCCACAGCTTGCCACACTTTTTCATCTAAAGACTGCAAGAAAGTTCTCATTCGTACTTTCCAGTATGCATAGTTAGTGCCATCAAATAAAGAAGGTATAATAAGAGATTTTCTTCTATCCATGACAAACAAAGGTTAACGGATCACATAGCAAAGGTTAACCCTAATCAGAGTGTGCCCGCTTTGATACCACTTGATAGGCCAAAAATGTATTGACCCTTTTAGCAAATTAATTAATTAATCATCCAAGTTAATTAATTAAGTCAATTTAACATGCAATAGCATGGTAGTATAAACAAATCACAAACTAAGTTAAATGCAGTGAAAAATAAATTTGACACAAGTGATTTGTTTACGATGGGGAAACCCACCAAGACAAAATCCCATTGGGTGAATTTAGGTCACCATTCCCGAGAATCCACTATTATCAAAATAATGGTTACAAGTAAAAGGAATCTCAATACTTAATACCAACCTACAGTTGAACTCTTACCCCAATACCCAATTGGGCTTGTATTGTAGCAACAATCTTTCCGTTCAATGCACAAATCCCAATACATGACTAACCAATGTTGTACGGATTCCAGTACGTGACTAACTCTTTTGCACGAATCCTAGTATGTGACTCACTCCCCAACTTGAGGAAGATGTTGGCTATAAAGTTCTTCAGTTCATCAAAATGAAGATCAAGAAGCTCCTTGGTCACAAAACCTTTGGCGCAAAGACGCAGTAGTTTCCACAAAGAGAATGATGAACTAGGGCAATTTCTATCTCTGGTCACAATATGCATGTAGGGATACAAGAAACTTTTTGCAACAACCTTTAAAATAATCCTTATATATGTTTAGGGGTGTGAGAAAAGAAACCCTGCACAAATACTTAAGGATATGCATGTAATCAGATCTGAAAATTCTAAGTTCGTAATTCTCAACAGGTACAGCTTGTGCCAAGTTTCTATCGAGCTTCAACATTAAATCTCGATAGATATGCTTCTGTCGAGACATCTGTTGAGCGTTAATGAACAACACATCTTCACTTGTTTCTTGGACAGATTTGTATGGCTTTAACACTTGACTTGAACAATATGTTTCTTGAAGTCTTAAACCATCCTAGATCTACTCAATTACAAGTAAAGTGCGTTTTGTCAAAAGATTAGCCAATTACATCAAATATGTTTAATCACATGCTCTTGATTTTGAATTCACATTCTTTTGATTGCAAGGACTAAAAAATCCTAGGAGATGTGGGAAATAAAAAATACTTCAAAATAAAATAAAATTTTTTTTGCATGGTTGCAAGCGTGTTTTTTAGGGGATGTGGGAGTTATGTGATGTAACTTTTTAGGTGATAGTCACTTTCAAAATTATGTGATGGATAATGTTGAAAGTGTGTTTATTCTCTATTTACATGTTACCTTGTGAGTATCTCATGCACTTGCTAGTTGCACACACCACAAGCAAAACTTTGTTAAATATGGTACATGTGATTGTGTGTTAAGTTTTGTGGCCTACCAAAAATAATTTTCTTGAAGTGTTTAATGCATTTTTGGGGTGTGAGAAAAGAAAAAGTGAGGAAAATTGATAAAGTTGAATTTCTTTTTGAAAAATTTGGTTTTGAAGATCATTTGAAGTCATGAACATTCATGTCATATTATAAAAATAGTTATTTCAAATGATTCTGCAGAAAATTTTTCTAGGATTTTTCAAAATTTCTATTTCTTTGAAATTTGATCGACCAAGTTTGTTTTTCGACCGATTGAAATGTGAAGGAGAAAAATGGCTTTTTCTTTTAAAAGTCTCAGGTTCCTTCGATTCCTGCCCAATTCCTTTCAATCAGTCGAGCCTGTTTTCATATGATTTTCGATTCCTGCTCGATTGCTCTCGACCTATCAGATTTTAGATTTTAAAAACAAAAGGGAATTAGATCTGACTTTTTCAAAGGAGTTTTTGTCTATCTCTTCATTTCCTCTCTTAATCCCTCATCTCAAATTTATTTTTTTGTCGTTTTTGTGGTCAAAGCTTCAAAGGTTTTCTTCATATACATAAGGTAAGACTCTTTAAGCATCCTTTTTCATCCTTTACATGCTTAGTTGGATTATTCATGATTTTTTTAAGGGATTTTTGCACATTACAAATTATGGGGTTTTTGATGAAAGTAGGGTTTTTGATCAATTTTGAACCATGGGTTTTTGTTCATGCATCATTCAAAAATGATTCACATGATTTAATTTCAAACTTTTTGAGTTTGTTTGAAAATTTCGAAATTAGGGTTCTTAGTTCTTGGGAAATTGGGGATTTTGTGAAGTTGAGTAAAATTGAGTGAAATTGGCTTTTGATATTGATGAATTGAGTTATTATAAATTGTATTTTACTTGTTGTGGTGTTTAATTTGTCAATATAAGGATTTTTGAGAATTGATTGTTTTTCAAAATTGGGATTTTCTAAAATTCTTGAAATTTCCTTTGTCAAATTTTCAAATTGTGATAATTTTGGACTGTTTGAGAGCATTAGATCATGTATCATATGAGTTTAATTGACATGCATCATATAGTTTTTCAAATTGCATGTTATATTGTCTCTAATCCTTCTTATGCAGTTTGCCCTTGGATTTTGTTGTTTTTTCTTTATTTGATTCTTAGTCATGTCTCCTAAAGTTGGTCGGAAATTCAAAACTAGAGCCAATAGGAACCCTAGGTCTTCTTTTTTTGGTTCAGCCTTAGGAGATAGAGATAGGTTTTCGTCAGCTAAGTGTGAGCAAACATATGAGACCTTGACTAAGTATAGGTTTATTTGGGGTGAGAGGGAGATAGTGTTGAGTGAACTAGATCCTTCTATACGTAGGAACTTTGTGTCTAGGAATTGGGTGTCCTTGTGTGAGGTGTTTGAACCTCCTCCTGCTACCTTGATTAGAGAGTTTTACTCTAATCTTTCTATCTATTCTGAGGTTACTGGTGGTCATTATTTGACTTCTTGGATTCGTGGTTAGGAGTTTACTATAACTAAACAAACTGTTTCTGAGGCTTTAGGAGTGCCTTTAGTTCGTAAACCCACATACCCGTACAGTAAGTTTCCTATTGTGGATGATATAATGTCTCTTCTATGTGGTCACCCTGTTTCTTGGGATTCTAAACCAAGAATCAATTCTTTTGAGTTTACTGAGCTTAACTCTTTATGCTTAAGGATCACATGTCATAACATCTATCCCATTTCCCATGTTCATACTGTTCCCATTGAGTGTTGTGCTTTCCTTTATGCTTTCATTACTGATGGTTCTGTGTGTTTTTCGTCCATGTTTATACAAACCATTGTTGATATCTGTAGGAGTAAGAGTAAGAGTCAAAAGTTAAATTTCCTATGTTCATTTTAGGATTTTGAGGTTCTTAGGTTTGTCGGATTTTCCTCCCCTAGAGTTATTACACATTACTGCCCCTATAAGAGCCACCTATCATAGGCAAAGACAGGCACAGATGAAGAGTACTGAGCAAAGCACTGGGACTTCTAAGAGACCAGGAGGAGATGCTGCTACTACCTTTGGTGCTATGCTTGCTACTGAGGAGACATTTATGGATCCGACTGCAGTTGTTGATCCTGCTGGTGATGCTGAGGATGTTGATCCTACGGTTGCTCCTCCACTTCATTTGTACATAGGGGGAGTAGACTTATTTTTTTTAGGGGGAGTTTTGATGTATTTGTATATTATTCCTTGTGTTTATTTATCAATTTCATCTTTGATTCACAAACTTTGATGTGATAAGGTTATTGATTATGATAGTTGATGATTATGAGGTTATTCATATTGATGTGTTCACTATCTATTTGTGTGTTTTGTGATTTTAAAGTTAAAATTTTGATTTAGTATGTTATACTATATTTTCCACACGTGTTTATGGTTTGTTTTCAGTGTTTCAAGAATTCACAGGTTAAGTCTTTCTATAGCTATTGCCTATTCTAGCAACTAATAGTTAGTAGTTGTGTAAGATTTTTATTAGGGCAATAACTTGTATTTGAGTTGGTAATTTATTTAAGCATTACATATTGAATGTGTGTTTTGTCATGGATTGCCAAAGGGGGAGATTGTTAGGTTCTAAAGAATTAGAATTAAATATTTAGAATCATTGGAGAACGAATGTCATCACCATGTTAAGAAACCTCGGACTTTTAGCAAAGGTCGAGCAACAGGTGTTCTGACGATCACCCCAAGAAGAAGGAGTCTCACAAATTAGAGACATGAGCTTGTCTTTGGACACAGTCCTAAGACAATCATAGTCGGGATAGTTAGAATGCGCTACCCTTAGGACGTGTAGCACCTCGGATACAATATCCGAAGTAACTACTATATGCGTACCTCGAACGCAAGTGACAAAAAGAGTTACTGAATAATCGAATCCGTGCATGTTGGAGTAAAACTCCTGTATGATCATGGAAGGAAAAATGACCGAGACGCCACACAGTGACTCCCAACCCCTATTGTGGATGACAGTGGGAAGGTCAGTATTGGAAAAATTCGATAAGATGACTTGGCGTTCTGAATAAAATCGAGTTAAGTTCTCCGAGAAGTCTTTACGGGCTTTCTCATCACGGAATCGAAGATGAGAAGGGGTAGAATAAGAAGAAGATGCCTCGGAATGAAGAGGATTTTGGGATGGAGCAGACTTACATTTAAGTGCCATGATGCAGACTGAAAGAATGAGAGAGAGAGACAAGCAGAAAAGGACCAAATAGTTTAATATCAATATGATAGATACTGGAAGGTATATGCATGAAAAATTCATGAGCATATGACATGCAACAATAAAAGCATCATAGGCTCAATCCAATCCAAACCTACTAGCACACAAGCTTGCAACAAAGTAAACACACATCTAAAATGCATGAAACACTGTTGAAATGCAATTTGATGCAGTGCATGATGATTTAAACTCATTTAAACAAAAACCTATTCTAAAAAGTTGGCAAAAACCTCATCAATTTCAAGAAACCCCCAAAATTTTTCAAAAACCCCAAAAATTAGGTCAAAATGCATGATACAAAAGAGAAATAGGATCATACCAGATGAAGAAAACTTGATTTGGGCTGAAGATCGAGTGGGGAATGTGAAGAGGTTGAGTTTGAGGTGTTTTTGAGGGAGAAAAGTGAGTTTCTATTGAGAGAGATCGAAGAAAAATTGCACTGACCCTATATATAGAAACATATGCAGCTCGATGGATCGGCAGGTATCGAGAGGTGTTGAGAATTAAAATGTGACTGAAGGAGCTATCGAGGAATTATTGAGAGGTGTCCACAGCAAAAGAACCTCGATGGATTGAGAAGCTATCGAGGAGACAAAAACTTTCTCAATGGATCGAGAAGCTGTCGAGAATCTATCGAGACAAATTCTCAAAAACTTCAATGGAACAAAATTATGATAGAAGCTCTCAAGAAAGGAAGATCAAGAGCTTGATAGATAGCCTAGTTGTCGAGAGGTATCGAGAAGCTGTTGAGATTGCTTAAAACAGTTTTTCAAAAAAGAGAAAAACACAGACATGAATGAAATCAAGCATGCTACTCAACCAAGGATCCAAATAAGATTTTTATCTCTCAAAAACATCTCTTAACAAGAAAAATGTTAAGCATATAGATCCAACACACACACACACACACACACACACACACAAAAACAAGTCTAACCAATTTATATTTCAAAAACAAGTTAAGAGAGTTTAGTGAGCATACATTAACACATTTATTCCTTGTAATGGCCAAATCACATTGTACTCGCGCATGTATCAAAATTAGCAAAGAACATTGCGTGTTGTGTGTGAAAAACATCACAAGATTGCATAAGTGTCTACATGTTATGACAATTTGAGATATGAGCAAATCAATTTAACTCACACACGATCATAACTACTTGATGAGGACTATCAACTTCGAGGTACATCCTATAACTCCCACATCTCCTAGAAGACACGCATGCAATTATATATAAAGCATATTGATTCTTTTTGCTTTTATTTTTCTTCGCATATTTTCTTTTAAGCATATCTTGCACGGGCATATAAGAGAGAGAAGAGAAATACCCAATTATGTTTAGCTTTTGACATTGCAAGTTTGCTATGTTGAAGCATACAGATGTCATTTCATGATTGACGGGCAACAGTGGTGAGATAGTTATTTATGCATTTCTCTTAGGATTTTCTAGTCCTACCCGTCAAAAAGAGTGATATGAGTGTTAAGTACAAGAGATTACTTGATCTTACTCATCACAAACACAAGCTACAAAGCTCAATTGCTTAGTTGTGCATAAAGATGCTCATCTAAGCTATAAACGATACAAGGTTTAGAAAATTTTGTTTCAATAGCCATCTAAGGTACACAAGTACCAATGTACACAGATACACACTATTTTTGTATTTTTTTTATTTTTCAATTTTTTTTATGAAAAACAAAATAAAGTAAAATTGAAAACAAACAAATAAAAACATGTTAAATAAAGCAATGCATAAAACTAGATTAACTCAAAACCAGAAAGCAAAACACACAAGTAATGCAAGCAAAAATAAAGGGAGAGAGAGAAACATGACTAAATCACTTAGAGCCTTTTTCCTTCCACACCTTGGAAGAACCTTTCCTTTGTACGAACTCTTGAGTCGGTGGAGAGGGTGAAGAATTGCAACCATTCAAGTTCGAAAGGAATATGAGGGCTTTGAGTAGATCTCCAAGAGGAGTAAGAGAGGATGGAAACTAGTTCTGCTTTCCTGATAAGATCATACTGTTGCTTTGTTGAGTGGCTAGCCACTTACAGCAATTTGGTTGAGTATTTTCGATTTTTCCATAGTGATGATAGAGATGTTGCTTCTTCTGTTTAGACTTTTGAGTATTACCCTTCTTAGCCCTAAGGTTTTTAGTTTCTTTCTTAACAAGCTTAGGGGGTGCTCCTAAGATAGATTTACCCTATCTATGTTCTCACTAGCTATCACAGTTTTAGCATCATTATTCTTAGAATCAATACTGTTAGCAGGAGAAACAAAAATAGTAGTACTAGAAGAAGCAATATTATGAGAAGAAAAGTCATACCCTAAATCGGAATGATCAAAGGTAGATTTTTGCATGCTGAGCATCTCGTCAAGCTTTGCCCTTGAAGTTCTCTCCAACTGAGCTCTGACTTAGAACAGTTTTGCCTCAAGCTTCTTGGTCTTCTTAGCCAAGAAATTGTTTTCAAATGTCAGTGCTCCAATAGTTTGATTGGCGTCATCAAACTTTATGGAGATTTCTTCTCCTTCAAGCTCCACATCACTGAGCTTCTTAGTGGCTAACCTATACAACTTCTCATGCTTTTCAAAGATCTTGTATAATTTTGCATAAACTGTGTGGATGTCATTTTGCTCATCCATCTTTTCAAACTTAGACTCCACAAAGTCCTTTTCTTCATTCACATCTTTAACAATACCTTCAGTAGGATTTATAGTGGCAGTGAAGGCATTCAGGATTCCATCATCCTCATTGTTCAAATCACTCTCAGGTTCGGTGTCGCTCAATGTAGTAGCAAGTGCCTTGCTTTTCCCAATGGTCTTGAGATATGTGGGGCACCCTTGTTTCATGTGTCCAAAGCCTTAACACTCGAGACACTTAGGTCCTAATGGAATAGTGTACTGACCCTCATCCCTAGCAGCTTTCTTCCCTTTGTCTTGGCTCTTAAACTGAGAAGAACTAGATTGCTAACGGTCCTTGTCGAAGCCCTTCTAAATGACATATATTCCTAACATGATTCACATATGTCCTAACACAATGACCTATGAAAGTTACAGACTTTACCCTGGAGAAAAATGACGCCAGGTTGGTCAAGGACCTAGACCTGCTAGAAGAACGACTAGAGATTACCCTAATCAGGTTAGCAAATTACTAATAGAAACTGACTTAGAGATATGACCAGAGTGTGAGACCAAGAAAGTTTGTTGTAGGGGATTTAGTACTGCGAAGGGTAGTGGGAAGTATGAAGGACTTAAGTGCTGGAAAGTTTGCCTCAATCTAGGACGGCCCATACCAAGTTACTGCAGTGGTGGGGTTTGGAGCATATTACTTGGAGGATACAGAGGAGAGACCACTCCCTCGACCTTGGAACATGAGCAATTTGAAGAAGTATTATCATTATTTGTAATTATCATGATGGTTATCTCATGTTGTAAATAGGTTTAAAAAGAAAAGATACGGAACAGATTTAGTTGATTTTCATTAAGGCGGTTACTTGTTTAATTATTTTACATATTTTTTATCTGAGGGGATTGAGGACAAAAGCCTAGCCTCATCCTTAAAAAATTATTTCTAAGGACAGAATTCTAGCCTCAGCCTGTCCTCAGTTACCAACTAGGTGGAAACCTTAAAGAATTATTTCTAAGTACAGAAATCTAGCCTCGGCTAACCCTGATCATCGGCTAGGTGAAAACCTTAAAGAATTATTTCCAATGATGAAAGCCTAGCCTCGGCTTGACCCCGGTCATCAACTGGGTGGAAACCTTAAAAAAATTATTTCTAAGGACAGCAACCTAACCTCGGTCTGACCTCAGTCAACCGACTAGGTAGAATCCTTAAAGCATTTTCATTCCCAAGGACAAAGGGTTAGCCTTGGTTTGACCCTGGTCACCGACTAGTTAAGAGACCTTGATTAATTAATATAGACTCCAAGTTCTCTTTTAAGGGATATCTCAAACATTCCCCAAACATTCACAATAGTTATTAACTAATTTTCATAATGTTATCCAAAGATTGTAATATTGTAATGCTTGGATTAAAGGGTTTGGTGACAAAGATATATGCCGACCATCAACACTTAAGATAATTTTCAAAAACTGAACTTCAAAATTATACAAAAAGAGTTTAATCGAGCACACATACTTGTAATGTTTTCAATCACCACATTTCATAACTAAAATATTGTTCAATACATAAGGTAAATACAGGATAGAGAATAAAGCCTAGCAAATTTTTTTTTCTTTTAAAAAAAGATAGACAAAAAGCAATCGGCATTTTGATGCATTCACGAGATTGGACCCTGGGTGGAAACTTCTCTGGACATTGGGAGGGTTGGTGCTAGGTTCACTTCAGGGGCGTTCAAACCCTCGGGGGGCAACGTTGGTGCCCGAGTTGTCCAAATCAATCACCTCTACATGAGAGTCAATTTACTCCACCATGCTGGGGCTCTCTCCCCCTTCCTCATCATCTTCCTCATCAGGCTGCTTCTCAATCGTAGCCTGAATAGGTGGGTCATTGGGCAGGGGAATTTGAGAGGGATCCCTGAATGAAGAAGAATCAAAGAGATTGATAGCATTCACGGCGGCCATCCAACCTTCAGAGAACCCATGCTTTTGAGCCTTGAAGACAACTTGGGTACTACGAGGAAAGACACAAAGTAAATGAGGAAAGAGGTAGAATTATATATAGGCAACTAAATGAGGAAAGAGGTAGAATTGGGTACTATAGAAAGACTCTAATATCAAATTATATATATATATATATATATATATATATAGAGAGAGAGAGAGAGAGAGAGAGAGAGAGAGAGAGAGAGAGAGAGAGAGAGAGTTAGGTTCAAGTTACACCTAGTGTAACTCTAAGCAATGTTACACTACCCAATAACTGTTAGGATTAGTGCCCTTAAATCTTATTGTATGATGCTATGTATGATATTATGTATGACATGATGTATGACTTAATATTGTGATTAATAAAGTTATTTTATTATTATCTAAAATAATGGTAACATGAATATGAGACATTATCATATAGTCCATGAGATGCATTGTATGTATTATTATCTAAAATAATGGTAACATGAATATGGGACATTATCATATAGTCTATGAGATGCATTGTATGTGATTTATGTGAAAAGTCACAAAAGATGTAAATCATAAGTTCTTTGTAAACTCAGAATTAATAGTTCGTAGTCGGTGATGAAATTGGGCATTTCATCTGCGAAGACTATAATGTGTCAACTAAGATGATTTGTCTTGATCATGGAAGTGGAGACTTTTTGTATGAGATACAAAACCAGAATTTTTCCTTCAATAACTTGTTATTAAATTCATATTTTAAAAATTTTACCGTTGAATTACACATTCTATATGTGCTTAACATGCATGCTAATTTTCATACTAATCGAATGTTATTTACCTTGTGATCCATAAACTCATCTTTTATGAATTATTTTAAACTACAAAAATTTGAATTTAAACAATTGATTGATAACATGATTATCAATCTTTGATCACTATGAAATTTTGCAAGCACGGAGAGTATATGAATATAATGTAATCCAATGGTAGATTTGTCAAAATTCGCATCTAATAATAAGTTATTAAGTGGTGTAATATCGCTTATAGTTACACCAAGTGTAACTTGAACCTAATTCATATATATATATATATATATATATATACACGAGTAAAGTTAGAAATTTTTGGTTGGGGGGCCAAGGTAACACTATCATATTGATTTGTTATTTAAGAAAAATTCAAAGTATGGCATATATACATACACACATGTCTTCCTGCATTAGTTTTTTAAAAATATTTAATCTAACAAAAATTAGACTACTTTTATAAGAAATAATATTAATAGAAATTAAATATAACAAAGTTAGTATAAAGCATCCATAAAATAAATAGCTATTAAATTCAACCAAATTAGACTATTATGGTAAAAAATAAATTCCAAAATCAATTTTGTACCTCTTAACTAAATAGAAATTGAACTAGGAATCAAACTAAAAGATCAATAAAAATGAAGAATTTTGTACCTCTCAATATTTTCTTAGCTTTAGATAAGAAAACTCTTTATTAAAGAAGGGAGAGAAGCATATTAAAACGTGATTACGTGAGAGAATAAGGAACCATTAACGGAGAGAAATTGAAGAGAAAGCAACAGTTGATGAGGAGAGTCTTTTGCGTGACTATTAAACTGGAAGGGGATATTGTAATAGTTTTGGGAAGGTAAAAAACTTAAGTATAATGGTACGTTGGGTTTCTCAATGAAATTCAAACACAAGTTTTCCATGACCAATAAAATAAAAACAATATTATCATTATTAAGGGCAATTAAATTGGATTCAACGAGGGATTTTTTTTTTTCCAGAACAAGTTAGAAATTTTTTTTTAGAGTCAAAGTAACAGGTATATTAGCATTTAGAGCTGCAGAAAAAAATTGATGAATTTCTTCTATACATACAATATTATCATCAATTGCCTACCTAGCATTAGGTTGCGTTTGGGATTTGAGAAAAAGTTAGCTTATTTTACTTTTTAGCTTATTTTTGCTCCTTGATTCACCAAGAAATGCCTGTCGTCCAAAGAGAGCATTGGATTACCAGAGCGCCATAAAGGGAGCATTTAATGCATGAATCATTACACATAGACAAACTCGGAGACATGACTGTTGGAGGATCTTCATATCACCCCATTAATCACCAGAGGTGTTACAAAAGCGGCACTTAAGCCACCATTGAAGGGCCCCCAATGGCAAGAAAGGCAAAGGCCTATATAAACTACATCAAACCTAAAATAAAGGTACAAACATCATAATATTCTTAGTTCTCAACATTTTCTCTCTAATATATTCGACTTTGCTATTGGAGGTTCATTGGCTGGCACCACGCCGATGACTATCACGATCCGCTGTCAATCTTGTGCAGGGATATCAAGTTAGTGCTCCCGATTCCATTTGGACGAACTTATTAACTAACGATTTTGGCTTCATCACTCTGAAAGTGGATTTCATTGCACTGTTAATTTGGTTCCATTGCTCCAAAAGTTAGCTTTTAGTTTTTTTTTTTTTAGACTTTTAACAAAAAAGTTTTCAGTTTTAGCAAAATAAGTAGTTCCCAAACGAATTCTAAAACTCCAAGACCTACACATGGCTAGGGGAGTTTGGACATCATCAACAAGATGCCCATTAGCTCAAAAATTATCTCAAATTTGCTTCTTGACACTAGTTGCTACTAAAGGTCTAATATTGTAACATAACAGTCTTCGTGTGCATTTGAGATGAGCTGAATTTTTCAGCTTATCTCCACTTTCAGTTTATTTTTGCTATTATTTATGAGTTTTACTGTACTTTTTGATACTATTCATAGGTCTTACTCGACTATTTAACTTATTTTTTAACCTTTTCTCTATACTTTTTTTTAAAAAGTTTTCAGTCTCTGAATAAAGTTTTCCTTAAATAAATGTGGGATATGTTCTCCGACGATAATTTTCACACTAGTACAGCCTAGCTAGGTCCTTAAATAAATATGGGATATGCATGTTCTCACTCAAGACCACCTCGTGGAGAAGTCTAAGTTGGCAGTGGAAATCTGTAACGACGAAATATGTTTTAATCCGTAGACCAAGACCTCTTCCTGTTGACCACTGTTTACCGTTTTGTGCTTCACATTTTCAACATTACTTTATCAGCATGTCCGTGTCTTAGGCTTTTAGCGCAAAATATTTGTCGTCGTCGACATCGGTCTAAGTTGGCTGTAGGGCAACCCTAGCCGAATACAAACACAAACAATTGCAAATAATAATAATAATAATAATAATAATTATTATTATATAATTAAACATTATGTTAAAAAACATATATAAATATATGGTTAATATTTATATATGCCAAAAGCATTGTAATTTAGTGGTATCAACTGTTCTTCTTAACAATATATATATGATAAAATATATTTTTACTTTTCTTTTTATAATTTCTTTCTATTATGTATATTAACACAACTTAGTATCTTAAAATAAGTTAGTATATTGGTTCGTCCATTAGAGATCTATGTGTTCTTTGGATTCGACTTTTGAAGATCTAAAAGAACACTCTATGGGAACTAAAATGTTAATATTAAAATCCAGATGTGTATAATTAGTTTCTGAATTATTAACTTATTTTTTTAATAAAATTAATGAAATAGAGCCAAAAATAGATATATATACACACACACATCTATATTTATATTCAATGGTGATAAACAACAATATAAATAATCATACAATATCATATAATACACATCTATATTTATATTCAATGGTGATAAACAACAATATAAATAGTCATACAATATCATATAATACAAGCAAGGAATATAATCAAACATTGATAACACAATAATAATGCTATAATTGGGTGGCGCCCCACCTCTATATCTCAACCCCCCCCCCCTCCCCTACCCATTATCTATCTATCTATCAAATAATAATAATAATAACAAAAAATTATGTTAACAAAAATACACACATATATAAACATATTATCTGTGTTTATATATGTCAAGAGTATTGTAATTTAGCAACATTGACTGTTCTTTTTCATAAGTAGAACCAATATATAGATAATCAATTTAATTTGATATTAAACCAAAAAAATTATAGAGAAAAACATCTTATTTCCTTTAAACATAATTTATTCCAGGGGCGGCTCCAGGATTTTTGTTCAGGGGGGTCAATAAGAAATATAAATTATATAAAATCTAAAACAAAAGAGACTTAAATATATCAATATCACAAAAAAAAAAAAAAACATAAAATTCTACAATTGTCTTCTACGAGGTTTCATATTTTGAAACCGTTGCATGATAGATTCATTATCAATCCTACGAGCTATATCTTTTTCAATGTACACAGTCAAACAATCATTCAACCACTGATCCCCCATTCGATTGCGCAATTCATTCTTGATATATTTCATTGCTGAAAAACTTCTTTCCACTGTTGCAGTCGCAACAGGAAGGGTCAAAACTAACTTCACAAGCAAATATACCAATGGATATATGACATCCTTATTTGTTTCCACCATCTTTCTAGCAAGGTCCCCAATTCCTTTAAGCTCTAAAAACTCGTTATTGGAGCGCATATCAACAATGTAAGTCTGAAGCTGATTATCAAGTGCTAATACATCTGTCTCGGAAAAATCAGATGGATAGAACTTTGCAAGACGGGTCAATTTTTGTATATCAAAAGCTGAGAATGAATCACTTGGATTCAAGCAAGCCATACAAAGTAGCAACTCAGTAGTCACCTCTGAAAAACGATTATTAAGCTCTTGAAGTTGCAGATCTATGACTTCAAAGAATAAATCAACACGATAGTGATGTAAATTTGTAATTTGTGGGGCGTTGCGTCGTGGCCTCACACCAACTACAAATATTTCTTCCATGTTCAAGATAGGAATATCATGCTTGCTACAAAATGTGGATACTTCAGTCAATAGAGCTTCCCATTCATCATCTCTCATCATCTGCAATCGTTGCTTAGACACTCTGACAAGCGTCATAGCATTTACAATATCTTGATTTTTCTTTTGCAATGCTATTGACAACTCATTTGTGATCCCCAAAATATTTTTCATCAAGTGTAAAGCAAAGGAAAATTCAAAAGATATAATTAACCTTAAAATAGATCGAGCTTCAACTCTTTGCTCAGAGAGTAGGCTATCCTTTTCAATCATCTCAAGTACATCAACTGTGGAAGAGAACATCAAAATCAAGTTGAGGATTGTCCTATAATGTGATCCCCAACGTGTATCACCAGCACGTTTAAGACTTGTCTCTTGGTTCAAACCTTGCCCACTTTCAAGTTCACCCAAGTTTAATGCTTCTGTGATTTTTGCAAGTTGTGCATTTCGTAAAAATTCTCGTCTTTTACAAGAAGCTCCAACAATAGTTACTATTTTACTAACCAAGCTAAAAAATTCAGCAATATCAGTATGCTTATTAGCAACAGCTACAAGAGTCAACTGAAGTTGATGAGCAAAGCAATGGACATAAAATGCTGATTTATTCTCCTTCAGAATTAAAGTTTTAAGACCATTGAATTCACCTTGCATGTTACTGGCCCCATCATAACCTTGCCCACGTAGTCTTAATAAACTCAATGAATATTTACAGAATAAAAATTCAATAGCAGCTTTTAGAGACAAGGCAGAGGTATCTGCTACATGTACAATACCAAGAAATCGCTCTGTAACAATTCCCTTTTTGTCCACATAACGCAAAACAACAGCCATTTGTTCTTTTATTGAGATATCACGGGACTCATCAACTAAAATTGAAAAGAACTCACTGCCAAGATCTTCGATGATGGCATTGGTAGTTTTATATGCAATTGCATTCACAATGTCTTTTTGAATATCAGGATGGGTTAGCTTGCTGTTTTTTGGAGCTTTCTGCAATACTTCATTAATAACATCATTATGATCTGCCAAAAATTGTACAAGTTCAAGGAAATTTCCTTTATCACTTGAATCATCAGATTCATCATGACCACGGAAAGTTAACCCCCGATGCAAAAGGAATCTTATGCAATCAACTATTGCATTTAATTGAGTCCGATATATAATTTTATCTTGATTTGACTGCTTAACAAAAACACTTTGAATGTGTTGATTTTGCTTCATTAGATTTTCACCATCCTTAAGAGCTTGGTTATGGGCACTATTAACACCTCCAACATGTTGGTCTAACTTTTCTTTCTTATTCCAACTATTGAATCCCTTTGTCACAAAACTATCACCTCCAGATTGCATACCAACATCTTGTCTAAATAGGTAACAATATAAACAATATGCAGCATCCTTTTCAATACTATATTCCAACCAACTTTCATACTCTTTAAACCATTTAGGATTAAATCGACGCATAAGTCCACCAATTTTTGTTTGAGGAAAATCGTGTTTATAAGGTTGACATGGTTTTTTTTGTAAATAATATCTTCTTATTTCATCTCGATCATTAGGATGATAAAATGAAATCTTTTTTCGTAGCCCAGGGTCTGAAGGAAGATCGTTCACATCAATACGACCATGCTTAGAAGATGAATCTTGAGTAGAAGATGAATCTTGAATGGAAGATGAATCTTGAGTAAGACATGAATCTTGAGTAGAAGATAAATCTTGCGGCCTACGGGGTTTCCTTATTATAAATTTATCCATAACACTAGCAAAAAACAAAAAATAAACTATTAGTTTATTTGACATTTTTTTCTAATACAATAAATATATTAATTATTTTTGTTAAGTGATTTTTTTGCATTTTTTTAATTTATAAGTTTAAAATTCTTTAAATATTTTATATTTATATTGTCTTTAGTGTTAGTGTAATGACCAAATCATATTGCTAACAACCACTCACAACTCACGTTCAACAAGATTAAAAGACTAATCAAATAGTTGAAGTGATAAGTCATGACTCAAGTCACTCTTATATCAAATCAATATAACACTCACAAGCTCACAGCAAGTCAGCAACTCTGCCCAAAAGTAAAGAAACTCACACTATAAATAATAAACTAATAAAATTGCAACTCTGCAACACGCCACCCAAAAGTAAAGAAACTCCCTATAAACTAATAAAATTATAAAAGTAATGAGTCCTTAGTCCTAAAAGTCTCTAACCCATTAACCCTTTGTCAGACTTTTCACTTTAACAGTTTAGAAGTTCATAAATCAGAACACACTCAACACAATTCTAATGCCACAATCCCACATACACACGGTCCAAGATTCAAAGACTCAATAAAAAAAAAAATCAAAGGATAAATCTACACAACGGTGATTCATTCAGACACTCGCACAAATTTAGTGAAATAGCATATCAAAACACTATAAACACACTCTTACAATGAAAGAAAGAGAGAAAGAGAGAGTTGAAAAACCAGATCAAGCAGCGGCAGAAGGCAGACCAGGCGGCGGCAGCGGGCGGAGGCGGCAGATTTTGTGTGTGATGCAGAGACAGCTTTTTTCCTTTGGGTTTGGAGAGTAAAGAAGGATAATGAGAGATTTTGGAGGTTAGGCAGCTAGAAATTATTAGGTTTTACATTTTACCCTTTTTTTATTTATGATTTTTCAAATTTTGATTTATGGGCTTTTTATTTCTGAGATTAAAGACCTAAATTTTTTTTTTGGACTTCTTTTTTTTCTCGGAGTTTAAGTTGGGCTTTAAAAAATAAGGGGGTCAAGATCATGGTGAGGGGGTGCAAACTTGTATGGCAGGGGGTTCAGAATTTTTTTTTAAACATTTTATATATATATATATATATATATAAAAAAAATTCAGGTCAGGGGGTTCATTTGAACCCCCTGACTATAACGTACCGCCGCCCCTGATTTATTCCATGGTTTTAGATACTCATTTTCCTAATTCCACCCTAAATAATAGATATCAATGATTAAGTAATTTATGGAAAAAATTAGTTACTTATCTTAATTTGTTGACAAGATATTAGAATTTTTATGACTAAGTGTGCGTTTTGTTTAGTTTTTTTTTTTAAAATTTTTTTTTCTTCTCAAAATTTACAATACTTTTAGCAAATAAGAAATTAACAAAATGTATCGAAGCAAATTTATTTTTCTTTTTGAGGTCATCGAGGAATTGAAACAAATTGCTCATATATGTACTCCCTTTACCTTTTAATTAAGATTGTGCTACAATGGTTAAGAGCTTTGTAGCTCAACTAGGTGGTACCTTTTGGTGTTTTCAAATCCATTGTAGCACTATCCATGGTTCAAATCCTTTCCTCCCTCTTCCCCCCAACTATTGAATTAAGTTATGCCATTTGTACGTTTTTAGACCCCTTAACACAAGTTATTTAACCTAGTTATTTAACCAAGTAATTACTTAGATAAATTATTCAGATCTAGGTTAACACAATAATAATCATATCATGTAAATAATGCGGAAAATAAATAAGACGTAAGGAAAAAGCTTTTGAAATTTTGAAGAACACGTGAGAGAAAAGCTTTTTAAAAAAGTCTTCTTTCGAAATTCGGGTACCAATCGAGAAATGGAGAGGTAGGAGTAGAGGAAAACCACAATGGATGGTGTGTAGAATTATGGGTATGACAATCTCACACTCTCAAGGGTTGAGGTTAGGGTTTTCTCTTCTGAAAAGCTCTCTACTGGTAATGATGGTATATATATAGTGTGTATGAGATTGTAGTGGAGCAGATTAGAAAACCAGCTAGTATCCCACGGGAAGGCCTTACCCACAAGACACTCGCGAAAACCAACTGTCACCATCTGTCATGACTCTTCGCATTCCAGTCATGTGCAAAACACATGCATTACTTCATAGGATGCTTAGTCACAAGACACTCGCGAGAATTCTTCTGTCTTCAAATGCTTGAGTCTTTACACACACACTCTCTTTCTATCACACAACCCTTACAATAAAATCCCACAATAAATATAGGGTATAAAAGATTAAACAAAATTACAATCAAATTTGGCACAGAATTAAAGCCAACACAAAATAATTGTAAATCTGTTGGGGACATATTTTTATGTAATTGGCATATCCTTTGACAAAAAGCACTTTACTAGTATTTGAGTATATCTAAGTAAGTTCAAGATGATCATTACAAGTGGTTAAATTGAAGATATGAAGATTATTCAAGAACTACAAGAAAAGTGTAGACTGCAGGTCTCCATACCTCCTCGGTAGAAGCTCGATTTGTCGAGATTCATTGAAGCTCGACAGATGTCTCGATCGATTGAGCTTACGGGTTTCAGATTATAGCCAGCAATGTTTTTACTCTAAAAGGCTATTTGTTTATGGGTTTGTATAATTCTTATTGGACTAGGAAAGCCCAAGGTTTGTGTAAAGCTATTTGGAAAAGGAAAGCCCATCAAAGCTCCTATTTAAAGGAGGTGGAAAAAGAAAAATCCTAGAGAGCTTCATTAGGTTTTCTTTTTGAAACCCTAGCCTCCTTCTACAGAAGAAAGAGTTCTTGTTGCGTTTCTTGTACGCCTTTGGGTTTTGTAACCAAGCAAAGTCTTTAGTACCAACATTGAAGATCTTATTAGTGATTCTATATGAAGCTGCTGCAGATCAACTACAACAATCAAAGGGTTGCTGTGGAGTTAGTCACGTACTGGGATTCGTGCAAAGGAGTAAGCCGTGTACTAGGATCCGCGCATCAAATTGGTTAGTCAGTTACTTGGGAGCCGTGCATTGAAAAGGAGAAATTGTCACTACAGAACAAGTCCAATTGGATATTGGGGCAAGGGTTCAACTGTAGGTTGGTAAGGTACTTGAGATTTCTTTACTTATAATCGCTTGTTGTGATAATAGTGAAATTTTGGGAGTAGTGACCTTAAATTCACCCGGTGGGGTTTTTGCCGTGTAGGTCTTCCCTATTCGTAAACAAATCACCGTGTCATTTAATTTCCGCTGCATATTTAGTTTATTGGTGATTTGTTTGTGCTACCACGCTTTGCATGTTAAATTGGTTAATTAATTGAACTTAACTAATTAATTAATTAATTAATCCAACTTGGCTAATTAATTGATTAATTAATCCATCACAAGGGGTCAATACGTTTTTGGCCATTCAAAATCACAACTTTACAACAACCTCCCAATTTTCCTATGGTTCAATTATCAATTCTAGAGGACGTATGAGAAATTAATGTCCTTTTGGAATAAAGATTAAGAGATCAGAAAACTCAAAATTCTTCATTTCACATAGAGGAACTGTATACCCGGCCAAGCAAGCGGACCCAAAGGGACATCCACCTTTAAAGATGGGAAAAAAATGCAAATATTAGCAATTTGACTACAAACTAAAACCAAACCGAGCTATACCTAGTGGATCCCACTTTAAATCCCATTTTTGCAAAGTATGAGAAAAGTCACGATATAATAAATGAAAAGTTAAACATATTAACAAACCATATAGTTAAAAAAGATGGGAAGGGAACGTTCAAAAAATTAGACATCACCAGAATACCTTTGGTGAAACATTTACATAATGTATTAAATGAAAAGTTCAATAATAAGGATTTAAATTAAATTACAATTGTAGTTTAATTTTGCATTAATTAAGTGTCATTTGGAATTTTCAATTAGATTTTCCATGCCAATGCTGTAATTTGTATCAAGTGCCTCTCTAATTTAAAATTAATGTTAGTCTCTTTTGTTTTAATAAAAAAGTTACTAATATGAATTGTAG
Organism: Castanea mollissima; assembly: GCA_014183005.1. Lineage (NCBI taxonomy): Eukaryota > Viridiplantae > Streptophyta > Magnoliopsida > Fagales > Fagaceae > Castanea > Castanea mollissima. The sequence goes on along the minus strand of JACAVU010000005.1, from coordinate 50,194,077 downwards.
CACAAGAAGAGAACAATATAGAAGAAGAAACCAAAAAACAAATGCAATTAATGACCGCAAGTAGGAGGACTTGCCACCATTAGAGTCATATTATGATGTGGTAAAGCATATACAGTCAACTTTTAGCTTTTAGATTTTTTTTTTATATGTATTTTCAGTAAAAAGTTTTTAATTTTAGTAAAATAGATGGTTTTCAAACAAATTGTAAAACCTACACATGACTAAGAAAGCTTGGACTTCATTAACAAGCCCATTAGATAAAAAATTATCTCGAATTTGCTTCCTGACACGAGTTGCTACTAAAAGTCTAATATTAGACCCTTACGGTTCCTCTACTCTCCAATGATAATTTTCACAACAATACAACCTAGCTAGGTCCTTATGAGCATTAGTCGTGGGGGCTGTAAAAACCCCCCAGTTGCTATTTTACCCACTAAAGACTTAAAAACTCTCCACATTCGAGTATGTAAACTTTTTTTTTTTTTTTTTTGCATCCTAGCATCCGAGTATGTAAAAATTATATAATTTTTTAATCTCTTCTCTCTCTTCCTCTCACTTCAAACTCTGACCTCTCTCTCTTCTTTTTCTTTTCTTTTTTCCCTCATCTTTTTCTCTAACACTCTCTACTCTCTTCTTCTCATGGCCGACGGTGGAGCCTCTTTGGGTGGCTTCAGATCATCAGCGTGGATAGCAGATCGGGCCCTCTCTCATAGTTGACAATGAAGCCTCTTTGGGTGGCTGACAGTGAAGTTTTTTTTTTTTTTTTTTGGTGGTTGCTGGGGTGTATGCGGTGGTGGATGGGTTTTGATTTTGGGTAGGTGGGTTAGGAATGGTGGTTGGCTGGGCTTGGACGAAATTGGTGGCTGGGTTGGGAGTGGTGGATGGAGTGGTGCTAGATCGTTTCTGGGTTTGTCGACGCTTGTCGTGGGTCTGGGCTTGCCCGCCGTGGTTTTTTTCTTTTGTGTTGTGTTTTGCTCAGTCATGATCTTCCACAAACCCCACGGTGGTGGATGGGTTTTGATGTGGGATAGGCAAAATGTGGGTTTGATGGTTGTTGATGTTTGTAGTGGATGGTTGTTGATGTTTGTAGTGGATGGTGATGATGAGTGCTTTTTGTGTTGGTGAGTTGTAGTGGTGGGGGTTGAGTTTTGATGGTTGTGGTTTGGATTTTTAGTAGTGGTGGTGGCAATTATTTTTGGGGGTAATTTTGGTGGTGACAAATTGGGATTTTGTGGCTGAGTTTTGGTGGTGGATGGTGGTGGTTGAGTTTTGGGAGAGAATATAATTTTTTATATTATTTGATGATGTAGTTTATATTATTTTAATGAGTCATGTATAAAAATAGAAACTGAGATGTTGAGTTAGTTGTAAAATAAAATGATAAAATAAGTTTTGAGGTTGTAAAATAAATTTTTTTTGACATTCCGGATGCTAATGTTCAAGATCCTCAAAATAAATTTGGGATATCCTATCACTCAAGGTCCTTAAAATAGACAAGATATGGTCTCACTCAAAAAAGAGAAAATGTGATATATGGCCGACATGCCTAAAGGATGAAAGGAAAAGTCAAAAGATGAAAACTTGGGATTTGGGATACACGGCCAAGCTTTTCTCATAGGGGGGTCAGTTTTTTTTTTTTTTTGATAATCTGGGGGTCAGATCTTTTTTATTTTATTTTATTTTGTTGATAATCTGGGGGTCAGCTCTTAAATAAGGTGTGAGGCATACCTCCGCTCCTGTGTGCGTGTCCTCTGTAGTTATAACTATTGCTTTTTTTTATTATTTATTGTTTTAAATTTTGCTAATGTATGTCTTTAGGGTATATTATAATTTATCAATTTTAAATTTTTTTTTGAGAATTAAAAAAGTTTTGACAACTTTTTTAATTTTTGAGAATTTTTTTTTAAAAATAAATAGGTTATTATGTGCCCTTAACATTAACTGAGCCTTTTAAAAAATATAAAAATATAATTTATTTATTGAAATATTTATTTATTTTAAGAATAAATAATTTAACTTCCAATATAATAATCAAAATGGAGTAACTTAGTGGTTTGTTCGGTTAAAACCTTGTCAGCGGCATTTATGTTTTTACAGAAACCATCACCAAAAATCAAAATCAAAATCAGCTAAGAGACCGACGTGTATAACGCGGCCAAAAAAACCGAAAGGACAGTACTAATAGCGAGCAGAAACCATCGCCAAAAATCAAAATCAAAATCAGCTAAGAGACCGACGTGTATAACGCGGCCAAAAAAACCGAAAGGACAGTACGGCCAAAAAAACCGAAAGGACAGTACTAATAGCGAGCAGAAACCATCACCAAAACTCAAAATCAAAATCTACTTAGAAACCGACATGTACCACGCGGTCCCATAAAATAAAAATAAAAACATGCATTAGCGGCCAAAAAACTGAAAGGACAGTACCAACAGCTAGCAAGAGCATCAAATTCCGCAATTCGAAAGTAAAATTTGATGTCAGAATCTTCCTACCGAATTCTATCTCTCTCCTCGTTTAACTGCCTATAAATTTAGATTTTAACAATATTTAGCCAAAACACTTTATATTTATAGGATTTTTCCTCTTTTTAACACTTGATTTTTTTATTTATTTAACAATTTACCTCTAACCCGCTACATAACAAATTATAAAGCCACCTGTTTTCATATTTAAATAAGTCGTATAACTTACTGAATGAGTTATATAACTAAAAATACATGTGAATAATCTTATCAATTGTCATACGGTAGGTTTGAGAAATTTTCTTCCACTTTGTCACCTAAATTAGAGTGTTTTGATTTGCTAATATAAATAGAAGTAGAGATTGCAATGCTTAGAACCAAAACTTTTGCTAAGAAGGGACACGCACTGATGCGCGTATAGACACATAACTACAACATAAGTGAAAACTTCATATTTTGAGATTATTAATTTTCTCTTTTAAGATGTTAAAAGTTTTTAACATCTTAAAGTTCAATTAGATATCGTTATTTGATACCATCACACAGTTTTAGTGCGATGGTCACTCTATAAGTATAAGTGTTTTTGATGTGTGGTAGACAAAGACCGAGATTCAAGTCTTTAGGAAGGAGTTTCACACATATATACACTTAAATTATATTAGAGTAGAATTTTTATCTTGTATAAAAAAAAAGAAAAAAGAGAGAGATATCATTATTTTATATCTTGAGAGCTACTGTAACTCAATTGGTTCATAATTTTATTGTTATTTTCAACAAAAACATTAAGAGTCTAAATCCTCCCACCCTAATTATCAAATTGTTAGAGATATCATCATTTAATATGATAGTGTAATAAATCTCATTACGCAATATTGGGTAATTCATTCACTTCTAAATTTAATATAGAAAGGTTGAATTTATACTAAACATTAACTAAGTCTTATTTCTACAATATGTATGTAACATTATTTATTATTTATGAGATATTTTTTGTACTGCATATTTTTAAATATCTAAACTTTTGATTTTTTTGATTTTTAGTTTTTAACTTTTGATTAAATTTCCTTCTACTTTTTTCATGGAAAAGAGAGGGATATCTCAAAATTAGGTAAAAAATAAATAAAATAATTTATTTTTAGGATAAATAGATTTTTCAAAGTAAAAAAAACTTAATAAAACTTGGTATTTATTTTCGGAATAAGTAGACTTTTCAAAATTTTCGGCCATGTAAGTACAGCTCCCAACCTGCCCTCCATTTCTACCAATTGCAGAATGACATATAGCATACGTGCATTAATGTTCATTATCTCCAGTCAATTGAGATATATGATTCATCATACCTAACTATTAGTCAAAAAAATGTAGTAATAATTAACTGGTATTTCTAATGACATATGATGCTTATAAATACCATGGACTTGAAGGCATTCTACATCACACTCAAGAAGTTCACAGAGAACAAATCCCTTCACACCATTCAAAACTTAGACTCATACTTGAACTTAGAAAAAATGTCTATCCCAGTCTCAGCGGCCCCATCCCAAAATGTCAAATCAGAGGCTGTTCGCCGGACAGCAAATTTCCATCCAAGCATTTGGGGTGACCGTTTCATCAACAATACTTCAGAGGACAAGGTAACACGATTATTTTCTATCCTAGGTTTTAAAAATTATGTAGTAAAATTTATAATATCTATAGCATTTTTTTTTTTGTTACAATATAATTAATTGTTAATGCAATTTATGGTGTAGGATATTCGTTTCCGTAAAGCACGTGAAGTTGAAGAGCTGAAAGAAGAGGTAAGAAAAGAGCTCTTAGCATCTTCGGGTCATCTTTCACAACAATTAGGCTTAATTGATGCACTCCAGCGCCTTGGCGTGGCTTATAACTTTGAAAGAGAAATTGAAGAAGCTCTAGAACATATATATGCTACTTATAATGATGCTGAAGATGATGATCTCTACAATGTTTCCCTTCATTTTCGACTACTACGTCAACAAGGGTTTAAGGTTTCATGTGGTAAGACATGAATTTAATTTCTAAATATATGCCTCATATGTCTTTAGTGATGCGCTAGTCGGTCCATATATATATATATATATATATATATATATATATATGTAATAGTGAGCTTATTCATTAAATAAGTTTGGTGTTTATTAAACAGATGCTTTTAACAAGTTCAAAGAAGAAGATGGCCAATTCAAGGAAAGCTTGACTAGCAACGTTGAAGGCATGCTAGCCTTTTATGAAGCTACACATTTGAGGGTCCATGGAGAAGAAATTCTTGATGAGGCCCTTGAGTTCACGACAATTCACCTTAAGTCCACAGCATCCCCTAAAGCACAAGTAACTGGTGCCCTAAAACAACCCTTGCATAAGGGCATACCACGGCTAGAGGCTCGACGATACATTTCCATCTATGAACAGGATGCTTCACACAACAACGCCTTACTTAAGCTTTCAATATTAGATTTTAACCTGGTGCAGTCATTGCACAGAGAAGAACTTAGTGAAATCACTAGGTAATATGTAATTTATTATCAAAATGTATTTAAGGCATATTTTCTTAAAAATAAATAAGTTTATATAAGTACTTATTGGTTCATTTTTTTCTCTTATTTATTGTACTATATACATTATTCATTAAATTAAACATATTTATTTATAAAAAAATAAACTAAAATGTATTTAATATATATTTTCCTAAAAGTATAGTTCTTTTTATTTTCTAAAATTTTTGGTTCATTTTAAATATTTGAGATATGCATATTATGATTTTAGTTTTTTATTTTTAGAAGAAAGGAAAATTATGAATTTTGTGGTTAGAGCTAAAAGATCTTTATTGGATTCATCATCTATGAAAGAAAAGATTGTTTTAATTTAATGTTATTTTTTTTTATACTGACTTGTATATATTTTCAGAAGTGGAGTTAAAAATTCTACAAATTTTGCTATACAAACCTTACAAATTGACATATCACAAATCATAAATAAGGAATTGTAACATTTATTTATTTCGTTATTAAAGTGACACCAATCATATTCTTAACAGATCAATTTATAAATTTTTTGTAGTAAAATTTTATAATAGCCCTAGAATTTTCCTATTTTTGTTTACTTACAATCAATAAATATTAATTGTTATATTCAAATTGTAGGTGGTGGAAAGATTTAGATTTTGCAAGGAAACTACCTTTTGCAAGAGATAGAGTTGTCGAGTGCTACTTTTGGATAGTCGCAGTGTACTTTGAGCCCCAATATTCACTTGCAAGAAAAATACTAACCAAAGTTATTTCCATGACATCCATTTTGGACGATATATATGATGTTTATGGCACACTTGAAGAACTTGAACCCTTCACTGAAGCAATTGAGAGGTTCATAGATTGAATTAATTAATATATATGTTAAGAATATGATGTATAATACCAATCTAACTTTTGTAATTGGTAAATGATATTTTCAGGTGGGATATTAGCTGCATAGATCAACTTCCAGAATACATGCAAATATGTTATCGTGCACTCTTTGATGTATTCGAAGCAATTGAAAATGAGTTGGCCAAGAAAGGAAGATCATACCGTGTTAGCTATGCAAAAGATGTTGTAAGAGTCAAGCAACTTAACTTTCCACGCTCTTTAACTTTTTTATGCTACGTACTTATTTAATTCATGTTGTTTAATATATGCTATCTTAGATGAAACTTTTGGTTCGGGCCTACTTTGATGAAGCAAAATGGTTCCACCAAAATTACATCCCAACGATGGAGGAGTATATGCATATTGCACTTAAAACCTCTGGTTACCCTATGCTTACAGCTATCTCTTTCCTTGGTATGGGTGACATAGTTACAAAAGAGGCCTTTGATTGGATCTTCAGCAACCCCAAGATTATTACAGCTTCTTCTCTAATTAGTAGACTTATAGACGACATGAAGTCACACAAGGTATGCAATCAAAAAACCTCACTAAGTTTCACAAGCTACTGTGAGAGATCTATTTCATATATATATATATATATATATATATATATATATCCAAATTTCTACTTATATATCCTTTTGGAAAACTTTGTCTGTAGTTTGAGCAAGAGAGAGGGCATGCTGCCTCAGCAGTTGAATGCTACATGAAGCAACATGGTGTCTCAGAGCAAGTAGTCCATGATGAATTCAACAAGCAAGTCGCTAATGCATGGAAGGACATTAATGAGGAGTGTTTAAGGCCTACTGTTATTCCCGTGCCTCTACTTATGCGTGTTCTTAATCTTGCACGAGTAATGGATGTCATTTACAAGGAAGGGGATGGCTACACTCACGTTGGAAATGAGATGAAAAATAATGTTGCATCAGTGCTTATAAATCTAGTACCAATATGACTGGGCTGACAAAATATGAATCTTTCAACCGGAAATCTCTAAAGAATCATAGGCTTGAATAGGATCCAAGTCCATTAATATTATATGGGGACCATTTGTAAAATAAAAATAAAAGGAAGATGTTGCTATCTCATTTAATAATGTAGCACAATGTTTACAAAAATAATTATTATTATAATAATGATTGTGAGACTTACTACTGGTGGTATGCTTTTGTGGGAGATTGAAATTATCGTGCCATTCTAGTGGGGGATGGTAAAGTTTCGCTTGAAATTTCTCAAGTTGCGGCTTTCTTTTGTTTCACTACGCTACCATTTATTCTATGCTATGAGTTATCGTGAGGGTAATTGAGAGGTTAAGGAAGCTCTTTGTTAAACACAGTACTAGGTTTTTAGCAAACTCTTGGTAAAAATATTTTCAGCAAAAAGTTAGAAAAGTTTCCCAACAGACACTAGATCAAAAAAGAAATTTAGGAATACAACAATATGTTATATCATAACGTTTTCACAATATATTTATCGGTTATAGTGGGTCTGAATCTGATATGGTAAATTTTTATTTAAGGTCTGGAACATATATATGCTACCTATAATGACCCTAATGATGTTGTAGATATCATGCTGCCCCACTTTTTATTTTTTTTTGGGTGATGTGCTATTTTAAAATAAATAATAATAATAAATAAAAAAGAACGGAAAATTTTTGACAAAACAAAAGGAGTCTTACTACACGTAGTCACATATACAACACTTAACAATATTTGGGCTAATATTAAGTGCTATAAAGACTTTAATACACACACACATATATATAAAATTTGTTTACTAAACACATACAACACTTAACACTGTTTTGAAAGTTCTCTTATTTCTCCAAGTTCTCGATTGCATTCTCCTCCTTTTACTACTATCCACTTGCTATACAAACACTCCTGCATATAATTATTCCAATGCAGTGATTGTGAGATTTGTAAGGTCAGTACCAATATATATATATATATATATATATATATATTAGAGAAGATCCAATTAGATTCTAAATTGGATTTCAATTTTTTATCATGTGTTCATTTAAGTTTTTAATTTTTGTGGAAAGTAAATTATTGGTTGTAAAAACTGAAATAATCGCAAATCCATGTTATGCATGAGAACCTACCTATTTATGAGATAGACTAAAATAATTTTATAAGAAATTTAAGAAACTACAACATTGCATGATTTGCTCTTGTATGACTTCAATTTGTGTTACCATTTGATGAAAAAGCTATTGCTTTAATGTGCAATAAATTATAAAAAATTTGTCAAACAATTTCAGATATTGTAAAAAATAACTCAAATATCCAGATATTAAAATTTCTGAAAAACCAAAAAATATTAAAGAATTAGATGATTCACTGCCTAGAAATTATTGAAACAAAACAAAATATATATGATTAAACAATAGAGAAATATAAGAGAAAGACGGGTTACATTCAAAATAAACGCTTAAAGAGAGTTTGTGATTCATGTACGAAAATTATTTTTTAAAAAATACATGAAAAACCATAAAATAAATTTTTTTTTAAAGAAAATAGAGGAGAAGAAAATAACATAAGAGGAGCCCATACCTCTACTCGGCTTAAAAAAAATATTGGGGTTTGCTTTGCTTTTATACTATTCATGGTTAACCTCACAAATTTGGAGATAAATTATCAATGTTTGAGTTTGAGTTTAAGTTGGACTTGTTAGAAACATAGAGTTTCACTCCTTGTTAAGTTTGGATTGAGCAAAAATAATTTTGTTTTAAAAAAATGATAATGATGAGTTTGAGTTTAAGTTGGACTTGTTAGAGAGATAGAGTTTCACTCCTTATTAACTTTGGATTAAACAAAAATAATTTTATTTAAATATCGTACTATCGTGGAAAATTGTGAGAACTTCAGAGGGTTAGGTTTTATATAGCTCAAAATTTTCCATGTCCACCAATTTCATATAAGCTATCCTTATTTGTATTAGTGTGTAAACTAACAACAAGCTAACATATAATGCCCCAATAATTCAAAAGAAAATACTTAAACTTGTCCATTTTCTATCCTTTTCCTGCAATTTCTTATCTACCAAACAAAAAGGGTCTTAAAGTGCAGAATTACCTTCCAACGCTCCCATCGATTCCTACTCACAAATTCAGGCACTAAATCAGTCCTAAACTGTTCCAACTCACCCTGACCTTTGCTGACCCCTTCCTTAGCTCGCCCCACAAACTCACCCACCTTCACATTGGCATCTTCCAAGCAAACCTAGTTTCCTTCTTCCCTGACTCGCCGAGTTTTGACCATAATCGCTCCAAGCCACGTTGGACTGACCTAACTATGATTCAATATACCTAACTATTAGTCAAAAAATTGTAGTAATAATTAACTGGTAATTCTAATGACATACGATGCTTATAAAGACCATGGACTTGAAGGCATTCTACATCACAATCAAGAAGTTCACAGAGAACAAATCCCTTCATACTATTCAAAACTTAGACTCGTCCTTGGACTTAGAAAAAATATGTCAATCCAAGTCTCAAGGGCTCCATCCCAAAATGCCAAATCAGAGGTTGTTCGCCAGACAGCAAATTTCCATCCAAGCATTTAGGGTGACTGTTTCATCAACAATACTTCAGAGTCAGACTCAACCATGAAAACCCATTAAACCCATTTGGGTTTACAAAAGCTAGAACAAGAAAATTGGGTCTGTCGTGGGAATTTTGGACTTGGGGTTCTTAGGAAGCTTGAGAAGAATGAGATTTTGCCATGGGTCTGATCAAGGAGGAGCTGGCTGAGCGTTTCCTTTTTCCTTGACTCGCCAAGTTTCGACCATACCCACTCCAACCCATCAAACCCATTTGGGTTTGCAGAAGCTAGAACATGAAAATTGGGTCTGTGGTGGGAATTTTTGGACCTGGGGTTCTTAGGAAGCTTGAGAAGAATGAGAGTTTGTTGTGGGTCTAGTCGAGGAGGAGCTAGTAGAGGAAGGAAGGGAAGAGAAGGTAGAGCATCATGAAAGGGAAAGGCAGAGCATCGGGAGGGAGAGCATCGGGTTTAGAAAAGTTCTATTACGTTTTTTTATTTTATTTTTTATATTGTGCTGATGTGGAAAATTGTGGAAGTTTCAGAGGCTTCGGTTTTATATATATATATATATATATATATATATATAGATGATAAACTATTACATATTTAGAAATGTATAATTTAAATAAAGTGTAAACTAATACCATATATAATTTGAACATTTTCAATAAAAAACTGTATGATTTGAACTGAATAATTGTGATTGTTTTTAATTATACCCATGCATATGCACGGGGCTACACAGTAATCTATATATTAATCGCCAAAGTTCATAAAAAATCCAATTAGATTTTAATTGGATTCTCAATTTTGCACCACATGTGTCATTTAATTTTTAATTTTGTGCCAAGTGAATTATTAAGTGCAAAAATCGTAGAGTCCAAATCCAATTAGATTCTGAATTGGATTTTAATTGGAGCCTAATTTTCCACCACATATCCATCTAATTTTTTAATTTTTGTGGCAAGTGAATTATTATGTCCAAAAACAAAAGAGTCTAAATCCAATTAAATTCTAAATCATATGTGTGTGTGTGTGTGTGTGTGTGTGTAAAGTTGTGATTACAACTATGTTTTTGTTGGCCTTAATTCTGTGTCAAATTTGGTTATATTTTGTTCAATCATTTCCCTGTATGTTTGTGGGATTTAATGTAAGTGTTGAGTGTGGGGGTTTGGTAAAGAATTATGAAAACAGTAAAGTTCGCAACTTGCTCGCGACTGGATCACGAGCGGACAACCCGGGAAAGGCCATGTGAGAGGCATATACTGGAAGCTGAATAGACTTATGCTGAGCTGGTATTTGCAAGTCACTTCGCAACTTGGCCAACTCACGAGTGACCTACGAAACTCTCTACCTTGATGTTTTTAAAGAGTTTTTACTTCATTTTTTTACCTACACTATATAAGCCCACATTACCCACAAATTGTAAGGATACTTTTAAATACAAAACCTTAGCAATACATTTGAGAGTTAGAGATTGTAAACTCACAATCATCTACACAATTTCTCTTAGTTTTCCTCTACTCCTACCTCTCCAATTACAAATTCTTAAGAGGTTCTTAGCCTAAACACTTACCTCACACAATCTAAGTGTTGAAAGAAGTTTTGGTGCACATGGGAAGTATTAGAAGAAGCCATTGATAAGCGGATGCAATTTTGAGCTAATACCATGTATAATTTGAAAATATTATTAAAAAAAGTTATAATTTGAACCATATAATTGTAGTTTTTATTTGTAACTAGTGTGTGTGTGTGTGTAGAGCCAAAACTCAAAGAAAATCCAATTAGATTTTAACTGGATTATCAATTTTGCGTCATGTGTCCCATTTAATTTTTAATTTTTTGTTAAGTGAGTTATTGATTGTAAAAATCAAATAGTCCAAATCTAATTAGATTCTAAATTGGATTTCAATTGATGTCTTATTTTTTGCCACGTGTTCATCTAAGTTTTTAATTTTTGTGGCAAGTGAATTTATTGGCTAAAAACACCAAAGATTCTAAAACCAATTAAATTCTAATATATATATATATATATATATATATATATATATATATATTGTAAAGTTATGGCTTTTATATTAAATTCATGTTGGCTGAATTCCATGACAAAAAGTGTTGTAATTTTATTAATTTATTTCTATGTATTTTGTGGGATTTAATTGTTATGAATTTATTACTAAGTTGGTGAAGATTACTCAAGAGTCAGGATATCTCGAAAGTATCTCGCAACTTGGCCAACCCGCAAGATGACTTGCGAGATACACTGATAGTTGATTTTAAGTGTGACTCATTTACCCTTCACCTATACTATATATACCCTCATTACCCTCAAAATTTTAAAGAGACTATTTAGAAGAAAACCCTATAGAGGTTTCTACAACACCCACCTTTTAGAGAGAGCTACTCATCCTCAATAGAGAAATCCTTGTAGTGTTTTCTCCTTCCCCTCTCCCATTGTCATACCTTGAGAGGAGAGTTGTACCCAACCAGAACTCAAACCCATTCAGAGTGTAGAGAATGTTTTGGAGCTTGGGAAATATTGAGTCTTTGCCAAAATAAGCTGGTAAGGCTTGGCGGTGCACTTGGACAATATTGCGGGATCCAGGAAGCTAGTGAAGACAAGACTCCATGAAGCTCATTGGTAGCTGGAGCTTGGAGAGCTCAAGTACTTTGGGTAGATTAGGCTTGGAGGATCTTTTTGGTATCCTTGTACTCCAACTTATTCACTAGTGGATCGTTTTGGTTTGGTGGGTTGCAGAGAGGTTTTTACGCCAACATCTTTGGTTTTCCTCTTTGATAACATATCGCGGTATTATCTTAGGTTTGTTATCCTATTCCCTACTGCCCTTAACATTTTAGTATTGTATCATTGTGCTCATCCATGCAATTGTTGAATTCTTTGATTAATTAATTTTCTAATCACGTATATTCTGCATTAAGTGTACTAAGCTTAAAATTAATCAAGCCGTAATTAAGTATTAGGGGTCTAAACAAGCTCTAGCATTTGTAATATCAAGCTTTCATATATATATATATATATATATATATACACACACACACACACACACACATATAAAATAAGAAACTATTACATATTTTAGAATATGTGGTTTAAAAAAGTGTAAGCTAATACTATATATAATTTGAACATCTTCAAAAAAAAAAAAGGTACAATTTGAATCGCGTAGTTGTGATTATTTTTAATTGTACCCATACATATGTATGGGGCAACACTGGTATATATTTAAAGCTGAAACTAAAAAAGAAGTGCCTCATGTTACACCAAGTGACATACCCAATTGTCTACAAATTTGTTAACTAGTATTACTAATTTTAAACAAGTCATACTCCACTCCTCAATGGAAAAAAAAAAAAAAAAAAAAACCTACTACTACTTCCCTTAAGCTACGTTGCTTCGTTGCTCTAATCCATCTCCATGGATAGTTTTAAATTGTGAAACAAGATTTTCTTTTAGATATTTATCTTCACTTCAATCACTCTGAAAGTCCAGCCGAAATAGCCTCCAAATAGTCTCGAAACACTCTTAAATAGAACTTATAATCAACCATTAAATTTACTTAATATCCCTACAAAATATAAAGCTTATCGAATTATACAAACTGACTCGCTAAAAATATACTTTGCTGAACTAAATGATAACATTGATGCAAAGCATCTCTACCCAAAAATATGTTTACTTGAATTTATCAAAACTCATAGGCAGTAGCCAAAACTTTAGGATTTAATATATGTCCTAAACAATAAAGTAAAACCTTAAACATGAATTAGGCTCTATGACCATGACTTTGTTCTAGAATACACATTATGGACAAACCTAGGATTTAAGTTTATATATATATAACACCAAAGAAAACGTTAAACCATCCTAATATATAACCCCAAACGTTAAATTCATATTCTTGATTAAGATTGTAATTCCATGATTTTTTTTTTCTAGAATGAAGTCTGTAAGCACTAACGTAAAAGAGTAAACAAAAATTCTAGGAAATATCCCTTCTGAAAAATATCTAAACATCACTAACGTTTCCAAGATAAAATTCTAATCCTTTAATTCTTTGTTTATAACAAAAGGAAAATCATACCTGAAACAATTGTTTGCCTCTTAAATTGTATTTGTTCTAATCTCTAAGTGAAAAATACACCTCCTAGCCTTCTTAGAGATGAAACCCTTCCTATAAAACCTTGATTTATCTTTTCCTATATCCTGTAGTTAACGCATCAAAGATGTGGGCTTAGTGGGGTAGTGGGCTGCAGTTAGCAACAGAAAGTACTTGTAACCCATCAATTATATACAAAAGAAAAAAAAATGTAATAACCTCAAATAAAGATATGTGGGGTATTACACTCTTTCCCTCTCTAATCTGATGTACCTCAATTAGAAAATAGATAGAGGTATTTTTCTTTCATGTCTTCCTCTTTTCCCATGTTGCTTCTTGAACTGCATGATTTCTCCATAACACTTTCACTAAGGATATATTCCTTGAACATAGCACTTGATCCTTCTTGTCAAGAATTTGCACTGGTTGCTCCTCATAAGACAAGTCCTCTCTAACATTGATAGATTCATATGCCAAAACATATGATGACTCAAACATGTATTTTTGTAACATTGATACATGGAATACATTATGAATATGCGACAAAACTGGTGGCAATGCCAACCTGTAAAATACAGTGCCCACTTTATCCAAGATCTCAAAAGGACCAATATATTTTTGACTCAATTTGTCTTTCTTTCCAAACCTCATCACACCCTTTGACGAAGACACCTTTAGGAATATATGATCGCCAACTTGAAACTCTAAGTCTTGCCTTCTATTATCTACACAACTCTTTTGCCTACTTTGAGCAGCTCGAAGTCTTTCATGAATCTACCGAATCTTCTCCGTAGTCAATTGAATTAGCTTTGGACCAAGCAACTTCCTTTCACCCACTTCATCCCAACAAATAGGTGACCTACACTTCCGGCCATTCAATGCCTCAAAAGGAGACATCTTTATATTGTAATGATGATTGTTATTATAAGCAAATTAAATCAAAGGCAAGTGAGTCTCCTAACTACCTTTCAAATCTAACACACAAGCTCTTAACATGTCTTCTAGTGTCTGTATAGTTCTTTCGGATTGCCCATCAATTTGGGAATGAAAGGCTATACTAAAATCTAACTTGGTTCCCATAGCCTTGTGTAAACTATTCCAAAACTTAGAGATGAAACGAGGGTCTCTATCAGAGACTATAGAGATGGGAACTCCATGCAATCTCACTATTTCCATAACATATAACTAAGCCAATTTATCTAGCAAAAATGTAGTCTTGATTGGTAGAAAAAGGGAAGACTTGGTCAATCTATCCACTATTACCCATATAGCATCGTGGCCCTTAACTGACTTGTGCAATCCAGTCACAAAGTCCAAGGAGATATTTTTAAGGACATATTTTATGTAGTTGGCTAATTATTTGACAAAACGTACTTTACTTGTAATTGGGTAGATCTAGGGTGTGTTTTATATTTCAAAGAACATGTTGTTCAAGTTTAGTAGTAAAGTCATGAAGATTGGACCAAGAAACAAGTGAAGGAAATGTGTTCACTAAAACTAGATAGATAGCTCAACACTTGCGAACAGATAGCTCGACAGCTACTCGACAGATAGCAATCTATCAAGGTTTAATGAGGTTCGACACCTGCTATCTATCGAGGTATCCATTGAGGTTACGGAAATCAGAATTTTCAGATCTGATTTTCGGCCCATGCTTTTGTATTTGTGTAGGGTTTCTTTTCTCACAACTCTAGACATATATAAGGCTTATTTTAGAGGTCGTCACATAAGAGAATACAAGGAGAACATATGCAAAAGGTGACCGAAACCTTATTCTCTCTGAAAGAAACTACTGCGTCTTTGCGCCTTAGAGTTTTGTAACTAAGTGCTTCTTGATCTTCATTGTTGATGAAGTGAAGAACTTTGCAGCCAACATTCTTCTTCCTCAAGTTGATGAGTGAGTCACGTATAGGGATTCGGGCAAAGGAGTGAGTCACGTATTGGGGTCCGTGTATTAAATGGTGGCGTTCATATATTGAAGAGTTTAGAGGTTCTAAAGCGATAGAAGGTTTCTGCTATGAGTTTATCTACGGGGATTGTAGAGTCTAGGAACAAAGGTTTTGTAGTAGATCTGAAACTTCTCTTTACAATAGTGAATTGCTTTTCGGGAAGGTTTCCCCCCAGGTTTTTTACTGTGAAATTGGTTGGTTTCATTGGTTTTCCTAGGTTATCATATCTTGTCTTATTTATTTTTCCGCTGCATTTATATTTGACATGATATTGATGTTTGTTTGTTTTAACAAGTTTTATGTATAATAAATCTAATTAACAACTTGGGTTTAAAACTTGTTAATTGTATCAACTGAGGTCTAAATTTCCCAACAGATATGTTCCCACTTCCACTCTGGAATATTGAGAGGTTGAAATAATCCAGTAGGCCTTTGATGTACAACTTTAACTTGTTGACAAATTAAACACTAGGATACAATATCTACAATCTCTCTTTTCATATTATTCCACCAATACACTTCTCTGAGATCTCAATACATTTTGGTGAATAGTGTATGCAGATTTATGAGTCTCCTCCATAATTTCCTTTTTTAAGTCAACATTATTGGGAACACATAATCAATTTCTAAATCATAAAACACCATCACCATGAATTCCAAACTCAACTCGATTACCTTCCTTTACCTCTTCCATAATCTTTACCAAATGAGGATCACATCCTTGAGCAGTCTTCACCTTTTCGACTAAGGTAGGTTGCAATCGAAAATGTGCAAGAAGTACCCTCGACTTATTCACTTAGTGCTCCAAATTTATCTCCTTTAACTCTTCCAAAGAATGTCTTTTCCTCAAATTTATACTTGCCACCCTACTAGAGGACTTTCTACTCAAGGCATTAGCCACCACTTTTGCTTTGCTTGGGTGATAATGTATTGTACAATTATAGTCTTTCAAAAATTCAATCCATCTCCTTTGTCGCATATTCAATTATTTTTTAGAGAATAAATATTTCAAACTCTTATGGTCAGTGTAAATCTCACATGTCTCACCATATAATTAGTGCCTCCATATTTTCAATGCAAAGAATACTACCGCTAACTCCAAGTCATGAGTAGGGTAATTCTATTCATACATTTTTAGTTGCTTCAAAGCATATGTTATCACCTTCCCATGCGGCATAAGCACACAACCTATACCTTTTTGTGAAGCATCATTGTAAATTACAAATCCTCTTGAACCCATTGGCAATGCCAGAACTGGGGTAGACACCAACTGGTCTTTCAATTCTTGGAAGCTCTTCTCACATTCATCTTTCCATAAGAATTTAGCATTCTTTTGGGTTAACCTAGTCAAGGGACCTGCTATGCTTGAAAAATCTTCAACAAACCTCCTATAGTAGCCTGCAAGACCTAAGAAGCTATGAACTTCAGATACATTTGTTGGTCTAGGTCAATTTACCATAGCTTCCACCTTTTTAGGATCCACAAAAATACCATCTTTAGATATTACATGCCCCCAAAATATTACTTCATGTAACCAAAACTCACACTACTTAAACTTGGCATATAATTTTTTCTCCCTTAAGATCTGCAACACAATCCTCAAATGTTCTACATGCTCCTCCTGAGTTTTAGAATATACCAAAATATCATCAATACAAACAATAAGAAACTAGTCCAAATAAGGCTTGAACACATGGTTCATCAAATCCATGAAGGCAGTAGGGGCATGAGTCAATCCAAATGGCACCACCAAAAACTTGTAGTGTCTATAACGAGTACAAAAGGCAATCTTAGGTATATCTTCTTGCTTAACCTTGATTCGATGGTAACCTGATCTAAGGTCAATCTTCAAAAATACTTTAGCACCATGCAATTGATAAAACAAATCATCAATCCTAGGTAAAGGATATATGTTCCTCACAGTGACCTTATTCAATTGCCTATAATCAATGCATAATCTCATAGACCCATCATTTTTCTTTACAAAAAGAACAGGAGCGCCCCAAGGAGATACACTAAGTCGAATAAATCCCTTTTCTAAAAGCTTGTGCAATTACAATTTAAGCTCCTTCAGCTTTGTAGGTGTCATACGATATGGTGCCATAGAAATAGGTGCAATTTTTAGCACCAAGTCAATGGCAAATTCTATCTCCCTATCAAATGGTAGCCCAAGGAGATCCTTAGGAAATACATCAACAAGGTCCCTCACAATAGGAATGTCATCAATCTTTAACTCTTCCTCCTAGTTATCCACCACATACGCAAGATAACCTTTACAACCTTTTCTAAGTAACTTATTAGTATGAATGGCAGAAATAACATTAGGCAAGAAACTCTCTCTTAACCCATGAAACATAAATTTAGGTCGGTTCGAAATACAAAACATTACTTCTTTCTTGTAACAGTCAACATTAGCATGGTAAGATGCTAACCAATCGATGCCTAATATGACATCAAATTCTTGAATTTCTAAGAGAATCAAATTAGTCAACAACTAATTTCCTCCAATCTTAATCGCATAAGACTTACATATAGTCTCGGCAACCATTGTTTCATCCAAAGGAGCAGAAACAAAAAGTTCAAAGTACAACAATTCAAGAACACAATCAACATATTTCATATAAGCATAAGATACAAAGGAATGAGTAGAACCAAGATCAATAAGAACTTGTGCAGGATGAGAAAATATGGGAATGGTACTTGTTACCACTAACTTGGATGCCTTAGCATCTTGCTTAGTAATGGAAAACATGCGTCCTTGGACTTTTGGCTTTTGCTTCACATCAGTAGGCTTAGCCATCAGCTCACTCTTCAAGGTTAGGCAATCTTTGGTACGATGACCCATTTGTCCACACTAAAAACTAGCCCTACTTTCACAATAGCAAACTCCCTTATGCATTTTACCACACTTCTAACAAAATCTCTATTACTTGTTGTACCATTTTAGTCTCTGGTACTGTTGTAGTCTTCTTCTTATATGGCTTATTTTGTTCATTCCCTTTATGAAACCCTTTAGGCTTAGGCCTTTTGTTATTTTAACTCCTAATCCTCTGATAGTCTTCGCACTCCTTCTCAACAACCTTTGCAGTCTTTACAACCTCAGAATATGACTTCAATCGTAAGGCTACCATCCTAGTTCTGATACTTGGTCATAGTCCCCTCTGAAATTTCTTAGCCTTTGTAACATCATCAGACACAATATAAGGGGAAAATCGAGATAGCTCAATAATAGCCTTATACTATAACACCATTTTATTCCCTTGAATGAGCTCATAAACTCCACTTCTTTCTCATCCTATATACTTTCTGGAAATTTTTTTTTTTTCATAAAAGGAATTAGGGAAAATAGTCCAAGTCAATATCTCATCTTCCTCAAGTGGCAATGTCTTTTGGTGGATCTCCACCAATGCTCTACTTCACCCTTCAACATAAAGGAAGCAAAAGAGACTTTTTGCACCTCAGTACAACCAATCACATCAAAAAATTTCTCTATTTGCATTATCCAAGATCCTGCTTTTGTAGGACCGGGGTTGCCTAAATATGAAGGAGGACCCATTTTCCTGAATTGCTCAATGGTACATCCTTCTATTTAGCATCTTTGGGCTTGATTGTTCCATAGTACTAACATGTTTTTCCACCACCTCAGTAAGACTTCTAATAACATTTAAAACACCCTCAAGGCTTTCAGGTTTTGGCTTAAAACTAGAAGGAATAGAATTGTTGGGTGGCATTTTCCTATAACCAAACAAACAACACTTTAGAGTAAGATAAATCTTAAAGAAAATTATTGTATACAAGAGATACTAAACCCTTTACTATTATTAATATTCTAAGCATATAGCTTCTAACAATTATCAAACTCCCAAAACTACCTATTGACAATCAAATAAATCAAGCCTATTCTTCCACATCCTATAAAAAAAAAAAGAAAAAAAAGTCCCAATTGTCATAACCTAGAGTTTTGATACCAACATTGTCACGACCCAAATCCATGGAACATGAATTTAGATGCATAACTAACTTGCTGATCTTACATAATTCAATAAACATAATTAATTTTTGAAATTTAGCAAACTTTAAATAAACAATACTCTTAGTAAATCTCTTACAATACTAAAATCCACAATTTAGAAATAATATCCAAATATTGTAAAATCTTAAGCGAAATAAAAATAACTAAAAATCCTTAAAAGTTTCAAGCATTATTGACGTCACCTAAAAACTCTCACGCTCTACCTTGCACCTTATGAAGAGATCCAAAGTTTTTGTTTCCCAATTAAACTTTAATCTAAAAATTGTAATTGATAAGGTGAGTCACACATCTAGTAAGTAATTATATACAATACACAACTAAATAGACTCAAGCAGAGCACAATTATTTTGATTTCACAAACTCATTTAATGATATCAAATATAATTTCTTTCTAAAACAAATAATGAACCACTTAATAGATATGTAATCAAATCTTAAAATCATTCGCAAACACATGCAAATAATTGATCAGAGCACAATGTCACATATACACACACCACATATTCTCACATACAATCCTGTGAGGGATTCCAAAATCTAACCTCTGCTAGTAAGGGATCAACACTTATTCTCACATACAACCCTATGAGCGGGCTTACACCTATATCTGATTAGTTCTAGAAAACTTAATTTGAGTCACATATCACGAATACAAAGTTTATACAAAATAGAATAATTTTCTTAATATTAATAATTATTCCAAATATAGAGTCATATCGAATATCACAATATTCAATTGAAATATAAATCAAAGGATGCTTGAATCTCTTAAGGAATAAATAGGAATTGTGGAGTTTATGTAAGTATTTTACAATTCTTGAATTTGTCTAAAAACTCAATTTGCTAAAAGAAACGTTTTAAATACCATTTGGAAAATAGGAATATGAATTTGAAAACACTTGGTTTTAAACAAATTTAAAGATCAAGAACCTTTTTAGAAAACTTACTTCGTAACTCAATTATTTTCAGAAAATAGTTTAGTTTAGAAATCATCTTTTAAATAAGATTCGAGGTCTGTTTGGATACCGTTTATTGCAAAAAACTAAAAATTGAAAATACTACAGCAAAATAATTTTTAAATATGTGAATAGTGTCGTGGGACACAGTTTTAAAGTTATTTTTGTTGAAAAAAGTACTTGCTGGTTCCTTGAACAGTGCACAGGACCCACACAAAAACGCAAACACGCGTATCTGTACCTTTTCAGTCGAATCCAAACGTGCACTTGGATGTTCAAAACGTTATTTACAATTTTAAGTTTCTCCTTAAAACATTATTTAAAAGTTGAACTTTCTCTTTCAATGATGCAAAAATGCTTTCAATAAACTTTAGAAAATGTATGCTTAAAATGTAACTTTTGAGAACCTTTGACTTTTAGGAACCTAATGAACAAAACTTATGCATATTATGCATAATTACTTACATCACTTGAATCACTCTAAAAGTCCAGCTAAAACACCTTCCAAATAGTCTCAAAACACTCTTAAATAGGACCTATAATCAACCATGGAATTTACTTAACATCCCCTACAAAATATAGCTTATTGAATTATACAAATTGACTCACTAGGAATATACTTTGTTGAACTAAATGATAACACTGATGCAAAGCATCTCTACCCAAAAATATGTTTCCTTGAATTTATCAAGACTCATAAGCAGTAGCCAAAACTTTAGGATTTAAAATATGTCCTAAATTAAAAAGTAAAACCTTAAACATGAATTAGGCTCTATAACCATGACTTTGTTCTAGAATACACATTACGAGCAAGCCTAGGATTTAGGTTAATACATATAACCCCAAAGAAAACGTTAAACCATCCTAATATATATAGCCAATGAAAAAAATTAATCCATCCTAATATATAACCCCAAACGTTAAAGTCATATTCATGATTATGATTGTAATTCCATGAATAACCCCCATTTGTTGAGTATTAGGATCAAGACATAGTCAGATTGTCCAAATTCATATATATATGTGTGTGTGTGTGTGTGTGTGTGTGTGTCTGTGTAAATCATTGTTCAGACACATATATTTCATTCAAATACATATATAAAAATATATATAATAATCAAATATATTTATGATAATTCTTTATTCTTTACTTTCCAATCAATGTAGCCAAGACAATTAAAATAAAATTGTAATAACTGTGAAATAATATTTAGTAGCTAAAATACAGTAGTATAAGCAAAACAAAATCAATTAGGAGAAATGTTACTTACATTACCTACTTATAAGAAATGAAAACTTTGCTCTAAATCTTTATATCCAATTGTACAATGTTTCCACCCCATCCTAAAGTAGTAAAGTTTGACAAAATCGATTTCTACTTCTTGAATGGATACAAAATCAAGTCCTTATTATTATTTTTTTTAATATAAACCATGAAACCTTCTCCCTCTCCCTTCTAATCTGCAAGACCACAAATGTGTTTTTTTGGTGGCTAGGGTTTTCGACCTAAGGTGTGTGTACACACACACACACACACACACATATGGTAACCCCAATATCAAAATTACTAAGGCCTTGTTTGGATTTTGGTGAACTGAGTTAACAAATCTCAGTTTTGTTAACTCATAACCCAATATCAGTGGGGCCCATAGGTAGTAGGCTTGTTTGGATGATTATTCAAACACTTAACTCAGTTAACATGACTCAATATTTTGAGACATGGGTGAGCTAATTCGGAAACACGGTGGAGGTGTTTTCAAGTTATGGACACTACAAAAAAACTGGCCTATTGCGGTGGGTCCGAAAACTGCCGCTATATGCTGCCTATTGTGGTGTTTTTTTGGCCCATTGCGGTAGATGAGATCTATTGGCCCGCCACAATAATTCTAGTATATTGCGGCGTACTATAGCGGCGGGCCAATGACCTACCACAATAGACCTGCTTTAGCAGCAGCTTAGATATAGCGGCGGGTCATTGACCTGCCACAATAGACCTTGAAATTGCCCCCTCTAGTCCTAAATTTTCGATCTGTTTTTTTGTCCCTTTTCATTTTTACCATGTTTTTGTTTTTACCCATTTCATTAGTCTCCCACACGTACACTCTCTCTTTTAGACACTCTTATCTCTACCACTACCCACATACCCACAGCCACAACCATAGCCACTACCACTACCACCCACAATCACAGCCACCACCACCACCACCACCCAAAAATCGAGCCTAGTTAGGTCCAAAAACGAATGGGTCAGGTCTTGCCTGACCCATTTCTCTTATCATTTCTAACCCTAGTTGTTCATCCCCCTAATCTAGAACCTTCCCTCTTTCTGCTATCTCATTCGAACTCTCTTGATGGAAACCCATGGCTTGAGCTACTTGATCTTTAAAAAAAGCCAAAACCTATAAACAAAAACTCACAAAGTCATGAATCCCACATCCTTTTTCTTCACAAACTCTAACAAATAAGCAATACCCATTTCTCCAAAAGACGCAAAAACCAAAACCCAGATCTCAAAATCCCTCCTTTCTCTCTCCCAAACTCACACTTTCTCACATTCCAGACATACTACTACACAACCGAAAACAGAGAAAGATCTAAGAAAGTGATATAGAGGGAAAAAAAAAACCATCGTTTCTCCTCTTGAAGAAGTATTGCTCCATCTGGAAATCACAGTTCTAGGTTCCCAAGTGGACATCGGAGGCCAACATCATCTGAATATTAGTCTAATCCAGGTTCGACCTCTCTCTTTCCCTCTCGGCGTAAAGCTTTTATCTCCCTCTACACCTTGATCAACCTTTCCGATCTAAAGAAATGCCCGATTTTTTTTCCTATTAGTGTGTATGGTTTTCTGCTAATGCTCTAAGTAGAAGATTACAAAATCTTTGCTGTTTGTTCAGTTATTTGGTTGTTATTAATTTTTTTTCTTATGTAGCTGACATGTTTGATGATTTGGCTTCTTTTTTTTTTTTTTTTTTTGGGTTTCAAGGTTATAAAGAAATTGGGTTTAGTTTTCTAGGTTTTGGTTATTCGAAGTTTATTTCTAAAATTTTGCTTTTTTTCATTTTTAGTTTGGGAATTTTGATGTGGGTTTGTTTTGATTGGTTTGTTTGTGTGGAAATTTTTAATAAACCCAGGTGTGTGTTTTTTTTTTTTGGTTCAGTCTCTGCTTAGGTATGTTTCATTTGATTCTGTGTGTGTGTATGTGTGTCTCTCTCTATTGTTGGACCCCATGAAGAATTTTGGTTGTTGAAGTTTAAAGCCCACTTGGGGTTTTGGGTGGTTGTGATTTAAAGTGGTTTGATGGAATCATTCAGATGTCAGAGTTTTGGTGTTAATTGCAGTTATTGGTTGTGATTCATTTGTTCTTTGTGTAATGATTGATCAACAGTGAAATTATACTGTAATTTTGTGATTTATGTTTTGGACTGTGTTATTTTACGTGTCTGAATATGAATATAGTTGGTTGCAAAAACTATATTTTGGATGATATGTTTCTTTGGCTTGGATTAGAAATGCAATGTGAGTGGTAGTTTAGGTTTTATTTGTTATGAGTATGTGTAATGATTGCAGCTGCTAGGATGTGTGCCCTTAAATCCTATTGTATGATACTATGTATGACATTATGTATGACTTAATGTTGTGGTTAATAAATTTTTTTTTATTATCTAAAAATAATGGTACTATGAATATTGAGACATTATCATATAGTCAATGAGATGCATAGTATGTGATATAGTCACAAAAGATATAAATCACAAGTTCTTTGTAAACTTAGAATTTTTGTTTGTAGTCGGTGATGAAATTGGACATTTCATCTGCGTAGACTATAACATATCAACTAAAATGATTTGTCTTAATCATGGAAATGGAGATTTCTAGTTAGTATGTTGATATGTTTTAAAAGTTAAAACATATTGAACTGAATCGCAGTGAGATTTATTATTCTCCTAACGACTGTTAAATGAATAATAAACCCACGACTTTTATTTACATGAACTCTTAATCCTAAGAGGATAATAGATCTGATCATGAAGTGTAGGTTACTTTGATATATTAGGAGTGAGGTCTAAAGAAATGATCAAAACCTTAGTATGTTGGGCAATCACATTTAGTATTGATGGAACATATATTCTCAAGATGAATTCATAGTCTCTTAATGGAGATATAGAATATTCTCTTGAAATAAGTTTGATGGGTTTAGTTATTCAGAGAGTTAGGCCTAACCACTTTGGTAAGAAGTTACTAAAGTACATATTTATGAAATTGGATTTCATAAATATATGATGAATAACTTTAAAAGATTAAACCGGGTACTCAAGGAATTAAGATGTAGTAATCTTCAAAGTGGCAGTCTATATTTATGATTTTGTATTATTACGAATATTTTATGAAGGGGTTGCATGTACAGTAAAGTCTTGAGATATAATTTATAAATAAGACATAGAATGCAACTATATTTATATAGTGGTATTAAATATAGTTAATGGTATCTTTGGATTTGTCAAGAGTTGACAGAAAAGCTCAAAACCCATAGGAGCTAGTGTCTTATTGGTCCTTTTTGGTCCCACTCCAAGCCATACACTTAAGCCCAATTGAAAAGGCCCAAAAGGCCAGCCTAATTAGATAATCAGTTAGATACAAAGGGAGAAACATACATAATTTTTTTTGTGTGTGTGAAAAATAACAACACTATTGTGAAATAGTGTGTAAGAAGTGACATTCTCCCTTTGAAAACTGATTGGGAGACCACACTTCTTGAACGTCAGTGGAATTGGAGTGAAGATTAGAAGTGTTCCCAAGTGATTTTGATCTTCTTTTTGAAATTCATTGTACCAAGGTACACTCTCTTGTACTTAAATTCTGAAACTTACATAGTATATGTTAACATTTATGAAAGAAGTAGATCTGTTATTTTTTCGCTGCGTATGTTTTGTATGCAAACATATATTTGTCCAACAGCAGCCCGGGTTGAGTTGCTAAACCTGGAAGTTGCATTTACATTTTGATATTCTTATCAATTTTTTGTTGTATTACTAGATACTTGAATTCTTTATTGTTTTCCATTTGCATTGTGTATCAGATCTTCTATGGTGGGTTTTATTTCCATCTGTGATGATGACCTGTGAACAATGAAAAGTTGCTTGGACCTGCTTGCCTTATGGGCCCTTAATTGCGTGCCTATAATTGGCATGTTATGGAGTTTTAGGAGCTATTATGCATGGGAAGTTTGTTCTTTTGTCTGTTTTGTTGTTCTTTTACTTTTCAACAGTAGTCAACAACTAGAGACTTTTTGATGATCTTCAGGTTGTGATTGGTTTTTTCCTTTTAGTTATTTACCTTGGTGTTGTTTTGGTTTTTTGTTATTGGAATTTGGCGAAAATAGGAAACTAATTTTGTTTTTCAAACATTATAATTAGCAGGCACTGTTTACAAATTATATTTTTTACTAACATTTTAAGTCTAAGGGACTTAATTTTACTAACATCTCGATTCTAAAAAATTGTTGGTAATTTTGGAGTATTTACATTTTGGTAATTACCTTTTTGCCGCTTTTAAATTGTTCGGTGGTCTTTTTAGTCCTTTGAAGAGGTTTTGGATTGTGTTGATTTTCTTGAAAGGTCCATTTTTCATTTCATTGGTTGCATTCTGCATGTGGTGTGTGTAGGTCCTTAGTGCTAAGGTCCCTTCAGAAGAAAAGAGGAGGGAGTGCTGGCAAGCGTTCTATCAAGGAGCTGCATTTCCGACATTGGCTCGGTTTCTTTTACTTGGTAATGTGTTTGCTTTGTATTTGCATTGTCTTGTCCTTATATCATGATTAGGAAGTAATTAGGCACTGTGCCTATTTATCTTTACCTACACAAACTCTTCTGTTTTTATATTACTGATTGCATGAAAATAAAGCCTGGTGGAAAACAAATATGTAGGGAAAATGGAATATTTAGCTAACACTTTTTTCTTTCTTTTCAATGTGGCAAAACTTTGGCTTGGAATAGAATATCCGTTAATTATTTTTTTTGTTGGGAAAACTAGAATTTGGGTTTCAAGACCCATTGGTTGTATGTGTCACTTACCAATTAAATGAGTTCCTCATTGAGAAATAATTGTTTCTAGTTTCAGAAATTGCAAAGAATGTATGCTCTCAAGTCCTTAGACAACATCATAAGTTAGAAGGTTTGTATAACCTGAAGATTCTAACTGATGGTTGATTTCTACAATTTGTTAACTGTTAGATTTAGCACTTGAGCTTTTATTTTGTAAAAGCAAAGCAATATTGTTATTTGGAGATAGTTAAAATTACCTAAACTTTTAATATTTTATTTTCATTGGAGCTTGTGATGAATAATTTAGCTTTAGAATTTTTATATTTATTTTCTAATTGCTTCATATCTGATTTTGTAAAATTCTTTGCCTTTGGAAGTACAAAATATGTGATTGTAAATCTTTGGCTCCAAGTTGTAGTAATGGGCTCCAAGTTGCCAAGAACAAACAAAAATGTGCTTTTCAAGTGTTCACCAAAAAAAAAAAAAAAATGATGTTTGCTGTCAATTCTATTATGACTCACCATGTATGTACACAAAAAACAGACTTCTTCTTCTTCTGATTTCATGCTTGCATTTTTTATTTTTTATAATATAAGTCTCTCTCTCTCTCTTTTACACAAAAACCATCCACTCTAACCTCAAATGCCACTGCTGCTACTGGTGATCTTCTCTCTCAAAATCGAACCCATGGCCAAAGCCTAACCCTTCTCTTCTTCTCAGGTCATGGGTGTGACTATTTTGGGTTTCTTGATTTGGTTTGAGGTTTTGGGTTTGATCGGAAATTTGATTTGTTTTTGGGGTTCTGAATGGTTGTTGCTGTGAGTTTTTGATTTGGGGTTCCGAATGTGTGTATGAATGTACGTTTGTGCAAGCATGCTCTGTTTGTATGGAATCTGTGTTCACTGTTCACTGTACCTAAGAACAGGAATAGGTGTAGCCGTGTGTGTGTCTTGTGTTCATGTGTACACTTGAGCTACTATAATCATGTGAGCATGCATTCCAAAAATAAAAGCATAGAATGAAAAAATGAAATAGGAAGTAGGTGCTACCCATTTTGGTTTGCCATTTGCTATTGCTTCCCTTTCCGCTGCTTGCTTTTTCCTTGCTTCTCTTGTTCTGCAATGTTTACGGCTGAAAAAGAAAAAAAGAACAAACTTTTAAATTAGATTTCAAGCAAAAAATAGAAAAGAAACAAGAAAGAGCAAGAAAAAATTATTGGGTTGTCTCTGCTCAGTGCTGCTTCTTCATTTATGCTTTTGGAACTATATTCTGCTTCCAATGAAATTCTCGTGGGCAATAGTTTCAATTTTTTTATGCACTTTGTGTGTGTGTGTGTAAGCTCATTCTTTGAATTCTTGTCGTTTGAGCTTTTTGTTCTCATATGATTTTTTCTTTAATGTGAATTTTATGTTGTAAACAGGTGCAGTGTATGGGACATATGAGGCTATTAGGTTTAAGGTACTTGTCTGATCTAATCTCCAACTTGTAGCCATGAGATTGTGTATCCTTCACATATGATTACTCTTCTTCATCACTATTGCTCTCGGTCAAAATAAAATTTCATGCTTTCTTTTCTTTCCACTTTTGGTATGATCTTTCTAAAATTCTAGGTGAAGGTTATCATGTTCATGTGAGTAGCATTTTAGTTTTTACACGCTGAACAGCTTACATAGCAACATCTGTACATAATACGCTGTATGAATTGGTGATGTATATATAATATGACCATATGGACAGTGACTGGTCATCTTAAGATAACTAAGATATTCCATAGTCCATTACCATATCATGAAACGTAGATTCAAGTTCTTTGTAGCTCTTCTAGAGTTGTAATTCCAGAGTCGGATTTTTCAGTTCTGCTCCTTATGAAAGTTATGTTTCTTTATAAAGCCATATTAGACATCAGAAAGATAATCTAAGCCGAGTGTTTTCAACTTCCTCATGGGATGGTTAAATGATTGAGGGGCTGAATAAACGACTTGGATGCTGTATTGGTGTGGCTGAGCAGAGTGCAATGGGCATATGCCTGCTGTGGTCAGGTGTATATTTTATCTTATTGGTAAGTTATACATGCACCCAGTGGGTTTTGAGCCTACAATTATACCCTTCTCCACTTATTCTTATGAGGGGAGGGAGATCCATTGCAAACAAAACTTATTGGCCTTTTTCAGTTTTATATATGGGCTGATCACAGACAAAGCCCTCTACTTAGACCCTATATTTGGGGGGAAATATTTTTTTTTGAACTTTTATAGTGATCCATTTTGGGTTGTAAGCGAAAGGGTACCTTGCAGGAAGTTCAAGAGGTGGATATTTTGAACAGTGATAAAGTCTAAGAATTTAAATTCACATATTTTTTTTCCCTCTTTTCTTTAATGTTGACTAGTTGGCATTTTGAATTGAACCCTGACCTAACCCAACCTGGTCTGAACCAATTTTGTTTTAATTGTTTACTGGTAAGTTATATACACTAGGTTTTGAACTTACAACTTGCCCTTTATTCTTATGGTAGAAGAGGAAGTACCCTTTTAGCTGGTTCATTGGCCAACCTAGTCTGAGTTGCATTTTGTCATTGTCTTCATCATGTGTTTGAAAGGCAGATAATGATTAAACACTAATCAACAGATTTTCTCTGCATATCTTCTTATAAGTTTCGTTAAATCCATTCGTTAATCCATCTCAAATACAAGATGTAATTACTGATATCATGGTAGTATGGTATGATGCATGGAGAAATTTCTTTTGTATTAAAAGTAAGAGTGGAAATGTGGAACTAGAACCCATAGTACAATTAGATCTCTGTTGGGCAATTGGGCTGCATGTATCATGGCTTTACAGGAACATGAAGCCATGAACTCTTCAAAAGAATAAAAAACTTATATATGAGATATATGAGCATGAAGTCTGGCACATGCATTGCCGTGACTAGTAAAACTGGCTGCAGCAAAGCCATGAAAACTTCTTTTTGGATAGTGTAATTCTAGAATCCATGTTGATGATCATTTTCACTTCTTTCCCATACATTAATTAATTGTGAGGCTAGGTTATTTAATATCATCAAATCATAATTGTGAACAATGTATCTTCTGTAAAAATTCCTGTCTTCCCCCACCCCTCCTTATCTATCTATCTTTATTGCTATGAGAGTTATTACCATCAAATTTTTAAGAACCAGGACAGTTTTGGGTTCCTGTTTTGACCTAACCAGTCTCGCATGTAAGTGGAGTGAACTGGAATAGCAGATTGTCATTAATATTTTGTCTAGGTTTGTTGGAATCAACCCTTCTACTTCAAACATTTCAATTGTACGGTGTCATATGTAGTAGCAGTAAGGGACTAAGGGGTTCCTTCCGAGCCAATCACCTCTCTTATCTACTATTGTTGAATCTCTTTGATCCGGAGTCCCTCTCTTATCTTGGTCCTCACCCTAGAGCAATTTCTTGCTGCCCAGAGACCCAATAATGGAGGTGTTAGTTGTTTATAATTGTTTCAATAATGATAATCACTCCCATTGTGCTAGTATGAGATTGTTCTCTAAGAGCTGTGCTGTACCATCAGTAACAGAAATACATATCCCTCACCTGATAGGTCTACCTTATGTGGTGCTGGTGTAAATTTAACCCAGGCAACCTGTTGACTATATTTAAGATCCTTAATGTGAGGAATTTTGATTTGGGTAGCCATCACTTTGGATGAGATAAGCTTTAGAAGAATGACTAATCTTTTATCAATTATATATACACAATTTTGGATGCAAAACTGTAGAATCACCTTCTCTTCAGCTTAGATCTGTAGCTCATTTTTATATCATAAGTATTGAATTCAGTTGGCTATCAATTTTAGCATATTTATATAGTTGTATAGTCTTTATTTATGTAATTATTGTTGGGGGATTTAGGTACCAGGACTAATGAAGATCAGGTACATTGGACAAACTACACTTGGCAGTGCTGCTATTTTTGGCCTTTTCTTGGGTGCTGGTAGTCTGATACATTGTGGGAAGTCTTATTAAACACTTTCTGTTAAACTAATTGTCTGTTTAATAAGTTCTTCTTTGAACTTAGATGTCACATGCCCTGGGACAGTTGAAAAGAGTGCATAATCATGATTACTTCTTTTTTTTTTTTTTTTTTCATTCAGGTTACAACCCTCAATCTTGAAGTTGTTAAAGCATTAGCCAAAGGTACTAATTTAGTTGTTACAATTAAACTTTTATGCATGTTTTCTCTAAACTCTACTTATCCAAAAAAAAAAAAAAAAAATTGTTCTCTTAATTCTATATTTTATATATCTGCATATCTTCCTCTCCATCAAGTCTAGGTCTGTAATGCAAGTCAATGTTTGTGTATCAAAAGTGAAAGAATGCCATACATATTTCTTTATAAGTATTCCTTTCTGCTGACGACTTTATCATAACCAAGTTGGCAATTTGACAACCATATCACCAGCTTCCATAAAGTTCATATTGCAAAGTTATTGAGGTTAAGAATTTTCCAACTTGTGGTAGTTTCTTCTTGCCTCATTATTTGTAATTCTCTTTTTCTTGCAATATTTCTATTTTTTGAAGTATGATAATATGGTAAAATTTGCATTGACAGAGAATAAAAAAATTACAATTTCAGCAGACATTTGAATTTTCGGCCTTGCATGTCTTTTAGAAATGGGAAGTAAAGCAATTGCCCTTAGCAAAGTTTTGTCTTTTCTTGCAGAGGGCATTCCTTCAATTAGAATGTCGGTCAACCTATGAGAAAAATGTTAGAGGCCTCCAGAAAGACTGTTGTTTCACTATATGTGAAAAGAATGGAGGCTTGTTTTTATTTTTAGATGCTTCCATTTCGGGAGATTCTGTTGTTTCACTAAGATGCTCTTTTTTCCACCACTTTGTTATTCATTAGTTATCATGATTGTTGGATAATGGTGGTGGGTCTATCAATGATCATAGATTATGATGGATTGTGTTTGTCCTAATAGTTAGTTTGTATTGCTAATCATGTTGACTAGTGTGCCACGAGCTCTACTATTGCTTCAGATGATATTGTATGGTTTCAAAGACAAAATTTAACTTTATCTGCTGCCGGTTAAATCAATGCTAAGTAGACTTCTTTGTTAATTGAAATGCCATTTGGGTATAGCTTGTTGGGTATTATAAATTTCTTAAAACGTTAGTATTATAGTTTTATTTAGAGCAAAGTATGCTAATAATTTTATAAGCATCAGGAGGTGAGAATTGATTTTGTAAGCATGGGGAGGAGTTGAAGTCAAAGTCTCTTCATTTGAGGCCTATTGATAAATTCCCAAGAGAAAATGTGAGAAGTTTAGGCTTTGTTCATATCTGGGGATATAACCACAACACATCACAGTACATTATTGTTTGCAAAAAGGAGGTCTGAGACTTGTTCTTTCTTAATATTGAGTTGTCTTTTTGCATTGATTAGAATTTTTACCCAATCATCCATCATTGAGAATTTGCCACACATTATCGAGCAATTGATGAAAACAAATTTAAAGTTACATGGCAACTAGTTGTGTTCATTCCATAGATACCTTTAAAGCCCATTACATAGATACAACCCTTATTAGATGGTAAAAATACACCCCCTCCTTCCTATCATCTTAAATGTAAATATCCTAATATTAAAGAAACAAATTTAAAAATAGTCCAATAATGAATTGAACTATCAAGAGGCTTGAAACACTGCCATGGCTTTAAAAGACAATTGACAGCCAGTTTGAACTAACAGCTAGTAACTACGCCCCAAAATTTCTAGAATACTTTGATCTTTAGCATTCATCATCTTTTCCAAAGAACCTAGCTTCTTAATGTCAACATATTGCGCAATAACAATTTCCTAGTGTTAAAATTCTAAGGATTGCAACTACTTAGACATTAACGTATGATGTAAGAGCATCCTAATTGAAAATCTTGGGAAACAAGATTGGAAAATAAAGAGAAGGGGTCCTTACCAATTGTTACTTCCTTCCTTCTCTTGCTCCCTCTTTATCTGCCTCCCTAATCCTCTTCTTTTTAGTTTAAGAAATTGTGGTTCCTTTTTTAGGCTAGTGCTTGTTCTTTTTTTATTTTTTAACCTTTGGGTTGGGCTGTATAGCGCACTCCAGCTTATTCCTCTAAGCAATTATGTAGTCCATAAGCTTTTAACCCTTTAAGAGAACTATAGAATGTCATTTTTTTTTACTATTGTAGTGGTTAATATGACCAAACAATCTTAACCTTACAAACAAATCAAATAGGGTCTCACAAAACCCTGGTTAGTTTTTAACCTTTTCTTCTACAACTCTAAACCCTAGATCTGTATAAATATTTTTAGAAACAACCTATAACTCCTTTTAGAATGCAAAAGAAAAAAGTATGAGGATATCAATTTCCAAAAAGAATGATAAAGTATTTAATAAATTTTCAACTGTACATCATAAAAAATCACCAATTAAAAATAAATAAATAATAAATAAGAGATTTTATTGAAATAAAGTATGCTTAAGAGAAAAGCTGCCTAACATCTACAATTAATGATTCATGCTATCCATGAACTTAACTAAAGAATTACAACATATCAAAAATAAATAAATAAACTAAAGAGTTACAAGACACCCCTTCCCCAATCATAATACACCATTCAAATAAAGAACACACAAAAACATACTTAAATTTAATCACAGATCTCTCTAGACCATAAAAAAAAAAAAATGCAAGTATTCTATTCCAAAAACAACAAATAAAACATTTTTTCCATTACTGGGATTAGTGGGTGAAATTGGCCTCCTTGTTTCCGTTGGGATATTACTTAGCCATGCCATGTGTGATTAGGATGGCTTTGATTACATTTCACAAAGTGGATATGGTGGGATATTAAAACTGTCCAATGATGGAGCGTGGTTTTTTTTTGCTTAAATATTTTGGTCCATTACACACTTTGCATGTCATCGGCTTTTATTGCTATGAATTGTTGAGTTTTTAAATTAGATTATGGGAAATTTCGTTTACTCTTTGAAGTTGGAGTTGGGGTGAATATGCAGTGGCTCAATCAAGGGTTGAGACTTTAATTAGAATCTTTCTGTTAGCGCCTATGCCTAGATAAGGCAGTTGGGATCTGAAATTTAGGATTAGAATTTATTCATATTTTTGGAATCTTTTTTTTTTTCTTTGTATCAGCGCTGCGCACAGTAGCAAACTAGGCTCATAGAATGATAGATTCCTTATGAGTGTCCATCACCAAATTTTGTGTTCAGTATTAACTATTGAGGAATTCAACGCTTGTCTTAATATAGTCTACTAGAAGAATGTAATTTTAAAAGGACAAATGCTTACACTCCAAAAACAACAAATAAAACATTTTTTCTCCATATAGTTTTTTTTTTTTTTTTTTTTTTTTCTGGTCTCAAGTTGTTAAATTTAACTTTTTGTTTTTTTGTTTTGAGAAAGCATCAACAAAAGTCAACAGTAAAGAATGTGTTGGAAATTTATGGGGTTTTAATGCTCTTGTTTGTCAAGTCTAAGAATTAACTTAGGTTTATATATATTCTTTTCTTGTTGGCAGATTGCAAAAAGAAGAGGCACTATAAGTTCATGTGATCAAAGCAAGTGAAGTTGGTGAAAGACTTAAGGTACTCTGTGTGTGTGTGTGTGTGTGTGTGTGTGTGTCTGTTTTTGTGGTGGGTTGTTGAATTAGGGCAAGTTGGTGGCTTGTATTGGGTAATAAGGTGGTTTTAGCTGATATTGAGAGTGTTGATTGTTTTGTGTAATATTAGATGATTGTTTTTAAGTTGTTTTTATTTGAATAATTCATTTTAAGGGTTTCTCTCTATCTTTTTCACACATGTGAAACGCTAAAATGGAATTGCATATTTAAAGAGATGTCCATTCCTAAAGAATATTGCTAGTAATGATGTTATAGTTACCAAATGTATTGATAACTTCTCTATGCATTTAAATTCATTGTTTGATTAGGAACATAGCTAAAAGTGAATGATTAAAGATGATTTGTTTCTTAAATTAAAGTGAAATTGTTTAAATGAAATGTGTGTTAACTCTTGGTTTGTGTTTTCATAAAATCACATTATAGGTATTTCTTGTAAACCACTTGATAGCAACGGATAAGAGTTGGATGAAAAGTACCAATAGAAGGTCGCGAGAATGTTTAGATGGAGTCCAACAGTTTCTGAATTTTGCATCTAACCATGCACCCCTAGATGGAACAATTTCATGTCCGTGTAAAAAATGCATGCATACAAATTCGTTGCCTATAGATGTTGTACAGGCTCAGTTAGTGTCAAAAGGGATTTGTAGGGGTTATAACCCTTGGATTTTTAATGGGGAATCATCGTCTGCAAAGACTTTTACTAAAATTCCTAATAGTCATGTCTAAGAAAACCCGATAGAATATGCCGATCTTTGTGACATGCTGCATGACATGTTTCCCATACAAGATATGACATCTAGGCCAATGGAAGAAGTTCCTAGTGTGCACCAACCCACAGAAGGTCTTGCAAAAGGTCCTAATGAAGATGCACTTCAGTTTATGAAATTGCTTGAAGATGCTAATCAACCTTGTTATGAAGGATATAAGCATTTTAGCAAATTGTCAGCCATTGTGCATTTGTACCACATGAAGTGTCTTAATGGTTGAACCAGCAAATCATTTACCATGTTGTTGTAATTTTTGCTTGATTTTCTTATTTCAAATGCTAAG
The DNA here is from genome assembly GCA_014183005.1 of Castanea mollissima. Taxonomy (NCBI): domain Eukaryota; kingdom Viridiplantae; phylum Streptophyta; class Magnoliopsida; order Fagales; family Fagaceae; genus Castanea; species Castanea mollissima. The sequence continues at coordinate 50,158,834 of JACAVU010000005.1, read as the reverse complement.
TTTTCAAAAGACTGTTATAAGGCTAAGAAAAATTATTAAGGATTTGGGCTTGAGCTATAAGAAGATTCATGCTTGTCCTAAAGATTGTATTTTATATTAGAAGGACAATGCGAACCTTGAAGCTTGTCCTGAAGGAAAAATTCTGGTTTTGTATCTCATACAAAACACATAAAGGAAGCAACAAATAAGGATTTATTTGATTCATGATTGATAACGTGCATAACATAAATTTCAAAATTTAAAAACAAGATAGTGTACCTTGGTGTGGAGAAATTCAAAACAAAGATTAGAAGCACTTGGAAACACTTTTAATTTTCACTCCAATTCCACTTTACGCCCAAGATGTGTGGTTTCTCAATCAGTTTTCAAGGGAGAATGAAAGTGTATCTCACGCTCTCTCACACACTGTTTCTTATTTTACTTTTTCACTAATCTCTAAAAAAAAAATTCTGTTTGTTTCTCCCTTTATAACTAACTAATTATCTAATTGGGTTGGCCTATTGGGCCTTTCCAATTGGGCTTTAGTGTGTGGCTTGGAGTGTAACAAAAAAGAACCAATAAGACACTAGCTCCAATGGGCCTTGGACTTTTCCGTCAACTCTTGACAAGTTCAAAGTTACCATTAATTATATTTAATACCACTATATAAATATAATTGCACTCTAGGCCTTATTAATAAATTATATCCCAAGACTTTATTATACACATAACCCCTTCATAAAATATTCGTAGTAACACAAAGTCATAAACGTAGACTGTCACTTTGTAAATTACTACATCTTATCTTTGAGTACCCGGTTTAATCCTTTAAAGTTATTCATTATATATTTATGAAATTCAATTTCATAAATATATACTTTAGTAATTTCTTACTAAAGTGGTTAGGCCTAACTCTCTGAATAACTGAAACTATTAAACTTATCTCAAGGGAATATTTTATATCTCCATCAAGAGATTATGAATTCCATCTTGAGAATATATGTTCCATCAACACTAAATGTGGCTGCCCAACATACTGAGATTTTGACCGTCACTTCAGATCTCACTCCTGATATATCAAAACAACCTACACTTCATGATCAGATCCATTATTCTCTCAGGATTAAGAGTTCATGTAAATAGAAGTCGTGAGATTTATTATTCATTTGACAGTCATTAGGAGAATAATAAATCTCACAGCGGTCTTGTTCAATATGTCTTAACTCTTAAAACATATTAACATATCAACTAGAAGTCTCCACTTCCATGATCAAGACAAATCATCTTAGTTGACACGTTATTGTCTTCACAGATGAAATGTCCAATTTTATCACCGACTACGAACTATAAATTCTGAGTTTACAAAGAACTTGTGATTTACATCTTCTGTGACTTTTCACATAAATCACATACAATGCATCTCATGGACTATATGATAATGTTCCATATTCATGTTACCATTATTTTAGATAATAACAAAATAACTCTATCAATCACAATATTAAGTCATACATCATGTCATACATAATGTCATACATAATATCATACATAGCATCATACAATAGGATTTAAGGGCATAAATCCTAACATGTCCAAATTGTAACCTTTCAAGATGGGAAAGTAATGAGTCTAAAGGTCAACAAGGTACTAATGCTTCCTCCAAGAAAAGAAAAAAGAAAGCTGTAAGGATCTTGCGGTAATTCCCCTTAAAGCCAAGATTGAAGCAACTATTTATGTCTCTTGAAACAGCCAATCATATGAAGTGGCATACCAATGGTCGTGTAAATGACGGGTTAATGAGGCATCTTGTTGATTCTAAAGCTTGGAAATCATTTAGCTCTAAGTACATAGAGTTCTCATACAAGCCTCGTAATGTAAGGCTTGGATTAGTAGTTGATGGATTTAACCCGTATGGAAATATGAGCACTACTCATAGTGCATGGCCTGTCATTTTGATCCTATACAATCTCCCTCCATAGATGTGCATGAAAATGTATTATTTCATGCTATCCTTATTGATTCCCGGTCCAACCTCACCCGAGAACAATATAGATGTGTACTTACAACCCCTAGTAGAAGAACTGAAGGAGTTATGGGATGTTGGAGTAGAAATGTTTGATGTGTTTTCCAAAAAATCACTCCAAATGCATGTTGCATCATTGTGGACCACAAATGAATTTCCTACATATGGTGATATCTCAGGTTGGAGTATTAAAGGTGCTCTTGCATGTCCCTCTTGTAACTATGATAGTTAGTCTCATTAGTTAAGCTATGGAAGGAAATTTAGTTACATTGGACACAAGCGATTCTTGGATAGAGATCATAAATTCTGTAAGCAAAAAAAAAAAAAAAAAAATCATTTGATGGGAATGTTGATATGAGATCAGCTCTTATTACAGTATCCGGAGGGGAAATCATGTTACAAATAGATGCTATAACCGATCATGTGTTTGGGAAGAAAAAAGTTAATTTGACCAATAAAAGAAAAAGAGGGGAGGAAGCCTTAACTGTGTGGAAGAAGAGAAGTATATTTTTCACCTTGCCTTATTGGAAGGACCATGTGTTGTGTCACAATCTTGACGTGATGCACATTGAAAAGAATGTAGTCGATAATACAATTGGCACATTGTTGAACTTGGATGGCCAGACAAAGGATACCTTGAAGGCACGCCAAGACTTAAAGGATATGGGTATAAGAAATGGACTTCACTTGGAAAAGGTAGGGAATGATTAGACATGTATGCCACATGTTTGCTACCGTATGAATGCTAGTGAAAAGGATTGTCTTCTGCAAGTTTTGAAAGATGTAAGAGTGCCAGATGGATATTCTTCAAACATCTCACGTTGCGTTAAACTCAAAGAATGCAAGATTAGTGGAATGAAGAGCTATGATAATTACATCTTAATGCAGCAACTTTTTCCAATAGCAATACACAAATCTTTGCCCCCTGAAGTAAGGAGAAATTTAATCGACTTATCTTGTTTTTTTAGGGAGATATGTTCCAAAGTACTAAATGCGGAGAAACTTGGGGCTCTTGAGAAGAGAATTGCTATGACATTGTGTGAGTTGAAAATGATATTCTCTCCCTCTTTCTTTACAGTGACGGTACATCTAGTCATGCATTTGACTAGTAAAGCCAAAGTTGCTGGCCCAGTTCATTATCGTTGGATGTATCCCATAGAGAGGTAACACATATGTTAACTTGGTCTATTTGGTTTTTTTTAACTTATCAATTTCCCGTTGTTGATCTTGGGTTGTCCAAGAGGTACTTGTCAAGACTTAAAGTCTTACGTGCATAATAAAACTTATCTAGAAGGCTCCATTGCAGAAGGGTATATAGCAGAGGAATGCTTAACATTCTGCTCACGCTATTTTAAATCTGTTGAAACTCCATTCAATCGGCCTGTAAGGAATGTTGAGGAATCCATGGGTGCGGTGGTGAGCATTACACTAGATTCAAATTTATGGATCAAAGCACATCGTTATGTGCTATTCAATTGTAAAGAAATCACCCCATTTCACGAGTAAGTGATATGTCCTTTTGTGTCCTTTAATGACATTCGAATACAATGTTTTAGATTAACACTAACACATTTTTCTACACAATGTACACATAGCAAAGATCAAGGCTGGTTTGCCTTTTCATGTGACTGATGATGTTATTCAAAAGCAGCACATAGAGGAATTCTGTAGTTGGTTTAGGGAATATGTAAGTACAGTATATATATATATATATATATATATATATATATATATATAGAACTATTTTCGGTTGTAACACTTTCGATAGCATACTTATAATAAAAGTCTCTCCTATAATAGGTGATGTTAATGGATGCCTCTGAGAGAAAAGAGCTCTATGATAAAGTTAGATGGTTTGCTCGATATCTAGATAATGAAGCAAATTGGTTCAAGTGTTATGTCATAAATGGTTTGAAGTTTCGTACCAAAGATTTTGAGACAATTAGGAAAACTCAAAATAGTGGAGTTTGTGTTGTTACAAAAAGTGGTGCTACTTATTATGGTATACTAATCAATATTATTAAGTTGAACTGCTCTGATAAGTCTCGATATGTATTATTCAAATGTCAATGGGCTAACGTTATTAGTGGGAGAGGATGCAAAAAAGATGATTTTGGATTTCCCCTTATCATTTTCTCAAGATTGATAAACACGGGTGATCGATTGATTGACGAACCTTATGTATTAGCATCTCAAGCTTCACAAGAGTTTTACATGGAGTATGTGAGACATAAAGATTGGGTGGTGGTGGCCATAACAAAACCTAGGGAGGTGTTTGATGTTGGTATTGAAGCTGTATATGATGATGAAGTAGATACATATATGGAGAATGTCCCTTATAATGTAACTACTGATGATGCATGCGATGATACAAATGACAACCATGCTTGGGCTTGAGTTGATGAAGAAGGAACCATTTATGATACACCGTTGATTAGTGAGGATGAATTGCTTGAACAAGATTTTATCGATGATGAAGAGCTTAGTGATGATGTTTATGAGTCTAATGATGATGAGTCCAATGATGATGGGTCCAATGATGATGAGTCTAGTGGTGATGACTCTAGTTGATACTTTTGTATTACTCATTATATTTTCTGCCTTGGTTTCCATGCTTGTGAAATTGCATGAACATTTATCTATGAAACCTTATCTTATTTTGGGTATTTTGATGGTGTACAACATGAAAAATCTATATTAAATCATATTCTATGAATTAGGATGCTAGGAGTAGTTTGTATGAATTCTAAGACACACATGGTTGTAATGGAAGTGGCCTCACAGTAATTGAATCAATGTAAAAATAATGGTTTAATTTCTTAGTTGTATAAAATTTTGTTTAGTTAAATTTGAGCACGTTGTCTTATATGATTTTTAATAAACCATGGTTTTATGCTTTGTCTCTGAAATTGATATGGTATCTACTAGACATCTAGAGGAGTGGCTTTGTAAAATTACATGAAGTTTGGATATGAATGGACAACCCATTTTTATTTTATAAATGAGGTATATGTTGCTGAAATAAGAGAGATATTTGGGGCTCTTGTTGAAAATATTGTATTTGTGTTGTTTAAGGGTAGTCTTATATAGATTTGCTTTATGAGAAGTTTTAGTGTTGAAAGTAGTTGGAGCTGTTGTATTTGCAATTACTTGTGCCATTACTTGTCATTGTGCTTATATATTTGTTTATTTTAGACTCTAACACTTGAAATGGGAAGGCGAAAGGCAAATCTACGCACACATTCCAAGAGTGTAACATTGGAAAGAGCTTCTTCACAAGATGTGGATGAAGTGGGGGACCAAGAAACGCACGAAGCTTTTACACAAGGTACGGGCTTTTTACTCAATAGTTTGCCATTCATACACAAGGTATCGGCATGTAAGTTGTGAACCTTTATATGACATTTTATGAAACAAATGGGCATGTAAGCTGGTTTCCTCTCAACCATTACTTGCATCATGCTTGCTTAAAAGAAAGGCTATTTGACTCACACCAGAAATATGCTAATAGATAAGAGTATGGTTATGATAAATCTGCTTCACACCATATACATATATATATATATATATATATATATATATATATATATTATATGTTGTATGGTTCAATTTTTTAATTGAACCAAAGTTTTGAATTGGTTATAAGCAAAGTAATGACCACTTGTTTAATAGAATATTTAGACTCATCCTTAGCTTTGCATGCTTTGTTGTTTGACATTGGTTCATATAGTCTCCTTCAAAATTCAGATGTGCAACTAGCTGTACATGTCACTCGGGGGCCAAGCAAGTACTTGGGTGTTTGGGATCTTCTTGATGACGAAGAAATTAAGTTGCTGCTAAATAGTATGCATTAGTCGGTTGATGATGGGGTGAGGACTTTCACTGGTTTCTTGGGTACGATTGCGTGGAAACCCCACATGTGCCCAATTAGATATCTTAATTGGAAGAAAATGCCTGAAGAACTTAAAGAAGAGTGTTGGTGTGTTGTAGAGGTATTAAAGAAGTTATAATACTTGTAATTATGACATTTTGTACTAGGTTTTACATAAGTATTTTAGCATGAACACATTTGTAATTTGATAACTCAACTATTTGATTGTTGCAAAAATACAGTGTCACTGTTAATTCTATTGCATATGTTTCTTTGAAGACATTTACCCTACAAAAAATTGGGAAGGCTTAGAGGGATCATAAGTCTAGGATGAAGAAACAACATTATATACCTCATTCAAGAAACAAAGCACGGGTAAAGAAGAACTGACCCAAGGGATGCATATCACAAGATTGGGATATACTTGTCGATCATTGGTATCCTAATGATGTAGTGGTATGTTTGTTTTCTCTCTCTTTTCTATCATGGATCATACCAAAAGGAGAATGATTATTAAGAAATTGAGAAAATACATATTGGATTGCTTTCATATAGGATTTGTTAGTTTTATGTGGGCTTTTTGTGAAACTAGTATATATGAGAAGTTGTGTTTCATATTTCATATTTGTTAAATTTGGTAGAAGTCTTGGAGGTGGTAAATGCTAGTTTGTCAAGGTTCAAAAACAAAGGCAAGTGTGTGGTGTGGAGTGATTTGCCTTCTCCATTTCTTTATGTCCTTTTTGCTTTCTAGATTGACATAAAATGTATCTGCTTTGGGGAAGCTATAATGGGAAGCTCATTTAGTAATGTTACTCTCTATCATCATGCAGTTCCTCTCATTCTTTTACTTTGGCTTCCAATAGATACCAAATGATATTTTAGAGCATTTTGGCTTTAGCTGAAAGTGGTTTTAGATACTTAAAGCATACTGTATATAAACATGTAATGACGGATCATAATGTATTCTTAAAGCATACTTAAAGCATACTGCATACTGTATACTGTATACTTAAAGCATGTTGTTCATAATGTAGGAAAAAACAGATGGACGTCCTGTAGAGCGTGAAGTAGACGGATCTGCAGTTAATCTTGTAGTAAAAGCAAAAATGGTGAGTAATTTCTCCATTGTAGTTGGGGGTAAACAAAATAGGAATTCAAGATGCTAATATGATAGTTTTTACCTACAAAATTGTCTCAAAGATGAGCTTTGTTCAAATAATTCAAGTCTTAGAAGTCTTGCAAAATATTGTATATAACTTTTGAACCAGCATGTCTTTTTTGACAAAAACCAAGCATAAGATGAAATCTCATATGGTTGTTTGAACACTTGTGTAGCTATTTTGAATCAATGATTATTGTTATTAATGATTCTTTTAAGTTTTAAATTGATATATTTCAATTTGATGTTAGCCAATACGCATTCCTTTTTATTATGGAGTCATTTGATTGTTGGATTACATAGCAAACTCCATTTCATTGTGGAGATGTTATTCTTTATGAGTTGAGGCCTCTATGTTTAGTTCTTTTGTTATATTACAGCATACCCAGTGGATGTATATGACTTCCTTCTTCTTCTTTTTTTTGTGGAGAGGTTCATGTGGGGAGTTGTCTGTAGATTGTCAATGAACTATATGATTTCTAACTTTTTTTGTTTTGTTCAAACCCAAATATCAAGACAAAATGAAGGAATTGTTGGTTGAGCCTTCGAATCAATTGCAGTCATCTAACACAAGTGGTAGTATTGCATGGTCAACAAATGGTGTGTTTGCCAAAGTGATGGGTAAGGAGCGCAAATGTCGTATTCGTGGGGTAGGATTTGGTCCAAGCCCAAGAGGTCGAAGTAGTAAGAGTGCTCTCACGGACATTGAAATACACTCAAGTTAAGCAAGGGACAACAAAGTTGCACAACTGAAGACTTCCATGGCTACTATGGGGGAGAAACTAGGAAGTTTTGACGAAATGAAGGAAATACTTAGTCAATTTGAAGAAATGGAGCAAAGAATGACTCGCATGCTTCAACAAATGCAACAAATTTCTCCCCAATGCAATCAGGTATATTAACAAAGACTTAATCAATGTTTTTCTCTTTGTAAGCACTTCGTTGTTGTTGTGAGTGCTTGATTTCTTTTGAAAACGAACCCTTTTACTATTGTACTCATTCTTAAACATTGGAACAACTGACTATGCATTGTGCTGGTAAACTGAGATCAAAACATGTCTAGTCTATATGTTTAGACAATGCTTAAATAAGGGTGTTTCAAGTTTTGAAGTCTAGATGTTTGCAAAAAAGAAAAGTGAAGTTCTGCCTTTCTTGACTGATCGAGAATTAGGCTTGACCGATCGAAAATTGTAGGTTTAGTGTTTTCTACAGAATTTCAAACAAACCCAAGCCTGCAAAAACGTTTAGGGTTTTACTTAAACTTCTCTACATATAAAAGAAAAACCCTAGCCATGTTTTGGGGTGCTGAAGAAGACTTGTGTGTTATTCTTTGTGAGATATGAGAGGTTATGTACCTTTTAACTACACAAGAATCTATTGGAGCAAAAAATACAATCAAGGATTGGTAAACTAGTTGTTGCATCAAGATCAACAAGTGAAGGTGATCTGAAACATTTGAGTAGGATCTCAAAATCATAAGCAAGCCGGCTTGTGCTGCTGTAAATCCAAGAAGAGAAGGAGTTCGTGGATTTAGAGCTTGCACGTGGTCATGTCCATAAGTTACTATTGGAGGTAGTATTAGATTAAAGGTTAAATCTTTTGTAAAAAATTCAATTCTCTTATAGTAGATTTGGTTTACCTTGAGGATAGCTAGGTTAAATCCTTCCTGGGTTTTTACCTTGAAGCGGTTAGTTTCATTGGTTTTTTTGGGTCATCATATTGTGGTATTATTTACTTTTCCGCATATTTGCATGATATGATATGATGGGATACTGATTTTGCCTATTTTGAAGTCATCCATGTAGGTCATCCGTAACCCAGCTAGAATTGCAAGCACCCTCGAAAACCTACCTGTAACTACCTCGTCCAAAGAGGAAGAGCCTCGGACGAGGTAAGCGCCACCAGAGAATGAGGCACTCGTCCAGAGTGTTAACAAGCTCGTCCTGAAGGAATTCGTCCGTTAGATGGGATAGCCCATATTCATGTGCCAAAGTACACTCGATGAGGGAATGCTAGGATGAGAGAATCATACTTAGGAAAATCTCCGAATATAATGTGATAATTTCTTATTTCACGCATAACTGCCGGGTATCCGTTGTGAAATAAAAGCATAACTCCTAAATGGTTATGGAAGTTACGTTTCATCCTTGCGCCTCCTTGAATCCAGGGAGGTTTCCAATTTTAATAACCGTCTATCAGAACACTATATAAACACTTATTCAGAAAAAGCAAAGGTACGTTTTTAGTTCGCTCCCAAAAAGTTGGAACTCCAAAAATCTAGAGAGAGAAACTAACTTTGCCATCGGAGGGTTCTTGGCCGGCAGCCCCGGTCACCTTTGATCGCTTTTCTTTCTTTTTCAGGCCGTTGATAGAGCAAGTGGTCATCCAAGTCCGGATCATCCAGCCTACTGATCTTCTTTGCATCATCATGATATATTTTTGTTTAACCTAAATCTGAATAATTAATTTAAGTAATCACTTGGTTAATATATTAGGTTAAAAAATCTGTTAAGTGGTCTAAAAGAACTTTCATAATGCATTCTAGGTGTTTCACTTACGATTGATTCTTTCTCAGGGATCTTATAATGGAGTAGCCCATGCATTGACTGGATTATGTATTGGATTAGGTCTTTCTGGTACACCATGGTTGATTCTTGCTTGCATATTTTGTAGAGAATCGGTCCATGCAGAGATCGAATTATGCATAGAATTGGGTCCTCCTGGTACTTTTTGGTCAATTCTTGCATGGTTATGTTGTAGAGGATCAGACCATGCACTAACAAGATTATTTATTGGATTGGGTCCTCCTGGTACTTTCTAGTTGATTTTTGCACGGTTTTTTTTTTGTAGTGGATAGGTCCATTCACTAATTGGATTATGCATTGGATTGCATCCTCCTGGTACATCGTGGTTGATTCTTGCCCAAATATTTTGTAGAGAATGGTCTATGCAGAGATTGGATTATGTATAGGTTTAGGTCCTCTTGGTACTTTGTGGTTGATTCTTGTACGGTTATTTTGTAGAGGATCGGTTCATGCACTGACTGGATTATGTATTGGATTGGGTCCTCTCGGTACATCATGCTTAACTCTTGCTTGAATATTTTGTAGAGAATCGGTCCATGGAGAGATTGAATTATGTATAAGATTGGGTCTACCTGACACCTTCTGGTTGATTCTAGTACAGTTATGTTGTAGAGGATCGGACCATGCACTAAGAGGATTATGTATTGGATTAGGTCCTCCTAGGACTTTCTAGTTGATTCTTGCATGTTTATTTTGTAGAGGATCGGTCTATGCACTAACTAGATTATGTATTGGATTGGGTCCTCCTAGTGCATTGTGGTTGATTCTTGCCTGAATATTTTGTAGATAATTGGTCCATGGAGATATTGGATTATGTATTGGATTGGGTCCTCTTGGTACCTCCTGGTTGGTTTTGGCACGGTTATTTTGTAGTGGATCAGTCCATGCACTGACTAGATTATGTATTGGATTGGGTCCTCCTAGTACATCGTGGTTGAATACATCATCTGTAATGTGGCACTTATCAAAGAAACTCATACAATTAAATCAACTAAGTTTGCAAAATAATGAAAAACGATATGGGTATGTCTTATTATAATGGAGATATAAGAACATAGAACATAATTTATTTTTCTCTATCACACATTCAATTGTTTTTCATGAAAAATTATTTACGAATTATCTAGCTTGAGTGAAGAGCACAAGAATACAAATGATTTTGTTTTCTTTTCTGGATATGAATTAGGAATAAAAAAGTACTTAAATCAAATTTATTTAATTGATTTGATTGTTTTTGGATTTTATGGATCTACTTGAAGTTATTAATTAAAAATTCTATTCATAAGCATAATTTTGAATTTTCTTTACCCACATGAGGAGAACCTATTGTACGTATATAGGGGGGACATTATTCATCTACATTTATCCTAACTGGTGGTTCATCAAATCATTGCAACTGAAAGGATCCAGTTCTATCAAGTTTCCAATTTATAAGTAAAATCATTGTGAATGGGTTAAACTCTTTTAAACAAAAGTGTATCTCGAAGGAAACAAATCAATCGTTGTTATTATTCTTCGATAGAAAGAAATCTCAGAATGGGTAGGGTGCTGACGTTTTTCATAACGATTAAAAATCAACGACATAATGTCGAAACCCAATGATTCAATGAAACGATAAATGGGAACCAATCAGTTAAAAATAAAATTTTTTTTATTTTCTAGTCTTATAATAACTATGCCAAGTCATTGCAAGAAACCCCAAGATATTATCACAGCGGTGGATGAACAAACATATAGAACACTAGTTCGAAATCGTCAATTATAAATGCAAAAGCCCATAGAATTATTCCAACGTAAAAAATAATAGTTATGATTGATACAAGTAGTATAAAGGCTCATATCCTTTTGTTATTATGTGGCACATATAGGTTCGTGAATTGTAAAGATTATGATGTATTCCGGGTGTTTCACTTACGATTGATTCTTTCTCAAGGATCTTGTACACGGGTGGCCCATGCCTTGACTGGATTATGTATTGGATTGGGTCCGCCTGGTACTTTTTGGATGATTCTCGCATAGTTATTTTATAGAAGAATGGTCCACGCACTGACAGGATTATGTATTGGATTGGGTCCTCCTGGTATTTTTTGGTTGATTCTTGCACGGTTATTTTGTAGAGGATTGGTCCATGCACTGACTGGATTATGTATTGGATTGGGTCCTCTCGGTACATCGTGGTTAACTCTTGCTTGAATATTTTGTAGACAATCGGTCCATGGAGAGATTGAATTATGTATAAGATCGGGTCTACCCGACACTTTTTGGTTGATTCTTGCTGGATGGCTTTCTTGAGGATCGGTCCATTGTGATATTCTAGCACTTGAGCTCACAAAGAAAAGCGAGAGGAAGACAAATAACACGACAATGAAAATCTTTTTAATTATCGAGTCAAACATTTTGTTTGTTCTAATTTAACAAAGTGGTTGTTGGATTGAAGTTCACACTACTATTGACAAACCATATTTATAAGCCCAGGGATTAAATAAAAAAGGTAATCTCAATCACAAGGTATATCCTTTCGAAAGACTTATTTTTGGTAATTTTCCTGATGAAATTTAAATATAAGTCCTATGATGTACTTGACAGAAATCTACCCTGATTTATGTGCTTGGAAAAAATTTATTTCCTAGTGCATTTGAAAAAGTAATAAATAATTCTTTAAGACTCTTGTGAAGGTTAACACTACGACGAATAACTTAGTAAAACCTTTTACAGGCTAGAATTTGAATGAATATTGCCTATTTTCTTTTCAATGTAGACTGAAAAATGACATTCAATAAAAGATGGGGTGGAATGTTAGATTAACGAATTATCAAACAATCCACCAACTGGCAAAATCTTATGTGGTCGCATAATAATTATGAATATATTGTAGTTGAACATATTTATTCTTGTAACAACAAAGGTAGTCCTAAATTGTCATCATTTCTAATCATTGTTTTTGGTAGCACTTTTATTCAATTTTAGAATAGTGTTTTGTTAGCGTAAACGAATTCATCTAAACCAAATTTTACTGATGTCCTTATACAAGATGATGGATATTCAGCCTATCGTAATCATCCGTATGCTCGCTAATTCACCATCCTATATCAGAAAATGACTTTCACCTTCCCAGCTACACAATTGAGAATCATTTTGTAGACACCTCGTTTTGTAACGAGGGATCCTCTCGAGGTCAAAATCCTAAGTTTCCTCTAACAAATAGTAAATATCATTCAAGCCTTTTCTAAAATCAATTACAAAAACATTGAATTTCGCAATGATCAAAGTGATGCATTGGATGCAAAGACTAAAGAATCCCATCACAAAGATGAATTTTGTACAGTAAAACTAGATGATTGTAATTTAATGCCTAAACGATGTGGGCGTGATAAATTAATTTTAATTTGAAAATCACATTGGTATAATTTTTAAGACAAGAATTTAATTTAAGTGAACTTAGTGGTCTAATGGCTTATCCTAGGTACAAAGTGACTAGGGGTGAGCAAGGTTTCCATTTTCTACAAATTGGGTGGGTAGGGGTATGGTAGATTTAGGAATTTCTAACAAAGATCCACACACAAACGAAAGAATGTATGAATGTTTAGTAATAATTACGATTTTTAAATTTTTTGAAAATTTGACACCATGGTTAAATAAAAAAACTGAAAGTATTAAAACTATAAATTTCTTCAATAAGGGTCCTAGGTTTGGAATTAGAGAAAAATTGGGGGAAAAGAAGGGTAAATTAAAATTTGGACCAGAGGCGCGGACTCTCACAAAGGCAAATAAAATTTTAACCAAATCCTCTCACGTTAAAATGATTTTATATAATATATGTTGTTAGCTACTCTCCATTGTCAAATGGCCAATATATCATCTTTAATGTGGCACTTATCAAGGAAACTCATACAATTAAATCAACTAAGTTTCCAAAGTAATGAGAAACGATATGGGTATGTCTCATTAAAATGGAGATATAAGAATATAGAACATAATTTAATCCAATCATATTATTAAAGAACACACCATTGTTAGGAGATATAAGAACATAATTTATTTTTCTCTATCACACATTCATTTTGTTTTTGATGAAAAATTGTTTACGAGTTATCATGATTGAGTGAAGAGCACGAGAAGACAAATGATTTTGATTTCTTTTCTGTAGATGATTTAGGAATAAAAATGTACTCAAATCAAATTTAATTGATTTGATTATTTTTGGATTTTATGGACCTACATGAAATTATTAATTAAAAATACTATTCATACGCATAATTTCGAATTTTCTTTAGCCACAAGAGGAGGAAACCTATTATACCTATATAGGGTGGTATTTTTCATCTACATCTATCCTAACTGGTGGTTTATCGAGTCATTGCAATCTAAATGATCCAATTCTATCAAGTTTCAAATTTATAAGTAAAATCTTCGTGAATTGGTTGAAATCTTTTAAACAAAAGTGTATCTCGCAGGAATCAAATCAACCTTTGTTATGGTTCTTCGATAGAAAGAAATCGCAGAAAGGGTACGTTGCTAATGTTATCATAACGATTGAAAATCAATGACGTAATGTCTAAAACCAATGATCCAACGAATTGACAAATAATCCTGGAACCAATTAGTTAACAATAAACAAATTTTAGTTTGTGGTCTTATAATTGTTGTGCGAAGTCATCGCAGGAAAACCTAAGATATTAACAAAGCGGTGGACAAACAAATGTATAGAACACTATTTGAAATCGTCAATTATAAATGCAATAGCCCAACGATTGATTCCAACGTAAAAAATAATAGTTATGATCAATACAAGTAGTATAAAGGCTCATTTAGGTTTGTGGATTGTGAAGATTGTGATGTATTCCAGGTGTTTCACTTACAGTTGATTCTTTCTCAGGGATCATGTAGAGGAGTTACCCATGCACTGATTGGATTATATATTCGATTAAGTCCTCCTAGTACATCGTGGTTGAGTCTTGCCTAAATATTTTGTAAATAATCGGTCCATGCATTGACAGGATTATGTATTGGATTGGGTCCTCCTGGTAATTTGTGATGATTCTAAAACGGTTTTTTTGTAGAGGATTTGACCATGCACTGATAGGATTATGTATTGGATTGGGCCCTCTTGGTACTTTGGGGTTGATTCTTGTTGGGTCCTTCTGGTACTTTGTGGTTGATTCTTGCACGATAGTTTTGCAGAGGATCGGTCCATGCACTGACAGGATTATGTATCAGATTGGGTCCTCTTGGTACTTTGTGGTTGATTCTTGCACAGTTATTTTGTAGAGGATCGGTCCATGCACTGATTGGATTTTGTATTAGATTGGGTCCTCCTGGTACTTGGTGGTTGATTCTTGCATGGTTATTTTGAAGAGGATTGGTCCATGCACTAACTGGATTATGTATTGGATTGGGTCCTCCTGGTACTTTTTGGTTGATTCCTACATAGTTGTTTTGCAGAGGATCCGACCATGCACTGACAAGATAATGTATTGGATTTGGTTCTCCAGTTACTTTGTGTATGATTCTTGTTGGATGACTTTCTGGAGGATCATTCTAGTGTGATATTCTAGCACTTGAACTCAAGAAGAAAAGCGAGAGGAAGAAAAATAACATGACAATGCACATCTTTCTAATTATCGAGTCAAACATTTTGTCTCTTCTAATTTAACAAAGTGGTTTTTGGATTGAAGTTCACACTACTTTTGACAAACCTTATTTATAAGCCCAGGTATTAGATAATAAAGGTAATATATTTTTGGCGTAAATGCACTTTTAGTCCCTACATTTTGACGTTTTTCCATTTTAGTCATTACATTTTATTTTTACCACTTTTAGTCCCTAAACCAATTAACGCGTGTTATTTTCATCCTTTCTGTTAGTCAACCGACTGAAATTGTTGAGGTGTTATCCGGAGACATTAAAATATTATTAAAAATGCCATATCATCATCTATTGTTTTTTAAAAAATAATTTTTCAATTTTAATTAAATAAAAAATAGAAATAAAACAAAAAATCTCTAAAATAAAGATAAAAAAGTATCTTTACTCTCTTTGGTATTTTCTCTTCCATCTCATTTTCTTAAATTAGTTTTTCTTCTCTCTCTCATCTGTGTCTCACTTTCTCTCAAATTTTCTCATTCTCTCTCTCTCTCTCTCTCTCTCTCTCTCACTCATTTGTGTTTCTCACTTGTGGTAACTAGTGGTGCAGTGGTTCGTGGTGGCTGTGGTGGGTTGAGATCAGGGTGGATGAGCTGATATTGAGCTGGGATGGGTTGAGATCGGGGTGGGGTGGATGGGTTAAGATCGGGGTGGGGAGGGTTGAGGTTGGTCTGGGTTGGGTGGGTTGAGATCAAGGTGGGATGGGTTGAGATTAGGGTGGGGTGGGTTGAGGTTGGTTTGGGGTGGGTGGGTTGAGATTGATTGGGGTGGCTTGAGTCGGGGTGGCTGGGGTTGAGTTCAGGGTGGCTGGGTTTGAGGTTGGGTTGAGGTGGGAGGGTTGTGAGCCGGCTGGGGTTGTGGGTGGCTATGGGTAGGCATGGGTTCGTGAGGTTAGACTCCTCTGACCTCTCTCTTCTTTTACTTCTTTTACTTCTTTTATTCTTTCATTCTTTTTTCTCATCTCTTTCCCTCATGCTCTCTACTCTCTTCCTTGGTGAAGCTTCTCTCTTCTCAAGATCAGCTTTGGGTGGGCGGGCTTCAGATCGGTGTGGGGTCATTAGGGTTGTGGGTGGCTAAGGGTAGGCGTGGATTCGTAGGGGCAGGGGTAGCCATAGGTGGGTGGTTTTGCACACTGTGGGGTCGTGGGTAGCCATGGGTGGGTGGTTTTGCTCACCATGGGTGTGGGTAGTTGTGGGGTTGTGGGTCTTGTGTGTGTGTTGTGGGTTGGTGTTGGTGTTGGTGTTGGTAGGTTATTGTTGCTGTTGGTGGATGTGAGGTTTTGTTATGGGTTGCCATTGCTGTTGTTGGTTGCAGGTGATGGGTATTTGGCTATGATTTGTTCTATGGGTTCGAATTTGGTTGGGTTTGGTTTTTGAATTTCAGTTTGGGTTTTGGGGTTCGATTTGATGTTTAAATGGAATTTCAGAGGTGGTGGTGGTTGGGTTGCAATGGTGGGTTGGGTTTTTTCTTCTTGTGTTCATTTATGTCCAAGTGATCTAGATTTGAGTCCTTGGGTTGCTAGGTTTTCGTTCTTGTGATGTGTTTGAGTTCTTAGTTGTTGGGTTTGATTTGGGAAGAGTATGAAGAACAAGTTGTAAAATGAAGAACAATCTGAAGAACATGAAGAACAATCTTAATTAATGTGAATTTTAGTTTTTAATTCTATTTTTATTTTTATTATTTAGTTAAAATTAATAAATTAATTTTTAAATTTATATGCTGATGTGTCATGGTGACGTGGCATTTTTTATAATTTTTTAATTCCTCCGGCAGCCATCTCAGCAATTTCCGTCGGTTGATTGACGAAAATGATGAAAATAACACGCGTTAATTGATTTAGGGACTAAAAATGATAAAAATAAAATGTAGGGACTAAAATGAAAAAATGTCAAAATGTAAGGATTAAAAGTGCATTTACGCCTATATTTTTATAGTAACCAAGCCATATTTGGAAAAAAAATCCTTGGCAATCACAATCACAAGATATTTCCCTTTCAAATGACTTCTTTTTGGTAATTTTCTTATTGAAATTGAAATATATGTCCTTTGATGTACTTGATGAAAATCTACCGTGATTTATGTACTAGGAAAATATATATATTTCCCAGTGCATTTGAAAAAGTAATAAATAATTCTTTAATACTCTTGGGAAGGTTAAGACTATGATGAATAAGTTAGTAAAAGATTTTACAAGGCAGAATTTGAATGAATATTGCCTATTTCCTTTTCATTGAAGACTGACACATGACATTTAATAAAAGATGGGCTGGAAGGTTAGATTAATGAATTATCAAACAATCCACCAACTGGAGAAATCTTATGTTGTCGTATAATAATCATGAGTATATTGTAGTCGAACATATCTATTCTCGTAACAACAAAGGTAGTCCAATCACAGAATATCATCGTTTCTAATCATTGTTTTTGGTAACACTTTTTTTTTTTCAATTTTAGAATAGTGTTTTGTTAGCGTAAACGAATTCATCTAAAGCAAATTTTACCTATATCCTTATATGAGATGATTGATATTCGGCCTACTGTAATCGTCCGTATGCTCGCCAATTCACCATCCTCTATCAGAAAATGACTTTCACCTTCCTAGCTAAACCATTGAAAATCATTTTGTAGACACCTCGTTTTGTAACGCGGGATCCTCTCGATGTAAAAATCCTAAGTTTCCTTTGGGAAATAGTAAATGTCATTCAAGTTTTTCTAAAATCAATTACAAAGATATCAAAGTGATGCATTGGATGCAAAGATCAAAGAACCCCATCACAAAGATGAATTTTGTACAGTGAAAGTAGACCATTGTAATTTAATGCCTAAACGATGTGGGCAAGATAAATTAATTTTAATTTGAAAATCCCATCGGTATATGTTTTAAGACAAGAATTTAATTCAATTGAACTTAGTGGTTGGTTCTTGCATGTTTGTTTTGCAGAGGATCGGTCCATGCATTGATAGGATTATGTATTGGACTGGGTCCTCCTGGTACTTTTTGGTTGATTCTTGCACAGTTGTTTTGCAGAGGATTGGTCCATGTATTGACAGGATTATGTATTGGATTGGGTCCTCCTGGTACAATGTGGTCGCTTCTTGGATGGTTGTTTTGCAGAGGATCAGTCCATGCATTAAGAGGATTATGTATTGGATTGGGTCCTCTTGGTACTTTTTGGTTGATTCTTGCATGGTTATCTTGCATAGGATCGGTCCACGCACTGACACGATTATGTATTGGATTGGGTCCTCTTGGTAATTTGTGGTTGATTCTTTCACGATTGTTTTGCAGAGGATCCGGCCATGCACTAACAGGATAATGTATTGGATTGGGTCTTCTAGGTACTTTGTGTATGATTCTTGCTGGGTGACTTACAGGAGGATCATTCCATTTGATATTCTAGCACTTGAACTCACGAAGAAAAGTGAGAGGAAGACAAATAACATGACAATGCACATCTTTCTAATTATTGAGTCACATTTTTGTCCGTTCTAATTTAACAAAGTGGTTGTTGGATTGAAGTTCACACTACTATTGACAAACCTTATTTATAATCCCAGGTACTAGATAATAAAGGTAATATATTTTTATAGTAACCAAGCCATATTTGGTAAAAACATCCTTGGCAATTTCAATCACAAGATATTTCCATTTCAAATTTCTTCTTTTTGGTAGTTTTCTTTTTGAAATTGAAATATAAGTCCTTCGACGTACTTGATGAAAATCTTCTGTGATTTGCATACTAGGAAAAAATATATTTCTTAGTGCATTCGAAAAAGTAATAAATAATTCTTTAATACTCTTGTGAAGGTTAAGACTATGATGAATAAGTTAGTAAAAGATTTTACAACGTAGAATTTGAATGAATATTGCTTATTTCCTTTTCAATAAAGACTACCACTTGACATTCAATAAAAGATGGGCTGGAAGGTTAGATTAATGAATCATCAAACAATCCACCAATTGGAAAAATCTTAAGTCATTGCATAATAATCATGATTATATTGTTGTCGAACGTATTTATTCTCGTAACAACAAAGGTAGTCCAATCATAGAGTATCATTGTTTCTAATCATTGTTTCTGGTAACACTTCTTTTCAATTTTAGAATAGTGTTTTGTTAGCGTAAACGAATTCGTTTAAACCAAACTTTACCCATATCCTTATATAAGATGATTGATATTTGGCCTTTTATAATCATTCGTATGGTGGCCAATTCACCATTCTCTATTAGAAAACAACTTTCACCTTCCTAGCTACACCATTGAGAATCATTTTGTAGACACCTTGTTTTGTAACGCGGGATCCTCTTGAGGTAAAAATCCGAAGATTCCTTTGGGAAATAGTAAATGTCATTCAAGTGTTTTCTCAAATCAATTACAAAGACATCGAATTTCACAACGGTCAAAGTGATGCATTTGATGCAAAGATCAAAGAACCCCATCACAAATATGAATTTTGTACAGTGAAAGTAGACCATTGTAATTTAATGCCTAAACAATGTGGGCATGATAAATTAATTTTAATTTGAAAATCACATTGGTATATGTTTTAACACAAGAATTAATTTTATTGAACTTAGTGGTCTAATGGCTCCCCTTAGGTAGTAAGTGACTAGGCGTGAGCAAGGTTTCCAATTTCTACAAATTTGGTGGGTAGGGATATGGTAGATTTAGGAATTTCTAACAAAGATCCGTACACAAAAAAAAGTAACATAAATTAATTAGAAGAATGTATGAATGTTGAATGATAATTATGATTTTTAAAATTTTTAAAGAATTGACACCATGGATAAAAATAAAATAAAAAATGAAAGTGTTAAAACTATAAATTTCTTTAATAAGGGTCATAGATTTGGAGTTGGTGAAAAATGGGGGGAAACGGAGGATAAATTGAAATTTGGCAGGGGGCGCGGTCTCTCATAGAGGCACATAAAATTTTAACCAAATCCTCTGACGTTAAAATGATTTTATATAATATATGTTGTTAGCTACTCTCCACTGTTAAATGGTCAATACATCATCTTTAATGTGGCACTTATCAAAGAAACTCATAAAATTGAATGGACTAAGTTTCCAGAGTAATGATAAACAATATGGGTATGTCTCATTAGAATGGAGATATAAGAATATAGAACATAGTTTAATCCAATCTTATTATTAAAGAACACACCTTTGTTTGGAGATATAAGAACATAGAACATAATTTATTTTTCTCTATCACACATTCATTTTGTTTTTCATGAAAAATTATTTACGAGTTATCCAGCTTGAATGAAGAGCATGAGAATACAAATAATTTTGATTTCTTTTCTGGAGACGATTTAGGAATAAAAATGTACTTAAATCAAATTTAATTGATTTGATAATTTTTGGATTTTATGGATCTTCATGAAATTATTAATTAAAAATTCTATTCATATGCATAATTTCGAATTATCTTTAGCCGCACGAGGAGGCAACCCATTATACCTATATAGGGCGGATATTATTCATCTACATCTATCCCAACTGGTGGTTTATCGAATCATTGCAGTCGAAAGGATCCAATTCTATCAAGTTTCCAATTTATGAGTAAAATCTCTGTGAATTGGTTGAAATCTTTTAAATAAAAGTGTATCTTGCAGGAATCAAATCAATCTTGGTTATGATTATTTGATAGAAAGAAATCTCAGAAAAGGTATGTGGCTGACATTTTTCATAACAATTGAAATCAACGGCGCAATGTCTAAACCCAATGATTCAACGAAATGACAAATAATCCTAAAACCAATTAGTTAACAATAAACAAATTTTAGTTTATGGTCTTATAATAGCTATGCGAAGTCATCGCAGGAAACCCCAAGATATTATTAAAGCGGTGGATGAACAAACATATAGAAAACTAGTTCGGAATCGTCAACTATAAATGCAATAGCCCATTGATTTATTCCAACGTAAAAAATAATAGTTATGATCTATACAAGTAGTGTAAAGGCTCATTTAGGTTTCTGGATTGTCAAGATTATGTTGTATTCCAGGTGTTTCTCTTACAGTTGATTCTTTCTCAGGGATCCTATAGTGGAGTTTCCAATGCATTGATTGGATTATGTATTCGATTGGGTCCTCCTAGTACATCGTGGTTAATTCTTGCCTGAATATTTTGTAGAGAATCGGTCCATGCACCGACTGGATTATGTATTGGATTGGGTCCTCCTAATACTTTGGGGATGATTCTTGCATGATTGTTTTGCAGAGGATTGGTACATACACTGATAGGATTACGTATTGGATTGGGTCCTCCTGGTACTTTTTGGTTGATTCTTGCATGGTTGTCTTGCAGAGAATCGGTCCACGCACTGACATGATTATGTATTGGATTGGGTCCTCTTGGTACTTTGTGGTTGATTCTTGCACGATTGTTTTGCAAAGGATCAGTCAATGTATTGATAGGATTATGTATTGGATTGGGTCCTCCTGGTACATTGTGGTTGATTCTTGCACGGTTGTTTTGCAGAGGATTGGTCCACACACTGACAGGATTATGTATTGGATTTGGTCCTCTTAGTACTTTGTGGTTGGTTCTTGCATGGTTGTTTTGCAGAGGATCGGTCCATGCATTGAAAGGATTATGTATTGGATTGGGTTCTCCTGGTACTTTTTGGTTGATTCTTGCACGGTTGTCTTGCAGAGGATCGGTCCACGCATTGACAGGGTTATGTATTGGATTGGGCCCTCTTGGTACTTTGTGGTTGATTCTTGCATGGTTGTTTTGCAGAGGATCGGTCAATGTATTGACAGGATTATGTATTGGATTGGGTCCTCCTGGTACTTTGTGGTTGATTCTTTCACGGTTGTTTTGCAGAGGATCCGGCCATGCACTGACAGGATAATGTATTGGATTGGGTCCTCTAAGTACTTTGTGTATGATTCTAGCTGGATGACTTTGTGGAGGATCATTCCATTTTGATATTCTAGCACTTGAACTCACGAAGAAAAGTGAGAGGAAGACAAATAACATGACAATGCACATCTTTCTAATTATCGACTCAAACATTTTTGTCTGGTCTAATTTAACAAAGTGGTTGTTGGATTGAAGTTCACACTACTTTTGACAAACCTTATTTATAAGCCCAGGTATTAGATAATAGCCAAACATTTTGTCTGTTCTAATATATTTTATAGTAACCAAGCCATATTTGGTAAAAACATCCTTGGCAATTTCAATGACAAGATATTTGCCTTTCAAATTTCTTCTTTTTGGTAATTTTCTTTTTCAAATTGAAATAGAAGTCCTTCGATGTACTTGATGAAAATCTTCTGTGATTTATGTACTAGGAAAAAATATATTTCTTAGTGCATTTGAAAAAGTAATAAATAATTCTTTAATACTCTTGTGCAAGTTAAGACTATGATGAATAAGTTAGTAAAAGATTTTACAACGCAGAATTTGAATGAATATTGCCTATTTCCTTCTCAATAAAGACTAACACATGACATTCAATAAAAGATGGGCTGGTAGGTTAGATGAATGAATTATCAAACAATCCACCAACTGGAAAAATCTTATGTCATTGCATAATAATCATGATTATATTGTTGTCGAACGTATTTATTCTTGTAACAACAAAGGTAGTCCAAACATAGAGTATCATCGTTTCTAATCATTTTTTCTGGTAACACTTTTTTCCAATTTTAGAGTAGTGTTTTGTTAGCATAAACGAATTTCTAAACCAAATTTTACCTATATCCTTATATAAGATGATTGATATTCGGCTTTTTATAATCATCTGTATGGTCGTCAATTCACCATCCTCTATTAGAAAACGACTTTCACCTTCCTAGCTACACCATTGAGAATCATTTTGTCGACACCTCATTTTGTAACGTGGGATCCTCTCGACGTAAAAATCCTAAGATTCTTTTGGGAAATAGTAAATGTCATTCAAGTGTTTTCTAAAATCAATTACAAAGACATTGAATTTCACAACGATCAAAGTGATGCATTCGATGCAAAGATCAAAGAACCCCATCACAAATATGAATTTTGAACAGTGAAAGTAGACCATTGTAATTTAATGCCTAAATGATGTTGGCATGATAAATTAATTTTAATTTGAAAATCACATTGGTATATGTTTTAACACAAGAATCTAATTCAATTGAACTTAGTGGTCTAATGTCTCCCCTTAGGTAGTAAGTGACTAGGCGTGAGCAAGGTTTCCAATTTTTGCAAATTTGGTGGGTAGGGATATGGTAGATTTGGAAATTTCTAACAAAGATCCACACACAAAAAAAAAAAAAAAAAGGAACCAGAATTTAATTAGAAGAATGGTTAATGATAATTATGATTTTTAAATTTTTTTAAAAATTGACACCATGGATAAAAAAAAAAAAAAATGAAAGTGTTAAAACTATAAATTTCTTTAATAAGGGTCATAGATTTGGAGTTGGTGAAAAATGGGGGAGAAACGGAGGATAAATTGAAATTTGGCAGAGGGCGTGGTCTCTCAAAGAGGCACATAAAATTTTAACCATATCCTCCCACGTTAAAATGATTTTATATAATATATGTTGTTAGCTACTCTCCATTAGTAAACGGTCAATACATCATCCTTAATGTGGCACTTATCAAAGAAACTTGTACAATAAAATGAACTAACTTTCCAGAGTAATGATAAACAATATGGGTATGTCTCATTAGAATGGAGATATAAGAATATAGAACATAATTTAATTCAATCTTATTATTAAAGAACACACTATTGTCTGGAGATATAAGAACGTAAAACATAATTTATTTTTCTCTATCACACATTCATTTTGTTTTTCATGAAAAATTATTTACGAGTTATCCAGCTTGAATGAAGAGCACAAGAATACAAATGATTTTGATTTCTTTTCTGGAGACGATTTAGGAATAAAAATGTACTTAAATCAAATTTAATTGATTTGATAATTTTTGGATTTTATGGATCTACATGAAATTATTAATTAAAAATTCTATTCGTATGCATAATTTCGAATTTTCTTTAGCCACACGAGGAGGCAACCTATTATACCTATATAGGGCGGATATTATCTACATCTATTCCAATTGGTGGTTTATCAAATCATTGCAATGGAAAGGATCCAATTCTATCACATTTCCAATTTATATGTAAAATCTCTATGAATTGGTTGAAATCTTTTAAATAAAAGTGCATCTCGTAGGAATCCAATAAATCTTTGTTATGATTCTTCGATAGAAAGAAATCTCAGAAAAGGTATGTGGTTCACGTTTTTTATAACGATTGAAATCAACGACGCAATGTCTTAACCCAATGATTCAACAAAATGACAAATAATCCTAAAAGCAATTAGTCAACAGTAAAAAAGAAAATTTAGTTTATGGTCTTATAATTGCTATGCGAAGTCATTGCAGGAAACCCCAAGATATTATCAAAGCGGTGGATGAACAAACATATAGAACACTAGATCGAAATCGTCAACTATAAATGCAATAGTCCATTGATTTATTCCAATGTAAAAAATAATAGCTATGATCTATACAAGTAGTATAAAGGCTCATTTAGGTTTGTGGATTGTCAAGATTATGTTGTATTCTAGGTGTTTCACTTACGGTTGATTCTTTCTCAGGGATCCTGTAATGGAGTTTCCAATGCACTAACTGGATTATGTATTCGACTGGGTCCTCCTAGTACATCGTGGTTGATTCTTGCCTAAATATTTTGTAGAGAATCGGTCCATGCACTGACTGGATTATGTATTGGATTGGGCCCTCCTGATACTTTGTGGTTAATTCTTGCATGGTTGTTTTGCAGGGGATCAGTCCATGCACTGACAGGATTATGTATTGGATTGGGTCCTCCTAGTACTTTGTGGTTGATTCTTGCACGGTTGTTTTGTAGAGGATTGGTCCATGGATTGACAGGATTCTGTATTGGATTAGGTCCTCCTGGTACTTTGTGGTTTATTCTTGCACGGTTGTTTTGCAGAGGATCGGTCCATGCACTGACTGGATTATGTATTGGATTGGGTCCTCCTGGTACTTCGTGGTTTATTCTTGCATGGTTGTTTTACAGAGGATTGGTCCTTGCACTGACAGGATTATGTATTGGATTGGGTCCTTCTAGTACTTTGTGGTTGATTCTTGCATGGTTGTTTTGCAGAGGATCGGTCTATGCATTGACAGGATTATGTATTGGATTGTGTCCTTTTGGTACTTTTTGGTTGATTTTTGCACGGTTGTCTTGCAGAGGATCGGTCCACACACTGATAGGATTATGTATTGGATTGGGTCCTCCTAGTACTTTGTGGTTGATTCTTGCACGATTGTTTTGTAGAGGATTAGTCCATGTACTGACATAATTATGTATTGGATTGGGTCCTCATGGTACTTGTGGTTAATTCTTGCACGGTTGTTTTGCAGAGGATCGGTCCACGCACTGACAGGATTATGTATTGGATTGGGTCCTCCTGGTACTTTGTGGTTGATTCTTGAGTGGTTGTTTTGTAGAGGATTGGTCCATGCATTGACAAGATTATGTATTGGATTTGGTCCTCCTGGTACTTTTTGGTTGATTCTTGCACGGTTGTCTTGCAGAGGATCGGTCCACGCACTGATAGGATAATGTATTGGATTGAGTCCTCTTGGTACTTTTTGGTTGATTCTTGCACAGTTGTTTTGCAAAGGATCGGTCCATGTACTTATTGGATTATGTATTGGATTGGGTCCTCCTGGTACATTGTTGTTGATTCTTTAACGGTTGTTTTGCAGAGGATCGGTCCATGCACTAACAGGTTTATGTATTGGATTGGGTCGTCCTGGTACTTTGTGGTTGATTCTTGCACGGTTATTTTGAAGAGGATAAGTCCATGCACTGACTGGATTATGTATTGGATTGGGTCCTCTTGGTACTTTGTGGTTAATTCTTGCACGGTTGTTTTGCAGAGGATCCAGCCATGCACTGACTGGATAATGTATTGGATTGGGTCCTCTAGTTACTTTGTGTATGATTCTTGTTGGATGACTTTTTGGAAGATCATTCCATTGTGATATTCTAGGACTTGAACTCACGAAGAAAAGTGAGAGGAAGACAAATAACATGACAATGCACATCTTTCTAATTATTGAGTCAAACATTTTTATCTGTTTTAATTTAACGAAGTGGTTGTTGGATTGTACCCACAAAATTCTGAGAATGAATACTAAAAAAAATAAAAAACAAAACAAAGAAAATAAAACAAAACTTTTTTTTTTCAATTGCCTTTTTCAAAGAGGATTAGTTCAAATTCAAAAACACTACAAATGCTAAAGAAATTTCTCATGCCATCACAAATCAATGTGAGTGAAAAGTGGTAGCCAACCCAAACATACTCTTAGTTTTAGAATAAACTTGACTCGAATCTCTATTTGAAAGTATGCTTCAACCCAAATCTTTCTGGTGTTATCACTCAATAAATGAAATCACTCTGAAATGGGGTATAACACTCTCGACAATATATGTGAGCAAAATAAGGTAAGCAAAATCAAACACCTCACATATAAATCGCATGAAAAACTCTGAATCAAGAAATAACATGTAGTCTTTTGAAAGGATGCCAAAAAGAATTTATACCACACTTTTTTTTCCTAGTCATATCAATATCTGAACTACACAATCTTCAAGATCAAATAAGGACTTTACTAGACGTAATGTAGGGTAAAAGCAAAGGGAATGAAATAAAAATGGATGAAGGTAAATAGTAAGAAGTGTTTTCAAGATAGTCGGAATGTCAACTCTTTTTGGAATTTCCATTCAACATTTTTTTTCACCTCTTCTTCTTCGAAGCAGTACTCCTTCCTTAAATTTCACTTCTCAAAATTTGATGAGAACTCTTTTAATTTTCTTCTTTTTGATGCTGTTTTTTCTTTGAATTCTTTTTTCCTTCTTCTTTGAATTCTTGCACAAACCACCACATTGAAACAAACTGATCAAATTCCATCTTGAAACACTATAGATAAGGGCTTTCAGAAAGAAAGGCTAATTAAATGGCTTAACGGGGTGACTAGTGATAATGTATCAAGAAAGAAAAAGAAAAACACATATATGACTCAAAGTAGACAAAAATGACCTAATCTAATCTCTCAAAGACTAGTATAGTTCATTCAACATCAATGACTTCAAAAGATTCAAGTGTGGCATAAATTTTTTTTTTCTTGGCCAAAAGAAAAAACAATGAGACTACAATAAGGGAAATATGTTACACACTTCCAAATGAACTTTAAGATTAGGGAAAAAAAAACCCTCCAAAACTAATGGTTGGCTTAAAACTCACAATTGTTACAATCTCCACATTGTTATCTTCAAGATTTTCTATTCACTTTTATCCTTCAACAAGTTGTGTTTGAGTGGCTATGTGCATATGCAATGAACTGAGCATGAAATTAATGAAATTCTTTAAGCAAGAGTAGTATAACAAACTTAAAACATAAACCTCAAGCTAGGAAAAATATTTTATTTTTTGGGTACTAAACAAAACACAGAAGAAAGATAGAAATCTATATACATCTTCCCAAACCTAAACCAAACATTGTCCTTAATGTCAAAAATGATATTCTCAAATATATGTCTTGAATGAAAAAGAGCAAAATATTAATATGCAACATGAGAACCAAGTAGAAACAAGTAAGGTAAGGAGAAGGAAGAGACGTACCTTGATCAATCTGATTGTTATACATTTTAATTTCTATCAAATGTTAGCTAGAACAAAAGAGTATAAAACTAAACAAGAAAATAATCACAAATATTAATCTAAAAGCAGAAAATAAACAAAAGAAAAAGAAAAAGAAAGAAAGAAAGAGAAAAAAAAAATGCAAACTTGATAAACACACTGGGATCAATCTTGATAAACAGGATCATCCAAGAGGACTTCTTCAACTTTTGGAGGCTCAAGTTCTAAAAATGGTTTCAAACGTTGGCCATTAACTTTAAACATATCACCATTTTTAGGATTCTCAATCTCAATAGCACCATGGGGATAAATAGTGCGAACTATGAATGGACCAATCCATCGAGATCGTAACTTGCCTGGGAAGAGATGCAAATGAGAATTATAAAGAAGAACCTTCTGACTAGGTTCAAATGATTTTCTTAATATGTTTTATCATGAACCATTTTCATTCAATCCTTATACGATTTGGCACAATTTTACATCATTGTGACTTTCCTTTAACTCATTGATTTGGATTTTCCTTTTAGCACCTACTTTGTTAAGATCAAAATTTAACCACTTAATAGCCCAATAAGCTCTATGCTCTAACTCAATAGGAAGGTGACAAGCCTTATCATACACAACTTGATAGGGAGACATTCCAATGGGAGTCTTAAATGAGGTACCGTATGCCCACAATGCATCATTGAGTCTTAAAGACCAATCTTTCCGAGTAGGGTTAAATGTTTTCTCCAATATTTTATTGATTTCCCTATTAGATATCTCTAGTTGACCACTTGTCTATGGGTGATAAGGTGTTGCAACCTTATGAGTGATGCCATATTTCTTCATTAGTTGCTCAAAAACTCTATTGCAAAAGTGCTTTCCTCCATCACTAATGATGGCACGTGGTGTACCAAACCGTGCAAACACATTCTCTCTCAAAAACTTGACTACAACCTTGTGATCATTAGTTCTACATGCAATAGCCTCAACCCACTTAGAAACATAATCAACAGCAACAAGGATGTATAAGGTACCAAAAGAATTAGGAAAAGGACCCATGAAATCAATACCCCAAACATCAAATACCTTAACAATCAAAATAGGGTTCAATGGCATCATATTTCTTTTTCCAATACTCCCCAACTTTTGGCATCTCTCACAGGCTGACAAATATGCATGGGAATCATGAAAAATGGAAGGCCAATAAAATCCACATTGCAAAATATTGGCAGCAGTCTTTCTTGAACTAAAGTGGCTTCACAAGCATGATCATGACAGAAAGATATAACATTTTGTTGGTCACTCTCAGATATGCATCTCCTAATTATTTGATCAGAACAGTACTTAAACAAGTATAGATCATCCCAAAAGAAATACTTAACCTCAGCTAGAAATTTAGACCTATCTTGTTTAGTCCAATGTGAAGGCATTTGATTAGTGACAAGATAGTTTGCAATACTAGCATACCAAGGTCTCTGGGATACATGCAAGAATTGCTCATCAGGGAAAGATTCAAGAATAGGTAAACTGTCATAAGTGTGCTCAACGATTAATCTAGAAAAATGGTCAGCTACTACATTTTCGGTTCCTTTCTTGTCTCGAATCTCAAGATCAAATTCTTGTAACAATAAAATCCATCAGATAAGTCGAGCTTTAGCATCTTTTTTTGAGAAAAGATACTTCAGTGCAACATGATCCAAATAAGTTAAGACTTTAGACCCTAACAAATAGGGCCTAAATTTATCTAAGGCAAAAACAATTGCTAGCAACTCCTTTTCTGTTGTAGAGTAGTTCATTTGAGCATCATTTAGAGTCTTACTAGAATAATAAATCACATGGGGAACCTTTCCAATTCGCTGTCCTAAAACAGCACCAATTGCGTAATCAGAGGCATCACACATAATCTCAAAAGGCACTTTCCAATCAGGTGGTTGAATGATAGGTGTAGAAGTCAACTCAATTTTTAGTCTCTTAAATGCATGGAAACACTCATCATCAAACACAATTAGGGCATATTTGGCAAGTAAGTTGCATTAGGGCCTTGAGATTTTACTAAAATCCTTGATGAACCTTTGATAGAATCCTGCATGACCCAAAAATGATCTAATTTCCTTAACAGATTGAGGGGGTGGAAGGTTAGGAATCAAATCTATTTTTGCCTTATCAACCTCAATACCACTTTTTGATATGACATGCCCAAGAACAATTCCCTTTCTCACCATAAAATGGCATTTCTCCCAATTAAGAACAAGATTCTTCTCCTTACACCGCACTAACACTAAGGATAGGTGGTGCAAACATTCTTCAAAAGTGGACCCAAATACTGAAAAGTCATCCATAAATACCTCCAAATATCGTCCCACCATATAAAAAAAAAAACTAATCATGAACCTCTAAAATGTACCAGGAGCATTACATAAACCAAATGACATGCGACGGTAGGCAAATTTCCCAAAGGGGCATGTGAAGGTAGTCTTTTCTTGATTTTTTGGTGCAATGGGAATTTGATTATATCCAAAATATCCATCAAGAAAACAATAATAAGCATGACCAGCTAACCTTTCCAGCATTTGGTCTATAAAAGGAAGAGGAAAATGATCTTTTTTGGTCATGGCATTCAACTTACAGTAATCAATGCATACTCTCCATCCTGTTTGCACACGAGTTGAGACTAACTGATCATCCTCATTCTTGACAACTGTTATGCCAGATTTCTTTGGTACAACATGAACTGGACTCACCCAATTAATATCAGAAATTGGGTAAATAATTCCCATATCCAAAAGATTCAAAACTTCAGCTCTCACTACCTCTTGCATAATATGGTTTAGACGCCTCTATGGTTCACGTGAAGTTTTAGCATTCTCTTCCAAGTGAATTCTATGCATAACCACAAATGGACTAATACCTTTGATATTAGCAATTGACCAACGCATAGCTTCCTTATGCCCTTGAAGTACGCTTATCAATTGACGTTCCCAAAGATCATCCAAATCTGAGGCTATAATGACAGGTAAGATCTTAGAAGAACCTAAAAAGGCATACTATGAACAAAGTGGAAGAGGGATCATTTTTGGTTGCCAACTATTAGTACTTAAGAAAAGAACAAAATCTAACAATGCATTGACCTCTTCAATTGAGTGTTCAATATCGAAATTACAACCAAAAAGATTTAAGCAAGCCTCTAGAGGATCCTCATAACTCAATTGTAGGGAAGTATCATGGATTAGACTCTCAATCATGTCAATCTCATAGATATCCTCATTGTCTAGCACTTGTTTACTTATGTGGAAGATATTAAGCTCAACGGTCATAATCCCAAAAGAAATTTTCATTACACCACTCCAAAAATTGATTAAAGCATTGGATGTGGCTAATAAAGGGTGACCCAAAATGACATGGGTTTGTGTACTGGCATTTAAAGCAGGCTCAGTGTCTAACACAACAAAATCAACAAGAAAATAGAATGCATCCACCTTAATCAGCACATCCTCAACAATACCTCTAAGAATTTTCATAGACCTATCAGCTAATTGAAGTGTCATGGTTGTGGGTTTTAACTCCCCCAAACCTAGCCGTAAGTATACTAAATATGGCAATAAGTCCACACTTTCCCCCAAATCTAGCAAAGCTTCCTCAATGAAATGATCCCTAATCTTGCATGAAATTGTAGGAGATTCAGGGTCCTTACATTTCACTGGATGTTTATTCTGAATAATTGAACTGACTTTCTCTATTAAAAATGTTTTTTTTAGGGACATTTGTGTTTCTCTTCAATGTAACAAGATCTTTCAAAAGCTTGGCATAAGTAGGAACTAGTTGAATTGCATCAAGAAATGGAATGTTTATTTGCACTTGCTTAAAAACCTTTAAAATATATCCAAATTGTGCACTTTTCTGAGGACTGATTAACCTTTGAGGAAATGGAGCGTTAGGAACAAATTTCTTATCAAGGGGAGAACTAAGATCTTGAATTGGAATGGAGGGTGGGTTATCCTTATTTTCTCCACGATCATCATGTGAACTATGAGTTCCTTTTTTGTTTAACACAATATTTTCATCATCCTCCATTTTTGGCATTTTCACTTGATTATCAACTTGCTTAATAGACCTAAGGGTAGCAATAGATTGAATATGTTCTTGTCCATGAGTAGAACTGGAAGAATCATTGATGGCATACTGTTGTTTTGGGTTAGGTATAGGTTGACTAGGAAACTTTCTTTTTTCCCTCTCTCCAACTTGGGTTGCTAACTGGCCAACTTGATTTTCCAACTTTGAAATAGCTTGAGTATTTAAATGAGTGGAACTTTTCATTTCTTGAATAGCTTTGCTAGTAGATTGCATGAAAGTTTTGAGGGACTCCTCCAAGGATGATTGTCTTGGTGGTGCCATAAACTAAGGAGTTGATTGAGGAATGGGAGGAAATGCTTGAGTAGGTGGACAAAATTGACTTTGTTGATGCGCTTGTTGTCCACCTATATTTGTGGGAGGCTGATTTTGCCTCTACGAGAAATTAGGATGGTTACTCCAATTTGGATTGTATGTCTCTAAAAATGGACTAGCAAATGGTTTTCCATAATTATTTAGTGCATTTGCTTGCTCAGTATAAAAATCAAGGTAACCAACTGTGGAAGGACACATTTCTTTTGTATGCATAGGACTTGCACAAATAGAGCATGTTTCACTTTGAACTTGATTAACAAAATTCATCCCTCTACCTAAAGCTAAAGCTACAACCTTACAAGTGAGATTGTATAACCTAGCTTTTATGTCTGAGTCTTCACTGACTTCATACAATCCTCCTTTCTTAATTGCAGGATCAAATCGCTCTCTACGGACCGTAGACTATGGTTGGAAAAATCCCATTGTTGTGAACTTTTAGATAAATTCTCAAGAAACTTGTATGCCTCATCATCTACAAAACTCAAAAATCTACCACCATTCATGGACTCAATCATGTTACGATTTGTTTAAGTCAAACCATTATAAAAATATTGCACTAGTCTCCATGTTTCAAAACCATGATGAGGACATTTTAAGATCAAGTCCTTAGATCTCTCCCAACTCTCATAAAATTTCTCTTGTTTATCTTGATAAAAATCTACAATTTCTCTCCTCAAAGCATTGTGTTAGGGACATATTTTTATGTAATTGGCATATCCTTTGACAAAACACACTTTACTTGTATTTGGGTAAATCTAAATAGGTTCAAAATGATCATTACAAGTGGTTAAATTGAAGACATGAAGATTACTCAAGAACTGCTCAAGAAAAGTGTAATCTGCAGGTCTCGATACCTCCTCGACAAAAGCTCGATTTGTCGAGATTCATTAAAGCTTGACACATGTCTCAATCTATCGAGCTTACGGGATTTAAACTACAGCCAGCAACGTTTTTACTCTAAAAGGCTATTTGTTTATGGGTTTGTATAATCCTCATAGGACTTAGAAAACTCAAGGTTTGTGAGTTTGTATAATCCTTATTGGACTAGGAAAGTTCAAGGTTTGTGTAAATCTATTTGGAATAGAAAAGCCCACTAAGCTCTTATTTAAAGGAAGGTGGAAAAAGAAAAACCTAACCGTAGAGAGTTTCATAAGGTTTTCTTTTTGAAACCCTAGCCTCTTCTTATAGAAGAAAAAGTTCTTGCTACGTTTCTTATACGCATTTGGGGTCTGTAACCAAGCAAAGTCTTTTGCACCAACATTGAAGATCTTATTGGTGTTTCTATGTGAAGTTGTTACAAATCAACTACAACATTCAAAGGATTGCTGTGGAGTTAGTCATGTACTGGGAGCCGTGCAATACAAGGAGAGATTGTTACTACTAAACAAGTCCAATTGGGTATTAGGGTAAGGGTTTAACTGTAGGTTGGTATAAGGTATTGAGATTCCTTTACATGTAACTGTTTGTTTTGATAATAATGGATTCTCCGGAGTGGTGACCTTAAAATCACCCGGTGGGGTTTTGCCTCGGTGGTTTTCCCATTTGTAAACAAATCATCCGTGTCAAAATTTCCGTTGCATTTAGTTATTTGGTGATTTGTTTGTACTACCACGCATTTTGCTTGTTAATTGGATTAATTAATTAACTTGGCTAATTAATCAATTAATTTATCACAAGGGGTCAATACGTTTTTGGCCTATCAAGTGTTATCATAGCGGGCACACTCTGATTAGGTTTTAATCTTT
The DNA here is from genome assembly GCA_014183005.1 of Castanea mollissima. Lineage (NCBI taxonomy): Eukaryota > Viridiplantae > Streptophyta > Magnoliopsida > Fagales > Fagaceae > Castanea > Castanea mollissima. Next base: position 50,124,709 of record JACAVU010000005.1, on the reverse strand, counting down.
GTTGTGTGATCCATTGACCCCTGTTGTCATGGAAACTCTTGATTGTTTTGATTTACATGATCTTATGTTGAATGATGATAATTATATTCAAGATGTCTATTGCAAGCTTTATAATTTTTGTATGAAATCTCTTGAATGTTCTACAAAATTAAAAGCTATGTTTAAAAAGGTCAAGCTTGAAAAAGATAATTTGATTGCAAAATTGCGTGAAGCTAACAATTTGAATGAGAATTTTAAAATCAAATTTCATCTCAGGTGGAAAAAATTTAGAGTTTGGAAGAGCAACTAGTTGAATTTAAAATTGAAGTTGAAAAATTAACTAGTGCCAAACTTGTTGTTGAGCCTAACTCAAAAACATTTAAAAGGAATAATGAAGAGTTGAAGGCTAATATTGCTAGGATAGACAAATGTAAAATTTATGATGTTAACACTAAAGTTTCTAAACCTATGTCTAAAACTCCTCCTAGGTTGAATAAAAATTCTAAATTTGCCCCCACTTGTCATCATTGTCATATTGTTGGTCATATTAGGCCAAATTGTCCTACGTTGAGGTCTTTGTCAACCTCTAAGGTTAGACCTCCTTCTAGGAAGCTGAGCAGCTCTAAAACTACTCATGTTTGTCACCATTGTGGTGCTTCTGGTCACACTCGACCTAATTGTTTCAAGTGTTTTCTCATAAGCAAGTGTCAAATAGGTCTCATCCTTTGTTTAAAGGCTTTGTACTTATTCTTGGTGAGTTTTTAAAAGTCTTGAGCTTTTTAATTCAATTTCAGAAGAATTTTAATTCTCCTATGTCTTTTAGTAGACATACTAGGACACGTGTCTTTTCATCTTCACGGCCAAAGACTTATGCACTATAGGTGAAAAAGGAGCCTAAGACTTAATTGTCTTTTCTGTTTGTCCTCTACTTTAATTATTTCAATCTAAAGTAGGAATCTCTTGCATGTTTTCTTATCTTTTTGGAATCATGCTTTCATGCATAGACATCTTATTTTATGCATTGCTTTGCTTAACATGTTTTTGTTTGTTTTTTTAGTTTTTTTTTAATTTTGTTTTCCTTCATAAAAAAAATTGAAAAATTAGAAAAATACAAAAACAGTGTGTGTTTGTGTACATTAGTACTTGTGTACCTTCAATGGCCAATGTAACAAATTTTTCTAAATTTTGTATCTTTTGTAGCTTAGATAAGCATCTCTATGCACAATTAAGCAACTAAGCAAGTGAGTTTTGTGGCTCGTGTTTGGGATGAGTAAGGTTAAGTGATCTCTTGTACTTAACACTCCTATCACTCTTTTTGATGGGAATGACTAAAAAATCCTAAGAAAAAGGTATAAATAACTATCTCACCATTGTTGCCCACCAATCATAAAATGACATCGGTATGCTTTGGTATAGCAAAAGTGCATTGTCAAAAAGCTTAACTTAATTGAGTATTTCTTTTCTCTCTCTTATATACCAATGCATCATATGCTTAATAAAAGAAAAATATGCAAAGAATAATAAAAGTAAAAAGATCAAAATGCTTTAAAACATGATTGCAAGCGTGTATAGGAGGAGATGTGGGAGTTATAGGATGTACCTCAAAAGTGATAGTTCTCATCAAGTAGTTATGATCGTGTGTGAGTTAAATTGATTTACTCATATCTCAAATTGTCATAACATGTAGACACTAATGCAATCTTGCGATGTTTCTCACACACAACACGCAATATTCTTTGCTACTTTTGAAACATGTGCAGGTACAATGTGATTTGGTCATCACAAGATTTACATGTGTTAGTGTATGCCTACTAAACTGTCTTGACTTTTTTTGAAATATAAAATTTGTTAGACTTGTTTAGTGTGTGTGTGTGTGTGTGTTTTTGGATCAATGTGCTTAACATTTTTCTTGTTGAGAGATGTTTTTGAGAGGTTAAAATGTTGTTTGGATCCTTGGTTAAGTTGTATGTTTGATTGCATTCAAATTTGTGTTTTTCTCTTCTTTGAAAAACTGTTTTTAAGTAATCTCGACAGCTCCTCGACACCTCTCGACACCTGGCTTATCTATTAAGCTCTTCAGCTTTTTTTTATCGCAATCTCGACAGCTTCTCGATAGTACCTTGCTTGATTGAGAAAGTTTCTTTCTCCTCGATAGCTGCTCGATAGCTCCTCGATCCATTGAGCTTGTTTTTGCTGTGGACACCTCTGGACAACTGTTTGATAGCTGTATCTCTTCATGCCTTTAAAGCTCGACACTTCTCAACACCTCTCGATCGATCAATATACCCTTGCATGCATTTCATTTTTCTTTGTTTTGCATTTTTTTTTCCTTTATGTCCATAGCATCTTGTTTTCTTTTTCTTGTAGGTCTATGGTTTCTTTTTCTCCTTGTTCCCTCTATATCAGTTTTCTATCTATCTCCGGTCAAGTTTTTTGGCTTTTTATGCCCTTTGACAATCCTGTCAAAAAGGGGGAGAAATTTGAGAATTGAATGTCATTCCTTAGGGGGAATAATAGACTTAGGGGGAGAACTTCATGTTAAAGGGAAGAAAGTTTTTTTATGTAATTAACTTAGGGGGAGAGTTAGTTTGATACACATTGTTATTAATATATTTTTGTGTTGTGTATCTTTTGGTTTTGTAACCATTTACATACATCATATGTTGTTTCTATATTTGATGATGATGTATGTGTTTCACTCTTTATCTCACATGTGTTGTTTCTTTTCTCTCTTTATACACATGTTTCTTGTTTATTTAACTTGTCATTATTTTCCACATGGTACCTGGATGTGTTTTGTTTAGTGCATTCAGGAAAGATAAGTTGAAGTCAAGACAAGATTCCGAACCTTCTTCTTGCAGCCACTTCCAAGGTTTAGATCTTTTAGACTAGGTTTTTTTATTCTGTAATCTTGAGTAGAATGTATTTTAGGACATTCAATGAACTCTTGTGGTTTTGTCATGTAATTGGCATATTCTTTGACAAAACGCACTTTACTTGTATTTGAGTAAATCTAAGTGGGTTCAAAATGATCATTACAAGTGGTTAAATTGAAAACATGAAGATTACTCAAGAACTGCTCAAGGCTCAAGAAAAGTGCAATCTGCAGGTCTCGATACCTCCTTGACAGAAGCTCGATTTGTCGACATTCATTAAAGCTCGACCCATGTCTTGATCTATTGAGCTTACAAGATTCAGACTATAGCTAGCAACGTTTTTACTCTAAAAGACTATTTGTTTATGGGTTTGTATAATCCTCATAGGACTAGGAAAACTCAAGGTTTATGGGTGTATAATCCTTATTGGCTAGGAAAGCCCAAGGTTTGTGTAAACCTATTTGGAATAGGAGAGCTCATTAAGCTCCTATTTAAGAGGAAGTGGAAAAAGAAAAACCTAACCCTAGAGAGCTTCATAAGGTTTTCTTTTTGAAACCCTAGCCTCCTCCTACAGAAGAAAGAGTTCTTGCTACGTTGCTTGTACGCTTTTGGGTTTTGTAACCAAGCAAAGTCTCTTGCACCAACATTGAAGATCTTATTGGTGTTCTATATGAAGCTGTTGCAAATCAACTACAACAATCAAAGGGTTACTGTGAAGTTAGTCACGTACTAGGATTCGTGCAAAGGAGTAAGTTGCGTATTGGGATCCGTACATTGGTTGGTTAGTCATGTACTGTGAGCCGTGCAATACAAAGAGAGATTGTCACTATAGAACAAGTCCAATTGGAAATTGGGGTAAGGGTTCAACTGTAGGTTGGTATAAGGTACTGGGATTCCTTTACATGTAATCACTTGTTTTGATAATAGTGGATGCTCGAGAGCGGTGACCTCAAAATCATCCGGTGGGGTTTTGCCTCGGTGATTTTCCCCATTCGTAAACAAATCCTTGTGTCAAATTTAATTTCTGCTGCATTTAGTTATTTGGTGATTTGTTTATACTACCACGCATTTTGCTTAGTAATTAGATTAATTAATTAACTTGGCTAATTAATCAATTAATTTATCACAAGGGGTCAATATGTTTTTAGCCTATCGCATTGGTCTTGGCCATCGGAAAAAATTTAGAGGGGAATTTTGTGACCAACAGTTCCTATGAAGTGATAGATCCAGGTGACAGAGAATTAAGCCATTCTTTTGCCTTATCCTTCAAGGAAAAAGGGAATAAACGCAAGCGAACAAAGTCATCAGTGAAATTATGGAACTTACAAGTAGCACAAATCTCAAGAAAATCCTTTACATGTATATAAGGATATTCTTTATCCAATCCATGAAAAGTAGAAAGACGGTGGATTATATGTGGCTTCAACTAAAAATGTGCAGCAGTGGTTGCAGGCAACACTATGCAAGATGGAGGGTTGGTGGTTATGGGTGAGAATAACTCCCTAAGAGTTTTTGAATCATCTCTTATTTCTCCCATGTGGATGAATGATCAAAACTAACAAGATAATTTTCTTTATCACGTATCCAAGTTCTCATACACCAAGCACAAAGAAATAATTTGTTTTTTTTTTGCTATTTAAAAAAATAAATTTTAACTACAACTAGTAGAAGGAAAAATTCAATTAAGACTTAATTTATTTTCCTAACCAAGTCCTTGGCAATAGGGCCAAAAATTTGATGTGAAATTTTAAAGTACGAATCATACTAAAGTATAGTTTGACAAGAATGAGGTCGAACTCACAGGGACTTGAATGAGCGTAGGAAAATTAATCAAATCTTAAACAAATTAATCCTAATCTAGTTTAATAAAAATTGATTGTTCGCAGTTAAATCTACTAAGCAAATAATAAAATTAAGCAAATAGTTAAACTAAGCAAAAGATATAAAGCAATAAAAAGATGTAAACAATTAAGAGAAAGGAATTAAGGTTTTGGAATCTGCCTTGTTAATTCATATTAGCATATATTTATGATCATTAATTTTTCCACACCACTTCATGATAATCTAGAAATAAATCTTGCTATCATGGAAAATATTCTCATTAAAATTGTTATTTTAAAAATCAAAAGTAAGTTTTTCTTCGATTCTTAATTTTAAAATCAAATCATTAATTGTATCCTTTAACAAACAAATCACAAGAGATATCCAATTTTAAAATCAAACAATCTTAATCCAAGCATTTAATTAATTAAGATAAATCTAGAATCTTATCTTATTCAATTGATATGAAGCAAGAATAGTTTAAACCATTAAAGAGCAAATATTGTGGGAAAAATTAAATCACATAAATAATACTGATAATCTTTAACAAGGTTTCATCCTCAACCCTAATTATAAATTTAGCTACTCATATTAATTGAAATAAAACACAATAATAAAAAACTAAACATTCAACTAGACAAATAAATAAAACTAATTGTCATGGAGGAAAACCAAAGAGGTAGCCGCGCTCTATATGTTCAGCCCCTAGCCCTAGCACTAGCCTCTATTTTCTCTCCTCTCCATTTTCATAAACTGACCAAGAGGTTTATACAAGAAAAATAGCCCCACACTATTCTCTAATCCTAATACAATCAGAATAAGGATTTTGAATTTTCAGGAGGCCCACAACAAAAATTCAATTAGTGATTGATTTCCAAAGCCCACCACGTTGACTTGTTTTCTATTGTGATACACGTGCTTGATTTTAGAATTTTCTTTCCTTGCAAACTTCATACATGTTGGATTGCATCTTGGACTTCTTATTGAATTCATGCCTAGGCTGGATGCGCTACTTCTTTGGGCTAAAGCTTTGCTTCATGGAAAGCTCTCTTCTCCTAAGTTGGCTTTATAATCGGCTTGGCCCACCTAGCATTCAACTTGTGACTTGTTCAGCCTCTCAACGTGAATAGCCTTTATTTTCCATAAAACAAATATAATATATAATTAGTCACAAAATAATATAAAAGTAAGGGGATCAGGTCAACCGGGTACTTTCTGGTTGATTCTTGCACGGTTATATTGTAGGGGATCGGACCATGCGTCGAAAGGATTAGGTTTTGGATTGGGTCCACCTGGTACTTTTTGGTTTTTTTATGCACGGTTATTTGTTAAATGATCAGTCCATGCACTAACTAGATTATGTATTGGATTAGGTCCTCTTGATACTTCGTGGTTGATTCTTGCATGGTTATTTTGTAGAGATCGGTCCATGCACTGACTAGATTATGTATTGGATTGGGTCCTCTTGGTACTTTGTGGTTGATTCTTGTACGATTGTTTTGCAAAGGATTGGACCATGCACTGATTGGATTATGTATTGGATAGGGTCCTCTTGGTACTTCATGGTTGATTCTTGCACGATTGTTTTGTAGATGATCGGACCATGAACTGACAGGATTATGAATTAGATTGGGTCCTCCTGGTACTTTGTGGTTGATTCTTGCACAGTTATTTTGTAGAAGATCAATCCATGCACTGACTAGATTATGCATTGGATTGATTCCTCCTGGTACTTTTTGGTTGATTCTTGCATGGTTGTTTTGTAGAGGATCGGACCATGCACTGATAGGATTGTGTATTGGATTGGATCCTCTTGGTACTTTTTGGTTAATTCTTGTATAGTTACGTTGTAGAGGATCGGACCATGCCCTGACAAGATTATGTATAGGATTGGGTCCTCCTAGTACCTTCTAGTTGATTCTTGCATAGTCATTTTGTAGTGGATCAGTCCATGCACTAACATGATTATGTATTGGATTGGGTCCTCCCAGTACAACGTGGTTGATTCTTGCTTGAATATTTTGTTGAGAATCAGTCCATGCAGAGATTGTATTATGTATAGGATTGGGTCCTCCTGGTACTTTCTGGTTGAATCTTGTTGGATGACTTTCTTAAGGACCATTCCATTGTGATATTCTAGAACTTGAGCTCATGAAGAAAAGCGAAAGGAAGACAAATAACATGACAATGAACATCTTTCTAATTACCGGGTCAAACATTTTGTCTATTCTAATTTGAAACCTTGGATTTGTGTTAAAAACACAAGAGCTGTTTAGACCCCAAATTAATAAATTACGCATTGGTTGATTTTACTCTAACTTAAACTAAGTGCAGAATAGAGTAAATGCGAGTGAACAAACAATAAAACTACTCTAAGCCATATTCAAAAAATCACAGCAGTAAAATGAAATCTAAAAGAGTAGGGAAGAGAAATGCAAATACAAGATAACACGCCGATATTTTATCAAAGAGGAAACTGAATAACTCGGCGAAAAACCTCTCTGCCGCCTCCAAGCGGTAAATCGATCCACTAGGCAATAAGTTGGGATACACGAATAGCAAGAGATCCTCCAAGCCTAATCTACCCAGTGCACCTAAACCCTCCAAGCTCCTACTCTAACGAGGCTTCTTGGAACCATGTCTTGTTTAACTTTCCGGATCCCGCAATGCGCTCGATTGCATCCGCCAAAGCTTGGCTTCTTCCAATGCTTCCCAGAAGCACCAAAACCTCACTTGACACTTAATATGGGTGTGGTAAGTGTTTGGGCTATCAACCACTCAAGGATTTGGAAATGGAGAGGTAGGAGTAGAGGAAACCACTATGGATGGTGTAGAGAATTGTGGGTATGATAATCTCTCACTCTCAAGGGTTTATGGCTAGGGTTTTCTCTCTAAAAATCTCTTTACTCAATATGTGGGTAATGATGGTGTATATAGTGTGTATGAGGATGTAGTGGAGCAGATATGACAGAATAGCAAAACAGACTGTTTCGTGGGTATCTCGCGGGAAGGCCTTACCTGCGAGGCACTCGTGAAAACTAGCTATCACCATCTATCTTGACTCTTTGCATTCCAATCATGTGAGCACATGCCTCACTTTGCGAGAAGGCTACTTGCGAGCTACCGGCGAAAACTTCTTTTGTCTTCAATAGTTGCCTTGAGTCTTTACACACACACTCTCTCTCACACAACCTTTACAAATAAATCCCACATGAAATACAGGGTACAAAAGATTGAACAAAATTACAATCAAATTCGGCATGAAATTAAAGCTAACATAAAAAAGTTGTAAATTACAACTTTATAATCTCCCCTTTTGGCTATTCCGTGACAAAACACCCTATAACAGACTCTAGACTTAAACGTGAGTTTAGGAACAATGGCAAAACTCACTCACACCTAAAGTAAAAGCTGTGAAGCACTTGCATGAATACACCTATATCCTGAAACACTCGCACACAAACAAAACTTTCATTAAGCTCAAGACAAGTTGAATACAAGGAACGTATAGGAGCAAGTATAATGTGATTAAGGTAAATAACAAGATATAAACTATGAAGCATAACTTTATCATACAAGAACAGTCATTAAAGAATGACTACAATGATCATTTAACTAGTAAACGATTATCCGGACACGCAATGCAATTAAGTGCAAATCAAGAATCAACTGCATGTCCAAACACACAACCAATGCAAAATACCAAAGTATTTGCATTAAGAATACAAGATCCAACAAGGGCACAAGTGTGTAGTACTCAAGATAAACTAAAAGGACTAAAAAATGCTACAAAGCAATGAGATAAACACAAAGTATTGAATATTGAACTAGAATTAAACCAAAGTACTTAAAGCTTTAAAAGAAAGCAATGTAAATAAAAGCATTTTAGAAACTATGTCAAAAGAAAGTAAACAACTAAACCACTAAAAATTAACCAATATGTCTATGTAGTGCATTTGCTACGCTATGCTCCCTCTCAAAATGTGCAACTCCCCCTTTTTGACCGGAATGGCCAAAGGAGCTAGAATTGCTCAGACTCTGAATCGAATCCTTGTGCCATAGCCATATCCTGAATCTATGATGATAATGTAGTGATTTGGCCTTGAATGTAAGCAAAATGATCCATGGTGTGTTGCACATGAGATTTGAGCATGCCATACATCTACTCTACTGTTGCAATAAGGCGATCAAGACGATCAGGTCCCCTTAGTTGTGCTTGGGAAGATGGTTGTGCAAAACTCTCTGGGGTTGAGGTGAATTTGTCAATCTCATCCTCCACGCCCCCACGTTCTGCTTCAACATTAGCCTTTGGGATTTGAGAAAAGCCAGTTTTTGATCCAGTGATGTGGGCTTGGCTCCGGGTTACCGTATGAGCACCAATGATGTTAGGACATATGTGTTTCACTTGTTAAGAACACATGTCATTCGTTATTTATTTAATTGACTAATCCTTTGACAAAACACACTTTACTTGTAATTAGGTAGAATTAGGATGAGTTTTATACTTCAAAAAAACTGTGTTTTAAGATCAAGTGTTGAAGTCATCAAGTCTGTCCAAGAAACAAGCTTAGAAGTGCTATTTATTAAAGCTTGACAGTTGGCTCGATAACTGCATCTATCGAGCTTTAAGAAGTTGTTTTGGCCCGTGGCTTGACAGCTACTCGACACCTTTAGTTGTCAAGATTTAAGAAAAATAGATTTTGAGTTCTGTTTTGATTCCAATCCGTGGATGTGTCTTTGGGTCTTCTTTTCTCCTAACCCTAGACATATAAAAGGATTATTTTAAGGACCATCAAAGTGTGGTAAGTTGCACAAGCATTGAGAAATTTTTGTTCATGCAAATTGTAACTTGAGACAAAGTTCTTGCCCTAGTTCATCTCTCTTGTGAAGAAGTCGCTGTGTCTTTGCACCGTAGGGTTTTGTAACCAAGCATCTTCTTGATCTTCATCTTGTGGATGAATTGAAGAAATTTGCAGCCAACAATCTTCTCTAGTTGGTGATTGAAGTCGCGTACTGGGATCCGCACAATTGGTTAGTCACGAACTTGGGAGTCATGCATCGAAAGGAGAAATTGTCACTACAGAACAAGTCCAATTGGGTATTGGGGTAAGGGTTCAACTGTAGGTTGGTAAGGTACTTGAGATTCCTTTACTTGTAACCGCTTGTTGTGATAATAGTAGAGTTTTGGGAGTGGTAACCTTAAATTCACCCGGTGGGATTTTTGCTGTGTAGGTTTTCCCCATTCGTAAACAAATCACCGTGTTATTTATTTTCCGTTGCATACTTTAGATTGTTGGTGATTTGTTTGTGCTACCATGCGTTTGCATGTTAATTTGATTAATTAATAAACTTGACTAATTAATAAATTAATCCATCACAAGGGGTCAATACGTTTTTGGCTTATCAAATGAAATAGTCCTTTTGCACGATGGTAATTCCGCTTGGTACCTTCAGCTTTGTCTTTGCAATGAGACCCATGATGAGAGAAGGAAATGGCAATACTGTACTTGAATTCCTTTTGGTGATGCCCTTTTTTTTTTTTTTTTTTTTTTTTTTTTTTTTCCAGTAGGTGATAGATATGACCACATATGTTGATCTCCTTATGTGTGAAGAGATCATGCAGGAAGATAGTTCTTGGTGCGGACAATGTTGTCAAGTTCATCATCGGGTAGAGATTGTGGATCATTACAAAAGCCAATGTCCTTATTTCCTAATCGAAGGGAATGGTATTCATTGACCTCTTTGTGAGAGAACCTCCGAGGAGCTCTGCCACTAGCTTAAGAGAGTCCAATCGATCATCATATTGCATGTTAATCGGCTAAGAGGGTGGACGAACTTTGAGGAATTCTTGGATTGAGTCCCTTGTGATAATGAACTTTTTCTAAATGTGATCTTCTTCCACTATGGCATTAATGAAGAATTCCTTGATAAGTTCAACATACACATTTCCACTTGTATTAAGCAGCTTTGTCCAAGTTCTCTCCTGTTGGGAAATTTAGACCCTGGTTGATAGAATTAACAAGTTTTAAACCCAAGTTGTTAATTAGATTTATTATGCATAAAACTTGTTAAAACAAACAAACATCAATATCATGTCACTAATAATGCAGTGGAAAAATAAATAAGATAAGATATGATGACCTAGGAAAACCAATGAAACCAACCAGTTTCACAATAAAAAACCTGGGGGGAAACCTTCTCGAAAAGCAATCCACTATAGTAAATAGAAGCTTCAGATCTAGTACAAAACCTTTGTCCCTAGACTCTACAATTCCCATAGATAAACTCACAGCAGAAACCTTCTACCGCTTCAGAACCTCTAAACTCTTTAATATATGAATGCCACCCTTTTAATGCATGAATCCCAGTACGTGACTAACTCCTTTGCACGAATCCCAGTACATGACTTTCTCACCAACTTAAGAAAGAAGAATGTTGGTTGCAAAGTTCTTCACTTTATCAACAATGAAGATTAAGAAGCACTTGGTTACAAAACCCTAAGGTGCAAAGACGCAGTAGCTTCTTTTTTGAGAGAATAAGGCTTCGGTCACCTTTTGCATAGGTTCTCCTTATATTCTCTTAAGTGACAACCTCTAGCATAAGCCTTATATATGTCTAGGGTTGTGAGAAAAGAAACCCTACACAAATACAAAATCATAGGGCGAAAATCATATCTGAAAATTCTGATTTTCGTAACCTTGATAGATACCTCATAGATAGTATCTGTTGAGCCTTCTTAAACCTCAATAGATAGCTATTTGTCGAGCAGCTGTCGAGCTATCTGTCCGCAGGTGTCTGCAGTTGTCGAGCTATCTGTCTAGCTTTAGTGAACACCTTTTCTTCACTTGTTTCTTGGTCCAATCTTCATGGCTTTAATACTAGATTTGAACAACATGTTCTTTGAAGTATAAAACACATCCTAGATCTACCCAATTACAAGTAAAGTGCGTTTTGTCAAAGGATTAGTCAACTACATAAAATATGTCCTTAACAATCTCTCCCTTTGGCAATTCGTGACAAAACCACAACAAACAAATGAACATATAAGAGAAGTCATAAATCACTCAACTAATACTCACTTGTTGAGTACAATAAAATATATCCTAACACAAAATCTTGAAAAACTTTGCAAGAAGAGAGTTCATGGCATGGAAGACTTTGACAACTTGTATTTTTGAAACACTTGAAACAAAACTCATTAAGGTATCTTTGTGTGAAGCAGAAATAATAGATTGCCTACAAATAAATAAGAAACATGTGTATAAAGAAAGAAAAGAAACAACACATCTTAGGATAGGTGAAGAAAACATACATCATCACATATATATCAAAGATAAGAACAATATATGTAAACATGGTCACAAGACCTAAGGTACAAGAAGAAGAAGCTAAAAGTAGCTCCTATAACAGCAAAGAGGTAAACACTCCCCCTAACAAGATGAAACACATCTCCCCCTCACAAGGGCATGTATTTCTCCCCCTAACTTGTAGAATCTTTAAAAAGAAATCACATATGACCACATTTTCTCCCCCTTTTTGTTATGATTGACAAAGGGTACAAGAAGCTAGAAAACTTTACCTGAGAAACATAAAGATGATCAAGGATGATCAAGGGGATACAAAGAATCCATATAAATGCATGAATGTAATGAAACAAGATGCTATGGATGACAAGATCAAAGAAATATGCAAAACATGTGAAAAATAATGCATGCAGAGGATCTCGATGGATCGAGAGGTGTCGAGAAGCTATTGAGCATACCTCGATGGATCGAACAGCTATCGAGAAGCCATCGAGGGGATATGAACTTTCTCGATTGATCCACCTAGCTATCAAGAGGTGTCGAGATTGCAATAAGATGCAGCAAAAGAGCTCGACAGAAAGCCAGGTGTCGAGAGGTGTCGAAGAGGTATCGAGATTGCTTAAAAATAGTTTTTCAAGAAGGGAAAACACAGATATGAATGCAATCACACATGCAACTCAACCAATGATCTAAACAACATTGTAACCTCTCAAAATCATCTCTCAATCAAGAAAAATGTCATGCATTTTGATCCAAAACACACACACACCACACACACACACACACATACTCAATAAGTCTAACCAATTTTATATTTCAAAAATAAGTTAAGACAGTTTAGTGAGCATACATTAATACATGTAAACCTTGTGATGACCAAATCACATTGCGCTTGCACAAGTGTGAAAAACATCGCAAGATTGCACAAGTGTCTCTATGTTATGAAGATTTGAGATATTAGAAAATCACTTTAACTCACACACAATCATAACTGTTTGATGGGGACTATCATCTTTGAGGTACATCCTATAACTCCCACATCTCCTAGAAAACACTTTTGCAATCATGTTTTAAAGCATTTTGTTCTTTTTGCTTTTTATTTTCTTTGCATAGTTTATTTATTTATTTTATCAAGAAAATCATGCATGAGAATACAAGAGAGAGAAAAAAAAAATACTCATTTATGTTAAGCTTTTTGACATTGCACTTTTGCTATGCCGAAGCATACAGATGTCATTGACATAGCACTTTTGCTATGCCAAAATATACAGATGTCATTGTTATGATTGGCGGGTAACAGTGGTGAGATGATTATTAATGCCTTTCTTTTAGGATTTTCTAGTCATTTCTGTCAAAAAGAGTGATACGAGTGTTAAGTACAAGAGATTACTTAATCTTACTCATCACAAATAAAGAGCCACAAAGTTTGCTTGCTTAATTGTGCATAGAGATACTCATCTAAGCTACAAAAAATACAAAGTTTAGAGAATTCTGTTTCAATGGCCATTTTAAGGTTCACAAGAACCAATGTATACATACACACACTATTTTTGTATTTTTTTGTTTTTCTCAAATTATTTTTTTTTGAAAACAAAACAAAATAAAAACTAAACAACCAAACAAAAATAGACAAACAACATGAAAGCATGAAAGAAAGATGCAAATGCATGAAGGCATGATAGAAAGGTGCAGATGCATGAAAGCATGATTCCAAAAGCAGATAAGAAATCAAGCAAAAAGAGTCCTACTTTAGATAGAAAGAATTAAAGCAGAGAAAAAACAGAAAAGAAAATGAAGTCTTAGGCTCCTTTCTCACCCATACAGCACGAATCTTTGGCTGTGAAGATGAAAAGGCACATGTCCTAGTATGTCTACTAAAGGACGTAGAAGAATTAAAATTCTCCTGAAATTGAGTTAAAAAGCTCAAAGTTTTTAATAACTCTCTAAAAGTTTCCATGACAACAGGGGTCAAGAATCACACTCAGGAAATTAATCCAATCAGAGTGTACCCGTTCTGATACCACTTGTTGGGAAATTTAGACTCCGGTTAATAGAATTAACAAGTTTTAAACCTAAGTTGTTAATTAGATTTATTATGCATAAAATTTGTTAAAACAAACAAACATCAATATCATGTCACAAATAATGTAGCAGAAAAATAAATAAGACAAGATATGATGACCTAGGAAAATCAATGAAACCAACTAGTTTCACAGTAAAAAACCTGGGGGGAAACCTTCCCAAAAAGCAAACCACTATAGTAAAGAGAAGTTTTAGATCTAGTACAAAACATTTGTCCCTAGACTTTACAATCCACGTAGATAAACTCATAATAGAAACCTTCTACCGCTTCAGAACCTCTGAACTCTTCAATAAATGAACGCCACCCTTTTGATGCATGAATCCCAGTATGTGACTAACTCCTTTGCATGAATCCCAGTACGTGGCTCACTCACCAACTTGAGAAAGAAGAATGTTGGCTGCAAAGTTCTTCACTTCATCAACAATGAAGATCAAGAATACTTGGTTACAAAACCCTAAGGCGCAAAGATGTAGTAGCTTCTTTGGATTTGCTCAAGGTTGAGTACAAACCTTTGTATTAAGTATGCCAATTGGTAAATTAATACCAAGTCTGTGAGTCGATATGCAATTTGGCCAATATCAATCTTTTTTTTTGTTTGCCCCTTTTTTCATGTTAAATTGTTGATTTTTTCCCAAACTTCAACCCTATTGATTGCAACATGGGACCCTAGACCAGTTAATTGGCACTAAACTTGTGCAATTAAATTTTAATGTCAATTAAATTCGTGGAAAATATTAAATGTTGGCTATCCAAATTAAATTGTGTACAAGAAATCTCATGATTAATTTTAAGTTGATTACAAACTTAACTAATCTGAATTTATTGTGAGAGGGTTTGGTCAATCGAAAACCCAGAAGAGCACTTTAACTAAAAATTTGTACAAACAAAAAAAAACACAACATCTTTTGACTATGTGATGACCCGATCCTTCCTTGGAAAGTTACATAGGCCTCTACCCTTAGGACCTCCACCAAAAGTCTCCTCCTCCACCATGTGGATCCTACATGTTGGTATGATCCATTACCCTAACTTGTTTTTTATGTTGCTATAATGTTAATTTAAGATTAAAGCATGCTAGTGATTATTTAAATTCCTTAAATATGTTTGAATGCTCATGATATTCTTACATGTTCATATCGTTCTCACATCTTCTTGGTTGTTCATCACATATTTGTGCATAACACTTGCTTTGATCTTAAATCCACATAAAAAAAATACAAAAACATGATTGTTTTATAATTCTCTCAAATCCTTGAATTTACGATATCACCACCCATACAAATTCACTAGAAATTTTTTTTATTCAAAATACAATGATTAATAAATGGAATTAGGGTTTATTACATGCACATACATTAAAATCAACATGCAAATTGATTGATAACATATTGGATGATATGATATGAATGTACCATAGCCTCCGAACTTAGATCAAGGGTTGATAGATCAATGCTTATCCATGTAATTTTCAATTTCTAGATTGTAACTAACAACCAATGCCATGTACTTTATCTTAGATTATATATATGACCAAAGCCAAGTAATTTTCTATGATCAATGTACATTCACTCTTAAATCAATAAAATGATGAATTTTTCAATTTTGGTTTTCTTATATATTGCAATAATTAAGTAAAAGGTGACTCCATTGTAAAACTCTTAATCTAAAGGGAAAAATATAATCAATCGAAAACCCAATAATTCAATGAAACGATAAATAATTCTGGAACCAATTAGTTAACAATAAACGAATTTTAATTTATAGTCTTATAATAGCTATGCGAAGTCATTGCAGGAAACCCCAAGATATTATTCCAACGGTGGATGAACAAACATATAGAACACTAGTTCGAAATCGTCAATTATAAATGCAAAAGCCCATCGATTTATTCCAACATAAAAAATAATAGTTATGATCGATACGAGTAGTACAAAGGCTCATATCCTTTTGTTATTATGTGGCACATTTATTCTAACATAAAAAATAGTAGTTATTATCGATACAAGTAGTATAAAGGTTCATATCCTTTTGTTATTTTGTTTCTTGTTTATCAGCATGCAAACAAGGAGGTAAAAACAGTCCTCCCTGTCAAAGTGAAGTGATCTATGATTTTGTTCCTTTCAAGTTACTTGCAAAATCCAAAATTCTGGCTTTTCTGGTTGCAAGTTGCAATAATTTGTAACCATCAAAGGAGTGTTTCAAATTCTCACAGTCAACAGATGTCAAGATTAGTGAGCTTCAGGTATGTCAAGGAACAAGCATTATTTGCTTAAAATTCAATTGTGTATATGTTAAACTCCACTTTCGGCCATCTAATTAAATTAAAGACACTTTGTCTCATGTTAGCTCTCTTCAAAGTTGATCATTCTCTCATACTTAGAGGGAAGACAATGTGGTAATAGATGCTTTATATAGAAGATCAGAGTTTTCTTTTTTGCTTTTAGTTTGGATAGAGTAGTTAGTAGTTAGTTGGAGTATGTCTTTTCCAAATTTTTTTATTTTCTAACTATAAAAAGGAAAATAGCTTTATTTGATATGAATTTAGGATTTTAAAAACAAAAAGTGGTACTTAAGAATTCTAGTGAATTTCCGATCTGAATAAGTCACACATATTAAGTCTTGCAAAACAAGCAATGTCCTTGCTTTGATATTTAAAACCAACAAACTTACTAAAAGTCACTTTTCTCAACCAAAAGAAAAAAAAAAAAAAAAAAAAAAGAAGGTAGAAAAATCACTAATTAAATGTACTGAAATTAGTGGACCTGAAATCTTTATAATCCAAACCAAACCTCTTTGAATTTATCTTATAGCTCATTATGATTTACTGATACATTTATACTGTCTGTTAAATGTAGAATTAATGTGCAATAGTAATTGGGTGTTGGGTTATTTCCAATTAATTAATTTCACAATGTCCTGTACATGTGAAATTAAGGGTCTATGGTATTTTTGTGGGTTCTAGTTAGCTCAATTGGTAAAGTCTCTGATGGTTGAATAAGAAATTTAGAGTTCAATCCCTGCCTACACCAAAAAACTAATTGGTGTTTTGGTCTGATGATAAAGAGCTATCATCAAGAGTGTGCGCCATAGGTTGAAACTCTTTAAAAACAAAAAGGTCTATGGTATTTTCTGCCCTTTATTAAAAGTTAGCATGGTTTTTTAGTAGAGTTGTAGTGTGCCTTTGTGTTAGAATCTCTTTCCCTCTCCCTTGTGTGTGTGTGTGTGTTTGTTTCTCTAAAAAAAAAAAAAGTCTATGGTATTTATCCAACTAGGCCCAAAGAACCCTTCAAGCAATGACATTAGAAATTACAAATAACAAATACATGTCATCACATTTATGATATTAATTTGAATGAAGATGCTTAACCATTTTTTATATAATGAAGATGCCTTCATGACAATGATGTTGTGCCCAACTTTTGACAATTACTTGCCAAACTTGTCCTTTTTTTTGAGAGATAATTACAACATGCTGCTAACTCCGCAGCTCGAACCTTTTTCTCCCTAAACCCTCAAGCATTTTGTACATGGAAAGGTGTCAATTCAACTATAAGGCCTTTTGCCAAACTTGTATTCAAACCTTACATATTCAGTTCTCAAGATTTTCAAAATTGACAATGATGTTGGTTGAGACCATGTGGAGAGAGAGAGAGAGAGAGAGAGAGAGAGAGAGAGAGTTGAGGTCTAATCTTAAAACTGGAAACTATGAAGAAAAAGGCAGGAAATTGTGACCAAGAGACCACTTGCAATTTCTCTCTCCTGGTTTACTCTCTTTGAATATAGCTCTGTAATATACATGTGGGTTATCATATATGATATTGATATACTGCCAAAAAAAAAAAGGATATTATTTTTTATCATGAAATGAAATAACTTTTCTCCATTCATTAACAAGTATTAAAGTCACAGACTCACTCATGCAGCTTGAAGCCTTTCCTCCCTAAACCCTCAAACACTTTGTACATGGAGAGACACCAATTCAGCTACAAGACCTCTTGCCAAACTTGTCTTCAAACCTTACATATTTAGTTCTCAAGATTTTCATAATTGACAACGATGTTGGTAGAGACCATGTGGAGAGAGAGAGAGAGAGAGAGAGAGAGAGAGAGTTGAGGTCTAATCTTAAACTGGAAACTGTGAAGAAAAGGGCAGGAAATTGTGACCAAGAGACCACTTGCAATTGAGAGAGAGAGAGAGAGAGAGAGAGAGAGAGAGAGAGAGAGAGAGAGAGAGAGTTGAGGTCTAATCTTAAAACTGGAAACTATGAAGAAAAGGGCAGGAAATTGTGACCAAGAGACCACATGCAATTTCTCTCTCCTCGTTTACTCTCTTTGAATTTAGCTCTGTAATATACATGTGGGTTATCATAAATGATATCGATATATCTGCGAAAAAAAGATATTATTTTTTTTTATCATGAAATGAAATAACTTTACTCCATTCATTAACAAGTATTAAAGTCGCAGACTCACTCATGCACGTTAGGCAACTAAAACCCAGAACATTAATCTTTAAAATGCTGTTTAGCCCAGTTCATGTAATGATCATCAACATTTTTTATCACTTAAAAATTCAAAAGTTAAACTTGCTCATGAATAAAAATTTAAAGGCCAACATTATCTTTTAACCAATAGTAATTAATATAGATTAGTTGAAAAATATGGAAACAATCCATAATGAAAAAAAAAATCATGTCCAAGTTGATAACTTGATATTTGGGTCAGATCGAGTCTAAACAAATCTGATAGATATGACCAAAATTTCTCTCACCCAAAACCCACACATTCGTGTCAAATTGGGTCTTGGGCAGGTGAATCAAGCCTTGGGCTGGGTCTCCTCCTTTTAATTTTTATTTTTTTAGGTAATTTATTATGTTTTCTTTAATTCTTGAATGTAGTTGACATAGCATGTTTCTTTTTTTAGACATCCATTTTGGGAATTTGAATCTTAATTAAAAACCAACATGGAAAATATAGGGCTATTATTATTATTATTATTATTATTATTATGTGATGTGTGAATGAATTGAATAGTGAAATATGCACTCTTTATGAGAGGAATTAGAGAGGAAAATAATAATTTTCTTTAAATATCACTTTCCTTGTCATTATGCCTTTAAGGGGGGAAAAAGGCGAAAATACACTTTTGATCCCTACATTTTAGGCCGATTCTCATTTTGGTCCCTAAATTGATTTTGCTATTAATGTAGTTCCTAAAAAAAGAAAATCAATTTTATTTTGGTCTCTACTGTCAACCTACTAATAGAAAAATCCTATGTGACAGTGCATAAATGACATGTTAGATGCTGACATAGCTAATAAAAGAATATTAAAAATACCATATCAGCATCTATGTTAGCATTTTAATAAATAAAAAAGCCACCTCAGAAAATTAAATAATAAAATAAACTTTTAAAAAAACCTTAAATCGATTTTTTTTCTTTTCATTATTAAAATAAAAAATAAAAATAAAAAAAACCTATTTTGTATAAATTTCCGATCTTGATTTTTCTTCCTCCTTTTCAATTCTAGATCCTCTCTTTCTCTTTCTCTTTCTCTTTCTCACGGTGCATGTTTGTGTTTGTATCTTTCTCTTTCTTCTTCCTTTGTTCAAGCTCTCGATCCCTTACTCTCTCTTAATCTCTAACTCTCTCTCTCTCTCTCTCTCTCTAAACCCAACTCTTTCTCCCTATTTTGTTGTTTGATTGGCGATGGTGATGTGGGTTTGATCTGGGTTTCCGTGGGGTTGTGTTTTTCCTGCTTAATCGATGATGGTTGTGTGGGTTTGATCAGGTTTTTCTGGGTTTCCGGGGCTGGGTTTGATCAACAATAGTGTTGTGGGTTTGATAAGTTTTTTATGGGTTTCCATGGGGCTGGGTTTTTCCGGTGATGGTGGTGGTGTTTGTTGCTTTGGGGAATGGGTTTGATCTGTCGGGTAGTGTTGTTGATGGCAGATTTGGGTCAAGGATGGTGAGTATGGTTTCATATTTACAAGTTATGGGTCTTGGATTTATGAACCTTGTATGGATGAATGTGAAAGAGTATTTGGTTATGGCAAATTTTCTATTAAGGTATGTTGATTTGTAATAATTATGGTGTTTTTTCTGGGCTTCTTCTGACGTGGTATTTTTAATATTATTTTATTAGCCACCTCAGCATCTAACATGCCACCTATGCACTATGTTTGCCAAGTAGAATTTTTTTGTTAGTGGGTTGATGGCAAGAAATAAAATAGAATTGATTTTCTTTTTTTAGGGACTACATTAGTAGCAAAATCAATTTAGAGACCAAAACAAAAATCGGCCCAAAATGTAAGGACCAAAAGTGTAATTTCGCCAAAAAATGACATAATTACATTTAGTCACGTTCTATACATAATTGGTTTTTTTTCATTTGAGAAACTGTTAGGACATATGTGATTCATGTTAGAAACACATGTTAACATTTTACATAATTGGCTAATCCTTTGACAAAATGCATTTTACTTGTAATTGGGTAGATCTATGATGTGTTTAATACTTCAAAAAATGAGGTTTCAAGTTCAAGTGTTAAAGCCATGCAAGTCTATCCAAAAATCAAGTGAAGAAGTACTATTCATTAAAGCTTGACAGCTAGTACCTATTGAGGCTTAAAAAGCTGTTTCAGCTCGAGGCTCGACAGCTGCTCGATAAATAGGGTATCTGTCGAGGTTTATGAAAAACAGATTTTCTGTTCTGTTTTTCATCCAATCCATGAATGTATGTTTGGGTTTTCTTTTCTCACAACTCTAAACATATATAAGGATTATTTTAAGAGCCGTCATAGGTTGAACAAGAGCATAATTGTACAAGTGTGAAGAAAAGTGTTGTTCATGCAATTTGTGACTAGAAACTTAGTTTGCCCTAGTTCATCTTGAAGAAGCTGCTGTGTTTGTACACTGTAGGGTTTTGTGACCAAGCAACTTTGTGATCTTCATTGTGTGATGAACTGAAGAACTTTGCAATCAACATCCTTCTCAAGTTGGTGATAAAGTCACGTACAGGGATTCGATCATCTTTTGGTTAGTCACGTATTGGGAGACGTGCAACACAAGGAGATATTGTCACTACAGAACAAGTCCAATTGGGTATTGGGGTAAGGGTTCAACTATAGGTTGGTATAAAGTACTGGGATTCCTTTACTTGTAATCACTTGTTGTGATAATAGTGAATTCTCGGGAATGGTGACCTTAAAATCACCCGGTAGGGTTTTTGTCTCGGAGGTTTTTCCCATTCGTAAATAAATCACCGTGTTAACTATATTTTTCGCAGCATTATACTTTAGTTGGTGATTTGTTTGTGCTAGCACGTACATTACATGTTAATTTGATTAATTAATAAACTTGGCTAATTAATCAATTAATTAATCACAAGGGGTTAATATATTATTGGCTTATCAAGTGGTATTAGAGTGGACACACTCTGATTAGGGGTTAATTTTGTTGTGTGATCCATCGACCCCTATTTGTCATGGTAGAGGAAAGTCACTCATTGTACCTGTTTTATTTGATGACACTAACTATGCATACTAGAAAGTATGCATGAGAGCTTTCTTGCAGTCTTTAGATGAGAAAGTGTGGTAAGCTATGGAGATAGGCTGGACCAAGCCGAAGGAAGCGCCTGCCGATTGGGATGATGCAAAGATCAAGGCAGAAAATTTCAACAGCTGGGCATTGAATGTTTTATTCAATACGGTCACTAATGAGGAGTTCAAGAAGATATCCTCCGCTGAAAGTGTAAAGGAAGCATGGATCATTCTCTAGACAACCTATGAGGCTATCAAGGATTCGAAGTTTCAAAGGCTCACTACTAGCTTCGAAGAAATTAAGATGGAGGAGGATGACTCATTTGATGAGTTCTATGCCAGGCTTAAGGACATAGTAAACTTAACTTTTAATCTTAGGGAAACCATTCCCAAACCCAAGATTGTGAGAAAGGTGCTCAGATCTCTACCTGAAAGATTTCATGCCAAGGTCACCACTATAGAGGAATCAAAGGATATTGACAAGATTCCTTTAACAGAGCTGGTTGGTAATTAGTAGACCTATGAGTTAGGTTTGACAAGGATTGGTAACTCAGGTAAGGGCAAGAGCATGGCATTGAACACCAAGAGCAGTGACATGGATGAGTCTTCAGACAATGAAGATTCTAAAATGAAGTCCTACATCACCAGGCAATTCAAAAAGTTCATGAAGAATGCCAATGCAAAGGGCTTCGATAAGGACCATAGGCAATCATGTTCTTCTCAATCTAAGAGCCAAGACAAAGGGAAGAAAGATGCTAGGGATGAGGATCAATACATTATTCCCTCAGGACCTAAGTGTTTCAGATGTCAAGGCTTCGGTCACATGAAACAAGAGTGCCCTACTTATCTCAAGGCCATTGGGAAGAGTAAGGCATTTGCTGCAACCTTGAGTGGCACCGAACATGAGTATGATTCCAAAAATGAAGATGATGGAATCCTAAATGCCTTCACCGCCACTTTCAATCCTACTGAGGGGATTGTAGAAGATGTGGATGAAGAAGAGGACTTGGTGGAATCAAAGTTTAAGAAGATGGATGAGCAAGATAACATCCACACTGAAGGAAAAATTCTGGTTTTGCATCTCATGCAAAACCCACAGCGGAAGCAACGAACTAGGATCTATTTCATTCATGATTGATAACGTGCACAATGTAAATTTCAGAATTTAAGAACAAGATAGCGTACCTTGGTGTGGAGAAATTCAAAACAAAGATTAGAAGCACTTGGGAACACTTTTAATCTTCACTCCAATTCCACTTTACGCCCAAGATGTGTGGTCTCTCAATCAGTTTTTCAAAGGGAGAATGAAAATGTGTCTCACACTCTCTTACACACCGTTTTTTATTTCTTTTCTTTCTCTTTTAATGAAAATTCTGTATGTTTCTCCCTTTATAACTAACTGATTATCTAATTGGGCTGGCCTATTGGGCCTTTCCAATTGGGCTTTAGTGTGTGGCTTGGAGTGGGACCAAAAGGGACCAATAAGACACTAGCTCCAATGGACCTTGGGCTTTTCCGTCAACTCTTGACAAGTCCAAAGTTACCATTAATTATATTTAATACCACTATATAAATATAATTGCACTCTAGCCCTTATTAATAAATTATATCCCAAGACTTTATTATACACGTAACCCCTTCATAAAATATTCGTAGTAACACAAAGTCATAAATGTAGACTGCCACTTTGTAAATTACTACATCTTATCCTTGAGTACCCGGTTTAATTCTTTAAAGTTATTCATTATATATTTATGAAATTCAATTTCATAAATATATACTTTAGTAATTTCTTACTAAAGTGGTTAGGCCTAACTCTCTGAATAACTGAAACCATTAAACTTATCTCAAGGGAATATTTTATATCTCCAACAAGAGACTATGAATTCTATATTGAGAATATATGTTCCATCAAGACTAAATGTGGCTGCCCAACATAATGAGGTTTTGACCGTCACTTCAGGTCTCACTCTTGATATATCAAAGCAACCTACACTTCATGATCAGGTCCATTATTCTCTCAGGATTAAGAGTTCATGCAAATAGAAGTCGTGAGATTTTTATTCATTTGACAGTCATTAGGAGAATAATAAATCTCACAGCGGTCCTGTTCAATATGTTTTAACTCTTAAAACATATCAACATATCAATTAGAAGTCTCCACTTCCATGATCAAGACAAATCATCGTAGTTGACACGTTATAGTCTTCGCAAATGAAATGCCCAATTTCATCACCGACTACGAACTATAAATTCTGAGTTTACAAAGAACTTGTGATTTACATCTTCTGTGACTTTTCACATAAATCACATACAATGTATCTCATGGACTATATGATAATGTCCCATATTCATGTTACCATTATTTTAGATAATAATAAAATAACTTTATCAAACACAATATTAAGTCATACATCATGTCATACATAATGTCATACATAATATCATACATAGTATCATACAATAGGATTTAAGGGCACGAATCCTAACACACACCACCTATGAAAAGTTATACAAGGTCTCGGAAAAGCATGAGAAGTTGTATAGGTTGGCCACCAAGAAGCTTAGTGATGTGGAGCTTGAATGAGAACAACCCTCCAGAAAGGTTAGTGAAGCCATTTAGATTATTAGATCACTGAGGCTTGAAAACAATTCCT
Organism: Castanea mollissima; assembly: GCA_014183005.1. Taxonomy (NCBI): domain Eukaryota; kingdom Viridiplantae; phylum Streptophyta; class Magnoliopsida; order Fagales; family Fagaceae; genus Castanea; species Castanea mollissima. The sequence continues at coordinate 50,100,448 of JACAVU010000005.1, read as the reverse complement.
TGGTTTAAAAGACCAAGAAGCTTGAGGCAGACTTGTTCCAAGTTAGAGCTCAGTTGGAGAGGACCTCAAGTGTAAAACTTGATGAGATGCTCAGTATACAGAAATCTGCTTCTGATCGAACCGGTTTAGGGTATGATTTCTCTTCTCCTAATATTGCTTCTTCTAGTACTATTGCTTTTGTTTCTCCTGCTAATAATATTGAATCTAAGAATAATAATGCTAAAACTGTGATAGCTAATGAGAACATAGACAAGGGTAAATCTATCTTAGGAACACCCCTTAAGCCTGCTAAGAAAGAAACCAAAAACCCTAGGGCTAAGAAGAGTAATGCTCAAAAGTCTAAAGAGAAGTAGCATCTCTGGCATCACTGTGGAGCAGTTGGACACAATTGATCTATTTGTTATAAGTGGCAAGCCACTCAATAGAGCAACAACATGGTCTCGTCTGGAAACCTGAGTCGGTTTCCATCCTCTCTTGCTCCTCTTGGAGATCTCCTCAAGGCCTTCATGTTCCTTTCTAACTTGAATAGTTGTAATTCTTTCCCTTCTCTGCTAGTTCAAGGGTTCTCCAAGAGGAAAGGTTCTTCCAAGGTGTGGAAAGAAAAAGGCTCTAAGTGATTCAGTCACTTTTTCTCTCTCTCCCCTTCTTGTTTTTGTCTTTGCATTACTTGTGTGTTTTGCTTTCTTTTTTTGAGTCAGTCTAGTGTTTACGCATTGCTTTGCTTTTCATGTTGTTGTTTTTTGTTTTCAGTTTTTGTTTTTTGTTTTCAGTTTTTTGTATTTGTTTTTTTTTTCCCTCTATTAAAATAAAAAAAATTGAAAAATCAGAAAAATACAAAAACAATGTGTTTGTGTACATTGGTACTTGTGTACCTTGAATGGCCAATGAAATAAAGTTTTTCTAAACTTTGTATCTCTTGTAGCTTAAATGAGTATCTCTATGCGCAACTAAGCAAGTGAGGTTTGTGGCTCATGTTTATGATGAGTAAGATTAAGTAGTCTCATGTACTTAACACTCGTATCATTCTTTTTGACGGGAATGACTAAAAAAATCCTAAGAGAAAGGCATAAATAATCATCTCACCATTGTTGTCTGCCAATCATGAAATGACACCTGTATGCTTCGGCATAGCAAAAATGTAATGTCAAAAGCTTAACATCATTGGGTATTTATTTTCTCTCTTTTATATGTCCATGCATGATATGCTTAATAAAAGAAAAATGTGCAAAGAAAATTAAAGCAAATAAATCAAAATGCTTTAAAATATAATTGCAAACGTGTATTCTAGGAGATGTGGGAGTTATAGGATGTACCTCGAAGGTGATAGTCTCTATCAAGTAGTTATGGTCGTGTGTGAGTTAAATTGAGTTACTCATATCTTAAATCGTCATTACATAGAGACACTTATGCAATCTTGCGATGTTTTTCACACATAATACGCAATCTTCTTTGCTACTTTTGATATATGTGCAAGTACAATGTGATTTGGTCATCACAAGGTTTACATGTGTTAATATATGCTCATTAAACTGTCTTAACTTGTTTTCAAAATATAAAATTGGTTAGACTTGTTTAGTGTGTGTGTGTTTTGGATCTAAATGCATGACATTTTTTCTTGATTGAGAGATGTTTTGAAAGATTAAAATGTTGTTTGGACCCTTAGTTGAGTAGTATGTTTGATTGCATTCATGTCTGTGTTTTTCTCTTCTTTGAAAAACAATTTTCAAGCAATCTTGACAGCTTCTCTACACCTCTTGACAGCTAGACTATCTACCGAGCTCTTCAACTTCTTTTTATTGCAATCTAGATAGCTTCTCGATAGCTCCTTAATTCATTGAGAAAGTTTATGTCTCCTCGATAGATACTAGATAGCTTTTCGATCCATCGAGCTTCTTTGCTATGGAAATCTCTGGACAGCTCCTCGATAGCTAGTGGTCTAAGTTCTATTGTAAAAACTTCAATTCTTTCACAGTGGATCTGTTTTACCTTGAGGATAGCTAGGTTAAATCCTGTCTAGGTTTTTTACCAATTTGGTTTTCCTGGGTCATCAGATCTTTGTTTTCTTTATATTTTATGCTGCTTTATTATTTATGGTTATTTGTGCTAAACCTAATCTTGAATAACAATCTTGTTAATCAACTTAGTATAATATTAGGTTAAGCATACTGTTTTAAGGGGTCTAAAAACATACAAGTTTTATGAATGATAGTGAATTCGTTGATAACGAAAGTGTAGACTTGGGCCTTTTCTTTCTCTTGGCCCATTTGGGAACCTATTTCTTGTATGCAAAATTAATTTGGGCCTCCAAATGCAAATTTTATGTTTAGGGCTATCAAAATAAATATGTGGATTTGGATGGATTTGTACATAGAAGGTCCAAATTTACATGCAAAGGGTTTGCATTTTTGTCAGTGGCGGCTCCAGGAATTTTCAATTTTCTTCAGGGTGTTCCTTAGGAAGCGTAAATTACACAATCTTATTTTTTTTTCTTAGCCTTTAGGTAATTAGGTTTGATTCAATGTTATTAATTTCATTTTGTTTCGGCCGTAACGGCTGGAAAATACTGTGCCGGTAAAAAAACCGCAACAGTAACCCACCCTATTTCACTTCAGAAAAAATTTCAAGTCATTCTGGTCTATTTTGGGAGTTTCGGTAAATACCGGCCGAAATTCAAGATTCGGCCAACATGAAGTTTGTGCTTAAAAAAAATTGTTCTTAAAACCAAAACAAATTTGTATTCTGTAAACCAAAAAAATGAAAAGAAATAAAATGAACAAAGGTACCTGTACAGCTAAAAAAATTATATTGAGAAATTTGAGACTCAACTTGAGAAGAGACATTACCGTATTGGTACTGGTAGAACACACAGAAGTTATAAATAAGGAGGAAGACAAAACGTAGATGTAAAAGTATAGATGAAGATGTGATAAAATTTAAAAGGATGAAGTGTAAATTCGAAGAGACAGAAGGCATGTGTGGTTAAGAATAAACAAGAAAAAATAATTAAAAATGAGAAGTAAGTAATATATGTTTGGTGAGGAAAAATAATATCATAATAAAAAATAATAAAAGGTTGAAAATTGTGTTGTATTGGGCAGTGTGCTTGGTTGAAGGAATCAAGCCACTGCCTAGCTAATAGTAGTTTTAATATAATTTTTTTTTTCCAGACTTTAGTTCAATTTTTTTTTTTTGAGTTTTTCCTTTTTGCTTGAAAGACCCTAATATATTGTTAAGTTGCTCAAATTATGGAGCCAAATTTAATTTTATAGGCATAAAAACAATTTAGGGTGGTCCCAAAATTTTTTTAAAGGTAAATAAATATAAAATTTTAAATTATTATATATATAAAAAAATTTCAGGTCAAGGTGGTCTGGGATCACCCTGGCCATAAGGTGGCGTCGTCGCTGGGTGAGTAATAGATCCTTCCATTTTGACTGTCCAGCTAAAAGCCCTAATAATAGTGGTGGCTCTAGGAATTTTGTTTAGGGTGTTCCTTAGAAAGCATAAATTACACAATTTTATTTCTTTTTAGCCTTTAGGTAATGAGGTTTGATTTAATGTTATTAATTCCATTCCATTCCAACTGTAACAGCCGAAAAATGTCATGCCGGTAAACAAACTGGAACAGTAACCCACCTTATTTTATTTCGAAAAAAATTTCAGGTCATTCCAGTCTATTTCTGGTATTTCAGTAAATACCGGCCGAAATTCAAGATTCAGCAGGTATGAAATTTGTGCTTTAAAAAAAAAAATTGTTCTTCAAACCAAAACTAATTCGCATTTTGTAAACCAAAAAACCTCAAAAGAAAAAAAAAAATGAACATAGGTACCTGCACTGCTAAAAAAAATCGTATTGAGAATTTGAGACTCAAAACTTGAGAAGAAGCACTGCCGCACTAATATTGGTAGAAGACACAAAAGTTATAAAGAAGGAGGAAGACAAAACGTAAATGTAAAAGTGTAGATGAAGATGTGATAAAATTGCATGCTGTAAACCAAAAAGCCTCAAAAGAAAAAAAAAAAAAGAAATGAACCAAGGTACCTGGACTACTAAAAAAAAATCGTATTAAGAAATTTGAGACTCAAAACTTGAGAAAAGGCACTACCGCACTGGTATTGGTAGAAGACACAGAAGTTACAAATAAAAAGGAAGGCAAAACGTAGATGCAAAAATGTAGATGAAGATGTGATAAAATTTAAAAGTATGAAATGTAAAAATCGAGGAGACAGAAGACATGTGTGGTTAAGAATAAACAAGAAAAAGTAATTAAAAATGAGAAGTAATATATGTTTGGTGAGGAAAAATAACACTCTAATAAAAAATAATAAAAGATTGAAAACTGTGTTGTATTGGGTAGTGTGCTTAGTCGAAAGAATCAAGTCACTATCCAGCCTGTAGTAGATTTATTATAATTTTTTTTTCATATTTTAGTTAAATTTTTTTTTGAGTTTTTTCTTTTTGCTTTCGAAGACTCTAATATATTGTTAAGTTGCTCAAATTATGGACCAAAATTTAATTTTATTAGAATAAAAAATATTCAGAGTGGTCCCAAAATTTTTTTTAAAGGTAAATAAATATAAACTTTTAAATTATTATATATAATTTGTTTTCAGGTCAAGGTGGTCCTGGGACCACTTTGGCCATAAGGTGGTGCTGCCATTGATTTTGGTCTCTTCATTTTGTAGTTATAGTTAATTTGGTCCATACATTTTGGTAATAGTCAATTTGGTTCTGATTATTTTCAACTTGCAATCAATTTGGTCCCTACCGTTAACTCACTAACAGAAAATACTTACATGGCTAATGGTGTGCACTGTTGACTTGTCTAATGTTGACATGTCTAAATTTTAAGAGAAATGATATGTCTACAATATTTTTACAACAAATCCTAAGTGACAGGTTATTACTGGTTGTTATTGTTGGGGCAAAAAAGTAATCTTAGTGTTAGGTTCAAATTTGAACCAATAATAGCTAATCACCTACAATTTGCTGTGAAAATATTATAAAAATGTTATGAACATAGCATTTCTCAAATTTTAATAATCATGTTAGTGCTCAAGATGAAAAACCAAAAAAAAAAAAGTCCGGTCAACATTTTATAAATATTATCAATTTTACCTTTTCTCTAATTTTTTATGTTTACCATTTTTTTTTTATGGTAACCAATCAAATTTTATTTTTATTTTCTCAATTTTGTTTTTTACTTTCTTGTATTTTCTTGGTAACCAAACAGTATACCTTGCAATTGTATGTCATTCATTGAAACCCACCTGTTAAAGAAAGATTCGCAGCACAAGTCAGCCATGGTCTCATAGATATTTTGCATATGGCTGCTCCTAGACAAAGCGGAGCCAATACCAATGCCTCTCCCACACTTCATGCATTGACTCGAAAGGGACTCCCTTTGTCTCTGGCAAGAAAACTGCAATGAAAATTGGTCATCTCATAGATCCAATATTTTTTTTTTTGGAGAAAAACTGAGGTCCAAATTTAAAGTAAACTGGGCTGTGATTCGTTGTGCTAGCCCATTGGAGATTCCAAAGCAGAGAGAGAGATCTGCAAACGAGGAAGAAGAACATAAGAAAGAGAAAAAAAAAACAGGAGAGAAGGCAAAATAATAATAATAAGAAGAAAGTGAGGGATTCTATGGTGTGAGATGAAGATGAGACAGACTAGATCTGTGTTAATTTTTGGTTAGTAATAAGAAAGGGCTGTAGAGATTAAAAGGAAAAAGAGAATGTATTGATTTTTCGATTAAAAAGAAACGGCTGGAAAGATTAAAAAGAGAATATAAACAAAAGAGAATAAGATTTTAATATATATTTTTTTGTTTAACCGATGATGTGAAATTTTTTAATGTCTATTTAGATTTATTATTATTTTTATTTGTCATGTAGGATTTAAGTACGTCAACAATGCACACTATTAACCATATAATCGTTAGTGAGTTAACAGTAGGGAGCAAATTGATTGAAAGTTGAAAATAATAATGACCAAATTGACTGTTACCAAAATGTAAGAACAAAATTTACTATAACCCCAAAATGTAGGAAACAAAATAGTGTTTTTGTCAAAAAAAAAAAAAAAAATTTGCAAAATGGTAATGGATCATGAGAGTTGACTTCTTGATCATATTAAAGAGAGAGTTTAATCAAAAGTCCGAATTGAATTTTAATATTTGCCAATTTTAATTTTAATTGTTTTATAATATTCTGTCAAGTGTTTTTATATTTTAAATTCATACCAATTTAAAGTCAAGTGTCTGTCCAATTATAATTTAATTTTGTCTCAATTATCTTTACATGCAAATTTATGTATCTAAAAATACTATTGCAAGAGGCTAAACCAGAAATTTTTGTGATTTTGTAGGTAGAGACTGATTTTAGATCTAGAGGTTCAGTCTTTACATGCAAATTGATTTCAGACCTAGAGGTACCTAGAGGCTACTTTGGATGAGAGTACCACGTTGATTAGATTTGCAGTGGTACAAGTTTCTCAAAAAAAAAAAAAAAAGGATTTGCAGTGGTACAAGGTTCATGTGCTAGTTGAGATCTGCAGGTAATAGCTTGAATGTTTAATGAATAATTCTAATACTCACAACTTTTGTTTTGTTGTTGGACCATGCCCAACCCATTGGAATTTGGGTCTTGGACGTGAGATGGAGTATTTGAGATTCACAATTGGTTAGATGTATTTTGGTACGAATTTATTCACTTGTTGGGCTTCCACCTAATAGGAACTTTGGATTGGATGCTCCAACAATTTGTCTAACAATGTCATGTAAGCATGTAATTTGGAAAAAGCTAGTGATATTAAACGAATTGTGATGAGAAGCATGTGAGTTGTACTCATTAATATTTACCCTGGGATGCCAAAAGTCTTTCATATGTTGATGCCAGCAAGAGTGCAATACGACCAACCGACTGCATTTCTTTCTTCTTTATTGTAGCTTGTGAGAGAGATTTGTCTAACAATGTCACCATGAGATATAAAGTTTCTTGCATTAAAATCAAATTTGAAGTGCACCTGTTAGCGAAGAAATTGAGCAAATCATCGGAATACATTGACAAATGATATGGGAAAAGCAAAGAGCAAAGAGAGAAAGCAAGAAAGAAAAATATATAACTCAATTAACCAATTGACCAATATGCAGCGCATACCGTTAGTGTGGATGATTTGTCTAAAAATGACTGCCATTTATAGTTGCCCTTGATTCTTACAATACACCTTGGCCTGCTCTCTAGGAAAGGCTTATTCTTAAGCTGTTGAAGTTTCGTCTTAATGTGGCTACTCCTTTAATTGAGTGTTCATGTTAAGGTTTCTTAAGGCTGCTCAATCAGACTCAAAAGGACTTCAAAATTCAAGAACGTATCAAATGTTAACAAGTCAACATCTGTTGTTGCAATCCCCTCTAAGAAGTAAGAACAAGGAGGAAGCAGTGACATCTTCTATTTCTGAGAATGCTGCAGTTGTGGTTCCACATGAAGCCACTCAAGGACAGCTTCCATCTGATGGCAATGGCAACCCCAGTATTGTATTAGATGTCATTTCAAGGAAATCAAAACTGAAGAGATCTTATACATCTTTTTTAATTGCAGGATCAAAGGTTGAGGCATACGTATTATATTGTACTAATGTATTTACCATTTTCTTGTGAATTTCAATTACAGTTGGTATTACGTTGCAGTTACTGGAGGAATGCTGTGAAGTTATGAAGCTAGAAAAGCTACCAAGTATTGATAACAATTGCAATCTACTAGAAGTTGCTGAATATGTTGATGAAATCTTTTGGCAAAGCTTACTTTGCCAATGAGTTTAGCAATTTAGGTATGACAAATGATATTTTATAAGGACAAAGTTTAGCAACAAACCTGATTGTAAGCTACAACCTTACTAAATAAAATAAATATTACTACATATTTTGAAAATCTAACTGTTAAATTGTATATTCTTTATGCTCTTAATACACATATCAAATTTTGTGTCAATCGAATATTATTTATTATATGACCTATAAGTTTATATTTTATTCATAATTCTAAACTACAAAAACTTGCATTTTAAACAATTTATTAATGACATAGCTATTAATTTTTAATTTTTTAGAAATTTTGCAAATATAAAGAATATAAAAAGAAGGTATAATCTAATAGTGGATTTATCAAATTTTATCTCCAATAAAAAAATATTGAGTATAATTGTAGTCTTAGATTACAATGAATTTTGTAGCTAAATATTATCCAACATGCACAATTTGGCCGCAAAGACACTATATAGGACAAAGACTAATAGCTAAACATTGTCCAATAGGCACAATTTTGCTACAAAGACCCTATAAAGAATAATCTAATCATGTTTGGTGTTAGTTTCGAGTCTTTCGACTACTTCATGTTTGGTTGACGACAACAATAATAACCACTTTGGTACTGAATAAAGCTATTCCTGTGCCTCTGGTTTCGCTGGAAGGAAAGTTCCTCGTGTCGAAGCTCTGCATTAATGTCGGTCTCCTGCATTGCAATTGCATCACTCTCATCTACAAAAATGAATGATAAAGTTAATTACATTGAGAAATCATAAGTAATAAGTTATAATGGCACAGTGTACATAAGAACAAAACTGTTAATTTAAGAAATATGAGAATTTAAAGTACATCCTATGAAACACATGAAAATAATGTTTTCTTGTATTGTGGAACAAATTAAATACATACAATGCGTGCATGTTTTTTGAGAGATAGTTTCAACCTATGGTGTATGCTCTTAAAAATTGTTTTTTATCATTACCAAGAGACCAATTGTTTTTTAGGTGTAGATTGGCGTAGATGGGAATTGAACCCTAGATTTATTATTCGATGACAAAAAACTTTATTAGTTGAGCAAGAGACTTTAAACGCTATTAACCGTGGTTAGAGAGGATTATTTATAAAGAGCCTCACACTTGCAATAGCGAAAGTTTGGTTTATTTTCCAAAATAAGTTGGCCACATAATTTGACATTGTATGGATTTACCTATACCAAAAACACCAACTGTGGAACAATCAAGGCATTTGGGCTAAAAAAGAAAAAGAAAAAAGCAAAGTCATATTTTTAACTCAACAATGTAAGAAACTTACAGGTTTGAGAAGGAACTTGCTCACGAGCTGAGATCTCAGATGAAATGGGAGCAACAATTGCAAAGACAAGACCAAGAAGAAGAAAAGCCTTTGAGTTTAAGTAAACCATTTTCCTTAACACAAGAGGATTGGAGAGAATTCACTAAGCAAACACATACTAAGGAAATTCTCTGTACCTTTGGTGGTTAAGAGCAGTGTGGCTCTCCCTATTTATAGAATTTTGAAGGGAGAGAGAGAGAGAGTTAGTTGGGGCCACCAAAAACTTGTTTGGTTTTGATGATATCTGTGAAGTGCCGACAAACAAAGTGTGAAGTAATTAAGCATTGGAGTTCAATAATTAAGCATGGTCTCAGCCAGTGCTCTCTCCCCACAACTCCACATCGTTGCCAATTTTGAAAATCTTAATAATTGAATATGATAGGAACCTATGGCTTTTACTCTCACTCTCATGGATGCTTTTAAGTAGGTGTGGTTAGGGGCAGCCGCACTTGTATGCCAGGGTGATCACAAGTCCAAATATTCTGTCTCACTCTTCTTATTTCACTATATACTCTACAAATAAAAGTTAGAAGACATAAATTTAGCATTTAATAAAATAAATGGATACGTGATATGTTTTTATTTGTGGAGTATATAATGGAGCAAAAAGATTACGGTAGAAGATTTAGACTCGAGTGGTCACAAGACTCTTGACCTGAAATTGTTTTTATATATATAATAATTTGAAATTTTATATTTGTCTATCCTTAAAAAAAAAAATTTGGAAACACCCTCAGTTTTTTTTTATGACAATAAAATTAAACTTTGCTCTATAATTTGTTCTATTTAACAATATATTGGGGCTTTCAAGCAAAAAGAAGCCCAAAAAAATAATTTTGAACTAAAATATGAAAAAATAAATTATAACATAGCAAGTCCAAATGCCCAATAGACTTCTAGTAAAAAACCAAAGACCAATCTCTTTTATTAGATCGTGTAATTTATGCCTCTTAAAGAACATCCTGAAAAAATTCCTAGAGCCGTCACTAGGTGTGGTATACTCCTTTACTTTGTTACACATATGCTAGTGATTCTAGAGTGTTAAAATATCCTCTGCTGATTTTTTTTTTTTTTGGATCTTGAATCAAGTTATTTCAGCAGAAAATATGTACTCCTACTAACTACTCAATACTCTCTCATGCTTTGCTCCCATATTATATTAATTTCAATCCAAAAAAGCAAATAAAAGCTTGGGTACTAGGAAATTTTGAAATTTATATCATGAATCCAACAACATAAAAGAAGCTCAAAGTTTTGAAATCAAAAAATAGAAATACTAGAATCCTATAGGGGCCGACTATGCCCCAAACTATGCACCACCAAAGTCATGCATATATATAAAGTGGGTTTTAGTTATTGTCACACTTTTTCAAAACATAACATCTTTGGTTTTAGTGCCGACTACTTCATGTGTCTCGACATCATGAACAGCACCTGGTCCCCGGTGACCACGATTACTACATTTGCGGTGAATAGATCTTTCCCTGTTCCTTTCTTTTAAAAGCTCAGCATTTATATTGGCCTCCTCCATTGAATCACTCTCATCTACAAAAATGAACGATAAGTTATAATGTCACTGTACTGCAAAAAAAAAAAAAAAAAAAAAAAACAACTGTCGATTTAAGAAACATAAGAGCTTAAAGTACATCCCATGAAACACACATGAAAATAATGTTTTCTTATATTGTGAAACAAATTAATACATACAATGCGTGCATGTCATAGATTAGGAAAATTAAGTACTCTCTCTGTTTGTTTTGCTGCCCCTTGTATGAGGAAATAATTGTATATTATCACTATGTTTCTGTAAATGGTGAATTTACACCTTTTTTTTTAGAGAGCTCCTAATGATTGCTCTTTATCATCAGATTAAAACATTATTTAGTTTTTAGGTGTAGATTGGTGTAGACAGGAATCGAACCCTAAATCTTTTATTTGACGACAATGGACTTTACAAAGTTGAGTAAAGAACATTACATGTTATTGACCGTGGTTAGAGAGGATTATTTTTAAATATCCTCACACAGTCACACTAGAAGTAATTCAAGTTTGGTTTATTTTGGTTTTACATATACCAAAAACACCAATTGTGGAACAATCAAGGCATTTGAGCTAAAAAAGAGAGAAATAAAATAGCAAAGTGGCATTTTTAACTCAACAAAGTAATTAAGAAACTTTACAGGTTTGAGAAGGAACTTGCTCACGGGCTGAGCTCTCAGATGAAATGAGGGCAACAACAGCAAAGAGAAGACCAAGAAGAAGAAAAGCATTTGACTTTAAGTAAGCCATTTTCCTTAACACCGGAGGATTGGAGAGAATTCACTAAGCAAACACACACTAAGACACGCTAAGGAATTTTTCTGTACCTTGGGTGGTTGAGTTAAGAGCAGTGTGGCTCTCCCTTTTTTTTATATAGAATTTTGGAGAGAGAGATAAAGAGAAAGTCGGGACCACAAAAAAATTGTTTGGTTTTGATGATATTTGTGAAGTGCCGACAATCAAACTATGAAGTAATTTAGCAATGGAGTTCAATAATTTAGATTTAGTTAGGTTGAGAGATGAGGATGGGACACCATATGCATGCTTTTCTTTAGCCAAAGGACATGACCATTTTCCCAAAAAAAAAAAAAAAAGATTGTATGATGGACACTGTTAGGACATATGTGATTTATGTTAGAAACATATGTCATCATGTATTGGCTAATTCTTTGACAAAACACATTTTACTTGTAATTGGATAGATCTAAGATGTGATTAATGTTAAGATTAGCACCCTTAAATCTTATTGTATGATGCTATGTATAACATTATGTATAATCTAATGTTATGATTAATAAAGTTGTCTTATTATTATCTAAAATAATGGTAACATGAATATTTGGACATTATCATATAGTTCATGAGATGCATAGTATGTGATTTAGTCATAGAAGATATAGATCACAAGTTTTTTGTAAACTCAGAATTTTAGTTCGTAATCGGTGATGAAATTGGACATTTCTCCTGTAAAGACTATAATATATCAACTAAGATGATTTGTCTTGATCATAGACGTTGAGACTTCTAGTTGATATGTTTTAAGAGTTAAAACATATTGAACTAGACCACTGTGAGATTTATTATTCTCCTAACAACTATCAAATGAATAATAAATCTCATAACTTTAATTTACATAAACTCTCAATCCTGAGAGGATAGTGAACCCGATCATAAAATGTAGGTTGTTTTGATATATCAGGTTTGAGATCTAATTCAACAATCAAAATCTCAGTATGTTTAATGAGTTTGGTTATTTAGAGTGTTAGGCCTGACTACTTTAGTAAAGAGTTACTGAAGTTTATATTTTATGAAATTTGATTTCATAAATATATATGAATAGTTTAAAGGATTAAATCGGATACTCAAGGATTAAGAAGTAGTAATTTTCAAAGTACTAGGTATATATTATGACTTTGTATTACTAAGAATATTTTCATGAAGGGGTTAATTGTTTAGATAATAAAGTCTTAGGATTTAATTTTATTAATAAAGCCTAGAGTGCAATCATATTTATATAATGGTATTAAATATAATTATTGATAACTTTAGGCTTGTCAAAAGTTGACAGATAAGCCCAAAGCCTATTAGAGTTAGAGCTTTATTTGTCCCTTTGGTCTTATCCCAAGCCACACACTAAAGCCCAATTGGGTTGAACCAAAATGCTAGCCTAATCAGATAATTAGTTGTTTATTTAATAAGAGATATTAAATAAAGTAACTGCCTTTTGACAATTAAAAAACGTACATACAATTAAAAGAGAAACAAGACAGTTTTCTCAATATATATTATATTCTCTCCTGAACAAGTGCGTACATAACTAATTAAGAGACCACACATCTTGGGCATCTGTGGAATTGAGGTGAAGAGTAAAGGTCTTCCCAAGTTCGATGTGCTTTTGTTTTGAATTTCACTCTATCACGGTACGCCTTTCTATTCTTTGTTTCTAAAATTCTAGATATTCCATGTTATCCCACATGAATGAACATGATACTTGTGTTGCTTCCACTATGTGTTTTGTATGAGATGCAAAACCAGTTTTCCTAACATTTAATACTTCAAGCAACAAGGTTTCAAGATTTAGTGTTAAAGTCATGCGAATCTGTCCAAGGAACAAGTGAAGAAGTTCTAGTTTTTAAATCTCGACAGCTAGTATCTATTGAGGTTTAAAAAGTTGTTTTAGCCCGATGCTCGACAGTTGCTCAATAGATAGGGTATCTATCGAGATTTATAAAAAAAAAAATTTCAGTTTTGATTTTCATCCAATCCGTGAATAGATGTTTAGGCTTTTTTTCTCACAACCCTAAACATATATGGATTATTTTAAGGGTCGTCACAGGTTGCATGGTTGCACGAGTGTGAAGCAAATAGTTGTTCATGCAATTTGTGACCAAAAACGTAATTTACCCTAGTTCTTCTTTCTCTTGAAGAAGCTACTGCGTTTGTACATCATTGGGTTTTGTGACTAAGCAGCTTTGTGATTTTCATCGTGTGATGAACGGAAGAACTTTGCAGCCAACATTTTTCTAAAGTTGGTGATTAAGTCGCATACTGGATCCACGCATCTATTGGTTAGTCACGTACTGAGAGTCGTGCATTAAAAAGGAGAGGTTGTCACTATAGAACAAGTCCAATTGGGTATTGGGATAAGAGTTCGACTGTAGGTTGGTATAAGGTACTGAGATTCTTTTACTTGTAACTGCTTGTTGTGATAATAGTGAATTCTCAAGAGTGGTGACCTCAAAATCACCCAATGAGGTTTTTGCTTTAGAGGTTTTCCCCATTCGTAAACAAATCACCATGTCAACTTTATTTTCCGTTGCATTTTATTTTAGTTGGTGATTTGTTTATGCTGCCATGTATATTTTATATATATATATATATATATATATATATATATATATATTAATCTGATTAATTAATCAACTTGACCAATTAATTGGTTAATTCATCACAAGGGGTTAATACATTCTTGGCCTATCAGACACAATGTGGCTTTTATACAAAGTCAATTATAAGATAATATATCATAGGATGTTGGGATTCTTTCCTTTTCATATTTCAAATTAAATATTAAATATAAAGTTGTGTCTAATAAATGACATATCATTTTAAATTTTAAATGACATTGTAACATGTACATATATAGTGGTTTTTTATTATTATTATTATTATTATTATTATTATTATTATTTGAGTATAGTATATACATAGTTAGATATAAGAAATACAACATTATTTCTAAAATGTGTTCTTTCCATTTTCACTTGAAATGGATCTTTTTTTTTTTAATGAATATTCTCAAAATTTATATGCTAATTAAGTTAATGGCTTTAGGTAGCATAAAGTTGTGTTTAATCAGTTAAATAGATGTGTTATGCTTGATTAAACTTTTAAAGATGATAAACCTTTGTTTTGATAATTTAGGTAATGCATTAGATGGATTTATGTTTACTTTAAAAACTATTAATTATGGCCAACAGTTTTGTACTTGAATTGGTCAGTACCTCTGGTATGTCATGACATCCGAGGTTCAAATTCTCTCTCCCCCAACTATCAAATTATCCACAATAAAATAAAATAAAAATAAAAAAACCTCCTACATGACTCTTAACATTTTACTCAAAGAGTTACAACTTAGCCAAAAACTAATTTTTAAAGGTCATAAACTTAGAAACCAAGCCAAACAAATCAATTTTGAGTTAGGATTTTAATTTCTAACCTTGTTATATTATTAAATCCTTGAACAAAATATATGACTATAATCATAAGACAAATAGTTTTTTTTTTTTCTTTTCAAAATGATAAATGGAGTTTTAAAATTAAAATAAAAGTATGATTTGTTGGGTTAAAATGAATTGACCCCTTTGCAAATTAATTAATTACCCAAGCTAATTTGTCAAATTATATGCAATAACATGGTAGCACAAACAAATCACCAATTATACTAAATGCAACGGAAATTAAATTTGACATAGGTGATTTGTATGATGGCCACAATGCGGTTTTTATACAAAGTTAATTATAAGATAATATATCATAGGATGTTGGGATTCTTTCCATTTAATATTTCAAATTAAATATTAAAAATATAAAGTTGTGTCTAATGAATGACATATCATTTTAAATTTTAAATGACATTGTAACATGTACATATATAGTGGTTTATTTATTATTATTATATTATTATTATTATTATTATATTTGAGTATAGCATATACATAGTTAGATATAAGAAATACAACATTATTTCAAAATGTGTTCTTTCCATTTTACTTGAAATGGATCTCTCTTTTTTAAATGAATATTCTCAAAATTTATGTGCTAACTAATTTTATGGCTTTAGGTAGCATAAAGTTGTGCTTAATCAATTAAACAGATGTGTTATGCTTGGTTAAACTCTTAAAGATGATAAACCTTTGTTTTGATAATTTAGGTAACGCATTAGAAGGATTTATGTTTAGTTTAAAAACTATTAAATATGGCCAACAGCTTTGAACTTGAATTGGTTGGTACCTTCTGGTATGTTATGACATCCAAGGTTCAAATTCCCTCTCCCCCAACTATCAAATTATCCACACAAAAAAAAAAACTCCTACATGACTTTTAACATCTTAGTCAAAGAGTTACAACTTAGCCAAAAACTAATTTTTAAAGGTCATAAACTTAGAAACCAAGCCAAATGAATCAATTTTTAGTTGGGGTTTTAATTTCTAACCTTGTTATATTATTAAATCCTTGAACAAAATTTATGAATATAATCATAAGATAAATAGTTTTTTTTTTTTTTCTTTTCAAAATGATAAATGGAGTTTTAAAATTAAAATAAAAGTATGATTTGTTGGGTTAAAATGAATTTACCCCTTTGCAAATTATTTAATTACCCAAGTTAATTAATTAGTCAAATTATATGCAATAGCGTGGTAGCACAAATAAATCACCAATTATACTAAATTCAGCAGAAATTAAATTTGACATAGGTGATTTGTTTAGGAATGAGGAAAACCACTATTATCAATCACAAGCGGTTACAAGTATAAGGAATCTCAGTACCCAATACCAACCTACAGTTGAACCCTTGCCCCAATACCCAATTGGACTTGTATTGTTGCGGCAATCTCTCCATTCAATGCATAAATCCTAGTATGTCACTAACCAATGATGCACAGATCCCAGTACGTGACTAACACACCAACTTGAGGAAGATTTTGGCTGCAAAATTCTTCAGTTCATCAACAATAAAGATCAAGAAACTCCTTGGTCACAAAACCCTTGGCGTAAAGACACAATACCTTTTATAGAGAATATGATGAACTAGAGCAATTTCTGCCTCCGGTCACACAATGCATGTATTATTCTTTTGCATCACCTTGTGACGACCCTTAAAATAATCTTTATATATGTCTAGGGTTGTGAGAAAAGAAACCCTACACAAATACTCAAGGATATGCGTGTAATCAGATCTGAAAAATCTGATTTCATAATTCTCAACAAATATAGCTTGTGTTGAGCTTCTGTCGAGCATCAACATTAAATCTCGATAGAAAGGATTCTGTCGAGACTTCTGTCAACCTTTAATGAACAACACTTCCTTCACTTGTTTCTTGGTCAGATTTGTATGGCTTTGATACTTAACCTAAACACTTTTTTCTTAAATTACTAAAACTATCCTAGATCTACCCAATTACAAGTAAAATGCATTTTGTTAAAAGATTAACCAATTACATCAAATATGTCCCTGATAATCTCTCCATTTGGCAATATGTGACAAAACCACAACAAACAAATGAATCATGAGAGAAGTCTTAAATCACTAAACTCATAATCACTTGTTGAATTACAAAACAAATCTAACCCTAACATAAACTCTTGAAAAACTTTGCTAGAAAAGAGTTCATGACATGGTAGACTTTCACAACCTGTCTTTTTGAAGCACTTAAACAAAACTTATCAAGGCATCATGTGTGAAACAAAAATAAAGATTGCATACATAAAGATACATGTGTATAAAGAGAGAAAAGAAACAACAAATGTAGAGATAGGTAAAGAAAAACATACATCATCTTCATCATATATATATATATATGAAAAGTAAAGTACAATGTATGTCAATATATGGTCACAAGACCAGTATACAATGTATCCCTTAAAAAGTATACACACTCCCCCTATTAAAAATATGTCTTATACTAACTCTCCACTTAGGTACAAGACTACTCTTAAACCAAAAATACTCTCCCCTGTTGTCACAAATGACAAAGGGCAAGTCACTATCGGCAAGCAATGCGATCGACGCGGGTGTTCATCTGATACGTCTCATTAGTGAGATAGTCAAGACAAGCATCCATCCTTGAAGCTGCACCATGATGGCTTCCAGGGTCACACCAGTTGTCGAGGAAGAAGGAGCAATGGTGGAAGGAGTCGAGGAAGAGGGAGCCATAGGAGCTACAAGATCGTTTGTCTTCATCCATGGCCGCTTTTGTCGAAATTGAGCCTTGCTCCACTGAACAAAACCACAGCTGATGGCACCCTTGGTGGTGAAGAAAGGAGAGTCAAGAATGGGGATGTGAAAGTGTTAGAGGATACGCGTGATAGCTGAAGGGGAGATGAGCTTATCACGTGTAGTCGTATCCTCTACACATCTAAAATAGATGTGATGAAGTGAGAAGGGAAGTCTATAAAGAGGTCCTCTAAAAGAGAAACAAGAAAGCGAGATCAAGGCTCAATGATAGAGTTATAGTGAGGCAAAGGAGTAAGAGTAAATGTCATTACCATGTTAAGGAATCTCAGCCCTTTAGCAAAGCCCAAGTAACGGGTGTTTAGCTTACCACCCCATGTAGAAGGAGTCTCATAGAAGTCTGAGAGAAGCTCGTCTCTGGACACAGTCCAATGACGCTCATAGCCGAAGTAGTCAAGATGCGCTACCCTCAGAATGTGTAGTACCTTGGATATAAGATCCAGGGTAACTACGATACGTGTACCTCAGAATGTAGTAGTAAATTGAGGTATAGAGGTATCAATGCCATGTATATTGGAGTAAAACTCCTGTATAAACATCATGGGACACCTTAAGGGACTCTCAAGAAGAGATTCCTAGCCCCGAGTCTAAATGACAGTGGGGAGAGAAGTGTCAGTAAAATCTAACAAGATAACCTAGCACTCTGGATGAAAGCCATGTTTTTGGAAGCTCTCTAAGAAGTCCTTTCGGGCTTTCACATCATAGAACCAAATGTGGAGGGGAGGAACAGGGTCAAAGAAAGAAGACCTAGAACCTTGAAGAGGATTCCGAGCCGAAGTGGATTTATGGGCTTTGGGTGCCATAATGCAGTTTATTTGAGAGAGAGAGAGAGTAGAACACATCACAACCAGAAACAAAGAATAGAAAAGAAAGAACGTATGCATGAAAAATGCATGAACATGTGACGTGTAAAAGTTAAAAGCATCATGGGCATAAACCCAATCCAAACCTACCAACACACAATCAACAATAATCAATCACTCATCTAAAATGCATGAAACATTGTTTTAATGCATTGGGAATGCAATGCATAAGCATATAACACTAAATCAACAACACCCAACCCAAAAATTTCACAAAAATCTTAAAACCCCCAAAAAATTTCAAAAACACCAAAACCTAGGTCTAAAATGCATGAATGCATGTAAATGAAGAGATTAAGAACTCTTACCAAGTGATTGAGGCTTGATTTAGGCCGAAAATCACATGGGTAGAGAGATTTTAGTGAGAGACGAGCGTTTGGGGTGAGAGATAAGTGAAATCTGTCGAGAGAGAATGAGAAAAGTGAATCTGAAATGCCTCAGCTATATATAGAAAACGCATCTTGATGGATCGAAGATTCTATCAAGGATCTGTCGAGCACTAAATCTGGACAGAAATGAATTTGTCGAGGTGTTGTGGAGGATCTATCAATGGCAAAAGAAAGAGCTCGAGTCAAGAATCTATCGAACAGACAAAGAGCAAAGAATTTTGGCTTGACAGATCGAAGAAGCTGTCTAGATTCTATCAAGAAGAAACCCAAAAATCTCAATGGATCAAGAATCTGTCGAGAATCTATCGGGCAGACAGAGAGCTCCAAAATTTTCTTCGATGGATCAAGGATCTGTCGAGGTTTCTATCGAGGCTAAAGAAAGAAAGCTCAATAGAAATGAATCTGTTGAGAAGCTGTCAAGTTTGACGAAAGAAATTTTTTTCAAGATGGGAAAAATACAAAAATATGAATGCAACAAGCAAGCAACTCAAACAAAGATCCAAGTAACATGTTATGCTCCCAAAACATCTCTCAACATTTATGCAAAGCATTCATAGATCCAAAACACATACACACACTAAACAAATCTAACCAATTTTATATTTCAAAAACAAGTTAAGATAATTTAGTGAGCATATATTAACACATATATTCCTTATGATGGCCAAATTACATTGTACCTGCACATGTATCAAAAGTAGAAAAGAGTTTGTGTGCTGTGTGTGAAAACATATGTCCCTAACATGTGTCCTAAACATTGTCAAATGATTAGACAATTACATCAAATATGTCCCTAACATGATTTCCAAAGTTTCAGATATATATATTTTATCCTAGATTAGGCTTGTGAGCACCCTAAGGCATTACTCATCAATGCCTTAATGGCTACCAATTGCTTGACTCTCTTAGGTGTTGCTCGATGTGTGTCCATTCTATACATCGGCTTGAGAATACACCACTAACTTAGAGGTTATGGTGGAGAAAGAAGTCGTTACCTAATTATATATAATTAAGTGTAGAAACCAACTTAGACATCTATGCATAGGTCTAACTAAAATAGACCTAAGTTTTGAAATGGCGTAAATGCACTTTTAGTCCCTACATTTTGACTCGATTTCTATTTTATTTTTACTATTTTTAGTCTCTAAACCAATTAACGCGTAACATTTAAGCCTTTGTCGTCACCCAACTAACAGAAAATGCTGATGTGGGTGACGGAGGAATTAAAATATTATAAAAAATGCCACATCACCCATGCCACGTCAGCATACAAATTTAAAAAATTAATTTATTAATTTTAACTAAATAAAAAATTAAAAACAGAATTAAAAACTAAAATTCACGTGAATTAAGATCTAAAAGTTTATTGAACAAGAACAGCAAGAACCCCAACCCAGATCTAAATGTTTCTTTATCTCTCAATTTGGACTCACAGGTAAGCAAAAAATATAAATTCATAAATCCCACTCTCTCGTGCAAACCACTCTCAATCTCAATCTCACTCCTCATCATCATTCTTCCTTTGTTTTATGTAGTATCATGACAGAGAAACAAAGATTCCCCTAATCAAAAATTAGAGAAAAAGAAAGAAAGAAAAAATTTTCTTTGCCAAACCCAAAAGGTCCCCTTTGGTTGCTGAACTAGGAAGTGGTGTTCTCGAAGGAGAGATCATAGAGTGCACGCGCCGCCGGATCAGAGAGCGTCGCCTACGCGTTGTGAATCTCTATGAAATCTCTACCGTCCGATTCAGAGTCTGACTCGATTTCCACCTTGTCTTCAGCTTGGAGGTGGTGGTGTTGTTGGATCATGGCGTCCAGATGGTACATCTTGGCCAGGCTCCGGTACGCCGACTTGATCTCCATCAATGAAGCCGTTCGCTCCACTTTGAGCACCTAATACAAACTCGCTAGATGCACCATCGCCGGTGAGGTATACGGCCTCGCCTTTGTCGCCGTGGCAGCGTACGCCTTGACTAACCGTTTGGAAGGAGTTCAGAGTTAAATTTTTTGGGTTTTTTTTGTGTTTGTTTCCTAAGAAAATATAGGTTTATGGGTTTGTTGGAGATTGGTTTTTTTACTGGGTTTATGGGTTTGATTTACTGGCTTATTAGTTATTCAATTATGGACTTTGTGAAAATCATGTGGATTAGTGATTTGCTGGAGAATTTGGTGTTGAATGGATGTTTGTTGTTGTTGTTGTTGTTTTTTTTTTTTTTTTGTAATTTCTGGGTTGGGGTTCTTGGTGTTCTTGTTCAATAAACTTTTAGATCTTAATTCATGTGAATTTTAGTTTTTAGTTCTGTTTTTAATTTTTTACTTAGTTAAAATTAATAAATTAATTAAATTAAATTTGTATGCTGACGTGGCATTGGTGATGTGGCATTTTTTATAATATTTTAATTCCTCCGTCAGCCACGTCAATATTTTCTGTTAGTTGGGTGACGACAATGACTTAAATGTCACGCGTTAATTGGTTTAGGAACTAAAAGTGGTAAAAATAAAATGTAGGGACCAAAATAGAAATCAAGTCAAAATGTAGGGACTAAAAGTACATTTATACCTTTTGAAATTAGGATAATAGTTAAGTCCACCGGATCCAAGGATTAGCCTCCATTCATATCAGTTAGGCCTAGTTCAAATAAAGATCTAACTAAACTAGATCTCTCCTAGAACATGCATGGGGATCATAGAATCTAATTCATGCATATAGGCCACACAGATCATACACTAGGTGTTTATTGACCTAGCTTTAAGGGGTGTTTGGTATGTCGTGATTTTATATTATACTGTAATATTATATTATTGTAATCTTACATTAATGTAATCTCAATACAAGAATACAACATTATATTGTTTAGGAATGTAATAAGATTAAGATAATGTGATATATTTTGTAATTTTAGATTATATATGGTAATGTTAGAAAAAATAAATAAACTAAAAACTTTAATGTCACATTAATTATCGTAATATGCATCACATCAAGGACATATCACAGGAAACCAAACGCTCCCTAAGTTTGAAAATTTGGATTTTTATTCAAAAAGGAAGGTAGTTGTGCTGCAATTATTAACTCAAAAGAAAATAAAAATTGTTTGCAACTAGTGAGCATGCATAAGCATATATATAGAAGTTTGTGTGCATATTTTCAACACATTCAATTAAAATAAATAAAAGAAAAAAAAACTCAAAGATAAAACTTGAATAACACAAAAATAATTAAGTTTATAATCTGGCTCTACTAGTTTAATAATTAATTCCACATAAGAAGGGAAAAAAGGGGCACATACATGTTAATCATTAAACATGGAATAATGTTAAACTAGGTGCGCTTAATTAGATTAGATTTTTGTTGAAAACTTATT
The DNA here is from genome assembly GCA_014183005.1 of Castanea mollissima. Lineage (NCBI taxonomy): Eukaryota > Viridiplantae > Streptophyta > Magnoliopsida > Fagales > Fagaceae > Castanea > Castanea mollissima. The sequence continues at coordinate 50,078,126 of JACAVU010000005.1, read as the reverse complement.
TGTTTATTTGCAGAAAGCTAACAAAATTATTGTTGTACTAAAAAAAAAAAGATTTTTAAAAAGTTTTTTATAAGCAAATAAGCTAAAAATTCAAAAGAAAAAAACTGTGCAAAGATATATACAATTTTAAGAATAAAATATAAAATACTAGGTAAAAAAATTATATAATTAGGAAGAAACACTATAATGAACTTATGAAAAAGATTTTCAATTTTAATTGTAGATCTAACACTAAAAACATTTATATTTAAGATTTATTTTTTCAAGTAGAATAGTAATTTCACCAGTATTTTCATTTATAATATAAAAAATTAAACATCATTTTAGTATATATTCTTAAGCTTGTTTCTTATATACGAGATTTTTATACATCATTTAGTTAACTTCTAATTTACTTGTTCTACCAAGCTTTGCATGCAGTTTTAAAGAGAAAATTCCCTAATAGGGTGATCATCACATGGAAAACAGTGTTATAGTTTAATACGTACGAACTAGCAGTAGGCTAGAGTGATATATGGTATGGTGGTTAAAATTAATTCATATATATTAACAGTATAAAAAATCTCAAATATTTAAAATTGATGAATAAAATAGCTAATAAAAAAAACATCCTTGAATTATATGATAAAAGCCTATTGCTAATTAAAACCCGACCTATTTTTTTTAGTTATCAAAATTAAAGTACGGTAGACCATTAAAATATGTAATTTTTTAATATTTTAAAAATAAGATTCCGATTCAAGTAATAATTTAAACTTCTTCAAATTTAAGTATTAATGCTTCAATTATAATAAAACTAGCTTGTAACCTATATTTACGCATGAACATGTTCAATTATAGCAGTATTATTAATGTTATATATATATATATATATATATATGTGTGTGTGTGGGTTAAGTTCAAGTTACAACTAATGTAACTCTAAGCAATGTTACATCACCTAATAATTTGTTATTGAATTCGTATTTTGGAAATCTTACCGTTGGATCATATGTTCTATATGTTTTTAACATGCATGCCAATTTTTGTGTTAATCGAATGTTATTTTCCATTTCATCCATAAATACATGTTTTATGTATTACTTTAAACTACAAAAACTTAAATTTAAACAATTGATTGATAATATGGCTATTGATATTCGATCACTTTAAAATTTTGCAAGCATGTAGAATATATGAAGAGAATGTAATCCAATAATAGATTTGTTGAAATTGACGTCCTTTTAAAAAATAATGTGTGATGTAACATTACTTAGAGTTACACCAAGTATAACTTGAACCTAAACCTATATATATAGGGGTAAAAAACATAAAAACAAATGAACTACTCAAGTGTTCTTGATCTACACAATTAATTTAAGACAGGTGAGAGATGGAAATCTACAATGAGAGAACTAAACAACTAATCAAGGATGAAAATGATTGAATCACTACTTATATATATATATATATATAATATATATATAATATATATATATATATATGGAAAGGGTTTTCCCTTACAATGATCAAAGGGATGACCACTTGTGGAAACTCTTCTCACTTTCTCTATCTAGTTCCTCTCTCAATTTTTCTAAACCCCCTACCTTGTTACCCGTCTCCCCCTTTTAGAGCCCACCTCCTCCTCCTTCAACTGGCTTGCCCTTTAATTTGATTTTGGGGAGATATTTGTCCCATCAGCACATTTTCCTGCCATTTCTAGATCATAAAGGTAGATTTTGGGGGTGTCCTCCCTGTTCAGGCCAATCAATCAACATTTAATACGACTGACATTAGGTAAGAGAAGTTTTAAATGCAGAGGTGACTATTGCAGTGAGTTCTCTATTTTTCTCGATGTGTTCCCATGGTGATCAGATGGAGAGAAAATTCTTCGGCAACACAGGTGGGCACTCCTCAATCGGATCGCACTTCCTCTTAAACACGGGCTTCTCGGATCTTCTCAGCATTGTCCTCAAAAGGCTTCTTCCCAACAGTGGGCTCCCTTTGTACCTCATCAGTATTTAGGTTGGGCCCTTATTACAGAGGGGATTTCTTGGTTTTCCTTCCTCGGGCTAAGGTCTTCAGGGTGGGCTCAAGTCCACTCCCCCACAATATCCATTTGATATTCACATAGATAACATAACATATTCAAGAATAAAATGGAGCGAAGGAAAAAGGAAAAAATACCTTAGAGTTTTTCCAAGAAGTAATGAAATGTAGATCTAACTTTGAATCTGAAGCACAACTATCAAATGAAGATATAAGGTTTGAAGTAGATTGTCATAAATTAGAAGTATATAATAGCATTTTTGTTATTATTTAAAGAACTGTTACACTAGTTCATTTTCTTATGTGACACATATATAAACAATGAATGAGAAATAAAGATAGATATTAACAATGAATGGGACACACATTTTTGTAGGGTTCTCATCTTAAGAATAGTTGGGTAATAAGTATATTGTACTGAGATTGAAGCAATGTCATTATTGTGGTACACCAAAATTAAGAAAGTTCAATTGGACACTTGGTGCATTAGACTCCAATTGAAAGTCAATTTGGATGTAAATTGATTTTTCTAAAAGCACTTGGCTTTATATGTGTGTGTGTGTGAAAGTACCACTATAATTGAACATGTCCATGCATAAATACATATGTAAAGATGCATATGGATTACGGGTTATATGGCACTTGGGAATTGGCTTGAGTTTCTAAGCCATCCTCGTTTCCCCTACATGGCTAGGCCTCTCCATCATGGAAGGTGAGTACAGTTGGCGTCCTCCGCTCCACTCATCATAGTTTGAACACTATTTTTAACAAAAATGAATTAAAATTAAATGGGTAACTACAGTGTTACAATGCATTTAAAAACTTTGATTTTAAAAATATAAGAGCTTGAAGTATTCACATGAAAATCCCTTATTTTTTAAACAAATATAAAAGTGTATTTTCATTTTGCATGTTTAATCTGTAAGGATTAGGAAAATGAGGGAGTCTCTTTCTTGGATTTTTTTTTAATTTTTATTTGGCTTTCTTTGTCCCATTGTTAGTGGAGTGGAAACGTAATATTGACCATGATTGCAAGGATTTTTGGCAGAGCCGCCTCACACTCACACATGCAACTATATATCCAAAATTTGGTGCATATATTTTCCGCAATAAGTTGGCCACGTAATTTAATATCGCTTGGTATTTAAAGGCATTAGGTGGGTGCACTTAACGTAAACCTAATACGTACACCAATTGCAGAAGCTGACAGACATTTGAGCTAAATATACATAAAATAGAAAAGGCACGTACTTAGCCCAACAAAGAAAGAAACATACGGGTTTGAAAATGCTGGTCGCAAAGTAGAATATATGGGGCTCTCGTGAAGGCAGTGATTATATGGAGGAAAATTTTAGAAGGATTAGACTGGCCTAAATGTTCAAAAGACCCTTCTATTTATAGAAATATTTAGTATTTACCCCGGCTCATGAGTCATAACCCTAGAAAGGGTTGTGTGTCCCTCAAGGGTCATATTTCTTCACCAAACTATATAATTGTATGTGAATCAAATCATCTTTTATTGGGTACAATTGAGTACATAAGGATGCATCATATTATAGTGTGATCATCATTCTCTATATATTTACTTATTCCATTTGACCACACCATATATAATTCTTATGTGATTTGTTATAGTCAACATGATACCATGGCTTCAATATTTGATCTCATTATAACTCTCATTTGTGATAAAACACATATTGAACTCAATGGATGACTTCTCTATGTGTGTTCACGTCAGTCCCAAAATTGACTACTTTCGTTACGGATGACTTCCAATTCTCTCTCTTTCAAGAATATGGAATTGGTTAATAACCAATGGTTATTAATAAACGGAAAAAAAATGTAAAGATCACAAAAAAATTCATAACTTTTGTCATGTAGTGACTTATAATTGGCACGTGAAGGTAAAGGAAAAGATCCACAACTTCACTAGTCACAACTAGCCGCGCGACAAGTTGCAGCAAAAATTGCTAACTTTTTTGTGGTCTTATTATTATCGAAACGGAATCATAGCCAAAAATATAGCCCATACCCTCTACTACAGCTGACAATTTGAACATCACTACTTTTGTGTGCTAACCTAGCTATGCTACAATTTACATCAAGTACTTCCTTCACTAGTATTAAAAAAATAATAATAATAATAAAAATAAAACAAAACAAAAACAGATGGACAAACAGGTCTCTAGCCGCGTTTTTGTGTCGTCGTTTTCAAAAAACATTGCTAATTTAAGGGTTTTCGAATATAGAGCCATTACGGCATTCAGAAAGAGCTGCAATAGGTCCAACCAAAAAAGAAAACATAAAACAAAAAAATTAGAGCTATTACAGCGCTTGATTTTGAGAGAACTACTAATGAGAGAGGGACTCTACGTCTCAGACCCAGTCCAAGTCTGAAACTTTGGAGTTCAAGGCTTCTTCAACAACCACCAAACGCTATTTATTTCATTTCTCACGAGGCTTCTCTTCGTCATGAACTAATTAAGCTTAATGATTCCCAAAAAAAATGGCCTGTAAATATCATATTAAGTTTTGTTTTGTTTATTTTTGGCTTCGTTACATAAATACTAACTTCAATTGTAAAACATTCAGTGCCTCATCCTCCGCTGCTGATCCTAGCTATACGAGTCACATTTTCCAACACAAATAATTTTTTAAAGTCCATCTTGGTTGAGGACTATTATCTACTCTACTTTCTCGGTTTGTACTTTGTAATGGTAATTTTTTTTAATAAAAAATTTGGACATATAAATATTTGTAAGGCGTGAAGTTATAATATTTGGCATTTAAAAATTTGGATAAATATTTTTTTTCTTTTTCTTTGTACATCAATCTTGTAAAGTTTAGACCCTTTAACACAATATGTTTAACTTAATATTAAGCTAAGTTGATTAACAAGTTTGTTAATTTAAAACTAAGTTAAACAAATATGTGTAAAACAAATATAATGCAGAAAGTGAAGAACACAAAAATTTGATGACCCAGGAAAACTAAACCGGTAAAAAACCTGGAGAGGATTTAACTTAGCTATCTTTAAGGTAAAACAGATTCACTATGAAAGAATTGAAATTTGTACAATAGAACTTAGACCACTAACATCATATTGTTACCTTGAGTAGAAAACTTACTACTACAACCACGTGACAACTCTGAGTCCACATACTACTTCTTTCTTGATCCACTACAACCATAAGTTCTCTTAATTATGACTTTGAGACTCCACTCAAAGATTTCAAATCTTTGTTAAATTCTTTATGCAGCAACTGAAGCGATCACCAAGCTCTTGACATCAATCTTGATTTTGATAACCCTAAGTGTGTATGAAGGTAAACATCTCTAGATCTCACAAAAAGATTTAACACACAGCATATCAAAAAGCCTATAAAACGTAATTAGGGTTTTTCCTTTTATATGTGAAGTAAAACATAAAACCCTACACGTCAAACAGGCTTGGGCTAAGTTGGAAATTTTGTAGAAAATTAATTTTGCACGATTCTCGATCGATTGAATCTAGTTTTCGATTGATCGAGCCTTGCAGAATTTGTCTACTAATTTCTACAATCACTTGATTCCAACTTTACGACAAAATATACTTTGAGCAAGCCTAAACCTAGACTCTATGTTTTGATCTTGGTTTACCAACACATTACACATTGAAGTTCTAATACATTAGTCTCTAATGCCCTAAACATAATTCAACCCAACTACTATCTATTAGTTGCTAGTATAGGCAACAACCATGACTAAATTAACCTATATATTCGTGAAACACTCAACAAACACATAAACGCATGTGTAGAAAATACAAGTAAACCAAAATAAATTCTTGATTTCACAAAACATAAAATAAAAGACATATACCATGAATAACCTCATAATATAAATCAATAACCAATGTACCATATACCATATGTGAAACAAGAAACAATAAAAGAAGCATAGCATAAAGCATAGTGTCTCCCCCTAATATATACAACTCATAAAAAGAAAATACATTATCACCAAAACAAATACATCATGAGCCAAAATCAAATGAAATACATAAGAAGAGCTCCTAGATACAATCTAACAAAAACTCCCCCCATCTCCATGCACAACACAATATGTACTCCCCCTTTTTGTGACGAATTGCCAAAGGGAAATCAAGACTCATCATCAAAAGGAGGTGTGGGAGTAGACTGCCGAGCACCAACCAAATTAGCACACAAAGCCTGAAGCTCCGTGAGCACATCCAACAAAATTTGTCCATGCGCCCCCTGAACAGTCATGACTGTATCCAACATACTCCGAATAAAGGAATCACTCGAAGAAGAAGGTCGAGGATCAAAATCGGTGGTAGGACCAACAAACTCCTTAGCAGTAGGATCGCCAGAAGAAGGAGGCCTAGATGCATCACCTGTGGAAGACTCGACTCTAGGGCATTTAGAGCTAGCTTTCATTTGAGCTACTTTTTGCCTAAGGAAGGTGACACTTGAGGGAGCAATAATATGCATAGGCTCGGATGCAGGAAAGTCCTCTAAACCTAAGTCTAACGAAATCCTATGAATAAAAATCGAAAAGAAATGACCCTGAGATTTCGCACTACTCCTATGAACCTCAACTAAAGAGCTAATAAAGAGAGAAGGAAAACTAATATGAGCATTAGTGACGAGAGCGTACAAAAATGCACATCTCTCGAGAGGAATAGTGTATAAGTGAGAGATAGGCCAAATGGAATGACAAGAAATTTGAAAAAACAGAAAATTGAGCTCAGTAAGCTCATGGGAGGTGATCCGAGGATCAGTACCCCATCTAATGGAAGTATCGGTGAGTAATGACATAATGTCATCAAGCGAAAGGGTCTCAGTGTAACGGTATATAGGCTGTCGTACCAAAGGTACACCAAGAGCAAAGGCCACTACCTAGGGTGTAATGACATACTTTTCACCCCTTATCTAAATCCTCACAATGTGAGTGTTGAAATCATCAGAGTGGACAAAGAGGTTCAAATAGAACTCTCTAATCAAGGCAGCTGGAGGAGGATGCTCTACATCTAAGAGAGGTAACCAACCCCTATGCTCAAAGTTCCTACGAATCTCTAGATCTAACTCATCTAGAATGACCTTACACTCAGCCTAAACCGACCTATAAATGTTAAGCTTCTCATAGGTTTCTTGGTTTTTTCTCGGTTCTAAACCTATCACTCTCAAAACATGGGTAAATGTGGTGGTGGTTTTCTTATTTGCTCTAGTTTTCCTAACCATGTTGCCAAGAGATTAGGGGAAAAAAAAAGAAAAAAAAAAAAAAAAAAGGAAAACGGAAACAAGAAAGAAACACAAGGACAAACTGCATTAGAGAGGATTAGAGTACAAAAATCTCAATAAATAACAATCTATATGATGCATGTAATGAATGCACATATGATGCATGCTCTAATGCATTGAAATTTGTTCAATTTTACTTCATAAACAATCAATTGACTTGAACACAAAGTTTTAGAGCAAAAACCCCAATTTTGAAAAAACCCTTTTTCAAAAATTAAACCAAATTGATCAATTAATCATTACACTAATTAGAAAACATCATATAATGACATAATCAATCAATAACACGACTCAATTTTATCAATTTTAGCCCAATTGAACAAAATCCCAAATTTCACAAAGTTTCAAGCCCTAGAAATTTCAATTGTTCTTAAAACATCAAATTAACTAAATTAATGCGTGGGAATCATGTGAACAACATCTACCAACAAAAACCCAGTGAACAATATTGATTAAAAAACAACTGAAATTATCACAAATTCAAAAAATGTTATGTTCGAAATTTTCAATGAAAATGCATGTAAAATGTGATGTTAATGAAAAAGAAAAGGTAAAAAGGACTTACTAGTTCTTGAAGGCAAAAAACCTTGAAAGATTTTAGGAAGAAAATGACAAAAAATTGCTTTAGATTGGATTAGTCGAGAAAAATAGTGTGAAGAGTGTTTGAAAAAGTTTGAATAGTATGAAGAACACGTGAGAGAACTCTTTTTTTAAAACACTCACTAACCGATATTCGATCAGTCAAAAATTAGCTTCGATCAATTGAAAATTAAATTCGATCAACCGAGTATCGATCGAGCACTGATCGAGTCAGGCAAATTCAAACCTAAACTTTTAACGCATTTTCGATCAATCGAAAATAGATTCGATCGATCGAAAATCTGGATTTTTGAAAATTTTGAAAAACAATGCAAGATTTAAGACAAATTACTCAGACCATTTTATTACATGAATGAAATGCATGATTATGAGTTTAAAAGTTTTTCAAAAACACTAGAGTTTAACCCAAATCTTCAAAAACAAGTTTTCAACCAATTTGTCCCGAAAACTCAAACATTAAACACATTTTGCATTAAAATCAAGGAACATAATATTTGGATGGCCAAAATACATTCACACACAACATCATGCACTAAGTTTAGCAAGGAATAACTTGTGTAGTGTGTGCAACTAGCAAAAGTATGAGATACATGTGAGATGATAAGTAGATAGTAATCAATCACATTTTCTACAGAATTTATCACATAAGTTTGAAAGAGACTATCACCTAAAGAGTTACATCATATAACTCTCACATATCCTAGAAAACAAGCTTGCAAACATGGAAGTTTCTTGTTTTGCCTCATAATGTACACACCAATTTTATTTCATTGATAAATTGATATTTAAGCCAGATAATGTACACACAAATTTAATTTTATTGTGAATTTATTGTATTCCAATAAGGTACACACCAATTTGAGTATTAATCTAAGGCTACACCTTATGTTCTTTTTGTGCATGTGCTACACTTTCTCGAGCACAAAATCTTATGATACGCACTAAGGTATTCATGATTGACTAGTAAACAATGGTGACATGGTTATTTATATCTTTCTCATTAAATTCTAGTCATAGCAAATAAAAGCATGTGACTTCAAAATCAAGATCATGTGATCAAAAATTATAAACAATTCCCACACAACATGCACGACATAGCCTAAACTCGCAAAGTGCAATAAAATTAAGCTCATCCAAACTAAACAAGATACATAAGCATGTTATGTAAAAATATTATGGCCAACCTTGATTACAAAATCCAAGATAAATGATGCAAAACACATTTTTCCTTTTCCCTTTTTTTTATTTTTTTATTTTTGAAAAAAAAAAAAAAACCTAGCATGAAATGCATGAATGTGATGCAATGCAATTCCTAAAAGCAAAAAGGAAAAAAAGAACAACAAAAGAAGAATGGTCACAAAGAGTATTGAGATGAAGCACAAGAACCATATCAGAAAGACTCAATTAGATTGAGTCATTTGCATCAAAAACCTTTTAGATGCAACTCTAGCATTGAAGTTATTATTCATACGAGAATTCTGAGCAACTCCAGGATTGGTATAAAGGTTTAAAGCCTTTACCAATTCACCAATAAGTACCATAGGATTTTGTGCTTGAGGCACAGGTACTTTTGGCTTATTTGCTCGCTTTGCAGCTTGCAACTTGAAACAGTTTGGGTGAATATGCCTAGTCTTTCCACAAAAACGACAAACCCACAAAGGTCTATCATGCAACTTATCCTTAGGGAAGTTAGGATTCTTAGGCTTAGTCTTTTTAAGATCAACCTTAATCTTCCTAGGAACTGGTGTAACCTCTACTGGTTTAACAGTCTCACTCTTGAGAGGCTTAGAAGAAGGAACAAATTTTGTGGAATGAGTTTCAAATATCGAGATGCTTTCTACAAAACCTAGACTAGTTTTGTTTAAGGGAGACTTTTGAACACTCAACATGTGATCAAGTTTAGAACTAGCAGACATATTTGTTTGCTCTCTAGCAACAGATAATTCTAGGTCCAAATTCTTAATCTTATCAAGCAACAACATGTTCTTAGTCTTCACCTTATCAATCAAAGTACTAGCATCAAGCAATTTTAACAGCAAATATTTCTTATCAAGTTCAAGAGAAGCAATTTTCTTTAAACCAAAATCTACATTCATAACATATTTTGCAGCAACTTTGCATAGCTTATTGAAAACTTCTTGCAAATTAGCACATTTAAAAAGTTCCTAATCAAAAGGATCCTCTTCAACCACAACACTTTCATCAACTATAGATGCAGCTATGAAAGCAATGAAGTTTCCATCTTCATCATTACCAGACTCGTGATCAGAAACTTCATCATCACTAAGGGTTACAGCCATAGCTATACCCTTTGATCTCAAGATTGTAGGACATTCTGATTTCACATGATCGTACCTTTGACAACCAAAACATTGTTCATCTAGAGAGTTACTAGAGGTTTAACCAGCTTTCTCTTTTGATTTTTCATTATTGCTATTAAGCTTAGTTAGTTCATTCCTCTTCAAGTTTCTAGGTTCAGCATTGTTTTTACCTCTTGCCCTTCTATTGTTATTCCTATGAAAATTTCTAAAGTTCTTAGCAAGATAGGCAATCTCTGTAGAAGAGAGTTCATCATCAAATTAGTTCCTATCAACGTCATCAACTAACTTAAGAGCCATTGATTTGGATTTGTTTGTCTTGGGTAGGTCTAACTCATAGGACTAGAGAGATCCTATAAGCTTATCAACAGGGATAGAGTCTACATCCTTGCTTTCAGTGATGGCAGTCACTTTGGGTCCAAAATTTTCAATCGAAGATCTTGGAATCAAACAATCTTAGGTTGATCATAAATTTCACCCAAATTATAAGCAGAGTTAACTACATCATTCAATTTAGCATAGAATTCATCAAAACATTCATCATCAAACATTCTAATACTTTCAAATCTAGTAGTTAACTGCTACAGTTTATTGATCTTAATTTCCTTTGTGCCTTCATGCATAGGTTGGAGAATATTTCATGCAGTATGAGCAACCTCAACATTAAAGATTCTCTTGAATTCCTCCATAAAAACAGCATTTAAAAATAGCATTCATGGTTTTGCTATTAAAAGCGGTTGCTTCTTTTTGAGAAGTTGACCACTCGTTTATAGGAGAAGTCGATTTCTCCCATCCGTATTCAATGAAATTCCAAACTATCTCATCAATAGATTTCAGGAATGCTTTCATCCTTACTTTCCAATGGGGATCAAGGACCAACTCTTAGATCAAAGGATCTAAACACTAGAGCTAACCCACTCTGATACCACTTGTAAAGTTTTAGATCCCTTAACACAATATATTTAACCTAATATTAAGCCAAGTTGATTAACAAGTTTGTTAATTTAAAATTAAGTTTAAAAAAATGTGGAAAGTAAATAACACAAAGATCTAATGACCTAGAAAAACCAAACCGGTAAAAAACATGGGGAGTAGTTAACTTAGCTATTCTTAAGGTAAAACAGATCCACTATGAAAGAATTGAAATTTGTACAATAGAACTTAGACCATTAACATCCTATTGCTACCACAAGTAGAAAACTTACTACCACGATCACATGACAGCTCCGAGTCCACGGACTATTGCTTTCTTTGATCCACTGCAACCACAAGTTCCCCTACTTGTGACTTTGAGACTCCACTCAAAGATTTCAAATCTTTGTTAAGTTCTTTATGCAGCAACTGAAGCCATCACCAAACTCTTGACATCAATCTTGATCTTAATAACCCTAAGTGTGTATGAAGGTAAGCACCTCTAGATCTCACAAGAGATTCAACACAACGCATCAAAAAGCCTATAAAACGCAGTTAGAGTTTTTCTTTTTATATGTGAAGTAAAACATAAAACCCTATATGATTCTGCAGAAAATTAATTCTGCACGATTCTCGATCAATCGAATCTAATTTTTGATCGATCGAGCCTTGTAGAATTTGTCCACTAATTTCTGCAATCACTCAATTCCAACTTTACAATAAAACATACTTTGAGCAAGCCTAAACCCAGACTCTATGTTTTAATTATAGTTTGCCAACACATTACACATTGAAGTACTAATACATTTGTCCCTAAGGTCTTAGAACCTAACAAGTCTTACTAACTCCAAAAAATAATAAAGAGGCCAGGGATAAGCGGAAGATGGAAAAGTGATAAAGAAGTAGAACATATTAGTTCATGCAAAAAGCAAAGAATATTTCTAATATGGACTCATGATTCTTTGGTAAGACAAAAACAAAGGATGTAATTATACTATTCAGCTAAAGAAAAGTGGTGAATGTTTATATATATAAAATTAATATGAAGTGCCAGGTTCTTGCTATAATAAGTTCCCATTTTGTATAAAATTTAAACAAATAGAAATACACTCTTTAACTCTTATATATATTCAATAAAAATAATAAAATTAAGCAGATGATGAAGTGCTCCGTAAGTGGCAAATGCAATCTATCCTAACAAATGATTCGCACAAGAGTCAAGAGATGTCCAAGTTAGATAAACACAGCCTTCTGCATCCAACGGAATAAACACAAAAGAGGGTCACAAAACGGTTGTTAGTTATGCACAACATAGGGCTGTAATGTATAAAATTCTTAAATTTGTGTACTATCACGTTAACACAAAAGGGGGTTAGAAGCTTGGGAAAGAGACAGAAAGAGAAGCTTCTAAGTAGTACTACATATCCAAGTTCATTTGGTGAAATATATAAAAATAAAGTAGAAAATGGATATTACATAGGCTGGCTGTTCTCAATCAAAACAAAAAAAGGCAATAAAAGATATGGTAGTTGTTGAATTCAAGTGGTCATTGATCACAACCAACCTATGAAAAGACTCGAGTACAAGAATTGGTTATTCTCCAAATGTCAATCTTAACTATATTACATTAATTGTCCATAATTTATGAGATCGTGACTATTACAGTTAAATCTTATCTTGTTGCTAGTTGTTACTTACTGTACGTGTCCAAATTCCCTTATTGGACTGGACTTGGAGTTGGGTTTACAATTAATTGTATGGTGAGTAATGAGTTTCCTACTATGGGTAGCTTCTGGTTGAGCCTTACTGAGGAGCTGCCCCGCATAGCATAACTCTCCTTCTCTCCTTAAGCTACTCTAACTAATGCTTTGTTCTCTCTCTCTTACTCTCTCTCTTCTTTCCTCTAGAATGACCAACCCCATCTCTCTGTTCTCTTTTATTATTTAAAGCTTAAGGTTAGTAGGGTGCTTATGATTACCCTCTGGTTTCACTCGTGTGGGTGGGGCCAAAACTAATTATTCCAAACAAGGAATATGCTTTGTTAGAAATGGTGTCAATGGCGTTGGAACTAGTTCCAGCCTCTAAAAGATAACTCGGCAGCATGATTCCCCACGGCATTACCGAGTTACCGAGGAATCGCCACCCATCATAGGGATATCTACCAACCATTCTATATATGGGCGGCATTTGCATGCTGAGCTTGTAACTAGTGAGCCAATCATGGTATTGGGCTTGGGCTTGAGTATATTTATGGGCCTATCTAGGCCGATGCCCAAGACAAGTGGGACTGTATTCGTATGTCGTACGGTAGCCCCCTTTTGATTCGTGTTTGGCACCCGGGAACGAATCAAGGATTTACCTCGGCAAGCCAACGGCTTCTCAAGAAGCTTAACCTTCAATCATTAATGGTAGATTAGACAGTTATTAATGTTCTCTTAAAAGAATCATTAGGACAACTTGTCAGATTGGGCTGTAATCATGACCTAACGGTTCGTGAACCGAGGCCACGCGTGTGGAAGTTACAAAAGTAACTTGAAAAGACTTTTCCTACTCCTTTTTTCATTAAATGCCCTCTCCCTATAAGTAGCAACCACCTTCCCCTCAGATCATCTTTTCACTTCCTTACTCCCTTAAGTTCTCTACTGCCGAGCATATTCCTCTACCCGAGCATAGATTCTCCAACCAAGATCACAAATTCCTAAAGCCCACAGTAAGTTTCCTTGTTCATTTCTCTTCTTTATTCAATTTCCTTTTCTATTCTATACTTAGGAATGGGTTTCTCTCATCTTCTTAACACCGAGGCAGCCTCACCCACTTTTAGGGCTATTTTTCTCATCCCTAACAATGTAGAGATAGGGAATAGTCATGAGGACAATATTGCTCTTGAGCGACGTCCCCATGTAGTGTTTTTTCCTTTAATGGCTATCTTAGAAGGAGGTGTTAGATTTCCCATGAATCCTTTGTTACTCAAAACCCTTAGGTTTTATGGCCTATGTCCCGACCAACTTTCACCCAATTTTCACCGAGTGGTAAGTTGTGTTAGCCAGCTAAACCACCTTTATGGGTTACAATTAGATCAACATGATATAAACTATATGTACAGTTTGTGCAGTAATGATAGAACCAGATACTACTTGAAGGTTAGAGATACTTGGGAACAGTTGATATTGTGTCTGCCTAACTCTAATAGGAATTCGACAGGAGAGTTTGTTCAGGTGAGCAGCAACTACCACGCCAACGAACTCACCTACCCGACCTCACCCCAAAATGTTGATCGGTACCAAGCACGCTAAATTTCTTTTTGTTATATATTAAAACTTACTTATTATTACTATTGATTGCATACTAATTAATTTCTATTTTGCCATTGTGCAAAGGGTAAAAAGTTCATGCCGGACCTTAACGCCATACATGTGAGAGACCTCAACTTCATGCTTAGGTCGGAGATTTTTGTCCACTATGACAAACAATTAAGGGCTTCCCACCTTATCCTCGGTGTTACCCCAGTTTACACTAGCTACCAACATTCCAGGCAAGCCTTGATAGTAGGTAGCCCATTGTTGTCATACATAAACGTGTGGCACCGAGAATTTTTTCCCCCCTAGGCTAACTATTGGTGAAGCTTGGGATCTTGGCCCCCATTTGATAAGAGTTGGCTTGTTGGTACCTGCAAAAGACAAGTCAGCTGATATTGTTTTCTAAGGCCGGGTTGTGCATACACCGATTGAGGAGCAGCGAAATGAAGTACCGGCAACCAAGCAAGCAGAGGTCGAATCAGTTGATTCCTTAGGTGCCGAAGCCAAGAATGCCAAAGACGAGATGGTAGTCCATAGGAACATGACTGCTTACCAGTTTTTGCCTAGTGGCTACCTCGCCATGTAGCAATAGCAACCCCCAAAACAGGGAACAGCCTCCTCCATCCCCCCACAACCACAAAAGGCCCTGCCATAGCAAGCAGCCTCCGAAAAGGCCTAAAGAGACTCCTCTGAGGACTCCTCCAACTCCCACCATGGCTGCCATGGTGATTAGAGAGCCTTTTGGCGGTGCTCGCCCAACCATGCAGGTTGGGTCTAATGTGCCTTCTTCCTCTTCCCCTCCTACTACTGGGTCAAGCTACTTTCATGCTCGATAATGGGACCCTGCCAATAACCTTCACCATAAGGAACTAGGCCCAAGGTGAAGGTAGGTGGATTGCCTAGAGCCTCAAGTAGGCTCTTCAACTACTTGATGATGTAAAGTACTTCGCAGGTAGGAGTGATGAGGCCCTTGCTGTTCGATTGCAGTGGCACACCATTACAGTATTGATTCCCATCCATTTTTACATTTTATTATGCTATTTTAACATTCTTTAGACAAATACTAACACTTCTCGGGTAGGTTGCACAACTGGTCTATATGATGGAGGACAGGTTGAAGGATATTGCGGAAGAGGCTGACAAAAAGAGAGCCTTAAAGGATGTAGTTGAGGCTACCGTGAAGGAAAAAGTCACGGCTACCGAGAATACCAAAGCACCAGCACAAGAAGCGAAGAAGGACCGGGCACAAGCCGAGTAGTGGAGGGCAGAGGCAGAGGTCAAGCTAGGGGAAGCTGAGTTAAAGGTGGCTGGTGCCAAAAGCATCATCACTACTAGGGATAAGGAGATAGCAGAGCTCAAAGCTGCCCTGAAGGAGAGTGAGAATAAATATTATAATATAGGGTTCAATGATGCTAACAACTCAGTCGAGCCTATTATGTTTGAAAATAGAAATTATGGATTCGGTGAAGGATGGATGGCTACTGTGACGGCTATGGGGTTACCAAAGTGATAGGCCAAGAATGTATTGACCCCTTGTGATGAATTAATTGATTAATTAGTCAAGTTTATTAATTAAATTAACATGCAATATACTTTGCAGCATAAACAAATCACTAACTAAAATAAAAGGCAGCGGAAAATAAAGTTGACAAGGTGATTTGTTTACGAATGGGAAAAACCTACAAGGCAAAAACCCCACTAGGTTATTTTAAGGTCGCCACTCCCGAGAATTCACTATTATCACAACAATTAGTTACAAGTAAAGGAATCTCAATACCTTATACCAACCTATAATTAAACCCTTACCCTAATACCTAATTGGACTTGTTCTGTAGTGACAATCTCTCATTTTAATGCATGGCTCCTAGTATGTGACTAACCAAAAGATACGCGGATCCTAATACTCGACTTAATCACCAACTTGAGAAGAATGTTGGCCGCAAAGTTCTTCAATTCATCACACAATGAAAATCACAAAGCTCCTTGGTCACAAAACCCTATGGTGTACAACCACAGTAGCTTCTTCAAGAGAAAGATGAACTAGGACAAATTAGGTTTCCGGTCACAATTTACTTGTGAAGAACTTTTTCATTGATGTGCATCAACTATGACAGCCCTTAAAACAATCCTTATATATATGTTTAGGGTTGCGAGAAAAGAAAGTCCAAACATCTATTCATGGATTGGAATGAAAATCAGAGCTCAAAATTTGTTTTTCATAAATCTCGATAGATACCTTATCTGTCGAGCAGCTGTCGAGCATCGAGCTAAAACAGCTTTTTTAAACCTCAATAAATACTAGCTATTGAGCTAGCTATCGAGATTTAAAATCCAACTCTTCATCACTTGATTCTTGGATAGACTTGCATGGATTTAACACTTGAACTTGAAACCTTGTTTCTTGAAGCATTAAACACATCTTAGATCTACCCAATTACAAGTAAAGTGCTTTTTGTCAAAGGATTAGCCAATACATGATGACATATGTTCCTAACATAAATCACATATGTCCTAACACAAAGGATTCCCCATTTAGGAACCCCGACCAGATCCCCTACCCAAAGCCACCCCCGCCCCCAACTTAGAATCCTACTAAAGCCGAGGATGAAGACACCCCAAGCATGAGGGAATTGGTGCAAGCGATTGACTCTCATGCAGAGCTAATCGACTTGGAGATCACCAACAATCCTAGTATCGTGCCGACCTCAGCACAGCCCCAACCAAAAGATCCTAGTGCTTAACCTCCCATGAACCTCGGTCTCATTCAGCCAGAATAGCCACAGAATCCAACTACCTAAATTATCCCTTATTTTCCTTATGTTTTATCTTTCTTCTTCTTTCTTTTACTTTTTCAGTTAAATTGCCTAAGATCACCGAGTTGTGGTGAAGAAACAATGTCAGTTTTAAGAATTTTACATATATGACTTTGTGAAAATTGTTAACCTTATTACTTGCTGGATTTAAACTATTTTGACCTTATTATATTTCTTCTTGCACTTTGTAGATATTTTGTAACCAAAAACAAGCTAAGGTTTCACTTAACTGTGAATGGGAGATTCAATTAAATTTAAACTTGCATTCTCAGGATGTATAATGTTTTAGCATGACTGATAACCGATGTCTGACTGATCAGTTGCTGAGATTCGTCAGAACTTATGTTTCAGCATGATCCTTAGAAAACTTTATGTGAGGGTTTCCACCTGATTGGTGACCAAAATCGAACCAACCTAGGTTTCTATCCTTAGAAAAAATTAGAGATAAGGTTTCCACATAATCGGTGACCAGAATCGAATCAAGCACAAGCTTCTGTCCTTAGAATTAATTAGAGATAAGGTTTCCACCTGGTCAGTGATCGGGATCGAACCGAAGACAGACAAAAATTAATTAGAGATAAGATTTCCACCTAGTTGGTGACCGGGATCAAACCGAACACGGACTCCTGTCCTTAGAATTAATTAGAGATAAGGTTTCCACTTGATCAATGACAGCAATGGAACCAAACACAAGCTTTCTTCCTTAGAAAAAATTAGAGATAATGATGGTACCAAGACTTCCATATATTATGCATATAGATATTGTTATTTACATAGTAGCTTGTACATATACTATTTCCTTCAATTAATGGTAGAATATTTTCAAATTTTGAACATTCCACGGCTGGGGAAATGGCCTCTCCTCCATATCCTCTAAATAGTATGCTCCAACTCCAGTAATGGCAATAACCCTGTACAGTCCTTCTGAGTTCGGGGCCAACTTCCCGGCACTGACATCCTTCGCATTTCCCATAGCTTTCCATAACACTAAGTCTCCAACGCCAAACTCCCTTTTCTTCATATCTTTGTTATATCGTTAAGTAAGCTTCTGCTGATATTCTGCCAACCTTAAGGTTGCTAATTCCTGGCATTCTTCTAATGAGTCCAGCTGCTTCACCATTAACTCTTCATTCTTGACTGGGGCAAATTCTAAAACCCAGGCGCTACATAAACTTCCATTGGTATGACTACTTCTCCCCCATACATTAAAGAAAATGGAGTTTCTCATGTGGATCTTCTGGGGGTTATTCGGTAAGCCCACAAAACATTTGGTAGTTCCTCGGCCCATCTACCCTTAGATCGCTCCAAACTTTTCTTTAATCCGTTAACAATTGTTTTATTAATGGCCTCGGCTTAACCATTGCTCTGTGGATACGCCAGGGTTAGTACTTGTTCTTAATGCTGAGATTACTACAAAACTTGTGGAAGGTTTTGCTATCAAACTACAACCCATTATCAGATACCAACAACTCTAGTACTCCAAACCTTGTCACTATGTTTATCCACACAAATTTTTTGACATCTACATCTCGAATATTGGCTAGTGCTTCAGTCTTTGCCCATTTGGTGTAATAGTCCACGGCTACTAAGACGAATCTTCGGTTTCCTGTAGCTCGAGGGAACAAACCGATGATATCTAGCCCCCATTATGCAAAAGGCCATGGGTTACTGATAGTAAACTCCCTGCCGGCTGATGTATCAATGAGGCATGCCTTTGACACTACTGACACTTCCAAACATGGTTGGGGGCATCCTTTTGCATCTGAGGCCACCAAAACCCTTGGGTCATTACTCGGTAAGCTAATGAGCATCCCCTGACATGACTGCCACATACCCCCTCATGGAGCTCGGTCAAGAGCTCATCAACTTTGCTACGATGCAAACACAGAAGGTAAGGTCCCCCAAAGGATCTCCAATACAACCTGCGGTCTTCAGACAACCAATACCGAGCAGCAATTCTACATACTCTTTCTGCCTCTTTCTCATTGTTCAGCACAAGGTCCTTAGCTAAGAAGTCAATGGTCGGATCCATCCAGCAAGGCTCAAACACCATAACTGTTGAGACATTCACCTTTATGTCAATGCTATGTTCTTTCACAACTTCCACCTTGATTCAACGCGATACCTCCTCTATTAATGATGATGCCAAGGTGGCCAAAGAATTTGCATGTTAGTTCTCCCCTCGGGCAATTTGAATCAACCTCACATTCTGGAACAAACTCATGGTTTGTTTCACTAACTGCAAGTAATCAATCATCTGAGGATCTTTGGCCTCAAAGCTACCCTCTACTTGGTTGACGACCAGCCGTAAAGATTGCTCCACTCGTATTCCCTCCGGCATAATTATAACAATCTCGACCCCCGCTCCTATTGCACTAAAGCCACCGTCCACAAATACTCTCCATGATTGAACTTCTACATGGCACACAGTCTCCAATCTTCTGTGACAAAATCAGTGAGAACCTGGCCTTTAACCATCTTCTGGGTCTATACTGTATGTTAAACGAACCCAACTTGGTCCCCCCCTTAGCTATTGGACCCATGAAGTCAGATCTTTTCAGCAAAGATTGCATTGGATACTCGGTCAGTACAAAAATGGTGTGGGCTTGAAAGTAATGGAGAAGCTTTCTAGTACCTTGTCTCTGCATCGACTAAGGCCTTGCTAATGTAATAGACAAGCTAATATACACCTTGATCCTTCATCAGTACGACACTTACGGCATGCTTGAATACAAAAAGATACTTGAATAAATCCTCATAGGGCTCCGATGCTGACAATATCAGCGCCCGTACCAAATACTTCTTCAAATCCTGAAAGGCCTCCTTACCATTCTTGATCCACCGAAAACCTTTCCACTTCTTCAACTGCTAATAGAATGGACGGCACCAGTCAACAAACTTCGAAACGAATCGATTCAATGTGGCCAACATGCCGGTCAATACTTGTACTTCCTTTGGACTGTTCAAAGAATTAAGGCATTCTATAGCACTAATCTAGTTAGGATTCACTTCTATCCCTCGATGAGTGATCATGTACCCAAGGAACTTGTCAGCCCCCACTCCAAATGCACACTTGTCAACATTGAGACGCAACTTGTGCCGTCTAAGTACTTCAAATATATCCGTGAGGTCACCAATATGCCCCTGCTCCTCTATGCTTTTCACCACCATATCATCAATGTATACCTCCACCGTACGACCGATCTTCTCCCTAAACATTCTAGTCATTATCCTTTGATAAGTGGCCCCTACATTCTTCAAGCCAAACGGCATCATGGTATAGTCATAATTAGCATCTGGAGAGATAAATGATGTCTTTTCTTGGTCTTCAGCAACCAAGGCAATCCGATGGTAACCCTAAAAAGCATCTAGGAAATTCATCATCGGGTGTTCGTACGTTGCATCTACTAGTTGATCAATCTTCAGCACAGGAAATGGGTCTTTCGGGCATACTCGGTTAAGGTCGGTAAAGTCCACACATACCCTCCACTTTTCGTTTTTCTTTTTCATGACCACCATATTCGCCAACCATTCTAGGAAGAAAACCTCATTTATCGCCCCCGTGTCTTTCAAACCTTTTCACCTCCTACTTAACAGCCTCTACATGCTCTTTAGTCGATCTCCTCTGCTTTTGTTTCTTGAGGGCGAATGATGGGTCCACGTTAAGTCAGTGAACTATGAACTCTGGATCTACCTCAGGCACCTTATGCGGACTCCAAGCAAATACATCCACATTTTACACCAATAACAATAACATTTCTACCTTATCCTTGTTTGGCATACCTGCTCCTATTTGGAAACTCCTATTCTCATCTAGTAATATACTTACTTTGATCAGCTCCTCAGCACAACTTGCCCCCTTTTTCCCTAGGGGCTCCTGTAATTGCTAGAACCTCCTCAGTAGACTCTTTCTGCTTTATCTCTCAGTTGACAGCTGCCACCAGGAACTGTCTTGCCACTTGTTGATTTCCCCTTACTGTTGCAATGCCGTGTTCGATGTGGAACTTGACTTTGACATGCAACATGGACAAGACTGCTCCCATTGCATGAATCCATGGCCTACCAAGAATGGATGTATATGGGGAAAATGAATTAACCACTATGAAAGTCACCATCACCTCCTTCCCTTCCATATTTACAAGGAGTGAAATCTGCCTCTCTAGGACCACCATCCGACCATTGAATCCAACTAAGGGTGTATCATGCTTAGATAAATCTTCATTCTTTAGACCAAGCCCCTTAAATAGGTCGAGATATATCACTTTGGCTCCACTTCCTTGGTCCACCAATACTCTCTTCATTACAAAACTGTTTATCAAGGCCATAACCACCAACGCATCATCATGAGGCTGGGTCGCTCATTCCAAATCTTCATCGTTAAAGGCAATGGGTCCCAACAATTCTCCACTGCCACCACGGTCAGCACCCCATTCCTTCGGGTCACTAAGGTACTCTTTGAAGCAGCATGTATGACTTCTATTACACCAACTGGGGTGGGAAAGGGTTCCCCCGAAGTCTGGCATTTTGTCCAGTCTCTTGATTCCTAGGCTCTAAAAAAAACTCCTTCAAATGCCCCAACCTCACCAATTGCTCAAAGTGATCTTTCAGAACCCTACACTGCTCGGTGGTATACCCTTTGTCTCAATGATAAATGCAATACAAATTCTGATTTCTTCTCAATAGGTCACCCCCCCCTTCTTGCTCGACCACCGAAAGTACGGCGCCAATTGTAAGTGCACAATTGCACCTGGACCCAAAGACAATCACGGGCTCAGGCCCAATGAGCCTTAAACAATAAAATTTGTAGAGCGTGGGCTTAAAACCTAGGTTAGAAGTACTGGGAGCTTGATAATGGGCTTTTATAAGTAAATACAGGTGAAAAACAAATGATAGTTGCAAACGAATCTCCTCGGACTTGAGTCGAGGACTACTTCTTTATTATTTCTCTTTCTTCCTTAAAGATTACAATTTCTTAATTTCTTTCTTAGTTACCGATCCCTCTCCTCTCTGCCCTCTATCCCCCTTAAATACTTCCTTTTTTCACACTTTTTGAACAGTGACTAGAAGTTTCCGCTCTACTATTCAAGGGTCACTTCCTCATTAATGCGGCCAGGGAGGTAGGTGCAGAGCCTTTAATGCGGAGGTGGCAACCTTTGCCCTTGATATTTTCTTTAACACTAATGCATCTAGAAGGTTCAGGGTGTTTCCCTTTAACCATTAGTTTTTCCAAAATTGCGCCTTGACCTCCATAATGGAGTCTTGAGTTCTCTTGGATTTGTCCGAGGAGAAACTTGCCCTCGGCTGCACCCTCGGATCCTCGGCACATGGGCCAATTCGTAGAGTTTAATTATGGAGCAGGTCGGCCCTCCATGCTACAGTCCAAAGGTCCATATGCCGACTTGGGTCCTTTTACCCCCCACACCACCCATCCGTGATGAAAATTAGAAAAGGAAGTATCATTGTCTGCAGTGCCGGTGTGGTTGTAACTTTGTAAGTAACAACTAGCAACAAGATAAGATTTAATACTAATAGTCACGATCTTATAAATTATGAACAATTAATGTAATACAGTTTTTAGAAATTGACATTTGGAGAATCACCTATTCTTGTACTCGAGTTTTTCATAGGTTGGTTGTGATCGATGACCGCTTGAATTCAACAACTACCATATTTTTTATTGCCTTTTTGTTTTGATTAAGAGAAGCCAGCCTATGTGATATCCATTTTCTACTTTATTTTTATATATCTCACCAAATGAAGTTGCATATATAGTACTACTTAGAAGCTTCTCTTTCGGTCTCTTTCCCAAGCTTCTAGCCCCCTTTTGTGTTAATGTAATAGTACACAAATATAAGAATTTTATACATTTTTCAGCCCTATGTTGTGCATAACTTACAACTTTTTTGTGACCCCCTTTTGTGTTTATTCCGTTGGATGCTAAGGCTTGCTATGTATTAAATAATCAGAAGGCTGTGTTTGTCTATCTTGGACATCTCTTGACTGTTGTGCGAATCATTTGTTAGGATAGATTGCATTTGGCACTTACGGAGCACTTCATCATCTGCTTAATTTAATTATTTTTATTGAATATATATAAGAGTTAAAAGAGTGTGTTTCAGTTTGTATAAATTTTATACAAAATGGGAACTTATCATAGTAAGAACCTAGCACTTCATATTAGTTTTATATTTATAAACACTATCCATTTTTCTTTAGCTGAATAGTATAATTACATCCTTCGTTTTTGTCTTACCAAAGTATCATGACTACATATTAGAAATTGAAAGGGCACGATTTGATCCACGTCCAAAAATGACTCGGACAACGGTCCAATAAGGCCACCACAATAGATTTGTTAGAGAATGGGTTGGATATTGATCACTCAACAAGTTAGTTAATCACAATGAGATAAGAAGCCAGTGAAATGACTAAGACAACAAATTATGAAGAAAAAATGCTCCTCGGTCTTGACCAAGGAATGTCTACCTTATATACGTGTGTTTCTTTCTCACTTGTACAAATATTTTTGTTCTTAGTTACAAAATCTTCTTCTTCTTCTTCTTCTTCTTTTTTGGATCCCACAAATGGATCTTCATTTTTCTTTTATATTTAAACACAAATCATCTTAATCCTACACTTGGAGGGCTAAGATTGCATTTCTAGGAATTTTGTCTCATCCGGAACATAATAGTAAGCTTCTACCCTGCAATCTTAGCTGTACCACCGTTGTTCATGGTCATTTCCTCATTAATTCGGCTAGGGAAGTGGTTGTCTTGTATTTAATGCGAAGAAGATGGTTTCTACACCCTTCTCCTTTCACCCTTCTTGTAATTTGTGTCGAGTCTGCTTTCTCTTTATGATATTTTAACTTCATACGTCTCACACAGTTAATGCTCGTTCCCGAGGTCCGAGGTCCGAGGTGTATCCTTGGAAATAATCTTGACAGCCCATCTAAATTGGATTAGGGATCCCCATCCTCACAGCAATATTCTTTGATTTTTGCATGAACTCATATGTTCTGCTTCTTTATCACTTTTCCATCTTCCGCTTACCCCTTGGCCCTGGCCTCTTTATTATTTTTTGGAGTTAGTATAACTGATGTACAAAGAAAAAGAAAAAAGTATTTATCCAAATTTTTAAATGCCAAAATATTATAACTACGCGCCCTACAAATATTTTTATATCCAAATTTTTTATTAAAAAAAATTAACACTACAAACCAAGAAAGTAAAGTAGATACTAGTCCTCAACCAAGATGGACTTTAAAAAATGATTTATTTTAGTAAATGTGACTTGTAGAGCTAGGATCAGCAGCGGAGGATGGAGCACTGAAAATTTTAGGATTGAAGTTAGTATTTATGTAACGAAACCAAAAATAACCCAAAAAAAACGAAATATGATATTTACAGACCATTTCTTTTGGGAATCAGTAAGCTTAATTAGTTGATGATGAAGAGGAGCCTCATGAGAAATGAAATAATACCGTTTAGTGGTTGTTGAAGAAGCCTTGAACTCCAAAGTTTCAGAATTGGGCTGGGTCTTAGACGTAGAGTCCCTCTCTCATTAGTAGTTCTCTCAAAATCAAGCGCTGTAATAGCTCCTCTAATATTTTTGTTTTATGTTTTTTTTTTTTTTTTGGTCAGACCTATTGCAGCTCTTTCTGAACGTCGTAACAGATCTATGTTCGAAAACCCATAAAAACACAGCTATATAGACCTCCTATACTTTTACGATTTTAAGGCATTTGTTAAAAATACGGTTATAGGTTGCCTATAGCAATGTTTTTCAAAACAGAGACACAAAAACGCAGCTATAGACCTGTCTGTCCGTTTGTTTTTGTTTTTTTTTTTTTTTTTTCTGTAATGAAGGAAGTACTCAATGTAAATTGCAGCATAGTTAGGTTAGCACACAAAAGTCGTGATGTTCAAATTGTCGATTGTAGTAGAGGGTATGGGCTATATTTTTGGCCATGATTCTGTTTAGATAATAATAAGACCACCAAAAAGTTAGCAACTTTTGCTGCAATTTGCTACGCGGTGAGTTGTGACCGATGAAAGTATAGACCTTCTCCTTTACCTTCGCGTACCGATTATAACTTACTACATGACAAAAGTTATGAACTTTTTTGTAATTCTAACATTTTTCTTCCGTTTATTAATAACCATTGGTAAATAACCAATTACAAAAGTGGTCAATTTTGGAAGTGACATGAACACACATAGAGAAGTCATCCATTGAGTTCAATCTGTGTTTTATCACAAATGAGAGTTAGAATGAGATCAAATATTGAAGCCATGGTATCGTGTTGACTATAACAAATCACATGAGAATTATATATATATATATATGGTGTGGTCAAATGGAATATGTAAATATACCTAAAATGATGATCACACCATAATATGATGCATTCTTATGTACTAAATTGTACCCATGAAAGGATGATTTGATTCACATACAATTGTATAGTTTGGTGAAGAAATATGACCCTTGAGGGACACACAACCCTTTCTAGGGTTATTACTCATGAGGCGGTGTAAATACTAAATATTTCTACAAATAGAAGGGTCTTTTGAACATTTAGGCCATTCTAATCCTTCTAAATTTTCCTCCATATAACCACCGCCTTCACGAGAAACCCATATATTCTTCTTTGCGACCAGCAATTTCAAACCCGTATGTTTTGTTCTTTGTTGGGCTAGTTATGTGCCCTTGCTATTTTATGTATATTTAGCTCAAATGTCTGTCAACTTCTGCACTTGATGTACGTATTAGGTTTACGTTAGGTGAACCCACCTAAATGTCTTAAATACCAAACGATGTTAAATTACGTGGCCAACTTATTGCGGAAAATACATGCACCAAATTTTGGATATATAGTTGCATGTGTGAGTGTGAGGCAGCTCAGTACGTAGCAAATATACTGCCAAAAATCCTTGCAACCATGGTCAATATTTACGTTTCCACTCCACTAACAATGGGACAAAGAAAACCAAAAAAAATTCCAAGAAAGAGACTACTTCATTTTCCTAATCCTTACATATTAAAAAAGTAAAATGAAAATGCACTTTTATATTTATTTTTAAAAAAAATGGATTTTCATGTAAAGTACTTCAAGTTCTTATATTTTTAAAATCAAAATTTTTAAATGCACTGTAACACTGTAGTTACCCATTTAATTTTTGTTGGATATTTTTATATATAAATATATATATATATATATATATATATATCATATTTATATTTAACACTTATCTATGTGAATTGAGAAAATCAATTACCCTTAATTTCAAATACATCGATTGCTAAATTTTGAAATTCAAATATAATTTAAAATTTGAATAGTTATTATCAATGGTTTTAATTAAGAAATTTATAAATATTAACGTGATATTAATACCATAATTGCCAGCATATTTGGTTTTATTATAAATATATACTTTCCATTCTAAACGTTTTGTATTTAAACATTTTTATTTGAATATGACATACTTACATCATATATGGAAGATTTTTCAGCACTTAAATGTACAGCTTTTGCTGAATTATTTTATGGTATAATAAGTTACCATATATACACAAGTGTTTACTATTTGATTTAAGGAAGGTCAAAAAAAATAGCAATATTTATGTATATTTTGAAATTGTATTAAACAAATTGGCATTTAATCTTCAGCCACTTTATGGGACATTTAATTTCATAGTAACGTACAGAAACTATTTGTCTAACTACATCGGATATACCGTAAACGGCACGATTTGTCTCAAGACAGTGACTTAGTCCATGCCTCATCTCTACCACCTCTTTTGGTAAAATCAAATTGTGTAATTTTCAAGGAAATTTAGGTATTATCTCTCCTTTATTTCCAACAATTTGAGACAAACC
This sequence comes from Castanea mollissima, assembly GCA_014183005.1. Classification (NCBI taxonomy): domain Eukaryota; kingdom Viridiplantae; phylum Streptophyta; class Magnoliopsida; order Fagales; family Fagaceae; genus Castanea; species Castanea mollissima. The sequence continues at coordinate 50,050,967 of JACAVU010000005.1, read as the reverse complement.
GATATCGAGAACACAAAATCATCCTTGGAAAATGGTAATGTTATGTCTAATTCCTCTAGAGCGGGTGATCTTAATAAGCCATTCATCTTCCGTGGTGTTAGTTTAAGAGATGGAGACAAAAAAACTATTTTATCTCACTCTTTTGAATGTGGCTTATGTGTTAACTGAGAAAATATAAAGAAAAAGAAATATGAACAATTGACTGAAGAAGAACTTTCTCAACATGAAAAAGATGTTAAGAAATGGGATAAGGATCATCTTTACTGTAGATATTATTTACTTAATTGTCTTTTTGATGATTTGTATGATTATTATGATAAAGCTTACAAATCAGCCAAAAAAAGGCATTGAATCAAAAATATGATACAGAGGAAGATGGATCCAAGAAATATGCATGTAGCCGATTTTTTAGGTTTCAGATGGTTGAAGGCAAGTCCATGGTGGAATGACCTCCAAATGATTTCACAAGATGTTCAAACTGAAGGCATTTGAGTAGATGAACAAATGCAAGTTTCAGCGATCATTGACAAGCTGCCTGAGTCTTGGAAGGAGTTTGCCAAAGTCCTGAGATACAAGCAAAAGGAACTCTCCATTGAATCCCTTATCAACAGTTTAAGAGTGGAGGAAGAGGAAAGGAACCAAGAAAAAACTGTTGAACTCCATGAAGCAAGTCGCCCAAAGGTAAATTTTATTTCTTCAAATGAAAACATGTCAAAAGCCCATGCAAAAAATAATGACTATGTAATTATGAAGACCCACTAGATGATGATAGTTTGCACAAATACTATATAAACTTAAATTTTTTCTCAAAAATGGTGTATATTATGATATTGAGGGTTTAGATTTATTTTCAAAGTTAAAAGTTTTGATAAAATTTTACAAATAAAAGAATATACTCCAATTAACAATTTTTTTTTTTTATTTGATAAACACACACACGCTCATATATAGGGGAAGGGTGATGAGATAAGGGAATACACTCACACACCAACACCAAAACTGCATAGCGGCAGTTAGTGTCGCAAAATAAGTGATAAACCCCTTCTCATAATGTTAATATATACATTGCTTATAGAATTTTACTAACAATACATGTTATTGTTGCTTCTGCATAAATAATTTTTTCAAAATTAAAATTAATAAAATCATATCTAGCTAAGATTGACAATATCCTAAGAAAGATTAAGTCGATTAACTATATTATCGATGGAAAATGAGATATTTAAAGAACTTGAATACAAAAATTTAATTAGTCAATTTGCATCTCAAAAGACAATAAAAATAGATTTTGAATAAAATATACTATATTATAAAAATATTAAATAAATATTAATTTAATTAATGTATAAATAAATAAATAAAGTCTCATTTTAGTTCTTGCCTAAGGCCCCAATTGTCTAGGGCTGACCCTGAACACGTTGTACTCAAATACACATGAAACTTTCTAATTCCTGTTTAAAAAAAAGTTAAAAATAATCCAAATTGTTCGTATTTTTTAAACTAAATATATATTAGATTTTTTAGTGATTTCTCATTGTTAAATACGTTTCTCAAAAAAAAAAAAAAAAAAAAAAGAAGTTAAACATAATTGATATTGTTGTTGAAATTAAAATATGCAACTATTTATATGTGATACTACTCACACTAGGTATAGTCTTTTTCTTTTTTTTTTGTGGCTGAGAATAGGTGTATTCATTAATTATGTCTAAAATATGGTAACAAAAATCAACATTAGCTGTGTGCTGCACTGTAAGTTTATCATGAAAAATCTAGAGGAAAAGAAGAATAACTATAAACTGTGTGCATCAATAGATTGAAATCATTCAATTCAATACCATACATGATTGACAGTAGGTTCACAGGTAACATGAATATTTTGCAATTTTTTTTATTATAGATTCAATTTTTTTTATTAAAGTTCATACTTTTTTCGTTTCTTGTTGACTTCTGGTGTATAACCATGTGAGTTTGATATTCAGTCATGTGGTCGGTGAAGTTATGTCGGCATACATTGATTTTCTTTGTTTTTGTTTTTGTTTATTTTTTAAAAGGTTTTTACGCTGAACACGGAAGCTTTATTAAACAATTTTTTTTTTTTTTTCTACGTCGAGGAGAACTTGAATCGCGAACGACTTGGTTAAATATATATATATATATCAATTGAGTTATAAGATTTTTGGAGCATTATTAATTATTGGCTCTAAATATATTTGGAGTTATTTTTTCCGACCAATAATGAGGAAACCTATAATATTATCTATGTTTATTATTTAAACAAGTCACATAATTATTAAAAATGTCATGTGATCAAAACTATATATGAATAGTCTCTTCAATTGTCATGTAGCAAGTTGAAATAAGATTACTCTAAACACGTTTGAAATAAAAATAAAAATAAAAATTCCCTTAATTATAGCATACATTTATGTGCAAAGTTGCCAAAATCAAGATCTTACGTAGGATCGTGGAAGGTGGATAGGATCGTAGATCGTAGGATCAGATCGTGGATCGTAAGATCCTTCATTATTTAAGAAAAAAAACAAAAAATACACATTGGTATGTTAAATAATCATATAAATTATACATTCATTGATATAATTACCATACATCACTACATCCATTTGTAAGAATCATTTAAAGATGCCAAAAATCTCAAAATGTGACACTCTATGGGATATTTTTTATTTGGGTCCAAACAACACATTTCTACATTAGAGTGGAAAAGCTTGATTTATTGAGTTTTTTTTTTTTTTTTTTAGATTCAACTAAGCCTTCTATCAAGTTAAAGAAAATTACAAGAAACCAATGTCATTGGGATTGTCAGAATCGTACGATCCTACCGATCTTGAATAATCGAAAGATCCTTAAAAGATTCAAATTGTTTTGGATAGGTGGAATCGTAAAATTGTAGAATCCAAATCGGAATTTTGACAATCATAATTACGTGTTTGTGTTTCACCTTCATTGCTTAATGTCCAAGCTTTCGTAGTAGAGATGATATATACAACTAAAAATACCAAAAGAAATAAAGAACTCTCTCTCTCTCTCTCTCTCTCTCTCTCTCTCTCTCTCTATATATATATATATATATATATATTTTGATAATAATTAACCTATAAACATTGTTAACTAATGAATGTATTCAGGGGCGGAGCTAAGGGAGGTGAGGGGGGCGCTCATCCCAAAAAATTATTTTAGTTGCTTATGTTCTAAGTAGTTTAATTAATAAATTTTTTATTGGATCTCATGAATCTCAGGTGGACTGACTAGTAACCACCAACATCATCAATTATAATAATTTGGAGTAAAAATATTATTTTCATCCTTAAACTTTCATAAAGGTTCGTCTTTCATCCATGAACTTTGCAAAATATTCTACTTTTCATCCTTTCGTTTATATTTGTTAGTTTATATCATATGTGGCTTAACAGAATGATGATACAATATTTGACTTGGACCAAATTATTTTATATATAAAATTAGGGACACATGGCAAAGAGTTATTAGCCCACATAAATTAAATATTGAGTGAGGTGGCATTCTTATAATCTGATGTGCGATTTTTATAATTTTTTTTTTTTTAAATCCAGCTCATATTTATGTTCAGAATTTATTAGGATTTAAAATAAGAAAATTAAACACCAAAACATTTTTAAAAATATTTAAAAATTAAAAAATTAAAAGAAAAAAAAAAAACAATTCAAGCTGTCCATCTCCAGCAACGTCGGACATTCAACCAAAACTTCCTATATCTTTCATTCGTTTTCTATGTTTTGATGGTTTTTTTTTTTTTTTTTTTCGTTTGTAGCCGTAGCTTCTTTCATTTTATGATTAGGTTTTGGATCTTTAGGATGTTATATATTGTGAGGCATGAACATAGACGGGATTTTCTCTATTTTTTGAGAAAACACGGGATCTTCTTGTAGCACGGCTAAGAAACCCACTACTTCTTCCTTATCATTGTCATCATCTCCTTCTTCGTCTCCAGTGCTCTCATTCTTCTTACTATAGTGATTGTCATTATTGCAAAATAGGATGAATGCTTGGATGCAATGGCGGCTCTAGGAATTTTTCCCAGTATGTTCTTATAAGTTCTCAGAAATTTTTCCTAGGAATTGTTCCTATTAATAAAATTATTCATTATTGTTGTTTAGTTGTTTTATTAATTTGTTTGTTTTTTTATAAACTATAATTTGTTATATTGTTGTTTCATTAATTATAAAATTATTAATTGTTCTTTAGTCTAACCGTAATTTAATTTGTTTGTCTTTTATAATGTATTAATTAATTAAATTGTTAATTATTGTTTATTAGCTTCTTTCCCCAATTAATTATTAGTTATTTAAATTATTGTTTATTAATTGCACTAACACACATCTAATGTGCATTTACTTCCCCCAATTCAAATATCTCATATGCCTATCCACCCCCCACCCCACTCAACAGACAAGCCTCATGCCTATGCCCCCAATTACAAGAGCCAGTTGCTAATTAGAAAATTTCACAATCACAAATCACAATACACGTTATACTAAAAAACATGTAATATCTCACCAACACCAACACACACCAACACTAACGAATAAGATAAAACCAAATTCAAAAAGTCAAAAAAACAGGCAAAATATTAATAAAGTTAAAGCTTCAGCCAATCAATCACAATTCAAAAAATCAAATAAAGATAATCTTAAAGAATAGAGAGAGAGAGAGAGAGAGACTTTCATCCATTTCATATCAGTGATTTCAGAGAGAGAGAGAGACTGAGAGAGAGTCAGAGAAAAAAAATGAAATACCTCACAATTTCTCTGATCCACTTTCACAGCGCCCCCATAGCTATTTCATACAAGCTCCTCAAACCCTAAGCTCCACCACCAGAGACCCAAAAGATGCCTCCAAAGCTCAATCCTTTATAGGTGGTGGACGTGAACATCAGAGTCACTGGAGGTGAGGTCGAAGCGGTGAGTTCACTCACTCCGAAGATTAGTCCACTGGGTCTCTCCCTGAAGAAGATCGAAGAAGACATAGCCAAGGAAACTGCGAAGGACTAGAACGGCCTTTGTGTAACGGTCAAGCTAACAGTCTAGAACCGTCAGGCCAAGGTGTTCGTGGGGCCCTCTGCCGCCGCACTGGTCATCAAGGCGCTAAAGGAGCTGAAGTGCGACTGGAAGAAGACGAACATCAAGCACAACGATAACATCTCGCTCGACGATGTCATCGAGATCGCTAAGGTGATGAAGCCTAGGTCTATGGCGAAGGAGAAGGATCTTAGTGGGACTGTGAAGGAGATTCTAGGAGCTTAGGGTTTGCTTTAGCTTTAGTGATTTCTGATTTAGTGATTTGAGGTACTAGGTTTGGTTTTTTTTTTTTTTTTTTTTTTTTTTGAGAATTCATGAGTTTGCTACCTCTGTAATCTGTTGGGCTTGCCGTAGGCTTGATGTTGGGCTTGCCATGGGCTTGATGTTGGACTTGTCGTCCATTGTTTTTTTTTTTTTTTTTTTTTGAGAATTTGTGGGCTTGCAACTTGCTCTATTACAATTTTTTTTTTTTCAGCTTTTAGTTCAATGTTGTTTTTTGTGCTTTTTTTTTTTTTTTTTTGCTTGAAAGTAGAACAAATAAATTTTTTTATTTAATTTGAGGGTGTTCCTTTTTTTTTTTAAGGGTAAACAAATAAAAAAAAATTTAAATATTATATATAATTTTTTTTTCAGCTTAAGGTGTTCCTAGGAACACCCTGAGCATAACGTGGCACCGCCACTGCTTGGATGAATCAAAATGATGAGGACAGGGGTGGGTGGTAGTCTCCAAAGAATAGAGCTCGAATCAGTGCCGAGTGCCAACATCGAGAGATGGGAGGGGTTAAATTTGGGATTTACATTAAATCTTGATAAATTTTTAAATTAAAATATGAACTATTAATTTTTTAAAAAATATTTTATCCATGTGTACCAATGACTCTGTCATCTGTCCATAATTTTGTCAAAGTAGATATTACGTGTGTGTTTGGCAAAAATTAAAAAGCCAACTTATTTTACTATTCAACTTATTTTTGTTACTATTTATAAACCTCACTGCACTTTTTGGTACTATTCATGGGTCCATTGTACTATTTCAACTAACTTTTATTTTTATCTATAGTACTTTCAGCAAAAAAAAAAAAATTCAATTTCAACAAAATAGCAGATCCCAAACAGACCTAACATCATTACTCTATTAGGCCATACAATGACGTAAGAACGAAAAGTAGAACATTTTGTAAAGTTTAAAAACGAAAAATAAACTTTTATAAAAGTTTAGGGATGAAAATAATGTTTTACCCAATAATTTATCACACTAGCACTTGTGAATGTTTTTTTGGTTTCGAGATTTGTGTTCGTTTAAGAACAATTTTTTTTTTTTTATTAAAAGTGTATTAAAATACACTTGTAATTAAAAAAAAATTAAGAAACTGTATATAAAAAGTTAGGTTATTTGCTAGTCTCAATCATAAAAGCTATCTTACAAGTTGTTATAGCAATAAAAAAATATTATAAGTATTATTTTTTGAGTAATGCTAGAACCACAACTTTTATCATAACTTTGCCACAACTTATCTAGTGATGAATAATAAGTGGTAGAGTTGTGAACCCATAACTTGCCACATGGACAAATTGTGGCAAAAGTTGTAATAAAAGTTGTAGTTTTAGTATTATCCTTAGTTTTGAGTAATACTAAGATCACAGTTTTTACCACATCTTATCCACGTGGTGAGTTGTAGATGGTGAAGTTATATAGACCCACCACTTTAATTCTTATTGCATAGTTATGTCCCTTCTAGGGCTGTAAATGAACTAAGCCGATCATAAACAACTCGGACTCAATTTGATAAAAAGCTTGTTCAAGTTTATTTGTTTATAAATAAGCCAAGCTTAACCCTTAGTTTTAGGCTTGTTTAATAAACAAGCCAAGCCCAAGCAAAAACAATTTGTTCACAAACAAGCTCGTGAGCCATTAGGCTTGATACACAATAATTCAAGTATAGACTCATTTATAAATGTATATATGTTAGTTAAATATACTCATTACACATATCTTAATAATGACATGGCCAACATGAGACCACTACCTATATTACCTTAATTTTTTAATTTCCTTTAAACTGATCAAGAACCACTTTAGACTATAGTTACATTTAAAAAATAAATAAATAATTAAGTGAGCCACATATGATCCTTCCTTATCAATCATCTAAAGTAAATTTATGAAACATGTTAGTATTTTCTCATTCATAATAGTTACAAACGGGTATTTTTCTAATCCTTCACCATCTAACGTGAATGTAAAAATTATATTTTGAACAATTGCTGAAGCTAAAGATAAGGAATGATAAATGAATGCATTTAATTATGTAAATTATTAATTTGAATAATAGCTAATCATAAGTAAGACTAGATGCATACTAAAATAAGTATACTATTTTCTTTTTCTTTCTTTTTTTAATTTTAGAGATATAAGCATTTTGTTAAGGACATATTTTATGTAGTTGGTTAATCCTTTGACAAAATACACTTTACTTGTAATTGGGTAGATCTAAGATGTGTTTAATACTTCAAAGAACATATTGTTCAAGTCTAGTATTAAAGTCATGAAGATTGAACCAACAAACAAGTGAAAAAAAGGTGTTTACTAAATCTGGACAGATAGCTGGACAAATAGTTGGACACCTGTGGACACCTGCGGACACCTGTGGACAACTCCTCGACACTTGCTCGATAGATAGCTATCTATCAAGGTTTAATGAGGCTCGACACCTGTTATCTATCGAGGTATCTACCAAGGTTACGGAAATCAGAATTTTCAGATCTGATTTTTTGGCTAGGCTTTTGTATTTATGTAGGGTTTCTTTTCTCCTAACTCTAGACATATATAAGGCTTATTTTAGAGGCCGTCACATAAGAGAATACAATAAAAACATATGCAAAAGGTGACTGAAGCCTTATTCTCTCTAAAAGAAGCTACTGCGTCTTTACGCCTTAGGGTTTTATAACCAAATGTTTTTTGATCTTCATTATTGATGCAGTGAAGAACTTTGCAGCCAACATTCTTCTTCCTCAAGTTGGTGAGTGAGTCATGTACTGGAATTCATGCGAAGGAGTTAGTCACGTACTAGGATCTGTGCATTAAAGGGTGGCATTCATATATTGAAGAGTTCAGAGGTTCTGAAGCGGTAGAAAGTTTCTGCTGTGAGTTCATCTACGGGGATCGTAGAGTCTAGGGACAAAGGTTTTGTACTAGATCTAAAACTTCTCTTTACTATAGTGAATTGATTTTCGGAAAGGTTTCCTTCCAGGTTTTTTATTGTGAAATAGGTTGGTTTCATTGATTTTCCTGGGTCATCATATCTTGTCTTATTTACTTTTCCGCTGCATATTATTTGTGACATGATATTGATGTTTATTTGTTTTAACAAGTTTCACGCATAATAAATCTAATTAACAACTTGGATTTAAAACTTGTTAATTCTAACAACCGGGGTTTAAATTTCCCAACACATTTAATAATATAATTTTTTTAGATCTTGTTGGGGGCGTTTTTTTATTCATTGCCCACATGATGTTAGGGGAGTCAAGACTGAGACTCAACTTTAGGCTTGGAACATGGCCCAAGGGCTATCAGTGAAGTGTAAAAAGCTCATTTTACTCAAAGTCTAGGTTGCAACAAACAAATATTATAATAAGGCCCTAAAATACCTCCTTCAAAGATAAGTTAGCATAAAAGACGGCCCACCACAACAAGTGCTTAAATAATAGTCTAAGCAGTAAGCAAGAGAAATGTCCAATGGTAGATGTTTGGAAAATCAATAAATGTATTTGCATAATAAAAATTATGCATTTTCTCCATAGTTGATTAATATAGAAGTTGGCCCATTATAACGTACACAAGAGAAAAAAACGGTCCAGCAGTAAATATGACAGACCTCCAACGGTAGATGCTGATAGATTAATAAGTGTGTTTACATGGTAAAAATCACATGTTTTCCTTATTATTATTAGTTCAACATAAGGGAAAAATTCCATAGTATCCAAAACATTATGGCTTTCATCATAACAACAATAAATAAGGATTAAAGGCTTCATAATTACAAATAAAAAAGGAAAAAAATAGGATGGAATGAAGGGAGAGAGAGACTCCAGCTCAGTGTTGCACATGTTGGACTAAGATTTTTGGAATATTTATATATGGGGCATGAATGGTGTAGTGTAGGCTATTTTTGAGTGAGTGGGTAAGCTTGTGGTGGTATGATAGAGTTAATGTTGAAGTCTTTAATGGGTAAAGTGTTGTTTATGACTAATTAGGAAGCATTTATGAGTTGTGAATATGTCTATAAAGGAAGGGAATGTCTAAGGCTAAGTGAGTGTGGGCTAAAGGGAATGATTTATGAGCTTGGGGAAAGTTGAACCACCAGCAAAGTGACACAAAAAATCAGAAATTTCAGAGAGGGCTGGTTGGTCTCTTGTGAATTGGTGTGCTTGTCCTTTTATAATGGAGTTCAGGGAGATATTAATTAACAAATGTCCAAAAATGTAAGACTAATCAAGGGGCAGAGTATTAGACTTAATTATCTTAGGATTTGGCTATAAATGGGAGATTTGTTTTTGGGGTTGCTTTGCTTCTTTAGGTAATATGACACATGGTGAGTATTCGGGGTAATCTTGCATTAAATACTAAGAATTTTGAGATTGTATTCAATTAATGGGATTAAGGCAGGTATTAAGGAGGAATCCTAGTGCTGCATTGAGATTTGGACCTTAAGAAGTAAGATTCAACACACCAAGCCAGGTGTCAAAATTTAAGTCTACTACAGAGGGTTCTGATGGAGATCCCTTTATGCCCTCCAAACCACATGTTCCCAAATTTTCCCCTTTAGGATTCATGGGCTTGGTTCATGAACCAATTACATACATTTTTAGTAATAAAATAAAGGCGTAAATGCACTTTTAGTCTCTACATTTTGACCCGATTTCTATTTTGGTCCCTGCATTTTATTTTTACCACTTTTAGTCCCTAAACCAATTAACGTGTAACGTTTAAGTCCTTACTGTCACCCAACTAACAGAAAATGCTGACGTGGCTAACGGAACACCCTATTATCTGACGTGGCGCTGATGTGGCACTGATGTGGTAATTAGAATATTATTAAAATTATAAAAAAAAAAACTTAAATCTAATTTAATTTTAAAAAAAAAATATTACTTATCATTAATAATTTTCATAAGAACATTACAACCTGTTCTTCTTATTCTTCCCAATCAAACCTAGCAACAAGAACTCAAACCCAGATTTCAAGAACACAAACCCAGCAACCAATAACTCAAACCAGATTACAATAACACAAACCAAAAAAGAAAAAAAAAACAGAGATCAAACACAAACACAAACCCAGATCACAACAACACAAATGAAAAAAAAAAAAAAAACAGAGATCAAAAAATTTATTCTTGTTCTTCATTTAACAGCTTGTTCTTCCCAAATCAAACCCAGCATCCAAGAACTCAAACCCATCACAAGAACACCAAAGAAAAGAAAAAACAGATTATCATCTCTCACTCTTTCATTGATGAACCAAAGTTCTCTCATTCATTCCCAACAAGAACAACTCTCTCAGTCTCAAGACCCAAACAACATGACCACTCAAAATCAAGATCAACTCTCATGGTCTCAAGACCCAAAAAACATGACCCACAAGACAAACCCCAGCAAGACTCAAACAAAATGACCGATCTGACCAATCTGAAGAAGAGCGCCACTACTTTGGTGGTGGAGGTGGACTCCCTGGGATCTGAAGAAGAGCGCCGCCGCAAGATCCATCCCTGTCCACCAAAACCCTAAGCCGCCACTCCAAAATCACCCTAAGCCGCCATCCTTATCTTCTTTGCCTTCGCCTACTACCGTTCACCAATGCCGCCACCCTAAGCAAAAGCTCCCAAACCCACACCTCCCTCTCTAATTCTCTCGCCTTCACCCACTCTCTCTCTCTCTCTTTTCTGTCTAATCTGAAGGGCTAGTAAGAGAGGAAAAGAAAGCCCACTCTCTCTCTTCACAATCTAATATGAAGGGTCAATAAGAGAGGTAAAGAGAGAGGGTGAGTTATAGAGAGAGTCTGAACTTAAACCAGTTTGGAGAGAAAGGGCTTAAGACAATTTTGATTCTATATTGCCAGTGGGTTGGAATTTTGATCTAGGTTTGTGGGGTTTCAAAAGTTTTTTTTAAAAATTTTGTGTCTAAAAACTGTTATATTTATTTGTGAAAAGAGAGAAGAAGGAATTGATAGAGTTGCAAAGTGGAAAGAAAAGAAAACAAAGAAGAAAAAGAAACTAGGCACAAACATAACATAATAGATCTAAGTTGCCCCATTTTTTTGTTTTTAATTATGTTTTTTTTGTTTTTTATAATTTTTAAAATTTGTAAATTTATTTTTTAAGGCTAGATACTAATGTGGAAGCTGACGTAGATGGACACGTCAGCATTTTTAATATTATTTTAATGGACACGTCAACATTTACTGTACCAACAGTGCATTCGTTTGCCATGTCAGCTTTTGCCGTTAGTTGAGTGATGGAAAGGACCTAAACGTCACGCGTTAATTGGTTTAGGGACTAAAAGTGGTAAAAATAAAATGTAGGAACTAAAATAGAAATCGGGTCAAAATGTAGGGACTTAAAGTGCATTTACGCCTAAAATAAACTATTTAGTTGAGGATTTCATGAATTTGGAGGTCTTGGTTAGGGCTTCCTTGAGTTGTGACCAAAACTTGGGGAAGAAGGGTATTTATTGCTCATTAGCCTTTAGGTGTCAGCCTCTGGTATTGTTCACGTCAGAGTTGGCAATGGGACAAGTGGCTAGCTCCTAATTTGGTTTGGGAGCTTAGTTGCTTCTTAAGGTGACCTCCAGCGGAAGGCAGAACTAAATGGAGTTCTCTAGGGGGGTTAGTTTTCACTCATGAGCTATTTTGACTGAGATTTCATGTTAGGCTTAGCTATGAGGGCTGAGTATTTCAGTGACCCTCTGACTTGGTGGTTCTCTCCACTTGGGTCTATCCTTTTGCTTTCTCATTGTGAGCCCTACAAAATGGACAAAGCTACCATATATTGTCATGGATTTTTTATTCCACATGGGCTTTAGTTATTAGTAGAAATAAAATGAATTCATAAGCTTTAATAAATATTTATGATAGGTTTTGGATATTAATTTCCATGGGCTTTAAATAACAACTTGTATAATTTCTCATAACATAGTTTTTGCCATAGATTATTTTGTAAATGCTATTTTCTTTGAGACTTTTAAATAATGACCTCCAATATCTCTTGAGAATAATATTTACCATGGGTTTTAAATAAAATATAGTAACAACCACTATGGGGGAGATGGGCCTAGAAGTGTATATTTATATGCATAATGAGCCGGAGGCCCAAGCCAAGGACATTAAGTGGTCCCAGGATGAGTAAATATCTTACTAAGGTTTGATTGTGATCATCCGAGAAGTTGGTCTGAAGAAGAATGACTCCTCGGATTAGCTAGGCAGAGGTCGTAATGAGTTATCTACCATCCAGAGGCAATATCTCATGAGGCTCTGTTGATAAGGATGTGCAACATAGGGGTATAAGACAAAGGAAAAACATGAAATATCTAAGGAAAAAGCTATTGTCACCACATTGAATGCTCTGCAGCTAACTCTCTAGCCGCATTAATGAGGAAGTGATACCTGAGTAGCAGTGTTCAACCTTATAACTATCTTCAAAGGCTTCAAGAATGGGCTAATGGGACAAGTATCCTGACCGGAAATCTGATCCATACACAGAGGGTAGAGAGAGAAGATAGGGAAGTATAAAATGAAGAGAAAAACCCCAATATATAGGGATCGAGAGAGTGAGAAAGAAAGGATGGTAGAAATAAGAACAATGTCCATAATCTGTCTTTAAGAAAGAGAAATATAAGATTCAGTCTCCTCAACTTGAGTTCGAGGATAATTTTCGTTACACAAACTAACCCATCTGTGTCATATTGTGATCTAGCCCATTGTCTTTGTTATCTGAACTTACTAAAATCCAAATTTCTAATCCACTCCTTACAAATTCATTGTATTGGGCTTTTTAGGCCTATTCCTTTCCTGTTTTTGGGCTTAGGTGCAAACTGTGTCCCTATAACCACTATAATGGAATAATATGATATTCTCATGGATTTGTAAAGAGAATAATCACCATGAGTTTTGTAAATAAATATTATGAATGTTGTGATATAAATAGTGACCATGGGTTTATAATATGGTTTAAATAAATAAATGGCATAGGTCTGAAATAAATAAATGGCATAGGTCTAAAATAAATAATCATAAATTTTCATGGGCTTTTATATTTGTAACACAAATTCATAATTCTCCATGGGCTTGATATACGTTTGTCATGGGTTTTGGAAAAATGAATAGTGTTACATAACATAAATAGTTACTATAGGTTTATAATATGGTATGAAATAATTAAATATTATGTGTTTAAAATAAATCATAACTTTCCTTGACTTTTTATATTAGTAACACAAATTCATAATTCTCCGTGGGTTTGATATATATTTGCCATGGGTTTTGGAAAAATGAATAGTGTCACATAACATAAATGGTTACCATGAGTTTTATAAGATAGATTTCATAGGCATGTAATATTGTAGTAATAGGTTTAAGTGAAATACTTAAAACATTGTTAATGATTGGACTTTAAGTGAAATACTTATGATATAATATTTTGCCAAGTATTGATAACTTTGGGCTTTTTACAAAATAGTGCCAAGTAGCTAACTTGGGCTTTTAAAATATTGCCAATGAGAATTGGGTTTTTGATATATTGCCAATGAGAATTAAGCTTTTGAAATATTGTCATGCATTAGTAACCTTGGGTTTTAAAATATATATATATATATATGGGATGTGTACATTGGACTTGTAAGGTCGGTTTTGGGCTTAATAAAAATAATGATAATAACATTAGATAAGATATGAGTTTTTTAGGCTTTTTGTGATAGTTTATATCATGACCCAATTTAGATAATAAGATATGAAATATTTGTGGTTAACATAATAATAGGGGCAAAAAATATTTGGAAAAGCCCCATAGCTTATTAGTGATGTTTGAAAATAAATAGGTGGTAATAAAATTAGATGTAAAAAAAATGTAACCTAATAGATCTCAAGCTCAAACACTTAACCTGAGCTCGAGCTTGAGTTTGATATTAAACTTGAGTTTGGCTTTACTAATTAATCAAGTTAAGTTAAGTCAAGCCTAGCCAAGCTCAAGCTTTTGATTTTTCTAGACAAGCCAAGCTTGAACATGCACTACTCGACAAAGATCGACTTGTTTATAGCCCTAGTCCCTTCTTACATCCTAGTAACAATAGTGTCGTAGATGTTGTCTAGAAAAGTCTTGGACTACATAATTTTTCACAACTTCTTTGTCACAACTGTGATGTGGCAAAGTGTGATTAATGAAGAAAAAATGGTGAGTTCATGTGCAAGTGATAGTTAACCACTCACAATCTGCCATGTTAGAGTTGTGGCAAAAAAAATTATAGAATAATTTGTGATCCTAAACTACTCAATGTTTTTTAAAATTTTCATCAACAAACCTTGTAAATATCTATGCATGTGGATTTTTTTTTTTTTTGGAAAAATAAATGCACGTGCCTATAAAGGGGTGTACACGATTCAGTTCAGTCGATTTTAGAGAGATTTTTTGCACCACACCTATAGGGTGCGGTTTCACCCTATGCTTAACTGCACCTCACTTTTGGAAGATAAAAACCGGTCTACACAAGGTGTAGTTAATCTCAGTAGCTCGGTGTAGTTCGTTCAGTTATATAGGCTAGATTTTTAAAAATTCATATTCTAAGCTTTGGGCTTTTAGTCCTTTAAAAAATAGCATATTGAGCCCATTATGACTTCTTTTTAACTAAGCCTTTCTTTATCAAGTTTCAACCACAAGAAGACAATTCCAAACCTGTCACTAGACTCATAACATTCCACATCAAATACACAATTATAGAGTATCAAGTCTCAACTATAATACAACTTAAATTCAACCTGTCAAATTAAACATGTATTTATTAAACACATTAACACATATTAATAAATCTAAACCTATTACAACATTCCAAAATCAAACACAAACATAAAAGTTTGACACAACATGGTGAAATGAAAACAAATATAAATAGTATGAGAAAATACCCAAGAACTATTTAAGCCTTTGAGATTTATTCCTTTACTAGGATGAAGCTGAATCTTTTAAATTACCCCTGAAATTACAAGAAAATAACCAAAAAAAATTAGAATCAACAAGAAACATTTAGTGACCATAAAATAAAACTAAAACAAAGTAGGGGTTAGGGTTACAAAAGACAGAACTACATAGTGGCAAAGCCACGGTAGAGAACAGAGATGAAAAGGAGATTGATTGTCTTAGGTATTAGGAATTGTGTGAGACCTTAAGAGGAAAGTCTTTCTTTGTGAGGGAGTGAGACTGAGAATCAGAGATGAGTCTTGAGAGTGAGAGTGAGAGCTTGTGTTCTTAAATAGTGGAAGGTTAGGTCAGAGCCTAAGATTGAGAATTTGAGAGGGAAAAACTACTATTTGTTCGACGGGATTAGGGTATGGAAAAAAAATTATGAGGCTAAGTGCAAAAGAGAAGAGAAAAATGGTTGGTGGGAGCCTGAAAATCTAAGATTGAGAGGGAAACACTACGAATAGTTCGGCAGGATTAGGGTTTGGAAGAGAAATGAAGGTAGCTGTGTAGCTGATGAATGATAACTGAGTTCTTTGTCTGAGTCTCTGAGAGGCGAGAGTGTGAGACTTGAGAATTGAGAGGAGCAAAAGTCTAAAGAGTAAAGGGGAGAAACGAGAGCAGCTGATGAGTAGGAGACAACTCAAGAGAAAAGACGTGTGTGGCTGTGATCAAAAGAGAAAAATATATATATCTTGCACAGTGACTGATTTCATCAGTGACTCAAACAGTGATAGGCATCCTTTTTTATTTTTTACTTTTATTTTTTAATATTTAAAAAAAACGCAAGTGGCATGACTTTAACACACTAACCCATACGGCCACAACATTTTTTTTATTTTTTTAATATATTTTTTGATGGGAGACACTAGAGTCTAGAGTTACTCATAGACAAGACCACTCAAAGTCTCAAACTATTACTCCTGACACACACACATTTCTTGACTAAAAAAAGGGCTCACACACGTTAACTCTCTTTTTATTCAAAAAATTTTTTTTTTTTGATAAGGACGGCCCTGTTCATGGATGAATGTTGCCTCTTCTAAGTTCTTAGAAGTTAGAACGTTAGGCCTCTTCAGACTTCAGCTCTTCTTATACATATTAACATATATATAAAACACGTCGCATTGGGTCGGTTCGGTCTTAGTCCGTGTGCAAATCTTAGCATTGATGGTTGCACCGGTCCGACGTCGGTATTGAAAATCCACCTCCGACCACCGTGCCGGAAACCTTCAGCGGAGTTCTGAGTGGGGCGGGACGGTGCGGTTAGACCGGTTTTGTCGATGCCAGTATATTCTTGGACAGGCCTACCTATAATGGTGAAGTGCAGCCTGCATTTATTTATGATAAAGAATTAAATATTTATGCACTGTGCAGCTTTATCTTTAATTCTCTATCATAAACTTGTTGCTATGATTTAACATAACTGTATGTAACAATTAATGGTAGTGACCAATAACATTAAGTGTGGACAGTGTCAGCTGCATCCCATCAATTTTGGGAAGACTATGGCTGCTAGGGACGAAGTTAGGGGTGGCCAAAGGAGGCAGCAAAGTTAGGGGTGGCCAAAGGAGGCCATTGCTGCCTTAACTGTTCAAAAATTCCCTCAACATTAGGTCTAAAACTCCCTTAACATTAGGTATAATTTAGAATTTGGTCCAAAATAATTGAACTTGCCCCCCTAGCAACATCTTTAGCCTCTTGAAAAAAAAAATCCTAATTACAAAAATTAAAACCGGCATATGAAAGCTCAAACATTTACCAAAAATTTACCAAACCCATCAGATACATTTAAAGAAAAGCCCTGAATTAGTGCTGGTCCGATCACTTTAAAGAGGAAATAAAGTAATTAGAGTAGACTAGAATGGTTAAATAAAGTTAGTTAGTTACTGGTTGCTAATGGTTGGTTGAACATTTGATTATAATTGTTTTTATCTAATAATGATTGATGACTTGCTGAATATTTGATAAAGTTAGATGATTTTTTTTTTAGAGTTTCAAGCTATGGCGTCTACTCCTGATAATAGATTATTATCATCAGACCAAGACACCAATTAGTTTTTAGTGTAGGCAAGAATTGAACCACGTCAGAGACTTTACCAATTGAGCTAACTAAAACCCACGATGAAAATTTGTATTTAATTTAGCATCTTTATATTAAAGACAATGAGAACATTGTTTGACATAAATATTTAACTTAGCAATAGTAATTAAACTTCACAACAATCTTAATCTTAGCAACAATTGACTTTGAATTTTTTTTTTTTTTTCTAGTATTCTTTATTACCTCGCAACTATAATTAATATGAGCAACAATATAATTGTATTGTAATGCATTAAAAAATTTATTTTGTACTTATTATTCTGTTCATATTTTGTTGATACTAATTAGATGATATTTTAGATATTCGTGAATTTCTTTTGTTCCTACTTTGCCCCCTCAATTGAAAATCTGGCTTGATGGCGGCTATGTCAAGGTTCAATGGGTTAGTTCTTTTCACACAATACATGCACATAGACTTTAGCTTGATTTGCTTGAGATGATACATACAACTTGCATCCGTGCATTTGCCATTTAACGCATGAAAGCATGAATATATCTGTGTGACTATAGCACATAGATATGGGATACAGTTAGTGGCGGAGCCAAAATTTTAGGGGCACAATTTAAAGTCATTATTATAAATTAAATTAATCTAAAAAATGTTAATTGATAATAATAACAAAATTGATGTCGTAAGAACGCAATTAGTGTTACTAGACAAAATAATAATAATTATTATATGAATTGATTTTTTCGTGATGGTGAATTGGTGATATATCATCTTATAAGGCTAATGTACTAAAATTTGTAATATTCATAACATTATTCAACAAGAAATGTGATATAAATAGTGGAAAAAAAATGAAACAAAACATAGCAAAATAAAACAAAACACTGGTGAATGGGTTAAAATGCGGGACAAGATGTAAGCTACTTTAAAAGAAATGAATAGTTAAGGACATATTGGATATATATGTCTTTCAATTTTTAAATAATATTACACATTTTTCTATATACATGTATTTTAAAAAAAAATTAAAAATTATTATTTAAATGTGAAACAGGCCACTGGTTTTTCAAACAGGCCTAGTTGTTGAAAAAGTCATAAGCTTTGATGCGTGAGGCAAGGCTTTTTTCCTTCTTTATGTTGGTCTCAGGGCCTGTTTCTCGGGAATGGGAGTATTTTATTTTGTTTCTTCACCATGTTATGTAGAATCGTAGATTTAGAACAGAAGCAACTAAAGAATTTTTCAATTTTTTGGGATGAGTAAGGGGGCAGGTATCCCCCTCACCTCCCTTCCCTTGAATACAGTCATTAGTTAAGTGTGGGTACAGGTTAATTACTATTATTGAAATTTATAGATAGATAGATAGATAGATAGATAGATAGAGAGAGAGAGAGAGACTTCTTTTGGTATTATCAGTTATCATCTCTACTAGACCACTACGACAACTTAAAGAGGCTGTTTGGTAACTCTATTCTAGTAACATTATATTGTATGTATTTTTTTAAAATACTTGTTAATGAAAAAATATATAAAAATATCTGTAATATTATTTAAAAATTGAAAATTGTTACTTAAACTACCCTACCAAAAAGTCCCTCTATTTTTTAGTTAATATAGAATGTAAAAGCTTGGACATATTAAGCAATAAAGGTGTAACACAAACACGTAACTTTATTCTATAATTAATGGAATCTTTTTATTTTTTTTATTTCAAACATGTTTAAAAATATTTTACTTCAACTTGCTATGTGGCAAGTGAAGAGACTACTTATATATAATTTTGATTACATGACATTTTTAATAATTATATGACTTGTTTAAATAATAAACATGATAGTATTATAGTTTTCCTCATTATTGATCAGAAAAAATAATTCCAAATATATTTAGAGCCAATAATCTTATAATTCAATTGATATTTTTTTTTTAACCAAGTCGTGGATGAATCAAGTTCTCCTCGACATAGGAATATATATATATATATATATATATATATATATATATATATATATATATATATTGTTTAATAAAACTTCCGTATTCAGCGTAAAAAGCTTTAAAATATATATATTTGTTTAAATAAAACTTCCGTGTTCAGCTTAAAAAGCTTTAAAATATAAACAAAAACATAAACAAAGAAAATCAATGTATGCCCGAAAAGTATTGCCAACCACATGACTGAATATCAAACTCACATAGTTATACACCAGAAGTCAACAAGAAACGAAAAAAAGTATGAACTTTTGATGTCATGTCTGACGAAGAACGTAAAGGGATAAGTGGATATATAATAAAAAAATTGCAAAATATCCATGTTACCTGTGAGCCTACTGTCAATCATGCATGGTATTGAATTGCATCTATTGATGCACACTGTTTATAGTTCCCTTCTAGATTTTTCATGATGAACAGTGCAGCTCAGCAGCTAATGTTGCTTTTTCTTTTTCTTTTTCAACAGTGCTCCTGAAAGTTTTCATAGACTAATTATTATTCACATCAGGTGGGTCTACAAAGGATAAAGCGCTGGCTCAAAAAAAAAATTTCAAAATTCAGGTAGCAGGACTCGAATTAAAGAACACACTTAGTCGAGCCCATAATTAATGACTATGTCTATACCTATTCTCAGCAAAAAAAAAAAAAAAAAACAAAACAAAAAGACTATATCTAGTGTGAGTAGTATCACATATAAATAGTTGCATATTTTAATTTCAACAACAATCTCAATTGCGTTTAACTTCTTCTTCTTCTTCTTTTTCTTTTTTTCTTTTTTATGAGAAACGTATTTAACAATTGAGAGATCACTAAAAATTCTTATATATTTTTTAGTTTAAAAAATTCAAACAATCTCGATTATTTTTAACTTTTTTTCAATAGGAATTAAGAAGTTTCGTGTGTATTTGAGTACAACTTGTTCAGGGATAGCCCTAAACATTTTGGAGCCGTGAACTATTTTTTATACTTATGTATTAATTAAATTAATATTTATTTAATATTTTTATATTATAATAAATTTCATTTAAAATCTAGTTTTCTCGTCTTTTGAAATGCAAATTGACTAAAGTTTTTGTATTTAAGTTCTTCTAATATCTCATTTTCAATCAAATTAAATATTTTAAATTATCCTTCTTGGGACATTTTCATCTTAGCTAGATATGCAAGGGGCGGCGTGTTCGAGGACCACCCTAACCTGAAAAAAAAAATTATATATAATAATTTAAAATTTTTAATTTGTCTACCATTAAAAAAAATTTGAGAACAACTTTAGTTTTTTTATGCCAATAAAATTAAATTTTGCTCCATAATTTGTTCTACATTTAGTGGATGAATGATTGCTTAGTTGTGTATGTTGAAAGAAATGTAGCTTGTAGCATTGATAATGAGACTATCATGCAACGATTTCAAAATATGAAAACTCATAGAAGGCAATTGTAAATTTTATCTATTTGCGTGTTTTTTTATTGTGGTTGATGTCAATATATAAATTTCTTTTTTTATTAGATTGTATAATTTATGCTTCTTAAAGAACACCCTAAGAAAAATTCCTAGAGCCGCCAAGATATGATTTTATTAATTTTAATTTTGAAAAACTTCTTTATGTAGAAGCAACAATAACATGTATTGTTAGTAAAATTATAACATATAAGCAATGCATATATTTGGAAATGAATCTGACATTTTTATATAATTTAGTGTGTTAATTGAAGTATATTATTTTATTTGTAAAATTTCTATTAAAACTTTTAACTCTAAAAATAAATCTAAATCATCATTATCATAATAAACATAATCTTTGAGAAAAGATTCAAGTTTATACTGTATCTTTGCAAACTATCATCATCTAATGATTTCAATTTCGTGAGGTTAAATAGAAAACCAAAAATCTCTTCATATACTTGAAATTGCTCAAACTTATTCTCAATTGAACTAATTGCTTTATCTACTATATATAAGAAATAATCAATTCTAAAATATTTTTCAACAGATTGTGTTGTCTAATTATGAATATTTTCATCAAATTGTTTCTTTCTATGAATTATACGTTTCTCACAAAATATAGGTTCTATTTTCATTTCAAATGCAATTTTTTATATGAATTCATGGCAGATATAAATTCATTTCCTCTATATCCTTTAAAATAAGAAATGAGGTCTTTTAATTGATCTAGAGCCACATAAGTCTAATTGGCTTATTTAATAAGACTCCACCCTAAAGTTTCGAATTTCATTCCAGAGACTGTTTCGGATTGGCCCTGGGAACGAAATATTCTGGTACCGGTATGTGCCAATGCACTGTTCCAAGGTTATAGGCCATTAGAGTAATTAATAAAAATATATTGTTATTACTCTTTACTATAATACTAGTGTTGGGTGCACGTGCAAGGCACGTGCTGGCCCCAGTAGTGAGAAAATTAATATAGATTTTGTGTGTGAAACCGTGAATAGATATTTTTACAATATTTTCACAATATCTTCATTTTTAGGATCCGAATAGATTTATATATATATATATATATATATATATATATATATATATTTGAGAGAAATGCTACACTCATAACATTTTTCAAACAAATTCTAAATGACAAGTTATTATTGGTTTTAAACTGATAACATTGTTATTGTTTTCTCAAAACATTTATTTTCAGTTGTGGTTGGTCATAATCTCATATTTTATTATTTTATTTTGACTTGTAAGAAATTGATACTTCAATATTTGTAAAAATATTGTGAAATTTGTTGTGTCAGTATAACAATATATATGCCAACTTACATAAATATTTAAAAAAAAAAAAAAAAACACAAACCGATTACTAGGGGGAAAAAAAACTTTAGGCACGGTAGAAATTAATGTTAAAATATTATGGACTTAGCATTTTTTTATTTGATCTATAAGAAACTGAGATCTCAACAATTGTAAAAATATTGTGATAATAGAAAGTGTTGTAACATTTTCTCAAAACATTTATTTTCAGTTGTGGTTAGTCACAGTCTCATTTTTTATTATTTTATTTTGACTTGTAAGAAATTAACCCGTCAATAATTGTGAAAATATTGTGAAATTTGTTGTATCGGTATAACAATATACATGCCAGTTTACATAAATATTTCAAAGAAAAAAAAAACACAAACCAATTACTGGGGAAAAAAAACTTTAGACATTGTAACTACAGTGCCAATTGAATAAACCAAAAGCACTGTAGCTCCAATGCTATCCATCAATAATAGCTTACCTTTGATTTGTTGTGAAATTAATGTTAAAATATTGTGGATTTAGCATGTTTTTATTTGATATATATGAAACTGAGATCTCAACAATTGTGAAAATATTGTGATAACAATAAGTGTTGAAACATTTTCTCAAAACATTTATTTTCAATTGTGGTTGGTCAAAGTCTCATATTTTATTTTTTTATTTTGACTTGTAAGAAATTGATATCTCAATAGTTGTGAAATTTGTTGTGTCAGTATAACAATATATATGTCAGTTTATGTAAATATTTAAAAGGAAAAAAAAAAACACAAACTAATTACTGGGAAAAAAAAACTTTAGGCACTATAGAA
Source organism: Castanea mollissima (assembly GCA_014183005.1). Taxonomy (NCBI): domain Eukaryota; kingdom Viridiplantae; phylum Streptophyta; class Magnoliopsida; order Fagales; family Fagaceae; genus Castanea; species Castanea mollissima. The sequence goes on along the minus strand of JACAVU010000005.1, from coordinate 50,028,052 downwards.
ATTAATGTTAAAATGTTGTGAACTTACTTGTGAAAATATTGTGATAACAATAAGTGTTGTAACAATTTTTTAAAAACATTTATTTTCAGTTGTAGTTGGCTACAGTCTCATTTTTTTTTTTTTTCAACTTATAAGAAATTGACACGTCAATAACTGTGAAAATATTGTGAAATTTTTTGTGTCAGTATAACAATATAAATGTCAGTTTACATCAATATTTAAAAGGAAAAAAAAAAAAAGTGACTAACTAAACCAAAGCACTGTTGTAGCTACGGTGCTACAGTGTATTGTGATAATAACAAGTGTTGTAACATTTTTTTTAAACATTTATTTTCAATTGTGAAATTTATTGTGTATCATCACATTATTGAGTGTCCATTTGGCAGTCACAACAATAAGTGCTGTAACATTTTTATAAAACATTTATTTTCAGTTGTGGTTGGCTACAGTCTCATGTTTTATTATTTTATTTCAACTTGTAAGAAATTGACACGTCAATAATTGTGAAAATATAATGAAATTTGTTGTGTCAATATAACAATATAAATGTTAACTTACATCAATATTTAAAAGAAAAAAAAACACAAACCGATTACTGAAGAAAAAAAAAAAAACAATCTCATATTTTATTTTATTATTTTATTTCAACTTGTAAGAAATAGACACGTCAATAATTGTGAAAATATTGTGAAATTTGTTATGCCAGTATAACAATATAAATGTTAGCTTACATCAATATTTAAAAGGGAAAAAAAAAAAAAAAACACAAACCGATTACTAGGAAAAAAAAAATTAGGCATTGTAGCTACAGTGGCCGTTGGATAAACGAAAGGGTTGAAAAAAACAAAACAAAACAAAACTCAACTCACTAAACAAAAGCATTGTTGTAGCTAAAGTGCTACACTATGCAAAATGTTGTGTGAACAATGGCAGAACACTCTAGTGGCATAGTCGTTGTTTCTATAGTTAATACAGATCAATTATATAGATTAATGAATATAATGAATATTGTTATTACTTTTTACTATAACAGATAAATTATATAGATTAATGAATATAATGTTTTAGTTATATATATATATATATATATATATATATATATATATATATATATATATATAGAATAGTGTTTTAAAATATTCAAAATAAGTGGTCAAATTTATTTTTTGGGTAAATTCTAATAAACTACCTTGAAATTTGAGCTAATACCAATAAGGTCTAAAACTTTTCAAAAATGACCAAGTTGGTTCCCTAGACACAATTTGGTTCCTAAACGGTGTTTAGGCCCATTTCTCATTCATAATCTTTCTTCTCCCTCTCCTCACTTAGAATCTCTCTTCTTTACCAAATGTTTATGTTCATGCTAACATCTCTGAGTTGTGAGTTATGTTCAAAATGATTATACAAACATGTACACTTAGCCATATAAAACCTCAAACCCCCAAAAATCCATGGTCACCAAGCATATATACCTATCCATAATCATTCATATTCCAACAAAAACAACATATTATAACAACTTTAAGACAAAACCCAAATTTCATAACGGGTCTAAACACCATCTAGGGACCAAATTGTGTCCAAGGACCAATTTGGTCACTTTTGAATAGTTCTGGACTTTGTTGGTATAAACCCAAACCTTAGGGTAGTGTATTGGAATTTACCCGTATTCTTTAAAAATAACAAATTTGGTTCAACAAATAAAACTAGCTTCCTAGAACCTTCCTTTCAAATCATTTTTCTCATTCCCAAGCTCCCACCCATGTGGCCACCTTTACTCCTCAACTTTCCCATTGCATTTATTCAATCATTTATTTATTTATTACTTCTTTACAATTTAGTAAGTTTACAATACTTCTTTATTCTCAGTTCTTCAAACTCTCAACTTTGTCTTCGTCTCCTTTCTTCTCAATTCTTCTTTCTTTAGAGGTTAAGGATGATACATTTGGGGTAATTGATTTTGTTTAGACCAAAGAATTTTTTGGGTTACCAATGTTTACAAATATATTTTAGATTTTTTGTTCTTTGGTCACAAGAATATATCAGATTTTTTGGAGTTTCATTTGAAACTTTTTTTTCCTACTACCCTTCTTTTTCAAAATTTTGGGGGCCCTTCCACTTTGGGGCCTTAGGCAATGGCCTAATTGGCCTAATGGAAGGGCAGCTACTTGTTTACGATAACTTATTTATGCGAGACAAAAAACAAAAAATTAGTTATTTATTTTTTTCAAAAAACCTAAAAGTTGAATATTTGAAATAAAATTGAGACAAAAGGAATTAAGTTGAAAGTTCTAGTGAAACCGATGATGCTAAAAATCGTCAGTAAGCTACACAATCCTTAAGTGTTCTAGACAAAACCTGCACAAGAAAGAAAAAAGAAAAAACCCTACAGAAGATACCGGTGTAGTAATTACTTAAGAGTTGCAATACACGACCACATTTGCAGCTCCTGCTGCTTTGGTAAGGTCCAATCCTGCTATCAGGGCTTTATATTTCACCTCGTTATTGGTTATGGGGAAATCGAGTCAGACCACGCATTCGATCTCGTCCCCTTCTGGGCTATGGAGTACCACACCAACCACGTATGCTTGTCTGTTTGAAGATCCGTCCATATGGATGTTCCATTGTGGACTCTCTCCTGCCCCCTGGCCTTTCATAAGCATGAATTCTGGGATAAAGTCAGCAATAACTTATCCTTTCATGGCCGTATATGGGCGACATTGTATGTCGACTCACTCAACTCTATTGCCCAAAGCGCCATCCGCCCAACAGCTTCAGGGCTGCTCATTGCTATTTGTAGGGGCTTGTCTATTAGAACGACCATAGTGTGGGCCTATAAATATGGCTTGAGCTTACACGCCGTAGTTACCAATGCAAAGACGAGCTTCTCCATCAAGGGGTATCTCTCTTCCACGCCTCAGAGTGCTTTGCTCATGAAATATACGGGTTTTTGCACCTTGTACTCTTCTCTGACTAAGGCTACGCTGACAACGGCTAGGGAGACAGCTAGGCATAGAAATAATTCTTCTCCGGGTTTGGACGGGCTAAGCAACAGCGGGGAAGAAAGATATGCCTTCAGATCTTCAAATGCTTACTAACACTCAGTTGTCCATTTAAAGGACTTTTTCAATGTACGGAAGAAAGGTAGGCACTTATCCGTTGTTCTTGAGACGAACCTATTCAGTGCAGCCACCTTACCATTCAGGCTCTGTACTTCCTTAACTGTTTTAGGCAGAGTTAACTTCATTATGGCCTATATCTTATCCGGGTTAACCTCAATACCTCTTTAGGACACCATGAACCCCAGGAATTTCCCTGTTGTCACCCCGAATGCACACTTTTTTGGATTCAGCTTCATGTTATAAGACAAAAGGGTGTCAAAAGTCTCCTAGAGGTCAGTCAGGTGGTCATCCTCCCGTATGCTTTTTACCAACATGTTGTCCACATAAACTTGCATATTCCTTCCAATCTGATGTGCGAACATTTTGTTCATCAGCCTTTGATATATGGCGCCCGCATTCTTGAGTCTGAATGGCATCATTTTGTAACAGAATAGATCCTGGCTGGTGACAAATGAAATCTTCTCTTGATTGGCCTTGTCCAGCTTGATCTAGTTGTAACCAGAGAACGCATCTATGAAACTTAGCAACTGGTGTCTTGATGTTGAGTCTACGAAGATGTCAATCTACAGGAAAGGATAGTTGTCATTGGGGTAGGCCTTGTTTAGGTCCGTGAAGTTCACGCACATCCTCCACGTCCCGTTGGCTTTCTTGACCATCACTATGTTGGCCAACCAGTCGAGGTAGTACACTTCTCGTATAAAGTCTGCTTCTTGTAATTTACGAACCTCATCTACTATGGCTTTGTCTCGCTCCTACGCGAACACCCTTTTTTTCTGACCGATAGGAGAGAAGAAGGGAAATACATTCAACTTGTAGTTTATGATCGAAGGATCAATTCTAGGCATATCCTCATGACTCCAAGCGAACACGTCTTGGTTCCCCCTTAGAAACATTGTGGGCACTTGACAAACTGGTGGGCTAGCCAAAGTGCCAATCCTGGTTGTTCGTTCAGGCCTAGAGTCGTCTAGGATCACTTCTTCCAATCCTTCCATAAGTTCTACCATCATCCGTTGTTCTTCTATACATATGGTCTACAAATGATCATCCATTTCCAACATGGCAATGTAGCATTCGCACACCGCCATTTGATCTCCCCGTACCTATCCCACTCCATACTCGATTGCAAACTTGATCATCAGGTGGTAGGTTGAAGTCACGGCCTTCCACAAGTTAAGGGTAGGACGGCCAAGAATGGCATTGTAAGCAGACGAACAGTCAACAACCAGAAGGTGACATCCTTTGTAATCTTCTAAGGGTAGTCTCCAACTGTTATGGGCAAAGTGACCACACCAAGTGGGTACACTCTTATTCCTCCGAATCCAATGAGTGGTGCGTTAGTTGGAATTAGTTGTTCTTTCCTAATCCTCATCTACTAGAAGGCTGGGTAGTAGAGTATATCAGCAGAGCTCCTATTGTCCACCAGGACCCTATGAGTGTTGTAGTCTCCAATCTGTGTGGGTGGTGGAGACGTTGAGTGTCCTCCTTTGTGAACCCAATTATAGGATTATCTATGTGAGCCATCTTCGAGAACAAACCCCGTCAACTGGACATTCTGCACCATCCTGAGATGGGTCTTCCATGCCTTCTTAGTCGAACAGGAAGTTATGGTGCCCCCAATAATCATCCTTATGTCCCCTATAGGTGGTTTGGGATGCTCATTTTCCCTTCAGGCGCCTTGCTCTTATGGTTGGTCCATCCTTTCTTTACTGATGAATCTCTGCAATTTTCCTTGGCTTATCAAGGCTTCTATCTGCTACTTCAAGTCGTAGCAGTTGGATGTATCGTAGCCATGATCTCGATGGAAACGATAGTATTTGTCTCTGGACCTCTTGTTGGGGTCACCTTTTAGCTTGTTAGGAAATGTCAAGGATCCTTCTTCCTTGATCTACATCAAGACCTAATCGATTGGGGCATTCAGTAGAGTAAAACTCGCGAACCCTCCAGTAAGGGGTTTGAAGTGCCTATCCTCTTGTCCTTCTCCCATCCTCATGTTTCTTCTTGTCTTTCCCTCTTCCTAGGCTTTTCTTCTTGGGCAAGCAACGCGTCTTTTGCATTCATGTACTTAGTAGCCCTGTAAAGTACTTCTAGCATGGTTTTCCAATCGTTTTTTAATGAGGAAAACAAAAACTTCCCCTTCTATAACCCATTGGTGAATGCAGACACGAGTATCTTGTCGTCAGTTTCATCAATCGAAATGGCCTCCTTGTTGAAGCGGGTGATGTAAGACCTCAGTGTCTCATCCTCCTGTTGCTTGATATTCATCTGGCATGCAGTGGACTTCTTGTACCTGTGCCCACCGATAAAGTGCGAGGCACTAGGCGCTTAACTCCTTGAATGTATTGATAGAGTTTGGCATCAACCTGCTGAACCATACTCTTGCGGGTTCTCTCAATATAGTAGGAAAGGCTCGACACATGATCTCATTCGCTACGCCTTGTAGGTGTATGAGGGTCTTGAATGACTCCAGGTGGTCCAAAGGATCCCTTGACCTGTCGTAGGCTTTTACTTAGGGCATACGAAACTTCAATGGGAGGGGGAATGAAAGGACAGACGCAGTGAAGGGTGAATCCGTCCTATGGACTAACTCGTCGAGGTCGCTCAATACCCGTCCTCGGAAGGCGTTCATCATGAAGTCCATCATTTCCTTCATCATCTGCATCTCCGTGACCATGTGCGGTGGTGTTGTTTTTGCGACTAATGGACAACTAGTATCTTGTCGCTTTTGCCTACTCAGTGCGCTACTACCTTCCGGTCCTTCTTGGTCCCTTCGTTCAATGCTGGTGCCCTCTTGCTCCTTTTCGCGGCTATTGGGACCTACATCCTTTTGATGCAACTGTTCCTCCAAGTTATGATTTTTCCTAGTAAGACGCTCCACAGCGTCAGCTAAGGCCTGCACCTGTATTCCAAAGGCAGTAGTGCATGGTTCATCTCATTTGTTGTTGGTGGTTGCCATCGAGCGAATAAGTACCATGCAACTCTTTGTTTGAGAAGCGGTAATATGACTTATGAATATTTCTTCTTCCCACAGACAGCGCCAACTAATGATGCTAAAAATCATCAATAAGCTGCATAGTCCCTACGTGCTCTAAACAAAACCTGTACAACAAAGAAGAAAGAAAAAACCTTACAGAGGTTACAAGTGTGGTACCAGCCAAATGCCCTCCAAAAGTTAAGTTAGAGAATGTTCATAACTTTAGAGTGTCAAAGCTGGGGTCAATTGTGCGTATCTTATTTTATGAGAGTTTAGGGTTTTATAGTAATGTAGAACCGACTCCTATTTCTTGGGCAAGAGGATGTTTCCTTATGGGAAAGATTCTAATAAATGTACGTATTTTACAGGATTCTTCCCATATAGGGACTCCATTAATCGTAGAGTGCACGGTATTTCCATTTGGGATTCCTTGGAGTTTACTCAAGCCATGGTGGCTTTAATGTCCACCAATCTGGTGTTCGTGTGCTTAGAATCCGTCCACCATAGAATCATCCATCCATTCTGGAATCTTCCATCCACCATGGAATTGTCCACTACTTGGTACCATCCGTCATCTTAACTCTCCATCTAGAGCCTCAATCCATCGTTCTATTTGTATGTTTTAAAAACCCATTATCATAGTATCGTCGCCTATGACAAGCTTGTTTGAACGGGTCCATCTGCCTAGTTATAATTGGTGAAAGTTTTTTTTTTTTTTTTTTGGATAAATATAATTGGTGAAAATTGTTGAGGCAGGATCAATTACATTCATTATGTCAATTTGTTAAACTCTGTACTAAAATTTGTAATAATTTAATATCTTCTTACTTTAAAATGGCCTCCGCTATTAATACTATTTTATGTTCATGATATGCTAATTATTGTATTAGCCTATTAAATAATTGTAACATATTTTCACCACTTATGTAAGAAAACTATAAATTAATAAAATATAAACAAAGAAATTAAAATTTATTTTATAAGTATTAAAACATAATTGCATGAAGAAAAAATTAATTTCAAATTTGACATTGTAATATGACAAGAATAAAATAATTGAAGTATAAATTATTAATATAAGAAGAAATAATAAATGATAAAGTAAAAAAATATAGATACACACGTATACAAAAGATACCACATGTATATACATTTGCAGATATGCCTCTAGTTCTTTATGGATAGATTTCCATTAACGGCCTTCAAAAAACGATAAATTCCGTTAATGTATAAAAAAAAATCTTATGATTGCTCTTGAAAATTGAATTAAATTTAAATTAAGATTTTAAATCAAGATATTTAAATGCCTTCATTTTAAATTCATTAATTTTAAATATCATTTTGAATTCAAATATTTTAAAGGGTAAAATCTTTGTGGATTTGTCAATCGAAATTCTTGATCTTTTAAAACTATTTAAACATGATATTTAGAATTTAATCACTGATATCCAAATCCACATCCACAAAATCCTGCTATCCAAATGCACCAATGCTTAATTAGTTTTTGGCGTTTTCTATATTTAATAGTATTTAGGAAAAAAATTGTCAAAGGAAAACTATCTTTTGACTTTCATATTTAGCTTAATGGAGTTAAGAGTTATTTTTTTACTAAATAAGGAAAGTCAAAAGATAATTTTCAGCTCATTTTAAAATTACTATTAAACAAGATAAAATAGGATAGTTTTCTAAATATGTTTTTTGAAAGTGATTTATTTTCTAGATTTTTTTTGGTTTTTTTGCAAAAAAAAAATGCCACAAATATCCATGGTATATCATCTTCCCTACCTCTTAATTAATAAGGAAAGTCAAAAGATAATTTTTCAGCTCATTTAAAATTACTATTAAACAAGATAAAATAGGATAGTTTTCTAAATATGTTTTTTGAAAGTGATTTATTTTCTAGAATTTTTTTGGTTTTTTTTGCAAAAAAAAAAATGCCACAAAATCCATGGTATATCATCTTCCCTACCTCTTTTATTTCTCTCCTCTGCGTTTTCTTTTGTAACAAACAGAAGAAAATCAAATATCCTTTATATTTCCAATCTTCTCTTAAAATCTCCCCCAACCAAACAAGGGGATAAGACCCAAGCTAAAACTAAGCCCACTTGGCAGACCTCGCCCATCAAATTTGTACTTTCTTCACCCAAAATAATTTTGGCAAAAATTTCAGAATCGGCCCAATTTCATTTCCCATTCATCTAGTTCCTTCTCCCCCGTAATGCTCATCTACGAAGTTTCAGTGCTGAGATCTCTGTTGGGTTCTTTTACATTGCAGATCGAAGAGAAATCGAAATGGGGTTCTTGGTGACAACCCTAATTTCGTACTAATTTGTACATTTCTCAAACCCCTTTTTTTTTCATTTATTTATGTTTTTGTGTCTATATGTGGTGAATTTATTTAAAGTTGCTGCATTTGTTAATTCAAGATTGTATATAGTGCATAACTGAAGCTTATTTACGGTAAGTAGCTCTAGATTCCACGATATATGTGGTGTTTGGCTATTTTATGTGTTAATGATTTGGGCTTAAGATGCGTGGGGGATTTTGTTTTGTTGTGTGTCATGAAGTATGATGGTTCAGTTCACTGAGTGGGAAGTACTCCACTCTCACATCATCTTAGATGGGAGTATTTTAACAAGTAAGGTTCTCACTGTAGCAGAAGCCATTAATTTGAATGGCCATTACAAGTCAATATTCTTGTAGTTGAATGGCATTACCCAATTCTTCCTATTGGTTCGAACCTGAGTTCAAATCTACCCCTGCTTCCAACATGTTAGTCCGTTGAGGATCTATAGGAAACTCCAAAATTTTGGGACTAAGTCCTTGTTCTTGTTCTGTGTTGTTGTCGTAGTACGGTGATAGATGGTATATTGTCACATATTTTGAAGTTAATGAAATTCCCAATACCATTTTTAATTTCTTACTAACATTGGTACATTTGTTTATTAAACGACATTTAAAAGAAGAAGGGTTCTAATTAGTTCAGCAAAATTTCAAATGGTTAAATAAAGATCATGATTTCAGTCTCAAAACAGAAACTTAGTTGTATATATATATATATATTTATTTTTTTATTTCCCCCATTAAGATTTTGTAAACCTCTGAATGGCTGTAGATGTCAAATTTTTTTATTATTGTTCTTTTGGATCTTGAGGAATGGGCTTGCAAACTGGCTGAATGATGTGCCAGTTTTAGTTTCTTATTTAGTCTTGGTAAAGTTTTGATGTTTTAATGGATCCTCATACTGATTTCATTGTCAGTAATCAATTAAAAAAACTTTGACCCTCAACTCAAAGAAGTTCAAAGTTTTGAAATCGTAAATAGAAATACTAGAATACTATGTCATTCAATGTAAAAGCAAAATAGATGACCCCAAACTATGCACCACCAAAGTCATGCATATATATATATATATATATATACAAAGTGGGTTTTAGTTATGCTAACACTTTTTCAAAACATAACATGTTGGGTTTTTGTTCCGACTACTTCATGTTTCTCGACATCATGATCAGCACCTGGTCCCCGGTGACCACGATTGCTACTTTTGCAGTGAATAGACCTTTTCATGTGCCTTTCTTTTAAAAGCTCAGCATTTAAATTGGCCTCCTCCATTGAATCACTCTCATCTACAAAAATGAACGATAAGTTATAATGTCGCAGTGTACTGCAAAAGAAAAAAAAAAAATGTCGATTTAAGAAACTAAGAGCTTAAAGTACATCCTATGAAAACAAACATGAACATAATGTTTCATATATTGTGAACAAATTAATACATACAATGCGTGCATTCATAGATTAGGAAAATTAGTACTCTCTTTCTGTTTGTTTTGCTCCCCTTGTAAGAGGAACTTATGTATATTATTACTATATTCTGTAATGGTGAATTTACCCGTTATTTGTTTGAGAGAGCTCAATGATGGCTTTTTATCATTAGATCAAGCAACTATTTAGTTTTTAGGGGAAGGTTATGACCGTGGTTAGAGAGGATTTTTAAAATAACCTCACACACACACTAGAAGTAATGCAAGTTTGGCTTATTTGGTTTTACCTATACCAAGAACACCAATCGTGGAAAAATCAAAGCATTTGAGCTAAAAAAAGAAAAAGAAAATAGCTAAGTGACATTTTTAACTCAGCAAAGTAATTAAGAACTTTACAGGTTTGAAAGGAACTTGCTCACGAGCTGAGCTCTCGGATGAAATGAGGGCAACAACAGCAAAGACAAGACCAAGAAGAAGAAAAGCATTTGACTTTAAGTAAGCCATTTTCCTCAACACAGGAGGATTGGAGAGAATTCACTAAGCAAACACACACTACGACACGCTAAGGAAATTTCTGTACCTTGGTGGTTGAGTTAAGAGCAGTATGGCTCTCCCTTTTTATAGAATTTTGGAGAAAGAGATAAAGAGAAAGTTGGGACCACAAAAATAGTTTGGTTTGATGATATTTGGTAGTGCCCGACAGTCAACTGTGAAGTAATTTAGCAATGGAATTCAATAGTCTAGCTTTAGTCAGGTTGAGAGATGGGATAGGACACGATATTCATGCTTTACTTTAGCCAAAGACATGACATTATCCAAAAAAAAAAAAATGGGATTGTATGATGGCCACAATGTTTTTTTATGCAAAGTTAATTATAAGATAATATATCATAGGATGTTGGGATTCTTTCCACTTTCATATTTTTCATTAAATATTAAAATATAAAGTTGTGTCTAATGAAGGACATATCATTTTAAATTTAAATGACATTATAACATGTACATATATAGTGGTTTTTTATTATTATTATTATTATTTGATACAGAGCATAACATAGTTAGATATAAGAAATACAACATTAACTCTAAAATGTGTTCTTTCCATTTTCACTAGAAATGAATCCCTTTTTTTAAAATGAATATTCTCAAATTTATGTGCTAATTAAGTTAATGGCTTTAGGTAGCATAAAGTTGTGTTTAATCAATTAAACAGATGTTTATGCTTGGTTAAACTCTTAAAGATGATAAACCTTTGTTTTGATAATTTAAGACGCAGCAGCGGAAATGCAAAAGAGAAGAGCAAAGATCCTGACTCAGAGCATGTTATTGACTCAACCATAAATAGTCGAATGAAGGTAGCTTGCTTAGATGGATTTATGTTTAGTTTAAAAACTATTAAATATGGTCAAAAGTTTTGTACTGAATAGTTGGTACCTTCTAGTATGTCATGACATCTGAGGTTCAAATTCCCTCTCTCTAACTATCAGATTATCCAAAAAAAAAAACCTCCTACATGACTCTTAACATCTTAGTCAAAGAGTTACAACTTAGCCAAAAACAATTTTTAAAGGTCATAACTTAGAACCAATCCAAAACGAATCAATTTTTAGTTGGGATTTTAATTTCTAACCTGTTATATTATTAAATCCTTGAACAAAATATATGACTATAATCATAAGATAAATATATTTTCTTTTTTTCAAAATGATAAATGGAGTTTTAAATTAAATAAAAGTATGATTCCAAAGTGTCAGACAAATATTTTGTCCTAGATTAGGCTTGTGTGCACCCTAAGGCATTACTCATCAATGTCTTAATGGCTACCAATTGATTGACTTCTTTGGTGTTGCTCAATGTGTGTCCATTTTAGACATCGGCTTGAGAATACACCACTAATTTAGAGGTTACGATGGAGAAGAAATCATTACCTAATTATATATAATGAAGTGTAGAAACCAACTTAGACCTCTTTGCATAGGTCTAACTAAGTAGACCTAACTTTTGAAATTAGGATAATAGTTAAGTCCACCGGATCCAGGATCAGCCCCATTTATATATATCAGTAAGGCCTTGTTCAAATAAAGATCTAACTAAACTAGATCCCTCCTAGAGCAACATGGGGATCATAGAATCTAATTCATGCATATAGGGCCACACAGATTATACACTGGCGGTTATTGACCTAGTGGTGTTTGTTTGCCGTGATTTTGTATTATACCGTAATATAACATTATTAATTTTACATTAATATAATCTCAATACAAGAATACAACATTATTTTGTTTAAGAATGTGATAAGATTAAGATGATGATATGATTTTTGTAATTTAAGATAATGGTAATGTTAGAAAAAATAAAATAAACTAAAACCATTAATGTCACATCATCGTAATATGCATCACATCAAGGACATATCACAGCAAACCAAACTTACCTAAGTTTGCAAATTTGGATTTTTATTCAAAAAGACTGCAATTATTAACTCAAAAGAAAAAAAAATGTTTGCAACTAGTGAGCATGCATAAGCATATGGAAGTCTCTGTGCATAATTTTCAACACTTCAATTAAAATTAAAATAAAAATAAAAATAAAAACTCAAGATAAAACTTGAATAACACAAAAATAATTAAGTTTATAATCTGACAATTAATTTTAATATTCTACTAGTTTAATAATTAATTGCACAAAAGAAGGGAAAAGGGGCCAATACATGTTATACATTAAACATGGAATAATGTTAAACTAGGTGCGCTATTAATTAGATTAGATTTTGTTGAAAACTTATTTGTTTATTTGCTGAAAGCTAGCAAAATTATTAATGTTGTACTAAAAAAATGAGATTTTTAAAAGTTTTATATAGAAAATCAGCTAAAAAGTCAAAGAAAAAAAACTATGCAAAATTATACAATATATACAATTTTAAGAATAAATATAAAATGCTAGGGAAAAAAATTATATAATTAGGAAGAAAATCTATAATGAACTTATGAAAAAGCGATTCAATTTAATTGTAGATCAAACCTAAAATAAAAACATTTATATTTAAGATTTTTTTCAAGTAGGATAGTAAGTTCACCAGTATTTTCATTTATAATATAAAAAAAAAATTAACATCATTTAGTATATATTCTTAAGCTTGTTTCTCATATACGAAATTTTTATATATCATTTAGTTAACTTCTAATTTACTTGTTCTCCCACGCTTTGCATGCAGTTTTAAGAGAAATTCCCTATTAGGGTGATCATCACTGGAAATAGTGTTAAGTTTAATACGTACGAACAGTAGTAGGCTAGTGTGATATATGGTATGGTGGTTAAAATTCGTATATATAAACAGTAAAAAAATCTCAAATATTTAAAATTGAAGAATAAAATCTAATAAAATAAACCTAAATTATATGATAAAAGCCTATTGCTAATTAAAACCGTCCCGATTTTTTAATTATCAAATTAAAGTACAGTAGACCATTAAAATATGTAATTTTTTAAAATTTTTAAAAATAAGATTCCAATTCAAGTAATAATTTAAACTTCTTCACATTTAAGTATTAAAGCTTCTATTATAATAAACTAGCTTGTAACCCATATTTACGCATGAACATGTTCAATTTAGCGGTACTATAATGTCATATATATAGGTTCAAAACATAAAACAAACGAACTACTTGAGTGTTCTTGATTACACAATTAATCTAGAGCAGATGAGAATGGAAATCTAAAATGGGAGAACTAAACAACTAATTAAAGATGAGAATGACTGAATAACTACTTTATATATATATATATATATATGGAAAGGTTTTCCCTTACAATGATTCAAAGGGATGAACACTTGTGGAAACTTTTCTCACTTTCTCTCTCTGCGTTCCTCTCTCAATTTTTCTAAACCCCTTACCTTCTTGCCCTTCTCCCTTTTTATAGCCCACCTACTTCTCCTCCATTGTCCTGCCTTTAACTGGATTTTGAGAACATACTTGTCCCCATCAGCACTCTTCCCTGCTTTCTAGATCATGAAGGTAGATTTTGGAGTTATCCTCCCTGTTCAGGCCATCAATCAAACATTTAATGCGGCTGACATTAAGTAAGAAGTTTAAATGTGAAGGTGACATTGCATTAGATTCTGCATTTTCTCGATGTGTTCCCATGGTGATCAAATGGAAAGAGGATTCTTCGGTAACACAGGTGGGCACTCCTCGGTTGGATCGCACTTCCTCTAGAACACGAGCTTCTCAGATCTTTTTAGCATTGCCTCAGAAAGCTTCTTCCCAACAGTGGGCTCCCTTTGTACCTTGTTGATATTTGGGTTGGGCCCTTACCATAGAGGGGACTTCTTGTTTCCTTCCTCAAGCTAAGGTCTTCAAGGTGGGCTCAAGTCCACTCCCCCACAATATCCATTGATATTAACATAGATACATAACATATTAAAGACTAAAAGAGAGAAAAAAAAGAAAAAAAATTTGCCAAGAAGTAATGAAACGTAGATCTAACTTTGAATCTGAAGCACAATTATCAAATGAAGATATAAGGTTTGAATTAGATTGACATAATTAGAAGTATATAATAGCATTTTTGTTATTATTAAAGAGCTATTACACCAGTTCATTTTCTTATGTGACACATATATAAACAATAAATGAACACAAAGATAGATATTTACAATGAATGGGACACACATTTTTGTAGGGTTCGCATCTAAGAATAGTGAGTAATAAGTATATTGTATTGAGATTGAAGCAACGTCATTATTGTGGTACACCAAATTAAGAAGTTCAATTGGACACTTGGGGCATTAGACTTCAATTGAAAGTCAATTTGGATTTAAATTGAATTTTCTATAAGCACTTGGCTTTATATACATGTGTATGTGTGGAAGTACCACTATAATACATATGAAAGTACATATGGATTACAGGTTATATGGCACTTGGCACTTGAGTTCTTTTCTAGGCATCCTCGTTTCCCCTACGTGGCTAGGCCTCTCCGTCATGGAAGGTGAGTAGATTTGCCTCGGCTCCACTCGTCATAGTTTGAACACTATCTCAACAAAAATGAATTAAAATTAATGGTTAAACTACAGTGTTACAATACATTTAAAAATTTGATTTTAAAAATAGAGCTTGAAGTACTTCATGAAATCCCTTATTTTTTAAACAAATAAAAAGTGCATTTTGCATTTTGCATGTTTAATCTGTAAGGATTAGGAAAATTAGTAGTCTATTTCTTGGGTTTTTTTTTTTTTTTTTGGTTTTCTTTGTCCCATTGTTAGTGGAGTGGAAACATAATATTCACCATGGTTGCAAGATTGTTGGCAGTATATTTGCTACGCACAGAGCCGCCTCACACTCACACATGCAACTAAATATATATCCAAAATTGGTGCATATATTTTTCCACAATAAGTTGGCCACGTAATTAAACATCGTTTGGTATTTAAAGCATTAGGTGGGGTGCACCTAATGTAAACCTAATACGTACACCAATTGCAGAAGTTGACAGACATTTGAGCTAATATACATACTTAGCCCAACAAAGATAGAACCATACGGGTTTGAAAATGCTGGTCACAAAGAAAATATATAGGTTTCTCGTGAAGGCGGTGATTATGGAGGAAATTGTAGAAGGATTAGACTGACCTAAATGTTCAAAAGACCCTTCTATTTAAAGAAATATTTAGTATTTACGCCGCCTCATGAGTCATAACCCTAGAAAGGGTTGCGTGTCCCTCAAGGGTCATATCTCTACGCCAAACTATATAATTGTATGTGAATCAAACCATCCTTTCATAGATATAATTTAGTACATAAGGATGCATCAAATTATGGTGTGATCATCATTCTCCATATATTTACTTTTTTTTTTTTTTTTTTTTTGCTAACCGTTCTCCATACATTTACATATTCCATTTGACCACACCATATTCTCATGTGATTTGTTATAGTCAACATGATACCATGGCTTCAATGTTCGCTCTCATTTTAACTCTCATTTGTTATAAAACACAGATTGACCTCAATGGATGACTTCTCTATGTGTTCATGTTACTCCCAAAATTGACGACTTCCATTATGGATGACTTCCGATCTCTCTCTTACAGAATACGGAATTGGTTAATTACCAATGGTTATTAATAAATGGAAGAAAAATGCTAGGATCACAAAAAAATTCATAACTTTTTTCAGTAGAGTTATAATTGGTACGTGAGGTAAAGGAAAAGGTCCACAGCTTCACCAATCCAACTCGCTGCGTGACGGTTGCATCAAAAGTTACTAACTTTTTGTGGTCCTATAATTATCTAAATGGAATCATGGCCAAAAATATTGCCCATACCCTCTACCACAACCGACAATTTCAACATCACTACTTTTGTGTGCTAACCTAACTATGCTGCAATTTACATCAAGTACTTTCCTTCATTACCAAAACAAAAAAAACAAAAAAAAGGTCTATTTATCCGTTTGAATACAATTATTTCAACATTTGTGCTTTCCTCTTTTGCGTTTTTTTTTTTTTTTGGCACGCGTTTCAGGAGACAAAGGTTATTGTTCATGCACTGTGCATAAACATTAGCCGCAATATTTGACCTTTTCAGTCACTTTTCAGTACATCAGTAGATCTCGTACCTGTTTACGAGACCTATAACCTTATTTTTCAACAATTTTTTCATTAAAAATGGGTCCCACGGCACTATTCACACATTCAAAAATATTTACTATAGTGTTTTCAATTTTTAGCAAAATAAGTTGTATTCAAATGGACCCCTAGCTGCATTATGGTGTCGTTTTCAAAAACGTTGCTATAGGCAACTTATACCGTGTTTTTAACAATGCCACTTAAAATCCAAAAAGTATGGGAGGAGTATAGCAGCGTTTTTAAAGGATTTCGAACATAGGGCCTGTTACTACGTTCAGAAAGAGCTGCAATAGGTCCAACCAAAAACAAAAGATAAAAAAAAAATTAGAGGAGCTATTACAACGCTTGATGTTGAGAGAACTACTAATGAGAGAGGGTCTCTACGTCTCAGATCCAGCCCAAGTCTGAAACTCTGGAGTTCAAGGCTTCTTCAACAACCACTAAACGCTACTTGATTATTATTTCTCATGAGTCTCCTCTTCATCATCAACTAATTAAGCTTACTGATTCCCAAAGAAATGGTCTGTAAATATCATATTTCATATTGTTTTGATATTTTTGGTTTCTTTTACATAAATACTAACTTCAATCCTAAACTTTTCAATGCCCCATCCTCCGCTGCTGATCCTAGCTATACAAGTTGCATTTTCCCAAAATAAATCATTTTTTGTGTGTAATTTTTTTTTTTTAAAAATTTTGGATATATAAATATTTGTAGGGTGCGTAGTTATAATATTTGGCATTCAAAAATTTGGATAAATATTTTTTCTTTTTCTTTTTCTTTTTACATCATTTTACTAACTCCAAAAAAATAATAAGAGGCCAGGGAAAAGCGGAAGATGGAAAAGTGATAAAGAAGTAGAACATATGAGTTCTACAAAAAGCAAAGATATTTCCAATATGGACTCATGAATCATGATAATTTGGCAAGACAAAACAAAGGATGTAATTATACTATTCAGCTAAGAAAAATGGATAGTGTTTATATATATAAACTAATATGAAGTGCTAGGTTCTTACTATAATAAGTTCCCTTTTGTATAAATTTTATACAAACTGAAACACATTCTTTAACTCTATATACTTTCAATAAAAATAACTAAATTAAGCAGATGATGAAGTGCTCCGCCAGGGGCAAATGCAATATATCCTAACAAATGATTCGCACAAGAGTCGAGATGTCCAAGACAAACAGCCTTCTGATTATTTAATACATAGCAAGCCTAGCATCCAACGGAATAACACAAAAGGTGGTCACAAAACAGTTGTAAGTATGCACAAAAGGAGTTAGAAGCTTGGAAAGAGACCGAAAGAGAAGCTTCTAAGTAGTACTATATATCCCAGTTCATTTGTGAGATATTAAAAATAAAGTAAAAATGGATATTACATATATAGGCTGGCTTCTCTCAATCAAAACAAAAAGGCAATAAAAAATATGGTAGTTGTTGAATTCAAGCGGTCTCGATTACAACCATCCTATGAAAAAGCTCGAGTACAAGTTAGTAGGTGGTTCTCCCAAATGTCAATTTCTATAAACTGTATTACATTAATTGTCCATAATTTATGAGATCGGGACTGTAGTATTAAATCTTATCTTGTTGCTAATTGTACTTACAAAGTTACAATCACCCGACACGGCATACAATGATGCTTCCTTTTCTAATTGTCATCACACGATTTTGTGGAGTTTCAGAATGTATCTTATGATACTTTCACACGTGTGACGTTGTGAATACCACACAAATAAAATGGTCTTATAAAATAATTTTTCTATTCATTTAATACATTTATCTCTATGGACCTCACATGCTATGAGGAAGCAGTTGTAGTTGCATACAACTGCCCCAACAAAATAATTATCCATATCGAAGGAATTACCAGATTTAGGTATAATTTTTTTACCTACTTAAGTTCATTTTGAAACGGTCAATGCGTAATGCAATTGAAGTTATAGGTAGGGTAAAAGCAAAAGAAATTATAGGTAGATAAATTGCAAGACATCCCGAATTTCACAAGTCCAGGCACGTTTTTTAATACATAAAAAGCAGGACATACATGACAAAGAAAACAAGATAAAGCTTATACACCTACTGTGTTTGAGAGTTTTTTTTTTTTTTTGGTGGAAACTATGTTGAAGTTAAACCTTATTGGCATACAAGCTTAGACAAGTAACACATATTGATAACCACACCCATTCAGAAACCGTAGGACAAAGGATTAATCTAATTTTCGTCGGTCTCTTCAAGTTTCTCTCCAGCAGCACCTGACCTGGTTTGCCATGGTGTCCATGGCCGTGCTTGTGTCCGTGCCCATGCTTGTGTCCATGGTGATCACCATACTTGTCCTCATTCACTGCGTCAGTTTGCACAGTCTCCTCTATAAAAGAAATGAAAAATGTTTACAACATGGCTAAAATATATGTCAAGGTGTACTGAAAAATATATTATAAAAAAAAATAATGGATTACAAACATAAGAGCTTAAAAGTAAAGTATATACTTCCCACATGGAACTCATGAAAATGATGCTCCATTATTTTGTAAAACAAAAAGATGCAACGCTTCTTTCTTTTACTTTTTCCTTTGTTTATTTATTATCATTTCTTGTCAGAGTGATGCATATTATCATTATAAATGAACAGTCATTTTACACTTTGATTGACTCAGAGATATTATAACCAAGTGACCAAGATTCATGGTAACCTTATGTACTTGTTAAAAAAAACTAGCTCCAACCGATCGAATAGGGTATTGGCAGTATAGTTTGCTACAAGGGGGGTCACTTGCATTATGCAATTCTGGTAAATTTCCCATGACGAGTTGGTATTTGAAGGCATTTGATGCATGTTGGTGAACCTCTGTCTTTGAAATAAACCAGAAACACCAATTCTAGAACAAAAAGAAAAAGACATTTTGGCTTAAAAAAAATAGTGAAGGCATATATTAGCTCAAGAAAGTAGCTTACGAGCTAGCTCACGAGCTGAGACCTCGGAGGAGACGAGAAGAACCACAGCAAAGACAAGACCAAGAGAAGGAAAGTTTTGAGTTAGCCATTTTCCTTAGCAGCACAAGAGGATTGAAGACAATGTACTAAGCAAACTCGCTCTAATAAGATTCTCTGTAGTAGTGGATGAGAAAGAGCATTGTGGTTCTCCAATTTATAGAGTTTTCAACACACAGAGAGAGAGAGAGACAGAGAGAGAAGAGAGAGATGGGACCCCAAAGTTTTGTTTGGCTTTAGTGATATGTGTGAAGTGTGATGGTCAAGTGTGAAGTAAACATTGGAGTATTAAGAGTCTAAAATAATTATGTTGGGAGGTGAGAATAGGACCACAAAAGTTATTTTTATTTTTTTAGCCAAAGAAATGATCATTATCCAAAAATATATGATCGAATTGGCACGTAGCTTTGGTGTAGATTGATTGAGTCCAATTTCGTCTAGGGTGTGTTTGTTATATAAGTGAAATAGAGTAGATAAAATGGTTTGGGGAGAAAATAGAAAGATAATTTTTCTTAATTGTGTTTGGTTGAGTGAGGAGAAAGAAAATAAATATTAGAGTCTACGTGTTTACTTTCCAAACTTACTAAAAATTTTCTCTCCAAAATTTAAAAAAAAAATTTGAGAAAAAAAACTCATGAAATAAGCTTTTAAAATTACCTTGAAATTCACCCCAAGTCACCAACTTGTTGACCTCTTCTTCTTTCTTTTCTTTTTTTTAATTATTCTTTTCCTTTGATTTTTTCCTTCCGTGTGTTGGCTTTTTTTTTTTTTTTTTTTGGTCCAGACATGTTGGCTGCTTTTCTTTTTTTTTGATTTTTCTTTGATTTTTTTCTGGACATGCAGCTTTCTCATTTCTTTTTTTTTTTTTTTTTTTTTTTTTGGTACTATATGTTTATTTTCTCATTAATTTTAGTTGATTTTTATTTTTGTTTTTTGCTTTTTAGAAAATAGTTTTGGGTTAATTTCTTATACTTTTTTTTTTATACTGAAGTGTCCATCTATGCACAATTTTTTTTAAAATATAATGTGTTACTTTTTGTTTTATTATTTAATAGAGACATGATGTAAATTATACAAACTTTATTTTCAACCAAACAAAAAAAAAAACTTCCTCTCCACTTTTTCATTATCTCTCCCTTTTCTATCCTCCCACTTTTTCATTTTTTCAACAAAACGGACCCTAAGAGCATTAGCATCCAAGATGCCCAAAAAAAATCTATTTTGCATCTTCAAACACTACTTTATCTATTTTACCAACCTATTTTACAACTTATCTTATATTCCAGTTTTTATTTTTACATACAACTCAATAAAAAATATAAAACTATGTAATAAAATAATAACAAGTATTATCTCTTTTTTCTCCACTTACTTTTTTCTTCACACACAACCACATATTAAATGATTTTTTTTTTTTTTTTTACAACCTATGAACAGTAAGGTTATAAAATAGCAACTGGGAGTGTTTACATCCCCCAATGCCAGTACTCTAAAGCCTGTTTGATTCAAAAAGTGGTGTATCTACTTTCCATTTTCTTTATTCTATATTCAAATCCTGAATTTAAATATAGAAAAAAAAAAACACTTTTTTTTCACATTATAGTAATTTTGGTAAACTGTTTTGAATACATAATTTGGGTATAGAATATATCATATCCAAGTTTGGTCAGTATTTTTTTTTTTAAAGTAACTTTTCTCACTCACACATCACATCACTAAAATAAAGTAACTTATGTCTTCACGATATTTACAAATATGCTACTATATTCATATTTATAGAAAACAAAAACGCAAAAAATTGTTTTCATTTTTTGTATTCAAATCCAATTTTTAGGATACTGAAAATGAAAACTGAATACAAATACTAAAACCAAATCATTTTTTTAGTGGTAAGACCCACTAAAATCTGAAAATGAAAACAAAAAATTGTGTTTTTTTCAGCTAACCAAACAGGCCCTAAGCATCACAAGATGGTTCATGGAAGGACGTGGCAAATAATTAGGTTCAAATCGATGGACTATGATAGTAATGCATGTTGACTCATTATGAAAAGCCTTCCTATCCTATGTGCTCACACCTTTAGCCTTTAGTTTGTGTAAAGTAATTGCTTTTAATCCATTATAATGGCCTAAATGGGTCATTTGATCAGCTTAGTTCACTAAGATTGCATCTTATACATTCAAGGATTTGAGGCTTGTTTTTAAACTCTTATAAGTTGGGACCGGACTAGGTGAATCAATTTCTAGTATTGGGAATTTAAATTGCAACTTGTTTATATATTCTTACAATCTTTGAAATAAGAAATATGACTACAATCACATGAGAAACAGTCTTTTTTATATTTATAACCAACTATGATATTGAAAACCTATCCTCAATCTATATAATATTGTCCTAAGATTAGGCTTGTACTCCACCGTTATGACCTATATATTTTGTTGACAAAAATTATAAATAATCGTATACCACCTAATTCATTTTCTTTTGGGGACGGTCTGAATTACCACCTAATATTCTTTCTACTCTAGAGTTGGAATAAGGGTGCATCTAAGGCCGGTGGCAAAGTTTTATTGCCCACAAACGGCAAGCCACATGGAGGAGCCAGAATTATTGGCATGGGAATGCGTTAAATGTGTTAGGACCCCCCAATGTTTGTGTGTGTCTCAACTCTCAAGAATTTGCTTAAACAAAAACCATTGGCGATTCAAGATGTGCTTTGTTGCTATGTTCTAACTCGTCGTTTTTATTTCATATTGTAAAGCAAATGTGAAAAGACATTGCCGCAAAGAGGTTGGGGGCAGCAGGGACCAAAATCTTGACTGAACTTTGCCTTATCTCACATAGCTTTAATTAGCCAAAAAAGAAAAAGAAAAAACATGGCTTTAACGTAACAAATCTCTTTATCCGATCTCGTATATATGAAAAAGATAGATTTGCAAATCTCCCCCATGTGTAAAAATATAAATTAGAATAGAACGATATTAATTTTCTTTTGCTTAGATGCGCAGTGTCTTTATTAAATTTGATCTTCTTTCTTGGATAAATAATTAAATTAATAACCCATAAAATCTTCTCTTTTGTTTTCTGAATTTATCACCATTGAATCATGTCTTCTTTATAGACTTTTTTTAACATATTTTGGGGAAATTTAAGTTAAAAAGCACATACACGAACATGGGTACAAGTGCAACATAATGACACGAGCCATTTTTAAAAATTATAACATAAAATGGTTGATACGACACTAATATGACACCAATTCGACACAAATACAACACCCTAAATATAGTATTCATAATTCCTAGATTTTAGTGGGTATTTAAAAGATAACTATTTACTATATTCTTTTCCATATAGTTATACATTGGTAGAGAATGAAGTGATTGCACTCGTCCTACGTAGATCCATGTAAAAAAAATTGGTATCTTATAAATCAAGAAAATGTTTCTCATGCAGGTAAAAATATAACTTTATATTTCATGCAAATGTATAGCAAGCTATAAACGGAGGCCATAATTGTATAAACCCCAACGATCTTCAATAATTACTCAAAGAGTAAATGTCTACTTCAAGTCACATAAAATTTTCTGCCTTTTTAATTTTTTATTAAAAAAGTCACATCAAATGTTGATCATCTTCTATTTTTCCTTTGCAGCAGGCTACGTCGGTTTTTCAACATTGGAGAAAGAGAGAGAATATTTAAAAGGAAAATCTATTTAAAAACTAGACCCTTTCATTTTCAACTCCTTTCTTTTTCTCTTCGTTTCTTCCAAAGTCGAATCAAAGTTTAACAATTCTCACAATATAATAGGTCAATTTGTATTTCTAATTTGCTCTAAAATACCAAGGTCAATTGGTTCTTAACCTACTTGCATACGTCCCTCCTTGCGTCATTGTGTCACAAAACGATGGGAACTGTCCCAAAAGTTTGACTTTAAACTCATATCAACACGGGCTTACAGGCTTACAGGACCATATTGTCTGTAAACAGCAATGATTTGGGATTGAGTTCGGGTGGTATTCAACCACGTGCAATTATTTCCATCTCTATCACAAAATTTTTTATTCACAATTCATTTTTAGTTTTTTTTTATTCAATAATTGAGATTGAAATTCGGTCATTAAAAGTTCTTGTAAATGATGTAATACTTACCTAATCAGTAATCACAATCCATGAATTTGTATCTCTAATCATTATCTCTGGTGATATTCTTTCTTGACCAACGAGTTACATTACGTACCTATTCAACAATTTTTACAGTAGTTTAATTAATATTTTTTTATTGCATCTCATGAATCTCAGGTGGACTAACTAGTAACCACCAACATCATCAATAATAATAGTTCAGGGTAAAAATATTATTTCATCCTTAAAATTTTATGAAGGTTCATTTTTTGTTTATAAACTTTGCAAACGTTTACTTTTAATTTCATCATTTCGTTTATATATGTTAGTTTATATTTTATGTGGCTTAATAAAATGATGATACAATATTTGATTTGAACCAAATTATTTTATTTAAATTAGGGGCACATGGCAAGATTATTGGCACACATAAATTAACTATTGAGTGAGGTGGCATATGCATTCTTACAAACTGATGTGCCATTTTTATAATTAAAAAAAAATCCAGCTCATATTTATGTTAAGAATTTATTAGGATTTAAAATAAAAAATTTTAACACCAAAACATTAAAATTAAAATTTTTAATTTTAAATTTTAATTTTTAAAAAAACTTTAAAAAAAAAAAAAAAAAAAAACATTTCAAGCTGTCCATCTCCAGCAACGTCGGATGTTCAACCAAAACTTCCTATATCTTCATTCGTTTTCTACGTTTTGATGGTTTTTTTCGTTTGTAGCATTAGCTTCTTTTATTTTATGATTAGGTTTTGGATCTTTAGGGTGTTATATATTGTAAGGCATGAACATAGACGGGATTTTCTCTATTTTTTGAGAAAACACCAGATCTTCTTGAAGCATGGCTAAGTAAACCACTACTTCTCCTTGTCATTGTCATCATCTCCTTCTTCGTCTCCAGTGCTCTCATTCTTCTTACTATAGTGCTTGTCATCATTGCAAAATAGGATGAATGCTTGGATGGATCAAAAATGATGAGGACATTTGTGGGTGTGTGGTAGTTTCCAGAGAATAGAGCTTGAATCAGTGCCGACATCGAGAGATGGGAGGGGTTAAACTTGGGATTTACTTTAAATCTTGATAAATTTTTAAATTAAAATCTGAACTATTAAAATAAAATAATTTGGTCAAAGTAGATACTACGTTATCACTCTATTAGGTCATACAGTGACAAAAGGATAAAAAGAAGAATTTTTTGTAAAATTTAAGGAAGAAAAATGAACTCTCTTGTAAAAGTTTAGAGACGAAAATAATGTTTTACCTAATAATTTATAACCTTAACAAGTTGTGCACATTTTTTGGCTTCAAGATTTGTGATCGCTTAAGAACAACTTATTTATTTTTTTTATATTAAAATGTATTAAATGTATTTATTAAAAAAAAAAAAGAATTTTAAGAAACTGTATATAAAAAGTAAAAAGTTAGCTTTAAGCTAGCCCTAATCATAAAAGCAATTTTAGAGCACTTGCAACAGTAGAGCCAATAGCTATTTTGGCTCTACTAAAACAAAAAATCACCTTCCAACAGTGGAGCTATAGCTATTTTTCTAACTTCATTGCTACAGTGCACATCTATAGATACATGTGCACTGTAGCTGAGAGCTAAAAAAAATGAAAAAATTTATTCTAGTCAGGTTTAAATAATACAACTTGCTTCTTTTTTCATTCTTTTATCACACCGTGCCTCTATCTCTCATTCACTCCCATCTCACATCTGAAGCTCATCTCTCTCAAGCTCACTCTCTCAACTCCAGTCTCTCAAGCTCACTCTGTTTACCACCGTTAGACTAACTCATCATCAACGTCACCCGCCACCGAAGCTCGACGTCATTGACCCACCAGCGTCCCAAGCCGCCGATCAGCTTAGACCCACGCCGCCATTAACCTTAGACCCACACCGCTGATCTACCTCAGACCCACTTCTTTTATTTTTCATTCTTTTATCACACCATGCCTCTCTCTCTCATTCACTCTCATCTCATCTAAAGCTCATCTCTCTCAAGCTCACTCTCTCAACTCCAGTCTCTCAAGCTCACTCTGTTTATCGCCGCCAGACTGACTTATCGTCAACGTTGCACCATTGACGTTCAACGTCACCGACCCACAATCGTCTCTGTCTCTCCGCCGATCCACTTCAAGTCAGTTGTCTCTGTCTTCTTCATGTGGATGCTTGGGATTTTTTATTTAAGTATAACATCAAAGAATGGGTATAATATCAAAGAATGTGAGATTTTTTATTTGGGTATACCATCAAAGAATGTGGTCAATGATTTCTTTTTCTTGTTCTTTCAGTTTATTATTTTAGATGCAATAATTATTTTTGCTATTCTTGCTCAATTAAAGTTCTATTATTTGATCTCAGAGCATCCATTCGTTTTGATCAGAACATCCATGATGGATAGAATGTATTTGTATTGGAATGTATTGGCAATTTCTGTTTGCAGGAATTGTGTGTGGTTTTCTTTATCAGTGGGATTAA
This sequence comes from Castanea mollissima, assembly GCA_014183005.1. Taxonomy (NCBI): domain Eukaryota; kingdom Viridiplantae; phylum Streptophyta; class Magnoliopsida; order Fagales; family Fagaceae; genus Castanea; species Castanea mollissima. Next base: position 50,001,949 of record JACAVU010000005.1, on the reverse strand, counting down.
GCTACATGTCAAATTAAGTATTTATGCATAATCATGCTCTATTGTTATAATTCTAAGTATTTTAAGTTTTGATGTAAATATTAGTTTGGGAATTTTCTATGTGCAGGGAAGTTTACATTTTTTTTTTTTTTTTTGGTCTAATTTTATAGAGTCACATAGAGACATGGAATCACGTAGAGACCTAACATATTACACAGGTATCATGAATGGGGGATATAGAAATCGACTCACAACTTTTAAGAACTCTCAAAATACTCTATGTCAGTTTCTAATTCTCCACCTGAAGTTGAGAATGCCTCTTTTACAAAGGAAAATGGGACTCTAACTTTAGTGTAGAGGAAGATCAACTCCTAGTGTCAGCATAGCTCAATACTAGTGTTGATTCCATAAACATAATGAACAAATACTGGATACATTCGTCAAAAAGTTTGGGAATACTTCACGCAGTACAATAAATCTGATACCACATGTACTGTTATCTCCTTGTTAAGTCGTTAGGGAATGATTAGTGAAAGGACAAATAAGTTTGCAAGGTGTATGGCTAAATTAACGCACATCATCAAAGTGGTATCACCGAACAAGATCAGGTATAAATTATATTGCAATAGTGTTAACATACCCATTCACCAATAGTTTGAAGATACTAATCATGTTATATTTATTTTAATTTTTTTAGATTACCAATGCGAAGGCTTTGTATAAAGAGATACACAAGAAACCCTTTCTTCTTAACCATTGTTGGCTCATGTTAAAGGACCAACCAAAGTTTGCCAATCCTAATGGAAGATCAAGAGCATCTGTGCCTCCAACTCCAGAGTCACATCTATTTGTGAAGGGGATTATGGGTTCGGACTTGGTGACGATTCTAATTTTGAGAGGCCAATTGGTAGGAAGGCCAACAGGCCACCCGAAAGAACAAAGCCACTGGAAAGATGTAGGGGAATATTTGACCAAGAAATGAAATTTATTGAGGAGGTAACTCAATTGGAAGAGGAAAAATGTTTGTTGAGAGGGAAAACTTACAATTGAGAAGGAAAGAGTCATGATTGAGGAAAAAAAAATGAGATGCAATATATGTTAGAGGAGGAGAGAATCATGATGAAAGATACAAGCGGCTTGACCGGAACACAAAAGCTTTTATGAACAACTCCAATAGGAAATCAAGGCAATACGAAGTTTATGTAATTAATGGGCTTGATTGCATTTTAGATGTAGCTCAGGCCTTTATGTATTTTGTAGTGGCTTATGTAGGCCTTTAAGTATTTTAATAGTAAACCTTTAAATTTATAGTATTTTGGTAGTATTTTGTAGTGACTTAAAATTATAGTATTTTAACCTTTAAATTATTGTTCATCTTGTTTGTGTTGAGACTTGGCACCAGCGTAAAACTTTTAACACATGAGTTTAGCCTTGAGTCATCACTTGCCATTTATTATTGCCACCAATTGGAACATAAGGCTTGAGTCATCACTTCTATTCAACAGTTATAATCATTTATATATACAATTGTTTTGTGATCATAATTGGTGTGGAAATTCCCATATGAAAATAAGGGGACAAATTTTCTATGCCGCCTTATTCAGTCAAAGAAATATGCTTCTTCTTTTTCTTTTTTCTTTTTTTGGGTATTTAATCTATTTGTAGTAGTGTAGAATAATAGTAAAAGTCTTTTCCACAGGCCTAAAGGAAAAGGTTCCACACTTTGATAGAAATGAGAGCAAGTACCATTTTTGCCATGCTTGTCGTGGTTGTCGTCGTCGTCGTCTTTGCTAAGTTATTGTTTTGCTTTGATAGAAATGAGAGCAAGTAAAATTTATATTATTTTATAGTATTTTGGTAGTAAATCTTTAAATTTATTGTTCATATTGTTTGTGTTGTGACTTGTGCGTGAATTGGTTATATTCATTCTGTTATGGCTTATGTCACTTGATTTTAATCTTGCATCTATAGTAATAATTGCTTTCCAATTGTTTTGAAGGTTGCATCCATGAACCGTTGTTTATTTTGCAAGTTGCTTCTTGATGACTCAGATAAGGATAAGATAATTGAAGAATTTATTATGGAAACATCACAACCTAAACGTCGTTGCTCTATCCGACGTAATCATTTGGTAAGCTATGAGAGGTTTTTTCTTGATTATTTTGCTCTCACACCAATATATCCACCCGCTTTATTTCGTAGGAGGTTTCGGATGAAGCGTTCTCTTTTTCTCCATAGTCAATCTAAGGTAGAAGCTCATGACTCTTACTTTGTCCAAAAAGAAATAGTGCCGACAAACGTAGTTTATCTTCATTACAAAAGATAACTGCTGCACTTAGAATGCTTGCATATGGAGTATCGGGTGATTTGATAGATGATATGTACGGATTGGAGAAACCATTGCATTAGAAAGTTTGAAAAAAATTATTACTGCGGTAATTGATGTTTTCTCTGAGGATACTTGAGAAAGCCAAACAATGACGACATTGCCAGACCATTAGCACATGGCGAACGCTGAGGTTTTCTAGGTATGTTAGGTTCAATTGATTGCATGATTGGAAGTAGAAAAATTGTCCATCTGCATGGAAGGTCAATATTGTGGTCATATTCGTGAGCTTACTATTATTTTGGAGGTAGTAACATCATATGATTTTTGGATATGGCATGCATTTTTTAGGTTACCTGGGTCAAATAATAATATTAATATGTTAAAGCAGTCTCATGTATTTAATGAACTTGCTGAAGGACGTGATCCTGTAGTACATTACTCAATCAATGGTCATACCTACACAATGAGATATTACCTTACTGATGGCATATATCCAAAGTGAGTAATATTTGTGAAAACAATCCCAGCTCCACAAGAACCTAAGCGAAAATTATTTGCAGCAGCCCAAGAGACGTATAAGAAGGATGTTGAGCATGCATTTGGAGTGCTTCAAGCATGTTTTGCAATTGTCCATGAACCTGTACGATTTTTCCATCTTTAAACACTTCAAAAGATTATGAAAGTATGCATAATTCTCCATAACATGATTATTGAAGATGAGCGGAATAATAATGAAGTGGTAGGCTTAGATTATGAACAAATTGATGGAGTGGATAATCCTCCTATGCAAGTGTTACGTGAACAAAATGATGGATTTATGTCATACATGAGAGGTATGGAGGCATTAGAGACCGAGAAATCATTTTCAACTCCAGAAGGACTTCATTAACATTTATGGCATTACACGGCGAGTCGTAGGAACTTCCTGTTTATATGTTGAGAAGCATGAGTCATAGGAACTGGTGCGAGTGTGTGAGTTTTATTGTAATTTGGTTTGAGTTATGCATGTGAGTAATCTATGAATTACATTGTTCCAACTATAATATGTATTCTATTTTATATGTTTTCTTATAAGTTCCTCCATTCCATAATTTAGTTGAGTTTTATATATTAATATATATATATATATATATATTATATATATATAATATATATATATATATTTTGGGGTTAAAAAAAATATTATTGTTACTCTAGTTTCTTATTTGCTATCATGATAACTGAGAAATTGTTTTAGTAAAAAAAATGTATAAGTATAATTTGGGTTAAAAAAATCACTTGTTAACACTAAACGATTTTTTGCTATCATGTGACGCGGCGGTGGAAGAGTCGATAAAGGCAGTGGCTGCCATGGTGGTGGAAGAATCGATGGCTGCGGTGGCGGTAGCGGTTGCGGATGGTTGCGATTGTTGTTTATTGTAATGGATATATTATTTTATTATAGTGAATTTATTATTTTATTGTAATAGATATATTATTTTATTGTGATGATTATATTATTTTATTGTATCAAAAGCTAAAATAAATTCACTCCTGCAGCATGTTTTGTAAAGTGAGTAGGTAAAATAGATAAAGTAATTTTTTGTTCAGCTAAAAGGCTTTTTTTTTTTTATATATGTAAAAAGCTAAATTTTTAGTTCCACTACTAAGGATGATCTTACAAGCTACTATAGCAATATAAAAAAAAATTACAAACTGTTATTATATTTTGAGTAATGTTAGGACTATAACTTTTATTATAATTTTGTCATAATTTATCTGCGTGATGAATTGTGAGTGATAAAATTGTAGACCCACAACTTGATAGGTAATAAAAGTTATGATTTTAGTATTTTACTTATTTTTGAATAATAGTAAGATCACAATTTTTCTACAACTTATCCACATGACCGACTCACCATTTTAATTCTTTTTCCACCTTAATTCTTTTTCCATATGTACGTCCCTTCTTACGTCATAGTAACAGTAGTATCGTAGATAATGTCTTTTAAAATTTTTGTCAACGAACTTCGTAAATATCTACGCATGTGGTTTTTTCTTTTTTGGATAAATAAATGCATGTGCCAATAATGGTGAAGCACAGCCTGCATTTATTTATGATAAAGAATAAATATTTATGCAGTGTGTAGCTTTTAACCTTAATTATTTTTTTTAATAAAATTATATATTTAATCTCTATTTTTATACTATATTTTAATTTAATTTTAATTTTTTAAATGTATTAATTTGATACTAATTTTTTAATGTATGTCAATTTAGTTTTATCGTTATCTTGGATGAAATGCCTAACGTGGCTATAGGCACAAATTATTGATATGGCATAATACACCACAGTTTTTTTTAAATACTTAAAATACACATAAAATAATAATAAGTCATATTTAAAGTATTCATTAAGATTTTTAAAATATTTAAACTAAATTAGAACAGCATAACATCTCCACCCACTTTTCACCGCCGGCATCCCTTCAACCTTTTGCTCACTGGTGACTACCCACCCACTTGTCTAATGCTTTCTCAGAAACCAAAAGTTCTTTGCTTGGAGAACACATCTACATAAACAAGTATGCTATGTACATCAAAATTTGTATCTATCTTTCTTTCATTCTTTTTGTTATTTATGGTTTTTTAAAACTCATGGGCTCTTCTTTAATTTTATACTCATTATAAATTTTAAACTCTTTTTTTTTTGCTTGGAGTGCAGGTGCTGCACTTTTTAAGTACAAGGAAGAAAGTCTTTGCCAAGGCCACTATTGTCGCCATCATCGCAAAGGAGTAAGAATAGCAGGTGGGTTTGTGTACTGATAGAATTTGAATGGCTTGACGGGCTGAAAACAAACCGGCGAGGAGAAGGCCTGGTGTTGCTGGAATGGAGAAGGCGTTGCTAGAAGGAGAAGAAACTGCTATGAGGGAGAAGGTGTTGTTGTCCTCACTGTTGGGGATTTTGGATTTTAGGGAGGCAGGGATTTTAGATTTAATTTAGGTTTACCGTTGCTTAATTAAATCAGGAAGCTTTCTTATCAAACAAAAATATTTGATCTGGGTTTAAAAAGAAAAAAAGAAAAAAACGTGAAGTGATCATGGGTTAGGAATTTTGATCCCAAAAATTACTCACTTAACTTTTTCTTTTCTTTTTTTAAAGATTATTGTGACATGTTAGACTAGGTGGCAGTCAAGGTGGCAAAAAATAATTTTTTTTATTTTGACCGTTTGCCACGTCAGTAAGTTTCATCAAAAAAATAATAGGGGAAACTAAATTGACACAACATAAAAAGGTTAGGAACCAAATTGACATAATTGAAAAGTTAGGGACTAAATTAAAATACAGTATAAAAAATAGGGACCAAATATGTAGTTTACCCTCTTTTTTTCTTTTTGGTAGAAAGCTTTATCTTTAATTCTTTATCATAAACTTGTAGCTGTAATTTAACATAACTGTACGTAACAATTAAAATTAATGGTAGTGGTTTCTCAAAAAAAAAAAAAATTAATGGTAGTGACCATTACCATTAAGTGTGGACAGTGTTTGCTGCATCCCATTAATTTTGGGAAGGGACGAAGTTAGGGGTTGCTAAAGGAGGCCATCGCGGCCTAACTTTTCTAAAATTCCCTTAACATTAGGTATATTTTAGAATTTGGTCCAATATGATTGAACTTGCCCCCCCTAGCAACTTCTTTAGCCTCTTGAAAAAAAAAAAATAATAAAAAAATAAAGAAGCCCAAATAACATCCTAATTACAAAAATTAAACAACCGGCATATGTAAGATCAAACATTTACCAAAAATTTACCAAACCCATCAGATACATTTAGTCAAAATTGTTCCAAAATTTCAAAAAAAGAAAAGCCCTGAATTAGTGCTGGTCCGATCACTTTAAAAAGTAAATAAAGTAATTAGAGTAGAGACTAGAATAGTTAAATAAAGTTAGTTAGTTACTGTTTGCTAATGGTTGGTTGAACATTTGATTATCATTGCTTTTATCTAATAATTATTGATGACTTGCTAATATTTGATAAAGTTAGGTGAAAATTTGTCTTTAGTTTAGCATCTTTATATTACAGACAATAAGAACATTGTTTGACATAAATAATTAACTTAGCAATAGTAATTAAACTTAACAACAATCTTAATCTTAGCAACAATTGACTTTGAATTTTTTATTTTCTAGTATTCTATTTAACCTAGCAACTATAATTAATTTGAGCAACAACATTTTAAAAAAAATAAATAAATAATTACAACATGCTGCTAACCTCTCAGCTCGAACTCTTTCCCCCTTAAACTCCCAAGCACTTTATGCATGGCCATGGCAATACGGGTCAGAATTTTCAAACTTGACTTGACCTGAAAAATACTTGACCTGAACCCAATTTTTTTGACCCGAAGCAAAAACGGGTGTACCCGTGACCTGACCCGATTTTTTTTGTGGGTCAACCCAACCCGACTTATTAAAAAAAAATTCGCTAAAAAAATATTTAAACTATGTCATGATATTAGATGCATAAAACACAAAGTATCAAAACTACAAGCTAATATATTATAGATATAAAGTTATAAACTGTTTTTTTTTTAAAATAATTACAACATGCTGCTAACCCCTCAACTCGAACTTTTTCCCCCTTAGACCCCCAAGCACTTTGTGCATAGCCATGGCAATACGGGTCATAATTTCTGACCTGACTTTACCCAAAAAATACCTGACCTAAACTCAATTTTTTTTACCCGAAACAAAAACAAGTTGACCCGTGACCCGACCCGATTTTTTTTTTTTGCAGGTCAACCTGGCCCGACCCGTTAAAAAAAATTCGCTAAAAAAAAATTTTAACTATGTCATGATACTAGGTGCATAAAACACAAAGTATCAAAACTAATAGTTAATATATTATAAATATAAAGTTATAAATAAGTAAAATTGTTGTTGACATGAGAGAATGACTATTTGAGTTTTTTTTCTTTTTTTTTTTAGCTAAAAACTATTTGAGCTTCATCACAAATCACGGACATGAGAGACAACTCATAAAAGACAACACAAGGCTCAAGGTTGTCAAGACAACCATTAAAAAAAAAAAATCTCATTCAAATCCACAGTGGCCATAGATGCAAACAGTGTAATCAACTTATATCTGAAATTTTCCTTTTATGGGGTTTGTTGGATAATGAACACTTTTTTAGGGTTTTTTTTTTCCTTTTTTAGGTCATGTTAGTGGGTACTTTTAAAGAAATTATTAATAAACTATTTTAGGAAAGTTTTAACACTACTTTTATGAAAAATATCAAAATGTATCCAAAAAAAAATTTCTATTCTTATTAAAATTTTTCTAAAATAGTTCACTAATAAATACGTTTAGGACATCTATTAATATTTTCCTTATATATATTATGAAAAAAGATGTAGGCAACTCCTTTTTTCTATTATTATAAATTTTTTAAAGATATAATTCTATATAAAATCCAAGAGACATGTAAGATTGAGGTTGGAGTGTAGACAATCAAAATCATGGCTTAATAGTCAAGGTGGTCTACTTATTCTTCTTTACTTAATATATTATGTTTATTTTTAAATCTTTTTTTGTTTATTTTATCTTTTTAAGTAATCTAACTTTACTATTATTTTAAATGCAACAGAAACATGTGTATTTAAGAAGACCGGCAACTTGCTATTTTGCTGGCTTACTTATTTTGTTTGTTTTAAGATCTATCTTTTTTTGGAAGATGTAAACTTGTAATTATATGCATTTTAACAATGAACTATTAACATTGAAGACTTTTTCCATCATGAATTTATAACTATAAATAATTTTTATCATACTTAAAACTGTCAGAATTGGAAGGATATTAAGAAGTGCTATTAAGTGCAATTCATTTACTTAATTGATTTTATTCATTCTCTCTAAGCCGATTGTCATTGATTTGTTTTTGTAATTGAAAAAAAATAAAAAAATAAAAAAAAAATAAAAAACCTTGTTTTTAAAAAAAAAGTCAAACCGACCCGACCCGACATGCAATCCAATTGACCCGCAACTTGATTGACTCATTTAAAAATGATCCGTTTTGACCCGCAACCCATTTGACCCGCAAACCCAATTTACCCAACCCGACCTACCTGTTTTGCCATGTCTATGGATAGGGAGATGTCAATTCAGCTACAAAACCTTTAACAATTTGAGCAACAACATAAATGTATTGTAATGCATTAAAAAAAATTATTTTATATTTATTATTTTGTTTATATTTTGTTAATACTAAATAGATGTTGTTTTAGATTTTTATGAATTTCTTTTGTTCCTACTTTACCCCCTCAATTGAAAATCTGGCTTGATGGCGGCTATGCCAAGGTTCAACGGGTTAGTTATTTACACACAATACATGCCCATAGACTTTAGCTTGATTTGCATGTGATGATATATACAACTTGAATCCATGCATGTGTCGTCATTCAAAGCATGCAAGCATGAATATTATATGTGGCTATAGCACGTATAAATGGTATACAGCAGAGCCAAAATTTCAGTTTAGGAGAGGCAGGATTCAAAGTCATTATTAAATACGAAATTAATTTAAAAATATTAATTAATAATAATAATAAAATTATTTGATGTGGTAATAACGTGATTAGTGTTACTAGACAAAATAATAAAAAATTATATGAATTGAACAATAAAGTTGGTGAAAAAGTCAAGCTTTCATACGAGAGGCAAGTTTTTTTCCTTTTTAATGTTCGTATCAGGGCTTGTTTCTCCGGAACGGGTCTTTTATTTTGTTTTTTCACCATGTTAGGTAGACAACTACTTAGAACAGAAGCAACTAAAGGATTTTTTGGGATGAGTCTGGGGGCAGTTGCCCCCCTCACCCCCCTTGGCTCCACCCTGAATACAGGCCTTAGTTAATTGTGTGTACAGGTTAATTATTATTGAAATTTATATATATATATATATATATATATATAGAGAGAGACAGACAGACAGACAGACAGACAGAGACAGAGAGATCTTTACGTCTTTTGGTATTTTCAGTTGTATATATTATCTCTACAATGACAACTCTGTTTTTTAGTTACTATAGAGTGTCTTGGACATTAAGCAATGAAGGGGAAATATAAACGCGTAACTGTATGCTATAATTAATGGAATTTTTATTTATTTATTCCAAAGCTGTTTAGAATCATCCTACTTCAACTTGCTTGTAATTAAAGAGACTATTCATATGTATTTTTGATCACATGACATTTTTAATAATTATGTGATTTATATATTTAAATAATAAACATGAATAATATTATAGTCTTCCTCATTATTGTTTGGAAAAAATAACTCCTATATTCGAGCCAAAAATTAATAATGTTTTAAGAATTTTATAATTCAATATATATATATATATATAAACCAAGTCATTCACGATTCAAGTTCTCCCCGACGTATAAAAAATAAAAATAAAAAATTGTTTAATAAAGCTTCCGTGTTCATCGTAAAAACCTTTTAAAAATAAGCAAAAACAAAGCAAACAAAATCAATGTATGCCGACATAACTTCACCGACCACATCAATGAATATCAAACTCACATAGTTTACACCAGAGGTCAACAGGAAACGAAAAAAGTGTGAACTTTTGATGTCATGTCTGACGCAGAACGTAAAAGGATAAGTGGATATATAATTAAAAAAATTGCAAAATATCCATGTTACCTGTGAACCTACTGTCAATCATGAATGGTATTGAATTGAATCTGCTGATGCAAACTGTTTGTAGTTTATCTTATTCTTCTTCCCTTCTAGATTTTTCATGATAAACTTACATACCAGCTCAGCAGCTAATGTTGATTTTTGTTACCATATTTTAGACATAATTAATAACTATACCTATTCTCAGCCACACAAAAAAAAGACTATACCAGTGTGAGAAGTACCACATATAAATCTAGTTGCATATTTTATTTTCAACAAGAATCTTCATTGTGTTTAACTTCTTCTTCTTTTTTTCTTCTTTTTTTTTTGAGAAACGTATTTAACAAGTGAGAGATAACTAAAAAATCTAATATATATTTTAGTTTAAAAAATTCAAACAATCTGGATTATTTTTAACATTTTTTTAATAGGAATTAAGAAGTTTCATGTATTGAGTACAACTTGTTCAGGGCTAGTCCTAGGCAATTTGGGACAAGAACTAAAATGAGACATTTTATATTTATGTATTAATTAAATTAATATTTATTTAATATTTTTATATTATAATATATTTCATTCAAAATTTTTTTTTTGTCTTTTGAAATGTAAATTGACTAATTAAATTTTTGTATTCAAGTTCTTCAAATATCTTATTTTCAATCGATTATATAGTTAATCCACTTAATCTTTTTTAGGATATTGTCAATCTTAGCTAGATATGATTTTATTAATTTTAATTTTGAAAAACTTCTTAACGTAGAAACAACAATAACACGTATTGTTAGTAAAATTCTATAAGCAATGCATGTATTTGGAAATGAATTTAATATTTTCATATAATTTAATATGTTAATTGGAGTATATTCTTTTATTTGTAAAATTTTATCAAAACTTTTAACTTTGAAAATAAATCTAAACCATCAATATCATAATAAACACCATATTTGAGAAAAAATTCAAGTTTATACAGTATTTTTGCAAACTATTATCATCTAGTGATTTCAATTTCATGAAGTTAAATAGAAAACCAAAAATATCTTCATCTATTTGAAATTCTTCAAACCTATTCTCAATTGAACTAATTGCTTTATCTACTATATATAAGAAATAATCAATTCTAAAAACTTCTTCAGAAGATCATGTTGTCTCATTATGAATATTTTCATCAAATTGTTTCTTTCGATGAATTATATGTTTCTCACAAAATATAAGTTCTATTTCCATTTCAGATGCAATTTTTTTAGATGAATTCATGGCAAATGTAATTCCATTTTCTCTATATCCTTCAAAATAAGAAATGATGCATTTTAAATGATCTATAGCCACATAAGTCTTACTGACTTATTTAATAAGACTTCACCCCAAAGTTTTGAATTCCGTTCCAAAGGCCATTCCAGATTGGCCATGGGATCGAAATATTTTGGTACTAATATATGTTGATGCACAGAGTTATGGGCCGGATATATATATATATATATATATATATATATATATATATATATATATATTTGAGTAATTAATAAATAAATTTGTTATTAATTTTTACTACAATAGATAAATTATATAGATTAATGAATATGATGTTTTAATTATATATTAAAAAATAGATTTATTTTGTGGGTAAATTGCAATAAATTATCCTGAGCTTTGGGCTAATACTAATAAAGTCCAAAACTTTTCAAAAATGACCAAGTCGGTCCCCTGGACACAATTTGGTTCCTAAATAGCGTTTTGGCCTGTTACTCATTCTTAACCTTTCTTCTCCCTCTCCTCCCTTAGAATCTCTCTTCTTTACCAAATGTTTATGTTCATGCTAACATCTCTGAGTTGTAAGTTCTATTCAAAATGATTATACAAACATGTACATTTAGCATATAAAACCTGAAACCCCCAAAAATCCCTAATAAGAAAGCATATATACATATCCATAATCATTCATATGCCAACAAAAACACCATATTAGAACAATTTTAAGGCAAAGCCTAAATTGTGCCCAAGGATCAACTTGGTCACTTTTGAAAAGTTCTAGACTTTGTTGATATTAGCCAAAGCTCAAAGTAGTTTATTGGAATTTACCCTTATTTTTTAAAAAGAACAAATTTGGTTATTCAGCAAATAAAAATACCTTCCTAGAACCTTCCTTTCAAATCTTTTTTTTTTCATTCCCAAGCTCCCACCCATGTGGCCACCTCTACTCCTCAACTTTCCCATTGCATTTATTCTCTCATATATTTATTTATTACTTCTTTAGAGTTTAGTAAGTTTACAATGCTTCTTTCTTTTCGGTTCTTCAAACTCTCAACTTTGTCTTCGTCTCCTTTCTTCTCAATTCTTCTTTCTTTAGAGGTTAAGGATGATATTTTTGGGATTATTAATTTTGTTTAGACCAAAAAATTTTTGAGGTACCAATGTTTACTTAGATGTTCCAAATTTTTTATTTTTTGGTCACAAGAATGTATAAAATTTTTTGAAGTTTCATCTGAAAGTATTTTTTTTATACTACCCTTCTTTTTCAAAATGTTGGAGCCCACCCCTTTTCGGGGTGCCGGTAGTGTCACTAGATCAAAAGCTTTGGCCGAATAAAATCTAAAATCTTTTGCATGTGATATGAGCACATCATTAATCATTATTGATTTCAATCACCCTCATACGTGATCAACATCAAGTTCTGGTTTTCATGGGTTTTGTTTTGGCCCAAATAGGTTAGATCTTTTAGCAACTTAAGGTAAAATCATTTGACCCATTGTCATTTGCATTCTCGGGTCAGGTCCTACTATAGCACTCATATGGGTTCAGGTTCCTACATTGGGCCTACAGTACAGGTCCACTGCATTGTTGCAGTTGAGTAGCCGTTGAGATTGTTAGTTGTAATTGGTGAAAGTTTCTTTTTTTTTTTTTTGGATAAATATAATTGGTGAAAATGGTTGAGGCAGGATCAATTACATTCATTACGTCAATTTGTAAATTTTGTACTAGAATTTGTAATAAATTTAATATTTTTCTTACTTTAAAATGGCTCAACTATTAACACTATTTTTATGTGCACTGATATGCTAATTATTATATTAGCATGTTAATAAAGAGCAAAATATCTAAATAATTGTAAACATATTTTCACCACTTATGTAAGAAAACTAGAAATAAATAAAATATAAAAAAGAAATTAAGATTAATTTTTATAAAGTATTAAACATAGTTGCATGAAGAAAAAATTAATTTCAAATTTGACATCGTAATATGACAAAGAATGATGTTGCAGAAGCCTAAAAAGAGCACACATAATGCTTTCTTGATGCAACAAAAACTAAACTATTAGCTTTCTGTAGTAAATCTCGAATCCATGAAAGTTTTTCCTAAATCCACAAGGAGAAAAATTGAAATCCACCAAAGAAAAAATTTGACAAAAATTTGTATTTATTAAAAAAAAAGTCTAATTTTCCTCTTACAATTACAAAATATATAAATACAAAGAAAAACGTCTAAAACCATAATTCACACTAATTATGCGATTAGGTGACAAAATACCAAAATTTACCAAAAATGGCAAAATCAAGTTAGATGTTAAATTATAAACTACTGACCTTAAAGATTGTCTCAAAACAAGTGGAATATTATTCTGACTTTTGAGCAAAAATTTATTAAGGAAACAAAAATGACTATAAACGGCAAAATCACAGTTTTTCAGGCCTAAATGAAGGAATTCGCCATTTTTTAGAGGGTACCTTGTGGCAAAAAAATGACTATTGCTTAAAAGGCCGTTTCAATTTCTATTAATGCCTTTTTGTCTTATGTGATTTTAGGCACGCTTGGGACTCCAGAAAGGCTATAGAGGTCTATTCTACATCAAAGAATAAAATAATTGAAGTATAATTTATTAATATAAATAGAAATAATAATTGATAAAGTAAAAAAATATAGATACACGCGTGTACAAAAGATACCACGTGTATACATCTGCAAATATGCCTCTAGTTCTATATAGATAAATTTTCGTTAACAGCCTTCAAAAAAATACAGATTTCCATTAATGTATAAAAAAAAAATCTTATGATTGCGCTTAAAACTTGAATTTGAATTTGAATTAAGATTTTAAATCAATATATTTTAAATGCCTTCATTTTAAATCCTTTAATTTTAAAAATCATTTTGAATCCAAAAATTTTAAAGGGTTAAAATTCTTGGTAGATTTGTCAACCAAATTCTTGATTTTTTAAAACTATCCAAACATGATATTTAGATTTTAATAACTTAAATTCAAATCTACATGCGCAAATCCTACCATCCAAATGCACCAATAGTGAATATCGTTTTCAGTGTTTTCTATATTTGATAGCATCAAGAAAAAACATTGTCAAAAGAAAATTATCTTTTGACTTTCCTTGTTTAACTTGATGTGAGTTAGAGTTATTTTTCACTAAATAAGGAAACTCAAAAAGTTATTTTTCAATTCATTTTAAAGTTTCTACTAAACAAAATATGATAGTTTTCTAAAAAATGTTTTTTGAAAAATGATTTATTTTCTAGAAAATGTTTATGTTTTTTATTTTTTTAAATGCCACAAATATGCATGATATATCATCTAATCTTCCCTACCTCTTTTTTTTTTTTTTTGATAAGTTTTCCCTACCTCTTTAATTTCTCTTCTCTGCGTTTTCTTTCGTACCAAACAGAAGAAAAATCAAAATATTCCTTTATATTTTCAATCCTCTCTATAAATCACCCCAACCTAACAAGGGGATAAGACTCATGCTAAAACTAAGCCCAACTTGGCAGTGCCTTGGGTCACCTCGGGCCAATGAAATTTGTACTTTCTGCACCCAAAATAATTTGGGCCAAATTTTCAGAATCGGCCCAATTTCATTTCCCATTCATCTAGTTCCTTCTCCTCCGTAATGCTTATCTACGGAGTTTCAGTGCTGAGATCTCTGAAAGAAAATATTTTCCCTTTCGTTTTTTTCTCATTTTCTCGTCAACCAAACAGACCCCTTAGATTCTCCATCTCGTGAGATCTCGCATTCGGTTCGTTTTTTTCTAAGTTCAATTTCTGAGCTTTATCAAAACCCTAATATCCCAATTCAAATTCCACAAATTTTAATACTGTTTGGGTTCTCTTTACACTGCAGATCGAAGAGAAATCGACATGGGGTTCTTGGTGACAACCCTAATTTTCGTATTGATTGGGATCATTGCGTCTCTTTGCACCAGAATTTGCTGCAATAGAGGACCCTCTACTAATTTGTACATTTCTCAAAACCCAATTTTTTTTTCATTTACTGATGTTTTTGGGTTTATATGTGTGTGAATTTTATTAAAGTTGCTGCATTTGTTAATTCAAGATTGTATATAGTGCATAACTGAAGCTTATTTACAGTAAGTAGCTCTAGATTCCATGATATTTGTGGTGTTTGGCTAGGTTTTATGTGGTAATGATTTGGGTTTAAGCTGTGTGGGTAATTTTGTTTTGTGGTGTCATGAAATATGATGATTCAGTTCATATATTAGTGGGAAGTACTTAACAATCTCAACATCATCTTAGATGGGAGTATTTTAATAAGTAGGGAGTTCTCACTGTAGCAGAAGCCATTAATTTGAATGCTCATTACAAGTCAAGTGTCTTGTCGTTCGATGGCATTACCCAATTCTTCCTATTTGTTCGAACCTGAGTTCGAATCTACCCCCACTTCCAACTTTTAGTCCGTTGAGGATCTGTAGGAAACTCCAAAATTTTGGGACTAAGGCTTGATGCTCTTGTTGCTCTTGTTGTTGTTGTTGTATGGTGATAGATTGTATATTGTCATATATTTTGAAGTTCATGAAATTCCCAATACCCTTTTTGAATTTCCTTACTTATAGTGGTACATTTGTTTATTAAATGACATTTAAAAGAAGAAGGGTTCCAATTAGCTTAACTAGCAAAGTCTCTAATGGTTGCATAAGAGATCAGGGTTCAATCCTAGCGAACTGTGTAGTTCAAATATTAAGGAAAATTGAACAGAACCTTAGTGGGTTTCTATATATATGGTTTTATTTTTTATTTTCCTCATTAAGATTTTGTAAACCTCTGAAATGGCTGTAGATGTCAATTTTTTAGTTTTGTTCTTTTGGATATTGAGGAATGGGCTTGCAAACTGGCTGATTGTGTGCCAGTTTTAGTTTCTTATTTAGCCTTGATAAAGTTTTGATGTTTTTAATGGATCTTCATACTGATTTCATTGGCAGTTAATTGATTTAAAGAAACTTTTCCCTTCAACTTTGGGTTCAGTAGTATCCTTCTTTGCCAATTCACTCCACCTGGGACCAACTTTGATTACAAGTGATTGATCATGTCACTCTCTTCCAAATAAAACCACCACAATCCTTTTGCTTGTGCTTCCTTGCAGCTTCCTTATGTTAAGAAATTTGTTTCTTTGTCATGATTATTCAATACTTTTGCTTTGAACAATGTATGAAGATCTAATAGTAGCAGCAACAACAACAGTCTTAGTCTTAAAATTTTTGGTCGGCTAGTGAAGGTCTGATACCCCAATTATTTTTATTTTAGATTTTTATGATTTATGTGTATTTGATTAGGAGCTCTTGTTGAGAAAGCCATGTTTGTATCTTTTTGTGTGTGTGTGTGTGTATTAAAATTGTCTGCACTAGAAAGATGCTATTGCATAGTAGATGTGATAATGAAATGCCATGGTTCACCATCTGTTGGTGGTTTAAGTAAATATGGTAATCATACATCTAAGTTTGCTTGAAATACTGAACTATGTATATGTTAGGCTTGTATAATTCTTGATCCTTCAAAAATGCTTGCATTTTTCTGCTTTCCATAACCTTATGTTCTTTTTCTAATATGCCTAATCTATTTTTCTCATTGTAGGTTCCACCTGACATTGGTTATTACAGCAACAGTCTGCTGTTGGATGATGTAAGTTCATGTTTAATTATGAAAACTGGAAGTCTATCTGATTTGATGTTTTGCATAAAATTCATTTTTAATATGTGCGCATCTTTAACCTGGGATTTATATCCTCTTGTGTTTAGCTAGTGCTACATTTATCTTTATTATATATTGGCAATTACACATGCAGCTGGTGGGTCTTGAATCCATGGCCTTGCTCTTGTAGGGGAGGAGGATTTAGGCAATGAGATCTCATCTGCACACATTTGATCTTTGGCAATTGTTTTTTCACTCCACAAAACCAGTTTTCAAATTTAAACACTGTGTAGCCACTGAATTTGATCCAGTAGTTCTGAATGATTTTTCATAGGGCAAGTTCCTCTAATTAAGATCCTATTGATCTTACCTTTTCTAGTATTTTCTTGGTGTGCTCAATTCTTATTTTAGGAATGTACATGGTCTTGTCTGTGTGGTTGTTTCTTCCTTTTCATACTGTGTATCGTTCTCTTTGCTGAAATTTCATACTATATTCTTCTTTTCCTTAGGTGGGCGATAGTATATCTTGCACAGATGAAACCACTTATTGTCCCAATTCTGAGTGAAGGGGAATGAAGTTCTGCGTGGAAATACCATACAGCGCATTATCAGTAAGCCAACAATATGGATTATGGATTGGCTAGCAGAGTATCTGATTTTGGTTTTGTGGATCATTCAGTAGTATTTTCTTGTGTATGTAATTCTTGTTGGAGCATCAACCTTGAATTGGTTTTACATTGTTGCTTAACATTACATGTGATAAAATTGTTGTATTTACCCTTCTTTCACTTCAGGAGTCATTTTATCAGAGTGTAATCATAAAAATATGCAGTTTAAATGAAATAAGTGATGATAGAGTATTTCTCTTTTTTAATTGTATGGAGGCTATAAAGATAATCGTCCCGTTATCCATGCTAATATGGACTAAGAGAGGCTGAGTTGGTATCTACCTGTTAGTCCTTTTTCAAAATTAGTGTTGGTATACAGATTAAACTATAGAGCAAAATCCAAATGAAAAAAGATGCTACTGTTTGAATAAGTTGGGACTCGTACAGCACTAATACGATGAAGGGGTGGGGCAGGAAAGGGATTGAGGGAGACATAGGAAAGAGGGGAGATAAAAGACAAGAAGACGTTCAGAATATGAAAATACGTACAATGGAGGGTATTTACCTTTCTTTCACACTCTTATTGACCAGTGCTCTGTTAAGCTGGGGCCTCTATAATGAGAACCTTGTTACTTGATCGAGTTTCTGCCTATATGTTTATGAAAATTACTGCGATTTTTTTTTAACCCGTTAGCATTCTACTTTAGGTCCAAGTTTTACTGTAGAACAATATTAGGGGCGACTATTTTTACAACTCTCTTTACAACATGTTAATATGAAAGTAATGAATGGAGTAATATTATTTCTACATGGTTTACCAACTGACATATTTTTTTACCATTGTAAACAAATTTGTGTCACTAGATTTATTATATGTTACGAACCTTTAATGTCTTTTAAGTTTTAATTTCTACACAATGTTGAGATTAAGAAGTGAAAAGAACAATTCCATTTTGTTGATTACACTTTGAGGCAGCTCTTATCTTTTATAATAGTGGGATCATTCTAGGTTACAATCCCTTAAATAAAAACAGCCATCAAGCATCCATCCCTCATCCTTGAGGCTTGACAGCCAACTTCACAGGGAAAAAACATATATGTGATCAACCTTAACTAATTTTGTTCAAAGATCCATAGCGGACCCCAAACTAAGGTTTGTTGGTTATGTTCACAAATGTGGAGAACATACCATTAAAAAAACATGATAGTGATAGATTGCAGACAATATTTCAAATATACAAACTATGAGACCTATGCTATTTTTTTTTTTTAGAGAAATGATATGTCCATAACATTTTCACAACATTTTTAAAACAAATCTTAAGTGATAAGTTGTTATTGGTTGTTATTGTCGGAAAAAAAAAAAAAGTAATCTTAGTATTAGGTTCAAATTTGAACTAATAAAAATTAACCACCTATGATTTGTTATGAAAATATTGTAAAAATAATGTGGACATAACACTTTTTTTTTTTAAGCTTTAAATTGAATCTTGTTTTTCTAACGTGTGAAAGTGGGCACCAACCCATCAATTCATTTTTAGTACTATTTTTAAAAATGGTGTTTATTTATTTTTTATTTTTACCTTCCATCCTTTCTTTAATTTCTCTTTAAAAAAATAAATCGAACGTACAAGAAGTAAAGAATCAGAAACGACATCGTTTGGAGGGTTTTGCTTTTGAGACTTAAATAAAAAAAAAGCCCATCAAATTAGCAAACGAAACCCAATCCAATCTTTGTGATATCCAGTCTAATTATCCAAATCCACCAAAAGAGAAAAACCCAAAACGTTTTTCTTTTTGGGTAATTACTTAAACTTCAATTCTACTTTTCAAATTTCTAAAACCCTAAAAACCCATCATTTCCTGTAAGGAAAAGAAAAAAAAATGGCAACACTTCAGCTCACAAACCCAAACGAGCTGATGATCTCGTCCCCTTCAATTCCAACCCCATTTCAAAACAAGTCATTGCCTTTTAGAAAATGCTTTTCTCAGAGGAAAAGCAGCAATTCTTCGCACAAACGACACCGTTTTGGGGTTGTCAGTTGCTCTTTTACCCCAATGGAATCGGCCAAAATTAAGGTGGTTGGTGTCGGTGGAGGTGGCAACAATGCCGTTAATCGCATGATTGGTAGCGGTTTACATGTGGGTTTCCGTTAACTTTTTCTGGGTTTTCTCTTAAACTTTGAAATTCCAATTCTTTCGCTCACATTTTGTTACTGACTGTTTGTGTTTCAGTGTTTAGCTTGATACCCATTTGTGGTTGTGCTTCATCTATGTCCATTTTTAGTGTTACATTGTAATCCACCACCATAGTTACTACATTGTAAAGGCATCACCATTTTTATGTTGTATGTTAATGATGCTTGTAATCTGCGTGAAGATTCAATTTTCATTGTTTCATTGGTTGTTTCTTGCGAAATTGTGTTTGTTTCATGTAGCTGTTGTGTTACTGGCTAACTCAATTTCAAGGCACCTTGATTTGGTTAAAAGCTTCACTTTTTTTTATTTTCCTAATTATGTGTGTAACTTCTAGTTGCTTTTTAGATTTTAGTTTTACTGTCTTTTGTTTTTGGAAGTTTGAAGTATACATGGGTTAGTTTCAAGTTGCATATGTAAGAGGTTATTGGTCTTGATGTTTTACAATTTTTGATATTTCAGGGTGTTGATTTCTATGCTATAAACACAGATGCGCAAGCATTATTACAGTCTGCTGCTGAGAACCCACTTCAAATTGGAGAGCTTTTGACTCGTGGGTTAGGTCTGGCATTCTCACTATGATCTGTTTACTTCACCTTTGAAGCTTTAGGTGTTAACCAAGCAATCAATGCTGGCGGTCAGGTGGTTTCAGTCCAGTTTCAGTCCACTCATAGTCGTGTTTGAACTTCATATAATTGCCAGCTTGCTATTGTCTACATTGTGGTGGTGGTGGTGGTATCATGTCTGTTGATTTACTTACTTGATAGAGATGCAGGTACGGGTGGGAATCCACTTTTGGGAGAACAAGCTGCAGAAGAATCTAAAGAAGCCATTGCAAATGCACTAAAGGGGTCAGATCTTGTGTTTATAACTGCTGGTATGGGTGGAGGAACAGGGTCTGGTGCTGCCCCAATTGTTGCCCAGATATCCAAAGAAGCAGGTTATTTGACTGTTGGTGTCGTTACCTATCCTTTCAGCTTTGAAGGACGAAAGAGATCCTTGCAGGCAGGTGTCCTTTTGGTGTTTAATTGAAATCATGGAAAACTTATTTGTCATTCAGTATATGCTAAATCCAAAACTTCCTAACCATATGTTTATAAGCTCTTTAGTTGATGCATCATTCACATTTTTTTTCTTTGATAAGTAAGATAAGATTTATTAAAAAAAGGCTACTTCATGAAAAAAGATCACAAAACAGCCAAGATGCATCATTCACATTACTTGAGTTGAGTTGAAATGGATGTCCTATGTTTTTTTCCTTTTTGAGACTATTAGCTTTAGGAGAATCTCCCTTGCATTTATTCTCCCGAATTCTGTTTTTGGAACTAGAAATGTATTTATGACATTTTGCATTTTTCTGTTTGTTTTGAATTGACGGAATTCATATTCAAAGGATGAAAGATGTTTAATGTACCCAACTCTTTGAGCTGTACTGCTGCAGTTCTTTCATTTGTAAATCATAATCCTGAAGCATCGCTGAAAGCTAGACTTCTACATATATATATATATATATATATATATATATATTATATTTATTTATTTATTTATTTATTTATTTATTCTTGGTAAGTTACACACGCACTTGACGGATCCTGAACCCTCGACTTAGCACTTATAAGGGGAGGAGGTGCAGTTGAGCTAGAGCTCATTGGCTACATTAAAAAAAGTTTATTGAAAGTGCTTAAGGTAGAGTAGGCTTAAGGTTAGGGAAATATGTGGATTTAGGATTTAGAAATTCAAAAACAAGGTGAGGATTAAAGAATGAGTGAATGACTTAAGGTCTTGGTAGGGATGAAAAAAGAGATTTGATTATAGGGTTATAAGGAGGCGAAGAAAAAATGAGATCAAATTTGTCCACAAGTTATGAATAGTAAAATGAACTATACACATAAACTATAATTTGGATGGTGATAGAATACCTAAGGAGAAGAGAAATGAGAAATGAAACACTAAGGCACGCAAGCATCAACAAGTTTTCTAGTAATCAACTTTTTTTTTTTTAATAAGTAATAAATATGTATATTCCAAAAAAAAAGAAACTACCTCATGCTGAAAATCATAAGGCAGATATAAAAAATTATTGAAAAAGATGATAAAAAACAAAAAGAAAAGATACTAATTACAAAGAAGGGAGCTAAGGAACATAGAGAGAGAATCACTTGAGGTGAGTCTCCAAGCCCTAGACCAATCAAAAAGGGAGCCATTGAAAGAAGTCAATAACTGATTATCAGAACTTTCCATGTCCTCAAACGTCCTCCAATTTCACTCCCTCCACAAACACTACATTAAGCACAGCTTTTCAGGCCAATTCCACCAACCAAATAGAGTATTCACAACTGATCTTGGCAAGACCTAAGAAATCCCAAAAGATCTAAACACCAAACTCCACAAACGATAAGCCTTACCACAATGCAGTAGCAAATGATCCACCGTCTCCCCATTACAACGACACATAATAAACCAGTCAACAAAGTTCATCCCTCTACCCCTCAAATTGTCACCTGTAAGGATTTTATCCCATACAACAGTCCACACAAAGAAAGAAACACGCCAAGGGACCTTAACCTTCCAAACACCTTTTCAAGGAAATATAATGGGCGAGGGTCCTCTTAATTTATTATAAAACGATCAGATATCAAAATCCTCATTCTTTGTCAACTTCCATCGCATACGATCTCCATTTTCAGTTAGAGGTAAATTAGAGCCCAAAGTACAGAGAAATGCATCCGCATCACCCATTTCCCAATCATTTGGTCTCTGAATGAAACGAACATCCCAGCTTCTCCATTCCTCTATCCCCAACAGCTCAAGAGAAGAGGCCATTGATGCCCCTTTATTGGAGGCAATCCATACACAACCGGAAATGTCAATTGAAGTGGAGAATCCCCACACCGTTGATCTGTCCAAAGCTTCACTATCCCCCACCCCTACCTCAAACCAAATATTTTTACTAAAAACTTCCTAGCCCATTTGGATGCTTCTCCATAAACCTTACCACACCCATGTACCCCTCTATCTAGTTTGGAAGTCCAACCCCCCATTCTTCCCCAAACTTTAGAGCTACTACCCTTCTCCAAAGCCTTGTCCCCTCAACCCCAAACCACCATAACCATTTTCCTAGTAAGGCTTTATTAAAAGTAGTTAATTTCCTTAATCCTAACCCACCATTTTCCAGAGGTGCACACCCCTTATCCCATCCCACCAGATGTGTCTTGGAGTCCCCCCACAAAAAATTCCATTGCAACCTCTCAATTTCATTGGCAACATGCGTAGAGATTGTAAAAAGAGATAAGAAGTAAGTCGGAAGACTAGATAATGTACTCTTAAGCAACGTCAGTTTTCCACCCTTTGACAAATACATCTTCTTCTAACCAGCCAACTTATGTTCAATTTTTTCCAGAATAGGATTCCATATAGTGGGGGACTTGTAGGACGCCGCTAGTGGCATACCAAGATAAGTCATAGGCAAAGACCCAATCTAGCAACCCAAGATCTCTACCAAGACATGAATATTAGGAACCTCCCCAATGGGAACCACCTCACTCTTCAAAGCATTAACCTTTAATCCTGTCACAACCTGGAAACAAAGAAGGAGCATCCGAACATGTAGAATCTGCTCCTCATCTACATCACAAAACAGAATGGTATCATCCGCAAATAAAAGATGTGAGACACATACCCCTTCTACCATCAGCCCTGAAACCTCAAAGTAAACCAGCACCTTCAACTCTTTTCATCATCTTACTGAAAACCTCTATCAAAACCAGAAACAACATAGGAGATAGCAAGTCCCCTTGTCTCAATCCTCTCAAACTCCCAAAAAAGTCAGCTAGCGACCCATTAACCAAAACAGAGAATTGGACTATAGATATACATGTACGGATCCACCTACACCACCTCACCCTAAATCCCATTCTCTTCAGCAAATTTAGAAGAGCCTCCCAATTCACATGATCATAGGCTTTCTCAATGTCCAACTTTCTTCTAATTTAAGTTCAGTGACCCTTGTATAGACTCTAGATCTTAGATTTCCCTAATAGGAGTAAAACTCCTTTATTCAGTAAAGAAACTCCTATTGAATTGACCAAAGCCCTCACTTAAAGCACATAAGATTTTTCTATTTATAAAATAAAAACCTAAAGCCCACAACTATGACCCACAACCAAAATCATAGAATTATTGAAATGCCCTTGACTTTAGGAAAAAACCAAACAAAACATAAAATATAATATTAATAACCTAATTAGCCTTTTTTATTGGTAGGATACACACACATATTGGGTCTTGAACATATGACCTCTCCCTCCATCCATTAATATGGAAAGAGGAAGTGTCATGTTAGCTACAGCTCATTGGCAATGACCTAAACAAATACCATGGATACTTATGCTTGGGTTTTGCCCTAAGTTTAGACTTACATATTTTTCTTCCCTAGCCAGGCAATGGTTGTGCCATCAGTGCTTTCAGTAAATTTTGGCTTCTTCCATCAATTTGACCAGTTTTGTATTATGGGATATCTTAAGCTGTTCATATTCTCTAAAAATAACCCTGTTGTACTGCTTTTCATAGTCAATGGGTAGTATGGATCAGCTGGTTTGCTTATCTTTAATATATGTATACTAACAGTTGAGTGTCAAGACTCAAGACTAGACATAGAAAACTAAGCCAATAATTTATGATATAGCTGGAGTATCTATTTACACACCAATTTCTAATACTTTTAAAGTTCCAGAAGTTATTGTGCATTTACTTGTCTTCAGGCTTTGGAGGCTATTGAAAAGTTGCAAAAGAATGTTGATACTCTTATAGTCATTCCCAACGACCGTCTGCTGGATATTGCTGATGAACAGACACCCCTTCAGGATGCTTTTCTTCTTGCTGATGATGTTCTACGTCAAGGAGTGCAAGGAATTTCAGACATAATCACAGTAAGTGTTTTGTGAAACACTGAACTGCATTTCACATTTTGATCACTGGCCCACTAATTTAAGAAGTTTAAGTTAGTCCATGACTACCCCAACTCAGCATAATATGCTTACATTATTGCTTATATAATAATTAGAGAATTATACACAGCATTTGTGATTATTAAAAATCAAATACACAATGCCCTAACTATTCCATGTTATCTTAAATTAGCATATTTGATTTTTCCCTTCCCAAAAATTATCATTTTTCTTATCCTAAATAATTTGAAGATTGATTTATTCTTTTGTAGATACCTGGACTGGTAAATGTGGATTTTGCAGATGTAAAGGCAGTCATGAAAGACTCCGGAACTGCAATGCTTGGAGTGGGAGTTTCTTCTAGCAAAAACCGTGCAGAAGAAGCAGCTGAACAAGCTACTTTAGCTCCCCTAATTGGATCCTCAATTCAATCAGCTACAGGGGTAGTGTACAATATTACAGGAGGAAAGGACATAACCCTGCAGGAAGTGAATAGAGTGTCTCAGGTACTGAAGAAATATAAGCTATTGATATCCAGTATTCTATATAATCTAATGAAAGAAGGCATACTTCAAAATTCATTTTCCTTTTAAATGTGATGAAATAAAATTGAATTTATTGTAAGTGAATGTTCTCATAAGGAACCTTGTCTGAAACACACCCCCCCCCCCCCCCCCCCAACAAAACAAAAAATCAGATGGTTGATTTTGCAATTTCCTTTCTTCTTCTTCTTTTTTTTCTTTTCGTTGTGAATTTGAAAAGAAATGTTCCTTAATGCCCCTTGAAAGAAATTCATATGTAAGTTGATTTTTGTGTTGCTTCGTATTTCCAAATAAAAAAATAATAATTACAAAATCTGGATCATCCTCTTGTTGCTTTCTTTTGAGCCAATTGTGGGAACTTCAGCTATCAGGTAACTGATTAACTTTGCATAATTTAAAGGTCTGGGAAACATAAAATGGATGCAGCTTCAATTTTTCTCATGATTTCATGTGTTCTAAATAGTCCTTTAGTTTGCAGTGGTGTTTGTTAATTAGAATCTTCAATGGATTAGGATCTGGCAGCAGTTTCTTAGAAAAAGGGTTGGGGATTGTAATTATTTGCAGTAGTGCTGAGATTTTCTGTTTCTTTGTTTTCCACATGCAGCATACTAATGTCTGCATATGTAAAATGACCTTTTTCAGGTTGTGACAAGTTTGGCAGATCCTTCTGCTAACATCATATTTGGGGCTGTCGTGGATGACCGCTACAATGGAGAGATTCATGTTACTATCATTGCTACAGGCTTCTCACAGTCATTTCAGAAGAAACTATTAACAGACCCCAAGGCAGCAAAGCTGATTGACAAAGTTCCAGTGGACCAAGAAAGCCAGGGAGTGCCCTTCCCCCTCAAGTCCCCAACCTCACCTTCAACTGTTCCATCCAGACCGTCTCACCGAAAGCTCTTCTTTTAATTCCTTTTTTTTTCTTTTTTCTTTTTTTCTTTTTTTCCTTTCTTCCCATTTAACTCCTTTTGCCATTTGGCTCTGTAATGATCTTGAAGTTGATATATGAGAACTGCATTTTGTTCTAGAGTTTACTCTGTTTTGTATGTAATTATTGAGTATCCTCATTCTTTATTATCTATGTTATCTATAATTGCTGACATAAACACTAATTTAGCTTCTGCATAGTTTTAATTAATAATTTTTTTCCTTCTAATTTTTTAAACGAAGAGAGTGGATACTTATTACTTATACTATTTAGACTACCACTAATACTACATCCATTATTTTCAAACTTATGTTCTATATGTAACATATGCCTATAATCTTCCTTTTCATTTCCTAGCCCAGAACTAATACATTCTATCTTATCACTACTATATGATGTCATTTTACACTACCGTTGGAACTTGAGACCGCCTATATTATTCGTGGTGCCAAAAATCGAGTTCCCTAATGCCAAAGACTTACTAAATATTACTTAAACTGGCTAATGGGAGATACACAGCTAGAAATGAAACGACACGCAATAATAAATTAGTAGTATTCATGAATATAAAAGATTTAGTCAAGCATGGAAGATTTATATAGAAAAATTTACTTAAAATGTGATATAAACTTAGAGCATTAATATTGGTGGTAGGCTTTGATACCAATAATACAAACATAAAGAAGATTATTATCTGAACTAAAATTATTATCTGAACTAAAACTACATAGAAGAAGAAAGTTATATTTTAATTTGTTGTTCTCTTACAGGAGAATTACACTCCGTGTATAGGAGAAATGGAACAAATGAGGACAAATAATAATTCATGTATATAATATTAATATCTTAAAACTAAAGCTTGGCATTTATTGTTGCTACACTCCTATTGAGCTATATTAGTGTAGCATTTTGGTCCCATTCAGTCCAGTTTTGTCTCATTCAGTCTATTTGGTTCATTCAATCCATTTCGGTCTGCTCAGTCCAGTTTGGTCCCATTCGGTCCGGTTAGTCCATTTCAGTCCACTTTAGTAATGCTTTAAGAGGAGAGCTGCTTCATTGACAATTATGTCTCATTCTCAGCATAATGTTGATTAGTTCTTGATAAAATTACATTTTTCTTATATCATTAAAGTCTTTTTTTTTTTCCAAATATAAATGATAAATTTACTTATATCTACTTACTCTTTAGGTCATTCAAGATGTGTAGAGGACACA
The DNA here is from genome assembly GCA_014183005.1 of Castanea mollissima. Taxonomy (NCBI): domain Eukaryota; kingdom Viridiplantae; phylum Streptophyta; class Magnoliopsida; order Fagales; family Fagaceae; genus Castanea; species Castanea mollissima. The sequence goes on along the minus strand of JACAVU010000005.1, from coordinate 49,974,617 downwards.
CCGTTTAAAATGAGTATTAAAAACAAATTCTAATCACACATTACATTATTTACAAAATACCTCAACTTATATAATAATTTAATGTATAATGAGTTATGTTTCCTTTAAAAAAAACTTACAAAATTCAAAACATTTTCAAATAACAAATATAGAAAATTTAATTTAGAAAATCTAATATATAGTATAAACTATATTTTGTTAAAAAATAATCACATTATTTAAGGGTTTAAGACTAACACTTATGTCTTATCTACTATTTTTCATTTTTCACTAGACAAAAATAAATAGTCAAATTTTTCTGCGCATCACTGATCTATAACTAATGAAGTATAGTAAATAATACATGAATAGGTGTCCTAATAATGCACAGATATCTACAACTTTTTTAGGTACAATAATTCACGGGCATCTATAACATTTTACAAGGGAATCAATTTTTTGCTGTTGAATGGCAAACTCCAATGTAGAATACCCACAAGAAAGAAAAGCACACTTTTTTTAAGGCATCAAAAAGCCTACTAATAATTGCCCACAAGCAACCCGACCGGGTTTAAAGAGCTAGTCCATGTAGAATACCTTCAAGAAAGAAGAGTATAAGATGTCCACATGATGTCTGAAAGAGTATCAAGCAACAATGCATTAAGAATTTAAGAGGTCAGACACTGAAGCCAGCTGGGGTAGTGCTAGGGTTTTTATGATGCACTATTGGCGTGATTGGCATACAATCTTGGCATTTATCATGCCAGTGAGGTCAGAAAATGGCCATCACCTATTATTCAAGAGTAATAAACTGTCTACCAACGTATAAATCAAGATGTATGGAAGTAGAATTCATTTCTAGGGAAGCCAAAGAAGACAACCTTCATCAACAGCTCAGCTTACGCAGTTGTTGCTGGTTCAATCAGATAAATATTCACACTTCATGGGAAAAACATGATTAAATTAGGCGTAGAGAAATCATTGCAGGGGAAATTAGGAGATCAATTGCACATATGCTCCAACTCATGGGACAAATGTAAACAATCGCTATTATATACAAATTTCAGTTTTTAAGAGGTTCTGATGGAATTGCAAAAAACTTGACATTTTGGACTATATAAATCATCTACCAGCAGGTAGCTTACAATTACATATTTGCACAGTATCTATATACTACTGTAAAGAAAGGAATTTAACAGATAATTTACACATTCTTGAGAATGAGCATTCCCATTGATGTTCAATTAAATCACAAGAAGAAAGATAATTCAGGTTTTGGGGTAAAGGTGAGCACACTTTCACCAAAAAGTTCAAACAATGATGCCAACATTTGTCCTGCATCCATGTCCTCCTTCCAAGCCTGAGAGAGAACAGTAGACGTTTTTACCACTCTACCACCAACCTCCCGTCCAGGTAACTGCCGGGACATTGATGACAAACCAACACCAGAACCACCTGCAGCAGTGGAATACCCACCCGTTGTCCCTTGTGTGTCAATTTGCATTGAGTTCATTGGTATTACACCCATTTTGCCATCTGTTGCTACTTTCTTAAGTGATGGTTGATGCATTAAGTTGTCTGTGCTTGCCTTGCGTTTTTCTAGATGGATAAGAAAGCAGATAAGATAAAGAGCAAAGAGGATCAGGAACGATGAGGTAAGAGCATTATTGCAAAGCTCATGCAATGGCTTTATGCACCCATTTCAAATAACCAAATACAAGATATATGACATTTAGGCTTTTTAAACACCCATTTTCAAATAACCAATCACAACATATATCTACATGCACACACAGTTACCAACTGCCACCAATACATTCAAAGAGTTGATCTCAAGTTTACATTCTTGTATGCTGTATCACATGCAACGCCATCTCACCCCCAAACCCCCATCAATAACCCCCCACCCCTCAAACACACACTCTGTCTTCCAAAATCATGTTTAAAACAAACCATTTGACCTCCTGTTAAAACTTACAATAAAGGGCATTCATGCAGCACACACAAATACGCATGATATATGTATCTATTGCATATTATTAATGTAAACCTTGATGACACAGGTCATACTTGGCATTGTAGGCACAACTTTTGCATTGGTCTTCAAGATGGCAGGAGTTGGTGGAGAAAGCAAACCAGGGAACATCTTGACCCGATCATACATGCATTGGCCAGCCGCAAACTAGAATGTTGATGGCTTTGTTAGTTTCACAGCACATCCAAGTCAAATAGAAAATCCATATCCAAAAAAGATATAAATAACAAATGTCATATTGGACAGAAGCCTAGGGGAAATTTTTAACTATGGATAATCTGATCAAAAGACACATTATTCTGGTGTACTGGTGTTACAAGAGTAAGTGTAGTGGTGAGAAATGATCACCCATTAATTCATTGCTCAATTGCTAGAAGGTTATGGTCCTTTGTTATGCGAATTTTGGGGTTCAATGGATAGTACCTCTGAAAGTGGTTGTGTACCTCATTTGGGGGAATCTTTTCAGAAGGCAGCTTGTCATTGATTTATGTGGACATTTTGGAGGGGGATGAATAGTTGCACATTTTGTGAATTTTGGGTTCGGTGGATAATACATTGGAAGTGTGTGTTATTCATTTGAAAAGGTCTTTTTGGAAAGCAGCTCCTCTTTACCTTATATGGACGATTTTGAGAAGGAGAGAGAGAGGGAGCAGTATAAGTGCGTGTTTAATGGCATAGAGTTATCCAACCAAAATCTTTACTTTTGCAGTCTTTGTATGAGTGGTCTACTGGTAATGGCAGAGTTATATTGCTTCTTTTGTATAGTTTGTTAATTATTTGTATTTTAGCTTGTAATTATTTAGAGGGTATCTACATATAGTGCTTGCAAGTATAGATGTCCTCGCTAATAGAGAAAGAAATCAGGGCTTTTTTAGCATACAACACATCAGCAGGTAAATCTTTACTACTTGAAAAAATGAAATATGAATCACCAGCAAGGCCCCATAAACACGCCAAGCTTTATGCCTCTTCATCTCATTCTTTTGCTCCTCATGTATCATTTCTGGCGCCAGAAGTTGCAAATATGGCTCAAGATTTGGTAATATAAGCAGCCGAACCTGCTCAGAGTTTAGAAGCATAAAAATTGCTCAAACAAACGTAAAAGAGGATTTTACAAAGAAAAGCACAAGAAACTAAGAAACAGGCAATAACGACAGCAACAACTACAACTAAACACATAACATGCATGGTGTGGTTCAACATAAAATAGGAACCATAGGAAAAAGTAAAATACCTCCCAAAAAAATCTCTTTTTTTTTTTTTTTTTTTTGGTTGCGAAAAAGGGGTCTAGAGTTCAAGCACCAGATGTGTGTAGTCCCCTTGTCCTTCACACACCAGGTAATTACAAGGAGGAATCCCTTGATATAAAAAAATTATAGAATATTTCCGATCTAAAATGACAACTTCGTATAAATCATGTAGCATCCTCCCCTTGATATTAAAAAAAAAAAAGCATAGAGATAAGAGATTACCACACTAGGTCCAAGGGCTGATAGCCCTTGAATTGCACCATAATGTTGAGGCAATGCTTTGGTTGGGTCCAAGAAAGTATGAAGCAGAGTCCTTGTGACACGTGGCTGAAGATTGTGATAAACATGTCCAAATCTGCATAGTTGTACTAGTGAGTATAATTATATATATTCTCTTGAGAGAGAAAAGAAAATTAAAGAGGCTCAGCATTTTCTAGTCTCTTTATCTCCAAATATAACTTACATGTAAAGCAAACTAAATCTGAACAAAGATAAAAATGAGTAGGCATTTTAATTTAGAACATGCATGCATAATACTTGGTTCAAGGGCAGAGGAGGCTTGGTTAGCTTAAAGATAGCTCAACTCAAGGACACCTACTTATATTCTACACTTTACAAAAGTAAATATATCATATTATGCATGAAATTACAGTGCTATAATCATCAATTATGTCCATTTTTGGACTGCACACAAGCACAAGAATAAGGCATCATAGAAATGATTTTTATGTGGAGGATAAAAAGCAAATATTTAACTATTGTGCTGAGTAACTTCCAAATAACTGAAATGCAGAAAATGGCAGAAGTTTAATATACACAAGGATTATACCCATGCGATACATAGATTGATCACAAATCATATGTAAACTAAAGAAGATATTTCAATAATGTAATAAAAAATATATATATAGCAAAAATGAAACAAAATTCTCTTAATGTTACACAACGAATGCCCATTGTATAAGACCAAGTTTTTATTTTTAAACCAAAGATTACAATAGAGATTATAAAATAAATTATGAAATTTCTTTCAAATTCCTTGAAACTTTTAATAAATAAGTTATAATCAGAAAAGTATTTTAATCTCATTAAATATTTGGTAAAAGAGTTTCACTTAAAGTAATCTATGTATTTATTTTTTTTTTTTTTTTTTATAAGTAATAAAATATATTAAAAGAAGAGGGGTGTCACCCGAGTATGCAAGAAGTATACATCAAGGAGAAAAACAAATCAAGTGCATAAAGTACAAAAGTCCATGAACTTATATATATTATTATACGTACTTATTATATGTACTTATATTTAAGTATATATATTATTATACGTACTCATAATGAGTCATATGGCGAAACTTTCATACAAAACATGGAGCACACATAATGCAAGCACAACGAAAACAATCCAACCTTTATTATTAAAACAAAAAATTATGGTATATTATTAACATAATGAAACTTGTTTTAAATTTTTAGAAACTCTTGGTAGTAGAACTTTAATTGCAAGTGGCATTTTTTAAACTTTTTGAAACATCAGCAATAGAAATAGAGTTTATTATGTTAATTATTTTAATATACTTCTAGCATGTGTCACGTGACATAAATGAAAAAGGTGGGGAAAAAAAAAAAGAGAGGGCATACACTTATGCAACCACAACATGTAGGACACAACTTTTATCATATAGGTAAGAATAATTTTATTGAAAATGGACTACTTCATGCAAAGAAGGCACAAAGTAAATCATATGATTTGCGCAAAAGTTTATATAATATTAATTTTTTATGAATGTTTTGGTGACAAACTGACAATAACTAAATGGTAGATTATTATATAATTTAACAATTCTCATATGGTGTACTAGAGGATTTTTTTTCTTTTTTTGTGTTTTCATAGGTTTTAATCACAAATCATGTGAATTTTTTTGGACTTAAATTAGTAGTGTCTCATTAAGTCAGTGAATGAAATCAATCTACATAATTTACCAAAGTCTTCCATAAAAAGTAGCCACTTGGCACAAGGAAAGTGAACCACTCAGCACAACCACAACTTCTAGGATCCAACTTTTATTATAAAGTATTTGATTTGCATAATTGTGATCACTAAAGCCGTAATGTTAATATTTTCCATCAAGTAAATCTCCCATAGAGTTTGTCTAATTAATATACAACAGAAAAAATTTATCACCTTTTGCATATTGAAGCAACAATGTTTGCTGTGAAGTTCCTAAGTTCCCAATGATTGTCAGAAGATCTATTCCCTAATCTTTTTGCAACAAGGCATGTAATAACGGAGGGCATCAATTGGTGTAGCTGCATAAGATTAACACAACATTAGATAGGCAGCAAATCAACCCATGATATAACATATATCAAATAAGGTACTCAAAAATCAGCAGATTTAATTTCCCCACTAATGCCAAGCCCATGGTTTATAATCTAACAGGCCCCAAAAATGTGATAACTCATTAAACATCAACCATAAAGAAGTTCTGTGCCATCCTATTTATAGCATCCTGTTGTGCATTCAAGATCAAAGGGTCAAATGTTCAGGAAAATCAACAATAGACAGATATCATCATCCAACTAGATCGTTTCTGGGGTTTCTGTCTCTTTGTTAAACGCTTCAAGTGGTAATCCCAAAGCTTTAAATCATTGTTTAAGATGAGGCACAAATCACTACTAAATCCTTCTGATGGTCATGTTGAGGACTCGTAATTCAGCAACAAACTTGTCATGGCTATACATGTACATAAATTAATAGTTGGCCAAAATGGAAATGACTAAATACTTACATAAGGGTCTATGTGAATGTGTGGATTCCGAAGAAGGCTTCGAACCACACGCATCAAAGCAAAAAGGAGAGGGAAATCGTTCAAATTGCGTGTAACCTAAGACAAAATGGGGAAAATATCAGTTAAAAATGAGAAACAAAAAAGTGATCTCAACCAAAAGCGTGTTGAGCATAGACAATAAGAAAGATAGAGGGTTATAGCCTCAAGATCACCTCATCAGCAATGAAGTATGTGAAGTAAGGAACTAAGGGATGCAAGCCCGAGTCTGTGGCCAAGCTCACTAATGCTTCTTTTAAGAGGACAGAGCCAGACTTATTCACAATCAATTCCGTGATATGTTTAAAGTATAACTGCAGATGCAATATCAAAAAAAATTGGAGATAAGACTGTTCCTTGAATGGAAATACAAAAAAGAAATGCATAGAGTAGGAGATATGGAATATACCCGCAGTTCCCCTGACAGAACATGCTTAACTGGTAATTTAAGGTCAATAAGAACTTCTGAGTACTCAGATTTTTTTCCATCAGAGGGTACTGCAAGTGCTACAAACAAAGCATATTACCAATCTAAAGCACCAAATATGGGGAAATTAAACTTTCTAACAAAAATAGACTAATTAAACCAGACATAAAGATTAGAGATTATAATGAATTTAGGAATTACTATATTTTCCCACTCTACCTCCCATTCAAAATGTAAAATTCCCACATGTTGGGCCTCACTTATAATGTATTAAAAAAAAGGGAAATACAACATTTTGAAATGGATCAAAATATGCAAGTAATCAAACAGAAACATTCTCAGCAGCAAATCCTTTCCAATCAGAAGTTACAAAATAAAAAATAAAAAAAGTAGAGCATGTGTTAGAAGGGCAAGTCTCCAATTAGATGAGAGATCCCTCATTTCTTCAATCATATTGCACCTAAGTTTAGCAAGAAGGCAATATACCTTCAACTGAAGCATTTTCAGGAATTGCAGGTTGAACTCCTTCAATTGCCAGCCAGTGAGTATTAACTGATGTATCAAGTGGTGCCTTTGCCAAAGGTGCGTCAATAACCTATATAAATCAAGTAAAATACGAGAAAATAAAGGAGTAATTTAAATAATTTAGTTATAAAATCCTACTTAATATCATTTATAGCTTCTTACATCTTTAAATTCCACATCCTTGTCATCAATATAAAATAAATCCTTGTGTCCAGCAGCTCTTTTGAACCTCAGGGGATCTCCAGATGTGAACCCATATATTGGCTGAAGCAGGTAGAAAGACACAGGTAAGCAAATGGAAACCTAAGAGAACCACAAATACACACAGCAAAGGAAACATCAGCCGAATAATATTAATCTAACTTACCTCCACATTTCTTAACTTAAGTGCACCATCCACATCATCAGCTGTCAAACTAGTCCGCCTCGAGTGGCGCATGCATTTAATTGCCTCCTACATTTCAAAAAATACAGAACATCTCAGTTTCTTTAAAATGCACTTCAATTTCTCACTTTGCTTTTATCCTTGCGTCTACTAATCATATCTATGTGTTTGTGTGCATTAAATAAAACCGGAATTATCATTAAAGAATACAAAAACTTTTAACACTTGGGTTTGTCCAGCTCCAATTAATTCCACTACCAGCAAGTGAAACTAAAGCTAGTTCTTGAATTTCCTAACCATCACACTCATTAATTAATACCACAATGCTACATTTACATGGCACATAGTACGTACTACAAAACTCTCACAAATGTACCAAACTGAGCAAAAATCCAAAACAACCAAATTCAATATGCCATACCTGCATGATCTCGCGAACCCGGTACTCGACATCTGGGGCAAGAGCCAGGGCAACCTCTGGGGACAAGTTGGTAATCCCAATGCTCTGTGCAATGACCTCAATTGCCTCCTTTGGCACAATGCTCATCTTTTCTTTTCTTTTCTTTTTTTTAACACTTCAATAACACACACTTCATTAATCTACTTACTCCATTCCTATATACAAGAACTCTTTGAAGCTATTAGGTAATGTAAATTCAAAAAGCAGCTAAATTTGCATCTGGGTATTCCAATTTCTACCAAAATTTTCATCTAAACCAATAAAACCCACCCAAAAAAAAAAAAAAAAAAACCCATCTTGGCATATATCCATAGCTATATCTATCTACATACATACATACATACATACATATATGAGAGATTAATAAAAAAAGAGAAGAATTTTGAAAAGAACAGTACCTGAAGATAGGATGTGAATATTTTTAAATTTAGGGCTAACTGTAAAAACTGTAAGACGAGTCTAAGTGAAACGGAAAAGACATTTCTGTCGTCAAACGAGGTTTACTGGGCGTTTCATTGGCTTTGGAAGTTCAATTTGGACTCTCGGCTCATATAAATGATGCCGGCCCAAGGAAGCAGTGTTGGGCTGGAGTTCTCTCTCTCTCTCTCTCTCTCTCGTGAGTTGTTATGCACATAAGTGGAACCCACTTATCTATGACGACGAGCCTAAAGAGTAAGGACTAGGAACAAGCTTTTTTTTTTTCTTTTCTTTTTTTTTTTTTTTCTTTTTTGAAATGGTTAAAAATTTCTACTCTACTTTTTTTTCTTTTTTTATAAAACAGAGGATTTATTTATTAAGTAAGGAGCAATGTTACAAGCATTATCCATTGGGCACTCACAAGGAGTGCCTAGTTGCAAAATATCGTGCACATATTTTACATAGATAAAATTCGAATATTCATTATATTCTCTAACACTGCATTAGTGCTCACGTCCCTTCATTACTAGTTTATTTGTCACACCATTTGCTTCACGAAATATGTAATGTGGAAGGACAATCCATTCTTGGCCAAGCAACATCTTGCAATCCAAAATCAAAACAAAAAGGTTTGGTGTCAGAACACCATATGTTGTTAACCAATTTATAAGAAATTAAGAATCAATTTCTAAGTTTATATGTTTATATCCTAATTCCCAAGCCATTTTTAAACCATATCTAATAACCCATATTTCTGCAATATTATTTGAGGCAATGCCAATGTGAATTGAGAAAACTTTTATCCATCTTCTTTATCTGTCTCTTAATACACCGCCACCACCTGCTTTTCCACGGTTATTTTTAGAACTACCATTTATATTTAAAGTAACAAAGTGGGGTTGTGGAGGATGCCAAGATATTATTTTAGTGACTTTTGTACCTTTTGTTTTTCTATTATATGCAAGATGATAAAATTCTGCAACTAGATGTAAAGTTTTATGCATAAGCTAGTTTAGTGTTTTCAAATTGAGGATTGAATATCCTATTATTCTTAGAAAGCCAAAGTTGCCAAATTCCATAAGCAAATAAAATATTCAAGGTATCATTTGAAAAGAGTTGGGAGATATATTAGTCAAATTTTTGTGTAACCATTCTACTAGTGATTTATGGAAAAAAGATATTTCTTGTTGTCTTGGAAGAGCAATCCAGAATTCTTTTACTCAAGGGCAGTCTTAAATGACATGTAAAGTACTTTCAAGATATAGACATTAGAGACACTCAGTGCTAATACCATGTTGGTGGTGAGTAATAAATGAACAAGTAGTAATCTATTATGGGTGCATTTTCATTGAATTTTTTGTGAACATGGGGTTTTTCATATCCAATTCCATCTACTTTTATAAAATTAAATTGAATCCCTTCATCAGTGTATATGAATTTGGATGCTTCTTTTATAATGCACTGGCCATTACCATTTAGCCAAATTAGTTTGTCTGGTTGGATATGGTAATTGTGCCAAAGGAATACCTTTAATAAGTTCATTGATTTCGTCAGGTAGTGGAATTGTTAAAGATTTTAGATTCCATGCACCTACTTGATGCATGAATTCAACGTTAATTTTGTTTTCTGCATAGGATAATAGGCCCTCAATATGATACTTAAGAGGTCCTCCTAGTATCCAATTATCATTCCATACATTTATAAGGCATCCATCTCCTACTAACCATCCCATACCTTTAAATAGCCATTTACCACCTATCTGAAAAGATTTCCAAATATGAGAGGAATTTCTAGAGGAGTGCGTATCCATTAGGGTGTTATTAGGAAAGTACTAGGCTTTAAGGAGTTTGGCCCATAGGGAGTCTGAACTTGTCCATAAACGCCAGGCTTGATTCATGAGACTACTACCAAACCCGAACCAAACTCCTTCCCTCCCCTTCAACCCCTACCCGTAGGTGCCATTAGACCAATTGGGTAGAGTTTGAGAATTGCCTTAAAAATTATTTCTTTTTTTAGCAATATTTATTTGTTATAAGCACGCGCATACGAAAGGGCTCTAATTTTAATGGTGCACGAAAAGTAACAAATAATTGATTATTGAAAGTTGAGAAACACCTTAAAATTTATTTGTTTAATTTTTAAAGTTAAAATGTTTATGTAAAGGGTTTCTACTTTTAGTGGGTGATTAATGTAAGTGTCCAATTGTACCTGGACTCAATGACAATTATGGGCTCAGGCCCAATGAGCCTTAGACAATGAAATTTGTAAAGTGTGGGTTTGAAACCTAGGTTAGAGGTGCTGAGAACTGGATAACAGGTTAAAGTGTGTAAACACTTGTCAATTACAAAATGAGAATCGCAAATAGACCTCCTCGGACATAAGCTGAGGACTACCTCAGTATTATTTCTGTTTCTTTCTCAAAGATTACAATTCTTAATCTCTTTCTCCGTTTTTAGCCCCCCTCTTTTGGCCTTCAAGCCCCTTTAAATACTTCTTTTCCTAATGCTTTATCCACGTGTTACTCAAATTCCCTCTCTCCTAGATATTTCTTCCCTTAGTGCCTTTGAATAGTAACCAGAAGTTTCAGTTCTACTGTTCAGGGGTCACTTCCCCATTAATACGGCCAGGGAGGTAGGTGCAGAGTCTTTAATGTGGAGGAGGCAGCCTTTACTCATGATATTTTCCTAACAACTGGTATGTCTACAACATTCAGGGGTTCCCCCTTTTAACCAATAATCTTTCCAGAGTTGTGCCTTGACCTTCATAGTTAAGCTTTGAGTTCTCTTGGGTCCGTCCGAGGAGAAACTCACTCTCGACATGTCCTCGGACCCTCGGCATATGGGCCGATTCGCAGTACTAACAAATCCTTAGCTCAAGAAACAGATCGGCCCTCCTTATTAGAGCCCAAAGGCCCAAATGCCTGCTTGGGTCCTTTTATTCCCCACAATAGCCCCTCAAAACTCTATTTTTCAGCATCCGAGGAGAAAAATAGGGTTTTGATCTAACGAGAACTTACCCCACACGTTTTATAAATAACTGAGCGTGTGGAGATCGTTTCGTGTTCCAGAGGGCGCCACTTGGCGGTTTTAATTTCAACAACGCGCGCATTTATTATCATAAGTTACACTTTGTCCCCCACATTCAACGGTGAGATGAACATCTAACGGCCCTTGTTACCTCCTGAAAATTTGGGTGGGATGAATGCAATTTCGAGGCTGCTTCCTGTACGTTGTGACGCTTTGGGAACCTGTGCCTTCATTTATTTCTTCAGAGGCTAATCCCATCAAAACATCAGTAATCACCTTTTCTCTGCAGAAATCCGTGGAAATTCACACAACTCCAAATTTGTAAGTTCTTATTCTCTTTCCTCAACCCATTCTCCTCAGATCCTGTCCTCGACCCCCATTTTAACCGTTCTCACTCTTAAAACTTAGTTTTTCATTCCTTTCTAATGGGAAAGTTTAAGTATCTGGTTGACACCGCCGCTGGGATGGAAGGTTTTAGAGCCAAATATCGCGTTCCCAGCGACGTAGGTTTAAGATACTGCCCGGCGGAAGCCGTGGCTGATTCTAGGAAAACCGGAGAGGTCATCATCCAGATGGTTGCCTTCGTAGAAGGTGGGATGACCCTCCCAATGAAAAGCGTAACCAGGGAGTATCTTCGCAACCACCAGTTGTGTCCCGATCAGTGCGCTCCTAATGTTTTTAGAGTCTTAGGAAGCGTTGACGCTCTAAACGAGTAGATGGGTCTGAGCCTCACCTGGCATGATGTCGCTTTTATGTATGAATGTCACAAACTCACTAGAGTAGGTTATTATATCAAATCCCGCTCTAGCGTAGGTAGGTTAATCTCCTGCCTGGCAAAATTCAATAAAGGCATAAAGGACGACTACCTCATCGTCTCAGGCAACTGGCACGACGGCCCCCACTGTCCAGTAGAGTGGGGAGATCCAGGTGCGACACCTTCGGATTTAACTTCCCACCCCACAACTCCATCTAAACATCTTGAAATGTGCTTTTGCATTTACTTGAGCGTCTAACTTTAGTCTATTACATGTTCTACGAATCTGACCATGTTTGTTTGTTTTAGTGTCTTTCTTTGCAGATAAGCAACACGTGCACCCCCGCTTAAGCCACTGCAACGTTGCAGACTTGAACCGAGTGCTACGCTCCGAGGTGTTTGTTAGCGAGGACTTACAACTTAGGGTGGCTTATTTGATATTGGGGTACAACCCTATCTCCTCGGACTTCCAGGAGATTGAGAATGCAATAATTGTGGGTGACCAGAGGCGTAGAAGGATTCACGTAACCAGACCCCACTTCTTGGCCGACCACGACATTCCTGACGCCCCTCACACCATATTGTACACACAGCCCATTGAGGCAATCCCTCTCGCCGCGCACTCTCAGGCAACTGCTATCCTAGAGGAGCAAGTGTCTTCTTCGAACACGTTGGACGAGGAGATAGAACAATTCCAACTCGAGGACGCCCCACGACCTCATGGAAACCCGTTCATTGTTCTTTCTGACGAGGAAGAAGAGCCAGCTGAGACCTCTGGGATCGCGGGCCTAGTGATAGCACGTCCAGACGACAGCTCCATTGAGGAGGACATGGACGAGCTTAAGGGCCTTATGACCGCGAGAGGGGGCGAGAGTGGCTAAAAAGGGGATGAGGGGGTCCCAAGTTCCCCTAGCTTTGCTACCACCTCCACCTCCAGCCGACCCCAAGCCCCCGACCGAGAATCCAAAGAAGAAAAGGAAGGGGGAGGCCGAGGGGGCTGGTGGCGAGAAGCCAAAGAAGTTGAAACAGCAACCAGCGCCAGCCCAGCAGCAGAAGCTGGACAAGGGCAAAGGGCACGCCCGCTCAGTTGAAAGCGGGGAGATCAGAGACATGGCCGAGGTGCACCGAGCACCAGCTATGTGGTCTCCCGAGCTGTGATTGGACGGGGCGCCCATTCCCCTCCTGTCCAACATCAGGTTGTTCCAACAAGGCCATGCCCTCCACCTGGCCGAGGCGTTGGAACGGCCTCTTCTGCTGCCCAAGGACATGGACGCCTTGGAGAAAATGGGTCAGCCTCAGTTGTTCTTTCATTAAAAAGGGATTTAGCTCTGGTAAGTTCCACCTCACATTTGTACTTTAGGTTCATCTGTAAACACTTTAACACATTTAACCCCTTGACATTTTTCGCAGGCCATCCAAGAAGTTTTCGCGGCCGAAAAGTTCGTGGAGGATTCTCGGAAGCGAGTTGGGATGGAGCAAGAGCTACGACAAGAGGCAGAAAGGTCCCTAGGCCAGGTCCTAGCAGAGAATGGAAAGATCACATCGCAACTGGCCGATCTAAAAAGAGAGAAAGATGGTGCCGAGGGCAGCTTAAAGACGATGGAGAACCAAATGGAGGGGCAACGTAAGCTTCTTCGCCAAAAGGACGACGAGCTCTCTCAAGCCCAACAAGCACGCTCTAACTTGGAAAAGGAGCTTAAGCGGATGAAGGAGGAGGCTCGCACCCACAAGCATGCACTGGAGGCCGCGAAGAAGGCCAGCTATCAGAGGGGGTGACTAGAACGCAGGAACTGTTGATAGAGGCCTTTGTGGCCTTGTGCCGAGAGTATTGTCAACAGGTCTGGGGAGAGGCCATGAATGCAGCAGGGGTTCCTCAAGCTTCCGAGCTGAGGAAGCCCGAGAACATTTGGTTTCCCCTGGACATACAGGAGATTGAAGACCCTCCTGTTGTTGCCTCTCCTGCCCTTCCCCCCGTGGTGCAAGAACTTGTTCCTGATCCTACAGAACCTACAGGTTCTCATAAAGAGAAGGACGAGTGTGGTGGTGCCGAGAAGGAGCAGATTCAGAACGTGGAGCCCCTCATTCCTTCAACAGACAAAGGGAAGCAAGTTTTGTCTACCTTTGAGCTGGAACTGAAGAGCACTGAAGCTGGCAGCAGCTCCCTCCAAGACCCCCCTCCCCTAGCTTAGGGCCTAGTATAGGACCTTTCTGTACTCCCTTTTTTTTTATGTATATAATTAATAAAGAACAATTTTATTCAACTGTCATTCATGTTGTTTTACTTTATCCTTTTTGTACTTGTCATGAAAGTTCTCACTAATACATAGTTAAAGGAGGAAACAGAATAAAAAAGTCTAACTCGAACAGTCAAACAACTATAACTTCTAAACAACCATATAACTTAGTTTGGATATTAAACAATGCCTTAGTTAGAAAATTCATACAATGGTTAAACTTTTGTAATCCGAGGTATCACTTTCAGTAGAACGTAAGGTCTGAGGACCATTCCTTACAAAAATTTGTTTAACACTAAAAAATATAGAACTTAAGACCTAAGTTAATGAATGGTTAGATACTGATTTCCACAAAGCGTGTGATAAGCATAAGAACAGTGACTAAGGTGCTGTTTAACAAATGATAAGATATCAATTTCCACAAGATTTGTGGTCCGAGGACCATACTTAACCAAGTTTCTGTTTGATACTTAAGAATAGTAACTTCAAATGTTAATTTTCCAAAGTATGAGGTCCGAGAACCCGGCATAACTAAGGTTCTGTTTAACAAATGATAAGATATCAATTTCCACAAGGTTTGTGGTCCGAGGACCATACTTAACCAAGTTTCTGTTTGACACTTAAGAATAGTAACTTCAAATGTTAATTTTCCCAAAGTAGGAGGTCCGAGGACCCGGCATAACTAAGGTTCTGTTTAACAAATGATAAGATATCAATTTCCACAAGGTTTGTGATCCGAGGACCATACTTAACCAAGTTTCTGTTTGACACTTAAGAATAATAACTTCAAATGTTAATTTTCCTAAAGTAGGAGGTCTGAGGACCCGGTATAACTAAGGTTCTGTTTAACAAACGATAAGATATTAATTTCCACAAGTTTTGTGGTCCGAGGACCATACTTAACCAAATTTCTGTTTGACACTTAAGAATAGTAATTTCAAATGTTAATTTTCCAAAGTAGGAGATCCGAGGACCCGGCATAACTAAGGTTCTGTTTAACAAATGATAAGATATCAATTTCCACAAGGTTTGTGGTCCGAGGACCATACTTAACCAAGTTTCTGTTTGACACTTAAGAATAATAACTTCAAATGTTAATTTTCTCAAAGTAAGAGGTCCAAGGACCCGGCATAACTAAGGTTCTATTTAACAAATGATAAGATATCAATTTCCACAAGGTTTGTGGTCCGAGGACCATACTTAACCAAGTTTCTATTTGACACTTAAGAATAGTAACTTCAAATGTTAATTTTCCCAAAGTAGGAGGTCCGAGGACCTGGCATAACTAAGGTTCTGTTTAACAAATGATAAGATATCAATTTCCACAAGGTTTGTGGTCCGAGGACCATACTTAACCAAGTTTCTGTTTGACACTTAAGAATAGTAACTTCAAATGTTAATTTTCCCAAAGTAGGAGGTCCGAGGACCCGACATAACTAAGGTTCTGTTTAACAAATGATAAGATATCAATTTCCACAAGGTTTGTGGTGCGAGGATCATACTTAACCAAACTTCTGTTTGACACTTAAGAATAATAACTATAAGCCCCTGAGGTATTTAAAACTTTGAACTGTTAACTACGAAAAGCACACTTTATTAATAATAATACCTTCGAAGGTTATTTACATTCCACGGGCGTAGTACAATTCTTTCATCTAGGTCAGCTAATCGATAAGACCCTATGCCTGCTACTGAAACAATGCGATAGGGACCCTCCCAGTTTGGTTCTAGCTTACCCCAAGCCGGGTTCTTAGCATTGCCCACGACTTTTCTCAGTACAAGATCCCCAGGTGCAAGTGACCTTAGCTTCACGTGGGTATCATATCCCCACTTAAGTTTCTGTTGATAATAAGCCATTTGGACCATAGCCGCTTCGCGCCGCTCCTCAACTAGATCCAGGCCTTTCTCAAAGAGGCCATCGTTATTCTCCAGGCTAAAAGAACTTGTCTTTAGGGTTGGAAAACCAGATTCCAGAGGTATCACCGCCTCGGCTCCATAAGTCATAGAGAATGGCGTTTCTCCAGTGGACCTGCGCGGTGTAATCCGGTACGTCCACAGGACATGTGGTAGTTCTTCTACCCATCTGCCCTTCGTATCGTCCAACCTTTTCTTGAGCCCATGACTATGACCTTGTTGATCGCCTCGGCTTGCCCATTTCCCTAAGGATAAGTTGGGGTGGAGTATCTATTTATAATGCCCATATCACCACAATATTTCCTAAAAGTCTTACTGTCGAATTGAACACCATTGTCCGAGATAAGTGCGTGTGGTATACAGAATCTAGTGACGATGTTTTTCCGGACAAACTTCTTGGAATCAACATCTCTGATATTTGCTAAGGGCTCAGCCTCGACCCATTTAGTGAAGTAGTCTGTCCCCACGAGCAGCTATCTTTTGTTCCCTGCTGCTCTCGGAAATGGCCCCACTATGTCCAATCCCCATTGTGCGAAAGGCCAAGGACTGGAGAAAGGGTTGAGAACCCCTCCAGGTTGATGAATATTAGGGGCGAACCTCTGGCATTGATCACACTTTCTAGCATAGTCCTGAGCCTCCCTCTGCATATTAGACCACCAATAACCCTGAGTCAGAGCTCTATGGGCTAAGGACCTTCCCCCAATGTGGCTCCTACAAATCCCTTCATGTAGTTCTTCCAGAAGCGCTTCCGTTGATTTCGGGTGTACACACAATAAATATGGTCCTGAGAATGATCGTTTATACAGTTTCTGATCCTCTGACAACCAGAAACGTGGCGCCTTTCGACGTATCTTATCTACTTCAGACTTGTCATCAGGAAGGGTGTCGTTCTTAAGAAAAGATATGACCGGGTTAATCTAACTAGGCCCAGGCCTTATCAAATGGACGTAAATTGTGTTGACTGCGGTAAGAGTTGGCTCTAGCAAATCCTTTACAAGGATAATCCTAGGCAAACCTTGAGCCGAAGACGTTGCCAATGTTGCCAAGGAGTTTGCATGGGTGTTTCCACTCCTAGAGACAAGGGATAAGACAAAGGAGTTAAATTTAGCTTGCTGACGTTTGACCTAGGCCAAATATTCTTGCATTCTTGGGTCTCTAGCTTCCATGGTCCCCGTGACCTGGCCGACCACTAACTGAGAGTTTAAGAACGCATGGACCTCCTTTCCACCCATTCTACGTACCATGTTCATGCCCACCAAGACTACTTTGTACTTGGCCTCATTATTAGTAGCCGAGAACGCCAGCCTCAAAGACTTTTCGAAGATAATTCCCTTAGGGGATATCAGGACAAGTCCGACACCAAACCCTCTCTGATTAGCTGCCCTATCCGCATACACTTTCCAAGTCGGAGGTGCCGCGGCTGTGATCACACCAACTAATTTTTCATCCATGTGTGCTTCTTTCAGAGTTTCTTCTAGCAATGCTTCAGTAAACTCTGTCACCAAGTCAGCAAGCACCTGGCCCTTCACCGAGGTGCAAGGCATGTATTTCACGTCAAAGGCTCCCAAAATGGTTCCCCACTTTGCCACCCTGCCCGAGTAATCGGCGTTGCGTAACACCGCCTTGAGAGGCAATTGGGTCAAAACCACCACAGTGTGGGACTGAAAATAATGAGGAAGCTTCCGCGTGGCATGAACTATGGCCAGAAGTGCTTTCTCCTAGAGTAGATAGCACACCTCGGCTTCATTCAAAGACTTACTAACGTAGTAGACCGGTCTTTGCACCCCGTTTTCATCCCTTATGAGGACCAGGCTGACCGCATGGACGGCCACTGCTAGATAAGCAAACAAGACCTCGTTCGCCTCGGGGCGAGACAAAATGGGTGGCCGAGAAAGATATTGCTTAAGCTGTTGGAAGGCTAATACGCAGTCCTCGGTCCATTAAAACCCTTTCCATTTATTCAACAATTGAAAGAAGGGACGGCACCGGTCGGCTGACCAAGAGATAAACCTGCTCAGTGCGACAATCATTCCAGTCAACTTTTGGATCTCCTTTGGGTTCCGAGGCGGCTGCAAGTCCTGAATGGCCTTGACCTGCGTTGGGTTTACCTCTATGCCTCTATGAGTAATCATATAACCCAAGAACTTTCCAGAACCCACGCCAAAAGAGCACTTTGAGGTGTTAAGGTGCAACTTATACTTTCTTAGCACCTGGAAAGTGTCGGCTAAATCTTTAACGTGTGAAGGTATTGTTTTGCTCTTCACCACCATATCATCCACGTATACCTCAATGGTCTTCCCTAGTTGCTGTTCGAACATTCTGGTCATCATTCTTTGGTAGGTAGCTCCCGTATTCTTCAACCCAAATGGCATTACCTTATAGTGGTACTTCCCCGTTGGAGTAATGAAAGTCGTCTTCTCTTGATCCTCCGTTGCCAATGGGATCTAGTGGTAACCCTGGAAGGCATCCAAAAAACTCATACAAGGATGTCCGACAGTGGCGTCTACAAGCTAATCAATACGTGGCATTGGGAACGAATCCTTGGGGTAGGCTTTGTTCGAATCCGTGAAGTCCACACATACCCTCCACATTCCATTCTTCTTTTTTACCACAACCGTATGCGCCAACCATTCGGGGTAGAAAACTTCTTTAATAGCCCCAGCCCTCTTGAGTTTGAGCACTTCCTCCTTGATAGCCTCGGAATGTTCCTTAGAAGAACGCCGAGGTGGCTGCCTCCTCGGTACAATAGCGGGGTTGACATTCAAATGATGACAAATGAAGCTTGGGTCCACGCCCAGAGCCTTATAGGGGTCCCACACAAAAACATCGATGTTGTCTTTCAGAAACTCCAACAAATCCATCTTCTCTTGGTGCGGCAAGTGTATGCCGACTTGGAAGAACTTCTCAGGGTCCTCGGCTATCAAAAACTTCTGTAGATCCTCACAAAGAGCCTCCTCTCCTGTCACCACATCGGACACGTCCGGAACCGTTAATTGCTATAAATCTTTGGTGATCAAAGTCAAAGACTCAGCTTCCGCCTGGTGCAGCACTGCAGCCGATATGCATTGCCTGGCCACTGACTGACTACCGAGGATCTCTTCAACATATTCCCCCGAGGGGAACTTGACCTTAATATGTAAGGTAGAGGAGACTACTCCCAGAGCATGGAGCCATGGCCTGGCGAGAATAGCTGTATATGGGGAGTACGCGTCAACCACAATGAAATCCACCTCCACTGTTTCCAAGCCAGATTGAACGGGCAAACGAATCTGTCCCTTCGATATCACGGCCTTCCCTTCAAAGCTTATGAGTGGCGAATCATAAGGAGTGAGATCCTCCAGTTTCAACCTTAGCCCCTTAAACAAATCAGGGTACATGATATCCGCACCGCTGCCCTGATCAATCATCACCCTCTTTACATCATAATTACCTATCCTAAGAGTAACTACAAGAGCATCGTCATGGGGTTGGATGGTCCCAACCTTATCCTCCTCGGAAAATCCCAAGACGGACAAATTCAACTTCAACCTCTTCGGCCTGCAGCCTAACTCTTCGGCCTGAGAATGTGAAACTGTCATTACCCTGGTGGGACCTGAACCAGTCCTGCCAAGTGCAGCGAAGATAACGTTAATTGTTCCTAACGTCGGCCGAGATGAATTATTTTTCTGATTGTTTGAGCCGGATTGACTGCCCTACCCATTAGGTTGACACAGGTGCTACTTTAGTTTCCTCTCACTAACAAGCTGCTCCAAGTGGTCCCAAAGGGTCCGACAGTTCTCGGTAGTGTGGCCCACGTCCTGATGGTACTAACAAAAAAGGTTCTGATTCCTTTTCGCGGGATTTCCCGCCATTTTACTAGGCCACCTGAAGAAGGGCTCCTTACGAACTTTCTCCAATAATTGGTGCACTAGTTCTCGGAACACAATATTCACGGCCTGAGGGGCTGCCGAGCCGGATTGCCCGATATAATCTCTTCTCAGCTGTCTGTTATGGTATCTGTCGGACCTGAAATCCCTTCTTTCCTGCGGGATAACCTTTTCCTTACCCTTTCCTTGCTGCTGGTCTTCCTTTACCCTTTTGTATTCGTCAATGCGATCCATGAGGTGGCGTACGCTGCGAACGGGCTTTTTTGTCATCGACTTCCTCAAATTGTGGTCAGTAGGAAGGCCAACCTTAAAGGTATTGAGCGCCACCTCATCAAAATCACCATCTATCTCATTAACATCTCCCAGTACCGGTCGAAGTATGCTTTCAACGTCTCCCCTTCCTTCATGGCCATGGATAATAGTAAGTCCAATGGCCGAGGCACTCGGCTACACATAATAAACCACGACGCGAATGCTCTAGTAAGTTCTCCAAACAAACCTACAGGTCCCAGGCTAGAGGGAAAAACCTTACACATCAAGGTCTCATTATGAGAGTGCACTACCATCCTCTGGTTGAAGTGACTCACGTGCTCCACCGGATCAGTCTGGCCGTTGTAGATGGTAAAGGTGGGCTGGGTGAACCTCCTGGGGAGCCTCTCCTTCTCAATCCTTCGTGAGAATGGCGATTTAGAGAGTTGGTGCAACACCCGACTCATAGTGTCGTTCCCCAAGCCCCTGGAAGGGGGCTTCTTGCGCTTACAAGCTGGCAGGTCGTCCTCATCACAAGAGGGCGTTGCGCTAGGGGGCGACCAAGACCTAGAGCTGTAACTACTTCCCAGGACCTCCACTAAAGAATGATTGGAGGAGGACAGTGAATGCTTGCGTCTGACACGGTGCAGTTTCTTTTCCAAATGATTAATCTCCTTCTGCATGGCCTTAGCACCATCCTCGTGGGTGGTGCTGCCCCCGCCATGAGTATGGCTCGCCCTAGGGTATTCTGTATGAACACTTCCCTCACGATCCCTTCGACGCTCAAGACGCTCGAAAATATCCTCAGGTTGTGATCCTTGAGACTCTGCATGGTGTGAGCCTAAGCCTGCCATAGTATCCCAGCTCCTTTTAAACTAGATTCCCACAGACGACGCCAATTGTAAGTGCACAATTGCACCTGGACCCAAAGACAATTATGGGCTTAGGCCCAATGAGCCTTAGACAATGAAATTTGTAGAGTGTGGGCTTGAAACCTAGGTTAGAGGTGCTGAGAACTGGATAACAGGTTAAAGTGTGTAAACACTTGTCAATAACAAAATAAGAATCGCAAATAGACCTCCTCGGACATAAGCCGAGGACTACCTTAGTATTATTTCTGTTTCTTTCTCAAAAATTACAATTCTTAATCTCTTTCTCCGTTTTTAGCCCCCCCTCTTTTGGCCTTCATGCCCCTTTAGATACTTCTTTTTCTAATGCTTTATTCACGTGTTGCTCAAATTCCCTCTCTCCTAGATATTTCTTCCCTTAGTGCCTTTGAATAGTAACCAGAAGTTTCAGTTCTACTGTTCAGGGGTCACTTCCCCATTAATGCGGCCAGGGAGGTAGGTGCAGAGTCTTTAATGTGGAGGAGGCAGCCTTTGCTCATGATATTTTCCTAACAACTGATATATCTACAACATTCAGGGGTTCTCCCTAACCAATAGTCTTTCCAGAGTTGTGCCTTGACCTTCATAGTGAAGTTTTGAGTTCTCTTGGGTCCGTCCGAGGAGAAACTCACTCTCGGACATGTCCTCGGACCCTCGGCATATGAGCCGATTCGCAGTACTAACAAATCCTTAGCTCAAGAAACAGATCGGCCCTCCTTATTAGAGCCCAAAGGCCCAAATGCCTGCTTGAGTCCTTTTATTCCCCACAATTAATATTGTAACTTGTAAGTATAGAATTTTTTAGATTAGATGTTAGAAGTGACGTTAGTTCAAAGAGTTTCACTAAAAAAATTCCAATTACAGAAACCTTCTAGGTTTTTGTCGCTAAATTTTCTGTAACAAAATATAATTGGATTTGCTGCTATTATGAAAAATAAGTACTTGTCCCCAAGAATAAATAATTGAAAATTAGAAATCCCCATAGGTTCCTTCGTTTCTTCTTCTTCTTTTATATATATATATATAATCCCTTATTTCTTTGGAATGGGAAAGTTTTTATTCACCATACATTCATACCCATTCTGAATAGCGAAAAATGGAGCAAAGTCAGAAAGCTACTTTCAAGAAAACTCACGTCAGTGTCATTCTAGTCTTCTATTGTGAAGGACTTAACAGAGGCAAATGGCCAGCTAAAATCTCTGGTTGAGCATGCAGTAAACAATGGTTGTCCTGCATTGGTTTCCCAATTAGTTAGATTTCAAAGCTTCATCCATCTCATGAATATGGTAGAAATGTTGTCAACTAATGCATTGGTAAATGATCTGGGATCATCACATTATGTTAGCATAAAAGTTGTGGGGTCAGCATAGTTAAAATTCCATAGAGATCAACTCCTTTTTTATATGATATAATTTCTTACAAACCAAATTGGAAGAAAGTTCTTTTAACATATTGCATGGAAACTTAGAGTCATATAGCCTATTTATTAGCTATGTGACTTGTTTAAAAATAATTTAACGAGCCATGTGGTCTTGTAGATAGTCTTATGAATCATTATGTAATGGGTTAAAACTTAAAAGAGATTGCTGGCTGCAACTTGATTCAAAGGAAAAAAAATTTGCGATTGAAATCTACATTTATAAACAACTAGATGATATCCCGCGTGTTGCGCGGACTACATTACAATTTCATTTAAAATTATTTTTATGTATATTAAAATCTACATATAATACTTAATACTTTTTTTTTTTTTGGTATAATATTTATGTTTGCCCACAATATTGTTAACTTTGAAACTTGATTTTCTTAATTCATATTTTATTAAAAAAAAAAATTGTATAACATTGTAAGATTATAATATATTATAATACTTACTGTTAAAAGTAGATTTTATTTTTCAAACTGATTAAATGATTTTGAAATCTACAAATAAGAATTTAAAGTATAAAATACTTTTATATCCTAAAATTACATAAATAAGTAACCTACCAATCACTTTCTCAACCACTCTATTCTCACAACAAAATATGGAGACCTTGATCACAAACACCCAATTAATTATCTCAATAAAATTAAGGAAATCATTTGTAAGTATCAACATAAAGAGAACGTGATTAAACAAAGAGAAATTTGCTAAAACACATTCATTTATCAAAATTCAATTGTCTTTAGTTGGGCTTTTGCATCCTCAAAAAAAAAAGCGAAAAACACTTTTAAATCACCATCAATTTTTGTTTTTATCACTATGGCTCATACCGCATAAAATAGCAGTAAAAAAAACTTACAAAGAAACTTACAGATTATGAATTCTAACACAATTTAAAAAAAAAAAAAAAAAAAAAAAAAAAAAAAGCTAACTTCATAAGTAATCAATTAGAATGTTTCTTTTTCTTTAGTTCTAAAAAAATACATTTATAACTTTCCCAAACCAAAACCTTCAACACCCAAAGACTCCAAGCGAATCATAATTTTCACAAAATTTACAACGTCTGACTTCAACATCAAAACCGTAAGCTATCGTCACTACATAAAAAACGCAAGCCCCCTTCCTTGTTCATAGCCTACACATACAGGTTCCAATCAAATCATACTACAAAATTGGAGTTATGTATATATCATTGAAAGATTGAAAGTAGATGCCCTAGTTTTTTGTCTAAGCGTATTTGAGATGAGATGGTACAAAAGGTTATGAATGTGTATATAAAGGAGTAGAAGTGAAAATGGTGAATGAAAATGTAGAGAAGTTTTTTGTGTGTGTAAAAGATGAAAAGTTTTGAAACATTGAACCAAATGAAACAAATAATAGTCGTAAAACATTAAATAATAATGTAATAAAAATAGTCTTGAAACATTGAACCAAAATAAATAAAGAGTCTCTACTTTTAAATTTGTTCTTATCTTTAATGTGGTTTAATGTGACAAAACCTCACACTCTCCCCTATGAGATCTCTGCTTTTATATATATATATAGAAGTTACTCATAAAAGTTGGTAAAAGAACAAGAATTCTTCATTTTTTATTATTATTGATAAGTTAAGCACGAATCCAATGAAACTTTTAACTCCCAACATTGTAACATCAGCCTCCACCTTGGTCTTACTAAGAGGGGAGAAATCATTCAAAAGCTCATTGACAACACTAACTTCGCCAATGGATATAGTAGCATGATAAATGCTTCTTTCCTTCCTCATTGTGCAAAATAGGCAAGAAAAGATAAATATATATATAAAGGCCGATTACAAACGCGATTTACAAAAGCATCTTAACACCTCACCAATTGCATTTCGCAAACAAAAAATCACCAAAGGAAAACACGGAAGCCAAATAGAAAGCAGTGTTAACAACCATGACAGGAACAACAAAAGCCAATTCACCCCAAGAACCGCATAATACAAAGAGAAAGCAGTGTTTGCCATTGTTGTTATTACAAATATTTGATCAGTAAGTATATGACAGCAACCAGAACCACGATCCCAATAACTGACAAAAGCAGGCACATGCAAGAGCAACCACCTTTGGTGCGCTTGTTCAAAATAGCCAAATTCTTTTGCACCCGCTGTTTTGACAATAGCAGAGACCACAAAAGAAACATAAATAAAACCCCACCAAATTAAAGAATAAAATAAACAGAGTAGATATTTTGCAATGTATATCTACGGGCATGTGTGTTTGTGGATATAAATATATCAAGTACAAATTTTTGGGGTGAGGGATTTGAACCTTGGATGATTCCATTAGAAACACTAGGAAGTGCCAACCAGTTGAGCTACATGGCTCTTGGCACCTATTAGGTTTACTTGGTATAATACATTATAAGCAAAAGGAAAAAAGAATGAGCCGGGGGGTGAGGAAGTAACTTTAGGTGAGCCAGAGTGGAATTTTATGAAGTAATTTTATTCCCTCTCTCTTCTCTCTTCCCCTTCTCATTTATGAACCAAGCAGATATTCAATTATTATGTGATGCCACAACCTTTGGTTTTGACAGGAACAGTTGAATGAGTTATTTTATTGCATTGTACATTTTGCAATTACATCACTTGCTGAAAAAAAATTTCAGAACAAGGTAAAAATTAGCAGCGAGTGTATTACCCGTAACCTGGAGTCTGTAACATCCACATGTTGGTCCAAGTCATCCTGCATAACAAAGAGCAACAAAATTTAAAATTCAGGATGGCTATAGTTAATATCACTATGTTACTTTAACTGAGATTCAAAGATTGAAAAAGAAAAGACAACTAAGCAAATATGGTGGGGGGGAGAAACACATACAATCAGCCTAGTGTGAAGGTCAAGTTCTTCGTTGACTGCCAATGCAATATGTTTTGTACTTACTACAGTCACCTCCAACTTCTCAAGATCCTCATCTTGCTCTGATTCATAGAGCATACCACATAAAGATCCATAATCCAAAAACATAACTATATTTATAACAAGGAAAAGCTTTGTTCTCAATAAGTGATAGCAACACCTTTCATAACTTGTCGTTGAAGCCCGACAACGCCAGAGTTGTTCAAGCCAACTGTTCTGCTCACGGCATCAGCTGGCTTTATTTCTGGGCCAATCAAGCTGTCTCTGTTAGCAAAATTTGACATGTTTAATGTTGAAGCCATCTGATTAACTTTTGATCTCAAATTTGCAAGATTGTCCTTGCGACGATTCATCTCTTTCTCTGTTCTGTGTATCACAGGAAGCATATCAATACACTTCAGATAACAACCACCAGAAAGTTTTTTGAAGTACCAACTCAATCAAGTGATAAAGCAAATATTGCCAACTTTAATTAAAGATACATATACTTTTCAGTCCAACAGTGATGAAGTTGTGTACCAACAATACATTAATATAAATAAAATATATATAACTTACAAAAAACAAAATTTTCTTTGATATGCTAAAATCAGTAACCTCAAAGTTTTTGGGATAATACATTTTGGATCAAATATGTTGAACATAAAGTTTAATCAGCCAGGATGGATACAACAGGTGATGAATAGAAGGAAAATACTACCAAATGTGGTAAAGGAGATTACAGATATTTCAAACCACCTCTTCCAATTTCTATATTACAATCCAATCTGCATCTGACTGATACAGTAGAGCATGACAATTAGCAGTCAAGTCTTGAACCTTTTCAACCTCACAAATCCAGTGCCCAGAATTTAAGAAGTGAGATGTCTATGGTACCACACAACCGATAATCAGTTAACCCTTTTCAATCACATATGAGTTCTGTTACTTCTTTTACAAAGGTATAAGTCTTGCCTGTGTACTAAAGGACTCTCTTCTTTTCTGCACCTTTCAAAGAGGATTCTAAAAAATCCTCTTGTTTATTGTGTACAAATGTGAAACTAACAAATTCTCTAATAATATAACTTGATTACATACCAGATTCATATCACTGCCAATATATAAAATCCCACTACATTTTGCCCCAAGACATTGCCTAAACTTTGGAGCTGTGGCCCTGAATCTTGATCATAAAATCACTGGGATTTGGAAGAATGTCAATATAAGAAATACAAAAGCTATTTTTTTAGAGCCAAAAAACAGGAGATGAGCACTAGATCAAACCCATATTAAAATATAAATGTAAAAGATTTTGAGCTATAAAATAAAAGGTTACATCCATCAAAGATGAAAGACAGCGAAAGTGAAATAAATTTATAGCAATATAAGTTATGCCACAGTATGGAAAAACTGCTCATCTCAAAAGGTTCAGATGAATCACCAAGACACCGTAATTAATAACATGGTTCCCTTCCTCATGGCAGCATAGCCAAAACAATAAAGTATTTTTTATCAGTACCAAATCGATAAAAACATTATCATACCAGAAAACTGGGGTCCAGAAACATTATGATCATAAGAGCAAGGAAAACATTTTAAGACAATCACTCTAGTCCAATATCTATATTGCAGTGATTACAGTCTTTTTATTTACATTAGTGCAGTTAAGAAGACATACATGGGCTGCTTTCCAGGAATCTTCGACAAAAGGGACTGTAAGCTATCAAGTCTAGTCCCTAATATTGTGATCTTCCTCCGTATAGCAGTTGCATGACGCTGAGCATCTGGTCCTGTGGCAGGCAATGAACTACGTTCAGAAATCATGCCATTGATATCCTCAGCAAGTTTTACTGCTTCATTGTATTCCTTCACCCATGAATCTGCAGAAGCTGCCATTGACCTGAGAGATAAAAGGGAGGATATATCAGAAAAAATTTAATTGCAGATAATTTACCTACAGTCCTACACAAATACATGGTAAAAGAACTTCAGCACCAAGACAACCACACACACAGAATAAAATCTTTCAGACATTAAGACCTCAACTAAAAAGATGAAATTAATAACAATAAAAATATATAAGTTTAGGCATGGACAAGTAGAAGGATAATAGAATAATAAAGGTGAGATGTATACATTTTGGTTAATATACCCTTAACAGATTTTATAGAAACTGGCCATCCTAAGACCTGTGAAGGGCTAGGTCCAGTATTTTACAAATAAAATTACAACCTACCATTACCCGCATGGCATTTTAAAGATAGTAATAAGTAAATCCAATCCCATATACATCTAACCAGTATCTAATATTTCTTAACTCACACCAAGTTACCAACTAATAAGTTGTCTTTGTTGCAGTAAGATCACCTTCTGCAACTGGCTTAGAACCACGGAACTCTTCAAGAAGACGGATATTCATTTACACATGAATTCATAACACCATTACTGGCAGTTATTTTAGCATAAATAAAAGTCAGAGATTAAACAATCACACTCTAAGAAAAGTATATAAGTATACATAGATCAAGGACACTAGCCACTCCACTCATGAATATATTAATGAATCCCACTGTCCGCACACTGATGATCACAAGAGCTTAGGCAACCAAGAAATAAGCCAAAAACATATATCTAGCTAACAACAGCTAAGCCACCCCACTTTTTAGTCCCAAAAGCAAACATCCAATAGCTTAAATCGTGCGCAAATGCAAGAAAATTATAGAAAACGAAACAAATGGTCACATAATACAAGAACAGCCCACTTGTTTGCCAAATGAGGACATTACCAACCATTACTCAACTCAACTGGACTAATCCAAAATTCCCAACTCCTATTAGCCAACACACGAATTACACAGGATCCTCTACACTAATCCTTATGCACCATCCCACTCTTAAGTCAATATATGTAAACACGCACACATAAATATATAGCTAAAACTCAAGTTAAGACTAGCGCAGCGGGGCTTAGATCAAAAGAAGCCATATCCAATTACCTAAATTCTCATTGAATTATGAAAAAGCATTCAAGCATGAAAAACCACACACCCAAGCACATATATTTATATCTAGCACAAGGGAAGTGAGGCTTAGATCACACGAAACCATACCCAATTATCTAAATTCTCACTGAATTATGAAAAACCACATATACATATATTAAGCTAAAATTCATGTTAAGACAAGGAAAAGCAAGGCTTAGATCAAAAGAAACCATACCCAATTACCTAAATTCTAATTAAATTAGGAAAACCCATTCTATTTCAACAATTTCCCAGCTCAATATCTAAAAATAGAAAATACTACAAAAATCCCCTCCAATAGCCAAAAAACCAAAAGCTAATAAGCTTCACCTCAATGATCGAAAAAAAACCCAAATTTCTAAATTCAATCTTAACGAAAACCCACAAAAAGTTGCATCAAATTATCAAACCGATCACACCAAATATTCAAGCTTTGATCGAAACCCTAAACAAAATCCAAAACCCCAAAAGGAAAACGACGACGCTTTAGGCTAACAGAGAAAGAAAAGTCAAATGGGAAATTACATGATCATGATGGGAATGAGAATTTCGGATCGAATATTGGAAATTTTGAGAGGAAAATTGAGAGAAAGATATAGCACCTGTGTTTTGGGAATTTGATGGTGATCGAAACGAGGTCGTATTGGTGAAGGAGCGTGTTGAATTGGTGTTTGGAAATGACGTACGGCACCAGCACCACCTAGGATAGAACCGGAAGTAAATATTTTTAATAAAACTAAAATAAATATGTCCGGCTCCGTCGTCGTTGTCAAAAACGCGACAATGAATGAAATGAAAGTTGGAATTATTAAATTTTTATTACTCTTTTCCACCGAGGTGTCGTTTTCACATTTATTTTTCAATTATCCAAAATCTCTTTATGTCCGCCTTTTATTATATTTTTTTTTTTACAAAACTTAGTACTTAAGGTACCATTTCTTAAATTCCTATTTAATAACACAAATCAAAGTTCTTACAACGTAATGATTATTCAATAAAACACTATGTCGAAATTTATCCAAATCTTTAACACAAATACAAACAACAAATTTCATACCGAATCATATATTATATTATAGGGTAAACTACATATTTAGTCCCTAACCTTTACACCATATTTTAATTTGGTCCTTAACCTTTTAATTGTGTCAATTTGGTCTCTAACCTTTTAATGTTATGTCAATTTAGTCATTGCCATTATATATTAGATGAAAATTGCTTACATGACAAACGGCCAAAATAAAATTTTAGTTTATTATCATATCAACGGAAACTAATTTTTTAATTTGGCCATTAGACACGTCATCAATTTTCATCCAAAAGATAACTATAGGGACTAAATTGATACAGTACTAAAAGGTTAGGGACTAAATTGACACAATTAAAAGGTTGAGGATCAAATTAAAATATGATGTATACGATAGGGACCAAATACGTAATTTACCCTATATTATATAATAAAATTGTGTTCTAAAAACCGTGGTTGCGTTAATTGATTATTTTTTATTTTCTTGTTTATGCTTTCTTCAGTTATTAAGATGGTTATTTTTTTTAGAAGAGAATATATAAGTAACTTTAGTTAAAACTCTATTAAATATTCAAGTCACTCACTAAATTTTAATATAGTTTTGATTATTTACATTTAATTTGTAATTGAGACATGCATCACAAGCATAATTAATAAATAAATATATAATAATAATAATAATAATAATAATATAAGAACACAATTTACACCCAAACTCACAATGCGAAGGGGATGGGCCTGAAAATGCCTATTTACAATGAAATTTGTAGAGAGTGTGCTTGAAATCTAGGTTCTAGTGATGTTAGATAACAAAAATGATGGACTTCCTCCCAATGATACACACAAAAAACTGTTTATATCAAAGAATCTTCTCCTCAAACGCAAGCCAAGGATGATTTATATTATCTCTTCTTAAGATAGACTACAGTTATGGATAGTGAGGTGTACAGTCTTCTTTCTCTCTTTTTTTTGGATCCCCAAATGGAAATTTGACTTTGACATGTAGAGTTGAGGACACGGCACCTAGAGCGTGCAACCAAGGTCTTGCCACAATGGCCGTGTAAGGAGAATAGGCATCTACCACAATGAAATCCACGTTTACCACTTCTGGGCCTAATTGCACAAGCAACCTAATTTTCCCCTTTGGTATGATAGCTTCCCCTCAAAGCTTATTAAGAGCAAATCACAAGCCGTAAGATCCTCAAACTTTAGGTTTAGCCCTTTGAACAAGTCAGGGTACATGATATATGCACCATTACCCTGATCAACCATTACCCTCCTCACATCATAGCCCCCTATCCTTAGTATAACTACCAAAGCATCATCATGTGGTTGGATAGTCCCAATCTTATCATTTTCTGAGAAACCTAAAATTGGTAGGATATTCCCTTTAATCCTCTTCGGCTCAAACCTAGAATCCTCGGCTAAGGTCCGAGCTACAGACATCACCCTAGAAGTATGAGAGCCAGTTCTTTCAAGTGCAACAAAAATAACATTGATCATGCCCAGAGGAGGCCTTGATGAAGTGCTGCCCTAGTTCACCGCCCCTGAGTGGTTTCCTTGCCTAATGGGCTGATACAAGAATTGCTTTAACCTCCCTTCCTTAACCAACTACTCCAAATGGTTCCACAAAGTCCGACAATCTTCAATGGTATGACTCCTCTCTTGGTGATACTGGCATTGAAGGTTCTGATTGCACCTCATGGGGGCCCCTACCATCTTATTGGGTCATTTGAAGTATGGTTCATTTTTTATTTTCTCCAAAAGCTGATACATTGGTTCCCTAAAGACGGTATTAACCACTTAAGGAGTGGTAGGGCCATTTTGCCCATTAAAATCTCTTCAAGGCCTATTATTGTTGTATTTGTCTGACCTGAAATCTCTCATCTCCTGAGAGATAACCTTCACCTTTCCTTTACCTTGCTGTTGATCTTCCTCGACCCTTTTATATTCATCAATGTGATCCACGAGTCAATGTACACTCCTTAGAGGTTTTTTGGTCAAAGATTTCCTTAAGTCGTGCTCTACAGGTAGGCCAACCTTGAAAGTCCTTATCGCCATATCATCAAAGTCCCAATCAATCTCATTGAACATCTCACATTATCTGTCTGAGTATGTTTTCAGGGTTTCCCTTTCTCTCATGGCCATAGATAATAACGAATCCAAAGGCCGAGGAACTTTACTGCATGTGATGAAACGATAACCAAATGTCTTAGTAAGTTCCTTAAAAGAATTGATAGAACCTGCTCTCAAACCATCAAACCACTTCATCGCCACAGGTCCTAGGCTGGAAGGGAAGACTTTGCATACTAAAGTTTTCATTTTTAGAATGCACTGTCATTCTTTGATTGAAATGACTCACATGCTCCACAGAATCTATTCAGCCATTATAAATGGTGAATGCTGGTTGTGTGAAGCGTCGAGGGAGCTTCCCTTCCTCCACTCTGCGTGTGAAGGGTGATTTGGAGATTTGATGTAATGCCCTACTCATAGCATCATTTCTCAAGCCCCTCGAAAAAGAATTTTTACCATTGCGTTCATGCAAATTATCCTCTTTATAGGAGAAAGACTCATCCGAGGGAGTTCTTGACCTGAGTCTATAACTATCATCTCTAGAGCCCTCAAAAGAAGATCAAAAAAGGAAGGAGTTCGCCTTCGCCTTTCGCGGCGTAACTTCTTCTTCAGGTGGTCAATTTCCTTCGGCATGGCTTTCACATTTTCCTCGTGAGGAAGTCTACTTTCACTTCGTGAACGACTCCTACTAGTATGCGCTGTATGCACACTACCCTCTCTGTCCTTATCCTCCTCAAGATGCAAGGAGTGACCCTCTTGCTAGGACCCCACAGACTCCGCACGATATGTACCTGAGCCTATCATAATACTAAATCTCCTAAAACACAAGACTTCCTAGAGACGACGCCAATTGTAAGGACACAATTTACACCCAAACCCACAGTGCGAAGGGGATAGGCTTGAAAAGGCCTATTACAATGAAATTTGTAGAGAGTGAGCTTGAAATCTAGGTTCTAATGATGTTAGATAACAAAAATGATGGTCTTCCTCCCAATGATATACACAAGGAACTATTTATATCAAAGAATCTTCTCCTCGGATGCAAGCCGAGGATGATTTATATTATCCCTTCTCAAGATAGACTACAGCTATGGATAGTGAGGTGTACAGTCTTCTTTCTCTCTTTTTTTCTGATCTCCTCTCCTGAAGGTCCCTTCTTTCTTTTATATCCCCTCCTTCTTCTCCTCTTTATCCTCCACGTAAGAGTTAGATTGTTGGTTTAGATCATTGTCTCATCTACCTCCCCTGAAGTCTTTGGAGATAGGAGTCAGGCTAAACTCTGATGCTCAGGTCTCACTTCCCATTAATGCGGTCAGAATAGCAGTTGTAGAGTATTCAATGCGGGGGCGGTGGTAACAGTTTTATATTATCGTGTTTATCGTGTTTACCCTTACCTATAGGATTTTCTAAAACATTGCCTATGGATATTAACCAGCCCTTCTCTTACCTCGGCTTTACATAGCCGAGAGCATAATTTTCCTTGAACTATCTTCTTGGACATACTTGTTCAGGTATCACCTCTTTACTTATTAGTATTACTTTATGAGTTGACATTCTTACATTCTTGGACCATTTAGTGTCCTCGGATTGGACCTTTAGCCCAAAAAATACTCTTGGGCCAACTCCACACATATTCTTGGGCACAATAACCCTACAAATAATAATAATAATAATAATAATTGGGCTTAGAAACTGTGGTTGCACCAAGTGACTACTTTCACTAATTAGTAAATTAAATTTATATTATTTGTTAGGATCTCAAATTAAGGGATAATATTTAACAAATCTTTAATTTAGTTAAAAAATTATCATTTAAATTCTATTCAAAATTTCAAACTAAAAGTCTAATATAAAAAAATTCTAATCTTAAATTCCAAACAACAACCCAAGTTTTCTTTCTCAAAAAAAAAAAAAAAAAAAAAAAAAAAAAAAAAAAAAAAACACCTAACGTTTTGACTTCTACTTCCACTAAAAGTCTATTATCAATATTTTAAGAACAACTAACTAGTAAATTAACTTTATACATTTAAATTTCATCAAATTTAAACTCTATTTAAACTAAAAGTCTATCAAAAAATTTATAAACTTAAATAATTTAATTTGTTGGACATAGAAATCATGGTTATGCCAAGTGGCTACTCTCACTGATTAGTAAATTAATTTTATATTATTTATTAGGATATATTTTCTCAAATTAAGAGATAATATTTAATGGCTGTTTAATTTAGATAAATTTTATCATTTAAATTTCAACAAAGTTAAATATTCGAACTAAAAGTCTATTATAAAAAAATTCTAAACTTAAATCCCAAATAACAACCCACATTTTCTTTCTAAAAAAAAAAAAACCCACATTTTGACTTCTACTCCAACTAAAATTATATTATCAATATTTTAAGAACAAATAATTAGTAAATTGATTTTATATATTTAAATTTCAACAAATTTAAATTATATTCAAACTAAAAGTCTATTATAAAAAAATCTAAATTTAAATATTTCACCAAATTTAAATTATATTCAAACTAAAAATCTATTATAAAAAATTATAAACTTAAACCCCAAACGACAACAACCCATTTTTCTTTCTAAAAAAGCAACCTTTTAACTTCTACTCTGATTAATAGTCTATTATCAAAATTTTCATATATATATATATATATATATATATATATATATATATATATATATATATTAAGTCATGGCTTTTCAATAAACCACACACATAACACCCAACGTTGTATTTTTTTCACTTTTTTTTTTCTAAGATGTAACTTACACTTGTTTTTTAATCTAATTAATTCATCTTACTTCTTGTTCTTTGCTTCTGAATTTGGTGCAGGATATTATGTCAAAGGAAGTTTACTATAAATAAGCAAAACAATGGACGCTCATTTAAGTGTTTGGCTTTCTTATGTAAGTTTTTAATTTTTCTTTTTAATATTCTCAAATTTTGAACTCCTTTGTGTATGTTTTGATTTTGGGTTTTGGTTATTATATCTAATTTGTTAGCATGTTGAATTTTTTTTTAGACTATCACTAGGGAAAATTTTGTATTGAAGAAATATTTTGTTTATGATTGTTTATGCTAGCTAAGAGCAAAATTAAACATAACTCAAATAGGAATAATCAAACCCATTACATATCTCATATTAAGAAATTAACATAAAGCACAAAGAGAATTTTCAAATATAAAAATAGATAAACATAGGCAAAAGTCCAAATTCTAAACAATTAGAACTTAAAGTAATTTTTTTTTATTAAATTATTTACTTATTTTATCAGTTATTATTCCTATTTATTTAATAATTTTGTTTTAATTATTTTTTAAGAAATTTAGATTACATATGAATTTTCACGAAGCCATGCATCGTACGGAAATATTGCTAGTATAGATAAATGAATGGGCCTTAAAGCCGTGGTTGTAACAAATGGATAACGTACCTAATTGCCTTGTGTATTACAATTAGCAATGGTTTAATCGTTGACTATTTACTAGCAATAGTATAATTTAAATGAGCCAAAGGTTACTATTCTATAAATGCAAATCCTATATTATACTTATAATTTGCAGTTATATATAGGATTTCAATTCTATACAGAATTCTGTTTAGCAAAAAATATATTCTATAAAGACTTCTTATAACATCTTGTATTTACACCATGAATACTGTCACAAATTAATAAATAAATAAATTTGAAATTGCAGATAGATTTGTACTAAACACATTGACACCGTCCTAACATAATTTTAGCTAGCAATAATTGGATTAGTTTGGGATTGTGTTTAATTCGCTATTCACTTCTACACAAATGACGAAGACGAGTTGTGCGTCTTGAAGTTATGTGAAACTCATCAAACCTACAAAAGAGAGGAAAGAGGCTGCAACCAACTTAGATAACTTGTGAAAATCATACTTTAAACTTTCTAAAGAAAGTTAATAAGGGTGGTGTGATGAAAGAAAAAGAGACACTCATGTATGTATGTATGTATGTGTAATCAGAAACTTATAAAGAAGTTTTCTCAAAAAAAAAGAAAAAAGAAAAAAAATAGAAACTTATAAAGAAGTGTTCCATATCTACTGAATGATGCAAGGGTGTATAAGTTTATAAGTATAGTAAGGTTTCATGTGTTCTCTCATAATAACGAGAATTCAATTGAAATATACGTAACCATTTAACAATAGGCAAAGATTTACTTTTACTCAAAAGGCAGTTCCAACACTTGTACTAAAATATTTTATCATACATAATTTGCTTTTGACAATTACATTTGTTCAAAAACCAAAACTTTAGCCGAGAGAGAAGATTGTGATCCTTTGAAGCAAAGTAGTTTTCCTCATGTCAAAAGCTTGGGTTTGTGACGTTGAAGATTGGATACTTGTGAAGCCACCACAGAATCAACAGCATGCCCATTTATCAGCACTTTCATCCACTTCTTCAAGCCCACAGAATCAGTACTACTGACCATAAGGCCTACAACTGAAATGCAAATAGCATGTCAATGGTTAAATATAATAGTATATTCCATTCTCATCCCATTAACTCAAAAAATTAAGATCTACTGTAACAAAAGAGAACTTAAGAAAGAATACCACATCAGAAAGGCACCACTACCCTGCCCAAAAAAAAAAAAAAAAAAGAAACGAAAAGTATCATAAACACAATAATGACTCCAAGAAAATCCAATCTATTGAGTTCAGAAAGATTAAAGGAACAAGATCCCCCCTGAGAATCATTTGGTCATTTTAACAATCACACCAACGTGGGGATTATTTGTATCTGCCGTATTTTATAATGATTTATAGTTCAAAGATTAACTCACAAACAGAAGCATACTATAAAATTATTTACACCCTAGAATCAAGGAAACTTGAGCAAGCAAAGGCACATATCATGAAATCAAGGAAACTTGAGCAAGCAAAGGCACATATCATGATACCATAAACAAGCAACATAATTTAGCAAGATGAAATTGCTTTACCTTTAATCTGAATTATATGCCATTGAGAAAGTAAGCTTACCAATGATTAATATGTCTATGCTTGAGGCATGACAAATGGTAGTGCAAACATAGTAAGCTGAATTCACAAAATGATTCTATTATAAGTACAAAGAACAATCTACCAATCTAGCCCACCAAACTAAACATCATGTCTACAACAGAAGAGAAAGGCTCTTAGTTGGGGATTGGTTTTGTTAAATAATGAATGGAGAGCATATCTGATAGAGGCAGTATAATAGCTATAATTCCGTACGAGTCACAGCTCAGCCAGAGACATCATGATAGTAAATAACTCCTTACCCTACATTTCTTGAACTTTTAAGAAAAAGCTCTCTCCCAACCGCAAACCCAAGGATGTCAAGCATTAAGACACTGAAACCAACCACTCAATGCAAAAGTTACCATTCAGTTTTTAAGTCATCCACTAAAATTCTACAAAAGTTACCATTCCAAAAATAATTATTCAATAGTAAGCAGTATTTGTTGTGAAAAAAACCAACAAAAGCTATCTTAATTCTAATTGCGTTTTCTTTGTAGTCTCAGTGTGAAATCTGAATAGATTTGTAAGCAAGACAACGCCTTTTTCTTTCTTCCTCTTAAAATTCATGACACAAAAATAATTCTATGACCCCAATAACACCAAACACCCACCACTGCCAGGCGCCAGCATTCACTGGCCCAAGCATTCGTAAGAAAAGTATAACTTTTTATTTTTTGACCACCATCAAATAATCAAAGAGTTTGATCAAACTAGAGGGCTGAAGGACAAATGCTAATCATAAACAAACACAACATCAACTTCCAAAAATGAATTTGTAATGTACTTATATATGGGTAGATGCAAGTAGATTTGGGGTTACCTGCCAAACATTTTTTGGGAGGTTATCTGAAGCTTTAGAAACATAAATCTGATACTGAAATCAAAGAAGGGGAAAAAAATCAATGAAAGAACAGGATGGTTTTAGTGCTATAAATGAAATAAAGGGATGAACTTTAAAAAAGACAATCAGGGAAAGGGAAAAAAAATCATAAATCTGACATCAAAATTTCCTTACCAAAAGAAAGGAAAGGTTAGGTTCTTATGGTATGAATGCTGTTTGTTAAAGATTTAAACTTTTTTCTAACAGGTCAGTATTTGTAATGGGCATTGAGTTTATTTCGGGTAGGCTTTTGAAACATAGGTGAAGTGGGTGGTTGAAACACTGTTGGTGATACGCTGGTGGATGGCAAAACCCTCTCCTCCGGGCTTCTTTTATTTATTTATTTATTTTAAATTTTTGCAGTTGCCATTGGGGTGGAGCAGTCATCTCCACTGCTGATCAATCACAAAACCAGGTGGCTCACCATCCGCTGGAAGAGAGCGAAGGAAGAGAGTGTTCTTAAAAGTTGAAACTGAGAAAAAAGGGGGAGTGAACGGCCTATTGAAAATTTTGAGGGTATTATGGTAATTTCCAGTTGGTGCCAGTATCTTCCTTATTGGGTAGTCTCAACAAGTAAGAAGCTGACCAGGAGAGAGTGGCTTATAAGATATTTTCTCCCCAAACAGAGGGTTGGGATGACTTGGTGGGAATTGGTAATTATAAACTTACTCTTGCTCATTAGCTTGTGCTCCAAACAAATGAACTACAAATAGAATGTTGAGTGCAGTGCTTTACATGCTAACCTACTTTTCTGTTTTGATTTGTGAGGCCGCATTAACACCGTTGTCTGAAAAATAATTTCTTTCATCAGCTTTCATTCAAAGAAAAAGAGGTGTAAGCACACCGGCATCCTTCTTGCTATGCTATGAAAATGGAACAAAAAAACATGAGCTTACAGTTTTGTTCGTTGGGGTTTGGGTTTGCCAGTCTCAGGTGAGCTTGATAAAGCTCACATCTAGCTGAGGTTGAACAGACCTGGACTTCAGAGCTCAAACGGACATCAAGCCCTTTTAGTTTAGATCAACCCAAACTTGAGCTAATTTGCAGGCTTGCAACCCTATCCAATAGCAGACTACAATGGAAATATAATTTGAACACTATATATACCAGTAAAATAATCTGTAAATGCACATCTGTACTAGCTAAACAGATGCTATTCTCCACTTATTACTAGCTATACGAAGATAACCACCATAGAAGCTGCATAAATAGCCATATACATTACAAAGTGCATGCATGATTGAACTCATCACATAGCTAAGTTCCTCAATCTATAAATCGTAAGGAACTTTTCCTCTAAAGGAATTAATGGTGTCCATAAAATGAAACAAACTTTAACTATTCTTAAGCAATTAGAGGAAAGGAAAATGCATTCAGCATGGATCAACATATCAGAAACGCAATTTTATCACCAAAGTTATAAACATGGCCATGCTTCCAGGAAAAAAACCAATGCAACTTTCAACAAAAAATCCAAAACAGTTTCCTAAATTCTTAATGACTGGATCTTAAGAAAATTCAGACAATATGATCTTAGACACATAAAAAAAAAAAAAAAAAAAAAAAAAGACTTCAGAGTGATAAACCAGCAATTTGTCCAAACCCATGACCTCATTATGCTTTTATGCCATGTCATGAGACCCTGCAAACATAAAATGACCAGAAATGAAAATTTTACGATTACAAATGTAATCTGTGGATGTTTTATAACAATATTTGATCTGTCACACTGACATTGTGTGATTTTTGGCATACTGCCTCCTAAAGATGAATCCAATTCACAATAATTTTTCATGACATGCAATAATGAAAAACATTGAAGCATTTGCTAATATAATCCATAATTTTAACATGCCAAGCAGAAAGAGCTAAGAAGCACACAAGCAAATTAAATTTGTCTTCTAGTTTAAGAAACTCATACAAGAGTCAAATATACAAAAGAGCGATTTTAAAACCCAAAACTCCGTTTCCCAATAACAACTCATCGTTTTGCTCATCATCACAGTATCATAATACATAAAATTTTCTTGTGCATGTAAGTTAATACAACGAAAACAAACATGATAATGATAAGAATGAATATACCTTAGCTCTCAACGGTTGGCA
This sequence comes from Castanea mollissima, assembly GCA_014183005.1. NCBI lineage: Eukaryota > Viridiplantae > Streptophyta > Magnoliopsida > Fagales > Fagaceae > Castanea > Castanea mollissima. Next base: position 49,934,944 of record JACAVU010000005.1, on the reverse strand, counting down.
TTGAGAGCCATGAGAAGCTTCTGGGCACCGGGCAAGTAAGAGACATTCGGGGACTTAGCAAGCGTGGCGGCATTCTCCCTCATGGCCTCAATCTTTCTCAGCTCAATGAGTCCCGTTCCAGCCTTCTCAGTAGCCTCCGATATCATCTTCGCCGACTCGCTCTCTCCCTCGGCCCTAATGATGGCGGCGCGCCTCTCCTGCTCCGCCTTCGCCACCACGAACTTCGACCTCTCCGCCTCCTGCTGCGCCACCTGCTTCTGCTCCACGGCGCGCGAGAACTCCGCGCCGTACGACAGGGCGTGATCGCCACGTCGTCGAGCACGATGTTGAAGTTTTTGGCGCGCTCGGTGAGCCCGGTCTGCACGAGCGCCGAGACCTGCGGGCGCTCGGTGAGGAGCTGATCGGCGTTGAACTGAGCCACGACGGCCTTCAAGACCTCGTTGCCGATCGAAGGGAGGACCTTCTCGTCGTACTCGAGGCCTAGGGTTTGGACGATCTGAGGGAGGCGCGTGACCTCGGGGCGCGAGAGGACGCGGAGGGTTAGGTTGACCATCTGCAGGTCCTTGGTGCCGGAGACGGAGGAGAAAGTGTGGGGCTTCGTGCGGATGTCGAAGATGAAAGGCTTTTGGAGCCATGGGATGAGGAAGTGGGTGCCTTCGCCGACGGTTTCGTCGAGAATTCCACGGATGCGGTCGAAGATGACGGCGCGCTGGCCGCCGTCGACGGTGTAGAGAGATGAGTTGAGAGCCGTGGCGGCTACGCCGAGACCCAAGGCGGCGCGTGCGACGTTGTTCAATAAGGAAACAGCGCCTTGGCTACCCATGATTGATACGGTGGAACTGAGGGCTGTGGTTGCACCGTTCGAGTGCGGCTTGTTTTCTGCGTCAGGGTTTACTGAGGTTTTAGTTAGTTTTTTTTCTTTTCTTTTCAAATTTTAAATTTCTATTTTACTCCCTCTATTTTACTAAATATTTAATTTTTTTATCCCTAAAATATTAAGAGGCGTTTGATAGAGTAGTTTGAGATGAGATTTTTGTAATTTTTTAATATTTATGTGAGTAAAAAAGTGTGTAAAGTTGTTTAAAATGTAAAAATGTGAGTTTGAGATTGTGTAACAAACATAATCTTAAAAGTTCGTTTTTCATCTTAACATTATTGAAAATGTTTTATTTTTTGTTCTTAAATTTTAACAAAATTTTTAAAAAAAAAAAAAAAAAAACTATCGCGAAAAGTTATTTTTTCATCCATATTTTCATTTTTAAACTATTAAATAAATTCTTTACACAGTTTAAGGATGAAATTATAATTTTTAAAAGTTTAGGGACAAAAAATAAATTGTTGATAAAATTTAGAAATCAAATTAGTATTTTACCATATTTTTTAAGGGATAGTTTGAGATTTTTTGAAAGCCTCATTTTAAATATTGGGTAATCACCGCGTACCCTTGGTGCGGTAGTCACTCCACAAGTATTTATACTTATACACTTAGATTAGGTTAGAATAGAATTCTATATTGTATTAAAAAAAATTAGGTAAACTACATATTTGGTCCTTATCCTTAACACCGTATTTCAATTTAGTCCCTAACCTTTCAATTATATTGATTTAGTCTTTAACCTTTTAGTGTTGTGTCAATTTAGTCCATGTTATTATATCTTGGATGTAATTTGGTGATTTGGTAAACGGCCGAAATAAAATTTTAGTTTATTCTCATATTAACGGAAACTAATTTTATATTTTGGTCATTAGACACATCATCAATTGTCGTCCAAAAGATAATGACAGAGATTAATTGACATTTTACTAAAAGGTTAGGTACCAAATTGATACAATTGAAAGGTTAAGAATCAAATTGAAATATAATGTATAGAATAGAGACCAAAAATGTTGTTAACCCTAAAATATTTTATGTAGCCATGTTTGGAACACAAAATTTTTAAAAAACTACTGATAATTTTAGAGACAAAAACTACCATAATTACAAAAAAAAAAAAAAAAACACACACACACACACACACCATTTTGTGTTTCGGTCTGGTACGCGGTCGGTATGGCCGATATTTTTTGGGTACGAAATAGGAGTGTACCTGTATCGGTGCACTGGCCGGTACGGTATGGTATCAGTAACCTTGGTTTTCTCTCTCCCAATCTGTTTCCCTCACTTTGGCATTGGGCCCTTACTCTTAATAATGATGCTATATAATCATTCAATGGCCTACTAAATGAGGGAAAGATCAATTATATTTGTCAGGCATTATTCAATTATATCAAATATTATATTTTTTTCATGAACTCTTTTTGTTATACATTGAATTTTTAAAGAGTTGGTTTAATGATTTTTAAGGTTTCATAATATTCATGAGATTCCGAGTTCAAAATCTTGTAATAATCATGTATATGTGAGAGGAGAGAGTTGCACATGCCCCAATGAATAGTCAAATACTCGAATATGTCTCAAGCCCATTTGAGAGATTTTTTTGTTGAGAGTCTTAAGACCAAGTCGGTGCAAAATGTCTCTTTTTGTCTTCCATTCCACCTCTCATTATAATCTTAGCTTATCTTAGTTTTTGTTGCTTCCTTCTTCATACATGACTGGCTCATGAGCTTTGTGGGCTTCATTAGCGGGTTTCTTGGGCTGGGCTTCTTAGCCCAACTTAAATCAAAACCATATGTTAATCTTGAATAGCCTCATGGATCAAATCCATTGGTGATATGAGAGTATTTTAGAGAGAGAGTATTTATCAGGAGCCTACACCAAAAATTAATGGTGTTTTAGTTTAATGATAAAAAATTATTATTAATAGCGGACGTCGTAAGTTGAAACTCTCTCTCTATAAAAAGAAAAAAGAAAAAAAGAAAAGAAAAGAGGTGATCCGAGAGTATTTATCTCAATGAGTAAGAATATTTTTCAGTAACTTTTGTCTTATTCTTATATTATTGTTCTTAGTATTACTTTCGGAGTGGGGTCAGCACTAAACAGCATGTTGATGACTTTTTTTTTTTTTTAAGAGGAAGCATGTTGATGACTTCATACTTCACCATTGCACATCAGCATGCTTACGGCAGCAAACTGCAATTAGCAATATAAAAAGGGCTGGAAACCAAAAATAATTTATCTGTTGAAATACGCCTTTTCTATCCCAAAATATTTATATAATTGTGTTTTTTCATTCCTTAAATTAGATAAATTATAGCTTAGTCATTGAAAATTTTTAGGATTTTTGAAAAATATTATCAATGGACTCTATCATTTCTTGTAAGTGTCAATTTTACATTGAATTTATGATTCATAGACAATTAAACTATGCACATTAAGTTTACGATAAATCAAATCTTCTAGTAATGTTTTATATTAAAGATTTGTGAATTTGATCACATTATTAACACATAATTTTTATCATATTATCTTATCAAAATTTTTTGTCATATTATCAATAATTTTTAAATGATATTTTTACTAAATACACATTACCTAAGTAAATCCATAGATTTTAAAAAAAGGATAAATCCATTAGACTTAATAAAGAATAAGAACAAAAAGTTTGATTTGTCCCAAAACAGATGTGTGAGGGTTTGTCGTTAGGGTTTGATTTTTTTTTTTTTTCAATACAGTCGTTCACTTTGTCAAAATGAGTTAATCTAGTTATTTTTTTCCAAATATGTCAAATGAAGTCATTTAAACATTTTCTTAATGTTTTGTTTTAAACAATACTTATCACAACAATAACAAGTGATAACCTTAAAATGGGTGAGCAAAATTTTCAGCACAAAAAGTATAATAAATCAAAGATAAATGATAACCTTTTAAATTTATTATTGTAGGTAAATCAAACTTGGATTAAAAAAAAAAAAAGCTTGAACAAACGATGACAATAACTCTTAAATCACAACAAATTTGACAACTATAAAGGCGATACATTTTTGTTAATTAAAACTAGATAAAAATCAATCAAATCTACAAATTCAATTGTTTTTAAAATTTTTTTGCTTACATAACATAACATTACTTATAATTTGTTTAAAATTTCAAATTACGGTAAAATACTATTTTGGTTCCTAAACTTAAATAAAAGTTTGGTTTCCGTCTTTAAACTTAAAAAAAATTATTTTTTCATCCTAAACTTTATAAAGAGTTTTTTCAATAGTTTAGATACAAAAATAGAGATGAAAAAATGAATTTTTTTTCTTCAATAGTTTAAGGATGAAAAACAAAGTTTTAGTAAATGTAAAAGATATAAATAAAACATTTTCAATAATTTAAGGGATGAAAGATGATTTTTTCAATAATTTAGAAAAAAAACAAATTTTCAATAAAATTTAGTGATGAAAATAGTATTTTACCATTTTAATAAACAAATATGATACATCCATAAGAGTGCAATTACGGCAACATAGAAGGGCACCATAGCAAAAACCTCGAAAACAGAAGCGTGTCTACAAAAGGAAGTGAACAACGCTAATATATTACTACTAAAAATAAAAAGGTTGCAGATTGAGAGAGAGAGAGGAGAGACCCAAAACCAAATCGGCTTTTGCTGTTTTGGGTCTTTCTGAGGAAGAAGAGGGTTTTGGCTAGAGAGAGACAGAGAGAAAGATAGAGATGTCAGACCTAGACAGACAAATAGAGCAGCTGAAGAAGTGTGAGCCTCTCAAGGAGTCGGAGGTGAAGGCTCTCTGTCTCAAAGCCATAGAAATCCTCGTTGAAGAGAGCAACGTTCAAAGGGTCGATGCCCCTGTCACTGTAACCTCTCTCTCTCTCTTATTGATTTTTAAGTGGGAAATACTATTGTTTTATGTGATTTGGGTTTCTGGGTTGTTTTGTTTTTTTGAGTTGTGGGTTGGATTTGGCTGTGGATTTCAATGCTGGGTTTGGTTGTCAAGTGGGGTTTCTCTATTTTGTTTCATGTATGTGAAAATGTGACCTAAAAGTGATCGGAAGTTATTAGAATAGTTGGATTTGATAGTAAAATAAATTATTTATTGGAGATATGAACTGGGTTTTGGGATTTTGAACAAAGATTTAAGGGCATGGCACTAATTTTTAGAAGTCAATTGGTTGCTGATATTTGTGGTATTTTTAGTTAGAATGTTTAATCAACTGAGTTTAATAGGCATGGAAGGAAATAAACTTGTTTTGGTAATGATTCTGCTCAGTTTAGGTTATTGTTTTATGAATTAGGGAATCCATGTGGTTGAATTCCAGGGCTGTCAACTTAAATGAGCTTTACTGGATTCATTGCTGTTTCAAGTGTAAGTGTTTGACTTGCCAATGAGTCCTGGCTCAAATGGCAGTTTCTCCTCTCAAAAGTGTGTGCGGAGTGTGACATCATGAGTTCAAAATTTACTTGGTGCTGTGTAACTTATAAAATAAAGTACAGGCAAGGTAGTCAAAGGCGAAAGGTGACCTTAAGGCACCAAAGCCTTATATTGCCCAAGGTGTGAGGTGATGAAAAGGTGCTATCCTGATTAAAGCGAGGCGCCAAATTCTAAATATATTTGGTATACATGTAGAACTTAATCATATGTTGACATGTGTTGCATGAATAAATTTGGTCTATTAAATGATTCTAAAATAGACTTAACACGGTTTAGGCTCTATTAATTATTCTAACGATAGGTTTTAAACAAGCTTCTATAAATTAATTAATTGAACAAAGCTTTTGTAAATTAATTAATTTCACAGTAGGATTTACTTATCAAAAAAATAATTTCACAGTAGGATTTATATCAAGCTTCTGTGATTATTAATCTAATGATAGGTTCTACAACAAACTCCTATAAATAAATTAAACTACCAATAGGTTTTACAACAACGCTCTTGTCCTAGGCTTAGTGCCTTTTACTTGGTTCAAGGTGCTCTTGCTCGCCTAGGCTCTAAAGGCAAGCGCCTCACCAAAGGCACCTGCCTAGCTTGGACGCTTAGGTGAGCGCCTGGATTGCCTCTGACTACCCTAAGTCTTTAAAGGTCATGGCATGCATAATTCATCGTAAACAGCCACACACATAGTTAACTTGAATTTTTCTTTGTTGGGTAAGGTGCTGAAACTGGCAGCAGTACAGGTTAGCCTTTCAGTTGTATCAGGTTGGGCTTCAGGTCAAACCTAAATTAAAAGATTTTGCGGATCTCCTATATGCAGAAGATTAAAACACAGCTCCTATCTTGTGACTATGTGTGACACTAACAAGAAACCGGAGCTTCCCATTCTTTTTTGGAACCATAATTGGCAGTATAGGTGATAGGATAGAAGGTGCATTCTTATAAACTTTTTTTAATTTTTATAATTAATGAATTTTATTGACGGTAAAAAGTACTTTATGTTCACGATGATGAGAACAAAGTATCTAAAAAAATTACAGTAAATCAAACTGAAAATCTAAAAGAGTTTTGAAACTCCAAAATGGAAGTAAAATGCCTGTGCTGATTCCTCTATGAGTGTAATTGTCTCCTGCATTACGCTTAGTTGTTTGTTGCATTAAGTGAGCTTGTTGGAAGTCACTTGAGATGGTTATTTAGAGTAGAACGATTAATGCGCTAGTGAGAAAGAGTGAGTTGATACAAGTTGAGGGAACGAAAAGAGATAGAGGAAGACCAAAAGTAACATTTGTAGAAGACTAGAAGTAATAAAAGGACATGTGAATTAAGGATTAAGGAAAAGAATGGAATAGAATAACTTAAGAGTATAAATTTGGATAGAATAGAATGGCGGAAAAGAATACATGTGGCCGACATGGACTAATCTATTGAGGATCCATAGCCAACCCCAAGAAAATTGGGGCTAAGGCTTGGTTGTATTTTTTTTTTTTTGATAGGTAATAAGAATATTATTAAATCAAACTGAAAACAAATGAGAGCCACTACAAGGTGTTCATGATGGTGAACACAAGGAAAAGCAACAAACAAACAAATATCAACAAAGAACAAGAAAAAACATAAAAGTGCAATACTAAGAGAAGAAATAAACTCGACGATAGTGGAGCACTTGCTATTGCTGTTTATCTTTAACCATAATTTGATTCCCCTTTTTGCTGGTCCGCTCTATATTGTGAAATAGTAGGAGGGAGCAGAGGGATGGGCAAATCTGGAGTGGAAATAGTGAATCCATGATGGTTTTTATTTTACACCTAAGTATATTTCATTGTTTAAGAGTCTGACTGATTCAGGCTGTAACTAATGTCAGTTGGCTTTGTTTTTTGCATAGATATGTGGTGACATCCATGGGCAGTTTTACGACATGAAAGAGCTTTCAAAGTAGGAGGTGATTGCCCGAAGACTAATTACTTGTTTCTTGGAGATTTTGTTGACAGAGGATTTTACTCTGTGGAAACATTTCTGCTTCTACTAGCCCTGAAGGTATTAATTTTATACTATACTCATGATGACTTTAAGTTAGAGCTTTGTTGAATGTAATGGGATTTTGCAGATTCTTGTACTTGCTATTTATATTTCTCTCTCTCATTTTTTTCCTCTTTCTTTTGACTTTGTTGTCCTGCCAATTCGCTTGGAGGTTCTCATACATGCACTTCTGTGGCTTCTATAGCATAGTTCTCTCTTGAAAAAGAGGCTTTAGATGACTACCAATAGATTCTAATTCAAGTCCAGATTTTTTTGTTTATTTATTATTTTGATTGGTAATTACACACACACCCGGAGGGTTCTGCGTCCATGATCCCCCCACCCCCCTCTCCCCTCTTGCTCTAACAAGGAGAGAAGAAGCCATTTTAGCTTGAGTTAAGTGCCCATGTCAAGATTTATTTGGGAGCACTACACTGGGTGATTGAACTGATGCAGTATTCTGAAGACTCTTTTTTTTTTTTTTTTTTAATAAGAAATTTATAGGCTTTTGCAATTGTTAGTATGTTTTGCAACAGCAAAGCTTTGCTTTTAAGTCATAAAAAAATTGGCACTAATATTAACTCCCAGAATGCTGCTTGATGACTCAAGAAAGCTACCCTTAGTTTTAAACAATCAGACTCACCTATCAAAAACAAAAGTTTTAAACAATTGGACTCTTGAGAAAATAATGTTTGATATTGATAAATTACCAGTTGTCCCCAAAGCTTAAACTGTTAGGAAATGATGAATTTAATCATGTAATCATTATTCTAACACTCCCTCTCATGTGTGGGTCCAAACTCCCCCTTAATAAGTGGGGTTAATATGTGAGATTTTATTTTTTTAAATGGGAGGTATAATGAAGCCAAGGTTCAAACTTAGGACCATCTACTCTGATACCATACTGTGGTAAATTATCTATTGTCCCAAAATACTGTAAATGCTTACTAAACCAGCACTCATAAAGCTTTGGGAACAAACATTTCCATCTTAAATTCAACATAAGAAAAAATGCACTGATATTTTTTTTTTTGATAAGTAAAAGATGAAAAAATTCACTGATATATTGTAAAATAACTTATAATCATATGTACATTAACACATCTTTGACTTTAAGTGAACCATTAATGATGGTTAACTTCCTCAAAGAGAACCCTTTGCATGAGGAATACCCATTTGCTATCCTATTAGGACCCACTTTTAGTGATACATGAAGAAGGCTTGAAACTAAGCAACAGAGGCTGTTTGTGGAATGTCAAAGATTTATATCACTTTAATATATTCTCACATTGAGTATTATACATAATTTCATATATTTTCCAGGCCTGCTGTCTGGTTGTTCAGTCAAAGGATTGCTAGAAATCCAACTGTTTATTGAATTGGTTGAGTGTGGCATATCCATTTTGACTTGTGAATTGCCAAAGGCAGATTGCAGATATTAATAAATTACGCATTATAAGCTTTTCATCTTGTCTTTTGATGTATTGTTGATTTTTTCTTCTTTATCATTTTTGTTTATTAAGGCATTCAACTAATAATTGTTTACAATCAGGTTAGGTATCCAGATCGGATAACTCTCATTAGAGGGAATCATGAGAGCCGTCAAATCACACAGGTTAAGTATTTTTAACTTGTATATCTGTACTTTCTATGCTCTTAGATTTACTGATTGTCACTTTTTAAGCATTCTGAGAATTTGCCATTTATCTTTACATTTCAGGTATATGGATTCTATGATGAGTGCCTACGTAAATATGGCTCTGTGAACGTTTGGAGATATTGCACGATATATTGATTACTTAAGGTTAGCCAATATCTTTTAGAGAAGCACAGGACACCTGTCTGTTGGAATGTAAGGAAGGTGTAACAATTATAGACTGGTGCAGGGGATGGTAGCCTGTTAGGACACAGTTGTCTGTTAGACAATTCTTGTGTTAGTTGCCTAATCATTCTTCCTTTTCTTGGCTGGTTAGAATTATGTTCCATAAATCTCATCAAGTTGGATGGTTGGGATCAGGGCTTGATATATTGCTTCTTCCCTAGAGAGTCATAACTCATAATTGGGAATCACTAAACTATAATTATACTGCTGCCATAGGGACATGGATACCAGTGCCATAATATGCTATAACATTGATAAGTTGGATGTTAGTCCCTCTGCATTTCTCCTTGTCATGCAGTTTCTGTGCCTTTAGTACAGCTTCCTTATTATCCAACTTGATGGGTGTCCTGGATTTTAATTTTGCCATGGTTTTGGAAGCAACTGACAAAACTTTCATATTAAGCTATCATCGTTTGGTTTCCACACCATTTTCGAATTTCACGAGTCCAAGAAACTCACCATTGAAGCAGTTCCTAGAAGTAGGTATCTCTCTCTTAATTCTGTAAATCTAAATGGAGCCTTTTAACTAAGAATAATGGACATGGACATTAACACTGACACAACATGGGACATGGTGACATGACACTTCTTGAAAAATTAGGACATGGAACAGTGGGATATATGACCAATTAATAAATTAATTATTATCTCTAGGTATATTTTTATTTATTTATAGACATGTTTTATGTTAATTTTAAGTTCAAAAAATTTATAACAACTATCAAAATCTTTAAATACATTTAAAATCAAATTTATTTTTATATTAAAAAAAAAAAAAAAAAAAATATATATATATATATATATATATATATATATTTATTCCCCCCCTTACAAAATGAGGACACGTATGTAGGAATGTCCCAGCATGTCAGACATGGACACGCCAGGGATTGTGAAGTGTTTGTGCTTCTTATTTTAAGTGACATATAGTAAAAGCAATATGGTTTTGCCTTTATTTTTGCAAGTTTTGGTATTGACCATCACATGTTACTCAGTGGCCAATTAAAGTTATTCTTCGATACAGTTGCTTCAAATGCAACCCAAATTTGGGTACTTTTGTTATGTCAGTCCCTTACAACTTCTAAAGTTTCAGCTGTGGTTTGTTACAGTCTGTCAGCCCTCATTGAGAACAAAATTTTCAGTGTCCATGGAGGTCTCTCTCCTGCCATAACAACATTGGATCAGGTCAGAGAAGTTATCATGAATTTGCATATATTCTCTTAAGCTTTACATGCTAATAATGTTTTGCTTGCCAGATACGAACAATTGATCGGAAGCAAGAAGTACCTCATGATGGTGCTATGTGTGACTCTTGTGGTCTGATCCTGAAGATATTGTGGATGGTTGGGGTTTGAGTCCCCGTGGTGCTGGCTTCCTATTTGGTGGCAGTGTTGTTACTTCTTTCAACCATACAAACAACATTGACTACATATGTCGTGCTCATCAGTTGGTAATGGAAGGATATAAATGGATGTTCAATAACCAGATAGTTACAGTCTGGTCAGCTCCAAATTACTGCTACAGGTAAAAAAAAATTTAGATTTCTGCTCTCTGGTTTGTTCTAGTATTTAATTGGTTTCATTCTTGGATGTGTTTGCAGATGTGGTAATGTAGCTGCAATCCTTGAGCTAGATGAGAATCTTAACAAGCAGTTTCGTGTGTTTGATGCAGCTCCACAGGTTTGTACATATAATCCACTTGCAATTAATTATCCAAGGAAATTAGGCAGTCGACTGCTAATAGCAATTACTTCGTTCACTTTTTATGTTTCTCACTGTTGTTTATCTTGAGTCATACCCTCTGGATGAGGAATTTATAGATTTCATCTGGTTAAAAATATGCAGGTTTATTTGGTAAAGGCAGCTATATGATATTTTGCTTTATATATATATATTGATGAAATTGCTTTTTATTTATATATTTACATTGTTTGGGACGTTTTTGAATACCCCTATCAGTTTGTTGAGGATTCATAGCCGATCCCAATATTTTGGAACCAAGGCTTTATTGTTCTATTATTTGGGAAGTTTTGAATCTAAGACTAATCTAACCCATAACCACCTGAGTCATTGCCAAGGGACATAGCACCTATATTACTTGTATGAGTATAGTTTTTGAGAAGGGATACAGTACTACTGGATCTGGTTTCTGCAATTCTTTGACTCAAGACTATATGGTTGCATGACCTACCATCAATGTGTATTTATCAAAAAAAAACCTACCATCAATGTGTGCTCCTTATGTAAATGTTTGCAGTTTATACAAACAGATAATGCTCTATTGACTGAAAGGCATGATCTGTGACTTTGTATGACATAATATGTGAAGAGGTGTTGTGTTTCATGCTTCTTGATTGAATTTACTTCTTGCATTCTGTGGTGCACTGAAAGATTAAAATGATGTGCAGGAATCGAGAGGGGCCCCTGCCAAGAAACCTGCACCAGATTACTTTTTATGAAACCAATTCAGTATAGTGTCACTTTTTATCATTCAACATGCTTGCATTGATAGACAAGAAGATATACGGTCACATGGAGATCTCATGTAATACCAAAGGAACAGAGGTGGAATAGAGGTTGGCTGCTCAATGATCAGTTCCCTGAAATGACCACCAAGGGGTGTACTTTCCAGTTCGTGATCGGTTTAGATTATTGGGTTTGCATTTCTTGTTTGTCTGCTTCTACCATCTTTGTTGTTAATGTGTAATTGTAGCATGCATTGCATAGTCTATGCCAGTGAATCATTGAATATAGAATCCCTATCCTCGTTCATTTGATGGTAGAGAGAGACAGGTCTTGGAAAGGAGAAGCTCAGATTCCATCAATAGGAGTATGAATAGGTAGTACTGCATTAGGAAATGAGGAGGGAATTATTCTGAACATCCATGGAAAAAGACATTCATGTCGGGTTTTGTTTTTCCTCTTGGACAATAAAAGTTCCTCACGATTATCTTCTTCTATATGTTACATTAATTGTGAGACTTTGAATAGTCTACTAAAGATTCATAGCCAATCTCAAAATTATGGGATTAAGGCCTGATTGTTATTGTTGCTATCTGCATGTAAAACGCTGCTGCCCCCCCCTCAAAAAAAAACTCTGCTGCCCCTTATTTTCCACTATACTATAACTCAGGACCACCCCATTTTGACCGAGAAAAAGTTGTAATGCATCAAGTGAACTGAGAATATTTTTGAAAGATACGTCCAATATCATGGATACCATTTTCTTTCCCATGATTATATTTTGGTGTTAGCAATGGCCTAACGAAGATACTTACCTCTCTCTCTCTCTCTCTCTCTTTAATAAAAAGTTAAGGTTAAAATGCAAATTGCACTATTTAATTTTGACTGAAATTTATTTAAGTCTTTCAACTTTATTTTTGTTCAATTAAGTCCTTTAAGTTTTAAATTTATTAGTTTAAGCTTTTTGTATTAAAAAATTTCCACTACAAAAATATTTTCTCACATGAAAAAAATCTATAAAGCTAATAAAAATATTTGGCAAAAATATAAATTGCACATTTTAAGTTTGACTGAAATTTGTTTTGGCTTTATAATTTTACTTTTGTTTAATTGAGTTTTTTAAGTTTCAAATTTATATAACTCAAGAATTTTATTTTGCTAAAAAGTTGTCATTAAGAAATTATTTTCCAACATGAAATTTTGTTTAAAATTAATAAAAATATCTATAGATTTTTATGCTAGAATTTATTTTCAAATACTCTTTTTTTATTAGTTAATTCCAAACCCAATGACAATTTTTAATGGAATTGGAAGGATATCTTAAATTGAATAAATTTGAAAAAGGATTTAACTGGACGAAAGTAAAATTAGAGGAAATTAGAGGAGTGAAATGAATTTTGGTTAAACTTAGAAAATGTATTTGCATTTTAGTCAAAATATCTTATAGATTTTTTATGTGGGCAATTGTTTTTTTCATTACTTAATTGTATATTTAATGGCAATATTTTTAATAGAATTGGATGAAAGGTCTAAATTAAATAAATTAGAAATTTAGAGGACTTAATTGAATAAAAGTAACGTTAAAAGATTTAAATGAATTTTAGTTAAACTTAGATGGTACAATTTGCATTTTAACCAAAAACTAATAAAATTTTTTTGGATCGTTTGCTATATTTTTCAGGCACAGGCATTTACTCCGCCTATGAATGAGGGGGAGTTGAGAATGTCTATTATGTGAAATGTTTGTTATAAATCTTATGGGATGGAATTGGCTTTTCTTGAAGCCTTTTACCAGCCATTGCAATTCCATGAACCACTAAAAATTGAATGGGCTATAATTTCCTCATAAATATATTTAAAGTTTTATAATCCGGTTTCGACTCCAAAGTATTGTTTCATATATATCTCATTAGGTTGAGTATGGGATCGGTTGGAGCCTTGGAGGTATTTTGTGGCTTCAACATTAATAAGGTAGAAATGAAAGAGAAATGGAATTGTGCCTTCAACCTTAATAAAGTAGAGATGAAAGTGATAGAGAATGGGCAGTAGTGTGTGTGAGTGCAAAAAAGAGAAGAAAACAAGTGTTTTAAGGATATTAATAAGAATATGTATAAAAAAAAAACCTTTAATTACCATTTAGTCTTTAATGCTTGTCCTATGTGTCAAATGGTCTTTAACATCTTAAATGTATCAATTTAGTCTCTAAATTTTTGATATTGTGTCAAAATAGTCAACATTATTAAAAAGGGTTTAAGTCTAGACTTTTTAGTTAAAGTGGTCATGAACGACATTTAAAAAACATACTATTTAGCTCGTTTTAAAATAGAAATTAAAAAAAAAAAGCCAATTGCCAATCTTTTTGCATTATCATTTTTTTAAGAAGTTAAAGTTATTACCAATTATATTATAAAATCCTTATAAACTGAATATAATTGGTGTCATGTCAACAAGGTTAATACTTTTTTTTTTCTTTCTATTTTATGTTTATAAATTGATACATCCATTTAATATACATAAATTACTAGCTGTTCATGAAATCACAGTCCCATGTGGCCCTTTTAGCCGACTAATACAAACATATTCTTACAATTTTTCAGTATAAAAATAAACTACAAATTCTAATGGCGGCTTCAGGAATTTTTTTCAGAGTGTTCCTCAATGAGTATAAATTACACAATCTAATAAAAAAAAAAAATTTGTATATTGACAACAGCAACAATAAAAAAAACACGCAAATACATAAAATTTACAATTGTATTCTATGAGTTTTCATATTTTGAAATCGTTGCATTATAGTCTTATTATTAATTCTACAATAATAATAAAATTATTAATTATTGTTGTTCAGTTGTTTCATTAATTTATTTGTCTTTTATAAACTATAATTTGTTATATTGTTGTTTTATTAATTATAAAATTATTAATTGTTGTTTAGCCTAACATAATTTAATTTGTTCGTCTTTTATAATGTATTGGTTAATTAAATTATTAATTATTTTTTATTAGTTGCTTCTCCCAATTAATTATTGGTTAATTAAATTACTGTTTATTAGTTATACTAGCACACACCCCATGTGCATTTACTTTCCCCAATTTAAAACCTAGAATTATATTATTTTCTGAATTATTATATTTCTTCTTTTGAAAAATGAATTAATGATTATTATCTTTGCCCATATTATCAATTAAATTATAACCCATTAAGTATAATGACTGAGATTCAACAAATACCAATAGTAGACAAATTGTTTTTCAAATTTCAATGTCTAAAATGCTCATAAAAAATTTAAATGTATAAAAAATCCTATTAAATACAACTAATTAAATTTTCTAGTATTATTTTAGATATGATATACTGTATAGTATATTATATTCATTCATAATGTTATATAATATAAAATACTTTAACAACAAATAAGCATGAAAAGGAAAAATCATATAAATCATAGGGCCCACACCTAACCACTTGTGTGGGTATTATCAATTGCTTTTGAAGGCTTCAAGTTGAACCATACACGTGGTAGAGGCAACAGGCAATTGATAAGTGTTTCTTGGTTGGGCAAAGTGTAACACTAGTACTCTACTTCGTAGACAACGGAAGAACCAAAGAAGTAATGAAAAGAAAAACAGGAGAAAAAAAGAGAGTAGATCAGATTAGGATGCCAGAGACTGAGAAAAGTGAGAAGACTCACTTGTTATGGTTGCCACCGTTGCATCATGTGTATGTTGCTCTATTGCTCTAGGTACGTTGGAATGAGATTCTAGCGGACTTGCCGTGATAAATTCGTTGATGTGCTCTGATAAGGGTAAAACCAACATGACAGAATGGCTGGTATGATTACAATAAGGTGACGGGTAATATGACTTAAAGAGGACAGATGGGTGGTAGACGGACGGGAATAATTCATGCGTCGCTCTCCAGGCTACCTCAAACACGCTATGTGATTAGGGCTGACGTGACCCTGAGTGTGATTCACGCAAACATAAATACGAAGAATTCTTGCACTACACGTTAGCCTTAATCAAAGGAATTTCATAAGGAAAGGAATTCTTGAAGGTATGAGAATGGAAAGAGTTTTAATCATAAAAGGAAAGAGCTTGATAATCAAGGGATGGAAGTCGACTCTACACCCCTATAAATACATCCAAAACCCCTATGACTAAAGGTACACACATTAGACTCAACTCTAGCACTTTAGGGTTGAAAAGAAATTCTAACTTGACCTTCGGAGGGTTTTTGGCCGGCACCACACCGGTGCTCTCTTCTAGGTCTCTTTGTTTTCTTTTTGCAGGATTGATTCGAGTTGGAGAGTACTTGCAACTTATTGGTGATATTTTCGACATCATCAGTTGGCGCCGTCTGTGGGAATAAAGAAAATCTTCCGATTACTTTAGCCTCGCTCTATTCCTGAGACAAAGAGTTGCATGGTACTCACTCGATCGATGGCAACGAACACCAATCAAGGCGACGAACCGCACGCCACCGCTTTAGAGAGGCAGGTCCAAACGCTTGCAGCGGCGGTTGAGCGCCTCACCAAGCAGAATCATGATTTGGAAGAACAGTTGCGACAAAGGACCGCACACCCAAGTGCACCACAGGAAGACCAGGAGGGCGCTAGTCCGGAAGGAAGGAACGCAGAAAGACCTGAGGGCAGCAACACCCCGACTAGACCCGAGCGACAAGAAACCAATCAACCATCTGTCTCAGACCCTGTGCCGACTCACATAGCCGCCGAAATGCAGGAGATGAGGGAACACATGGATGTGATGATGAACGCCCTTAGAGGACGGGTATCCAGCAACCTGGACGACCTAGTCCATAGAGCGGATTCACCATTCACAGCGTTGGTAAATTCATGCCCCGTTCGTCCAAAGTTTCGCATGCCGCATGTGGAAAATTACGACGGATCCAAAGACCCGTTGGATCACCTGGAGTCTTTCAGAACCCTAATGCATCTTTAGGGTGTACCGGATGAAATCATGTGCAGGGCTTTTCTCACCACCTTGAAAGGGCCTGCGAGGGATCGGTACAGTAGGCTGACGCCTAATTCCATCGGCACTTTTAAGGAACTAGGCGCACAGTTCGTATCACACTTTATTGGAAGTCATCGACACAAGAGGTCTATTGCATGTATACTGGGTATTAAGCAACGAGAAGAAGAGACATTAAGGTCTTATATAGCCCGCTTTAACAAGGAATCCCTCTCGATAGACGAGGCAGATGACAAGATACTTGTGGCGGCATTCACGAACGGGTTACGAGAGGGTAAATTCTTGTTCTCTCTATGCAAGAATGACCTAAAGACTATGTCCGATGTATATTACAGAGCGACGAAGTATATGAACGCGGAGGATGCCTTGCTGGCCAGAGACGACTATAAGCCAAGAAAAAGGGAAAGACAGGAAGATATGAAACCAGATAATGGACGAAAAACGGCAAGAACCAGAGATTGACGAGAAGACCGGAGATCCAAACCACCTTCGGGGAGGTTTACAAGTTTCACCCCCCTCACAGCCCCAATTGACCAAGTGTTAATGCAAATCAAAGATGAAGGAAGCTTGACATTCCCGGGCAAGTTGAAGGGAGATCCGAACAAGAGGCCAAGAGATAGATACTGCCATTTTCATCGTGACCACGACCATGATATGACGGATTGTTATGACCTGAAGCAACAGATCAAAGCCCTTATCAGGCAAGGAAGGTTGCAGAGGTTCGTGAGGAAGGAGAGAACGGATCAACCCTAGGAGTAGAATCCTAGACAGAAAAACGAACGTCCCAGACCACCGGTAGCAGACATATGGATGATAATAGGGGGCAGTATTTCAACGGGATCGTCTAAAAAGGCCAGAAAGACCTATTTACGGACGGTACAAAGTGTCTAGTCGACGGGCTCTTCACTAGAAAGAATACGACGGAACGGCTCCCGTATTGAGTTTTCTGAAGAAGAGGCCCGACGCCTTCACCACCCCCATGACGACGCACTTGTGGTTAGTATACAGGTAGGAGACTTCAACATCCACCGAGTCTTAGTGGACAACGGGAGCTCGGCGGATATCCTTTACTACCCCGCGTTCCAGCAGATGGGGATTGCTAAAGAGCGCCTGATTCTGACATGCACGCCCCTCATTGGCTTTGGTGGAACTTGGGTCTTTCCTTTAGGATCCGTCACGTTGGCGGTGACAGTAGGAGACTACCCGTAGCAAATAGTCAAGGATGTTTCCTTTCTCGTGGTCAATTGCTCCTTGGCGTATAACGCCATACTCGGACGACCCACTCTCAATGCATGGAGGGCCGTCACTTCTACTTACCATCTTATGATCAAGTTTCCCACCGAATATGGAGTTGGAGAACTGC
Source organism: Castanea mollissima (assembly GCA_014183005.1). NCBI lineage: Eukaryota > Viridiplantae > Streptophyta > Magnoliopsida > Fagales > Fagaceae > Castanea > Castanea mollissima. Next base: position 49,916,912 of record JACAVU010000005.1, on the reverse strand, counting down.
GCGGAAATCAGGTGGCTGCGCGGGAATGTTATGTTGCCAAGATGTTTCCTTTCTCGTATTCGATTGCTCCTTGGCGTATAACGCCATACTCAGACGACCCACTCTCAATGCATGGAGGGCCGTCACTTCTACTTACCATCTTATGATCAAGTTTCCCACCGAATATGGAGTTGGAGAACTGCGCGGAAATCAGGTGGCTACGCGGGAATGTTATGTTGCCATGATGGAGATGGATGACCATGTACAGTCAATGAACGTCGAAGGACAGAGAGCAGTAGCAGAACCCGTGGAGAAATTGGAAGAGGTACAACTGGACGATTCGAAGCCCGACCGGATCACCAGGATAGGGACCTCGGTCGACCAAACGGTTCGACATGCGCTCCTACTGTTCCTCAAAGAGAACCAAGACGTGTTTGCATGGAGCCATGACGACCTGCCGGGAATAGATCCAGCAGTCATAGTTCATAAATTGAACGTGTCACCTTCCTTCCCTCCAGTTCCACAAAAGAAGTGCGTGTTTGCCCCTCAACGGGATCGAGCCGCTAGAGGTGTACTACCCAGACTGGCTGGCAAATGTGGTGATGGTAAAAAAGTCAAATGGGAAGTGGAGAATGTGCGTTGACTTCACGGATCTGAATAAAGCGTGCCCTAAAGACAGTTACCCGCTCCCACGCATTGACGCCTTAGTGGACTCCACCGCAAGACATGAGTTGTTGAGCTTCATGGACGCCTTCTCAGGCTATAATCATATTAAGTTGGAGAAAATAGATCAAGAGAAAATATCATTTGTGACAAGCCAAGGGATTTTTTGCTACAAGGTGATGCTATTCGGGCTAAAAAATGCAGAAGCCACATACCAGCGATTAATGAACAAAATGTTCGCGCACTAAATTGGCCGGAACGTCCAGGTCTACGTAGATGATATGTTGGTGAAAAGTGCGAAGGTGTCGGATCATCTGAGGGACTCCAGGAGACTTTCAACACTCTTCGAACGTATAAAATGAAGTTGAATCCAGGCAAATGCACATTCGGAGTAACCGCTGGAAAATTCCTAGGATTCATGGTGTCCCAGCGGAGCATTGAGGTCAACCTCGAGAAAGTGAAAGCCATTATGGAGCTATCTCCTCCGAGGACGGTGAAGGAAGTGCAAAGCTTGACAGGGAAGATAGCAGCCCTAAACAGGTTCGTATCAAGAGCAATGGACAAGTGTCTACCTTTCTTCAGAACACTAAGAAGATCTTTCGAGTGGACGAACGAATGCCAAAGGGCATTTGAGGAGTTAAAAGCATATCTCTCTGCCCCGCCATTACTTAGTCCGTCCACGCCGGGGGAGGAATTGTTCCTGTACCTTACCGTCTCATCAGCAGCGGTAAATGTAGCTCTCATCAGAGAGGAAGGGAAGATACAAAAGCCCGTGTACTTTGTTAGCCGGGCGCTAAGAGGCGCAGATAAGAGATACCCCCGGATGGAGAAACTCGCCTTCGCTCTTGTAACTGCAGCTCGAAAACTGAAGCCCTATTTTCAAGCACATACCATAATAGTCCTGACGGATCAGCCCCTGCGGAGGGCAATGAACAATCCTGAAACTGCCGGACAGATGGCTTTATGGGCCATCGAGCTGAGTGAGTACGATATCCAATACCAGCCACGAACAGCTGTGAAAGGACAAATATTGGCAGACTTCATCGCGGAATTCAATACACCTGAGGAGCAGGGGGCAGAAGAGATGCCCACATGGAGAATTCACATAGACGGATCCTCCAATAAGATTGAATGTATGATCCCTCTGGAGTTGCCCACTACAAATAACGAAGCGGAGTATGAGGCCCTGGTGGCAGGATTGGAGCTTGCAATAGCGGCTGGGGCCAGGAAGGCAGTGGTCTACTCCGATTCCCAAATCATAGCTAGCCAAGTTAATGGGAACTATGATTGTAGGAGTGAACGAATGAGAAGGTACCTCGGAGAAGTGAAGGGTCGAACGAGTGACCTCTAATTCACGATAGCTCAGATCCCAAGAGAAGAGAATCAAGAGGCGGATCGACTCGCAAAGGCTGCTTCGGCAGAACCTATGATTGTCCCAGAGCAGGTATTGTCCTTCGTCCAACATTCATCGCTGCTAGATAACGTTCGAGTGCAATAATTAAGTACTAAAGACGATTGGACGGTTCCTATTGTGGCGTACCTCAAGGACGGCAAGCTGCCAGACAGGAAGAAAGACGCAAGGAAATTGAAGGTTAGGGCTGCCCGATTCATACTGATTAAAGACGTCCTCTACAAAAGAGGATTCTCCCGACCATATCTGAGATGCCTTGGCCATGACGAAGCAGACTACGTGATGAGGGAATTTCATGAAGGAATTTGTGGAAACTACTCCGGATCAAGGTCTCTGGTGCACAAGCTACTCCGAGCAGAGTACTACTGCTGACAATGCAGAAGGATGCCCATATGTACGTTAGAGCCTGCGATAAGTGTCAACGGTTTGGCAATCTTATTAGACAGCCAATGGAGGAACGCACACCCATGACGGCCCCATAGCCGTTCGCACAATGGGGGTTAGACATCATGGGTCCATTTCCAATAGCGGCAAGACAACTGAAGTTCTTAGTGGTTGGTATCGACTACTTCACCAAGTAGGTGGAAGCAGAAGCTCTTGCTACTATCACGGAGAAAAACATTCGCAACTTTGTATAGAGAAGTATTATTTGCCGATATGGGATCCCGAGAGTGCTCGTTTCAGACAATGGGAAGCAATTCGACAACGATGCATTCTGAGACTTTTGTTCTCAGCTAGGAATCAAGAATCACTACTCGTCGCCCGCTCACCCACAGGCCAACGGACAAGTTGAAGTCACGAATCGGTCCTTGTTAAAGATTATCAAGACCCGGCTCGAGGGGGCAAAGGGCATATGGCCAGACGAACTACCAAGTGTACTATGGGCGTAAAGAACAACGGTAAGAACGCCAACAGGAGAGACCCCGTTTCAATTGGCGTTTGGTGCTGAGGCCCTCATACCTGCAGAAGTGAGATTGACGAGCTACCGCGTGGAAAGCTATGACGAGAGCAAGAATATTGAAGCACTATGTCTAGAGCTTGACCTTGTAGATGAAATCAGGGCAGCAGCAGCCCAGAGACTGGCGCGATACCAAGACATGATGGCAAAACACTACAACTCCAAGGTTCGGCACCGAGACTTCAAGGTTGGAGATCTAGTCTTACGAAAAGTGCTTGGTGCTACGAAGGATGCATCCCTAGGAAAGCTGGGTCCCAACTGGGAAGGCCCATACATAATCATCTCATGGCATAGGAAAGGAACGTACTACTTGGAGACATTAGACGGAAGGAAGTTGGGCCATCCCTGGAACGCGGAGCACCTGAAGAAGTACTACCAGTAGTGCAGCAGTCATAAGACGATACCTACTGCCTTATGTTTAGTTTAATTTTAGACAATCATAGCTTTTACTTTTTAGAACTCAAGTTTTCTTTTCCATTGACAATTTGGTTTACTGAACTTATGAGAGGAATTTTTATTTAGAAAATATGAAATGCATGCTGTTGGAAATTCTACAAGTCCACAAAGTGGACGGATCATCCAAAGGATGAAAAAACCTACGAGTCCACAAAGTGGACGGATCATCCAAAGGATGAAAAAACCTACGAGTCCACAAAGTGGACGGATCATCCAAAGGATGAAAACCTACGAGTCCACAAAGTGGACGGATCATCCAAAGGATGAAAACCTACAAGTCCACAAAGTGGACGGATCATCCAAAGGATGAAAACCTACAAGTCCACAAAGTGGACGGATCATCCAAAGGATGAAAAAACCTATGAGTCCATAAAGTGGACGGATCATCCAAAGGATGAAAAACCTACCATCCAAAGGATGAAAAACCTACAAGTCCACAAAGTGGACGGATCATCCAAAGGATGAAAACTTACGAGTCCACAAAGTGGACGAATCATCCAAAGGATGAAAAACCTACCATCCAAAGGATGAAAAACCTATAAGTCCACAAAGTGGACGGATCATCCAAAGGATGAAAAAACCTACCATCCAAAGGATGAAAAACCTACAAGTCCACAAAGTGGACGGATCATCCAAAGGATGAAAACCTACGAGTCCACAAAGTGGACGGACCATCCCAAAGGATGAAATTCTACGAGTCCATAAAGTGGACGGACCATCCCAAAGGATGAAATTTCGGAATCCACAGAGCACACGGACCCTTTTGCCCATACAGTGGACGGGTCATACAGAAGGACAAAACCTTCTGTCCATACAGTGGACGGATCCACTGAAGAGCTAAATAAATAAGCAAAATAAAAAGCAAAATTCAATCAAAGTGAATGGATAGTCCAAGACATACTGAAGATATCATGCAAAGCATAAAACGACGGGTCAAAATATGAACGGATTACCCAAGAAGTATCAATAATACAATGCAATTCACTAACAAAAAGTCCAAAAGAGTTGAACAAAATACAGAAAGTGAAATTGTTCCCTATCGCTACAAATTACATTAGTCTTTAATTGTGATGGGTTCCTCAGGGCCTTCAGGCAACGGCTGGAAAGAATCAATGACGGTCGTTTCTTCTGTAGCTTTAGCGACCCCGTCATCACCTGGAACCTCGCCAAAGAGTTCCTCCGTCCCTTTAGAGTCGACGGGGTGAGCAGGGGTTCGGGCCTCAGCATCTATGGTTATGTGAGATAAGTCCAAGTCAGGGAATGATGCTTTCACCTGACGGATGCAGTCATCGAACCCGTAGCTAAAGGAGGAACCAAGCTCCGTCAGAAGTGCGTCGGAATCTCGGTACTCTCTGACGGCATCAATCTTCGCTTGAAGAATATTGTCGTCATGGGCTTTCACTGTCTTCCTGAGCAGCTCCACCTCCTTCTCTAAGTTCTCGCGAGCCTGCTCGGAGAGCACCAGCTTCTTCTCATGACGGACCTTCCATAGCTTCAGCTCGTCTAGTTCTTTCGCCGTCGCCTTTGCCTTAGCACGTACTCGTTCAAGGGCTCTTTCTTGGGCCAGGCAATGGTCTGACAAGCCCTTGGCCATTAACACACCCTGCAACGGTTCGGATAGAAATAAATTCAGGACGGAAAAGAACGAAACGAACTTAAAATGACGGAATGGGCCTATGACGGAAGCTAACCTGGGCTAAGCTGTACAGACATGTCTCCCCCATGGTCTCGGTGGCATGGTTCCCCAGGTCTTCATAGTCTTCATCGGTTATGATGGAACCAATACGACGAAGAGCGTATTGGGGGTCTTCACGAAGCAGGACGGGGGGCTTCTCCTTCACGGGGTCTGGGTTGGTCATCAAACCCTTACCCTTGCCAATTCCAAGCTTGGGAGCTGGTTTTGGCATGCCGGACCCTTGACCGGCGGGTGGACTCGTCACAAGTTTCTGCTTCTTGGAGTGACGGTCCCACCTTTCAGAAGATGGCCTTTTAGGAGCCGTCTATGACGGATCCACCTTTGAAGCATCGCCCCCTTGCTTCTTTTTTGCTGCTTGCTGTTTGATGATAGCCCGTCTCCTGGCGTCATCCATTTCTACAAAAGAAGACGGTCAACAAAGGAATAACAAAAGCTAGGTTATCGATGGAAGGATTCCAAAACTTACATTTACGTACACCTGCGTCGTATCGTCGGGCGACGGGTGTAGGTTCAGGACCGTCACAATACCAATGTAACGTATCCAATATGACGAGCTTCGACCAGGTCCGTTTAGACAACTTTGTCTTTTGGAAAATTTTCTCCAGAAAATCGAACTGGTCGGTTGAAATAGGTGGACGGTCCCTCGCTAAAAAAAAAAAAAAAAAGGTTAAAAGATAATCCATGAAAATGAATTACGGTTAATGAGTAGACGGACTCATACCAGACGGGGGCATTATACCCCACGTTTTATCAACCGGCATGTAGTCGTCGTCACCTGGACGACACATCCAGTTATCTCCTCGAAGGAAGAAGTAACGACCCGTCCAGTTACGGTTGGAGTCTGGGGTCTCGGATACTAGCCTAAGTACCGGACTCCTCGGCACAAAGCTGTACATCCCCCTTGACTTTGTGATTTCGGACGGACGGTAACTATGAAAAAATTCTTCCACTGTTAACCGTCTAGCTCCGTCAGACATAACACCGTACAATACCTCGACGCTCAGGAAAACCCTCCATGCGTTCGAAGATATCTGGGTGACGGCCAGACCCAGGTATTGGAGGAGACGACGGTGCAATGCACTTAGAGGAAATCAGAGACCCGCTTTTAGCATTTGCTTGTAGACACCGACATCTTCAAGACCGTAGTAATAGCATTTTTCTGATTTGTATGGCAGATGGATGGATATGGTGTCAGGTATTTGGTATTTTTGCCTCAGCGTGTTGAAGTGCGCTGGCTTGATGGTTGACACGAAGTCATTCACCGTCCACAAAGGGAGCAGGACGAACTCCCTAAAGCCGTCAGGACCTATGACGGATTGGACCGGTGGGTCGACACCATCCAGGTTGTCGGTCGAGTCATACTTAGACCCGTCCCCATCCTGCCCTTCATCTTCCTCATGGGAAGGAGAGCTGGTTGATGGTTCCCTCTCCCCGCTGGAGGTGTCTTGGTCTGCTTGACCTGACGGGAAAACCTCTTCGTAACCCGTTCCCTCGCGGGCATAAGACTGACTACTTGACGCCTCACTAGACATCTGACACCTACATATGACGGGTAAAGAAAACCTAAGGCTCTAGATTTGTGCTGACGACGGGACCAACAAGAAAAATAAATAACAAAACATTGGATAAGAATAACTTACTAGTAAATGGCGAGAAAAATACGACGGAGAAGTTATCGGTACGTTGTTTCCCGGTTACCCAAAGGAGACGGTTGCTCTCTGAACAAGGTCGACGGTAGCGCTCTGAATAGCAGAAAAATTTCTAAAAAGTGTAAAAGTGAATACTGAGGGTGATATATATAGAGGTAATAGCGCGGTAAACGAAGTGACGCATCGATTCCAGCAAACAACCATTGAAATCTCCCCACATGTCCTTGAGCATTTATGACAGCATCCAGCCTGTCCGTCAGAAACTCTAACCGTCATTCCATGAAACCGTTTCGTAGCGATGACGGTATCACGGAATGAGGGGGCAACTGATAAGGGTAAAACCAACATGACGGAATGGCTGGTATGATTACAATAAGGTGACGGGTAATATGACTTAAAGAGGACGGATGGGTGGTAGACGGACGGGAAGAATTCATGCGTCGCTCTCCAGGCTACCTCAAACCACGCTATGTGATTAGGGCTGATGTGGCCCTAAGTGTGATTCACGCAAACATAAATACGAAGAATTCTTGCACTACACGTTAGCCTTAATCAAAGGAATTTCATAAGGAAAGAAATTCTTGAAGGTATGAGAATGGAAAGAGTTTTAATCATAAAAGGAAAGAGCTTGATAATCAAGGGATGGAAGTCGACTCTACACCCCTATAAATACATTCAAAACCCCCATGACTAAAGGTACGCACATTAGACTCAACTCTAGCACTTTAGGGTTGAAAAGAAATTCTAACTTGACCTTTGGAGGGTTTTTGGCCGGCACTACACCAGTGCTCTCTTCTAGGTCTCTTTGTTTTCTTTTTGCAGGATTGATTCGAGTTGGAGAGTGCTTGCAACTTATTGGTGATATTTTCGATATCATCATGCTCAGTGCTCTGTTCTAGTTTTGCTTTACTTGATGATTCTGTTGCTCTGGTTTTCTTAGGTTAGGTTGTAATCGCGTATATTGGGTTTTGATTTTTGATTATTTTTTTAGAATACGTAGGTTTGCTACCATGTTGGGTTTGCTTTACCTTGTATTTTTTTCTTTAGATTGGGTTTGTAATCTATCGTTTAGGGTTGATGTTGGGCTTTTTTTTTTTTCTCTAGTGGGCTTGCTTTTGTTACAATTTTTTTTTTTTTTCAGATTTTCGTTCAAAATTTTTGTTGGGCTTTTTTTTTTTTTTTTTTTTTTTTTTTTTTTTTTTTTTTTTTTTGCGCTCAAAAGTAGAAAAATAATTTTTTTAAAATTTTTTTATTTGAGGGTGTTCCTCAGTTTGGTTGAGAGTGTTCTTAATTTTTTTTAAGGGTGAACAAATAATTTTTTCAATTATATATATATATAAATTTTCAGGTCAGGGTGTTCCTGGGAACACCTTGGCCTGAACGTGGCGCCGCCATTGACAAATTTGTCAGCAAAAAAAGAAAAAAAGAAAAAAAAATCTATGACTCAGACTAACCTTGAATTAGTAAACTTCCCTTAATAGATAACATAAGACTTACAAAATAAGTTTTACAAAATAAGTTAATATAAAAACTGTACGAGAGGAGAAATTAAATCTATGTAAGTAAATCCTCAATTAAATAAGTTTATTGAAGTCAATTTAGCAGTCTGATAATGTTAAAAAGTTATGTTTTCCCTTTTAGTTGGAACTTACGTAAGTTATCTAGTTATAGGAATAACCTCAGAGATTGAAGTTATATATATACCACCTTATCTTAAAGCAGCGGACATTTAAATTTTCTCACAGTGATAGAAAAACTCACATTGATTACTGCCAAAAAAAGAGTAAAGTAATTCAAAATCTCTGAGGTTAACAGTAATGTGTTAGTTTATACACATAACATGATCAAGGACTATAATACCTAATATCACAACTGATAAAAATAAATACAAACTAATAAGATTAAGAATTTCATGTTTCTACAGATATTTAAAGAATCACATATCCTAGACACAAACAACATTCAAATTGCAAACCCAACATATATGGTGTTGAACATATTCACATTTTCTTCATCTGAAAAAGCTCCTCAATATAAAAAGTATTGGTCATTTCCAGCACCCAAGGATCCACTGTACAGGAAGAGTCAAGTATGGCTCTACTTTTTTCCTCCTCCCCCCCCCCCCCCCCCCACCCTCCAAAAAAAAAAACACAAAGAAGTATGGCTCTACTCGGGAATTACTGATCAACGTCGACCCCTAGCTCTGAAGTTCAGCACTATATTCCTTCTTGAATTTGCAACAAAAAGTTTGAATGAGAGAGACAGGCACACACACAAATAGATAGAGATATGTGTATGTGTCACTTTACTTATATAATTAGAGCCAGGAGCCAGGATCGTAGAATTTTTTGTGGCAAATTAAATGCCCTTGATGCACTAGTTGAATTCCCAACTAAATCAATAAGCAATTCATCAAGCTTGGGAATCTCAATGATAAATAATATTTACCACTGACTTGCTGCTATATACTGTAGGCACTTCCATTTCAGCTTTTCCACTTTCTGCATTTGAAAATTCTAGCTATTAAGAATAAACCCCAAAGACAACCAATGAAATTGGAAATTAAGTTCTCAATATCAGATTTTGGTTCCAACTTCCAAGTTTGTGTCTAAATCAAATAAATTGACATTTAAAGTAGTAAATACCAGTAGTTTATAACAATATCACAAACAAACTAATTTCATTAAATGACTTGAATACGAAGAAAATGTACAGTATGATTTCTTTTACCTCTACAACTCTTTTAACTTTGATAGGAGCTCTTCAGGGAATGTGTACCAAAGAGGGAGCCCGATGGCTGCAAGTTTTTTGAGTCTCATGCTGGTTATGAGTTATAAAGGAATAATATTCATTAATCATCCAACCTGTCAATCCAAATGAAACTAGACCAGCACTCAAGCAGTCAAGCGTTGCTGATAAAAAAGAGTACCAACCTTCACACGGGCTAAAAAAGCAAATGTTCACCGAGACAATTATCACGGAGAAAACAATGGTGCTGGATAATCTGAATTCAGAAAAAAATATGATTACATACACATCAAAGACTAGTCACTCTCAACACATGAGCAAATACTGCAACATTTGACAATACACAGCTTTATTTCTCTAAAACAAACATGCATATTCAACTTTTTCTTAGAAATTGTACATTCAAATCTAACATAATTCCTTTTTGCTAGAGAAAAAAGAACCTATTTTTAAATGAAGGCCATGCCTCATCTATGCCTTTTCCAGTCTTAAGTTTGTTATGCATTGCGTGCAAATTATATTCAAGAACATGAGAATATGCATTAATATATTAAAGTGTTGTGCACTCAGCATTTTTGAAATTTTATGACAAATTTTGCACATAAAAATAACATGGACGGAATCATAAAATTATAATGCAGAAAACAATAGAATTTAACCAACTTAATCAAAACACAGAAACCACAATAAATTTTTTTTAATCTGCTATCTCCAAACTTATTTTTCAACTTTGAATTTATGCAGCATGAACTAGAACAAGGGCCATGGATATGACACAGCTGACATGCACTAACATGGGCAGATCAAGGGAAAATAAGACAATAACATTAATCTGTTTCTGTTTGTGTGTTCTAACACTTGTAAGTAATAACATTAACGAGTACCTATGTGTATGTTTCTGGCCAATTAAGCACAATTTAGTCCATTACATTATTAAAATAGTGGCTGTCAAACGCATAATCAGGGATGACTCACAATGCGAAAATTTAATGACAAATTCCAACAGCAAATCAAATTATACCTTTCTTAGATGTCAAGATATGCATTGCTTGCACATTGCGTAACTTTTTAAAGCAATTACCTCACTGCACTATCAGCTGCCCTGGCCCTGTCCTGGATGCAGGAAAAGCAATTTCAGGAACTAAGAAAACACATACTCCCTTCATGCCATGGCAAGGGTCAACATTCCCTGTTTTTACCTAATATATCTGTACCTTGTCAAAGTCGAGGAATATTTATTTTCACGTTACAGATAACAACCCTTTATTTTTATCACATCAGTTACAAGAGATATATTGAATTTTATGCTCATTTAAATGTTGAAGTAGGGTGAAGATTGGACTTTACTTATGAAAGATAATTGTAATAACACCAGATGCATTTTTTTTTTTTTGTAAGTTGTATAGAACAAGCTCAAAACTTTGACTACAAAGAAAAAAAAAAAACCATCTAAGGAGAAATATTATTTTTTAAACAAAAGAATAATTCGGATATAAGGTTTACCTGATTCTGCAAGAGGTTAAGGACAGCGGAACATGCAAAATCATTAAGAAGCTCTGTATCAGACTGAACAATGCTTGCATAGATACATCATGGGTCGCAATACATGGTGAAAATCCCATCAGTGAACATTCTAGGAATGATTGTGCAGATTCAAGGCACAAATCAAACTTGAAAGTGAAACCACAGTTCTTGCATCTTGAATCTTCCAACTAGAAACTAGTGCCTAAATTCTGCAGCTGTACCACTGTGCCCTAGTAATTATGATTAAGAATTTTTGACATTTAATCAAACGTGTATTGTGAATGGCATAAATTTTTTTAAAAGGACATTTAACTGAAAAAACGTAGTCCAATAATATGGAATTGCTTGAATTGATCAAGTAAATGAATGAGTATTTTGAACTGAGAGGGAATATTTACATGCAAAATAAACATTATATATACATGAGATTTCTTTTTGCTAAGTATTTACTTGATATTGTCTTTTTGCTAAGTATGTACTTGATATTTAAACTTAATCATTGGTTACAACAGGTACAAAATTAACAAAAGGGGAAAGGAAAAATATATGCAACAAGAAACCTTTTTTTTTATTGGCAAGTACGAACCTATTGAGTCTTGAAACCACCCTCAATTCCATTATTATTGGAGGAGATAGTGCCAACTGAGCTATAGCTCATTGGTCATAAGTGACCTCTTCTCCACAGTTTTTTTATTTATAAGAAAGTTCCATGCATATTGTGTGTACAGGATATACAAGCATAACTATTTGCTCATGAGCAATGTTTACTTTTCTCTCCAAGGCATTCCAATAATCTAAATTTGGATCACCGTTTAGATATCCTGCTAAATTATCACTTGTTGCAAAAGTTTAAACTCAGAATTTTAATAATATTTCAACAATTAGTGTAATTAATTGGAGATAGAAACTTAGGATAACCTGTATCATTCCATTTTTATTGGAGGAGGAAGAACCAATTGAGCTATAGCTCATTGAGCGTTGCAGTTGGGAGGGTTGGACGAGAGCTCCGTTTCCAGAGTCGGAATAGGATTTGAAGCCATCCGAAGTGGGACAGGTAGTGTTTTTGGGGACGTCTGGCATAGGTTGGTCGATGGTTTCTTCTTCGCATTGATGTCTGGAACCTCCTCCACTGTTGGAAGCCCTTTGACGGATGCACTCTACATGGACCCCCCACCTTCTTGGATGGTTTTAACCCAATCCTCCATCACAACCCAATTATTCCCAAACCAATACTTCATTTCAAATGTTACCCTAACGTAATTTAGTTCAGATGGTTTTGACCTTTTGAATTGTTTCTGCAATCTATTATCAGAAAAAGAAGATATCCACAGATTGTCGGATAATTCATATAGATGAATTGAAGCAAGCTCCTCTTTTTTACGACCATAGATGGAAAGGTCAACGTAACAGTAGGACTTCCGTGGATATTTTACCGGTCCAAAAGCAATACATATATAAAAAAAATATTTGGAAATTTGCGACCAAGCCAAAATGATATGACATTTCCATCACTCTCATGGTTTAAGTTTAACAACTTTGGAATCTCAGTTCTTGGTAGTCTAATTCCAAAATAATCATTTTTAGATCTAGATGTTTGTGGATCCATAATCTGCATTCAATTAGCAAATTGAATTAGGTAAGTAACAAAAATTGTTTCTTTATAAATTAATAAAAAAAAGAGAGAGAAACCTGATTCAATAATCTGCTTAATGATTGTGCATTCAACGAATAACAATTTCTTACATCCGCATATCGTATAGATTGGGGAAGCATTGGAATTTCCCAAAGCTGCTTGCAATGTCGTATATTAAGGAATGCTAATTCAGCAAATCTGCTTAGGCTTTCAGGGATGCTAACAATATTAGTTTCAAAGAGATTTAGAGAATACAATACGGGGAAGTTCTTGGGTTTCGTCAATAAATTTAATTCAATTATATTTTTAAAGCCCCTGAAACTCACGGACTTCAACCTAAAAAATCCACATTTGGGAAACTTCTCAAGCCTTAAGCAGCCTGAAAGAATATACCGGTGAAGAGATTTCAACCTGAGGTAGCTTGGAAGAATTTGAAGTTTTTCACAACCTTCGAGATGCCATATCTGAAGCTTATCAAGAAATCCAACTGACTCATGAACCTTAACTAAATTTTTACAATAGGAAAGACAAATTTTTTAGGCTTGGGGTACAGAACTCGGGTAATTCTGTAATGGACTCACAGTTGTTGAAATTGATATATTTTAAAGATATCAGCCTGAGGTAGTTTGGAAGAATTTGAAGTTTTCCACAACCTTTGAGATCCCATCTCCGAAGCTTATCAAGAAATCCAATTGACTCATGGACCTTAACTAAATTTTTACAATGGGAAAGATACAATTGTTCTAGTCTTGGGGTATAGAACTCAGGTAATTCTGTAATGGATTCACAGTTGTTGAGATTGATATATTTTAAAGATATCAACCTGAGGTAGTTTGGAAGAATTTGAAGTTTTCCACAACCTTTGAGATCCCAAATCTGAAGCTTATCAAGAAATCTAACTGACTCATGAACCTTAACTAAATTTTTACAATGGGAAAGATACAATTTTTTTAGGCTTGGGGTACAGAACTCAGGTAATTCTGTAATGGACTCACAGTTGTTGAGATTGATATATTTTAAAGATATCAACCTAAGGTAGTTTGGAAGAATTTGAAGTTTTCCACAACCTTTGAGATCCCATCTCTGAAGCTTATCAAGAAATCCAACCGACTCATGAACCTTAACTAAATTTTTACAATGGGATAGATACAATTCTTCTAGGCTTGGGGTACAGAACTTAGGTAATTCTGTAATGGACTCACATTTGTTGAGATAGATATATTTTAAAGATATCAACTTGAGGTAGTTTGGAAGAATTTGAAGTTTTCCACAACCTTTGAGATCCCATCTCTGAAGCTTTTCAAGAAATCCAACTGACTCATGAACCTTAACTAAATTTTTACAACGGGAAAGATACAATTCTTCTAGGCTTGGGGTACATAACTCAGGTAATTCTGTAATGGACTCACAGTTGTTGAGATTGATATATTTTAAATATTTTAGCTGGATTCCCTGTAGGAGAAAAACAAAAACAAAAAGAAATTTATTTTCATCCAACATTCAAATAAAATTTAAATAAATTATAATTTATAAATACTAATATTTATACCAATTTGAATGTTGTCTCCAATCTAATAAGACTACGTGGCATCTCAAGTCCAACAATTTGTAGAGGATAATAGTTAGATGGCAAGGAAAATGGAAATTCAGGCCATTGAAACAACATTAATTTGTTGGGGAGATAATCGAGTTCTTCACAAATGTGTACATTACAAATTATAAGAAATTTGAGATTTTTCATCTTTTCAAAAGCTTTAGCTTCTATTGGCATCGTTATCTGTTGAGGTGAGCAGCACATAATGCCTCGAATTTTATTTGATCCCTAGTTGGACAAAGCATTAGTTACACTAAATAATAGAACAATAAAAAATTTTAAAAATTAAAAAAACATATCCAAATAAAATCAAAATATCTTCAACGTTAAAAAGAAAAAGAAAATAAATGGAAAAAACTCATTTGGAAAAAAGAGATGCAAAAGAGCGTATACCATATTTGTAGTTAGTATTTCTTCAGCATCCTTAAAACACCATATCCTGCTACGTTCTCCGAACTCTTTCCATTCTTGTTGAACAATTTCTCTTCCCATTTGTTGAAGCAAGTCATGCATCCACAACTTGCCAGATTGACTAATAGTTATGAGACACTTATCAATAAATTTTCCAATTCCATAACCTGGATATAATTTGCAAGCATTTAATATATGCTCTACATAATGCCTATAGAATCCCTTAAAGAAACATGCAATATCCAAAAAAATATCCTTTTCGGTCTTTCCAAGTCTGTCATAACTTATTTTGAGCTTTTCCACAATTTTTTTGTGAGGAATGTTTTTATACTTTTCTAACGCACTTGTCCAATAACATATACTTTTTCCACACAAATCATAACCTATTATTTTAAGAGCTAATGGAAGGCCATTGGCATAATGTATGATTTTCTCTGCAACTTCTGAATAATCTTTCTTAGGTTCAATTTTTGGGAAGGCATGCAGGTTGAAGAGTTCACGAGATTCAGATTGATTTAAACCCTTAAGCTCATAAATTAGATGATCTTTTCCAAGAGTATTTAGCACTTGTTTGTCTCTTGTTGTTATAATGACTCTACTTCCTAAAGCAAGCCAATCACATTCTCCAAGCAAAATTTCCATCACATTTGACTCATCCACATTGCCAAGAATTAAAAGAAGTCTTGTACGAGAAATCCTTTCCTTTATCATAATAATTCCTTTGGGTACGTTGTCTACCTTTACGTATGTGCCCCGTGAGATCTTAGAAAGAAGCATCTCTTGTAGATTGATTATGTCATCATGTGTTCTTGAATTTTCTTTGACATCCTCTAGAAAGCAACTCGATTCAAAACAATTAGCGATTTTGTTATAAATAGCCTTTGCAATTGTAGTCTTACCTACTCCTCCAAGACCATAAATCCCTACCATTCGAACATCATTTGAGTTCATATCTAAAAGCAATTCTATAGCATTCACTCGAGAATCTATTCCAACTGGGTGTTAAGTAACAAATAACTGGGCGTCATTCAATTTAGTAACTGATATATCTCTAATAATTCTCTGATAAATTGAGTTTCAGATTCAAAACAATTGTCACACACAAAGAATAAGAAACATATAATAAGTTAGACAAATTGAAAATATACATAGATGGGTCGTTCATGTATGAAGAGTTCCAAAGTTCAAAAGTTATTGTGTGTTTGAGTAGTAAGTCCATCTAATTTGTAGTGCCTAGGGGCAAGGATCTTGTACAGGATTTGTAACTTCTCTTCATATAGTAAATTTCCCTATTTGGGTTAGGTTGCCCTTGTAATCTTTTTTAATTTTTTTTTTCCATTGGAGATGTTCTCTATCAAAGTTGTTCTTTTTTTTTTTTTTTTTTTTTTTCCCACTTCCTCATCATATCACTGTGTTATTTGTTTATTACTTTTATTGCTTGCTTTATTGATTTTTGACTTGATGGTTTCATTGATTAAATCATTAAAATTGGGTTGGTGAATTAATTCACAAATGTGTTGCATTTAACCTTGGGAATCAATTCATCTCCAAGACTATTTTACAATTGAATTTCATGAGTGAGTAGATAAAATTTTTTTTTTGGTCATCTACAATAGATTCTCAATAAAAAGGGTTAAATAATCATTTTAGTGAGCATGCAATGAAGTTTCTTTGAATGTCATTATTGAATAGATTTTTTTTCAGCTACAATAGATTATCAATTAAAAGAATTAATTTATGGTTTTATTAAGCATACAATGAAGTTGATTATTCTTAACTTAGCATTACATCTTCAAGAGATCAATGATTTCTTTTATTTAGAATTGATGATATATATTTATTTGTTGAGAGAACAATTACTTACAAGCTTTTACATATAATTAAAAACTATTATTATAAACAGAAGTTTATCATTATGGGCATAATGTAGTTTAGTACTCAAACTTTAAAAAAATTATGAAAAAAAAATAATTTAGAATTGTACAAATAGGTGGTTGGGAATAGAAGATCAATAACTTATCAACTTGTTTTTAGAGTGGTTTGTTACATACTTACTTATCTAATATTTATTGTAACTACAAAATGAGGACTTTCTGTCATAAATATAATGAAGATTAAGCTGACAACAAAATGAGAAGACAATTATCTCACATTCTTTGATCACGTATATTGAAAGTGAAATTGCTATTAAATTTAGAAAAAAATTAATTATAGATTATTTTATAGAATAAAAGAGAAGCTCAAATGCTATTTTGATAGATCGTATATAAGTGAGTTGAAATATATTAAAAACAGTTTATTTTTTCTATGTTTTTAATACTGAATAAAAACAAGTATATTTTTTACATATTAACGTAGTTTTGAGCTTTAGTATACTTCCTCTACGAATTTTTTATATTCATGATTTGGGCTTGCCAAAGATGAAATCCTAATTCCCTAACCTTTTTCTAATCCATGATAGGGCCTATGAAGATGATTTAGACTTTAAGTACACAAGAATTAATAGTCATAAACTCATAATTGGTAAAATTATATGGCTTTATATATATATATATATATATATAAAATTTCTAACTTGGAATTTTA
Source organism: Castanea mollissima (assembly GCA_014183005.1). Classification (NCBI taxonomy): domain Eukaryota; kingdom Viridiplantae; phylum Streptophyta; class Magnoliopsida; order Fagales; family Fagaceae; genus Castanea; species Castanea mollissima. The sequence goes on along the minus strand of JACAVU010000005.1, from coordinate 49,899,604 downwards.
TAACTTAACCACCTCTTTAGTAGAAGATTCTATGAAAAATAGGATACTTTCATAATCTAGAATTTAGTGAACACATTCGGGAATCCATAACAAAACTATTAAACTATAACTTATAGACGAGTAGTTGATAGTTACATACCCATCCTTGTAATGCAACCCAGACAAATCAGTTGCTTTAGTCAAAGCTGTCCTCCACTTGTGAACCCTCTCCATGTTATCCTTTGAATTTTTTTCATGTCGCTGCTCCAAACTTTCCCTTTTGTTTACGTATTTTTGACGGATCCACTTTATAAAATACAGGTAGAACTAACTGTCTATTATTCCTACATTCAAGAATCTTTACAAGTTCGTCTAAGCACCACCTAGAAGATGTATAATTTTCAGAGAACACAATAATTGAAATCATTGACAATTCAAAAGCTATAAGAAGTTTTGTTGATATTTCTTCTCCTCTCTGAAGGTCATCATCAATAAAAGTGTTAAAACCCTTATCACATAAAGCTTGATATAAATGACCAATAAAATTATAGCGGGTATCTTCACCTCTAAAACTTAAGAAAACATCATAGGTGAATTGGGGAGTGAAGAAGAGGAGGCTCCATAGCTGATCTGGGGAGCCATAGGAATCTAGAGCCAAAAAATTGATAAAATTTGGAGAGAAGAAAGATGTGATGAGATGCGAAATAGAATGACCTTAATGAAAAAATGCAATTTGACTAGAAGAGTGGGTGTAATCCTCCTCACTTCTCTCTGTATAAATCAAATTTGTGATGGTCTCACCCGTTTTCACTTTTCACTCTTCTATTAAAAAGTGAGAATACACAATTTGATCGATTTGCCAATATTTTATACTTTTTTTTTCTTCTTTTTGATGAAGTTTCACATATACTTTTCTCACAACCCATAATTTTGAGTAAAGTTTGTGTTCTAGAAATTTTCTTAGCACAATCCTTCAGACGGTCCCATTATTTTTTCAAAAAAGACCTTTCTTTCAAAGAAATTGTATTAATGTAATCACTCTATGTACAACTCTCTCTTCTTCACTTACCCCCCTTACCCCCCCCCCCCCCCCCCCCCCCTTCTTTCATTTTCCGTCATCTCCCTTACAACCAAATAGGATATTAGTTTCCAAATTCAGTTAATAATAAATAAAAAAATTGTTTTGAGGATATTAATAAAAGAGTGAATCTGATAAGAATGGGGTGTAAAATCCATGTTTTACACCATCCAATAAGAGATTGTCACATCAACTTTTTACAAACTTAGTACATCATACCATAATTAATATCTTAATAAACTCCCAATTTGGTTGAATTTTCAAATGAGTATTAGAATTTTTTTTTGAGACAGAGTTTCAACATATGGTGTCCGCTCCTGATGATAACTCTTTATCATCAGACCAAGATACCAATCAGTTTTTGGTGTAGGCGGGGATTGAACCACAGATCTCTTATTCAACCATTAGAGACTTACTAGTTGGGGTAGCTAGAACCCACAAAACATTAATGAGTATTAGAATTGATTGAGTGTGATTGTGTTTATTCTTTAATATATGATAAGATGATGTGGCACGTTGGGATTAAAGGGTGTAAAACTTGGGTTCTAAACTACATCCTTATAGAATTTTAACTTTAATAAATATATGTAGAAAACGTGTTTAATTACCATTTTAGTCTTTAACGCTTGTACTATGTGTCAAAATGGTTTTTAACAACTTAAATCTAAGCTATCCTTTGGGTTATCATGTGTCCTTATAAATAAATAAAATATTTGAAAATATATTATTTGCAGCTCTCAAAGTAAATGAGATGCCATTTTATTAGTAGAAATAGAAAATTTATTTTATTTTCTATTCCTTTGCTTTCTTGGCAACCAAATGGGATTTAAGTCTTGATTTTTTAGTTGAAGCATTCATAAACAGCATTTTAAAAACATACTATTTACCTAGTTTTAAAATGGAAACTTTTAAAATACAAAAAAACCAAATGTCAATTTATTACATTATCAATTTTTTAAGAAGTCAAAGTTATTGCCAATTATATTTTTAAAAAAACCTTATAAATTGATGTGGTAATGAATATAATTAATGTCATATCAATAAGGTAATAAATAAATTTCTTAATTATTTTTCTATTTTGTGTTTAAAAATTAAAATATATCCATTTAATAAAATTTCTAGTAACCTATTATCACTTTATTTAAAACTACTTGTTGTTCATGAAATCACAGTCCCATGTGGTCCTTTTAGCTCACTAATACAAATATATTCTTACTATTTTTTAGTATTAAAATAAACGCCAAAGTTGTCATGAAGAGGTGAGCCAAAAAAAAAAAAAAAAAACTATGACTAACCTTGATTTTGTAAACCTCCCATAATAGATAACATAAGACATGCATAAGTTTGTTGAAGCCAATTTAGTAGTCTGATATTATTGTTAAAAAGTTGTGTTTTCCCTTATAGTTGGAACTGTGAAACAGTGAAAGAATACATGTTCTTAAACTTTGAAGATGCGAATATTGTGCATGGATGCTTGTCTTTGTCAAAATTTAGCAGATGCACCCCAGAAGATGACAGTTTTACACTCCTTTTGCAACATCGAAAACGTTAAATTTAATATCAATTTTACCTGGGAAAAAAAAAAAAAAAACTTACAAACAGACTTAACTAAAAATATGATTGATGTCAACTAATAAAAAAATTGAAAGTCGCAGAAAGTTGTAAACGAGCCAGGATTAGATTAGGAGCCACTATCTCATAAAAAAGAACAAGACAAAAAAGGTTAGTGTTACTGTAATTCAATTAAGGGTCATCAAATAGCCTATGGCTCACGGTTCGACTCAGAAACTCAGCAGTTCATTGGACTAATGGGCAACCCGGCCCGTTGTTATTGAGGCCCATGGGTAGTCCACTAACCCATTGGGTTAGGTCATGGACTAGTTTTTATGCCCATGGGCACCCAGTGGGCTAGTCCAGTAGCCTAGCCCGTTGACCCAACCCGTTGGCTAATCCAATAACTTAGAATTTATAACAAAAATATATAGGAGATGTATAAACGATTGATTTTGAGATATTGTAGAGGAATTTTTTAAGAGAACTCTCCCAACCACTAAAATACTTAAAGTAATTATGCTAAACTTAGTTTACTAAATATATATTTTTCTAGTAGTCTAGCAAATTTGAATTAACCATTTGATATTTTCTTTTATTAAAGATAAAAGTAAAAAACTATTTGAAGCCTTAATAAAAAAATTAAATAAGTTTCCATCAACAAAAGAAAAAATTAAATAGATTTGACTTTAAAAAAAAATTGTAATTAAGTACTAAATTCTTTGATTCTTTCCTTTAAAAAAATAGATTGATTATTCTATAAAAAATTAATTTTTTCTTTATAAAAATAATAAAATAATATGCTAACACAATCCCATGAGTAGCCCATTAGGCCCAACCTAGTAGCCTAACCCGTTAAAGACAAAATGGGCATTGCCCATGGGCAGAGTCGTGGACTGGGGTTTTCTTTTTCGATCTAGCCCGTTAACTAATTAATAGCTCATTATGCACAACCATTATGCTCTTGGGCCAAGTAAAAATGGGCTGAGCCAACCCGACCCAACCCATTAACGACCCTTAAATTCAATGTATTAAAAAATCGGTTTTCATGAATTTTTTTGGTCATACTAAATTTTGGTTCTATTTTTCCATGAGAGTGACAAATGTCATCTTTTTATTGTTAATGCCCTATGACTAAAAGTATACGTGGATGATTTTATTAATTGCCATGTATTGAGTTGAAAGAATTTTCCTTCAAACTAATGGAGGTAAACTTTTTTAATTATTATTTTGGGTGTTAGATGCCTTTTTATTATTTATATTTTTTGGAGATAATATATGTTTTGGAGACATTATCTATCATCTTGAGGTTATTTGTAGACTACTCATAAACCCATTGCAAACACATGCGATGTGTGAAAATATATTAATATTTTGTAATGCGGTATAATGTGTAATTTGCTTTGTGAAATTTGTTGAAGAATGTTTGCACCCATTTAAAAATGAAACATTTTTTACAAGTATTTTCTATCTCTCTTTTTCTACAAATATAACATTCTATTTTTATATCTAGGTGTGTTTGAAAATTTGATTGATATATATTTTTTGAGGTGATTCATATTCATTTAACTATTACTTATAGTGCATTATGTTTTCGTAATTGTTTTTTTGTAGAACAAAAAATTTTAAGTTTCAAATATATATTCCAAATTTCTTGTTTTCTTAAGGAGATTATCATGATAATCAAAACTCATTACAAAATTATAGTATTATCTTAATAAAAACTAAAATGAAACCAAAGGCATCATAGGTAGACAATATAATAATTTATTACCCAATTTGTAGGCACATTCAAACATATAACCATATAAAGTGGTGTTTTGAATTTTTTGACATAAACTCAAATCTTTACTTTCAAAATAATTAAATATTAATCCATACAAAAATCAACATAAGCTATAAGAGGAAAAGAGAGGAATTGTGATGGAGAATTAAAAAACACTAAAATTTCATAAACATAAGGTGTAAGAAACAATAAAAAATTCAGCTAAAAAAGAAAATAAATTTTTTTGAGAGAAAGAGAAAGAGTATTCACCTTTTTGGAATGCTCTAGGAGGGAACCAAGAACTTAGAGCGATATAGATGTTAGCACATGAACGCACATTATTAAAAAAAAAAAAATGATCTCCACTTTCTCTCTTTATGGAAAATGCAGAACGTGTAGACACCCTCTGGAAAATTGCAATTGCGGAAACTTCGTGGTTGAGTGATCTCTACTTTTGTTGACTATAGAGCTTAACAAAAAGGAATCTATGTGGAACAATGTTAATCTGCTTTCATGTAATTACTACTTTCTATTTCAAATGATTATTGTCGATTGCACATCATTACTCTGACCTCTATTTTATATGTTAGAATATGCTGTAATTGCGGAATTGATCCCTCTATGGTGCTTGTTGATTCTTAATAGCTTGAGGGGTTAGTGATCTGCTGTTTTTGTTGTCAGTAGTTTTTGCTTTGAGTTTGTGTTGATTGCTTTTAGGTTTGCAACTATAAGAAGGAAAGAAACAACTTATGATGGGGAATTAAAAAAAACAACGCTAAAACATATCAACTTGAAGTAGAGTTATGAAAAAATAAATATATAAAAATTCATTAATTTAAAGCAGAGGTATAAGAAAAAAAAATCCACCGAAAGAGAAGAAAAAAGAATCGAAAGAAAGAGAGAAAGCAATGACCTTTTTGGAAAGCTCTAGGTGAGAAGTGAGAGTAATAAACTAAATAAAGATGTTCGTATACATCGGTACATGAATGCGCGTTGTAAAAAAGAGAGAGGAAGAAATTAAGGTGATTCCCACTCTCTCTCTTTATGGAAATGCAAAACCTGTAGGACACCCTGGTTGGAAAATTGCATTGTGGAAACTTCGTGGAGAAAGGATGTCTACTTTTATTCACTATTGTGGTTATTCTTTTGTACCATATAGCATATAATAGGTAAGAAATAAATCAAGTGTCTCTCAAAAAAAAAAAAAAAAGATCAAGTGACACTTTATCGATTGCACCATTTTTTTTTGTCTCTTTCGGATATATTAGATTAGGAGCCACTATCTCATAAAAAAGAAAAAAAGAAAAAGAAAAAAAGGTTAGTATTACAGTAATTCAATGTATTAAAAAATCGGTTTTCATGAAATTTTTTTGGTCATACTTTTGCTTCTGCTCATTCTAAATTTTGGTTCTCTTTTTACATGAGAGTGACGCATGTCATCTTTTTATTGTTAATGTGCATACGTGAATGATTTTATTTAGGCGAAAACCATATTTTCGTCCTTATATTTTCACGCGATTTTCACTTTGGTCCATAACTTTTATTTTCACTGATTTTAGTCCCTATCTTGAAAAATGCGTCTTGTTTTTGTTCCTGCCGTTACATTAGAGGTGGAAAATGCACACGTGGCAAATGGAGTACATTGTTGGCATACTAAAAGCTGACGTGACCATTAAAATAATAATAAAAAATGTTATTTGGCATTAAAAAATGCCACGTTAGCATCTAAATTAAAAAAAATTAATTTATTATTTTAACTAAACAAAAAAAAAATTAAAAATAGAATTAAAAACAAAAAATCACATGAATTGAGATCCAAGTGAGTCTTGAACAAAAATAATAAGAACACAAACCCAAAAATTATAGATAAATCAAAACCAATAAATCAAAACCCAGCCAAATCAACGACAAAACATCTAAATCATCCAACATCAACAACAAAACAACACAACACCAATCAGACCATAGATCATCAACAAACCCTAGAGAAAACCCAATCATCAATCCAAAATCTATAAATTACATCATCAAACCACAAATCCTTAACAAATCCCAAAGAAAACCTGGATCCTCTATGCTTCTCTCTTTCAGATCTGGACCGATAGACCACCTAATCACTACCGATTGGCCATGGGGCTAAAGAGAGAGACAAAGATAATGAGTTAGAGAGAGAACAAACTAGACATCAAGAGATTGAACTAAGAAGGTGAAAGATCTGAGTTTTAATCACAGAGCGAGATCTTGGTGCAAAGCTTTTCAGGACTGAGATTGTAAGAGTGATCCACGTTTTCAAACTCTTTGAGAAGCTTCAGCCCAGCCTCGTCGAGCTTCTTCGCCACTAAAACTGTCGGCTTCACGTCCAAAGAGCCAGAAGCTTTAATGATCACCACCAAGGGCTTCGAGAATCGCCGACTAGGACGGAGAGCTATGGAGAAAGCCGAAATGAGTGTCTGGAAGACAACGACAATGACGGTGTTTTGAGAAATGGAGTTGTTCGGAGAGTTTGCGATGTTGACGTGGCCATTTTCTGGTGGTGGTGGAGTATAAATAAATGTATGAATTTGGTGATTATAGAATTATTATTATATGAAGTGAAGTGGTGGGAGAGATGTACATGGTGTCACTGGGGTTTGGTTGGTAGAGATCGGAATCTCGGGTTTGGTTTAAAAAAAAAAAAAAATTTAATTTATGGGTTTGTGTTCTTAAATCTGGGTTTGTGTTCCTGTTATTCTTGTTCAAGACACATTTAGATCTCAATTCATGTGATTTTTATTTTTTAATTATGTTTTTTATTTAGTTAAAATTAATAAATTAATTTTTTTTAAATTTAGAAGCTAATGTAGCATTTTTTAATGCCAAATAACATATTTTATTATTATTATTTTAATGGCCATGTCAGCTTTTAGTGTGTCAACAGTGCACTCCGTTTGCCACGTGTGCATTTTTCGTCTTTGATGTAATGGCAAGGACAAAAACGAGACGCGTTTTTCAGGATAGAGACTAAAAGTGGTGAAAATAAAAGTTAGGGAACAAAGTGGGAATCGCGTGAAAATATAGGGACAAAAATGTGGTTTTCGCCTTTTATTAATTGCCACATATTGAGTCCAAAGAATATTCCTTCAAACTAATGGAGGTAAACTTTTTTAATTATTATTTTGTGTGTTATATGCCTTTTTGTTATTTATATTTTTTTGGAAATAATACATGTTTTGACATTGTGTATATAGACTTTATCTATCATCTTGGGATTATTTGTAGACTACTCATAGTCGACCCATTGCAGAAATATGTGATACGTGAAAATATATTAATATTTTTTAATGTGGTATAATGTGTAATTTGTTCTTTGAAATTTGTTGAAGAATGTTTGCTCCCTTTAAAAATGAAACATTTTTCACAGGTATTTTCTATCTCTCTTTTTCTACAAATATAACATTCTATTATATATTTGGGTGTGTTTGAAAATTCGATTGATATATATTTTTTTATGTGATCCATATTCATTTAACTATTACTTATAGTGCATTATGTTTTCATAATTGTTTTTTGTAGAACTAAAATTTTTAAGTTTCAAATATATATTTCAAATTTCTCGTTTTTTTTAAGGAGATTATCATAATAATCAAAACTCATCACAAAATTATAATATTATCTTAATAAAAATTAAAATGAAACCAAAGGCATTAAAGATAGACAATATAATAATTTATTACCCAATTTGTAGGCACATTCAAACATATAACCATATAAATTGGTGTTTTTGAATTTTTGATTTAAACTCAATTCTTTACTTTCAAAATAACTAAATATTAATGCATACAAAATCAACATAAGCTATAAGAGGGAAAGAGAGGAATTGTGATGGAGAATTAGAAAACACTAAAATTTCATCAACTTAAGGTGTAAGAAACAATAAAAATTCAGCAAAAAAAAAAAAAAGAAAATAAATTTTTTTTGAGAGAAAGAGAAGGAGCATTCACCTTTTTGGAAAGCTCCAGGAGAGAACCGAAAAGTTAGAGCGATGTAGATGTTAGCACATGAACGCACTTTATTAAAAAAAGAAAGAAAAGATCTCTACTTTCTCTCTTTATGGAAAATGCAGAACGTGTAGACACCATCTGGAAAATTGCAATTGTGGAAACTTCGTGGTCGAGTGATCTCTACTTTTGTTGACTATCGAGGTTAACAGAAAGGAATCTATGTGAAACAATGTTAATCTGCTTTCATGCAATTACTACTTTCTATTTCAAATGATTATTGTCGATTACACATCATTACTCTCTCTATTTTATATGTTAGAATATGCTGTAATTGGGGAATTGATCCCTCTATGGTGCTTTTTGATTCTTATCTAGCTTGAGGGGTTAGTGATCTGCTGTTTTTGTTGTCAGTAGTTTATGCTTTGAGTTTGTGTTGATTGCTTTTAGGTTCGCCTCTGTGATTTGGATGGTGATAATTTGCTTATTTCAGTTGTGAGGTCTGATGGCCTTGACTTTGTAAAGTTTCAAAGAAATGTCTTTTATATATATATATATATATATATATAGGCAATTACAATTTTAAATTAGAGTCCAATTTTGTGACATGTATCCTAAATTTTTTTTATTTTCAGAAAGAGTTTTATTTCCTAATTTAGAATCAAATGTGGGACTACATCATAAATATTTATCCAAGTGAATTATTAAGTGCAAAAATCAAAGAGTCTAAAATAAATGAATCATAAAAAAAAAAAATGTTTCACAATAACAAAAATTAAGAAGTAATAAAAAAAAATATGGACAGTTTACATTTTATATCTAATAATATTTAACAAAATATAAATATGACTATCAATAATATTTAAATTCTATATATAGGAATTATACCATGCATTTTATTGTATATTTTTAAGTGTATCCATGCATTTGTATGAGGTTATAAGCTAGTCTATATACAGTCAAAACTTAGAGAAGATCCAATTGGATATTAATTGGATTATCAATTTTGTGCAACGTATCCCATTTAATTTTTAATTTTGTCTCAAATGAATTATTAAGTGTAAAAATCGAAGAGTTCAAATTCAATTAGATTTTAAATTTGATTTCAATTGGAGTCCAATTTTTCACCACGTATTCATCTAAGTTTTTAGTTTTGTAGTAAGTGAATTATAGGGTGCAAAAATCGACGAGTCTAAAATCAATTAAATTCTAAATCATATATATATGTGTGTGTGTGTGTGTGTGTGTAATGGGAAATCATTACATATTTTAGAAATATATAGTATAAAAAAAATAATAATTTGAATTGTATAATTGTGATTATTTTTAATTGTACTCGTGTATATGCATGAGGCTACACACTTGTCTATATATATAAAACTAAGAGAAAGTTCAATTAGAATTTCAAATAAGAGTTTAATTTTGCGCCATGTATCTAAATTTATGTGGGAACCACATTATAATTATCATTTCTTAATTTTTGTGCCAAATAAGTTGTGTGTGTGTATATATATATATATATATATATATATATAGAGAGAGAGAGAGAGAGAGAGGAGAGAGAGAGAGAGAGAGAGAGAGATGAGTTCAACTTTACAAGAGTTACACATTTTGTGAACCATTGATTACTTTAGATCTAAGAGTCAAAAACACTTATAATAGTGTCATTATTACTCCCTAGAAATTAGTGATTTAGACATTAACTCTTCTTATTAAAGGAAAAAAAAAAAAAACAACATTAACTTTTTTTTTTCTTCCATATCATCATCTTATCTTTCTTTTTGCACTATACTTTCAGCCCTCCACCATTCATAAAATTCTCAAGATTAAATTGTAAATGCAAGCTATCTTTATTTTGTTTTAATAAACATAATTACCATTTTGCGAATTCATTTATTATGGAGGGAGTATTGTTTTGCCATTACTTAACTACAATATATGGTTTGAAAAAAAGAGATATTTTTTTTTGTCCATTTGAGTTTTGGCAGTACCTTGAATAAAATTTGTCATGAGGGTTTTAGAAATTAACAATCGTTCTCTACTTAAATCTCAAAAAGAAACCTAAAGCAGAAGTTTAGCTAACTCACAGCCTTGAAGATGTTAAAAGGCCTCTAGTGCGCATGTACATCCACCAAATCAACTTCACGCTGCTAGGCTAGTTGGAGAGACAATTCTCAAGTGAAAACTAAAGGTAGTATTAATAGAAGATTGACTACTAACACTACTGATCAGTAGCACCACCACCTCTCCAAGAGTGACCGAAATATGAGTTTCATTTTATCAAAGACCACCCCCATACTTCTAATCGCATCATTATGGCATCTCCCGCTTCTAATTACTACGATACTCAAAATTACAGATCAAAATAAATCACAACACCTAGCGACTACTATAGAACAAGCCAAAATTTTTTCCCAAAAACAAAATACCAAACCAAATAATAGGAAGTGTACTCAAGGATAGCAGATACTAGAAATAAATACATTCAATGAGGAACCAATTATTACTTTTTGTGAACCATTGATTGCTATTAGATCTAAGGGTCAAAAAACACTTATAGCAATGTCATTATTATTCCCTAGAAATTAGTGATTTAGGCATTAACTCTTTTTAGATCTATTACCAAATGTAAAAGAAGATTGATGGAAAATTTCAAAAGTTAGGGGGGCCACAACCCTGGCCCCCCTGCCTGCTGCCACTCTATCATATAAATTGGTGTTTTGAATTTTTGGATATAAACTCAAAACTTCACTTTCAAAATAACTAAATATTAATATATACAAAAATCAATATAAGCTATAAGAGGGAAAGAGAGGAATTGTGATTGAGAATTAAAAAACACTAAAACTTCATCAACTTAAGGTGTAAGAAACAATAAAAAATTCAGCTAAAAAAGAAAATAATTTTCTTTGAGAGAGAGAAAGAGTTTTCACCTTTTTGGAAAGCTCTAGGAGGGAACCAAGAAATTAGAGCGATATAGATGTTAGCACATGAACGCACATTATTAAAAAAAAAAATGATCTCCACTTTCTCTTTTTACGGAAAATGCAGAACGTGTAGACACCCTCTGGAAAGTTGCAATTGCGGAAACTTCGTGGTCAAGTGATTTCTAAGGGTGTCAATTTGGGTTAGAGTGTCGGGTTCATGTTGTGTCAAGGTAGGAGTATTCGATTAAATGGCTCAACCTTAATCTAACCCATTTAATAATCGTGTCATGATCTTTCGACCTTAACTCGACCTGTTAATAAGGCGTGTTAGGTTGATACGAATGTAACACAACTTATTTCAACCTGCATAATATTTAATATAACATCTTGTTAGGACATATGTGTTTCACTTGTTAAGAACATATGTCATTCATTTATGTAATTGGCTAATCTTTTAACAAAATGCACTTTACTTGTAATTGGGTAGATTTAGGATGAGTTTTATACTTCAAAAAACTGTGTTTCAAGATTAAGTGTTGAAGCCATCAAGTCTGTCCAAGAAACAAGCTGAAAAGTGCAAGTTCATTAAAACTCGACAGCTAGCATGTGTCGAGGTTTAAAGAGCTGTTCCAGCCCCGTGGCTCGACAGCTGCTCGATAGCATCTCGATACTTTTATCTGTCTAGGTTTAAGAAAAACAAATTTTGAGTTCTGTTTTGATTCCAATCCGTGGATGTGTTTTTGGGCCTTCTTTTCTCCTAACCCTAGACATATAAAAGGATTATTTTAAGGGCCGTCAAAGTGTTCACAAGTTGCACAAGTATTAAGAAATCCTTGTTCAATTAAGTTGTGATCAAAGACAAAGTTCTTGCCCTAATTCATCTCTCTTGTGAAGAAGTTGCTGTGTAATGTACACTGTAAAATTTTGTAACTAAGCATCTTCATGATCTTCATCGTGTGAATGAATTGAAGAACTTTGCAGCCAACAATCTTCTTTAGTTGGTGATTGAAGTCGTGTACTAGGATCCGCGCAGTTGGTTAGTCACGTACTTGGGAGCCGTGCATTGAAAGGAGAAATTTTCACTACAAAACAAGTCCAATTAGGTATTGGGGTAAGGGTTCAACTATAGATTAGTAAGGTACTTGAGATTCCTTTACTTGTAACCGTTTGTTGTGATAATAATAGAATTTCGGGAGTGGTGACCTTAAAATCATCCGGTGAGATTTTCGCCGTGTAGGTTTTACCCATTCGTAAACAAATCACCGTATCATTTAATTTCCGCTTCATACTTAGTTTATTTGGTGATTTGTTTGTGCTACCACGCAATTTGCATGTTAATTTGATTAATTAATAACTTGGCTAATTAATCAATTAATCCATCACAATGGGTCAATACGTTTTTGGCCTATCAAGTGGTATAAGAGCAGACACACTCTGATTAGGGTTTAAACATTGTTGTGTGATCTATTGACCCCTGTTGTCATGGAAACTTTTACTTTTTTTGATTTGCATGATCTTGTGTTGAATGATGATGATGATATTTATGATGCCTATTGCAAGCTTTATAAATTTTGTATGAAATCTCTTGAATGTTCTACAAAATTAAAAGCTAATTTTAAAAAGGTTAAACTTGAAAGAGATGATTTGATTGCAAAATTGGATGAAGCAAGTAATTTGAATGAGAAATTTAAAAATCAAATTTCATCTCAAGTAGACAAAATTAAGAATTTGGAAGAGCAACTATTTTTATTTTATTTTATTGAAGTTGAAAATTTAACTAGTGCCAAATTTATTATTGAGCCTAACTCAAAAGAAAAAGATTTTTATATTCCTCCATTTAAAAGGAATAATGAAGAGTTGAAGGCTAATATTGCTAGGATAGACAAAGGTAAACAATTTGATGTTAACGCTGAAGTTTCTAAACCTATGCCTAAAACTCCTCCTAGGTTGAATAAAAATTCTGAATTTGTCCCAATTTGTCATAATTGTCATATTGTTGGTCATATTATGCCAAATTGTCCTAAGTTGATGTCTTTGTCAACCTCTAAGGTTAGAACTCCGTCTAGGAAGCCGAGTAGTTCTAAAACTGCTCATGTTTGTCACCATTGTGGTGATTCTGGACACATTCATCCTAATTGTTTCATGTTTTTTCCTCATAAATGAGTGTCCAATAGGTCTCATCCTTTATTTAAAGGCTCTGTACCTATTCTTGGTGAGTTATTAAAAACTTTGAGTTTTTTAACTCAATTTTAGGAGAATTTTAATTTTTTCATGTCCTTTAGTAGACATACTAAGACACGTTCCTTTTCATCTTCATGGCCAAAGACTCGTGCTGTGTGGGTGATAAAGGATTCTAAGACTTAATTGTCTTTTTTGCTTGTCCTCTGCTTTAATTCTTTCTATCTAAAGTAGGACTCTATTTGCTTGATTTTTTATCTTCTTTTGAAATCGTGCTTTCATGCATCTGCACCTTTCTATCATGTCTTCATGCATTTGCATCTTTTTTTCATGCTTTCATGTTGTTTGTCTGTTTTTGTTTGGTTGATTAGTTTTAATTCTGTTTTATTTAAAAAAAAAGGGAAAAAATTAGAAAAATACAAAAACAATGTGTGTTTGTGTACATTGGTTCTTGTGAACCATAAAATGGCCATTGAAACAGAGTTTTCTAAACTTCGTATCTCTTGTAACTTAGATGAACATTCTTATGCACAACTAAACAAGTGAGCTTTGTGCCTTTTTGTTTGTGATGAGTAAGGTTAAGTTATCTTTTATACTTAACACTTGTATTACTCTTTTTGACGAGTAGGACTATAACATATGTTATGTAAATTGGTTAATCCTTTGACAAATATACTTTATTTGTAATTGGGTAGATTTAGGATGGGTTTATTACTTCAAGAAATAAGAGTTCTAGTATTGAAACCATGCAAAACTGTCAAAGAAACAAGTGAAGAAGTGTTGTTCATTAAAGCTTGACAGATTCATATCTACTGAGATTTAATGACGAATCTCGACAGCCGCTTGACATAAATAGTATTTATCGAGAATTATGAAATTCGGATTTTCAGATCTGATTTCACGCATATCCAAGTATATTTGTGTAGGGTTTTTTTTTCTCACAACCTTAGACATATATAAGGATTATTTTAAAGGGCCGTTTCAGCGTTGCAAAAGGTTTTGTTGTATCCATACACACAGATTATAAATGGAGAAATAAACTGTCCTAGTTCATCTTTCTCTCTATAAAAGCTACTGTGTCTTTGCGCCAAGAGTTTTGTAACCAAGAAACTTCTCGATCTTCATGTTGATGAACTGAAGAACTTTGTTGCCTACATTTTATTCAAGATTGGTGTGTTAGTCATGTATTGGAATCCGTGTAAAGGAGTAAGTCACGTATTGGGAGCTGTGGATCAATTGGTTAGTCACATATTGGGAGCCGTGCATTAAAAGAAGAGATTGTTACTACATTGCAAGTCCAATTGGGTATTGGGGTAAAGGTTCAACTGTAGGTTGATATAAGGTACTAGGATTCCTTTACATGTAACTGCTTGTTTTTATAATAGTGAATTTTCGGGAATGGTGACTTTAAATTCACCTAGTGGGGTTTTGCCTTGGTGGTTTTCTCCATTCGTAAACAAATCACCTGTGTCAAATTTATTTTACGCTGCATTTAACTTAGTTGGTGATTTGTTTGTGCTATCACGCTTATTGCATGTAATTGAATCTAATTAATTAACTTGGCTAATTTGATTAATTTACCAAAGGGGGTCAATACAATTTTTGGCCTATCAACATTATATATATATATATATATATAGGATTATACTATGCATCTTATTGTATATCTATGCATATGCATGTGGTTACAAGTTACTCTCTCTCTCTCTCTCTCTCTCTATATATATATATATATATTATAGCCAAGCTTAGAGAAAATTCAATTAGATTTTAATGGATTCTCAATTTTGTGCCACGTGTCTCATTTAATTTTTATTTTGTGTCAAATGATTATTGACTGTAAAAATCTAAAAGTCCAAATTCAATTTATTTTAAATATTGATTCAATTGGAGTCTAATTTTTTCGTCTCGTTTCCATCTAAGATTTTTAATTTTTTTTGCAAGTGAAGTATTGGGTGTAAAAACCAAAGACTTTAAAACCATTAATTCAAACTATATATAATATATATATATTATATAATGAGAAACCATTACATATTTTAGAAATGTATCGTTTAAAAAAAGTGTAAGCTAACACATGTGTATTTGAACCTCTTCTAAAAAAGAAGTATAATTAAACCGTGTAATTTGTGTTATTTTAATTGTATTTGTGCAAATACGGAGCTACCACTGTCAAAATGTAGTATTTTTTCTATCTCTTTGTGTGTTGAATACAATCGTATATAGATACAGAGCAAAGGAACCTATTCTAGCCTATACATATCTTGCGGCAAAAAATAAGGCATCCCTGAAGTATGCATTTACATAAACAGATTTCTATACTTATCTCGTTCGACAGCTCACGCCAACACTCCCCCTCAAGTTGGTGCATTGATATCTTTTATGCCCAACTTGTTAAGTGAGTTGTAGAAGTTCTTGCAGACACTGCTTTTATGAGTACATCAGCCAACTGGTCTTCTGATTTAACAAATGGAAGCTGAATAATCTTTTCTTCAAGGTTCTGTTTGATGAAGTTTCGATCTACCTCAACGTGCTTAGTGTGTCATGTTAAACCAGATTGTGGGAGATAGCAATGGCCGCCTTGTTATCACAGAACAAGTTTCATTTCGGAACTAGGAGCAACACTGATCTCAACTAGCAGCTTTTTTTTGCCAAAGGAGCTCACATATTCCCTTGACCATTCACCGAATTTAGCTTTAGCACTAGACAAAGCAACTACCTTTTGTTTCTTGGTCCTTCATGTAACCAAGTTGCCTCCCACAAAAGTAAATACCCAGCAGTAGATTTCTTGTCCGTGATGTTCCCTACCTAGTCCGCATTTGTGTAGCCAGCAACCTTCAAATGACCATTCTTTAAGAATAGAAGCCCTTTCCCAGGAGAGGACTTCAATAACAAAGGATTCGCATTACGACATCCATATGGTCTTCACTCGGGCAGTGCTTGAACTGACTCACTACATTCACAGCATAAGCAATATCTGGCCGAGTATGAGATAAATAGATGATTTACCCACTAACCGTTGATACCTTGTTAGTCCGCTGGTACCTAGTCTACATATTCTCCAAGTTTGTGATTTTGGACAATTGGAATATCAGCAGGCTTACACTCTAGTAATCCCACCTCTGCTAGCAAGTTTAGTATATATTTCTTTTGGAAAGAAATTGCCTTGTCTTGACCTTGCCACTTCAATGCCCAAAAATATTTAAGCCCTCCTAAGTTCTTCATCTCAAACTCAATTGACAATTGCTCTGAAGCCTGGATATTTCTTCTACATCATCTCCTGTAATTATCATGTCGTCTACATAGACTATGAGGGCTGTTATTTTCCCCATCGATATTTTAGGAAGAGAGTGTGGTCAAAATTGCTTTGTTGAAATCCATATTTCCTCATTGCTGAACTCAACCTACGGAACCATGCTCGAGGTGATTGCTTTAGTCCATACAATGCTCGTGTAACCTACATGCGATCTTTGCCTCTGATGTATCAGTATAGCTTGGTGGAATGTCCATGTAAATCTCCTCTTCAAGATCACCATGGAGAAAGGCATTTTTTTACGTCAAGTTGGTGCAATGACCAATCTAAGTTTGCTGCAAGAGATAACATAACTCTAACAGTTTTTATTTTGGCTACAAGTGAGAAAGTTTCCTGATAATCTATACCATGTTTCTATGTATAACTTTTGCTACCAACCTCTCCTTGTATCGATCAATGACCCATCTGCTTTATATTTAATGGAGAAAAATCCACTTGCACCCACTGTCTTCCTCCCTTTAGGCAACACACTCAAAACCCATGTGTTTATTTTTCTGCAACGCCTCTTATTCCTTTTATAGCTTGAGCCCATTTTGGATCCGATAAAGCTTCTTCAACACTACTCAGAATCTGACATGAGGAGTGTATGTGCAAAGCCTGAGAGGTTCCGATAATCTTTGAGTAGACACATAATTGGCTATTGGATACTTGGATTGCCGTTCTTCTATGTTTGGGAGTATCAATTAGGGCTTGCCTTGATTGTGTCTGAAAGGTAGAACATAACCCGCAGATTATCTATAGCATTAGTTTGTAAAGGTGTGGTAGGAAGCTTACCTCAGGAATATTCTCAGCAGGAGGTCGTCGGGTACTAAAGAGTGAGGGAATTCATCAGATTCTGCATCTTCCGATGATTCAGGCATTGGTTTAGCTTCAGTTCTTAGAGGTTCAGGTATAGGTTCAGGTTCAAATCTAGGTACATGTTCAACCATGTCGTTGTCATCATTCAGATGTGCTGGAATGTCACCAACGTCTAACACTTCAACATCAGACTAATTCCGTTCTTCACCATAGATCTCCCCCTGAAGAGGGGAATTAGATACCGGTGATGGGAAATTTTTTTCAAATTCTAGGAAGGTGACATCCATGGTAATGTAGATTCTTTTAGCATTGGGATCGTAGCATCTAAATCCCTTTTTGTGTACTCCATACCCCATGAATAAACACCGGACAACACATGGGTCCAATTTAGTTCGTTGATTTTATGGAGGTGAACAAAAGCAACACAACCAAAATTCGGGGAGGAATCATCAAAACAGTAGGTAAGGAGACATGATCAGAAAGTACCTTCAATGGAGTCTGAAATTGTAAGACTTTGGTGGGCATACGGTTCAGTAGATACACGACTGTGGCAATAGCATCACACCAATATCTATTCGGCACATGTGCATTGATCAATAGAGCACGGACAGTTTCTAAGATATGCCTATTCTTCCATTCAGCAGTACCATTTTGTTGTGGGGTTTGTGAACATGAGGTTTCATGGAGAAACCATGGCTGTTGAAGTATGTCTGGAATTGTTGATTACCATATTCCCATCCATTTTCAGGATGAAGGATCTTAATTTTTGCAGAGAATTGTGTCTGAACCATGGTATGAAATGATTGAAAAATAGCAAATACTTCATCTTTGTGTTTTAGGAGGTAAAGCCATGTCATTCGTGTGCAATCATTAACAAAAATTACAAACCAACGATGACCAGAAGATGTAGTTACTGGGGAAGGTCCCCAAACATCCGAATGTATTAAATCAAAAGGAATCATACTTTTATTCATGCTCATGGGATAAGAAGCCCTATGACTTTTGTCTAAGATACAAGTATCACATTTAAAATCTAAGTGTGTTACATTGGAAAATAACCCAGGTAGTAAGTGCTTCAAATACCCAAATGATGGATGCCCAAGTCGATGATGCCATAACCAAATCTGTCTCTCCTTGTTACCAACCATGTGGTGCATGCGATTTGCTATTCCCGAAATGAAGTCATCCACGTAGTATAACCCCCCCCCCCCTCTTAGTACCACGCCCAATTATCTCCTTGGTGAAATATCCTGAAGAAGGAAAAAAGTAGAATACATCAATACCACACAATTAAGATCTGAAGTAACTTGACTTACAGACATCAGTCTATTTGAAAGAGAGGGTACAAGTAGTGTATTAGATAATGAAAGGGAAGGAGATAAAGTCATTGTTCCAGCCCCTGTAACTGGATAAGTGACCCCATTGGCATTGGCAACACAGCTCCATCTTGGCTGAGTTGTATTAGAGAAATCCTTTGAATCAAATGTCATATGGTCTATAGCCCTAGAGTCGAGAATCCAGTCCTCATCATCATTGTGAGTAGAGATATGAAATGCCTTACTCGAAGTACCTGGATCATGTGAAGATTCGGCCTGAGGGATGAGGGATACCGACGCATCATAGGTAACCACAGTAGCTCTCCCAGTGTGGTCATCATTAGCAATGGTTTCTAGTTTTTTTCGTGCTGAAGGTCATTTCACCAATCTAGATATCCATGTAGTTTGAAGCAGGTGTCACGATTGTGTTTGGAGTTGCCGCAATGGGTACACTTCATGCCGTTAGATGGTGGTTTTGTTTTGGATGAGGAGTTGGATTTCCGCTGCTCAGGGAAAGAGCTCTTGGTTTCGATGGCATCTAGTGATGGCTTCCCTTGATCCCTTGGAAGCCATAACTACTCTTGGAGTAGTATCTGCACCCGAGATCATCACGGTCTGCTTGACCTTTTCCCTACGGACAAATGCATAGGCCTGTTCCACCGTAGGGAATGGTTTAATTTGGAGCACATCACTTCGAGTTTTATCCAATCTGTCATCTAGTCCATCAAGGAAGTATAAACTCGATCTTCCTGTAGAATGGAGTTGTATTTCTGTATGTCAATAGCACACTCCATCGGGTTAGGACGATGAAAATCGATTTCTCGCCACAACCCTTGAAGGTTGTTATAGTATTTTCAATGGATCCACCTGCTTGCTTCATACGAGTAACACGACGTCGAAGATCATAGACTTGCGACATGTCTGTCCCATCAAAATAGGTTGTAGCAGCATAATCCCAAACTTGTTTTACAGTTGGGATTCAGATAAAATTGGCAATCAGGAAGGGTCCATTGAATTGATCAACCATCCCTTGACAATGGTGTTTTCGGAGTGCCATCTCTTGAATGAGGATCAGTTTCTGGAGGCTAAGGAGAATCTCCATTGATATATCCCAACTTGTCCTTGCCAGAGATATACATCTCGACAACCCAGGACCATAAGGCATAGTTGGATCCTTCCAACTTAATACCGATCAGAGTAGTTGAAGAATTGGCAAGCAGAGGTTGAGGGAGGTCTGCGCTCTAGTCAAGACCTCCGTCATTCTTATAGTTAGATCATTAAGGATGGAATCAGTCTGGGAATTGGTCTGGGGAATGAGAGGTTGTGTTATGTCTCTAGATTCTACCATGGAGTCTATCGGGTCTGATTTTTCCTGGTCACATAGTGGTTTAAGTAGAGGTCCTAGGGACGTGCTCTGATACCATGTCAAAAGGTAGTATTTTTTCTATCTCTTTGTGTGTTGAATACAATCGTATATAGATATAGAGCAAAGGAACCTATTCTAGCCTATACATATCTTGCGGCAAAAAATAAGGGCATCCCTTGAAGTATGGGATTTACATAAACAGATTTCTATACTTATCTCGTTAGATAGCTCACGCCAACAATTGAAACCCATTTTCATGGCACCATTTTTACAAGCCCAATTCAACCAATTCCAACTTCCTTGTGGGCTTAATTTATGTATTATATTATATAATATTCTTTTAAGCATGACCCAAGCCTATGTGGCATATTGGTGGATATTGAGGAAGTGTGGTTTGAGGGTATGGGTCGGTTTTTTTCAAACCTTTTGCATGAGCCCAACCCATGCGTACTATTAAGTGGGCAAGGGACACTGGTATCAGCTTAGGCTCATGGAGGAGGTTTTTTGCTTGACATTTCCACCCCAAAAGAGTTTTTATGTTCTGGTTGATTGTGGCCCAACTTTTCTGCTTTGTACTTTTTTTTACCTAAAACACATAGCTGATCCTAAGTGGCTAGCCTTGTTTGCTACAACAACCAAATGCAGACTCCAAGGGCCTGCCATGTTTAGGAAACATCAGCCCATGAATTTAGGCCACTCCATTCCCAAATTATGCAAAAAGCAAGCTAACCCTCTTACCCAATTAAAGCAAATCTAACCATAACCTCTTTGATTGAGACCTTAGGGTTCAAAGCCTCTTTTATTGACCAAAAACTAGTCACTTAGAGCACCCCAAACTCAATACAAAAGGCCCCAATTAGATTGAAAATGAATCACATTTTCCCTACAAAGCTAAAACTTTAGAGCCAAATCCCATTTAGCCAGCTAACATCCTCATAATTTTGAAGTTTGAGGGTGAAAATATGGGTACATGAGAACCTTCCCTCTCTTCCTCACAACCCCTCTTAATTTCCTCTTCTCACTGACTGTGGGTTGAAGTTGTCGGACTTGTGTACTTTTTCTGCTTTTTCTTGTATTTCAGTAATGACATTTTAATTTCTCTCTTGTTTAAGCACCATTAGCTTTTTGTTTATAATATATACATTTGGAATTTTGGGCTTGATTCTCCACAAATTAACATTTCTAAAGAACCCATGGGGAGATTTGGGCTAATCTTGCATTTTTGGCCCTTATTTCAAAATGTCCCTAACATTTTGACAACTCCGTTGGGGACTCAAGCAGCTGAAACAAGAGGAATTATGTATCTGAATATATGAAGTCAACAAGAGATGATGCTATCAACACCAACTTGTCATTCCAAAAGGCATTGTATGATGTCTTGTTACCACAAAAGAAGCATCATGATGTAGTGTAAGAAGTGGTCCCTTTTCAGTTTGTCAACATGTTAAGGACACTCTAAGATGCGCAACAAATCCGCTCCAACCTTGCACAAACCATCCAAGAAGAAAAAGACTTTGAGGATGGAAGAGGAAATAAGAGTATGTTTGGTAACTGTTTTTTCCCTTATTTTCTATTTCCAAAAACAATTTTCTATTTTTGAGACTAAAAAATTTGTTTGACAACCTAAAATAGACAGAAAACAAAACTGTTCTCAAAACTCAATTTGTGAAGGAAACTGAAAACATGCAAAATATTTTTTCAGTTTCTAATTTTCAAAAGTCAATGAAAACACGCATTTAATTTAATGAATTTATCTCATTTAATGAGTTAGCATTAGAATTCAAATCCTAATAACAACATATTTTAGTATTTTTTTTTCAAAAAACTATTTTTTTTTTAATTTCAACTAACCAAACATGTTTTTGATTTCAAAGATACAAGAAAATTGTTTTTTTCTTTACATTTCCCAAAACAAGTTTTTGAAAAAAAAAAAAAAAAACTGTTACCAAACATAACCTAACTCCCTTATTAATGGGAAATTTTTTCTTCAACTCATTTATATACTCTTTTAGCTATTATACTTATGGATGAATCATCCTATACCTCTTACTTTATTTGATATTTGTGAAAATTTTTGCTTTTAAGTGATAAAAATTTGGCATTGATATTAACTCCCAGTATACTGGTTGATGACTCAAGAAAGCTAGCTACCCTGAGTTTTTAACAATCGGACTCACCTATCAAAAGCAAAAGTTTTAAACAATTGGACTCTTGAGAAAATAATGTTTAATATTGATAAATTACAAGTTGTCCCCCAAGCTTAAACTGTTAGGAAATAGTGAATTTAATCATGTAATCATTATTCTAACACTCTCTCTAGAGCATGTGCGGGTCCAAACTCCCCCTTAATAAGTGAGGCTAAACATGTGAGATTTTATTTTTTTAAAATGGGAGGTATAGTGAAGCCATGGTTCAGAATTAGGCTCACCTACTCGGATACCATGGTAAATTAGCTATTGTCCCAAAAATTTTAGCTATTGGAAAATGATGAATTTAATAACTTAATTATTATTCTAATAGATATAACCGGAGTAGCAGCAGCAAAAGAAGCACTCCTGACCAAATGAGCTTGGAAGAGTAAAAAAGATGTTCCAAAATACTGTAAATGCTTACTAAACCAGCACTCATAAAACTTTGGGTACAGACATTTCCATCTTAAATTCAACATACGAAAAAATTTACTGATATATATATTTTTTGATAAGTACAAGCTGAAAAAATTCACTGAAATATTGTAAACTAACTTATAATCATAGGTACATTAACACATCTTTGACTTTAAGCGAACCATTAATGATGGTTAACTTCCTCAAAGAGAACCCTTTGCATAAGGAATACCCATTTACTATCCTAGTAGGACCCACTTTTAGTGATACATGAAGAAGGCTTGAAACTAAGTAACAGAGGCTGTTTGTGGAATGTCAAAGATATATATCACTTTAATATATTCTCATATTGAGTAATTATACATAACTAGTAAGTTGCCCGTGCGATGTACGGATAATATTATAATATTTTATGTAAGATAAGTTTGAAGAATGTTGTACATATATTATACCATAATTGTCATAGAACTTTGGTAATAATGAGTTCATTACAAAAAGTAACAAAAACTAAACAAAATAATGAAATAAAGATGAAATTTAGATTTTTTTTAAAAAAAAAACCTTAATGAACCAAATACTAAAATCCTCAATTCATACATTATTGAAATTCATAGAAAAGAAAGCACACACAACATATAGAATTATACAATCATCATTAAACCAAAACTTAAAAAAAAAAAAAACCATTAACCCAAAACTCAATTTATTGTAGGGAAAAAGTCAATTTGTATTTCTTTACTGAAATATCAAGAAACTTACTTGAGAAAGAAGCTTTGAAGTCTAATGCGGATTGAATAGTTGTGTTATTTTTCCTCTATAAATTCAATTGCCATTGACTAAATCCCCTCCACCTAACCACCGCACACCTTTGGTATGATAGTCACTCCACAAGTATAAGTACTTGTGGGGTATGGGATATGGGGTATGAGGGGTAAGGGTCAAGGTTCAAGTTTCCAAGAGAGAGCTTCACACACATATACACTTAGATTTGACAAGAGTAGAATTTTTATTTTGTGTAAAAAAAAAAAAAAAAAAAACCCCCACCCTAGATGATAACTGGTTGATCCCAATAATCCAATTTATGATTTACAACATGTTTAGCTTTTGTTTATTTTGAAAAGACCAGCCTACTCAAGTCATATGCTAAGATTAAACAATCTTGAAAGGACAATAACAATGAGACTTTTACACTAAATAAACAATTTTCGACTTCTCAGTTTTAGATTTTAAGCATCTTTTGGAAATTAATATACACCATAACACAACTTATAAAAGAAAATAGCAAAACACAAAATCTCATGATCTTAACCCTACCGATTGTAAGTGAAGAAATGAATTTTTGAAAGTAACAAAAAATAGCTTGAATTCATACATGTCAAGGCCATTTAATATGTGATGGATAACCACTGGCTACAACAAATGATCACAAGAGCAACAGGTTTCTTCCATTGGCCTGGTGTTTAAAAAAATTATGAGTACGGAAACAAAATTTGAGAGTAGCAGTAGTTTATGAAATTTAACTATTAAAGGTTTTTTTTTTTGAAGAGAAAGAAAATTTTTTTAAGAGAGAAAGAAAGAGAATAGAGGCATATGGTCAAAGTTGAGAGGGGAAGGCAAAGCATGAGAGAGGTTGGGGAGTCAAAGGTTTAGAAAATCCTACATTAATCATTATAGCAGAGTTTTGATAATATACATAATACAAAAACAAAAAGGCAAAAACCAAAACGTCATTTTGGAGGCAAGTTGTGATTAATGCATCTATACAATCATAAAGGCATAAACTTTTTATATAACTAACGTAAAAACTTGCCATACCAAAAAAAAAAAAAAAAAAAAGACTAACAGAGGAGGGAGGCTTTGTTTATGAGATGTTTGTATGTAAATTCATCACCATAAAATAATAAAGATTCCCATAGAATAAAATAAATAATAATGATTATAGTAAATAAAAGATATGAATTTGTGTAATTTAGGCAACATAATTGCTAGAAGATTATTTATCTCGATCTCATTAGTTATTTTGGTATCCCTTTTTATTAAAAAAAAAAAAAACTGAAACATTTGGTATACTAAAAGACATGAAGAAGAAAGAGAGTTGTGGATTAAACTTAGTCAATTAATGGGAGAGTTGAATAATTGTAGAGAAATTTTATAGGAGGTGCCACTTGGCAAAAGCTTAGATCCTCACACAATGAGGTTTTTGCTTTTATACATATATTGATTTCATTTATTTTCCAGACCTGCTGCCTCGTTGTTCAGTCAAAGGGATTGCTTGAAATCCAACTTTTTATTGAATTGGTTGAGTGTGGCATGTCCATTTTGACTTGCGAGTTGCCAAAGGCAGACTGCAGATATTAATAAATTACGCAACATAAGCTTTTCATCTGGTCTTTTAATGTATTGTTGATTTTTTTCTTCTTTATCATTTTTGTTTATTAAGGCGTTCAACTAATAATTGTTTACAATCAGGTGAGGTATCCAGATCGGATAACTCTCATTGGAGGGAACCATGAGAGCCGTCAAATCACAGTTTAAGTCTTTTTAACTTGTATATCTGTACTTACTATGCTCTTAGATTTACTGATTGTCACTTTTTAAGCATTCTGAAAATTTACCATTGATCTTTACATTTCAGGTATATGGATTCTATGATGAGTGCCTACGTAAATATGGCTCTGTGAACTTTGGAGATATTGCACCGATATATTTGATTACTTAAGGTTAGCCAATATCTTTTAGAGAAACACAGGACACCTGTCTGTTGGAATGTAAGGAAGGTGTAACAATTATAGACTGGTGCAGGGGATGGTAGCCTGTTAGACAATTCTTGTGTTAGTTGCCTAATCATTCTTTCTTTTCTTGGCTGGTTAGAATTATGTTCCATAAATTTCATCAAGTTGGATGGTTGGGATCATGGGCTTGATATATTGCTTCTTCCCTAGAGAGTCATAACGCATAAATGGGAATCACTAAACTATAACTATACTGCTGCCATAAGAACATGGATACCAGTACCATAATATGCTATAACATTGATAAGTCGGACGTTTGTCCCTCTGCATTTCTCCTTGTCATGCAATTTCTGTGTCTTTAGTACAGCTTCCTTATTATCCAACTTGATGGGTGTCCTGGATTTTAATTTTTCTATGGTTTGGAAGCAGCTGACAAACTTTCATATTAAAGTTTCATTGTTTGGTTTCCACACCATTTTTGAATTTCATAAGTCCAAGAAACTCACCATCGAAGCAGTTCCTAAAAGTAGGTATCTCTCGCGTAATTCTGTAAATCTAAATTGGGCCTTTTAACTAAGAATAATGGACACGGACATTGATACTAACATGATGTGGGACATGGTGATATGACACTTCTTGAAAAATTAGGACATGAAACGGTAGGATATATGACAATTAATAAATTAATTATTATATCTAGGTATATTTTTATTTATTTATAGACATGTTTTATGTTAATTTTTACTTATCAAAAAAAAAAGTTTTATGTTAATTTTAAGTTCAAAAAATATTTAACAACTATCAAAATCTTTAAATACATTGAAAATCAATTTTATGCTTTATATTTAAAATAAATAGATAAATATATATTGCCCCCATTACAAAATGAAGACAGGTATGTAGGAATGTCTCAGCATGTCAGACATGGACACGCCGGGTATTATGAAGTGTTTGTGCTTCTTATTTTAAGTGACGTATAGTAAAAGTAATATGGTTTTGCCTTTATTTTTGCAAAGATTTGGTATTGACCATCACATGTTACTCAGTGGCCAATTAAAGTTATTCTTCGATACAGTTGCTTCCAACGCAACCCAAATTTGGGTACTTTTGTTATGTCAGTCCCTTACAACTTCTTAAGTTTCAGCTGTGGTTTGTTACAGTCTGTCAGCCCTCATTGAGAACAAAATTTTCAGTGTCCATGGAGGTCTCTCTCCTGCCATAACAACATTGGATCAGGTCAGAGAATTTATCATGAATTTGTATATATTCTCCAGCTATACATACTAATAACGTTTTGCTTGCCAGATACGAACAATTGATCGGAAGCAAGAAGTACCTCATGATGGTGCTATGTGTGACCTCTTGTGGTCTGATCCCGAAGATATTGTGGATGGTTGGGGTTTTGAGTCCCCGTGGTGCTGGCTTCCTATTTGGTGGCAGCGTTGTTACTTCTTTCAACCATACAAACAACATTGACTACATATGTCGTGCTCATCAGTTGGTAATGGAAGGATATAAATAGATGTTCAATAACCAGATAGTTACCGTCTGGTCAGCTCCAAATTACTGCTACAGGTAAAATAAAAATTTAGATTTCTGCTCTCTGGTTTGTTTTAGCATTTAATTGGTTTCATTCTTGGATGTGTTTGCAGATGTGGTATTGTAGCTGCAATCCTTGAGCTAGATGAGAATCTTAACAAGCAGATTCGTGTGTTTGATGTTGCTCCACAGGTTTGCACATATAATCCATTTGCAACTGATTATCCGAGGAAATTAGGCGGTTGACTTCTGATGGCAATTACTTCGTTCACTTTTTATGTTTCTCACGGTTATTAATCTTGAGTCATGCCCTCTGGATGAGGAATTTATAGATTTCATCTGGTTAAAAATTAAAATATGCAGGTTTATTTGCTAAAGGCAGCTATGTGATATTTTGCTTTATATACATATACATTATATATTATATATATATATATATATATATTGATGAAATTGTTTTTATTTATGTATTTACATTGTTTGGGACGTTTTTGAATACTCTATCAGTTTGTTGAGGATTCATAGCCGATTCCAATATTTTGGAACGAAGGCTTTATTGCTGTATTATTTGGGAAGTTTTGAATCATAGACTAATCTAACCCGTAACCACCTGAGTCATTGCCAAGGGATATAGTACCTATATTACATGAATGATTATAGTTTTTGAGAAGGGATACAGTACTACTGGATCTGGTTTCTGCAATTCTTTAACTCAAGACTATATGGTTGCATGACCTACCATCAATGTGTGCTCCTTATGTAAATGTTTGCAGTTTATACAAACAGATAATGCTCCATTGACTGAAAGGCATGATCTGTGACTTTGTATGACATAATATGTGAAGAGGTGTTGTGTTTCATGCTTCTGGATTGAATTTACTTCTTGCATTCTGTGGTGCACTGAAAGATTAAAATGATGTGCAGGAATCGAGAGGGGCCCCTGCCAAGAAACCTGCACCAGATTACTTTTTATGAAACCAATTCAGTATAGTGTCACTTTATATCATTCAACATGCTTGCATTGATAGACAAGAAGCTATACGGTCACATGGAGATCTCATGTAATGCCAAAAGAACAGAGGTGGAATAGAGGTTGGCTGCTCAATGATCAGTTCCCTGAAATGACCACCAAGGGGTGTACTTTCCAGTTCGCGATCGGTTTAGATTATTGGGTTTGCATTTCTTGTTTGTCTGCTTCTACCATCTTTGTTGTTAATGTGTAATTGTAGCTTGCATTGCATAGTCTATGCCAGTGAATCATCGAATATAGAATCCCTATCCTTGTTCATTTGATGGTAAGGAGAGACAGGTCTTGGAAAAGAGAAGCTCTGATTCCATCAATAGGAGTATGAATAGGAAGTACTGCATTAGGAAATGAGGGGGGAATTATTCTGAACATCCCTGGAAAAAGACATTCATGTTGGGTTTTGTTTGTCCTCTTGGACAATAAAAGTTCCTCACAACTATCTTCTTCTATATGTTACATTAATTGTGAGACTTTGAATAGTGTACTAAAGATTCATAGCCAATCCCAAAATTATGGGATTAAGGCTTTGTTGCTATCCGCATGTAAAACTCTGCTGCCCGATATGTACCACTATACTAGTACTCAGGACCCCAGCCCATTTTGACCAAGAAAAAGTTGTAATGTATCAAGTGAACTGTGAGAATATTTTTGAAAGATATGTCCAATATCATGGATACCATTTCCTTTCCCATGATTATATTTCGGTGTTAGCAATGACCTAAGAGATGAGCAAGAGATGAGCTCGAGCTTCATCATTATCTGAGTCGAGCGAGAGCGTCTTTCTTCTTCTCGAGTGAAGTAGCTTACTATTGCTCTGCGCGCTAGCCCCTCTATGTCTTTGTTTCGTGCTAATGCCCTTTTGTTTGCGCTGTGTGCTCTGCGCGTTCTAGCTAGCAAGCAAGCACAGCAAAGCAGCATGAGTCTTTCACGCTAATGCCATCAGTTGTTGGGGGAGGGTAACGAAGATACTTACCTCTCTCTCTCTCTCTCTAATAAAAAGTTAAGGTTAAAATGCAAATTGCACTATTTAATTTTGACTGAAATTTATTTAAGTCTTTTAACTTTATTTTTGTTCAATTAAGTCTTTTAAGTTTTAAATTTATTAGTTTAAGCTTTTTGTCAAATTTAATTAAAAAATTGCCAATACAAAAATATTTTTCTCACATGAAAAAAATCTTTAAATTTAATAAAAATATTTGGTGAAAATGTAAATTGCACGTTTTAAGTTTGACTGGAATTTGTTTCAATTCTCTAATTTTACTTTTGTTTAAATGAATTTTTTAAGTTTCAAATTTATTCCATTCAATAATCCCATTTTGCTAAAAAGTTGTCATTAAGAAATTATTTTCTAATAGGAAAAAATTTATAAAATTAATAAGAATATCTATAGATTTTTTATGTGAGAATTTATTTTCAAAAACTCTTTTTTTATTAGTTAATTCCATACCCAACGGCACATTTTAATGGAATTGGAAGGATATCCTAAATTGAATAAATTTGAAAAATGATTTAACTAAACGAAAGTAAAATTAGAGTAGTGAAATGAATTTTGGTTAAACTTAGAAAATGTAATTTGCATTTTAGCCAAAATATTTTATAGCTTTTTTATGTGAGCAATTTTTTTCATTACTTAATTTTATATTTAACAGCAATATTTTTAATAGAATTGGATGAAAGGTCTAAATTAAATAAATTTGAAATTTAAAGGACTTAATTGAATAAAAGTAAGATTAGAAGACTTAAATGATGTGTAGTTAAACTTAGACGGTACAATTTGCATTTCAACCACAAACTAATAAAGAAATTTTGGATTGTTTGCTATATTTTTTAGGCACAGGCATTTACTCCGCCTATGAATGTGAGGAGGGGGAGTTGAGAATGTCTATTATGTGAAATGTTTGTTATAAATCTTATGGGATGGAAGGCTTTTCTTGCAGCCTTTTTACCAGCCATTGCAATTCCATGAACACTGCCATGCTCAGGGAACCACTAAAAATTGAATGGACTTAATTTCCTCATAAATATATTTAAAGTTTTATAATCCGGTTTGGGCTCAAAAGTATTGTTTAATATATATATATACACACACACACACACACACACATATGTCATTAGGTTAGAGATGGGATGGGTTGGAGCCTTGGAGGTAGGGCTGTAAATGAATCTGGTCGTTTATAAACAGCTTGGGTTTGGTTCGATAAAAAGCTTGTTCATGTTTGTTTGTTTATAAATAAGCCAAGCTTAAGCTTTAGTTTTAGGCTTGTTTAATAAATGAGCCAAGCCCGGGTCAAAAATATTGTTCATGAACAAGCTTGTGAACACTAAAACTCGATACAAAAGTAACAAAACAAGCTGAGCTTAGGCTTATTTATGAGTTTGACAATGAAATTGATATGAGCTTGACAAGTAAACTTATATCCTTCTAAGATTTTAATTAATTATAAGTTGAAACTACTCATCCAAACCAAATAGGCTAGATAATAAACTTGATATAGGCTTGATAATATACTTTTGTTGGATCTCAAGATTAAAAACATGATATTGAGCTCGAGTTTGGGGTTGATATAGAGCTCAAGCTTGGCTTGACTAATGAATCAAGCCAAGCCAAGCTGAGCTCAAGCTTTTATACTTTATAATAAGCTCAAGCTTGAACATTATTTGTAGGCTTGTATCAAGCTCAAGCCAAACTTGAACATTCTGCTTTTGCTGTCAAGCCGAGCTTGAACATTCATTACTCGATAAAACTTGGCTCGTTTACAACCCAAGTTAGAGGTATTTTGTGGCTTCAACATAGGTAAAAATGAAAGAGAAATAGAATTGTGCCTTCAACCTTAATAAAGTAGAAATGAAAGTGATAGAGAACAAGCAGTGGTGTATGTGCGCTCTAAAAGAGAAAGAAAACAAGTGTTTTAAGGATATTAATAAAAATATGTATTAAAAAAAAAGTTTAATTACCATGTTAGTCCTTAATGCTTGTCCTATGTGTCAAATGGTTTTTAATATCTTAATGTGTCAATTTAGTCTCTAAATTTTTGATATTGTGTCAAAATAGTCAATTTTATTAAAAAGGGTTTAAGCTTTGACTTTTTAGATAAAGTGCTCGTGAATGATATTTGAAAAACATACTATTTAGCTAGTTTTAAAATAGAAATTAAAAAAAAAAAAATGCCAGAGGCCAATTTTTTTGCAATATCACTTTTTTATGAAGTTAAAGTTATTACCAATTATATTATAAAATCCTTATAAACTGAATATAATTGGTGTCATGTCAACAAGGTAAATATATATTTTTTTTCTATTTTATGTTTAAAAATTGATACATCCATTTAATATACATCTATTTAAAATTACTAGCTGTCCATGAAATCATAGTCCCATGTGGCCCTTTTAGCCGACTAATACAAACATATTCTTACCATTTTTCAGTATAAAAATAAACTACAAATTCGTCAACAAATAAAGAAAAAAAGAAAAAATCTATGACTCAGACTGACCTTGAATTAGTAAACTTCCCATAATAGATAACATAAGACTTACAAAATAAGTTAATATGCAAACTGTACGAGAAGAGAAATTAAATCTATGTAAGGAAATCCTCAATTGAATAAGTTTATTGAAGTCAATTTAGTAGTCTGATAATGTTAGAAAGTTATGTTTTCCCTTTTAGTTGGAACTTATGTAAGTTATCTAGTTTTAGATGAATAACCTCAGAGATTGAAGTTAAATATATACCACCTTACTTAAAGCAACGGACATTTAGATTTTCGCACAATGATAGAAAAACTCACATTGTTTATTGCCAAAAAAAGAGAGTAAATTAATTCAAAATCTCTGAGGTTAACAGTTATGTGTTAGTTTATACGTATAACATGATTGAGAACTATAATACCAAGTATCACAACTGAAAAAAATAAATACAAACTAATAAGAATTCATGTTTTTACAGATATTTAAAGAATCACATATCCTAGACACAAACAACAACATTCAAATTGCAAACCCGACATATATGGTGTTGAACATATTCGCATTTTCTTCATCTGAAAAAACTCCTCAATATTAAATGAAAATTATTGGTCCATCCCAGCCCTAAGATGCACTGTACAGGAAGAGTCCAGTATGGCTCCCCCCCCCCCCCCCCCCCCCCCAAAAAAAAAAAACAAAGAAGTATGGCTCTACTTGGGAATTACTGATCAACGTCGACTCCTAACTCTGAAGTTCAGCACTATATTCCTTCTTGAATTTGCAACAAAAAGTGTGAATGAGAGAGACAGGCACGCACACAAATAGAGAGAGATATGTGTATGTGTCACTTACTCACTTTACTTATAGAATAGAGTCAGCATCGTAGAATTTTTTGTAGCAAATTAAATGCCCTTCATGCACTAGTTGAATTCCCAACTAAATCAATAAGCAATCCATCGAGCTTGGGAATCTCAATGATAAATAATATTTACCACTGACTTGCTGCTCTATACTGTAGGCACTTCCATTTCAGCTTTTCCACTTTCTGCATTTGAAAATTCTAGCTATTAAGAATAAACCCCAAAGACAACCAATGAAATTGGAAATCGAGTTCTTAGCGTGCGTTTGGATTGTGTTGGGGATGAAAATTTTTTGCATTTTTCTGAAAAAATGGTGGGTCTCATAGTATTGATCATGCATTTTTTGGTACTATTCATCGGCTTTATTGCACTTTTTGATATTATTTATGGGCTCTACTGTACTATTTCAATTAATTTTTACCTTTATCTATAGTACTTCAGTAATAAGTTTTCAATTTCAAAAAATAAGCAGTATTCAAACACACCCTTAATATAAGATTTTGGTTCCAACTTCCAAGTTTTTGTCTAAATAAAAAAAAATTGACATTTAAAGTCACAAATATCAGTAGTTTATAACAATATCATGAACAAACTAATTTCATTAAATAACTTGAATATTAAGAAATTTCTTTTACCTCTACAACTCTTTTAAGTTTGATAGGTGCTCTTCAGGGAATGTGTACCAAAGAGGGAGCCCGATGGCTGCAAGTTTTTTGAGACTCATGCTGGTTATGAGCTATAAAGGAATAATGTTCATTAATCATCCAACCTGTCAATCCAAATGAAACTAGACCAGCACTCAAGCAGTCAAGCGTTGCTGATAAAAAAGAGTACCAACCTTCAGGGGCCAAAAAAGCAAATGTTCACCGAGACACTTATCACGGAGAAAACAATGGTGCTGGATAATCTGTTTCAGAAAAAAATATGATTACATACACATCAAAGACTAGTCACTCTCAACACATTAGCAAATACTGCAATATTTGACAATACACAGCTTTATTTCTCTAAAAGAAGCATGCATATTCAACTTTTTCTTAGAAATTGTACACTCAAATCTAAAATAATTCCTTTTTGCTAGAGAAAAAAAGAACCTATTTTAACTGAAGGCCACACCTCATCTATGCCTTTTCCAGTCTTAAGTTTGTTATGCATTGCGTGCCAATTATATTCAAGAACATGAGAATATGCATTAATATATTAAAGTGTTGATGCACTCAGCATTTTTGAAATTTTATGACAAATTTCGCACATAAAAATAACACGGACGGAATCATAAAATTATAATGCAGAAAACAATAGAATTAAACCAACTTAATCAAAACACAGAAACCACAAAAAAAAAAAAAAAAAAAAAATCTGAAATCTCTGAACTTATTTTTCAACTTTGATTTACGCTGCATGAACTAGAACAAGGGCCATGGATATGACACAGCTGACACGCACTAACACGGGCAGATCATGGGAAAAAAAGACAATAACATTAATCTGTTTCTGTTTGTGTTTCTAACACTTGTAAGAAATAACATTAACAAGTACCTATGTGTATGTTTCTGGCCAATTAAGCACAATTTAGTCCATTACATTATTGAAATATTGGCTGTCAAACGCATAATCAGGGATGACTCACGATGCAAAAATTTAATGACAAATTCCAACAGCAAATCAAATTATACCTTTCTTAGATGTCAAGATATGCATTGCTTGTACATTGTGTAATTTTTTAAAGCAATTACCTCACTACACTATCAGCTGCCCTGGCCCTGCCCTGGATGCAGGAAAAGCAATTTCAGGAACTAAGAAAACACATACTCCCTTCATGCACAAGGGTCAACATTCCCAGTTTTTACCTAATATATCTGTACCTTGTCCAAGTCGAGGACTATTTTTTTTCATGTTACAGATAACAACCCTTTATTTTTATCACATCAATTACAAGAGATATATTGAATTTTATGCTCATTTAAATGTTGAAGTACGGTGAAGATTGGACTTTACTTATGAAAGATAATTGTAATAACACCAGATGCATTTTTTTTTTTTTTTTTGTAAGTTGTATAGAACAAGCTCAAAACTTCAACTGCAAAGAGAAAAAAACCATCTAAGGAGAAACATTATTTTTTAAACAAAAGGATAATTCAGATATAAGGTTTACCTGATTCTGCAAGAGGTTAAGAACAGCAGAACATGCAAAATCATTAAGAAGCTCTGTATCAGATTGAACAATGCTTGCATAGATACATCATGGGTTGCAATACATGGTGAAAATCCCATCAGTGAACATTCTAGGAATGATTGTGTGGATTCAAGGCACCAATCAAACTTGAAAGTGAAACCACAGTTCTTGCATCTTCCAACTAGAAACTAGTGCCTAAATTCTGCAGCTGTACTGTTGTGCCCTAGTAAATATGATTAAGAATTTTTGACATTTAATCAAACATGTATTGTGAATGGCATGAAATTTTTTAAAAGGACATTTAACTGAAAAATCATAGTCCAAATAATATGGAATTGCTTGAACTGATCAAGTAAATGAAATGAGTATTTTGAACTGGGAGGGAACATTTACATACAAAATTAACATTATATATACATGAGATTTTCTTTTTGCTAAGTATTTACTTGATATTGTCCTTTTGCAAAGTGTGTACTTGATATCTAAACTTAATCATTGGTTACAACAGGTACAAAATTAACAAAAGGGGAAAGGAAAAATATATGTAACAAGAAACCTTTTTTTATTTATTGGCAAGTACGAACCTATTGAGTTTTGAAATCATGACTTCACCCTCAATTCCATTATTATTGGAGGAGATAGTGCCAATTGAGCTATAGCTCATTGGTCATAAGTGACCTCTTCTCCACAGTTTTTTTATTTATTTATAAGAAAGTTTCATGCATATTGTGTGTACAGGATATTCAAGCATAACTATTTGATCATGAACAATGTTTACTTTTCTCTTCAAGGGATACCAGTAATCTAAATTCGGATCACTGTTTAGATATCATGCTAAATTATCACTTGTTGCAAAAGTTTAAACTCAGAATTTTAATAATATTTCAACAATTAGTGTAATTAATTGGAGATAGCAACTTAGGATAACCTGTATCATACCATGGTATCGTGGTAAGCTAACATTTATTGCAAAAGCTTAAATTGTTAATTTTAATAATTGGGGATAGGAACTTTGGATCACCAGTATAATACCATGATGAACTATTGCTTATCCGCTTATTCAGATAGAAAAGTGTATATTTAATCGTTTAACTGTTATTTTAAGACAGATGTCTTACAGGGTTGTGTTTGACAAGAATGGCAATGTGAAGCTTGAGTGTCCAACCATAGTCAAGCAGTTTGCAGCAGAGGAGATCTGCACCAGTCTTGAGGAAGCTTGTGGAGGATGCATCCAAGTTTCTGAATGATGAGGTGAGCAAAACAGTGATCACATGCCTGCATACTTCAATGATTTGTGAAGGATGGCGACCAAAGATGCAGGCCACATTATTAATTGATGTTCTGCAAACTATTAATGAACGTACTGCTGCTTCACTTGCCCATGGGTTTGTTACCTTGGAGGTGGTACCTTTAATGTTTCAGGTATGCCAACTGCTTTGTTACATCTCTTTTAGGAATTTTATGTTATTGGTAAGTTACATGTGCAACTGTTGAAAAATCTCACCCACAGCCCATTTTTATGGGAGGAGTGTCATTGGAGGCAGAGTTCATCAAATATTTTTGACTTCTCTCTTGCTAGTCCACTTCATATGTTTATTTCTACTTGTTGGAACAAGACAAATGAGCAGAGCTTTCGCTTATTTTCTTTGTTTCTGATCCATTAGCTGTTACTAATTACAGTTTTACATTCTATACTATACTTTTCAACAGAGAATAAATTGGCAAAAATAGAACCTTTGGAATCAAAACACAGAACTGATTTTTGGAAATCAAACACACACTGATACTTCGTAGAGGAAAACCACAGACTATCATTTGTCAAAAGGCATACCTGTCTAATAAATTTCAACACAATTCTTCAAACTTGACCCTTGTCAAAGTGGTGTCAATGTGTTTTGGGCCATTTGCAATGGGGGTAATGAAAGGTAAACTGGAAAAACAAAAGTATATTCTCAGTAAATATGAAAAAGAGAGATCAACTTATAGAAAGAAGTTATAGAAATAGCCACATACCTAATATTGGTCTGAGTCAAAGATGACAGCTCCATTTTCACTTTCTCAGCACTCTCAGTGAGACGTAGAGCTTGCTTGTTTTTTGAGGACAAGTTGAAACTGCCTTGAGTGATGCAAAGCTTTCCTTCAAAGATACAGATGAGTAATCCTCGTTGGGGATTCAATTTGCATCCCAGCTGTTCATGAACTGGTGAGGAAGAAGACTGGAAAAGATCCCAATGTGACTGTAAATCCTAATGAAGTTGTTGCTCTTGGAGCTGCAGTTCAGGTTCGTCCTTTTCTCCTATTGAAACGATGACCTTACCCTCCATTCCTTTATTATTGGAGGAGGAAGTACCAAATGAGCTATAACTCATTGGTAATAGTGACCTCTTCTCCACAGTATTTTTATTTATGAGAAAGTTATAGTCATATATATTGTTTGTACAGGATATACAAGCATAACTATTTGCTCATTAACAATGTTTACTTTTCTCTACAAGGCATTCTAATAATACATTCTCAAGGTGATACTTTTTGTGTGTGTGTGTATATATATATTGAAAATTGAATTAGTATATATAAGTAACTCAAAGTGAAATTAGTAAGAGAATGCCAAAGAACCGTAGAAAATTACTACAATAAAATTAATCAAAGGTAATCCTAAATTTATTCACAAAGGATTTGCAAGTAGGTGAGACATGAAATGGTTACAGAGCTATAGTCTTCAAAGTGATAGAAGACTTGTTCATAGCTGCAGATATGGTGATTCATTCTAATGTCTACAAAATAAGGACATCAAGTACCAAAGAAAAGACTTACATCTGTACCAGTTCCATCAAGTATGAAGTCATCAAAATACCAGAACAGAGGATCCTAAGGAACAGAATGATCATTTTTGGGCACAAAACTCTTATGTATGAGGAATTGCTTTAATCAACAGCTACAGAAATCAACCCAACAATGCTGAAGTCGTGGCTCTGTGCTCAACATTACTGATTCAAGTGTTTGCAATAAATACTTGAGCAAAAATTCTATAA
Source organism: Castanea mollissima (assembly GCA_014183005.1). Taxonomy (NCBI): domain Eukaryota; kingdom Viridiplantae; phylum Streptophyta; class Magnoliopsida; order Fagales; family Fagaceae; genus Castanea; species Castanea mollissima. Next base: position 49,861,919 of record JACAVU010000005.1, on the reverse strand, counting down.
TTGAGCCTTTAATTAAGACGTGAATCCAAAAATGCAACTAAAGAAGGAGGCATACCTTGGCATCCAAGTTCGATCAAGATGTGCCTGCCTTCTTTGATGGTGGATATAACTTGGAGTCGGAACCTTCATTGACATAAGTGTGGGCGATTGAAAGCCCTGAATCTTCTGCTCCATTGTTGAAAGCCCTGGGATCTATCTCTTCCATTTCCGTCAAGGGCCCTTGAGTTTCCCAAAAAAAAAACAAAACAGAAAACACACAATACTTGTTTGTTTCCTTTTATTTGGTTTTCCAAACACAGAGAGTGAATAATATAAATGAAGAAAGTACCTGGACATGATCGTTGCAGTTGGAATTCGGGTTGGACGAGAGCTCCGTTTCCAGAGTTGGAATCGGATTCGAAGCCTGGACAGGAAGCGTTTTTGGGGACGTCTGGCATAGGTTGGTGGATGGTTTCTTCTTCGCATTGATGTCTAGAACCTCCTCCATTGTTGGAAGCCCATTGACAGATGCACTCTACACCGACCCCCCACCCTCTTGGATAGTTTTTAATCCAATCCACCGCAACCCATGGAACCTGACCAGTCGTCGTATCCAAAGGGCCCGGATACCCCATTTCACAAATTACCTCAACGTAATTTCGTTCAGATGGGTTTGACTTATTCAATCGGTTCTGCAATCTCTTATTAGAAAAAGAAACTATCCACAGATGGTCGGATAATTGATCTGTAGTAGTTGAAAAGAGTTGCTCTTTTTTACAACCATTGATGGAAAGGCGAACATGACAATAACATGTCCCCCAATATTTCTGCGGTCCAAAAGCAAAACAGACAAAAAAAATATTTGGAAATTTGCGACCAACCCAAAATGATATGACATTTCCATCGCTTTCATGGTTTAACTTCAACCGCTTTGGAATCTCAGTTCCTGGTAGTTTAATTATAAAAGGCGAGCGATGGGGATGAATCTCATCCAATATATCGCTTGATGATGTTTGTGGATCCATGCCCATTAATATCCTGCTTCTTGTTCCCTTGCAAGCTTTATTTGGTAAAATCCCTAAAAATTCTCCAATCTGCATTCAATTAGCAAATTGAATTAGTAGGGAAGAAAGCAACAAAAATTGTTGCTTTATAAATTAATAAAAAGAGAGAGAAACCTGGTTCAATAATCTGCTTGAGGATTGTGCATTCAACGAATAGCAATTACTTAAATCCACATCTAGTGCAGATTGGGGAAGCCTTGAAATTTCCCGAAGCTGCTTGCAATCTCTTATATCAAGGATCTCTAAATTAGCAAATTTGCTTAAGCTTTCCGGGACGCTAACAATATTAGATTTAGATAGATATAGAGAATTCAATACGGGGAAGTACTCGGGTTTCATCAAAAAATCTAGTTCAATTATATTTTCATTAAACCTGAAATCCAGCGATTTCAACCTCAAATACCCACCTCTGGAAAAGCCATCCAAATAATCGTATGTCTGGCTCAATTTGGCAGTGGGAATAGATAGTTTATCAATAAGTTGTAATTTATAGATGTCTTCCGGAAGATACCTAAGGTTTTTGCAAAATCTTAAGTTTAAGAGTTCGAGCCCAGTGAGATACTTGATTGATGAAGGCAACTCTCGAATACCACTCCCTTCTAAATTTAAACTCCTTAAACATTTCATTTCTGGATGAATATTAGAAAACTTCTCAAGCCTAAAGCAGTTTGTAAGATCAAACTCCTTAAGAGATTTCAACCTGAGGATGTCTGGAAGAATTTGAAGTTTTTCACAATGGATGAGATCCCATATCTGAAGCTTATCAAGAATTCCAACTGACTCATGAACCTTAACTAAATTTTGACAATGACGAAGATTCAATATTTCTAGGTTTGGGGTACACAACTCGGGTAATTCTGTAATGGACTCACAGCTCCTGAGATAGAGACCTTCTAAAGATTTCAACCTGAGAGACTTTGGAAGAATTTGAAGTTTTCTACAACTACTGAGATTCCATATCCGAAGCTTATCAAGAGATCCAAGTGAGTCATGAACCTTAGCTAAATTTTGACAATAACCAAGATTCAATTTTTCTAGGCTTGGGGTACGAAACTCAGGTAATTCTGTAATGGCCTTACAACCGTAGAGATCAATATATTTTAAATATTCTAGCTGGAATACCTGTAGAAGAAAAATAAAATTATTTTAATCCAACATTCAAATAAAATTTAAATAAATCATAATTTATAAATACTAATATTTATACCAATTTGAATGTTGTCTCCAATCTAATAAGACTATGTGGCATCTTGAGTTCAACAAGTCGTCGCGGCTTATACTTAGATGGCAAGGAAAATGGAAATTCAGGCCATTGAAGCAACGTTAACCCATCAGGTAGATATTCGAGTTCTTCACAAATTTGTACATTACGAACTATAAGAAATTTGAGATTTTTCATATTTTCAAAAGCTTTAGCTCCTATTGGCATCGTGATCGGTTGAGGTGAGCAGCACATAATGCCTCGAATTTTACTTGATCCCTGTTGGACAAAGCATTAGCTACACTAAATAATAGAACAATAAAAAATTTAAAAAAATTAAAAAACATATCCAAATAAAATTAAAATTTCTTCAACGTTAAAAAAAAAAAAAATAAATGGAAAAAAACTTATTTGGAAAAAAGAGATGCAAAAGAGCTTCTACCATATTTGTAGTAAGTATTTCTTCAGCATCCTCAAAACACCATATCCTACTACATTCTCCTAGCTCTTCTGATTCTTGTTGAACAATTTCTCTCCCCATTTGTTGAAGCAAGTCATGCATCCACAACTCGCCAAATTGACCAACAGTTATGAGACACTTATCAATAAGTTTTCCAATTCCATAACCTGGATATGATTTGCAAGCATCTAATATATTCTCTACATAACTCCTATTGAACCCCTTAAAGAAACATGCAATATCCAAAAAAATATCCTTTTCAGTCTTTTCAAGTCCGTCATAACTTATTTTGAGCTTTTCCACAATTTTTTTGTGAGGAATGTTTTTATACTTTTCTAATGCACTTTTCCAATCACATATACTTTTTCCACACAAATCAGAACCTATTATTTTAAGAGCTAATGGAAGGCCATGGGCATAACGCATGATTTGCTCTGCAACTTCTAAATAATCTTTCTTAGGTTCAATTTTTGGGAAGGCATGCAGGTTGAAGAGTTCATGAGATTCAGATTGATTTAATTCCTTAAGCTCATAAATTAGACAATCTTTTCCAAGTGTGTTTAGCACTTGTTTGTCTCTTGTTGTTATAATGACTCTACTTCCTAAAGCAAGCCAATTACATTCTCCAAGTAAATTTACCATCACTTCTGACTCAGCCACATTGTCAAGAATTAAAAGAAGTCTTGTATGACAAAGCCTTTCCTTTATCGTGATAATTCCTTCGGGTACATTGTCTATGTTTATATACATGCCTCGTGAGATCTTAGAAAGAAGCATCTCTTGTAGTTTGATTATGTCATCATTTGTACTTGACTTTTCTTTGACATCCTCTAGAAAGCAACTCAATTCAAAACAATTATCAATTCTGTTATAAATAGCCTTTGCAATTGTAGTCTTACCTACTCCTCCAAGACCATAAATCCCTACCATGCGAACATCATTTGACTTCATATCTAAAAGAGATTCTATAGCATCCGCACGAGATTCTATTCCAATTGGGTGTTCAGCAACAAATAACTGAGTGCGATTCAATTTAGTAATTGATATCTCTCTAATAATTCTCTGGATAAATTGAGTTTCAGATTCATTACAACTGTCACACACAAAGAATAAGAAACATATAATGAGTTAGACAAATTGAAAATATACATAGATGGTTCTTTCATGTACGAAGAGTTCAAAAGCTCAAAAGTTATTGTGGGTTGGAGTAGTAAGTTCATCTAATGGGTAGTGCCTAGGATATTGTACTAGATTTGTAACTTCTCTTCATATAGTGAATTGCCCTATTTGGGTTGGGTTGCCCTTGTAATCTTCTTCTTCTTTTTTTCCCATTGAAGATATACCTCTATAAGTTTTTTTTTTTTTTTTTTTTTTTTTTTTTTTTTTTTTTCACTTCCTCATCATACGTTATGTTACTTGTTTATTACTTTTTTTTTTCTTTACTGATTTGTGACTTAGGGTGGGTTTGGATAGGGAGGTTGCATCTATGTTTCACGTTTCTAACTATTTTTTTTCCCTGACGCATAGAATTCAACAGCAGACATGATGCACTGTTCACCACTGTGGGTGAACAGTAACCGCATAGTGGTGCACTGTTCATGTACTTTTCAGCTTTTTTTAAAATTAAAAATGGGACCCGCAACACTATTCACACATTTAAAAATTATTTTGCTACAGTGTTTTCAGTTTTCAGTTTTCAGCTGTATCCAAATGGACCCTTAATGGTTTCATTGATTAAATCTTTAAAATTTGGTTGGTATAATTGGGAATTAATTCACAATTGCGTTGCATTTTAACTTTGGGAATTATTCATCCCCAAGACTATTTTACTATTGAATTCCATGAGTGCGAAGATAATTTTTTTTTTTTGGTGAGCTACAATAGATTCTCAATTAAAAGAGTTAAATAATCGTTCTAGTGAGCATGAAATTAAGTTTCTTTGAATGTCATTATTGAATAGATATTTTTTCAGTTACAATAGATTATCAATTAAAAGAATTAATTTATGGTTTTATTAAGCATGCAATGAAGTTGATTATTGTTAACTTAGCATTACATCTTCAAGAGGCCAATGATTTTCTTATAGAATTGATGATATATATTTGTTTGTTGAGAGAACAATTACTTACAAGATTTTAAATATCATGAAAAACTATTATTATAAACAGAAGTTTATCATTATGGACATAATGAAGTTTAACACTCAAGCTTTAAATTTAAGAATTGTAAAAATAGATGGGAGGGACTAGAAAATCAATAACTTATCAACTTGTTTTTAGAGTGGTTTGTTATGTACTTTCTTATCTAAGATTACTTGTAACTACAAAATGAGGACTTTCTGTCTTTCATCTAGTGAAGATTAAGCTCAAAACAAAATGAGAAGATGATTATCTAACGCTCTTTGATCCTATATGTTAATTGAAAGAGAAATTGCTATTAAACTTAGAACAAAATTAATTATAGATTATTTTATAGAATAAAAAAGAATATCAAATTCTATCTTGATAGATCATATATAAGTGAGTTGAAATATATTCAAAACAGTTTTTTTCTTTGTTTTTGTTTATATTTTATTAATATGAATAAAAAAATATATTTTTTACATATTAATGTAGTTTGAGCTTTAGTAATTAGTATACTTCCTATGTGAATTTTTTTTTATTCATGATTGGGCTTGCCAAAGATGAAATCATAATTCCCTCGTACGCTGTTTCTAATCCATGATAGGGCCTATTGAAGATGATTTAAAGTTTTTAACTCATAAAAGTACACAAGAATTAATATTCATAATTGGTAAAATTATATGGCGTTATTATTTTTTTAAATTTCTACCATCGACTTTTTATAACTTAACTACCTCTTTAGTATTCCCGCAAAAAAAAAAAAAAAAAAAAAAAAAAACCCTTCCTCTTTAATAGTAGAAGATTCTATGAAAAACCGGATACTTTCATAATCTAGCATTTAGTGAAAACATTTTTTTTTTTTTTTTCCGGGAATCCATAACAAAACTATTAAACTCTATAACTAATGGAAGAGCAGCGGATAGTTACATACCCCTCCTTGTAATGCAACCCAGACAAGCCAGCTGCTTTAGTCAAAGCGTTCCTCCTCCTCTGAACCTTTTCCACACTATCTTCATGTTGAGTTAGTGCTACTCCAAACTTTCCCTTTTGTTTACGAATTTCAGACGGATCCACTTTGTAAAATACAGGTAGAACCAACTGTCTGTTATTCTTACACTCAAGAATCTTTACAAGTTCATCTAAGCACCAACCGGAAGATGCATAATTTTCAGAGAACACAACAATTGAACTCTTTGACAATTCAATAGCTTTAAGAAGTTCCATTGAAATTTCTTCTCCTCTTGGAAGTTCATTATCAATAAAGGTGTTAAAACCCTCATCACATAAAGCTTGATATAAATGACTTGTAAAATTATAGCGCGTGTCTTCACCTCTGAAACTTAAGAAAACATCATAGGTGAATTGGGGAGTGATAGAAGAGGTGGCTCCGTCAGTGATCTGGCGAGCCATAGGAATCTATGAGCAAAAAGTAGAGAAAATATGGAGATAAGAATATGTGATAAGATGCAAAATAGAATGACTTTAATGACAAAATGAAATTTGACAAGATGTTTTATATCAATATGAGTTGTATGGTCCTATGCATTTTTTGTTTTCCACTAAAAAGTAAGAAAACATAAATTTGTCCAATTCGTCAATATTTCACACTTTTTCTTTTTGACGAAGTTTTATACTTTTTTCTTAGTACAATCCTTTAGACGGTCCCACACATTATTATTTTTTCAAAGAAGAATTATCTTTTAAAGAAATTGTATCCTTCTGTGTACAACTTTCTCTTCTTCTCTCTCCCGTCCCTTACTTTTTCCTCCCTTCTTTCCTTTTTCTTTCATCTCCCTTACAACCAAACAAGATATTAATTTCCAAATTCGGCCAATAAAAAAGAGAAAGAAAACAAGTGTTTTGAGGATATTAATAAAAATATGTAAAATACATGTTTAATTACTATTTTAGTCTTTAACACCTGTATTATGTGTCAAAATGCTCTTTAACATTTTAAATGTGTCAATTTAATTTCTAAACTTTTAGTATTGTGTCAAAATAATCATTGCTATTAAGTGGTACTTGAACAAAATTGGTGTGGCTAACATTAATATCAAAATTGTATTTTTATGCCATCTAAGTTATCCTGTGGGTTATTGTATGTCCTTAATTATAAAATAAAATAAAATATTTGAAAATATATTATTTGCAGCTCCCTAAGTAAATGAGATGCCATTTTATTAGCAAAAATTGAAATTTCATTTTCTTTTCTTTTCTTTTCCTTTGCTTTCTTGGCAACCAAATGGTGTTTAAGTCTTGACTTTTTAGTGAAAGCGCTCATGAACAGCATTTGAAAAAGATACTATTTACCTAGTTTTTGGAAATTTAAAAATAACAAAAATCCAAATGTCAATTTTTTTACATTATCATTTTTTTTAAGAAGTTAAAGTTATTACCAATTATATATATATATATATATATATATATATATATATATATATATTATAAAAACCTTATCAATTGATGCGGTAATGAATATAATTAGCGTTATATTTATCAACAAGGTAATAAATAAATTTCTTAATTATTTTTCTATTTTGTGTTTAAAAATTGATACATCCATTTAATAAAATGTAAATCAACCTACCATCACTTTATTTAAAATTGCTTGTTCATGAAATCAAAGTCCCATATGGCCCTTTTAGCTGGCTAATATTCTTACTATTTCTAGTATAAAAATAAACTACAAATTTGTCATGAAGAGGTGAGCAAAAAAAACTATGAGTAACCTTGAATTAATAAACATCCCATAGCATAAGACATGCATAATAAGTTCATAATAAAAAAGTATGAGATGAGAAAAGTTGTCTGATAGTGTTAAAAAAGTTGTGTTTTCCCTTTTAGTTGGAACTGTGAAACAGTAAAAGGATACTTGTTCTTTAAACTTTGAAGATGCGAATACTGTGCATGGATGCTTGCATTTGCCAAAATTACACTCTCCTTTTGCAATATCGAAAACGTTAAACTTAATACCAATTTTACTTGGAAAAAAAAAAAAAAAACTTACAGACTTAACTAGAAATATGATTGTTGTCAACCCAAAAAAAGAAGAAAAAAGATTGATTCAGTTTATCCCATAGAGTTGTAATTGAGCTGGTATTAAAATTTCAGATTTGTTCATTAAGCTTCAGCTCATTATCAAACAAGATTAAATGTTCAAGTTTGGTGTATATGTTTGTTGAGCAAGCTTGAGCCTGTTTATGAACTATTTAATAAAAAAAAAAATTTCTATATACAAGACACTCTAACATGAATTGACATCCTTAATAAATCCAAACTAAAATCAACATAAACTCTAAGAAGGAAAGTGAAGACTTGTGATGGGAAATTAAAAAACACATCATTATAACATATATATCAACTAAAAGTAGAGTTATAAAAAATAAATATATAAAAATTCATTAATTTAAAGCAGACGTGTAAGAAAAAAAAATCCACCAAAGGAAGAAAGAGAGAGAGAGAGAGAGTAATCACTTTTTGGAAAGCTCTAGGTAATGTTCGTACATGAATGCACGTTGTCAAAAGATAGGAAGAAAAGTGATTCCTACTTTCTCTCTTTATTGAAATAAACATGTAAGAGCATTCTCATCAACAATTCTAAAAAATTTAGCATTTACCATCTCAAAACCTAATTTTATAACATATAACACACCCCTTTACAATACAACCTATATCAAAACTTTTTTTTTTTTTTTTTTTACCATTTCATTTAAATATTGTTTCTTTATTATTTTTCAATAAATTTTTTTTATTTTTTCTCTCTCCTCTGTCTCTTTCTCTCTCTCTCTCCTGTCTCTCTCTTTCTCATAGCATTGCCGATGCCACACTACCAACAATCACCACAAAACCCACCCACCAACAAACCCACCACCCATACCACAACCACCACTAACAAAAAAAGAAAAAAAATCAAAGCAGATTCATAACCTCCACATCCACCCATAACCACCACATCCACTCACCACCACCAACCACAAAAAAAAAAAAAAAACCTCCACCAGTGAGGGCGAATTGGAACCTACAACCTGCAAATCGGAACCCAAGGCATGAGAGAGAGATAATCCTAGATCTGAATCAGTGAGGGCGAATTGAAGGCAGTGGTGACTTGGCTACGTTGCGGACAAAGAGTAAAGAGATTAAGTGATTGAGAGTAGAGAGATTAAGTGACTGAGAGTAGAGAGATCGGCACATTGCAGATGAAGACTAGAGAGATCGAGTGACTGAAAGCAGAGAGATCGACGACGAGCAGAGACCGGCGACGAGTAGATATCGGCGACTTGCAGAGACCAACGACGAGCAGAAATCGGCAATGAGCACGACAGACCATGAACCATGGAGAGAGAAGAGAGAAGAGAGAACAAAGATGAAAGAAGTGAGAGAGAGGAAAGAGAATGAGAAATCAGAAAGTGCCGTTGGGGAATAAAAAAACTATTTTTTATTTTACAATACAGTTATAGTGCCCTCTAAAAAATGAGATTGCACTGTAGCAAGATTATAAATTTTATAACATATACCAGTTTTGATGGAGATGGTTTTTTGGGGTTTAGATGCTAAAAAATAGCATTTATAGCATATGAGAAGCTTGATGAGAATGCTCTAAGTAATGAGAGAAAAAAAACCTTGTTGGAAAATTGCATTGCGGAAACTTCGTGGAGAATCTATACTTTTATTCACTATTGTGGTTATTCTTCTGTATCATATATGTAAGTAATGAGTCAAGTGACACTTTATTGATTGTAGGGCTGGTCCAACATAATTTGAGATTTAAGGCAAAAAATTTATGTCGGAAATATTATAAGTAAACATTAATTAAATAAAATTATTTAATACAAATTAAATTAAGACTAATTTGATGTATTAAATACAAAAATTTGATGAATAATACTAACTAAACTAAGGTTAATTTCATATAGAGGATTAAATATCATAGTTGAAGCAAACATTATAATAAAAAAAACCTAAAATATATATTATTTTTTAAAAAAGAAACTTATTTTAACTTGGATACATAACTATGCATAGTTAACTAAGGTTATAATTTTATATTTTCTTTTTAAGAGGAAGAGATAGATATATATTATTTGGTGTGTGGCTTTACAGGTGATTAGCTTGCAAAAATTAAAGTCTCAAACTATTAGGGGAGATTAGTCATCATTGATGATCTAACACATTTGCAACATTTTTTTGAAATATTTTTAGGATTTCAATTGGGTTAAATTTATATTGGTGTCCTATTTTGAAAGCCTTATTAGATATGAAAAAGAAAAATACTAAAAATACTACAAAATGTTGACAATATAATAATGTGATAATGAAGATTGATTAACTTCAACAATCTAATTAATGAGTGTTAAAATTTCTTTTTTAGGTAATTGGTGAAGTGGCAATTTGTAAGCATATAATAAAATTTGTGGTATCTTTAGCATCACTTAAAAAAAAAGTGCTCAATCATTTTAAAATTTTTTTTACTTTTATAATATTTTGGGCCTTTTACAATGGGGGATGAGGTCTTTTTCTCCTAAGGAATTTTTGTTGTTGCTGTGGGGCCTTAAGCATAGGTAGCATAGGTAGGCTGGCCTGATCGATTTTACCATTGATTTGCCTCTCTTGGAACATACTAGTAGCCTCTATCTCATAAATAACAACAAAAAATAAAATGGTTAGTGTATTGCAATGTATTAAAAAATTGGTTTTCATGAATTTTTTTTGTTCATATTTTAGCTTCTGCTCACTCTAAATTCTGGTTTCATCTTTGTATAAGAGTGACACATATCATTTCTTATTGTCAATGTCCTATAACTAAAAGCATATGTAGATGATTTTATTAATTGTCATGTATTGAGTTGAAAGAATTTTCCTTCAAACTAATTGGAGGTAAACTTTTTTAATTACTATTTTGGGTGTTATGTCTTTTTATTTTTTATATATTTTTGGAGAAAAAATATGTTTTGAATTTTGTCAAATGAGTCTTTATCTATCATCTTGAGATTATTTGTAGACTATTTATAGACCCATACGATGCATGAAAATATATAAATATTTTGTAATGCAGTATAATCTATAATTTATTTTCTGAAATTTGTTGAAGAAAATTTGTTCCCTTTAAAAATGAAAAAAAATTTACAAGTATTTTCTATCTTTCTTTTTCTACAAATATAACATTGTAGTATATATTTGGGAGTGTTTGATATATATTAATGTGGTCCATATTCTTTTAACTATTATAATAGTGTGATATGTTTTCGTAATTTTTTTTGTAGAACCAAAATTTTTAAATTTCAAATATATTATTCAAACTTTCTCTTCTCTTAAGGAGATTATCATAACAATAAAAAATCATCACTAAATTATAATATTATTGTTAAGTTAAGGTTTTTAAATAACATTTATGTTGAATTTATTTCATGACAAAAAGTGTTGTAATTTCATAAATTTATTTTCTTGTATTTTGTGGGAATTAATTGTAATGGGTTTGGTATTAAGTTGGTGAAGATTGCTCAAGAATGTGATCTCGCGACTTGGCTTGTGACTGGCTCAGGATTGCAACACCTGTGAAAGACCATGTGAGAAGCACATGAGGAAGTTCAACAATCAGTATGTTTTGCAAGTCACTCGCAACTTGGCCAACCAACGAGATACACTAACCAGTAGGATTTTAAGTGTGGCTCTTACACCCTTCACCCATAATATATATACCCTCATTAGCCACAAAATTAGAGAGAGGCTATTTAGAAGAAAAAATCTAGAGAGAGGTTTTCATAACACCCACCTTTTAGAGAGAGCTACTCATCCTTAAATGAGAATTCCTTTGTAGTCCCTTCTTCTTCCCTCTTCATTGTCATATCTTGAGAAGAGATTTATACTCAAACACAACTCACACCCAAATTGAGTGTAGATAGTGTTTTGGAACTTGGGAAATACTGGGTTTTTGCCAAAATAAGCCAGTGTGGCTTGGCAGTGCAATTGGGCGGTATTGCGGGATCCGAGAAATCTGTTGGTAGTTGGAGTTTGGAGAGCTCAAGTACTTTGGATAGATTAGGCTTGAAGGATCTATTTGGTATCCTTGTACTCCAACTTATACACTAGTGGATCATTTCGGCTTAGGGGGCCGCAGAGAGATTTTTACACCGAGTTCTTCAGTTTTCCTCTTTGATAACACATTACTGTGTTATCTTGGGTTTGAGTTTCTTTTCCCTATTGCCCTTTACATATTTACCTTGTACTCATACGTTCATCCATGCAATTTTTAAATGCTTTGATTAATAAATTTGCTAATTATGTATATGCCGCATTAAGTGTATTTAGATTAAAATTAATCAAGTAGCCATTAAAATTTGGGAATCTAAACTAGCTCTATCATTAAAATATGAGCTTTCAATTATCTTAATTAAAATTAAAATGAAACCAAAGGCATTAAATCTAGATATTCTAGTTGTATTGAAAGTTTCTCTGGTCGGCTAGGGTTTAAGGTTTTCCTCTACCAAGCCGCCTGTTTTGTGATAGGACGGACGATTTTGTGTGTTTGGTAACGTGGTGTGGCTGTGGTTTCGGTTGGACAAGGTACCATGGCTGGGTTAGATGAGATGTGGGCACGGAAGAAGAAGAACGTGGGGCAGAAGTATCACGACAGAAGGAGTTAATTGTCCATAGGTTGGCAGGTAAGTTTCTCACAAAGCGGGTACAATATTTTGCTGTTTGAGTTTGAAGATATCCTTGACCTGAAACAAGTGCTTGAATTTGAACCTTGGTCATATGACAAAAACTTGGTGGTCTTTCAGAGGGCAATTGATGCCGAATCGGCGCCTTCGCTTGACTATTCATACACTACCTTTTGGATACAAATCCATAATGTACCAGCAGCCCTTATTACTCAGGAAACTGGTGAGTCTATTGGAAACACATTGGGCACAGTGTTACAGGTGGCCGACCCTAAGGATGACGGAACGGGGGGAGAGTTTTTAAGGGTGAGAATTAAGCTTGATATTTCTCGGCCTCTGCCACGATGCTGTCAGCTTTGGAATGAAGGAAAACTAGTGGGATGGGTGGGATTAAAATATGAGCGAGTTCCAAATTTTTGTTATTGGTGTGGGCGAGTTGGCCATGGGGACAGAGAATGTGAGATATGGTTGCGCAGTATGGGTTGGTTGAGAAGGGAGGAACAGAAATATGGTGATTGGTTAAGGACAGATGCATTTAGAGCTACAAGGAAGTCAGTGGTTGTGATTTCGAGAGTTGCTCACACTCAAGCTCTTTGGATGAAACAAAAGCAACAACAAGCCTAAGCTCATGGTAATATGGGTGGGGTTTCTTCTTAAACAAATTCCATGGTAGGTTTGGGTTTAGTCAGGCAAAGGGACTACATGGGAATGAAGCATGCTATGGTGTCCAAACCCGTGGCACCTACAACAGATGAGGCAGGCCGAGGTTGCACATCTGATAGTGAGAGCATGGTGACAAGTGATTGTAGGGAGTTTTCAAAGTTTTAGGTAGTGAGGTTGGAGAAGAACGCTGTCAACTTGTCAATTGAGGAGTCCACGGGTTACCAAGTTCTAGTAGAGTGGCATGGTGACACGGGTACCCCTGTGCTAAGTGCTGAACACCCGAGCCCCTTGTGTGACCACTCAGCCAATTTTAAACCCACACCACAATCTACCAGGGGGTGGAAGAGACTAGCTCGTGAGGTGGGAAATTCTGTGCAGGGGACTAAAGTGGGAAGTGGGACTGGGTCTGAGGGTAGAAAAATGATTATGGGAAACGTGGCATGAGCATGGAGATAGACGTGCAGATGGAGGGAAAGAAGCAATGCATAGACTATCGTAGTCAAGAGGATGACCAAATTTCAAAGGTGGTTGCTGGGTCCCAGCACCACCGATCACAATGAGTTGCTTTAGCTGGAACTGTCGTAGGCTTGGGAACCCACAGACAAAGGATGAAATAGTTGCCCTAGTGACTACAAAAGATCCCAAGTTGGTTTTCTTAATGGAAACCAAAGCTGATAAATCTACTTTAGAAAGAGTTGGTAGAAGGATGCACTTTACTAACCTTTTCTCTGTTCCTCGTGTCAATTCAAGTGGTGGCCTTGCTTTGTATTGGAAATCATATTTCGATGTGGATGTTTAGTCTTTTTCCAATCGTCACATTGATGCTTTTATCAAGGAGTGGATGACGCCTGGCATTTTATAGGTTTCTATGGGGACCCTGATACAGCTAGCTGGGAAAACTCATGGTCTTTACTTCGAGCTTTGAGTCACCGTTTATCTTTTCCTTGGGTTTGTTTGGGTGGCTTCAATGAAATTTTGTTTGTGGATGAGAAATGGGATGGTTGGATAGACCGAAGCGACAAATGTAGAATCAAGGATGCTTTGGACTACTGCAGACTAAAAGATCTTGGCTTCAATGGTTACCCTTTCACTTGGTGTAATCGTAGACCGGGTGATCAAAATACCTGGATTCAACTAGATAGAGGTGTAGCTACCATTGATTGGATCTTATGATTTCCCACTTCCCGTATTCTTCATTTAGATGCTTTCTATTCTAACCATAAACCACTGTTGCTTTGTTCAGACTCTAAATTCAAGCGATTCTATAGGAAGGGTAAACCATTCTGGTTTGAAGCAATGTGGCTAAAAGATTTATCTTATGAATCAGTGATTAAAGATTATTGGGGTGAGCTTGTCTGAATCAGTTTAGGGCTTTCATCAAAAGATCGTGGCTTGTCAACTCTCTGAAGGTGTGGTACAAAAAATGTTTTGGGCATGTCCATAATTCCTTAAATAAGAAGCTTAAAAAGTTGCAAGAAGTTGAAGAAGGTGGCAGTTATAGAACTAACACGAGGAGAATTTATATGCTGAGGGAAGAGATCCAAAGGTTGAAAAATAGGGAAGAATTCATGTGGAAGCAGTGATCCCGGAATGCTTGGCTTAAGGAAGGAGATAGCAACTCATGATTTTTCCATTGTAGGGCAAATCAAAGGAATCGCCAAAACTTCATTGCTGGTTTGAAGGATAGTGATGGGGTATGGAGGGAAGATGAGGGCCGAATGGGTGGTATTATTGAAAATTATTTTAGGGACATCTATTCCACATCAAATCCTTTAGGTTTTGATGATATTTTGAGTGGCATTCACTCAGCCATATCTGAGGAGGATGCTGGGATGCTTGGTCGAGATTTCCATGCCGATGAGGTGAGGTTAGCCTTTGACCAAATGGCTCTACTTACTACACCTGGACCTGACAGTGTGTCCCCTATTTTTTAGAAGTCTTTTGGCATATTATGGGTGGAGATGTAACGTTTGTGGTTCTTAATGCTCTTAATTCCAGTGTGGAGCCTGAGTCACTTAAATTCCACTTTTATTGCCTTAATTTCAAAAGTAAAACACCCAAAAAGAGTTGCTTATTTTCGCCCCATTAGCCTTTGTAATGTGGTCTATAAGTTGATTTCTAAGGTGTTGGTGAATCGGTTGAAAAAATTCCTAGCTAGTGCTATTCCGAAATCTCAAAGTGCATTCTTATCAAGTAGGCTTATCTCGGATAATGTACTTGTGGCCTTTGAAACTCTTCATTATCTTAAAAGGAAAACAAATGGGAAGGTGGGTCAGATGGTGCTTAAGCTTGATATGAGTAAAGCTTACGACAGGGTCAAATGGGAATTTTTGGAGCGAGCTATGAGGCGTCTCGGGCTTGGGAAAAAATGGTCAGTCTTATCATGTCTTGCATTATTCGGTTTCCTATTCTGTTCTTCTTAATGGATAACCTGTTGGTAATATCAACCTTACTTGTGGTCTTCACCAAGGTGATCCTCTGTCGCCATACATTTTCCTTATGTGTGCCATGGGATTGCAAAGTTTATTGAATAAATCTGAAGTGGAGGGACATATTCGGGGTGTGGCTATCTGTAGGAATGGCCCAAAGTCTCACATTTATTTTTTGTAGATGATAGTGTATTATTTTGCAATGCTAAAGAAGTAGAGTGTCAGAAAATTCTTGATATTCTGGCTATCTATGAGAGGGGTGTAGCCCAGAAAATTAATTGTGAGAAAACTAATATCTTTTTTAGCTCTAACACCCCTTATGAGGTACAGGTCCGGAGTCAACAAGTTTTGGGTGTCCCGTCTATCCGCCAATTTGAAAAGTATTTTGGGTTTGTTGGCTTTGGTGGGCAGGGCAAAAAATCAGAGTTTCATCTACATTAAAGAAAGGGTATGGAAAAAGCTTCAAGGGTGGAAAGAAAAACTTTTGTCTTAGGCAGGTAGGAAAGTTTTGATCAAGTCAGTAATTCAGGCGATATCGACTTATACTGTGAGTTGCTTTAAACTCCCTAAGGGGCTTGTTAAGGAGTTGGAAGTATTGATTCACAAATTTTGGTGGGGGTATAGTGGAGAGCATCGGAAAACTCATTGGGTGAAATGGGAGTGCTTATGCGAAGCTAAAGAAGTTGGTGGAATGGGGTTCAAAGAAATCGAAAAATTTAATGATGCTTTGCTGGCTAAACAAGTGTGGAGATTGATTAATAATCCTGATTCTCTTTGTTATTGAGTTTTTAAGGCTCGGTTTTTTCTGGATTGCTCCATCTTAGAAACACAAGATTCAAGTTCAGGGTCTTACGCTTGGAAGAGCATAATCGGTGCTAGGGATGTGATTCGAAAAGGGATGGTTTGGCGCACAGGGACAGAGGAGTCTGTGCAAATTAAGGAGGATAGGTGGCTGCCTAGACGTGCAAATTGTTCAGTCATCTCAACCCTTCCTTCATTGGCTCCTGATTCGAAAGTTTGTTCCTTGATTGATCAAGACAAAGTAGCGTGGAAAACAGAGTTTGTGCAGCAACTGTTTTTGCCCCATGAAGCTGATATTATTTTGGTATTCCTTTGAGCATTCGACGCCCTGATGATTGTATTATTTGGGCACACATGCCATCTGGTATGTTCACTACTTGCAGTGCTTATAAAATGTTAGTTTCCTGTGATTCACCTTCTAGTGCAGGTAGCTCTAATCCGGAAGCCTAGAAAATTTTTTGGAAGGGCATTTGGCAGCTATGGGTCCCTAACAAAATAAAGCATTTTGTGTGGAGAATCTGTAATAATGCTTTGCCAACAATGGTGAACCTTCATTGGCGTCACATCATGCCTAGTGCGAGCTGTGCACTATGTAATGCTTTTCCTGAAGATTCTCTTCACGCGGTTTGGTCTTGTGAAGTCATTTCAGGAGTATGGTCTACGCTGGAATGGTTTCACCAAACTGCACCGTCACAACCCAGCTCCTTCAGTGAATTACTCGCCAGCTTTCTGTTTAGCAGAGAGGAGTTTAGAGCAGAGATTTTTGTTATCATTGTGTGGTTTCTTTGGAATAGGCGTAATGCAATCCAATTGGGTCGTCCTGCTCTTCCTGTGTTTAGCATCTGCAGTAAAGCAAGGAGTTATCTGCAAGAGTTTCTTCAAGCTCAGACCGAGGAGCCTGTCCCACCCCGTCGACCTCCCATGCAGTAGTGGCACCCTCCGGATCCTCATTGCTTTAAGGTAAACTTCAATGCCGCGGTGTTTCGTTTCTCAAGTTTGGCGGGCATCAGTGTCATTGTTCGTAATGATGGAAGGGAGGCTATGAGGGCTCTATCCTTGTCCATTCCCATGGTCCACTCAGTGGCAGATTTAGAAGCCTTAGTGTGCTTGAAGGCTATTCAGTTTGCATTGGAGATTGGCCTCACTCGAGTCGTGTTTGAAGGAGATTCTACAGTCATCATAAATGCTCTTCCTCACGGTGCGGGTGAGATGGCTAGTTTTGGCAACATTTTGGATGATATTCGAATGCACTTTGTTGTTTTTCGATTTGTAGAGAATTTGTTTATGTTAGTCGTAGTTGTAATACTGTTGCTAAAGCTCTCACTAAGAAAGCTAAGTTTGACGTTGTGGTTCAGGTTTGGCCACATGACTTGCCATCTGATATTGCCCCTCTAGTGTTGTGTGATGTTCATTGAGTTTTGGCTTTGGAATAAATTGCCCAGGTCTTTGATTTGGCTTCTCAAAAAAAAAAAAAAAAAAAAAGATAGACAATATAATAATTTATTACTCACACAATTTGTAGGCACATTCAAACATATAACCACCTAAATTGTCTTTTGAATTTATTGATATAAACTCAAATCTCCACTTTCAAAATAACTAAAATTAACATAAGCTATAAGAGGGAAAGAGAGGACTTGTGATAGAGAATTAAAAAACACAACAGTAAAACTTATCGACTGAAAGTAGAAATATAAAATAAAATTAAAAAAATAAAATAAAATTTCATCAAACTTAAAGTGTGAGAAACAATAAAAAAGAATTCAACAAAAGAATAAAAACAAAATTAGATAAAAAGAGAGCATTCACTTTTTGCCATTTTGGAAAGCACTAGGAGAGAACTGAGAAGTGAGAAGGATTTTTTTTTTTTTCCCCAAATAACTTTACTTTGCTAACAATTTTGTTAGTTGCCTAGTTTTGAAAGTATGTGGAAAACTAGCACCTTGAGTTTCTAAAACTCGAGATTTTTATAAAACTCAAGTTTTTAATACTCTATTTTGGAGGTTTTTCATAAAAAGACGTGGACTAAGTTTTTCACGTGGATATCGAGTTTATAAAACTCGATTTCTAATCCACGTTTTTACTAAAACTAGGTTTCAGAAACACGTTTTTGACCACTTAAAACCTAAAATCTGGCCTCACTCGTCACTCTTGTTTTCATACACTCACTCTCGAACACTATCACTCTCAGACACTCTCACTCTCACACTCCTCACTCTCAAGCTTTGAAACCCAAACTCCTTAAACACCCGAATCAGTTACTCTAACAGAGACGCTCCTCTCATCGTCTTCAAGTCCACTAATTCTTCTTCTTCTTCTTCTTTGCCAGTTCCCCCTCCGATTCCAGTCCTCAAGCGCCCCAAACCCAAACCCACTGAGCCATTCCCAGAACCAGAATGTTACTATTCTTTCTTTCCCCACTACTCCCATTGACCCACCGTGCCGAAGGTACTCTCTCTCTCTACTCAATACGTTGTTGTTTTTGCTTCTTAGATTCCTCTCTCTTTCTCCAATTTTAGATTTTGGAATTTCATGAT
The DNA here is from genome assembly GCA_014183005.1 of Castanea mollissima. Taxonomy (NCBI): domain Eukaryota; kingdom Viridiplantae; phylum Streptophyta; class Magnoliopsida; order Fagales; family Fagaceae; genus Castanea; species Castanea mollissima. The sequence goes on along the minus strand of JACAVU010000005.1, from coordinate 49,843,004 downwards.
TTTGGGTTTTGTTGATTCATGTTTGGTTTCCGAGAAAAAAAAATTGAGGTTTTAGGTAGGAAATGATCATTTGTCATTACAGTGAAAAATTTATATTATTCTGTTTGGTTGTTTGGAAAATGAGTAAATAAAAAAATGATTTTTTTTTTAACAAATTGAGCATTCAAATTGTTGTTATGAAATTAGTATGAATTTCGATAGTGTAAAAAGTGTTAATATCTGGATTACATTGATATTTAATCTAGTTTGATATTTTTTTTTATCATTGTTTTTATTTTATAATTTTCTGATTCTGCGTTTATTGAATGTAAATTTGAATTTTTGTAGTCGAATTAACATTTAATCTAGTTTGAAATTTGGACTCTTTTTAGCTCATACATTGCATTGTTTCAAAAATTCAGAATTAGGATTTTGGAATCATATTTTAGCCTATATGTCAATGTTCGTGATTTAGCCTAAATGTCATATTTTAACATTGTATATTGTTTTTACTATAATTTTGATTTAACCAGATTTCATAATCTTAATGTGAAGTTTTTACTACTATATATATTTTAATAACCAATAACGTGGAATATCTCATAAATAGTAATAGTAATTGTTATTCTTATTCATTCTCTGATGATAATGATATTTCATAATTCCATATGGGCCTTAGTCACTGATTTTGCATTTAGAGGTGGTTTAGCTGTAATATTTCAAATATTTTATGCAGTGAACTATATTTTATATCTTCATGTGAAATCATTGTGTGTTGTGGTAATGCCTGATTTGTGATGACTCTCACACCAAATAATGTATGTCTACCACTATGTATGATAGAACAGTAGCACTCCTTGCAGTATGGAGCCTTGGAACGATGAGGAGCCATAGATTATGCGCCCTAGTCTAGAAATTTCTTCATTGCTGATGCAACAACGAAATCATTGATCATAGGGCATTTGGAATGGTGAGGTGAAATTTCTAGTTTTAACAACCACTTTAATTTTTACATTCTCTTTTACTTTTAGCAAGTTCTTTCAAAGTTGTATATCTAGTTCTAACAATCGTTATAATTTTTATCGATTTTGCAGGACTCGGGCCCACTTAAGTGCCATGGTCGAGCTAAGGAGATGGCAAACATAATGATGCAAGATAATCAGGTGATTGACATTATCAAGTTGGTAGGGCTAGAGGGATTGTTTAAGGCCCCTTACAGAGAGATAGATCACTGCCTAATATCGGCCCTAGTTGAGCGATGGCGGCCGGAGACTCATATGTTCCATCTTCCACATGGTGAGATGTCAATCACCCTAGAAGATGTGGATGTCATTTTGGGACTTCCTATAGACGGTGAGATCTTGGTTGGGCCGACTGCTGTGGAGGATGGGGATTGGAGGAAACTGTGCGTGGAGTTGCATGGTTTTGGAGTTCCGCAGAATGACAACAAAACTTTGGTGGGACAAAGAATTCTTATTAGCCACCTTGTTGAGCACATTGAAGAGCCACTGCCTCATGATGCAATAGAGATGTAGATACATCAATATGCCCAGGTGCTATATATTAGAACTGAATGAAAAATTCTGATTTCGTATCTCATACAAAACACATAGCAGAAGCAACAAATAAGGATCTATTTCATCCATGATTGATAACGTGCACTATGTAAATTTCAGAATTTAAGAATAAGATGGCGTACCTTGGTGTGGAGAAATTCAAAACAAAGATTAGAAGCACTTGGGAACACTTTTAATCTTCACTCCAATTCCACTTTACGCCCAAGATGTGTGGTCTCTCAATCAGTTTTCAAGGGGAGAATGAAAGTGTGTCTCACACTTTCTCACACACCGTTTCTTAATTTCACTTATAAAAAATTATGTATGTTTCTCCCTTTATAATTAACTAATTATCTAATTGGGCTGGCCTATTGGGCCTTTCCAATTGGGTTTTAGTGTGTGGCTTGGAGTGAGACCAAAAGGGACCAATAAGACACTAGTTTCAATGGGCCTTGGGCTTTTCTGTCAACTTTTGACAAGTCCAAAGTTACCATTAATTATATTTAATACCACTATATAAATATAATTGCACTCTAGGTCTTATTAATAAATTATATCCCAATACTTTATTATACATGCAACTCCTTCATAAAATATTCGTAGTAACACAAAGTCATAAATGTAGACTGCTACTTTGTAAATGACTAAATCTTATCCTTGAGTACCCGGTTTAATCCTTTAAAGTTATTCATTATATATTTTTGAAATCCAATTTCATAAATATATACTTTAGTAATTTCTTACTAAAGTGGTTAGGCCTAAATCTTTGAATAACTGAACCCATTAAATTTATCTCAAGAAAATATTTTATATCTCCATCAAGAGACTATGAATTCCATCTTGAGAATATATGTTTCATCAACACTAAATGTGGCTATCCAACATACTGAGGTTTTGTCCGTCACTTTAGATCTCACTCTTGATACATCAAAGCAACCTACATCTCATGATCAGGTCCATTATTCTCTCAGGATTAAGAGTTCATGCAAATAGAAGTTGTGAGATTTATTATTCATTTGACAGTTATTAGGAGTATAATAAATCTCACAGCGGTCCTGTTCAATATGTCTTAACTTTTAAAACATATCAACTAGAAATCTCCACTTTCATGATCAAGACAAATCATCTTAGTTGATACGTTATAGTCTTCGCAGATGAAATGCCCAATTTCATCACCGACTATGAACTATAAATTTTGAGTTTACAAAGAACTTGTGATTTACATCTTCTGTGACTTTTCACATAAATCACATACAATGCATCTCATGGACTATATGATAATGTCCCATATTCATGTTACCATTATTTTAGATAATAATAAAATAACTTTATCAATCACAATATTAAGTCATACATCATGTCATACATAATGTCATACATAATATCATACATAGAATCATACAATAGGATTTAAGGGCACAAATCCTAACAAGAACTACTAGGAGATAAGATTTTCATGGACAAGTTGGGAGATAGGGTGCATCTGATGTTCTTGGAGTTCTTGCGGAACCTTCGTGATCCGCGACAGTATAGTTGGGGTAGTGGTTGCCTGACATGGTTGTATAGAGAGTTGTGTCGGGCAAGCCATAAAGAGTCATCACAGATTGGTGGGGTATTGCAATTGGTCTAGTATTGGGCATGGGCGAGGTTGTCATTCTTGTGCCCGAGGATAGAATCCCCACCTGGATGTGATTATGGCCTATGGCCAAATGCTCCACTTACATTTAAGTAAGTATTTTCATGATATTCAGTGTGTTATGGAATTTACTTTCTTAGTAACTAAGTGGTATTATCTTATCTTATGTTCTTCGCTCGTAACTGTAGGTGGGTGCAGGTGCCAAGCTCGAAGTATAGGCCATTCGGCATGGCATTGATCCATTATCGTGAGCAATTTGTTAGAATGAAGCCGGACCAGGTAATAATATACAAAAATTCTATTTGGTTATGCTGAATAAAAATTATTATCACACGTTCAATAGTTGAGAGCCTAGGGTGTCTGCTTAAGTTTTAGGCCATTATCAAGCTTTACAGTTACTTGAAAGTACCTGCTGTCTCATTAGTGTGCTTGTCATCCTTTGGCAGTGCTAGAAGGGACCCTTCCCTTTCATGTCAATTTTAGATAATAAAGTTCCTATGTAATTGCCTTTGCAAAAGAACCTCTATGTATAGGATTCCGTGCCAATGGCTGAGCCACTGAAACTAGACCACATTTACATTATTAGCACCCACAAAAGCTCAATGAGAAACAGGGGTTCAGGATAAACATGTTGGGGGTTCCTTTGTAGTAAATACTAAACAGTTTCATCAAATTTATTTAATTGACTTCACTGATGTTTCATTTGTTTGTTTTTTTTCTTGCCTAAAGATTGGATCAGTATGTATAATTTTCCTTAAGAATATGTTAAAATCATTGCTTATTTTTGTTTTTCCCTTTATCTATGTATTTTTCCTTGTTGCACATTTTAAAATATTATGATAATTGTTTTTTGTTTCTATTGTAGATTATGTGGCAGCCATATGAGGCAGACTTAGGCCACCTTCCTGCCTTCTGCGTTGCAGGGAGGGATATGTGGACGGCAAGGGTACCACTTTTGTGTTTTTGCATATTAGAGACACACCATCCAAACTGTGTCCTTCGACAGTTTGGGTTGGCACAGGAGTGGCTCGACCATGTTGTGTACGATGATAGACTGCATGGAATAGACTTGCGTGGGAAGGTGGAAAAAAATTGGAGGGAGGAGCATGCACCGTATATCCTTTCATGGGGTATGAGACAACAATGACTTTGCCATGTACCTCCTCAGATAGGTGAGATGTCCCACAATCATGCCTATTACCGCTGGTACCGTTTGGTCACTCAAAAGTATGTCGACCAAAACAACGCTAAATTACATATGATGGTAATGTGTTCTAATTAGATTTTATTGCCTGCTTTGTTTTTTCTTCAGTACATTTATGAACATAGAATCAATTGATTTCTTTCTTCAGCAATCTGGTTTGATCTGACTGACATCCAATTAAAAAGACTTTCTATTACATATAGTATTCTAATAAAACTTTTAGTTCTTAGTTGAGTATTTGAGTAGATATTAATCTCAAAGTTCTAATTTTTGGTTGAGTATTTGAATATGGAATTAATAAGTACTGTATTATCCATTCTATAATTGATACATAAATGTCTCAAATCTGATTGTATTGGTCGTTTCTCTGTTTCAGATTGAAAGCCATAATGCGCTGTTGGAGATGCTTCCTGAAGGCAACCCAAGACACGACCATGTCCGGCGCGTCCTAAATGCTATGGTTGGGCTTCATGTTGGTCTTGCAGCAAATGGGCTGGCAAACAATGGGCATGAGACTGAATCAGCAGCTGCTGCAACCCCAAGCAGAAGTGCAGCATCCCTAAGTACACCAAGTCATGGTCGGCTTGCTACTGCAAGCCCAAGCACAAGCGCAACTAGGGGCCGTGGTCGGCGTGCTACAGCAAGCCCAAGCACAAGTGTAGGTAGGGGTCGTGGTTGGTGTGCAACAACCCCTCGGGTTGTAACTCGTCCTGAGGTACCTGCACCCATCCCGCATGCATCTCCTCCACCGGAGGTCCCTCCACCCATGGTAGATGCATCTCCTCCGCCGGAGGTCCCTTCACCCACCCCACCTTCGTAGCCCAGTTTTGATCTTGATATTGATTTTCATGTGACCCCTCCTGCGCACCCTGAGACACCCTCATACCCACCCACCAGCTCCAGTGCACTCACTTTGCCCATGACAATGATCCCACTCCTAGCTATACAGAGCATCATTACCCACCTACCTCATCCTCATCCGACCCTCTAGGACCTCTGGTTGAGATTGACATTGATGTACTGGACGAGCATCCCCCTCATCCCCATGAGGTAGATTGCAACGTGCTAGAAGAGCACCCACTTGTGGGACTGGTGGACAAAAAATAGGACACAAAGGCAACTCTATGGTATGATAACATTACTTACAATGTAATGATATATTTTGCAATTCACTTTATTCTTATCATTACACCAAATATTGATTGTATGCATCTAATGTCTTTGCAACACGATGATAAGCCTAAGGATGATGCTAGTAAAAAACATAGTTTGTAAACAAGAATTGCTAACTATATAGTTGGAAAGTAATGGCTAATTTGCTATTTTTGCCTAATAAATCCATAAATTTCAGAATAATAATAAATCTGTATAATAAATCCAGTCCTATCTCCAACATAAAGCCTACTTCTAATCTATTTAATTCCTCCAAGCCCAACCCAAAGCCTTTTCAACTTAAAAGGAAAAATAGCAAATTTGAAAACGTGAAATAGGGTTTCTCGAAGGGTTTTGTGTGAGAAGCACAGCGTGACAAAAGGAAAGGACAAATAGACAATTTGAATTTCTCCCACCTTTTTGATCTACGGTTACGCATCATTTCAGGAAAAAAATAGTTTGAATTTCTGCTCTAGGGTTTCACATTGATTCAACCCAAGGAAAACCCAAAAGTCTGAAACCGTGAAGGGAAGGAATCTGATACCATTTGAAACCATGAAAATCTCCCCACCTTCCTACTCTACGGTTTCACAGTAACTGCCACTTATCTGACTTCCTTCCTTCCTGTCTTCCATTTCTCACAATATATAAATTCTAACAGAACCTGACTGATTCGGTTGAGGTATCTCTAAATCTTAGTTCTTTTTGTGCTCCATTCTTTTGCTTGATGTTTTTTGTTTCCCTTCATTATATTTTGTTACTGCCTTTTTTGTGTTATGGTGTGGATAATTGTTATCCTGAAATTTTGATTGTTGGGGCTTTTAATTTGAGCTCTAACTTTTGGTTCAATACTGACAGAAGCTTTACTGCCTCTTTCGTGTTGTGGTGTGGATGATTCTTTTGATTGCTGTGGTTTTTAATTGAAGCCATGTCTTTTGGTTCAATATTGACAGAAGCTGAAGAAAATTACAATGTCATATAAATCAATAAATTCAATACTGACAGACACTGCAGAAATACCACCAATAGATTATCTTTTGATTTATATGAATTGGTAGTAGTGAATGTCCAATAGCTTATATTTTAATTTATATGAATTGGTAGTAATGGTTTGGTAGCAAAGCCACCAATAGATTATCCGTAATGAATTGCTACTCGGTTTTGAATTATATGAATTGTGTATGCTGTTTGGATTGTCTTATTTCTAATAGATTAAAAACTATGAAGCACAGGTGCGTTTCAGGATTCGGGTGCGGGTGCGGGAGCGGGAGCGGGACTCGGCAATTTCTGAAAAAGTAGGGTGCGGGTGCGGCGGGGTGCGGCAATTAAAAAATTAATTAAAAATATTTTTATTTATATTTTTAATATATTGCTAAACAATAGTAAATAATAGTAAATAATAACAATAGTAAATAATAACTAGAATACAACTCTATTATATAAACATTCCATGATGTTCGAAAATTAAAATACAACTCACAAGTTTGAAACTAAAACAAAATAAAAGATACATCAACAAGACAATCAAACACCAATTTCATCATCATCAAGATCAATAGCTTCACTTTGAACTTCACTTTCACTAGTAGTAACACTAGTGCTAACATTCCCAATAACCATGGCCTCCAACTTTGGCTCATCAAGTGTAAGAGCTGCATTCTCAAGAATTCCAGCTCCTCCATGTATGTCACTCTCATTCCAAGAGTCTCTTGCAATATCCCACATCTTTGTATCTCTATTTATGTACTCCGCATTGCGCCTTGACAAGAGTCGAAGATTAGAATGCACATATACCAAATCCTCAACGTGTGCAGGAGCCATTTTGTTTCTTTTTAAGGAATGAATAAATTTGTATGTGCTCTAATTCCTCTCAGCACATGAGGATGAACAAGGTTGTCCAAGAAGTTTAAGGGCAAGGGTTTGAAGAGTTGGAAATGCGGAGCCATGGTATTGCCACCAAACCAAAGGTTGTAAGACCCACCTATCTGTCAAGACAGCTGGTGAAGGAAACCTCCCTCCTGAAAATGTAGCAAACTCAGACTTCACCGCATTTAATTCATTCACATCTTCAAAGAATCGATCCAAACACTTGCTCCTTTCCATAGAAATTTCATGATCTTGATGTGGAGGGATGCGTTTTGAATTCTCCAAAAGCCATTCAGTGGAGTAATACCTAGAATTAAAGATTAAAAAACAAATATAAATGAAACGTGTGTTTTACTAGAAGGGGGAACTAAAGAAAATAGAAAATAAATGTACTTACCTAGGATTTAAGGAATAAGCCAAGCAGTGTAGTGGAGTACAATTTTTAGTCCAACGATCAATAAGTATATCATACACCACACTCCAAAATGAGCTATACTCATCATCTTCCAAGCCTTCATACCGATATATTGCTACCTTTACCTTCTCTATCATTGAACCCACATCTCATACACAAGATGAAGACAAAGCTTATCTGTGTCAGCTACCCGTATCATATCATAAGTAGATGCTGTGAATTCAAGGATATAATCAACCTTATCCCACCAAAGATCACTTAGAATCATCTCCTTCACCTTTTGAGCTTTTCCAACATCATTCTCCCTATAAGAAGCCCATTGCTCACTAATAGCTATAACTTGAAGGCATCTTTTTATCAACTTCAACCTTTTTAGCATTATAACAACCGCAGAAAATCTAGTATCAGCAACTTGGAGCAATTTTAATGAACAAAATTCATTAAAAATTGCCAATTTCATTAAATGGTTCATGATAAAAACATGTATGAAGGATGCATCATCAGCAATACATGTAATCCAACTACATTCCTCATATGTAACTTCATTATTTTAAGTGTTTTTTGCTGCACAAATATTCTTCAAAGCTAGATTGAGAGTGTGGACAACACAGGGTGTCCAAAATATTTTAGGATACTCACCCTCAATAAGAGTTCCAGCAGACTTTATCACATTAGCATTATCAGTGATGACTTGGACAACTTTCTCATGTTCAATCTTTTTTATAGCATCCCTCAACACCCCAACAATATAATGTTTGTCTTTGAACTCACCTGACCTATCAATTGCCTTAATAAACACTGGACCCCCATCTGATACAGCCATAATATTAATAAGAGGCATCCTTTGTGGATTTGACCATCCATCAGAAACTATACTTACACCATTTTCAACCCAAAACTCCTTAATTGATTTCAAAAGTCTATCAACATGAGCTTTTTCTCTTTGCAAAAGTGTTGTTCTCAAGGCATTGTATCCAGGAGGAACATAACCTGGAATGCTATGAGTAGCGGCATATGAATAGGAACTACGATAATATGGGTTCCTTGCAAAGTTAAATGAAATCTCACCGGTGTAAAACATCCTAGCAATTTGACTATCCAATTCATGTCTAGCATTATTCTGGAATAATTTCTCCACCGTAGGATTCACAACCTTCCTCCTCTTATTACCATCAAAGGGATTTGTACTATCACTCTCTTCTTGTGTTCGAAATGGGGGACTACTCCCAATAGGCCCACGGCTTGGGGGAGGTAGGGGTAAGGGAATTTGTTTTCTCCGTTCTTTTTCTAACTTATCATTCTCAACCTAATAATGCATTCACTGCAAATCCAACCTATGGCTCGGTGTCACACTAGGGCATACTTTAATACCTTTATTAACAATTCTTAATAAATGAGCCTTAACCCTAGAATAGGATCCCAAATAAATATTGCCACAATAGTTGCACTTAAAAGTGTGTGTTTCCACCTGATTTAACAGTAGCACCAAATGGTTTTTCTATTTTAGTCACATACTGCCAAAGAGGAGCTTCATCATTTGGCACTCCTTCATTAGATGAAGGTGAACTTTTTGTGCTAGTAGCTTCATCCATTGCAAATTCAACAGATTCAATTTAACCTATAAATAATTTCCAAATATATAATAACTATTAACTAAATAAAAAATCAAACCCCAATGTCACAAGACTCACAAAAAAATAAAAATAAAAAAATCAGATCATCACAGATTCACAACACAATCACAAATCTAAGTAATAATAACTATTAACTAAATAAAAAAATTAAACGTCACAATACTCACAAAAAAAAAAAAAAATCAGCTCATCATAGATTCACAACACAATCACAAATCATAATAACTATTAACTAAATAAAAAATCATCTATTAACAATAAACGAAGAGTATGAGTGTGAGAGCTATCAGCTATGATACATGATAGTGAGGGGAGACGGAGAGCAAGGGAGATGAAGTGGAGCGCTGAAAAATGAGATGTGCTGAAGAGTGAAGGCAGAGAATGGGAGAGAGCTAGCTGAAGAGTGAAGGCAAAGAGTGGGAGAGACTGGAGAGCACTAGCTTGAAGAGGCAGGGGCTGGGTCGGCTGAGACTTGAGAGCTAGGAAGAGAGTTTTGGCTGAGAGTGATCTGTGAGGGCTATAAGCATATAAGGGTTTTTATTTTTTATTTTTCAAAATGCAACGTTTGCCTTCTTTTTTTTTCGGCCAAGTAAAACGGTGTGTTGCGCACCTGTTTTTTTTTTCAGCCGGTATTGGCGTTGCGCCCGATACGGACCGATTTAGGCCGAATTGGCGCGCGCGTCGGTGCGCATCGGCCCGAATCGGCGCTGTATCGGCGCAAATCGTGCCGAAAAAATTAATTTTTTATTGCCCGACGCGGCACGGACGCGTAGGCAGCGGCGTCGCTTGCTCGTCGCCGCGTCGGACACGGGTGCGGCGGCCCAAACGCTGCACCCGTGCTTCCCAGATTAAAAACTAAAAATTCCCAACACGGCGTTTATACCTGTCAACTTTGATCCGAAACATTGTGGGTCAATTTTCATCCAAAACACCTTCCATAGTAATGATTTGATAGCAAAACAGCCAATGGAATATCCTTAATGAATTGCTGCTCGGTTTTGAATTATATGAATTGTGTAGGCTTTTTGGTTTTACTACCAAAATATAATGTAAAAGACATTGTCTTATTTATAATAGATACAATACTGACAAAACCTAAAGAAAAATTCTCAACGCAACATTTATACCTGTCAACTTTCTTCCGAAACATTGTGGGTCAACTTTCATGCCACAAGCTATGATGCAAGAGGCACATCATCACCTTCTATAGTGATGAGGCCGAAGAAATCACCAGTAAAGCTGCGAGGATTCTCTAGATCGAAGCAAAACCTATGAAGAGAAAATAAAGGACTGAACAGAGAGCATCGGTGTGGTGCCAGCTAAAAACCCTCCGACGGTCAAGTTAGAGTCTTTTCAACAACCCTAGAGTGCCAAAGTTGGGATAATTGTGCATACCTTCGCTTATGAGGGTCTTTTGGGGTATATATAGTGGTATGAATTCGAAATAAGCGCCTTGGTGAAGAAGTACTTTCCTTCTAGGAGAGTGGTTTGTGGATTTTGCGTATCATCTAGAACTCTTTTCCTTATAGGAGTCTTCTTGACTAAGGCCGAGCGTGTAGCACAAGAACTTTCCTTATATTCACGTATGTAGAGGACAAAATAGGTTGAGAATGAAGGTTGGGTGACGACCTTAGCTTTTACCTGCTAAGGTCGTCAGCCTACGTACGTCTCTTATACAGTCGTCACCCTACGTACGTCTCCGGGAAAGTCGTCACCTTAGGTCCTTCAGTCTTGACCTCGTCATCTAATACTTCAGCCTAACCTCGTCCTATATGGGGTGTGGCCTCGAGTGTCCCAAAGAGGTGTCCTCATGACTATGGCTGACGGGTTCAATACTCCCGTCAGCCTTCTTAAAGTATCAGTGACTTGTAAAACAACCACCATCACATAGTATCCCTCAAGTTGGATTCTTTCTTCAGTTTATGTAACCAAAAGAATTAAACAAAAGAAATACGACATTGTTCAGTGAGTTGCTTTGCTGGAAAATAAAAATGAATTGCTTTGCTGTGGTGTGGATGATTGTTTTGATTGCTGGGGTTTTTAATTGGAGCTCTGTCTTTTGGTTCAATACTGACAGAAACTGAAGAAAATTACTACTATGTCATATAAATCAATAGATTCAATACTGATAGATGCTACAGGAAAAACTGGCAATAGATTATCTTTTGATTTATATGAATTGGTAGTAATGAGTTGCTTTGTTGGGAAATTCCGTTGTAAATAAAGCTGGATTGTTTGTTCAATTATAAATAAAAATGAATTGCATTGTTGTGGTGTGGATGATTGTTTTGATTGCTGGGCGTTTTAATTGGAGCTCTGTCATATAAATGAATGGATTCAATACTGACAGATGCTGAAGGAAAACTGCCAATAGATTATCTTTTGATTTATATGAATTGGTAGTAATGAGTTGTTTGGCTGGAAAATTACATTGTAAATAAAGCTGAATTGTGTCTTCAATTAGAAATAAAAAGAAGAGGCTATGCTAAACTATTTTGGTTATATCTTTTGGTATGCTAGAATATATTTATATTATCGTTTGGTTATGTAGGCTGTTCGGTTTTACTACCAATTCATTACAGATTATCTATTATGTGTAGGTTGTTCAGTTTTACTACCAATTCATTACGAATTATATATTAAACTGCAAAGACACCAATAAGAGCTTGAATTTCTATGAGGTTGAATATATGTCGTTGATCAGTGAAATGGATAGCTTCAGAGAGAATACAAGTTAAGGGGAATAAAATAGTGCAAAAGATAAGGGCCCTCAAGTTGTCTTTCTTGGGTTCATAAATTTTGAACTGTAAAATATAAAAAAGCCAAAGCAAAAATGAAAAATATAAAAAAGAAGGCATATAGAGCATGTAGGTGAGAATTCGGGCAGTGCTAAAATGGGCAGTGGAAGCTTCTAACACAAAGTGAATGTATGTGTATTAAAAGCAAAAGTAGAGGTAGTAAAAAAAAACAATACACCCCAAAACATAAAACATTAGATCTTTTTTAGTGTATGTATATTTGCACGTGAGTGTTTGTGTTCATTCATCAAAAAAAAAAAAAAAAAAAGTCTTGGTGTTCAAAATGAAAAGGTCTTGGATTTAATTTTGTGAATTCTTATCTGGGTTCATGTGGCTACAACTTAGAAACTTGATTTTAGGGTATAGTTTCTCTTCTAGATATAAATTTGAAATTCATAAGGAATTTTAAATTCTAATTCATTTTGGTTTCCATTTGGGATTTATAGGTTCTAATTTGAACCAAGTTGGAACCACAATAGACTTTGAGATTGTGTATTTGAACTTTTAGAGGAAATTGATCTTTGGGTTTGAATTTTTATGATTCATTTTATGGTGGGTTTGTGCATTGAGATTAGAGTTTGGTATTGGTTTCTTTTGAATTGTAGGTTTGTGTTTGATTTAGAGTTGGATCTGTGAATATGAGGTCATATGTTAGATATTTTTACTGATTTAGTAGACTATTGGTGGTGGGATTGGTATTGAACTTGGACTTGGTCTTAACGTTTTGGTATTTAACTTATGAAGACAATTTCAGGTTTTGCAAATAGGATAGGTTTATATAGTAGAAAGGAGATGAATTGAATCACAATGGTCATTGAGATTATGTATTTGAAAGTTTAAGGGATATCAAGAAGAAGGTTTAATTTTTTAATGATTTATTTCATGGTGGGTTTGTGCATTGAGATTAGAGTTTGGGATATTCTTTGGAAATTTGAAATTTGTCATTGAGAATGAATTGTGGGTTTAGTGAATTTGGGTCTAATTTAAAAGTGGTCTTGGTCTTAGGTTTTGTCCAAATAGAAAAGATTTATACCAGACAACAGCAATGGCTGCTACTACTGCATAAGATTGGTTTACAAAACTGAGGGGGCCATTGGAAGTTGTCACGGTTTTTAGTGCATAAGATTGTACATTCATGTTGCTAAACTCATCTGAATAGAGATTGTAGCAAAGCATGTCAATGACTACATGATTGAAGTTTCCAGCAAATGAGAGTTGCTCCTTTGGATGAGCATTCCCCAACTGGTTTGAGAGGATCACATAAGCACTTGGTGTGCACTTTCTCACAGCATCATACCCGGATTTATAATAGTTTTTAAGGTTGTTTGGAGTGACTCCTGGTGCATGAGGTTCGATCATTTACTCAATTGCTGCAAGACTTGGATTGTTGGCATACCTGCACAAAAACAAGGTCTAATTTAGGATGTAGGGAACATTCAAAATTAATCAGTTGCTCTTATTGGAGTGGTCTATATTGCATATGTGGCATGTCACTCTTAGACAGCATTCTCAAACCATTTTATCGAAAAAAAAAAAAAACATTAACGGTTAATCAAAGATATGGTACTTTATAGTAAGAATAAAAGTTAAGTTTATTGAACCATTTTGCTAGGAAGTCTATGATTGCCACTATATCCTTTATATTGGAATCTCCCCATTCCTGAAATCCATCTCTTGTCCCACTGTGATCATTTCCATTCTGTGATTCTCAAACTACATGCAGGTCAGCAATTACTTTCATCCCATATTTCATAAAATTTTCAAAGAAAACATCAATTTAAAGTAATTTGTTACAACCTTTGTTCTTAATAATTTGTGCATCGTGTATCTTAAAAGAGCTTAATTGGGATCACAACTAAAACTGTCTTTTTAATATATATGGCAGGAAGTTAGAATATGGGAAGACTTCTGGGTCATGGTCATAATTTCAAACAGATTGCTAAGATAGCTTAGTGGTTCAACAGCAAGTGGTGGTTAGTTTGCTAATTGATGCAATGAGAGGAGAGTGGGACTTGGCAAAGTTACATGACCTGTTTGATGTGGCTTCAATCTGTGCCATTGTTAAAATTGCTCTCAATAAGAAATACACCTGATAAGATTATGTGGATAACAAATGCTCAAGGGAGGTTTACTGTGATGTTAGCATATTTTTTGCAATAGGGGGTGATGTCAAGAATAGAGATCAGTATGGAAGAAGCAATGGAATTTGAAAATAGATGGAGAACAACTTAGAAAATTTTACCTACTAAATGCAGGTTACAAGAGTTGGGATCATTACTACTTAATACAAGCTAATCAAGATCTAACATTTTAGGTGGTTTTTTAGGATTGTCAAGATCTATTATTGCTTAAGTTTTATAAATTTTTCCTGCTATTAGATAATGCAATTGGTCTGAATGATTGATAGGATGCTTTTAAACCCGTATATAATGGCTGCATTATAATGATTTTTTCTTGTTTGAGTTCTGAAATTATCTACAAGTTAATTTGTAATTATCAAAATGTTTAATGTTGGCGATGCTGTTTTATTTGTCAGAAAGGAATTGATATTGATATAATGCAGAAGAACATCAGTACATGCCGTGCCAAAATTGTATCGCTTTGTGACCAGCAGCTGGATCAACCTACCATGCAATCACTTGAAAAAATTCAATAATATAAGGCTTCATTAAGTTCATTGACATTATAAGAGGGGAGGGGTTTGGCTTTTTGGTTCTTTGGATCTGAAGGAACGAGGAAACATTTTGAAAATTAGGCTACTTATTGGCCTTAATAAATAGATAAATCATCAAATATGTAGAAACAAATTATAAGTTGCATGTAACTTTGCAATATGAAATAAACATTTCACTTGCATATCTCTTTTTCAACCACAAAGTGTACCAATAATGAGAAGCTCTATTTTGAAAGGGAACCTAACTGGGAAATAAATGTGCCTGCTGGAGGAGCAATGATTTATAATTTTTTTGCTTTCACAAGACTAGAATGGAATATATGAGTATTACGAAACACAAACAATTTTTCCCAATTTTCGCTAACCCGTGGAATATATAAATAAATAAATAAGTTTTTGATCATTTTTCTCAATTTTTTCGTGCATTGCACGGGTTAGCGACTAGTTCTTTATAAAACACAAACAATTTGTTAAGCTGCATTGAAGACCCTAATTTCAGTTGTCCACAATTTCTGCATCCCCCACCACCTTCCTAATCTTAGCCAACATATCTCCTACTTGTCCGACCTTCATAAAACCCAAACCACCTTACCTAAATCACCTCCCAAGTTAAATATTCGATACTTGGAATTTGTGCATTTGTATTAGCGTATAAAATAGTGAGGGGAATGGTGTCATAGACTTATATAAGGACGATGTACATTGATTTATGGGGAGAATGCTTTCATGGAGGGAGGAAAATAGTATTAGAATGTTGATGTGATCTTTGATGCATGAAACTAGGGACATAACTTGAATAGAAGGGCTTCCAAAGAGTTTGATTTTTATGCTTCTTGTTTTTGCAGGAATAACGGCTGCTTCAGGAATAGCAGCAGAGTTGGGGATTCCACTAACTCACAGTGGTGTTGAAAATAGTGTAAGATTTCTCACTGGGCATTCAAGGAAAGGAGGAACAGATCCTTTGTTCGTAGCAGAAAATGCAGCTGACCCTGATTCAACCTTAGTGATTTATATGGGCTTATCAACCTTCCCTTCACTTGCCCTAAAGTTAATGCATCGTGGTTTGCCCCCTAATACACTAGATGTTGCAGTTGAGCGAGGGACCACACCTCAACAACGCATGGTAAGCACAATTCTTAGTGTAATTGTTTTGGGGGTGTAAATAGTATACTTTTTCGTTTTTTGAATTTCTCGAATTTTCAACTCCTTTAAGTAAGTTGCTGGAATTCCTACTGTTCTGATATTTTCTCTTGTTTTGACTCATTATTGGCACAACAAAATTGTGAAAGAAGGAATTTATTCTGCTTAAGCATAGATTTACACATTGCTTTCATTTTATTTCCTTTTGGTATTTATTTTGTATTGCAATTGCTTTCTTTTAGTTTTTTAGGCAACAAATTTTATATACATGCTAATGAGCAATAACATACTATTATCAAATTCTAAGGCTCATAAAAATTAAATAGAGTTTTTTTGTTGTGGGGATGTTCTGCTGTACTTCAACAAGTACATCTATATATAACAAAATTTAAGTGCAAGTTGAAATAATAGGGCAAGGGTTGTTGGGTTGGAGATTATAAAAATTATGAACTTTTAACCTGAGATTTTAGATGAGCTGAAAAGTCTGATCAGTAGATGAAAATTTAAACTAGGCTTGCTTTTAGATGATGATATATTGCTGGCCTTTCTAGATTTATGATGTCAAAATCATTTACCTTTGACCATGTCACTCATTATCTAAATACCACTAAATAAAATGTTTTAAATGTGTGTGTTTATTGTAACTAGGCATTTATTTTAGGGGCTAATAAATTGACTGGGAATGCTCAAAAACCTTAAGGGTTGTTTGTGAAAAACTCAAGCTCTAGTAAATTGTAGTTACTGTGCATGGACCTTTAAAAGTAAAAATAAAATAGAATATACTAAGCCTCAAAATCTCAAGTTTAAGGACTTGTCAATGGAAACCTGTAAAGGTCGATGTTCACTTATAAGAAAGATAATGTAGTGGTTAATGTCTGTGTGACAGGTGGTTGAAGGCACAATGGAGTTTGAATTTGTCTCAACGAAGATTAAGAGAGCCACAGTCTCTTTGCTTGTATCAACAAAGGAAAGCTAACTTTTGAGTAACTTAGTTGTGATCAGATTCATCTGAAAAAGTGTGATTTGATCAGATTAAGGTGAGCCTGATTAGATTAAGTTCCTTGATACATTGGTTTACCTCTAATGAGGTTATAATTGCATTCTTGATTGCACTATGTGTGCACAAGGACAATGCTGACTATTCAGCATATATAACTACCCATAATCCATTGTGTCCAGTTGGTGTGATGGTCAGTCAATCCAAGAGTCGTATTTCTATTTACAAGTTAAAGAAAAAAAATTCTGATTCAACAAGTGTGCCAAGCCAAATTTTGATCTCTTGCTTTTCTTATATATAAAAAAATCCTTATTTGCAGATAGGAACCTTGACTAAGACAGTGAATACGGCATTAAAGTCTTTGAAGGACTGGATCCCATGAATGTCCTTGCTTTAGCAAAAACAAAAAAGAAATAAATAAAAACCCACTTTCAAGAGCTCTTTGACAGTTTCTCTAACCCATTGATCACAAAATCCAAACTGACGCATATGCTCAGGGGCCCCATCCATGCGTGTAACCTGCAAAAGAGAACCAAAGAAACAAGCAAATGGGCAAATTTTGTTGAAATGCTTGTTTCTTTGGTTCTCTTTCGCAGGTTACACGCATGGATGGGGCCCCTGAGCATATGCGTCAGTTTGGATTTTGTGATCAATTGGTTAGAGAAACTGTCAAAGAGCTCTTGAAAGTGGGTTTTTCTTTATTTCTTTCCTGTTTTTGCTAAAGCAAGGACATTCATGGGACTTAGTTGTATTTGACATAAATAAGGTGTATTTTACTTCAGGTTTATGGAAATGATGGGTGGTACTTCATTGGTGGCCGTAATTCGCTCAAGGTCTTGAAAAACAAAAAAATGGTGAGCAAGGGGAGGTAAAATATTTACTGTTCTCTACTAACTCTTTTTTAAAAAATAATAACTTTATAAGGTTGAAATTTTAGTTGTAAAGTAGATATATACATGCTGGATATGTTAGTTTAGTTCTTGTTTTCCTGAGACAAATTAGGAATAGAAAATAATTTGTTTTTAGAATCCAGTTCCCTGGTGATTGAAGATTTCCAATTTTCCTGAGCATATCACATGCGTGGCTTAACAGGGCAGCACTTACAAAATCTAAACTTTCTAAGGTTAAAAATTCAATTTCCCCCTTCTTGGCAACCACACCTAGGGTGAGAGCTTTATATGTGCCATATTATATGACTTTGTTATCTTTCTATCAGGGTTGGTTCTAACACAATAAGTTAGTGTATATGTAGGCTTTGGTGGGGTATTCTGTTGCACGACAGGATTAGCTGATCGATTTAGTAAAAGTAGGGTTTTCAATACCCCTCTTTGTGAACAGGTATTTTGTTTCACATCACATTCTTTTGCTACATTACCTTTGTCCTTGTATATATACACCCTAAAACATTATGTGGGTTACAGTAGTTATTTTTGGCATAAGTAAATCCTCTGTAAATTGGACGAAATGACAAGATGAGGTGCTCTGGAAATACCCATTTAGAAAAAGGATCGAAGGTTTTGGGCTTGTAGCTTAAGGCTCCAACAAAGTCCGAGTATAACAGAAAGCTGTACACCACATTTTGATAATGTGTGATACACAAAGGATCTTTGTTAATCTATTTTTACTATTAGCTTCCTATTTCTTTGTTCTTTTTTTGGTATCATTTGATCAAGGAGTATTTGATAGGTTTGAGACTAACGTGGCCGTGTAAACAGGGCATCGTTGGGTTTTGGCATCGGTCTAGCAGCAATGGTGAGTTTGAAACCTAACTACAGGTTGCTTTTTATTTTATTTTTTATTCTACCCTATAGCTGTAACTTTCTGTCTCATCTGATGTCATCATAGGGCAATCGAGCCATAGCAGAAATCCAATTTGCATATTATATTTTTCCTGCACTTGATCAGGCATGCATCCTCCCCAATGCTATGTTCTATAGTTGCCTTACAATTGACTGTTGAGTGACAGAATATTTCTTGTAGATTGTAAATGAAGCTGCAAAGTTCAGATACCGTAGCGGGAATCAATTTAATTGTGGAGGTAACTTCTTATAGTTTGTTTCCATTTTAAAAAGTTCTATAAAAAAAGCTTCTGGACCTTTTATCCCCCCCTTTTTATTTCACATGCTGAGGTTCAACATTTCTCCCTAGGTTTGACAATAAGAACCCCTTATGGAGCTGTGAAATCAATGTTTAAACTGTAAAGTCTCCCCCAGCAATGATTAAGGTCTCCTTGAAAGCAATTTATAATTCTTGAACATCCATGAAGGGTATGTGAACCACAACAACAGTACCAACACTTTTAATAACGTTCATTTCTATTGGAAGTTTATGACTGTACTTTTGTCCTGTCAAATGACAAATGAAAAATCAGCTACTTACACCACCATCACATCGGACAATTATGACATTGGTGGGAACATTCGTATTATATATTTTACTGTATGCAAGCAAATGCTCAAACATGTGTATGTGTGTGTCTAATCCCTATATTCTAGATTTCATACATAGCCAGGTCCGTCAGCATGGGTTTTTGGTAGTTGTTGTGCCTGGAACCTAGTGGCCACTTCATAACACGCCACTCATGTCTTCATCTGCACATTGATCTTTTATGTTTGGCAGCTACCTTCATCATGAGGGCTTGATATTTTCAATTGAAAATGGATTTTTCTGCATTCAAAATGCATGAAGCTTGATATTTTGGTGCTTTACTGCAGCAATTTGTGGTTAAGGCAGTTTCCCTTGCCATTGCACGTGATGGTGCTAGCGGTGGTGTTGTTCGAACTGTAATTGTAAGATTTGTGCTAAGCATTTTCAAGTAGATTCTTTTTCACCATTCACATGCTCACAAATTGACTGAAACCCCTTGGTCTTTGATGTTCTTGCAGATAAATTCTGAGGGAATGACAAGAAACTTCAACCCCAGTGACAAACTTCCATTGTGGCATGAGGAATTGGAGCCACATAACGCACTGTTGGACATACTGAAGAAGTCCTGAGCCAATGAACATATGAAGCGGAGAATAATAATGTTGATAGGCCTCTAGCCTCACTTTAGTTATTTCTCTTTAGCCTGCTGCATTTGTTTTCCAAACAGGAACGAGATTTTAATCATTTTATATTTGAGAATGGTTCATGTACCATATCTTGCTGGATAATTTCTTATTCAATCTAAATGGGTTTAAGTTAATTGTTATTGCCTGTTGTCATCATAATCTCCTCTCTGGACCAACTAGAGGTCTGTGGAAATAGATATATTTGCACCTCATTGAGGGTGACGTTTTTGATTCATATATTCCTGATCATTGGTCAATGCTCGGATTTCAGATTTTAATACTTATATTTTAGTAAAGGTGATCAAGTGAGTAAATTCTTATTTCTTGGGATTCCTTTTTAGTGGATGGAAGATTATTTTTAATCCCTTTGATAAACCAAAGATGAAGAAGGGAAAGAAAGAAAAAAAAACCATCGAGAGAATCTAGTTGAATTTGTTTTAGACGTGAAGGGTCTATTGAGATTGTGAAAAATTCATGGTTAATTTTAATTGATACCATTATTAGAAGAAAAGTAATAATATGGATACTTATTATCAACATCTCTTTTTAAGAATATGTTTTTCGCTTTTTAATAGGATGGTTCAAAATTTTGTGAAAATGAAAGTAGAAAATATTAAAAAGAAATCCCCAGCGAGTAAGTTGTGGACCTTGTGCAAATTGAAGGCATCAATTGTTTAGTATGCCAAGTGTTTTTGGTATTTATTGGTGTTTTGAATGATACAAAAAGAAAAAGAAAAAGAAATGTTGAATGTTGATCAGTTAATATACGATTCAATACATGCACATATCAACAAAAAAAAAAAAAAAGCAATACATGCGGACATGACTTTGCAACTATGTGGCATTTTACTGTCCAAGTCAAACTCTCAGTATTAAACAAAGCCACATTCAAAACTATTGCGGCTTTGGAGTCGTATAGATTCTCAAATGCATCAAGTGTTGTGTATTCATGGTGGCAATATCAACTGTGTGATTTTTTATTAAAGCAATTAAGTTAGTGATTTGCTAGGAGTGATCTAAGGTTTGAGACTGATAGGAGTTTTGCTCGAGACACAATTTGGTTATGTCTTGACAATGGGCTACGATTGCTTCATCCTTCTATGTTGTTTGTTACGGACGAATTATGGAAGCGCCTTCCTTCATCAAGGGACCGGAAAAACCAAAGAGCTCTTGGAGCTTTGATTTTGACTATGCCCTCCTAGCCGATGTGGGATTAGCTTTGCACGAATTTTACATTAAAAACTTTCCTTATCCCTAAAACCCTACACGTGCCTGCATACTCAAAGTACGTGTGGGCGCAAGCACCCGCGACAAGTGGTTTTCTTGTGGGAAGTAGGTCTCGGCCTACAGTGGACCTGGTGAAGGGTGAAAGTGGTGTCGCTACCTAGATTAGGTCTAAGAACCATAGGTATAGTGTAAGATCTATGACCGGCGTACCCCCTTCAGAATCATATGTACCAACAAAGAACAACAAGGAAAAAATGAGCAAGTGATTTTATATAAACTTAGCCAAAAGTAATGAACAATTAATCTTTAGTTTGCAAAAGTTGAACGTACATAATCATTATTTGTCAGACATTAACAACAACGTCTAATGTTCGTGGGTAGAAATTTTTGGAAATCACCATTGCTTGAATCTGAAAAGTCTGAAATATCTCTTTCATCATCTAACACAGTAATTTCATTAATAGACTTCATGACTCGCCCTTGCGCCTTCCCCTTTAAATGTTTTCTAGCTTTTTAGATTGCATGAAAACAGTTTAGTCGCCTTTGTATTTGATTGTTCTCTTGTTCAAGGCGAGTTGGCAGGTTCATCTTTAGGTAACTTAGTTGAACATGCCTTAGGAACTCGTAACCCGTGCCATCGACAATACACCTCTAACTCACACCTCTTCTCGTATAGGGTTGACCATAGTGGTTCTGCTACAGTGAACTCCATTGCGGTGGTATTTGTACTTAGTTTTGTAGGTTTGCCGACCATGATGTGTCCGACGTTTTCAAGACTCTCGTACGTGTATGTTGGCATATTAACGAAATATCTCTTCTTTCCAGCCCATTTCCCTTCATAGTGGTCTATGTATGTTTGTAGTTGTTGATCTGCTGGAACTTGTGATAATCCCTTTGTTGAAGTAGATCCAAACTTGTTTCGTATTGTATGAGATGATGTTCAGGTGTTGTGACTCATAGCTTAGTCAATTTACGAAGTTAGTGGGGTAGGAATAAGATCATTATTGTGGTGCATTTATAACCTCATTTCATGGTCCAAGTATTCAGGCTTGTCATGTTAATATAAGCTGGAAAACCATGATATAAACAGGATTTTAAATGTTCCTAATGTCATAGTGAGATTCTCTTGTTGTGGGCAGTAGTTGCAGTGTACTGCCATGACTATTTAGCACTCCTATGCTATTCACGTGAAGACTATTCAACATGCCTGTGCTTCATCTGACATGACTTGACGAGACAATACCGAGATGCATTAAATGCATCATAAACTTTTCAGGGGTCCTCTGCATCCTTGAAAACAGTGCATTGCAAAAGGATGCATATCTGTGTATTGACGTGAGTGTGGATGATATGACTGGACATGGTTCAACAGTGCCGAGCTATTGAGCAGCACATGTAGCACTGCGAACATCAGTGTAGCAATGGTGGACAACTCACTCCCAAAATTGATGCATAAACTTTTCACAGATGCTCTGCATCCTTCAAAACGGTGCATTGCAAAAGGTATGCATATCTATGTATTCATGTGAGTACGGATGGGTTGCATATCTGTGTATTCAAAGGGTTGTCTTATATGACATTCAACTTATAAAATCTATTTCGTTTTACAAATTTTCTCAAAAATATTTGTAGCTCAATTCGCTACCTTCTTTTCTATGCAACCCATATTTCCCCAGTGTTTTATTTTTATTTTCAAAAACACAGTGGCAGAGCCACATGCAATAATTAGATAGTAAGTTTTGTGAGTAAATAGTGAGACCCCTAATTTTTAGCTTAATTTCAAGAAAAAAAAAAAAGGCTCATATGTATAAACGAAAAAAAAAGTGAGATTTAAAAAAAAGAAAAAAGAAAAAAGAAGGGACAAGCAAGGAACTCGAGTCTTTGATACTTGAGTCTTTAAAAAAAGGAACTTGAGTCTTTGAAACTCGAGTTCTAACGTAAAAAACTCATATACAAATTTAAAAAAAAAAAAAAAAAAAGCGACATGTACAAAAAAAAATTTTAAAAAAGAAGGGAACTCCAGAGTATGAAACTCAAGTTTCACTAGGAAATATTTTTCCTAGAAAGCAAGCATCCTCTGTTTTAGGTAGAGAGGATGCTCTATTTTTTGAGTGTTCACACTAGGAACTCGAGTTTTATACACTCAAGTTCTATTAAAACTAGAATCTATGAAACTCGAGTTTCACTGCTTTGTTTTTTTTTTTCCCAGAAACAAAGCATCCTTTGTTTCAGGCAGAGAGGATGCTCTGTTTTTTGAGTGTTCGTACTAGGAACTCAAGTTTTATACACTCGAGTTCTATGAAAACTTGATTCTATGAAACTTGAGTTTCACTACTTTTTTTTTCCAAGAAAAATGCGCATCCTCTGTTTCAGGCAGAAACGATGCTCTGTTTTTTGAGTGTTCACTCTAGGAACTCGAGTTTTATAAACTCGAGTTTTACACAGAACTCGAGTCTATAAAACTCGAGTTTCACTAGGATTTTTTTTTTCCCATGGACGTGCAAGCTAGCCAGATGCATCATAATCCACAAACACTCATTGAGAAGCTGAGAATGTAATCCATAAACACTCATTGAGAGGCAGAGAAGCTGAGAATGTAAATGCACTTAAATTACATCAAAATGTGTTCTCAATAAGCACTATACTATACAAACTATTACGCTCTCTGCATAAACATAGTTTTACAATATAAGTGCACTTAAATCACAGCAAAATGCATTCTCAATATATCAACATTCTAAACATATCCAACCACGCTTAATTTGCAGTTCTAACCATACTACTTAAATCACAATCTTCATAGAGGTACATTGGATAGAGAATTACAAGTACATTCAACAAAAACCAAAAAGTTAATTGTGCTGCTACAACGTAGTCACTTTTCCTAAGGTCAGCGGTCCGCACAACAAAAACGTAGCTCATGGAAGCATGCCTAAAAAACATAGACTAATCATGTTAGGAGACAAAACAGTAAACATTAGGTAAACATAGAATGAACCCGATCCAATTTTTGCCATCTATCACCTACCTAGTTTGGAACATGACCACTTGTGGAAGCACCACGGGATTGCGAACATTTTTTGCGGTTATGCCCAGAAGCATGACACAGTCCACATGTCTGCTTGGGTTGACTCTTTATCAAATCTGCATCCTCCCTCCGCCATCCTGGTTCTCGATCCTTATTCCCCACTCCATCCATCTCATTCCTTATTCTTGACTTCACTGGTCGACCTTTTGCCTGCAACAATGCTGGATTAGGCAACCACTTTGGCCACATGGGATCGCTCCACAATGACTGTGACTTAGAAACCGCAAATGCATGTGAGTAAGTTTTAAGGGCATAGTGCAAACTATAACATGGGTGAATATATGTGGCCGAATCAATATTTATATAGTATAATCTAATTGCATGTGAACACAGGGATCCTTATGTTTTGCCATTTCCCACAACTGCATGTTCTTTCTAGTAACCGAACTTCATAATTATGGTTTCCCCCTCCTGTGCTACACATGTTGAATGAAGTAACTACCGGATATATCATATGTTGATTGCTAAATTCCTTAAGATAATGCTTCTCAAATTTACTTCTATTTTCCAACCACATGGAGAAGGCATATGTACTCCATTTCTTACCCTCCGCTATTTCATGAGAATACTCCTTGTGCCAGTCGTGGAAATATTGAACAAGTTTGGACCAAGTGAACTCAACCATTGCAGCAATAGGAAGGCCCCGTGCACCTTTCAGTACACCATTGAAGCACTCTAATATATTGGTTGTCATTGCCCCAAAACGTCTCCCACCATCATGTGACTGGGTCCATATATCCACAAACTCGCTCATTAGGTATATGTATGGAAGATAATCTTGATTCTTTTCCTTGCCATCCTTCCCACTCACCTTCTTCTTATTCCTAATGGCCTCAATTTTCACCTGCTTAATGGACTCCATTATGGTATCAAATTTAGAGTCGAGTTCTGTTGAAGTTGCTGGCAATATGTCGAAGTTGCTAGCAACATGTTGAAGGCAATATCTATGAAATACCCGTGTTCTTCCATCATTCCCTCTAGGCCAGTTTGGAATGGCATTTTTTATACCGAGATGTCGGTCAGAAATTATGCAAATGCCTTCATCAGGTATCATGTGGCCAATCGTATCTTTGAGGCATTGTAAAAACCACCTCCAACTAGACCTTGACTCACAATCCACAACAGCAAAGGTGAGAGGGAATACCTTGTTGTTAGCATCGGTTGCCACTACGACCAACAACTTTCCCTGATAATTACCATACAGATGGGTCCCATCAATACTGATCACCGGCTTGCAATATTTAAATCCATCAATGCACGGATCGAAAGACCAAAACACATAATGCAACAATACGGTGTCATCTTCACCAATGTCTATGGTACGAAAGAACACCTTCGTAGTCGGATCCTGATCAATATATGCCATTAGCAACTTTTGGTAAGACTCTTCCCAATTCCCAAACATCTTTGCAATCGCCTTTTGTTTCGCATCTCATACCTTGTAGTAAGAAAGCTTATGACCCTCATATTTCGTCTCTATCATAGATATGAGATGCTTAATTGGATAGTGTGATCCTTACATAACTTCTTAAAGATGTCTGATGCAATAAAATTACAAGTCATCATTCTACCATCATTTCGCACCCCAATCAGTATACATGTGTGAGGACCCACGTACACGGTGACCATTCATAGTCCGTGGAGATTGGGCTTCATGACTGCGCAAACATACCACTTGCATGACTCATCCACGCATTTCGCACAAAGTTTTTTCTTCGTTGACCTACTGATCATAAAATGTTTGTTTTCCTTGAGGGCACAAATTGTTAATGCGCGCTGTGCCTCCAATTTATTGGCAAAAGCCAACCCTTTGCACAAATTCATCACCTGTCTCCAAGTAGACACAAATGGTATCTCAATATGTGTAGGATTAACCATATTTTTCCAAGTATTTGTAGAAAATGACAAGGCAGGAGGTGCGTAGGTAGGGATTGTGTTCGTAATGTTTTGGACACTAATAATATTGTTTGCATCAGGTTCACTACCATCCAATGTCTCATCATCATCAATGTCCCTCTCAAGGTCCCCAAAGTCCCCTCGTTCAATCATCTCTTCAAACTCATCTCTATCGACAAAATCTTCATCGTTAATGGCAGTTGATGGGATTAACAAATTCAACTTATCTGGATGAAGTCATCCAAACCAACGAAGTAGTATTGACAGACGAAGTAACCCGGTGCCATTGACGATATAAGCCCTATTATTGACAAAGGAAAAGAAGTCATTCAATGCGGTCCAAATAAATGCCTTGGACGGTTACAGGGACAAGTGTACGGACCGTTGGGAAGTCATTAAAGCTCACATCATTAATCATGAGGCGTTACCAAAAGAAGCATTTAAGCCACAATAACTGCCACAACGGCTAGGGGCTGTAGAAGCATATATAAAGCCCTCACAAGCTCGAGCAAAAGGTACAAAAACACACCACACACACACACACACACACACTAAAATACTGATTATTCTTTGATCTTTCCAAAGATCTTCTTTATACTGACTTTGGCATTGGAGACGTTGTGGTAAGCACCACACCGGTGACCACCCTAAAGAAACTTCCTTACCATTTCCATACCAGCAGGAAAGAATGTTCGGTTCCATCTGGACACTTTTACTTGGACTGACGAATTTGCACTTCATCAGTTTGGCGCCGCCTGTGGGAACAACATTTTCCTACTCATATTCGAAAATGCAGTTTCTACCAACTTCAATATTCAAATGGAGTCCAACCAGGATTCAACAGCCTTAGCTCAGCAAGTACAAGCTCTTGCGAGCACCATTAAAGAGCTTACTAGGTAGAATCAGGAAATGAGGCTACGACATCAACAGGAGGAGAATCGGTCCAAAGCCGGCCAGGAGGATAAGGGAGATAGCCATGGAAGAAGTGACTGTTAAAGGCCCACTACTCCAGACGAACAGAATTCTGATCTCCTTCGAGAGACGAGGAAGGAAATGGATGAGCTGAGGAATGTCATTAAGGAGAAAATGGACCGAAGCCTAGATAGAATGGTTAGGGCAACAGACTCTCCTTTCACTGCAGCGGTCTTGGAATGCCCAGTGTCGTCGAAATTTTGGTTGCCTCAGCTTGAGCCATTTAACGGGCTTAAGGACCTTAAGACCACCTCAACACCTTCAAGACAACATTAGGCCTTCAACAGCCTCCTAACGAAATACTGTGTCGTTCCTTCCCTACTACTCTTAAAGGAGCTGCAAGGGAGTGGTTCACAAAGTTGCCAACTTCATCCATCGAAAATTTCGAACAGTTGAGCAGCGCTTTTCTGTGCCACTTCGTCAAAGGACAATGTCCTAAAAGGCCAGCGGACCATCTACTTACTATTAGACAAGGGGAGAAAGAAACCTTGCGGTTATATGTGAAACGCTTTACCAGGAAACCCTCGAGGTAGACGATGCTGACGACAAAGTACAATTGACGACCTTTAAGGCAAGGTTGAAGTCTAGAGAATTTGTGGTTTCTCTTGCAAAGAATCCACCTAAGACGATAGCAGAAATGCTCCTAAAGGCACAAAATATATGAATGCTGAAGACGCATTAGCAGCCATAATGGACAAAGGAAAGCCAGGAAAAGAGGGAAGGAAAGGAGACGATCATAGAGGACAAAAAAGGGGAACGTCTAGGTCGTCAAAACAGTGACAAAAAGAAACAGAAGGACGAAAAAACTCCTCGAACAGTAAAATTCTCCCTTCTAATTATGCCCGTTGACAAAATTTTGATGCAAATTAAGAATAAGCACTGCCTCAAGTGACCAAGACCATTACATTCATCCCCTAATGCCCGAGACAAGAAGAAGTAATGTCGGTTTCACAAGGATCATGGTCACTACACAGAAGACTACTGAGATCTAAAAAAGCAGATAGATGAGTTGATACGGAAAGGAAAACTGCAAAAATATGTGAAGAAAGGGGCATCTAGCAGATTCAGGGACAGTAACAAAAACCAGCGCAAGCCCTCACCCAGAGGATAACACATCTCAACCTCCACAAAACATGATTGGAGAGATAAAGGCGATCGCAGGGGGACCATTCATAGGAGGGTCATTCAAATCCCTTAGGAAAGTATGTCAGAGGCAGGTGAACAGCGTCCACATGATACCCCCATTCAAGCAGAGACGGATGGACCAATACATGTCCTTCAATGAGGAAGATGCAAGGAGAGTAAAGCAGCCTCATAACGATCCCTTAGTCATAATGCTTACAATAGAGGGATTCAACACCAAGAGGATCCTTGTAGACAATGGTAGCTTTGCAGACATCATCTACCTTCCTGCTTTGCAGCAGCTGAAGCTAGATCTAGGAAGGATGCGTCCATTTGACTCCCATCTCGTCAATTTCAGTGGAGACAAAGTATATCCCAAAGGCATAGTGACATTGACAGTAACAGTAGGGACCTACCCAAGACAGTTGACCTGTCAGTTAGACTTCTTGGTGGTAGACTGCCCTTTGTCTTACAATGTGATCATTGGGAGGCCCACACTTAACCGATGGATATCAGCCACGTCCACCTACTACCTAAAAGTAAAAGTCCCAATGGAGAACGATGTTAGCAAGGTGAAAGGAGACTGTCCTGACCAGAGAGTGTTACCAAGCCGTGTTGGCAGCAAAGGAGAATCATACCTAGATGATCGAAGAGAAGGAAGAAGACGAAATAGAAACCCTGGAGACAATGGAGTTGGTCAAAGGAAAGGCAACAAAGACAACAAGAATAGGGACGACACTGAGTCCAGAAATGAGAGCAGGGCTCGTCTAGTTCCATAAAGAAAACCTGGACATCTTCACGTGGAGTCACAAGGACATGTGAGGCATATCTCCAAAAGTCATCCAACATAAGCTGAACGTGGACCCAGAAAGAAAACCTGTCCAGCAGAAACGACGTGTCTTTGTCCCAGAACGAAACAAAGTAATTACAGATAAAGTTAACAAATTGTTGTCGGCAGGCTGTATCTTGGAAGTTTACTATCCTAACTGGCTTACAAATGTCTTCCTAGTAAAGAAAGCGAATGAGAAGTGGAGAATATGCGTGGACTTCACGAACCTAAATAAGGCTTGCCCAAAAGATAGTTTCTCATTACCAAGAATAGACCAGCTAGTGGATTCTACAGTCGGGCATAAGTTAATAACATTCATAGATGCTTTCTCAGGATATAATCAGATAAAAATGACTGAAAAAGATCAAGAGAAAACTACTTTATCACAAGTCAAGGGCTTTATTGCTATAAGGTAATGCCCTTCGGACTAAAGAATGCAAGAGCAACTTACCAGAGGTTAGTGAACAAAATGTTTTAGCAAGCAGATTGGCAGGAGCATAGAGGTGTACGTGGATGACATGTTCATCAAAAGTAGAGAAGAACCTGCCCATCTGGACGACCTGAAGGAGACGTTCATCACCCTCAGGCAGTACCAGATGAAGTTGAATCCCAACAAGTGTGCCTTTAGTGTAGCCTTAGGGAAATTATTGGGATTCATGGTGTCCCAAAGAGGAATGGAAGCAAATCTAGAGAAGGTGCAGGCCATACTTAAAATGACATCACCAAAGATCGTCAAAGAATTCTAGAAGCTCACATGAAGGATTGCTACACTCAATAGGTTCATCTCTAAAGCAACGGACAAATGCTTGCCCTTCTTTAAGACGTTGAAGCAGGCGTTCACCTGGGTTGACAAATGTGAGGTAGCGTTTCAGGAACTCAAGCGTTACCTGAGTAATCCACCCCTCTTGAGTCCATCCAAGGAAGGGGAAAACTTATATTTGTATTTGGCAGTATCAACCTCGACCGTTAGCGCAACTCTGATTCGAGAAGAAGACAAGAAGCAACTCTAGTTTACTACATCAGTCAAGCTTTCCAAAGTGTTGAAGCAAAGTACCTAAGGATTGAAAAGATTGTGTTTGCATTAATAGTAGCTTCACGCAAACTACAACTGTATTTTCAAGCGAACCCTATTCTAGTGATGACAGATCAACCCATCAAGAAATCCATGAACAAGCTTGAAGCAGCAGGGAGAATGGTTCAATGGGCAATTGAACTCAGTCAATTCGACATTAAGTACCAGCCTAAGATAGCCATTAAGGCACAAGCCCTAGCAGACTTCATTGCCGAGTTTACCTTCCCAGACAAGGACAAACTCACCAAAGAGGCAGAATGGTGGACAGTATAGACCGACAGCTCGTCAGCCCAAAAGAGGGGAGGAGTAGGGGTCGTCATAAAGGCCCCCGATGGAGAAATACTTAAATACGGAGTTCAACTGAAATTCTCGGCCACCAATAACGAGGCCAAGTATGAAGGGATACTGACGAGGTTGAGACTCGAAAAGGCACTCGAAGCTAAGAACCTACTAGTCCAGAGTGACTTAAAGCTGGTAATAGGGTAGATTAAGGAAGACTATGAAGCAAAGAAGGAAAGAAAGCAGAAATACCTCATGCTGATAAAGCATCTGATTTAGGAATTTGATAAAGCTGAGTTTGTATAGATCCCAAGAAGCCAGAACATCTTAGCAGACGAAGTCGCGAATATGGCATCGTCAAAAGAAGGAGCGGCGAATACAGGCTTGATGATGGAAATCCAAAAACACCCCAGCATTAAGGAAATCCCTACATTTGCAATCCAGAGCACAGGTAGCTGGATGACACCAATCATATCCTTCTTCCAGGATGAGCATCTCCCTCAAGACATCGAAGAGGCCAGGAAGGTCAGGAAGAGAGCAACTAGGTTCACAATCTTGAACGACGTTCTGTACAATAGAGGTTTTTCCATGCTGTACTTAAAGTGCGTGGATGAAGAAGAAGCTAAATATATTTTGGAAGAGATCCATGAGGGAATTTGTGGAGACCATGCAGGCCCCAGATCACTGGTAAGTAAAGTTATCAGAACAACTTATTTCTGGCCTATAATGCAGGTAGATGCAAAGGAGCTCATCAAGAAGTGTGACAAATGTCAAAGATTTGGTAATGTTCAACACCTTCCAGCAAAGAGACTGATGACGATATCCTCCCCCTGGCCCTTTGCACAATGGGGGATTGACATCATCAGCCCATTACCCCAAGGTAAAGGACAGGTAAAATTTCTACTAGTCGCCATTGATTACTTCATAAAGTGGGCCGAAGTAGAGGCACTTGCAACCATCACTGAGGCCAGAATCCAGAACTTCGTCTGCAAGAACATTATTTGCAGGACATCAGATAATGGGCGACAGTTCGACAGTCAGAGCTTCAAAAACTTTTGTTCAAGCTCGAGGATCAAGAACCAATTCTCATCCCCAGGACATCCACAAGCAAATGGACAGACAGAGGTGACGAATCGGACACTACTCAAGATTATCAAAGCCAAATTGGACGACGCAAAGGGCACCTGGTTGGAAGAATTGCCAAACGTTTTGTGGGCTTACAAGACCATGACAAGAACCCCAATAGGAGAAACCCCCTTCAAACTCACCTATGGTACCGAGGTAGTAATCCCGATCGAAGTAGGAATAACCAGCATCAAGTGAGAGGTGTTCCACAAGGAGAGTAATGATGACCAGCTACAGGTCAACCTAGATTTTCTAGACGAAGTGAGAGAGAAGGCCTTCGACAAGATGATGAAGTACCAACGAAAGATGGTCGAGTACTGCAACAAGAGGGTGAAGCTCAAACTGCTTGACATAGGAGACCTCGTCCTGCACAAGGTTACCCCAACAACTTGAGACTCTGCCCAAGGAAAGCTTAGCCCCACATGGGAAGGACCCTACCGAGTTGTCCATTACTCCAGACAAGGCAGCTACCGCCTGGAGACCATAGACGGACAGAGACTCCCGCAACCATGGAATATTGAGCATTTGAAGAAATATCACCAATAGATGTAATAGACGATGGTACTTGTTCTCGAAAGCAACAAAATGGACTATTCAACCAAAGTTTTGATGATCGCAGATTTTGTAATGTGAAATTCGCCCAAAAGTGGCTAAGTAACAAGATTCTGCTTAGACAGATGTAAGTTACTGACGAAGCCAAAAAATTGACAAGATCCCTAAAAGGGTGTAAGTCACAAAAATGGCTAAGTAACAAGATTCCACTTAGACGGATGTAAGTTACTGAAAAAGCCAAAAAATTGGCAAGATCCCTAAAAGGGTGTAAGTCACAAAAATGGTGAAGTAACAAGATTCCGCTGAGACGGATGTAAGTTACTGATAAAACCAAACAGACAAGAACCTTGCAACAAACATGCCCAAACGAAAGCATCTTTTGAAGAAATAAACACAGGAAAATAGGAAATCAACTAAATAACAGAACTCACACAGATGGGAGTAAATTGTTGACGAAGAAAAGGAAAGATCAAAAAATTCTCTGCTAAATCAATGACATAGAAAGGAAAAATACAGGAGTATAAAAGCACAAGCAAGTAAGTATGCAATTGCCTATTTAATTTAAGCCCAAAAAACAGCAGGCATATACCATTGTTTTCTTCAATCAAGGCCCATAAACACTGGGACGAATATATTGTTCTCAAAATAGGCTTACAAAAGGCCCAAGACATGACAGGCACTCAAAAAAAAAAAAAAAAAAAGAGAAAGGAATTTTTTAGCAAGCGACAAGTTCAGGAATCGGCGGCAGCGTCTCCGGTAAAAGTACTCTCAGGAACATCAACTTCTAGAGTTGAGGACTGAGCAGCTTCGTCAACTGCCATCTCTTTATCCACCTCTTCCAAATCTAAATTCTCCATATTCACTCTGGTGGGATGCTTGACGACGTACCTCCTCAGAAGTTTAAAACCCTTGAAATACCAGCTGAAAAGGATAGTGTTGAATTCGCCAATTTGCTGGAAAGCCTCAACAACATCAACAACAATGGTCTTGATTCTCTCCTTGGCACCCAAAAGTTGTTCGTCTTTTTCCAGGGTCAGCTGACGCTCAACTCTAAGGTCGTCACTCAAAGTCTTGATTTTTTCCTTTAGAGTGGTGGACTCGCCCATAAAGTTGATGAGTTTCTTCTTCAGCGTCGAATTCTCCGCATCCAAAGCCTTCATCCTGGATACTAGAGACACCACCTTAG
Source organism: Castanea mollissima (assembly GCA_014183005.1). NCBI lineage: Eukaryota > Viridiplantae > Streptophyta > Magnoliopsida > Fagales > Fagaceae > Castanea > Castanea mollissima. The sequence goes on along the minus strand of JACAVU010000005.1, from coordinate 49,809,552 downwards.
CCTCCTAAGTGAGACACTTAGAAGCAATATGAAGACTCTCCCCTAACACCAGAAAAGAAAATTGAAGTTGTCAATTCAATGAAAAAGAAAAAGAAAGAAACTAAAAGCTGCACGAACATTTTACCTTGACAAGTTTGTGGATGTGGCAAGTTGCAACCTTGTTGAAAGGCACGTCAGAAAAGAGCTTCAAGTCCTCAGTAGTTACGACCCCGTGTGCTCTTTCCACCGCCAGCCTCTCATCGTCCCAGATGGTAGACGAGCCAGAATCAGCCTTCTCCTTCCCTTTATCAAATAAGCGCGGCCTTTTTGAAGCTGGAGTGGGGATCTCTTCAATCGAAGTGGTAGGGGAGGCTGTCTTCATCGTTTTCAGTGCCAGAAGCAATAGGAGTGCCAGAGTTAGTTGGAGTAATGGAGGGGCCCTTCCCTATGACGTGCACTGCCCTCCTCCCGAGGCTGGACAATGGCTCGTCTTTCTTTGACCTCATTTTTGCATACAAATCCTTGTCAAACTTGGCCGTCATCTCTGCAAAGAGGAAAACATTCAAAAAAAAAAAAAAGAATATATACGAAAGAACCAATACTGACGAACCTAACACTTACTCTTTTTTCTCTTTTTTCCCTCAATATAAGGGTTACGCCGGACGAAGGCGAAGGGCTCTGGATGAAAGCAATAGAAGGAGAGAGTCCTTGGGTCCACCAGATCGTCCCAATCTTCAATCGCCTTCGCGTATTCGATCGCCTTCTCCCCCCGCACTTTGTACCTACTCTTAAGCGTGGGTTGTCTCTTAATTGCGCAAAAAAAAGGGGGAGGGGTTAGCAGCTGTAAAAGTAAACCCAGAAAAGCTCAAATGATGAGAGGAAATATTGATGCACCTAAGGTTGGGGTTCCCCACCGACAAAGTAACCTCAGAATATCACCCCAAACCCCGCCGGAAGGAGTCTCAAAGTCATCCCCAAACACAAAGAAAAACCGGACTTCTAATACCTGAAAGACGAAGGTAGACCCCTGATGGTCCTGGTCGTCCTCTCCCAGAGCACCAATTCATAGTACCCGTATTCCTTGGACTCTTTCAAGCGGTACAAATAGACGAGCTCGTCAACTTTAAGCATGCCTCCATCCATAACAGCCAGCCATATCCCCATACAGCTGACCACTATCCTCCATGAATTGGGCATAAATTGCCTGGGAGCAATACCAAAACGGTCTAACAGCTCCATGACGAATGGGTGGACAAGAAATCTCAACCCACAGACGAAGGCAGACTAAAAAAAATACCTCCCCAGGGAAAAAGTGACAGGCCCGATCCTTCTCAGTGGGAAGACGAACCCTAACTCACTCTAGAAATTGGAATCTATTCTTAACTCTACCCAATGTATCAGCGTTCAACCCACACACCTCCTCGAGAGAGTGAAAAGCCCTAACTTCTCGAAGGGTAGAGACGGTTGTATCTTTCTCCGCCAGGCCACCACTAGACAATAGCCCAGTCTCGAGTTCGCTAGACCTAACCTCAGACATTATATCCCGCTCTCTCACCAGACTCTCGAACCAATCAATCGATTGGTGAAGCAAAGTCAATAAATTAGCCAAGGCAACGCTCAGGCTATTGCCCGCAAAAACCAAATTTTCAAGGTATGGGAAAACCCCTAAAGACCCCCTAAACACGCAAAAAGAAAAGAAACCAAGGGGCAAGCTATCCCAACCTCAAAGCCACTAATTATGGAAAAACCAAAAAACCAAGGAAAAAGATAAATCCTAAAACCCCAGAAGCAAACACAAAAGAAGAGGGAGAGGAAATCCGAAATTCGCTATAGTGTATGGCTATAAGGGAGAAGAATCAAAAGAAGAGAAGAATGACATACCTCCAATGGAAAACGTAGAAAGCTCTGCCAACGCACCAGCTTGGAGAAAAAGCACAGAGAAAGGGATCGAAGGAGAAAAACACTCAGAGCAATGATTGGGAACTTGAAAAGGTAAAAAGGAAAAATGGGGAGAGGAGAAGTTTAAAAACCAAAGCCCAAAAAACTGAAATTCAGCGAGAAACCCAAGGGTCATGTGACTGGAACATTAACTCCACTAATTAGGACAAGCCACGTGGCCACGACATGTGTGGTGCCGCCACTATGTAGTTAATGCGGAACGAAATACCAAGAGTCATATACAATCCATAGTCCTTTCAAATCTTGTGACCGTCATTGACACGTCATGACAACCACAGAATCCAGGGGCAGCTGATGGGATTGACGAATTCAACTTATCCAGATGAAGTCATCCAAACCAATAAAGTAGTGTTGACAAACAAAGTAACCTAGTGCCATTGACGATATAAGCCCCATTACTGACGAAGGAAAAGAAGTCATTCAATGCGGTCCAAATAAATGCCTTGGACGGTTACAGGGACAGCTATACAAACCGTTGGGAAGTCATTAAAGCTCACATCATTAATCATGAGGCGTTACCAAAAGAGGCATTAAAGCCACAATAACTGGCACAACGGCTAGAGGCTGTAGAAGCATATATAAAGCCCTCATAAGCATGAGCAGAAGGTACAAAAAAACACACACACACTGAAATACTGATTATTCTTTATTCTATTTTTCCAAAGATCTTCTTTATATTGACTTTGGCATCGGAGACATTGTGACAGGCACCACACTGGTGACCACCCTAAAGAAGTTTCCTTACCATTACCATACTAGCAGGAAAGAAGATTCGGTTCCATCTGGACGCTTTTACTTGGACTGACGAATTTGCACTTCATTAGCAGTTGTCTCATCAACATAGTCATCGTCATCATCGTCGTCATCATCATCATCATCATGTACATTATCCTCTACATGTGTAGAATACTCATATTGAGCATCCGGAATAATAACCTATAAACTTGTGGTTGTTTGTCGGAATTCCTCGATACCAACTTCTACAAGCGACTCCAACTGTATATACAACTGAATACCATTTACTTCGGGTATTCTCTCTAACTTGTCAAACATCATCTTTACATGTTTGTCTGCTTTTATCACCATATACTTGTAATTAATCTTGTTCTTGAAGACTTCATGTGGCATACAATAAGTAATTTGTACACGTGTACAGCAAGATTCATACACAATTCTTCCATAACTATCTTCTTCAATTCATCAAGCGTCTTCAACCTACGATCAATTTGGGTGAACTCCATGTTTATACCTAGCCCTTCAAATGGCAATCCCTTGTCCGTATTTGCGTTCTTAAGCGGACCACCGTGGTATAGGATTATATCAACTACAGTCATTATGAACCTGTTCGAGTCAAGTTACTGTGTTAGTTAAAAAACATTTTAACTTGTCAAATTACACAAAGTACAAATTCCAATTCATTCAAAGGGCATGAATTTCATTACACATTTGTTACACATTTCATAGCCAAATCATTTTTCCGTCATGCTAAGACTACCCATTTCATACCCAATACAACAACAACAACAACAAAAAGCCAAAATTATCTAATCTTATTTACTTACCCATTTCATACCTAATACAAAAAAAAAAAAAAAACCATTTCATTACACATTCAAAGGGCATAAATTACATACCCATTTCATTACAATTCATTCAAAGGGCATGAGTAAGTCACTCATTTCATTACATACCCATTTCATACCCATTCAAAGGGCATGACTACATAACCATTCATTACAATTCATTCATTACCCATTTCATACCCAAAACAATGATGAATAAAGTCAAAACCTTTGGAAGATCATGATAAAAATAAGAGCCTACAAATGATGAATCATGATAACAAAAACCACGTAAATAAATACTCAAAAAATTAACACTAACAAAACAAATTCACAATATTGGTATCTTAACTATGTTATGTTAACTATCTACAAAATAAATATTCAAACTCTTTAACCCACATCCAACAACAAATAATACCTGACTACAATGACAAAGTCTTCAAAAAACCCATACCTGATATATGAATTTGTTCAAAGGGAGGAGCAGTGAGAGAGGCAATGTGGTGAGTGAGGCAGCGAAGCTGAGTGTGGGTGAGGCAGTGAGAGCAAAGTGAGGTTGAGTGTGAGTGAGTGACCTGATAGTATATGGGTGAGTGACCTGGTAGTATATGAGTGTGCATATTTATATTTTGCCCAGAAAAACTTGAGTCTCTAGGACTTGAGATTTATGCGTCAAAAATGGTTTCCACCAAGAAAATCGAGTCTCTAAGACTCGATTTTTTGTTTCAAAGAATTGGAGTCTTTAAAACTTGAGATCGATGTGGTGTTTCCTGTCCACCTCATCAATTACAAAACGGGCCCAAAGCGAGTCTCTGAGACTCGAGTTTTACCCACATCTCGAGTTTCTAAAACTCGAGATGCTAGTTTCCAAAATCCTTACAAGCATGCGTTAACTTATTATATTCTTTCTCCCTACTGCGCTAGCCTGCAAATTCCCTCAAGTGAGAAGTTAGAAACATGAATGCGCGTTGTCACCAAAAAAAAAAGTGATCTCCCCTTTCTCTCTTTATGGTAACTGTAGAACATACAAAGCACCCTCATTGGAAAATTGCAATTTCGGAAACTTCGTGGAAGAGTGATCTCTACTTTTATTGACTATCAAGGTTATTCTTTAATTCAGCGAAAAAAAGTATATATTGAGTTTTTTTTTTTCAAAAATGTCCCTGCACTCTTATGTTTAAGTAGAGACAAAACTAAAAGACAATCTAGTAAAAATAAAACTCTAATTCCCACTATGACATTGCCTAAAAAATAGAGTCACTCTCCTGTTAATTTTCAAATTGCTTTATCCACTGATAAATTAGATTTCAAAATAAAAATTATATATAAAATAAATACATAGGTTTTTTTTTTTTGCTACGAAATAGGACCAATAAGACTCATGACACTTCTGGTTGTCTTATGCGTAATATTAATGAGAAAATGTATAAAGCACAAATTAGAACGAATGATAAATTATGACTTAACAAAAAAAAAAAAAAAAGCCTCATCACACGCACTTCGTGCGTGTGATGAGGCTAGATTAATTTTTTTAAGAAATAAACTAACCGCTAAATATACACACACAAGTTTTTTTCATGAAAACTTGTTACAGGTCAAGCTCAAGCAGGTTATATATAAATCTAAAAATACAGAAGAAAAAAAAAACGTCTTTGATGGAGAAGATTTATTGCTTGATTTTTGGAAAAAGAATGCTACGTAGCTGAGGAGTTTTTTGAAAGATGTACCCAGGTGTTGTTTTGCTTGACGAGTTAGATAAGAACTAAGAAGAGATGTTAAGATTACAGAGTATTAAATCTTGGAACATTCAAATTAGAAGTAGGTCCTATCAACTATGCTATCTGTGTTTGTAGTTTGGATTTAATATTTTTGAGTTGTATTGTTAGTCTTATAAATTTTAAGTTAGCAATCCTAGTTAGGTGGTCTTTGTAGGACTCTGTACATGTATCAAAGTGGCTGTGAGCTTTTGCTCTGTTTGTAATGTGTTTGCTCTTCAATATAATGTCTGAATTATCAACAAAAAAGAAAAAAAGAATTAGAAGTATGTCTTATGCACAGGATCATATGGAAGAATGTTAATATGCTTTCATGCAATTACTACTTTCTATTTCAAATGATTATTGTTGACTGCACATCACTACTCTCTCTTTTTATATGTTCAAAATGTTGTAGTTGGAGAATTGATCCCTCTATGGTGCTTGTTGATTCTTAGCAAGCTTGAGGGGTTCAGTAGTTTATGCTTTGAGTTTGTGTTGGGTATCCCCTGTTATTGTGCAAGGGTTTATTTTGCTTTTAGGTTGGCCTTTCTGATTTAGAGGTTGATGGTTTGCTTGTTTCAGTTGTGAGGTCTGATCACCTAGACTTTGTAAAGGTTCAAAGAGATGTCCTATGAATTAATCTCTAGAAGAAAGGCCTAAAGCTTTCAAAATACATTCTACAAGTGTTGATTGTGGACCACAATCATCATGAGCCATCACTATTGTTGTTAGTCACTACTGTTGTTAGTACCTGGTTACCACTAGCTGTTATCATATATCGGCATTCACTAGATGTTATTCCACTTGAGTATGATATGATTGTAATATAAAATACCCATTAGCTAGACAAATACTGAATTCTATAAGTTACTTTTCAAGAAAAAAGTTGTAACAAAGTAGGCATAAATGCACTTTTAGTCCTTACATTTTAAAATTTTTTCCATTTTAGCCCCTGCATTTTATTTTTACCGCTCTTAGTCCCTAAACCAATTAACTCCTAACATTTAGGTCATTTCCGTCACCCAACTCATGGCAAAAACTGACGTGGCTGACGTGGACATTAAAATATTATTAAAGAAATTATTTGACATTTTTTAAACGCTAAAATTTAAAAAAAAATATTAATTACTCAATTTTAATTAAATAAATAAATAAATAAAACAAACAAACAAAATTACTGGCTTTCAAACAAAAATTTTACTTTCTTTAATTAAAATGAATTACTAGCTTTCAAACCAAACTAATCCTTATTTTCTTATCATTTTATTTTCCTTTCTTGTACTTTCTTTATAACTAAACACATCAAAATAAAATGAATTAATTAAATGTCTTTCTTATCTTTTTTTTATTTTATTTTTTCTTTTCATTATTTTTTTTCAAAAGAACATGTTCATGTTTATGTTCTTTGTGTTCTTCCCTATAATCAATCTCCAACAAAAAACAAACCCTAAACCCAGATCCTAACCAAACCCTAAACATCATCACAAGAACACAAGAGCACAAACCCAGAACCAAACACAAACTCAAATTTAAAAACACAAAGAACACAATAAGATAACAAACAAAAAAGAAGGAATTCAAAATCCCAGGCAAGAAGCATGAATCTTCGAATTGCGTTGTTCCAGTCTCCACCATCTACTCTCCGATCAGGCCTCTCCCGAACATCACCCATTGCCACTACCAGTAAAACTAGCCGCCACAACCCATGGCTAAAAATTCTTTGTCCAAAAAAAAATAATTCAATATCAAACCCACCAAAAACAACCACAAATATAATTTTAAAAAAACCACCACCACAAACCCACCAACCACACCACCGCCAACTACCACCACATCATAACCTTGCAACCCAAATCAGCCAAAAGTCACGAACCCAGCCAAAACCAGATTCACGATAGCCCACGGCCTGACCCACAAAGCCCACGAAAGCCCACCACCGAAGCTCCTCAAGCTTCAATCCTTCATTGTTGACTGCGACAGCCACGAACAGCAGTGAGTCCTTTCTAGGCTTGGTCTATGGGTTTCACATCAATGGACCTAGCCGATCCAGACCCAGAAAACCCAGATCTACCCACCACCTACGACAAGAGTAAGGACGAGTCTACCAACGGCGGCGTGGTCGGAGACAGTAGCAATGGTTAGGATGGGGAGGGAGAGGAGGGCGACGATGATTGATCCGAAGGCTAAGCACCAAGATAGAGGGAGAAAGAAGATAAAGAGGAAGAAAGAAAGAAGACTAAAGAAAGAAAGGGAGGCAAAGAAACTGAGAGAAAGATCTAGGGAAGAAAGAAGAAAAATAAAGAAGAAAAAGAAACTAGGCACAAACATAACAGATCTAAGTTCCACCATTTTTTTGTTTTTAATTATGTTTTTTGTTTTTTATCGTTTTTATAATTTTGAAAATTGATAAAAAAAAAAATTAAGGTCAGATGCTGATGTGGAAGCTGAGGTGGATGCAAATGTAGCATTTTTTAATATTATTTTAATGGACACGTTAGCATTTGCTGTGTCAATAGTGCACCACGTCAGCCACGAAAGCTTTTGCTATGAGTTGGGTGACGGAAAGGACCTAAACGTCAGGCATTGATTGGTTTAGGGACTAAAAGTGGTAAAAATAAAATGTAGGAACTAAAATGGAAAAAATGCAAAATGTAGGGACTAAAAGTGCATTTACGCCAACAAAGTATTGAATGCAAACGAAATGTATGTGTATGTTTGGGTAGTGCTAAAAAGCACTTGTGTCTGCGTTTCAAATTTTCATATGTAGGTCCCGTGCACTGTTCACGGGACCTGAAAGTATTTTTTTCGCCAAAAATAATTTCAAAACTGAGTCTCACAGTACTATTCACACATTTAAAAATTATTTTACTACAGTATTTTTAGTTTTCAGTTTTTAGCAATAAGAGATATTCAAACACACCAATAATCTAAGAGAGCTTGATTTTTTTTTTGAAACTCTTTTTTTGTATAGGCCTAATTAAGCTCTTTCTTAATTTCCTTTTGTCATTGTTCTACTGGGCTTGATAAAAATGTGGATTTGTATTTTGTCTCATTTTCACACAATTTCTCAGTATTATAACATACTGCTATCAACTAGTTTCAGAGTTTTAACTTGTATTCTATCATACTCTTTGTTTCCAGATAACAAATAAAGTTCTAGCTCTAGAATTGTCACAATTGTCAACATGTTGCTAATAAGTTTAGTTACATCTATCTTTTGAAACAATATAGTTTGGATGCATGCCTTAAAAGCTCCATTAAGAGAGCGTTTGCTTCGCAGTGATGTTACATTACGCCGTAATATTACGTTATTGTAATCTTACATTAATGTAATCTCAATACAAAAATACAACATTACATTATTTAGAAAAGTGGCGAGATTAAGATGATGTGATATATTTTGTAATTTTAAATTATGGTAATGTTAGAAAAAATAAAATAAACCAAAAACCTTAATATCACATCATTATAATGTGCATCACATTAAAGGCACATCATAGCGAACCAAACGCCCCCAAAGAAGTCAAGGAATGATTTGGTTGAATCAATCTGGGAGTAGACAATCAAGGCAGCACCTTTTGTGTGGTTCATTAGAGATTATCAGGTACTTGAATATTTCCAATGATTCTATTTTTACTGGAGCACAATGTTTAAACCAATCAAATGGGCATGATCTTTGGTGTCTTTAAATTTTTTCAGCCATAGATAAAAGGTTTAGTTTTGGTAGATTTGGCATTCCATCAATTGCAAGAACTTCATTAGAGTAATATCATATTTGCTAATATATTTCTAAGAAGTAAATACAAGAGGACTTTTCTTTTTCTTAGCATAATCCTTCAGAGACCGATGGAAGGGGGTCTAAGGTTTTAAAATGGGGCTCAACTACAAAAATGAAATATATTATAAATAATAATAAAAAATTGGACCTGGGGGACCTGGGGGGCCTGGGCCCCCACCTGGGTCCGTCACTCCTTGCCTTCAGACCATCCCACGCATTATTGTTTTTTCAAGAGGACTTTTCTTTCAAAGAAATTGTATAATGCAATCCGTCTATACATGTGTACGACTCTCTCTTCTTTTCTTTCCCTTCCCTAACTATTTCCTCCCTTCTTTCCTTTTCTTTCATCTCTCTTGCAAACAAATAGAATATTAATTTTCAACTTTGGCTACAACTCTCACTAAAAAAAATCAACATAACTACATATTTTGAAAATCTAACTATAAGTGTATATGTGCTTTATGTCCTTAAAATGCATGTCAAATTTCGTGCCAATCGGATGTTATTTACTATTCAACCTGTAAACTTATTTTTTATGCATAATTTTTTATTACAAAAACTTAAAATTTAAATATTTGATTGATGATATAGCTAGTGATATTTGATCTTCTGGAAATTTTGCAAGTACAAAAAATATATGAATAAAATATAATCTAATGGTGGAATTGTTAAAATTCACATCAAATGAAAAGATATTGAGTGGAGTTATAACCATTGGCTACCATCAAGTTTGAAATCAAGCTTTGTCCAATAAAAAAGGAGAACGAAAACAAATGTTTTGAGGTTATTAATAAAAATATGTAAAAAAACACGTTTAATTACCATTTTAGTCCTTAATGTTTGTACCATGTGTCAAAAGGGTCTTTAACATCTTAAATATTTTAATTTAGTTTCTAAACTTTTAGTATTTTGTCAAAATAATCCTTGTTAAGTGGTAGATAAAAAAAATTGGCGTGGCTAACATTAATAACAAAATAGTATTTTTTTTTTTATGCCACCAAAGTTATCCTTTGGGTACCACCACGCACTGTTGGTGCAGTGGTCACTTCACAAATATAAGTGCTTATGGGGTGTGGGAGGCAAGGGCCGAAGTTTAAGTCTCTAAGAGGGAGTTTCACACACATATACACTTAAATTAGGCTAGAGTAAAAATTCTATCTTGCATAAAATAAATAAATAAATAATCCTTTGGGTTATCATGTGTCCTTAATTATAAAATAAAATAAAATATAGAATTATATTATTTGCAGCTCCCTAAGAAAATGAGATGCCATTTTATTAGCAGAAGTTGAAAATTTGTTTTCTCTTCCTTTCCTTTGCTTTCCGGGGAACCAAACGAGGTTTAAGTCTTAACTTTATAGTTAAAGTGCTCATGAACGGCATTTGAAAAACCTACTATTTACCTAGTTTAAAATGGAATTTAATAATTAAAAAAAACAAATGTCAATTTTTTGCATTATCATTTTTTTAAGAACTTAAATTTATTACCAATTATACTATAAAACTTTTATTAACTAATGTAATAATGAATATAATTGGTGAATGTCAACAAAGTAATAAATAAATTTCTTAATCATTTTTCTTTTTTGTGTTTAAAATTTGATATATCTGTTGAGGACTCTTTTTTCGCCCCACATGGTACTACTTCATTGGCAACTCATGCCACATCAAAATATTATTGATTTTTTGGGTAAATCTATTTAAAACCCAAAATAAGCTTATATCTCATGGATTGGGCTCACATGGCCCACAAGATCCTTACTTCAAGAGGCAAATTCATGGTCCACATTTTCCCTTCATCAATTGGGATCATAACCCCACGACATCATTAACATCAACATATGGATCGGGCTTAAGCAACGAATCAAAGATCACGGCCCTTATTACCTCTCTTACACTCATGGCAAGTGGCTTCTTCAACAAAAGCTCATATTTACACAAAATGACAACAAAACTCAAGGTATGTAATCTCACCTTCGGCTTATGATCCAAGCTCATGAGTCTTTTTAGAGAAACTTTGGAAGTCGTGGTTTGGAGGGCCAAGAGGTATGTTCAATAAAAGCTCCAACGGTCTAAAGTTAATAAAAGAAACATGTTGTTTGGCGTGTCTTCTCCAACTCCCTGAACTCTGACAAGTCCGTTTGTAGCGGGTAACATATGGTAAGCTTCTCTTATCACGTAGCACTTAAAATGATAAAACTCCTCATTACTCTTTTTCTAAAACTTAATATTCATTATATGACAAACACTCAATATCTCCAACTATCTAAATGCTGAACAAATAACTATTCATTTAATCTCCAGCTATTCCTACACAAATTTAGAAACTTCATTATATTATTTTGCATAATTTACATTACTACTTTCAGCTAAAATTCAACTCAAACACATGGCCTAATCTGATTGGCTATCTTTTAATCTCCAAATACATAAAATACTCATAATATCTCTAATACCCAACTACTGTCTGCCACAATTAGACCAAATATTCATCTGCCATCTACTAGAGCAGAGCATTAAATGCTCTTCTTGCTCACCAAGATTAAGTCACAACACAATGAGACCTTGACTAAATCTCTAAAGGTTCATTAACTTTCAATCAACCATTCTATTATTTACTAAAAATGTGTTGTAATAGAATCTTGGACCAAAAATACAAACACCCAAAAAAGGAAACATTTCCAACAGAACACCAGCAACGTGTTCAGCACTTAACACTTGGCTAGAAGTGACATCATCAGAAATTTAATGCTGAAATTTCAGTAGCTTGACATCTGACTTGATCTACTTCTACCCCCAAGCAACAACTGTCTTATGACAGCTATGACAGCTTTTCCTGGCAGCTAGGACAACTTTTTCATAAAAACTGTGACAATTGACCCAGTAGCCTTAACATTACAAATTTTTCTCATTTGGCTAAAAATCAAAACCAACTAAAGTAACTATCTTTTTCTTGCTAAAATAATTTCCTTTTCTACTGCTCTTTCCTCTAGCAGCTATTACCCAAAACAGTAAGAACATCTTAAAGCTAAACATACCATTTTTGGTCAAATCTTAAGATAGATTTTCTGAAAATTTATTGCTAATTGGGACAGATTTTGGCTAAGATTCTTTGCTAAACCCTCCCCCCCCCCCCCCCCTTAAATCAAGCTATAAATAGAGTCCTTCATCATCACACCAAAGGACACCAAGGGAGAAGAATAACTCTCTCATAAACTTCTCTCTCCCTCTAATTATCTTCTTAAGCTCTTAATGAAGTTTTGAGCTTTTGAGTTTTTCGTTTCCAAATTAGGAACAAAACTCTTTAGCTCTTAGCTCATAAATGCCCTCCATAAGCCCTCATACATCCTCCAGTAGAAAATCTCAGCAGCTTTGCTAAACACACCACAGCACCATTACTCTCTTATACTCATTCTCTCACTCTCCATATGCTGAAAATACTCTATTTTGCTGCCCATATCTCTAAACATCTCTTTCTACACTTCTCTTACACAATCTCATACACATTTACTACACCATTATATATAACACACTACAACTTTTCTAAACTCCACTCTCATACTCTCTCACTCTGAAATTCTACTATTTTGCTGTTCATAAACATATATCAATACTCTTCTCCACCTCTCTTGTAAAAGCCCTTCTCATGGAAGGCATAAATTTCTAATACTAAAGCCCTTCTCCTAAAAGGGACCAAGATCTCATATCAAAGCACTTCTCATGAAAGACAAAAATCTATCTTACATGAAGCCCTTCTCTTAGAAGGCACAAATACATCTTACAAAAGCCTTTCCCATGGAAGACAATCCTATTCATAGTTTCACAACAACTAAAAGAGCATTGTCAAGGGGAAACTCATTCAAGTGCATGATAAAAGGAACAAGCTTAACCAGCCTCTACACACAGCTAGACATATTCTCTCTCCCTCCAATTGCACCCATTTTTTCCCTTTTAATCTTGAAGTTATCATGGCAAACTACCTCTCCACCGCTGAAGTCACTCTGCTGGAATGCTATCAACTCACTGATGCTACACAGCTGGAGTTACAAACCTTACAAGGATAAGTGACTCTGTTTCCATATCTTTAAATTTACATCATTGAGTATATGATTACTTTGCCTTTAAATACATATTACTTTATTTCAACTACTATTACAACTACCAATCAAAGCTATTATATCAAACGCATATTAAATATTTATTCAACCATTATCATGATTCTTAGACTTTGACATGACGTTAATGGTTTTGTAGGCTTAAAATACACTTTCATTCCATCAGAAAAAACCACAAGGCAGAATTCTAATAAGGGAACCTAAGGAATGGCACCTAAATACTATACCTAAGTTTTACTCTTGTTTTTATTCTATCAAATTTAAATTGTCTTGTCCAAATTGGCGAAAATAGTTATTACAGAGTCATTTATTTTCATTTCTTTTCCCATCATTCTTGGCCACCAAACAGATTAAGGAGTGGGAAAAAAACAATAGCTAGGGTTAATGTTGAACAATTAAGCAAATGGGTATCTAAAAACGTGCAGGAAAAGAGTGAAATAGACAAGATGGAAACAGCTCTAAGAAGAAAAATAAAAGGAAACATTGAAGAAAGCATGAGAAAAATAAGATGAGGAAGAAGAAAATGGGATCCCAATAACAAATATCATGATTATGGTGCAAAACTTCTTATTGTTCTTATAGAAAAACTAGGAAGACTTGATTTTCTGAGTTAGGAATAAGAGGGCCTGAAGAGAAGAAATGCTGAGGGAGAATGCGACAAATGGAGAAAGTGAGAAAATTTGTGCTTGAGTGGTTTTTTTTTTTTTTTTAAGCCGCTGGATTGTCTATATGCCATATGTCAGTCATCCTATTTAAAATGGGAGATAACTGGAGGCTGCCAAACGGGAGGGGAGTTGAACCCAAACTAAAAATATGATAGAAAAAAATATTAAGATGTCACCTAAAGCTATAAACGAGCTGAGTCTATCTAAGTATTAAAAATTTAGAGATATTCATTTTATTTTATTTCGAACACAGAGTTGAACTCAAATTCATCATCAAACAACATTAAATGTTCAAGTTTGGTTCATTTATTTGTTGAGTAAGCTCGAACTTGTTCTCGAACTATTTGATTAACTTCTTTTTTTAATAGGGTCTTGTTAACAGGTAACCTTAGGGCAATTGTTAATTAAACCATTTTACGAAAGTTTTGACATCACTTTCATGAAAAAAATATAAAAAACCATCAAAACAATTAATTGTTTTTATCTTTTTCCCATAAAAAGTTCATTAAAATAGTTTCTAAACTAATGCCTTTAAGACATCTGTTAACATTTTCATTCTATATATAGTAAAATTATGACTAAATTGTTTGTCCTTCAAAATCTATGAATTTTTACTACAAATAGACTAATAATTTGAGCCCCCGTATTCACGAGCTTGTTTATGAACACATTATTATGTCTAAGCTTGGCTCATTTAATAATCGAGCTTAAAGTTGGGCTAGAGCTTGAGCTTGGATTGTTTTGGTGAATTATGTAAATGGTGGAATGTTTAGTTTTTTCAATTTTTCAATTCTTGATTTTGTTTACTTTTGGGTTTTGTATGATTCTTCCACTGCTAAAAAGCAAAGAGAGAAAGAGAGTTCTGAGTTTTTCCAGTTGAATCATGTAATGAAACAATTCATCTAACCCAACCCTCTATTGTTCAACTTGGGTAGAAAAGATGAAATAAACACACGCACACAAATTCTTAATTCCTAATTAGGATTGGGATGTCAATTCCTAATTCCTAGAGAGAGGGAAAAAAAGAACCAAAATAAATGAATGGATCATTTTTTATGTAACCTGATCCAAAATAACCAAAGAGTGAGATGGAAGATTTTGGATTTGGGTTTTTGTTGAATTATTATCGTCAAGTCAAACTAAGTTCAAAGTGTAGAAATCTTGACTTCGTGCAAAATGTGAACGATTAAAAAAGGCAAAAAACTCAAATCTAAAATAAACAAACAATTTATATAAGTAATCTAGCTTTAGTTGAATAACCTCAGTAATTGAAGTTAAATATATGCCACCTTTTTTTTTTTTTTTTTTTTTTTGAGAAACAAATATATGCCACCTTTATCTTAAAGCATGGGATATTTAGATTTTTGCTTAGTGATAGGAAAACTCACATTGATTTTTGCCAAAAAAAGAGAGAGTAAAGAAACTCAAAATCTTTGGGGCTAATTGCAACTTAACAATTTGTGGTTTGGCCGAAATTTTAGTTGCCTACCCATGATTTGAAATTTGACACTTTACCCACCTGAGATTAGCTTAGTTAGAGTTTCGTTACCCACCTCTGTTAAAAATAGGGCTAAATATGCGTTTTTGCTCTCTTTTATGTCTCTCCTCTCAGAACATTAAAAAAAAAACATAAAAGAATAAGAGAAAACAAGAGCAAAAAGTGAGGGTTTTGTAAAAATTATGAACAAACATTACCACCACCATAGAAGCTTCTGTCAAGAATCATCTCTAACAAAAACAAATTCCTTCATCCATTTCTAAGCAACCAATGAAGCCATAGCATCTAAAGCTTAAATCAAACCAAAAAATGCCCACACCAAAAAAAAAAAAAATCAAGCTTCTATGGATGTTCTCCATCAAGGCATCAACTTGCAGCAACACTTTTCAATCACTACTCATAACACCTAGTTTAATTTGTTTTGCATTATTTTTGTATGATTGCGAATATAATTCAACCACCATAAAATACTGTGAAGAATCTTGAAACTAGTACACAAGCTTTAAAAACAAACACATTGATAATTCTCACTGTTTACCACTACCCAAGATCTCCAATGCCGCCAGTCTTCCACCACTACCACCAAACATCTTCTTTAATTCATAACCAAACCAAATTATGAATTTTTTTTCTGGGTTTGATTTAAGCTTTAGATGCAATGGCTTCGTTGGTTGCTTAGAAATGGATGAAGGAATTTATTTTTGCTGGAGATGGTTCTTAACAAAAGCTTCTATGGTGGCAGTAATGTTTGTTCATAATTTTTACAAAACCCTCACTTTTTTATCTTGTTTTCTCTTATTCTTTTATGTTTTGAGAGTAGAAAAAGACATAAAATAGAACAAAATTACATATTTATCCCCATTTTTAACAAATATGGATAACAGAACCCTAACTAAGCTAATTAACCTCAGGTGGATAAAATGTCAAATTTCAAACCACAGGTAGGTAACTTAAATTTCAGCCAAACTACAGGTGGATAAGTTATAATTAACCCAAATCTCAGAGATTAACTGTTATGTGTTAGTTTATATGCATGACATGATCAAAGACTATAATACCAAGTATCGCAATTGAAAAAAATCAATACAAACTAATAACAATTTCATGTTTTTACAGATATTTAAAGAATCACAAATCCTAGACACAACAAACAACAACATTCAAATTGCAAACCCAACATATATGGTGTGTTGAACATATTCACATTTTCTTCATCTGAACAAACTCCTCAATATAAGAAAATTATTGGTCATCCCAGCACCCAAGGATCCACTGTACAAGATGAGTCAAGTATGGCTCTACTACTTTTCCTCCTGAGAAAAAAAGAAAAAAAAAAAAAAAAACAACAACAAAAAACAAACAAAGAAGTATGGCTTAATGTATGTGTAACTTTACTTATAGAATAAAGTCAGGATCGTAGAATTTTTTTATGGCAAATTAATTGCCCTTGATGCACTAGTTGAATTCCCAACTAAATCAATAAGCAATTTATTGAGCTTCGGAAACTCAATGATAAATAGTATTTACCACTGACTTGCTGCTATATACTGTAGGCACATCAATTTCAGCTTTTCCACCTTCTGCATTGGAAAACTCTAGCTATTAAGAATAAACCCAAAGACAACCAATGAAATTGGAAATTAAATTCTTAAAATAATTATAAAAATTAAGTATCCATTTGGATACCGCGCTTGTTGCGTTTCACATTTTCAGTCCGTGGGACCCACGGCTACAGTACCTGGAACAAAAATGCCCAAAACGCGTAGCTGTTTTTTCGTGTTCTTCATGTTCTTCCCAGCAAACCCAACAATCTGAAACCCAGCAAAACAGTGAAACCAAAACCGTTTTGGAAGTATCCGTTTTGGAAGAACATGACTATTCATGTTCTTGAAACCCAGCAAACCCATCAAAACAGAATATCAAAACAGTGAAACCAAAACCAAGACAGAAGCCACCAATCTGAGATTAAACCGATCAAACCCATATGAAAAAAAAAATCAAAACCGATCAACCCATCAAACCCATATGAAACCAAAATCAAATCAAACCCATCAAACAGATCGACCCATCAAACACAAATCAAAACCATCACCAATGACAAATTTAATGACAAATTCCAACAGCAAATCAAATTATACCTTTCTTAGATGTCCAGATATGCATTGCTTGCACATTGCATCATTTTTTAAAGCAATTACCTCACTGTGCTATCAGCAGCCCTGGCCCCAGCCTGAATGTAGGAAAAGCAATTTCAAGAACTAAGAAAACATATACTCCCTTCATGCCATGAAAAGGGTCAAAATTCCCAGTTTTTGCTTAATATATATGTACCTTGTCAAAGTCGAGGAATATTTATTTTCATGTTACAGATAACATCCTTTTTTTTCACATCAGTTACAAGAGATATATTGTAATATGCTCATTTAAATGTAGAAGTAGGGTAAAGATTAGAATGTGCTTATGACCTAGGAAGTAAGGACACTTCATTTAGGGTGTTGTACCAGTGTTGTATTTGCTTCATACCAACCATTTCATGTTATAATTTTTCAGAAATTATTCGTGTCGCCATGTCCGACCTATACCCATGTCCATGTCCGTGCTTCCTAGCTTATGACAGATAATTGTAATAACTCCTGATGCTTTTTTTTTTTTCTTTTTTCTTTTTTTTTTGTAAATTGTATAGAACAAGCTCAAAACTTTAACTGCAAAGAGAAAAAAAACCATCTAAGGAGAAATATTATTTTTTAAACAAAAGAATAATTCAGATATAATTCAAATTATTCAAAACATGCAATATCATTAAGAATCTCTGTATCACATTGAACAATGCTTGCATAGATTCATCATGGGCTGCAATACATGGCGAAAATCCCTCAGTGAACATTCTAGGAATGATTGTGCGGATTCAAGGCACAATCAAACTTGAGAGTGAAACCACAATTCTTGCATCTTCCAACTAGAAACTAGTGCCTAAATTGTGAAGTTGTCCACTGTGCCCTAGCAATTCTGATTTAAGAATTTTTTATATTTATAAAACATGCATTAATTGTGAATGGCATAAAATATTTTTTTAAAAAAAGGACATTTAACTGAAAAGTCATAGTCCAAATAATTTTTTTTTAAATGTATGAGTATATTGAACTGGGGATGGAACATTTACAATGCAAAATTAACATTACATATACATGAGATTTTCTTTTTGCAAAATATTTTCTTGATATTGTCTTTTTGCTAAGTATGTACTTGATATTTTAACTTAATCATTGGTTACAACAAGTGAAAAATTAATTAAAAAAAAGGGGAAAGGAAAAACAAATGCAACGAGAAACCTTTTTTTATTTACGGGTAAGTACGAACCTATTGAGTTTTGAAACCATGACCTCACCCTCCATTCCATTATTATTGGAGGAGGAAGTACCAATTGAGCTATAGCTCATCGGTCATAAATGACCTCTTCTCCACAGTAATTTTATTTATAAGAAAGTTAAACCCATGTATATTATTTGTACAGGATATACAAGCATAACTATTTCCTTATGAACAATGTTTACTTTTCTCTACTAGGCATTCCGATAATAAGTTTTGAAGGTGATATTTTTTGTAATTACAATATATATATTCAAAATTGAATCTGTATATATCAGTAACTCCAAGTGAAATAAGTAAGAGAGTGCCAAAGAACCATAGAAAATTACTATAATAAAACTAGTTGGAGGTAATCCAAAATTTATTCACAAAGTATTTGCAAGTAGGTGAGACATGAAATGGTTACAGAGCTATGGTCTTCAAAGGGATAGAAGACTTGTTCATAGGTACAGATATAGAGATTGATTCAAATGTCTGCAAAATAAAGACATCAAGTACCAAAGAAAAGAGTTACATCTGTACCCAGCTCCATCAAGTATGAAGTCATCAAAATACCAGAACAGAGGATCCTAGGGAAAATCTCATATGTAAGAGGAATTGCTTTCATCAACAGCTACGGGAATCAACCCAACAATGTTGAAGTTGTGGCTCTGTCATCCTTACTGATTCAAGTGTTTGCAATAAATAATTGAGCAACAATCCTATAATTGAGCATTTAATTAATAGAAATAGAAAGAGAAGTACCCAAAGATGTGAATCAACAGAACTTGTTTGTCTCATTTTCTTTGGCTTTCCAAAAGAGAGAGCGAATAATAAAAAAGTAGGTACCTGGACATGAGCGTTGCAGTTGGAAGGGTTGGACGAGAGCTCCTTTTCCAGACTCTGAATCGGATTCGAAGCCATCCGAAGTGGGATAGGTAGTGTTTTTGGCGACATCTGGCATAGGGTGGTGGTCGATGGTTTCTTCTTCGCCGTCCACATAGATGTCCGGAATCTCCTCCATTGTTGACAGCCCATTGATAGTTATCAGAGCCACAACAACTATGCCTAGCACTTGGACTCGTCACAACCAAACCCAAATCCTTAATTTCACATATTACCTCAACATAATTTAGTTCAGATTTTAGAATAATTTCCAAATTCAGCTAATAAAAAAGAGCAAGAAAACTAGTGTTTTTGAGGATATTAATAAAAATATGTAAAATACATGTCTAATTACCATTTTAGTATTTAATACTCTAGTTCTATGTGTCAAAATGGTCTTAAAATACTCTAGTTCTAAATTTTTAGTATTATGTTAAAATAATCATTGTTATTGAGTGGTACTTGAACAAAATTGGCATGGTTAACATTAATATCAAAATAGTATTTTTATACCACTTAAGTTATCTATGGGTTATCGTGTGTCTTTAATTATAAAATATTTAGAAATATGAAAATTTTCTTTCCTTTTCTTTTTCTTTGCTTTTTGGGAGAGCAAACAAGGTTTAAATCTTAGCTTTTTAGTTAAGGTGCTCATGAATGACATTTGAAAAGCATACTATTTACCTAGTTTTAAAATGGAAATTTTTAAATAACAAAATGCCAAATGTTAATTGTTTGCATTATCATTTTTTTAAGAAGTTAAAGTTATTGTCAATTATACTAGTATAAAATTTTTATTAACTAATACAATTGGTGTCATGTTAACAAAGTAATAAATAAATTTTTAATTATTTTTCTAATTTGTTTCTATTTTTTTTTTAAATACTAAATATTTTTAACACAAACGGAAAGAGGAGCGAATGTTTTTTAAAGAAACTTACAGTGGTTTATATTCAAAATGACTTAACTCTTAGATACACAACACATGCTTTAATAAATTGATACATTCATTTAATAAATGTATAGCAACCTATCATCACTCTATTTAAAATTATTTGTTGCTCATGAAATCACAATCCCATGTGGCCCTTTTAGCAGACTAATACAAACATATTCTTACAACTTTTTAGTATTAAAAAAAAAAAACTACAAATTTGTCGTGAAGGGGCGAGCAAAAAAAACAACTATGACTAACCTTGAACTGGTAAACTTCCCATAATAGATATCATATGACATGCAAAATAACAAAATAAAGTACGAGATGATGAGAAGTCAAAAGACTCAAACCCATGCAAGAAAATCCTGAATTGAATAGGTTTGTTGAAGCCAATTTAGTAGTATAATAGTGTTAAAAAGTGTGTTTTCCTTATAGTTGGAACTGTGAAATAATGAAAGGATACTTGTTCTTTTTAACAGAAAAAATAAAATAAAAGAAATAAAAGAAAAGAAAAAAGAGGATATTTGTTCTTAAACTTTCAAGATGCGAATATTGTGCATGGATGCTCGTCTTTGCCAAAATTTAGCACACGCGCCCAAGAACATGACAATTTACACTCTCCTTTTGCAATATGGAAAACTTTAAACTTTTCTTTTTTCTTTTAATTTATGAACAGGAAAAAAGCTTTAAACTTTTAATAACAATTTTCCTTGGGAAAAAAATACTTACAAATAGACTTAACTAAAAATATGATTGATGTCAACCCAAAAAAAGAAGAAAAAAGATTGATGTCACTTAGAGAGTGATTGGTAAGTGATGAAACTTGTAAATTATTAGAGTTTTTAATTAATTTTTGTTATTATTCATAGGTCTCATTATATTTTTTGATATTATTTATGAGTCCCACTACACTATTTAGATATCTTTTAGCTTTTTTCTATAGTACTTTTAGTAAAAAGTTTTAAGTCTTAGTTAAATAATCCGTTCCCAAACGAACCCTTATACAATCTAATTTCAAGTATATATAAATATACTTTTAGACAAAGACACTTTTAAATATATATATATATATATATATATATACACACACATACACACACTATTATATATAGATAATTCAACCACTCATATTTGTGAATTTGTTTGCAAACTCATTATTATGTTTGAGTTTGACTCATTTAATAATTGAGTCTAAAGTTGGGTTTAAACTTGGTTTGTTTACTAAATAAAGTAGTCACAGACCCATGCGATACATGAATATGTGTTATGTTTTCTTCTTCTTTTTTTGGGTACAACTAAATTCAAATTAATGATTCAAATTTCTTACTCTTGTAAAGAGATCATCATTATAATCAAATCTCATCACAAGTTTACAATTAATATTACTTAAATAATTGGAAGTCACATTCAAACATAGACATGTAGATCGTATTTCGCTATAACTCAAATTCTCACTTTCAAAATATCTAAAAATTAATTTAAAATGTATAATTGTAAACACAAAATTATCCAATTCATGCTACCCTGTGTAATATAATTACAGTATATCATTACTTCTATCAATTAAAGAGAATAAAATAAAATAAAAATATAACAAATTAAAACACAACTAAATCGTGTCAACCCAAAGTAGAATTCAACACAAAAATTCATCAACTTAAGTAAAGATGCAATAAATAATTAAAAATCCACAAGAAAAAAGATATATATATATATATATATATAGAGAGAGAGAGAGAGAGAGAGAGAGAGAGAGAGAGTTTACCATTTTGTGTGGGAAAACATGGACTAAATGAAAAAATAAAATAAAATTTTTTATAGTAAATAAAATGAAGAGAAGAAGAGTTAACATAAAGGAAGATGAGAAGGGATAGAGGAACTACAACGTTAAGATATAAAGTATTAGGAAGATAAAAAGGGAAAGGTGAGGGGAAAATGATGGAGGAAGTGTGATTGTAAGAAAAAAGAAATTGTTAAAAATAGGTGAATGATATGGCTATTGATATGACGCAACAAAAGCGCGGTAATTAAAATTGTTATGTTTTAGTGTTTAAATATGTCTATATATATATAGATGAACATTAATAAGATTTTTGTCAACCCAAGCTTAAATGGTCATAAAAAATTGGGTTCATTTACGGTCCTATAATTTCATGCCAGTAACATACTCCTAATAAATAAAACTTCATATTACTTTTTGTTTTGTTTTTAAAAATTAATATAAGAGTAAAGCTAAGTTACAAACTATTTTATGACATTTTTACAAATTGTTAATGTGTCCAATTATTGATTTTCAATTAGGCTAACCATTAATGTTATTTTTTTCATTTATTAATAATCACTTATTACATCAGTAATTTGTAAAACTTTTTATAAAAATGTTTATATTTCTAGCATTACTCTTATTATAAAGTTTATGTATTAAATTATAATGTTCCTAAAATCTCTCTCTTGTCTTGTGTTAAAGAATTGTAATGTAATTATAAGATTTATGAGTAATTTAACAAATATTTTGAAAGTGTAAGGATGCAAATTTTATTTTAATTTTTTACATTTTTTTAAGAAACAAACATACATGAGAGAAAAGAAGTTTTAATATAAAACACACCACACCCTGAGTGCCATGATAGTAGGTTTGACAAATTAAACTGTAATGAGATGAAAAGAGAGAGAACCACGTAGCTGTACTATCTATTATCTAATCAGTTTTCAAGATTTATTATGGGGTGGATCCATTTGTATTTGTATTTGTAGCAGGCGTAGCAATGTAGCACCACTCTTCTCTTTGTAACATATGTTGCTCTACAACGCGAGGCAGATACGCGTGGTTCTTGTTGTCAAGCAGCCACAGTATCTTATACAAATTCTATTCTAAAAATCCACCAGCCAAACTAAAATTAATGAGGAAAACTCCAAAAACTTCAACCAACCATAACTTCAACACAACCCCT
Source organism: Castanea mollissima (assembly GCA_014183005.1). NCBI lineage: Eukaryota > Viridiplantae > Streptophyta > Magnoliopsida > Fagales > Fagaceae > Castanea > Castanea mollissima. Next base: position 49,786,118 of record JACAVU010000005.1, on the reverse strand, counting down.
AAAATTTCCACCTGTTGCTTCAACACAAGAAGATCAGAAAAACATGGTGGTCGGTTTAGCTCTTATTTGAAAAATAGTGTAATTTGAGTGTTGACTTTCATATGAAATTCATGAAAACCAAAAACCAAAACAAACAGAAAAAACAGGGTCTTTGATCATTCTTTGAGCAACTTCTCTTCTGAGTTCTCCTGTTAATGGCACCCATTATTTTGTTGATAGTTTTATCATTTTCATTCACTCCTACCAGTACCCAAATTCAATCCAATGAGGAGGGCTTCATTTCTGTGACCATATCAGAAAAGGGTCTTGATTTTGCCAAGGATGTGCTCATAGACACGGCTATTTCCTCTATTATTCCCCTTCAACTGCCTGATATTGAGAAGTTTGTGAAAATCCCACTTGTTGGCAAAGTCTATATGCTTCTTTCAAATATTACAATTTTTCATGTTGATATTGCTTCCTCATATGTTAATACTGGAGAGACAGGTATTGTCTTAGTTGCTTCAGGTGCCACTGCAAATTTGAGCATGAATTGGCAGTATTCTTACCGTACTTGGTTGGTGCCAATTGCAATTACAGATGATGGGGATGCATCTGTTCAGGTATACAGCCAGGTTTTTCATTTAACTTTTGCACTAATTGTAGTAAATAAATAGGTATATTGTTGAGCTATGGTAGATATGTAGTTTTTCTTTCTTTGTCATAGTATTTGGAGTCTGTTTATCTTAAAAGGAGTGGGCTGTGTGGGGATAAAGTGCTTATAGCCACTATGTTTCAAGTTCCATTCAAATTGCTGGTCCTATTTCACCTGAAACCAAAAAAAGTATATAGGATTTCTGCAAGTAACTAAAAATCCCTCATTAGTTTGTGGAGCATCCATAGCTGACCCTAAAATTTTGGGACTAAGGCTTGACTGTTGTTGTTTTTGTTCTGCAAGTTACCAAAATTTATGTGATGAAGGGGTTCAATGATCAGTAATTTGCAACTAATCGTAATATGTCATCATGTCTGTTCATTTAAGTCTTACTGTCACAAAATAAATATCTTGATTTACTAACATATTAATCTCAAAAAAGCATATACTAAATAAGATGAAACAAAATTCTTAAATGTCATATGAAGAGATGATTTCAAAGATAAAAGAAAATGACAAGTAATGTAAGGGCGAATTATGAAAGCAAATCTGTTTAATGGCTGACATGAAATGAAACCTGTAAGAATACACTTTTCTTTGCAAAAATTGTCAAGGGGGTTTTTAACTTGAACTTTACTTTCTCATTAAGCAGTGCTGTTTCTTTGAAGGTTGAAGGTATGGAAGTAGGGGTAACTGCATCTCTGAAGAACCAAGGAGGAAATCTTAAGCTCTCTGTGTTGGAATGTGGATGTCATGTAAAATATATCTCAATAAAGGTGAATGGTGGAGCATCTTGGCTTTACCAAGGGTATGCAATCTTCCTATATAATCAAGTTCTACTGATAAACTGTCAGTTCCCTCTGTTCTAGTAAGAAGGTTTATTTTTCTTGTGGTGGAGCATCAACTTAGATTCAAATTCAGATTTGCTTCTCTTCTTTGGTCAACAAATTTTTTTATTTTTCAATTATTTGTTATGATTTCCATCAGATTGTTTTCATTTATGGGGGAAGTTTGATAGCTACATAGATATTATAGAAATGTAAGTGGTTTCAAGTGTGAAGTTGCTTCAGTTGGAGGTACTAACATTGTAATGGTAGAAGTTTGTGGTTAAATGATTATATTTACCATACCCAAAAGCTTAAACTATTGAGATATGGTATATTTAATCATTTAACTACATACTTCTAACATGTAGACCATAGAAATATATTGTTAGAAGCTTCCCCTTTATTTCTCTTCTTGAGATTCAAACGTTAACTTAATTTCGATCCAGCACACAAGATTTCTTTTGGGAACCGGTTTTAACTGGAGAGCCAAAAGTACAAGACTGGAAGTGTGTGGTACTAAATCATCAACTTATCAGTGTTCATGTGACTTCCTAGCCTGCTTGTTCTGTAAATGTAAATTTGATAAATTGTCAACCTCTCTTGGTTAGAATATCTGCCCTAAAGTAGTTTCATCGTGTTACTGGCATTTATAGTTGTATTTATGTAAGTGCTTACTTTTTCAAACATACCCCCCCCCCCCCCCCCCCCCCCACCAAAAAAAAGAGCTTACTTTAAGGAAGCTCAAGGTAAACATTTCATACAGAAGTAGAGATCCCTTCCCACTTTAATCATACTAACTTCAAAACACATCATTTAATTGATAATACACATCATTTTTTGTTTGTTTATTACTTTAATCTCTATTATTCTCTCTGTCTGAGTCTGCATTCCATGTTCTAATGTGTCTTACTAATTTAAAAAATTAACTACTTATGCACTTAAACTCCTTTACTTTTACTCCAGGGTGGTGGATGCTTTTGAAAAGAAAATAGCAACTGCAGTTGAAAATGCTATTTCCAAGAAAATCAGAGAAGGGATAATAAAGCTTGACTCCTCATTGCAATCAATTCCAAAACAAGTCCCAGTATACAGCATTGCTTTTTTAAATGTTACTTTTGTGGACAATCCTGTGATGATTAATTCTTCCATTGAATTTGAGATTAATGGTCTAGTAACAGCAAAGGATGCATTTGTAGTTTCAAACTATAACCATGAAGGATGGAAGGGTTCTTCTTCCTGCAGCAGTCCTGCTAAGATGATCCAGATCTCATTACAAGAAACGTTTTTTAATTCTATATCATTAGTTTACTTTGATGTAAGTTCTTTCACTGTCAACTCTTTACTTTCTTACTCATTATTCAGGTGTAGTTGAAAGGATCTCTTTTGCTCTTTTAATAGTGCCAATATGGTATTTTGAAAATATCAAGCTATTAAACTATGTGTTGCATTTTTTACATTGTCAAGATGGGACATGTTACTTGAACTGGCTCTGGCTTTTTCTCAGTATCACCAAAGTGTCGTATACTGGATTGAAACAGTTGCCTGAGCACTGACTTGCATGGACATCCCCAAGTTGCAAAATTTTATTTTCTATGATGCAATGAAGTTGGACACCTGAACTTATGTGTCTTTTGTGGTCAGGCAGATTATATGCACTGGATTTTTGACAACATACCGGATCAGTCCATTTTGAACACTGCTGGATGGAGATACATTGTTCCTCAACTATATGAGAAGTATCCAAATGATGACATGAATCTTAATATTTCTGTGTCTTCTCCACCAATCATAAAAGTTGCAAAGGATGACATCAATGCTTTTGTTAACTTAGATGTGGCAATTGACGTTATCGATTCTGGTGAAGCTATACCGGCTGCTTGCATCTCATTGGTAAACTTGTTTGAAATATCTGTTTGAAGAAGTAAATTTTTATGCACTGCAGTTCCCTTACCTTTACTTGATTCTTTCCTGCTTTTCTTCTCTCATTTTCTAAGTCTCTTTTTTATTATGTATATTTAGAATCACCATTTCACATCAACAATTGGACATATCAATATGTGCTTCATGAGAATCAGTGTGTGCTATTTGTTGGTGCAGGAGATAAGTACATCAGGCTCAGCAGAAATCGTGAGGAATAATTTAGCTGGTAGTGTCAGATTGAAAGACTTTTCTATGTACTTGAAGTGGAGTGAGATTGGTGACCTGCAGATGAATCTTCTTCAGGTTAGTGTCATCTTGGTCTCTGTCAGATCAAACATATTGTTGTTAGGAAATTGAAGAGGAATAGAAAGCCAAAAAGTGACCAAAATTTTCTTTACAAGTTTATTTATATAATTTATTATTTTATCTGAGATAGAAATCTTACTCTAACCTAACTAAGTATATATTTATTATTTATTTTAAGATAGAAATCCTACTCTAGCCTTAGTGTATGAGTATGAATCTCTTTCCTGGAAACTTGAATTCCAGCCCTTATCTCCCCTAGCCCCACCCTATAAAAACTCGTACTTGTGAAGTGACCATCATGCTAAAGGTGTATGGTGATTACAAGTTTCTGAAGTTGAGAGTTTGGTTAGTGTTGTTGTTATTGTTGTTGTTGTTGTTTTTTTTTTTTTTTTTTTTTAAAACAAAAATTTAAATCATTTAGACATACTTCCTAGTGGCATAGAAACTCTGACTATTTATATTTATATCAAGCACCATAAATATTCAGGAGTGATGGACATGGTGGTCTAGGAGTCTGAGTCAATGAGCTAAAAGATGCAAAGTTCTGGATCTCATTAGTCTTAGCTGTTCATTCAGTAATAATCACTTGTGAGCACTTCTGCACCCATGGCCCATGGGTGAACTTGATGGTGGAAAGGAGGTTTAAAATAGGTTCTGGGAAACTTTTATTTTTATTTTTACCTAATTATACCGTGAATGTCATGTTTATTGTAAGATAAATGTAAGTATTTGAGACAAAAATCAATTTAGTTCCTCTTGTTTATTGCATTCGCTTAATAGAATAAAGGGACATTACTTTCTTGCTATAAATCTCATTAAGTGTTGATCTTTGCAGCCAGTAATGTCAACTATCCTGAAAACCGTTTTCTTGCCATATGTGAACTCACACCTAAGAAGAGGATTTCCTCTGCCAATCCTTCATGGTTTTACACTTCAGGATGCTGAAATTGTCTGCACAGATTCAACGGTTATAGTTTACAGTGATCTGGCCTCCACAAAACAATACTTATATGCTGTTATGTAAATGAAAGACATTTCTATGCTGTGCTTACAAATTTAGAATTGTAAATGTAGTGTTTTCAAGTGTTAAATGAGTTTTGTCATCAATGTTGTATAAAAGATGCTTGTACAAAAAATTTGAAACATTTGGTGCACTGGGAAGAGGTAATGGCAAGTTCACATCTCAGATAAAAATGTGGAAGGATAACAAAATTGGTAAAGTAAAAAATTTGAGATTTTGCTTGTGAAGGATAAATGTTTGTGCGTGTGTGTGTGTTTTTTTTTTTTTTTTGGGAGTAAGAAACTTTGTGAAAATGGTTAAAAAATCAAACCAATTTACCTATTAGGCCCGGGGTTGTGAAGGGCCAGACCCGAATTAACTACATTCCTAGCACATCAGTTTCAATTACTTCATCTAACTCAGCTTCTGACTGAAATCCAAGTTGATTTCTTTTTTGGTCCTAGTAGGGTAAAAAAATATCCTCCCAAGGAGATCAAGGACCACCCCCTTTGATCACTTTTGTGTGCCAGAGTCTCTTGACCGGTCACTTTGGAAAACTTATTGTGGGAGGCAGCCAAATAAACACAAGGGTATAAGGGGAAATGCATCCGAAACAGGGCGCTCAGGCTCTCTGCATTAAGACAGATTGAATTTTTATTGCGCTATGCAATAGGTAATCAATGGTTGAAATTGAAAGTTACAAAAGTTACTTTTAATCTTAACTTTTTAATAAAAAAGTTTTTAACTTTTAAATTTTTATTATTTCACTTTTACACTTTACTTTTTAATTTCATAGATAATTGCACGATGCAATAGCATATTGCTATTGCACCGGATCTCATTTCCGTTAAGACTAACCTAAGATAGTGTGTGTATTAGACTGGTCGGAGATAGTCACAGACTGCACTTGCTGTGGCGGCCTATCTCATTCCATCAAATTGTCCCATCAAGAGACTGTCCCGTTAGCCTAAAGTAGCCTTGTATAGCAATAATGCTCCCTACCATGTTACACTTGGTGTTAAAAGATATAAACACCACCCTTCTCTGTCTCTCAGCTGAAGGAGGTAGGCCATAACTCTCAATTTTCTCTCTTCATTTTCTCTTTCCAAAATTTGCAGTTGACTTGAGTTTTGGAGTGCTCACTGTCGCCTAGTGAGGCATTATGCCCTTCTTGGCTTGACCCTAGCTATGTTGGGCTTCAGTAGAGCTTCTTTCCCATAGAGTACTGTCCCTTGAATTCCCAGGCCCGGCCCTTAGTTGCCCGAGCTAGAGAGCTATACCATTTCTCTTGCGAGTCGAGTGTTGGGGATTAGGGGTTTGGTTCATCAATAAAGAAATTTATTGGAATGAGTTCATAAATACCCACTACATTAACAGACATTATTTCTACTAGTGCATATATTGTAGGAAGACAGAACAAAAACTACCTTGATGGGCTTTGATATCCTGAGGCTTTTTTTTTTTATCTCCATTTAAATTGGGCTACAATGTTTCTTGTGGCATTTGACCCTTGGAAACCATTTCCAACTCCTCCATTTCAAAACTTATGTATGTCAAAGTGATTAGTAAAATATAAAAAGGAGGAAAAATGAAGGCCAAACTACACTTTTGTTCCTCCAATAATGGGGAAATTTCAATTTTGTTTCTCAAATTTTAAAATCAAGTCAATTTCGTAATAGATAAAATTCTTTCAGCTACCTGTAGCTTTCTATTGTAGAACATGTTAGGCAGTTAGCTGTTAGAGTCGTTTAGAAGAATTTGGTTAATCTGTTGTAATTACATCAATTTTGTTAGTATATATTTTTGTAATTAATCCTACTCCTCTAGTGTATATGGAGTTCTCTGCACAGAATAGCAAATAATTGAGAATTCAGCATCATACTCTCTCTCTCTCTCTCTCTCTCCTGCTCTGTGTTTCATCCTATCATCTTCTTTCTTGTTTAGTGTTAGAAACTGTCACGTCTCTGAAGCATTTTCTTCAAAACCAGCATAAATTTCTACTTCACCAATGAATCCCACAATTTATGCATCATCATCTTTGAAAATTTGGAAATTACTAATATGTGAACCAAGCTTCAGTAACTTGTTATCACATTCAAAACCTACACTGTCCCTGACATCCAGATGCACAAGCTTCTTGCAGCCCCGCAGAATTCTCTTCAAACTTGTCTGACTAATGTTTGCCCGTCTCAGGTTTAAGTACTTTTTGTCTGGCAGAAGGGTGGGAACGGCTGCTGCTGCGTGTCTCCCAATATATGCTGTAGAATCAATGTCTAACCGACAGAAATTCTTGCAGTGAAGGCTGATTCCTTCAAGTATCTTAACCATGTTAATGGAATTTCCAAGTTTCAACAGCTCTAGATTTTTCCAGTTACGTATAAGTTTTGGCAAAACAAATGAAGAATTGTCCCATATCGCGGGTGGAAAATACAGAGCCTTCAATGCAGGGCACCTGGAAACATTGAAATGCATCAATGACAAAACTAGAAATGGCACTCTTCAATACGTATTAGCAAGATCTGCTAAAAATCTATACTATGACCTGGGCAGTTGCAAAGATTAGGTAAGCTGCAAGGATGAGACAAAAAGTAATGTTGCACCTTCATTCAAATTTAGGTTTAAAATTCCTGAAAATCATTCAAGACTTTAGACTATTTTTATTCTTTGTGACATACAAGAGTGAGCCTGAACAACATCGCCAATCCACCTGTTAGAAGTAACCACTTAACCATGTGCACATCCATGACACCGCATATAAGAACAGTGAACTAAAGAAAGGGTAAAACTATGACATTGTGAGCAGTTGACAATGGGAAATGATATCTGTTAAACTATTTTTCATTATATTTCTAATTATCCTTCTCAGATGGTGGGATTCCAGCGTTATCCACTATTTTAATAGTTTTTTTATGACAAGAGACTTTTTAATAAACATTAAGAATATTCAAACTAAACAAAAGGTTAGCATTAATGCCTTTTATGATAAAAAATAAAATAATTAGGTGAGGTATAAAACTTACTTGTTTGCAAGATATCTTAACACCTCCTCGGTGCATAAGGTAGGCAGCATGACTGTAGTAGCATTTCCTTGGCTACGCTTGATAATGGACTTAAAAAATGCATAAGCTGAAGAAAAATGGTACAATGACTGATGACCACACTTGATTTCTTGAAAATTAATAGTTTGCCAGCGTGAAGGATCAAGGCTCACTCTGTACCATGACTTGCACACAAAAGGAATGACAATTAGCAGTGATTTCGTGCCCAATCTTGTAACCACGTTCACCAAACAGTCCTTGTTCAAATCCTCCCATTTTGGTCCAGCCATCTATAAACTATAATATACCAAATCAAGCATATTCTAGATCACAAATGTATACAAAATAAACAGCAAATCAAATTTAAGTTATGCGCTTGGACCCCAAGGGAGTCCAATAAACAATGACATAGTGATATTAATCCATTAGAGAATATCAATAAACTACGATTTAATCTGGGAGAGACTAAAGAGAGGTACCTGCAAATTCACGAAATATGATACGTACTGAGAGAAGTGACGAAGAAGAAGATGAAATCTTTGTTTATATAAAGTAGCCAGAGAACATGAAACGATTGGCTTTTCTACAACATAATTGAATGTCTAAAAATCCACTCCTCCAACTTTTCCACTAATCAAAAACTTTAATTAATATGTGACCTTATAGCTACACTGACAGTACTCTAAGACCCAACATATTTCTAACATATTTGACTTTTGACTATTATTAAAACATAGACAACACTGACAGCTTCACCAGATGGGTTTGGATGTTACTACAACATATTTTAAACATATTAGTTGCACTTATCCAAATGAAAAACAAAATACTCTCTCATTCTATACATCTAATTGGATGTTGCTCATGCGCATGGGCATAAACTGCTTGAGAAATGTTATGTCCACATCAATTTTAGATGACAAGTTGTTACTAGTTGTTATGGTGGGCAAAAAAATCATTTTAGTGTTGGGTCCAAATTAGAAATAATAACAACTTACAACCTAAGATTTGTTGTGAAATGGCTATAGCTTAAACCGGCTTCAAACGAAATGAAAAAATGTTTTTAGTCTTGAACAAAAAAGGAAAGAAAAAATGTATTTTTTATATTTATGTTCTTATGCATATTTATGTTCTTAAGGAAAGAAATGGCTATAGCTGTTATGTGTTTTGTTGTGTGTGTGTACTCATTTATGGTACTCTGAAAGTACCTAATAATTTTCCTTGTTTCTATTTTTGTTCTCGTTCTCCTTTTTTTTTTTTTTTTAAGGATTTGGATTTGGTGAAAATAAATTAACGAAAATACACTCCTGAAATTTCATTATTATTATCATTATTATTGATTTTTAAATAATAATAATAATTCACTTGAGTCTTTGTTGGAAACACATGAATTGTGTTGGTTGAATTACAGAATCCCATTTTTTTAATCAACCAAGTTCAAAATTCACCCATATCACACTATATAAAGTTGTGTAAAAAAAAACACCGCGCACCTTTGACGCGATGGTCCCTTGGGGAGTAACGTTGTAACAATTATGTGTTTTCTTCTGATGATGTTATTTATCATTAGACTAATACACCAATTGATTTTTGGTGTAGGTGAGAATTGAAATCTAGATCTCTTATTCAACTATCAGAGACTTTACTAGTTGAGCTATACACTTAGATTAGCTTAAAGTAAAATTTCTATCTTGAATAAAAAAAATTGTGTAAAAATATATAATTGTTACAATGACCGTATAATTTACACTGACACTCTTTATTTTTACATCAATCGTATATTTTTATATGGATACTATTTATTTTGTATTTAGTTTTTGTAGATGCTCATTTTTTTGAGAACCCTAGTAGGAAGAAAAAGCCCAACAACGTGGGCAAAAGAAGCCCAACAACGTGAGCAGAATAGAGTTTGATAGAAAAGCCATTAAACCCAAGCGGCAGGAATGATGGATCATAGGTCCATAAAGCAAACAAATGGACCTTGAGGAAGAAAATGGGTCTAAAAAGGCCCGGAAAGAGAGAAGTAGCAAACCCATTGGCAGTATGGATGTAAAAAAGTGAGAATAGGCCACAGCTCCCACAGCAAACCCAAAGTAATGTAAGTAAAGAAAGTAAGGGGCAATGGAGAGTCCATAAGCTCCAATGATGAAGTATAAAGTAATTGGGTTAGGAAAGCCCAAAGAATTAGTAAAAGCCCATAAGAAGCACAGAATTAGAAAGGACCAAGGACGCCCCAATAAAGTAAATGAGCCATGGATGCCCAAAAAAAAGTAAACGGGACACTGGAGCCAGCAAGTAATGTAGTAAAATGCCCAATGAGTTTATTGGGCCATCAGAAAAGAAATAAGCAGTAAGCCCAAGGAGGCCTAGTAGTTCTGGGTTAAATAACATCACGGCAGGAATAGCAGAATAATGTGGCAAGAAGTAACAGCAAGACCTTAAGAATAAAGCATGGAGAATGACACGAAAGAGGGGAAGTCCACAATCGAGCAAAGCTCAGCCCCTAAGGGTGCAAGCTATAAAGAATGAGAAATCAGGAAAGCAGCCTATGCCATAAGAAGTCAAGGGCGAACGACAGAATGGGCAGACGAACCTTCAGACCGCGGCAAACGCATGAGCAGTAGGCAGATTTTGGACGAACATGGAAGTGAGGCACGCACAAGGCCCAGATACCACCAGCTTATACCCAACCAATACAGGAAGTGGTGGGTCATGGGTTAGAGGTAAGAAGGCATGGTCTGGCGGTGGGGAGAGGGAAAAACCTATTTTTGTGTTTCCTGCTCAGGCTCTTTTGGAGGAAGTGTCCTGCTGGGATGACATACCGCCCAAAAGAAGCAAAACTAAGTTGATACCACTAGGTGCATATCATGAGGGACGAAGAGAAAGAAAGCACTCACACCGTGGCAAGTAAGAATGACACGGCAAGCAAATAAACAAACAGGCTCCTTTGTCTGGTGATGTGGAGTGGCGTGGTCAGTGTATGTAAGTGGCGCTAGCTGGGCGATTGACCAACCAGTAATGGTCGGTAAGGACACTCATACCAGACAAATATGGTTAAGGACTAAAATGGTAAAAGCCAACCGCATCAGGCATTATATAAAGAAACCTTACTATGCACAGAAAAGAGGGGGGACAATCACAATAATCGCTAAGGAGAGAACCACAACAACTAAGTAAACACAAAAAGATAAAAACCGAAGGGAAAAGAAAGAAAGAATCAGGGAGAAAAGGAAAAACAAAAAAGAGAGAATAACATAGTAGGCATGCACCGAATAGGATGATTTCCCCCTCTCCCTCTCAAACCACACTCTCTGCTAAATGCAAGAGACTCCTCTAGGCACAAGTCATTTAGGCTCGTTCCCTCAAAGCAGTTAATTTCTTCGTCTGAGAAATTATTCACATTGAGGAAATGATTTCCCTCTTAACTTAGACCTCGTAATATAACTTGACACAGCAAATTGATATTTCTTTGTGATCCAATAGGCTCATTACCATCTGTTCTGTATTTATGTTTGTTGCTATCTCATAAAACATATGTTTCTTGTAATGACCCATTATTTACTTTTGTCTAAATGGTGAACGAATCTTTGTTGTTATCTTTATTATATCTGTCTGCCGTAATTACCATATCAGCTCTGCCTGCCATGGGCGTATGATCAAAGCCTTGGCAAAACGGGACATAGTTTGAGCACAAGCCAGACCAAGTTGGGTTGCAATTAGACCGGTCTCAACTCCCTGATCCAGAACACTTTGAGCCTAGCACAGCAAGAAGCAGTCCAGTCCAATATTGCACAAAAGGCCCACCACAGTTTTTTATTCTTTCTTTACATATTTCAAAAATGAAGGAATAGGGTAGATGGTGGTGGTTGTGTGTAAAGAAAGAGAAATAATTTTTAAAAAATCAATAAAAATTTGATATTTTATGAAATGTAATGTAAAATAAATAATCTAATATGAAGTATTTTTAGAATGTAAGTATATAAAAAAGAAAAAATAGGTTCTTATGCGAAAATATAAAAGTTTTTTTTTGCATGAGCTAATATAAATTCTCTAATATTTTAAATGAACAAAATTTTAAAATGAATGATATTAGTATTAGTATTATTATTATTATAGGTTTAAAACTATTTTGGTTCCTAAACTTTACCAAAAAATTATTTTTCGTCAATAAATTTTAAATTTTTTTTATCCTTAAACTTTGTAATGAGTTTTTTTAATAATTTAGAGACAAAAATAAGGATAAAAAAGAATTGTTGTCAATAGTTTAAGGATTAAAAACAAACTTTGAGTAAAGTGTAGGATATAAAGTAAAACATTTTCAATAGTTTAGGGACAAAAAATGAATTTTTCAATAGTTTAAGAATGCAAAATGAAAATTTTAAAGTTTTGAAATGAAAAACATTTGATAAAATTTATGAACCAAAATAGTATTTTACCCATTATTTTTCATTTGTGATTAGCAACACAATAAGTTTGGTTTTGGGTTTCAATTGGTGGGGAAAGCAAAGCATGTTGGCCAAATTTTGGTTTAAATTTGGGAAAGTCCCAAATGCATATTTGTATGGGTGAGTGATTTGCCAACGTGTGATTTTTTTAATTGGACAATTCTATGTTTACATTGTATTATTAAGGTAAGATTTATATCGTAAACTAACTAAATGTGCACAAAATTTTATACATTTGCAAAAAGTGTGTATGTTAGGGGAGTCAAGACCGAGACTTGACTTTAGGTTTGGAATATGACCCAACGGTTATTGATAAAGTGTAAAAGACTCATTTTGCTCAAAGTCCGGGTTGCATCCAACAAATATTATAATAAGGCCCCAAAATACCTCCTGCAAAGATAAGCTAGCACAAAGGATAGCCCATCACAATGAGTATTTAAATAATAGTTCAGCGGTAAGTAAGAGAGACGTCCTACGGTAGATGTTTGAAAAATCAATGAATGTATTTGCATAGTAAAAATTGTGCATTTCCTCCATAGTCGGTTAATATAAAAGTGGACCCATTATAACAAATACATAAGAGGAAAAACGGTCCAACAGTGAATATAACAGACCTCCAACGGTAGACGTCTGACAGATTAATAAGCGTGTTTACATGGTAAAAATCAAATGTTTTCCTTATTATTATTAAGTCAACATAAGGGAAAATTTCCTTAGTATCCAAAATATTATGGCTTTCATCATAACAAAAATAAATAAGGATTAAAGGCTTCATAATTACAAGTAAAAGAAGAAAAAATAGGATGGAATGAAGGGAGAGAGAGATTCCAGCTCAGCGCAGCAAATGTTGAACTAAGATTCTTGGGGAATATATATGTGGGGCATGAATAGGGTAGTATAGGCTGTTTTGAGTGAGTGGGTATGTAAACTTGTGATGGTATGATAGAGTTAATGCTGAAACTAAGTCTTTAATGGGTAAAATGTTGTTTATGACTAATTAGGAAGTATTTATGAGCTGTGAATATGCAGAAAAAGAAAGGGAATGTTTGAGGCTAAGTGAGTGTGGACAGAAGTGGCTTAAGGGTTCTGTTGGAGATCCCTTTATGCCCTCCAAACCACATGTTCCCAAATTTCCCCCTTTAGGATTCATGAGCTTTGTTCATGAACCAATTATATACATTTTTAGTAATAAAATAAGCTATTTGGTTGAGAATTTCATGAACTTGGAGGTCTTGGTTATAGCTTCCTTGAGTTCTGACCAAAACTTGGAGAAGAAGGATATTTATTGCCCATTAGCCTTTAGGTGTCAACCTCTGGTACTATTCATGTTAGAGTTGGCAATGAGACAGGTGGTCAACTCCTAACTTGGTTTGTGAGCTTAGTTGCTTCTTGAGGTGACTTCCAGCAGAAGACAATACTGAATGAAGTTCTCTAGCGGAATCAGTTTGCACACAGGGGTTGTTTTGGCTAAGATTTCATGTTGGGCTTGGCCATAAAGGCTAATTATTTTGGTGGACCTCTGACTTAGTGGTTTTCTCCTCTTGAGCCTATCATTTTGCTTTCTTATTATGAGCCTTACAAAATAGACAAAGCTATCATATATTGCCATGGATTTTTATTCCACATGGGATTTAGTTGTTAGTAGAAATAAAATGAATCCACGAGCTTTAATAAATATTTATGATAGGTTTTGAGTATTAATTTCTGTGGGTTTTAAATAACAGCTTGTATAATTTCTCATAATTTTTGCTATGTATTATATATATATAACCGAAGCTTTGCTTGCTCCACAATTTTCCACATCAGTATTTTTTTTTTCTATTTTTTAAATTTGATTTAAAGATAAATCTAATTTTCCTCACCAAATACATGATACCTCTTTAACACCAAAAAAGGAAAAAAATCTCTCCTCTTCTCACACGTTAATAACATCTCCTTCCCCTAAACCTAAAACTCATATTCACCACCGTCGCCATCGCCGCTGCCACAGATTGCTGCCACCATGGATTGCCGCCACCACAGAAAGGTAGCCTACTGAATGATGCGAAATCTCACACAACCACTGTCACTCCAATCCTATTCAAATCCTCACACAACCACTGTCTCTCTCCAAGTCTCGCAACTTTCCATGCCAGATAAGTAACGATTTGAAGTTAAAGTTCCAAATTTCATCAAAGTAAAGATTCTAATTTGTTTATAAATTGTCTAAGATCAGGGTTTGCTATCAACTTCGGATTTAAACGATGTTGGCTTCGTTGAACCTAGGGAAACCCTATAGAAGATCAAATTCTACACGGGCTTTGTCTCTTGGCATTTTAAAGAATGGTTAGTGATATTTTTATTTTAATTTTAGGTTTTCCCCCTTACCTATTCTCTTTATTTGGAGTAAATTTGTGGTTTTTTTAAAAAACCAAAAGAGCCTTACATTATTATTGTTCATTGAGAGCCTTAATAAGGGGCAGAGAGAGTTAGAGAGGGAGAGAAAAATCTGAGGGACATTATAATCAAACCAAAACTTCTCCAAAAACATTGCTAGTAAGTTTTTAATTTTGTTCTATTGTTTTTGGCTGTTAAGTATGATTTAGGGTTACATTTGGGAATGTTTCTTTTGAATGATTAGCATAGATTGATGGGTTTGGAGCCGGTAATTATGTGAACACTTTATGCTCGGGTAGGCAGCTATTCGATAAAATGCCTAAAAGAGATATTGTATCATGTTTGTAACAATATACTTCATAATTTGTTTAAATTATTGGCTTGGCTATCAGCTGTGATTTGATGATTGTAGGTTATCAGTAAATGTGCACTCATGACCACTTCATTAGAGGAGGAGGAGCAGCAATAATTGTGCAAAACAGAGAGGAAAAAGGTTTAGATATTTACTCCTTCCAGGTACAACATTATTTGGTTTCATAGTTTTGTTCGTTACATATTTGCATGTCCAAAGCTGAATACAAGAAAATCCTGTGTGTTTTTATTTAAAATACAATATGATTTCAATAATTAAAAACTAACCCAAGCTAATTCTTGCATTGTTGCAACAGAGGCTAGCTTTGGAACCGATAAACCTTCTATTGGAATTTCAAAAAGTGGAGGTATGTTAAATTTTGATTACCTTATGTTAAATTGTTTTTTTACCTCATAGTATCTCTTATAGTTAGTAATCAATATATCAATATAAAACCGAAGCCTCTAACTTCTCCACAACACATCAGCATTACTTCAATAAATATTATTACTATCAAAATTGAAATTTATAATCCACCATGTAACACATATTAATATATATTTATATATACACGTATTGGAAAAAGTTGATCACTATCACTTCATCTGGAATAGGATGTTTAAGTTACACAGAGTTCTAATCTAATTCTACCCTATGCTTCAAATCTCAACCATTCAAGTACAAACAAATGGTTTTATATTATGCCACCCTTTACATTTTAATACATACTAATTAATTTTTACGATAAATGGTTGAGATATTAAGGATTATGTAATTGAGTTACATAAAAACTCTAGAGAATCTTTAATCCTCTGATGCCCTGCAGATATATTGTTGCGAAATTTTCTTAATGATTGGTTTTTGGAGAGCTTTATAAAAACAAAAAAAACAGCTTCAAACTCTCTTATATTCTTGCATGTGATTGCAGTGTTGAGTTTGCACCCATGAGTTTATCAAAGAAAGTTACACCTACGATGAAATACAATATAGGGAGCAAAGTTGAGGTATTGAACAGTAAGGTGGCTACGCCAATAGGTGCATGGTGTCTTGCTGAAATAACAAAGGTAGGATGAAAAAGGGCATTGATTTACTATCAAATACAGTAGTGGAAAGGTGGAGAGCTACATCATTATCATTTTATATTTTTTTTAGTCTTATCTTCTTCTCCTATAAACTCAAACGATATGATCCATTCATGCTAAGAATGATAAAATCTACATTATTGCAGTTCTTAACCTTTATGAATCTAATCGTTTGAGTTTTGTGTTTGCCTTGGTTGAATTGTTATTCTATAAATAGAGCAAAGAAAACAATTATTTTATTTTATTTTGTACACTTGCATGCAATGAATATATGAACGAGATGGTTTCAATTAGTTTGCCAAACAATGTCTTCCAACTCTTTTTCACATTGCTTCATTGAATTAACATCTCATGCTAGATGGTGTATGATAATTTGCAATGCTATAAGATGTTTAAAAACAAGAAATTCTAGGATCTTTTGTTTTTGGTTTTGCATAGTAAGAGCAGCAACCACAAAAGGCAGAACCCCACATACACTCCAAAAATACTACCTTAAATTAGATGTGGGGTGAGTTAGGTTGCTTAGATTTTTCTTCTCCAAAAAGGAAAAGGGTTTTTAGATTTTGGGCAAATGTGATTTTTATTTACTTGAAATCATTGGCAGAATCTTTTTAAATTAAAATTGCTCATATGCAGGTTTAAAGAAAAGAGATAAGACTCTAGGAGGATGCTTGGGAAAAGATATATTGAATATATTCATGTAATGAGGTTAATTTATATGTAATAATTTATAATTGAGAAATGCAATTAAGTTATATGTAATATGAAGTTGCCTAGATTTGTTGATGCAAAACTGAATGTAGATTTTGCATAATGTTGTCCCATTGTCTTGAATTTTCTTTAAAAAAAAAAATTACTGTCTTTATTTTTATATTCTACTCTTTATTTTTTTTTTCTTTTAGTTTATTCTTGCTGGGCTAATTAGGCTAAAATTGAAAATTTATTTTCTTTAAGTTCATATTCTCTAGAGGTGCATGTTTAAAAAGCAGCCACACATTTGTTTTATTTATGTTACTATAAAAAGTAGCGACTAGTTTTTATAAATGATATTTTCTTTGGGCTTTTAAATAATGACCTCCAATATTTCTTGAGAATAATACTTACCATGGATTTTAAATAGAGACAATATCCATGGGTTTCAAATAAAATATGGTAACAACTATTATAGTGGAATAATGTGATACTGGTTTTTTTTAATCATAATATGCTTGTAAGGTGAATAATTGTCATGAGTTTTGGAAATAAATATTATGGATTTTGTGCTGTAAGATAGATAGTGAACCTGAGTTTATAATATGATATAAAATAAATAAATGTCATGGGTCTAAGATAAATAGTCATAACTTTCCATGGGCTTTTAGAAGATGATTGCCATAGGTTTTGAGAATAAATAATTCATAAATTTCATGAGGTTGTAATATTATAGTAATAAGTTTAAGAATCTAAAGTATTGTTCATTATTGGACTTTTAAGTAAAATAATTATGATATAGTATTTTGTCAAGTATTAATAACCTGACTTTTGATAAAATAGTGCAAAGTAGTTAGCTTGGGTTTTTAATAGTGTCAACGTAAGTTGGGCTTTTGATATTGCCAATGAGAATTAGGCTTTGATATTGTCAATGAAAGCTGGAATTTAAATATTACCAGCGAAAACTGGACTTTGATGTTGCCAATGAAAATTTGGCTTTAAATATTGCCAGCAAGAACTAGGCTTTGATATTGCCAATGAGAATTGAGTTTTAAATAATACCAGCGAGGACTGAGTTTTAATGTTGTCAATGAGAATTGAGTTTTGATATTGCCAATGTGAATTGGGCTTTGGATAAATAAATTGTCATGAGTTTAAACCATGGGCTTTGATCATGGCTTTGAGTTCCATTGATAAAATTGCCATGGGTTTAAATTATAGGCTTTGATTATGGATTTGAATTCCATTGATAAATTTTTTTTGCCATGGGCTTTTCAAATACCGTCGAGCATAAATATTCTTGGGCTTTAAATAGAATAGGATGTGTGTATTGGGCTCCTAGGACCGGTTTTGGACTTAATTGAATAATGATAATAAAATTAGATAAAAATTGAGTTCTTTGGGCTTTTTGTGATAGTTTATATCATGATCCAATTTAGATAATGAGATATAAAGTATTTGTGATTAACATAATAATAGAGCAAAATCTTTTCTTTTTGGAAAACCCAATAACTAATTAGTGGTATTTGAAAATAAATAGGTGGTACTTAAATAAAATTAGGTGTAAAAAAAAAAGTATCATAACAAAGTGTATAATATTTTATACATTTGCACAAAAATGTACAATATTGTATATGTAAGTGCACAATTGTACCTGGCCCTAAGAATAGTTATAGGCCCAGGCCCAATGAGCCTTAAACAATAAGAATTTGTAGAGTGTGGGCTTGAAACCCAGGTTAGAAGTGTTTAAGGATTATATGACAAGCTAAAGATTGTAAACATTCAAAACAACAAGAAATATTGCAATTCCACTTCCTCGGACATAAGCCGAGAATTGTTCTTATATTATCTCTCTTTCTTTTCTTTTTTTGTTTTTAGGTTACAAAAAAGGTCCCCCCTATTGTTCTAGATTCCTCCTTAAATACTACTCACTTTGATACTTGGTACACGTGTTGCCCTCACTTCCCTTTGGCCTAGATATTTCCTTTTCCAGTGCCTTTGAATAGTAACCAGAAGTTTCACCTCCACTGTTCAGGTGTCACTTCCTCATTAATGCGGCCAGGGTAGTAGGTGCAAGGTCTTTAATGTGGAGGTGACAGTCTTTAACTTGCGTATATCCCTAACATCGGTGCTTCTAGGTTGTTCAGGGGTTAACCCCTTTTAACCGTTGGTCCTCACCGTGTCGTTCCTTAACCTTTACAACGGAGTCCATGGTTCTTCTGTGTCCGTCCGAGGATCAACTCACCCTCGGACAGGTCCTCGGGTCCTCGGCGTATGGGCTGACCCATAATACTTACAAATGCTTAACATAGGAGCAGGTCGGCTTTTCTTAACACGGCCCAAAGGCCCACATATCCGCCAAGGTCTTTTTACTTCCCACAGTATACATTTACATAAAAGCGTAGAATGTTGTACACGTTTGTTTAGAGACAATGTAAATTTATATTAATAGTACAATGTAAACTAATAATTTATATTTTTATTAATAACTTGTTACTAAAAAATATCGAGCCACATATACAAGAAAGTTAATGGAACTAGACAAAAAAAAATATTTATTTTTAAACTTTAGGAACTATAATTACTCATTTGAAATGTTAGGGACTTAAGCAAATGTCAGGAATTGTGTACTCAAAGTACAATACTTTGCTCAACAATATTGTTAAAATAGATAGAAAATTGATAAACTGGGAAAAAAAAGGGTTAACTTGGCAACATACAAGTTCAAGGGATAATGCATTACACCAAAAATAAAAAAAAACACAACCCTTAGGGTTTGTTTGGATTGAGGGGGGAGGGAGGGAGGGAGAGTGGGTAGGAATAGGGTAGAAATGGCTAAAAACAAGTTAATTTTGTGTAACTCTACTTTACCTCCTTCTTATTTCCAGGCATTACCAAGAGTTTTCAAAGATATTCAATTTGCCTCTTGAATTTGAATACAAACAAACTTAAAATTGTTTGCACTCTTTTTCCCTAAAAGCTAATTAGTGGCTACATTGTGTCAATTATATACACTAAAGTGATTGAGCAACAAATGGTAGATAGTTAATAGCCACAAAGAGAGAATCGAAACAGGGGACTTGGGGGAATTGGGGAATTTTCAAATGGTGTTAATTAGCGTTTGTGTTTAGGGGGTCAAATTGGATAGTTTTTAGAATCTTGGTAATACATGCTATTATGAATTGAAATAACACTTTAGGGGAGGGGAGAATTTTGTGTTTTAACCAATTTTTTTTACTATTAAACTTGATGATTAAGATAATATGAATATATTTGACATTTTTTTTGCAAACTTTATGTTGGTTAACCAAACTATTACAAAATGACAACCAAAATACCGATTAGTTACTTTTTTTAAAAAAATACCGACTAGTTTTGACTTTTTTTTTCTTCATATTTTTCATTTAACAAAATATAAGACAATATGTGAGAAGCCCCAACCTTCAGATCTTGAATGAATATGTAAATTGGGTATTATTATTTCTCATAAACTACGGCTCAATTGTCAATATTTTTCCTCTTAAATTGAAGATTTTACATTAAACCTTTTTTTTTTCACTTATTTTAATTATAGGGAAAAAATAAGAAATTCATAAACTTTACAAAAATGAATAATTTTTTTTTATAAAATTCTACAAGGGCGTTTGGATCACATCCACGTTTGGACGTTTGGCATTTCAACTTTTTTTTTTTTTTTAAACTAGCGCCTATTGCACTGTTCATGGCAAATGAACAGTGTTTTTGGTGTGAACAGTAATCCGGATTTTTTTTTAATTGTTTTTAGTTTTTAGTAAAATAAACGGTATCTAAACACATCCTACTAGACAAAATCAAAATTACCTTAAACTCTTTGTACGCAATTTACACTCAAATCTAAAATGAAATACACCCTTTATTTCTTTAAAAAAAAAATGTTGAGTTTACAACATAAGTAGAACACAAAAAAAAAAAAAAAAAAGGAAATTTTAAGGCTTTTACCCTTGGCATAATTTAAGAAATTACAACACTCTAATTCTTAGGGTTTGTTTGGTATCTTTAGTTCTCTAGTGACTTATTTGAGTAAATATAGTTTTTGATAACTTTTATATTAAACAAAGGCTAAAATGCAAAACATGCCCTCTAAATTTTATCAAAATTCATTTTAGTTCTCTTATTTTGTTTTCGTTTATTTTAGTTAGGGGTGTGTATAGGTCGGGTTGAAGAGTTTTTTCAACCCCACCCACCATGATGGGTTCAAAAACCCAACTCAACCCAACTCATCATAGGGGCCCAACCCCAACCCACATGGATAGATTGGATTAGATTGGACCCATGGGTTGGACAAATATTTTTTAATATATTATAATATTAAATTGAGAATTAAAACAACACGAACACAAATAAAAACAAATTTATAACCAAATAATTTTGAACATAACACCAAACCAACATAAAATTTATGAGGAAAACTTAGGGCTTAAGTTTAATTTAGTAAGGAGTAAAAAAGTAAATAACAAAATTGTAAAATATATATTTAAATTTAAATATAGGTGGGTTGAGTTGAATTATGCGGATTTGTGAATTTTATGATCCGAACCCAACCCGGCCGACTGTAAATTTTTTTTTTTTACAACCTAACTCAACCCATCAATCCCTAAAAACTGACTTAACTTGGCGGGTTGGGTTGAATTAGGTCGATTTTGGCTGCACACTCCTAATTCAAGTCATCTAAGTCCTAAGTTTATTCAATTAAAGTCTCTTTGTCAATTTTTTTAATTATGAAAAACATTTTTTAATTAAAAAAGTTTGAAAAAAAAGAATAACATTGAAACAGTTAACCACAATATTTAACAAAATTTGATGCGGAGGCTTTAATTAAATAGACTTAAAATTTAAAAAACTGATATGAAAGAAAAAAAATTAGAGGGCTGGGATACATTTTAGTAAAAAATAGAAGGTGAATTTTTCACTTTAGCCTTTAAATAAATATTTATTAAAAAAATAAAGCTTTAAAAAAAATGTATGCGACAAAAAACTAACAAATTTACTTATTTAAAAAAGAATCTTCATATAAAAAAAAAGAAAAGAAAAGTCCACAGTTCACATGATCCACACCAGCGCACGCTCCCAAGGCCTAGTACTTTGAGATCCGGTTCTCAAACTCGTAACCGGGTTTTATATAACAAACCACTTGTACTTCCCAAATAACCCTCACGCTTTCTCTCTCTCTCAAAATCGCTCTGCTCTACCACCTCTTCATCTCTCTCTCTCTCTCTTTCCCACACACACGCACAAAACTCACACTCCCACTTAAAACCCAAACACACAAATTACAATTACACATACTCTCTCTCGCTCTCTAAATTACCCGCCAAAAAGGTCTCTAATTAACGTACCCTAATTTTAAAAAACCCACACACGAACCAAATTTCAAACCCTCCCCCCCCCCCCCACACGCACGCACGCACGCACAAACTCTCCCTCTCTTTCTTTCTCTCTGTCTAAAACGGCGTCGTCTGCGTTTTAAACGGAATGGATCCGACGGTGGAGCCCATGGAAATACCCGACCCGTCGGCGGGAGAGGGAGAATTGACCCGGTCGAGCAAGCGGGCCAAGACTGGGCCTGGGCCTGGGCCGGGGCCGGACCTGAAGAGAGTGGCGGAGATTGTTTTGGTGTTGTCGACGATGGCGAGGATGCGAGGCGGTGGGAAGAGTCCCACGGCGGCGGAGATGGAGTTGATGGCAGAGGCGAGGACGAAGCTTGCGGAAGCTTGTGCTTGCTTTGCTCCTAAGGATTTGATTGGGAGGGAAGCGATTGGGTCGATTATGGAGGATTTGGGACTCAATGCGAAGCTCAGGGATCAGAGGCTAGGGTTTCGTGGTCCTCCTAAGTTCACTATCAAGGAGAAGCTCGACAATGCCAAGCGAAAGGTACGCCTTCAAATCCTACACCTTTGTTTTCTGTATAGGATGTTTTAGGATTTTCAACTGAAAGAGAGTTTAGGGATTTATATGAATATATTAGGAACAAATACGATTTGAATATGCAATTTAATAGTTGCTTTTTATTCTTAGGTTTCTTTGGATTGGATATATTTGGATACTTTCAATTGAAAGATAATTTTGTGATTATTGGTCATGAATTATATATCTTTGCTTAGGAACAAAAACAATTAGAAGAAATATAATATGCAATATTTAATAGTTGTTTTGATTTTTAGGTTTCTTTGTTTTGGATATATTAGGATTTTCAATTGAAAGAGAGAGTTTTGCGTTTGTTCGTCATCAATAATATCTTTGCTTCAGAAAAAAAAAAAAAAATTACAATATGCGATTCAATAGCTGTTTTCAGTTTTTGGTTTCTTTTTTTGGGTATATTTGGATTTTCAATTGAAAGAGAATCGGTTTTGAATAATATTTGCTTCAGGACAAAGATGATTAGAAGAATTAGGATATGCAATCAATGTCTTTTAAGTTTTAGATATTTCTGTTGGACATCTTAGGATTTTCAATTGAAAGATGATCTAGTGATTTTTGGTTGTGAATAAAATCTTTGCTTTACAAACAAAACAATTAGAATTAGGCTTGAATGTGTATTATCAATCATTTAGATCCGTCGACTTGAGAGATAAAGAGAAAGGTCTTTTTTTTTTTTTTTTTTGATAAGTAATATAACTTCATTGAATAAAGAAATCAATACAGGGAACGAAAGCACATAGGCTGTGTACTAAGGAACCAGAAAAAAAAAAAAAAACTATAAAGCAAAGAAAGTACAACTATCTAACAAATCCGTCAAAGAACAAAAATTAAAAAGACCCGTAGCATTTGTCCACTCTAGCAATGTCTGGAGAAAAAACAGTTTCTTATCATGAGTTGATCTCTTTCACCCTTCAAAAGTATGACCATTCCTCTCCTGCCAAATACCCCACATAAGGCAATGAGGAATCATACTCCAAATCACCATAGACTTACGTCTGCTACATTTATACAACCAACTTGCTAGAAGATCCACAACATGTAATGGCATAACCTAGTGAATCCCAAATAAAGAAAAAACCATATCCCACAACTCTCTACCTACATGGCAATGTAACATAAAATGATCAAGGACTCCCCTTCTTGCACGTGCAATACCAATCCAACACAACTACTTTGCATTTCAATGATTTATTTTATTTATTTATCCAGTTAAACAAATGATTTGTTATTTATTATAAGAGATAGCAACGATGGTTGTCTCGTCTCACATACATATTTTTGTTTTTCAATGGATTTTATATATTTCTTGAAATTTTTTTTATTTGCTGACAAACTGAAAGTGGTGGCGTGAGTCGTGGCTTAGGTTGAAGAGAATTATTGTTATTTGGATAGGTATAGTAATTTTGTGCGCGCACGCGCGATGTCAGGTAGTTCAAAGTCATGCAATCATACTAGTGTGCGTAGGTCATAGTATTATTCTTTTAATCTTCTAGTCTATGTTTATACTATGTCCCTATATATATATATATATATATTAAATCGATAATAACAATAACTTATTAGGGTTCTTCCAAATTACCAAACTACTTTCAAGGGTTTAGTTTTTAATTGATAATGTGCTAAATGATGAAATTATTCTCTGATATACAAGTTAATATACAGCAGAAAATGATGGATTTTTTATGCTTTAATTTTTGGTGCCTTCCCCTAGATGGATGAGTCCAAGCATTTTACTGCACATGCTACTACATATACTTCTCACCCATCTACATTAAGCGACATCCGTGGGGGACCGCATACTGCCCGTATTTTTCCATCAGATAAACCAAGTAATCCGCCGATTTCTTCTGGAGCCATCCCGGCTTCTTCACCTTTAGGTCATGCTTCTCCAGCAACTTCTACATCCTTGCCCACCAATGAAGTTAGACCAGTTATGGTTTCTAGAGGATTGCCTAGCAGTAATTTAGGAAGAGACTCTTCTTCCTTGCCATTGCAGAAAGTTGAAAAACCACAGTTCAAATCGGATGGAGGATTAAATGGGTCTTCTTTTGCATCACAAGTACAAGGTAACTTTCCCCTCTTATAAACTTTGATGGAAATACACTTCCATTCTGCAAAATAATCTTAAGATTTTTGAGTTTTTTATGTTTGCTATTTAATATAGAAATGAAAAAAACTATCAACCAGGAAAAGCTTAGATAGCCTGCTTTGAGATATCTAGCAGGCATATTACACATGACAAGGCATGCCTTTGCCATAATGAGTATATAACTATTAAAAAGCTATTATTTGTATTTAAGAAATAAGCTTGTTAAGACGGTTGGGTTTTTGCACATGCTTAACTTTTTCTTTTTTATTTGGGGTGGTGTCGGGGTTGGGGTGGTTGTGGGAGGTAGAGTAGGATGGTAACTTTTTATTTTATAGGTGAGGTACACACCCCCAATGGGTATCGAACCCACAGCCTCACTCTCCACCTAGAACTTATAAGGGGGGGGAGGTGCGATTTTAGTTGGAGCTCATTGGCTTAGGATGGTAACTTCCAGTCAACATTGCCCATTTTCTCATGTTAGCATGGGGTTTACTAGAACTACTGTGATGGTTCTTTCCATTTCCTTAAGCTATTAATGTTATAATTCTTTAATCTTCATATATTTTCTGTTTGCAGCAAATTCTTCTGTGAACCATCCACTGGTAAATGCTCCTACATGGTCCATACAAACCCAATCTTCCTCAACGGCTAAAAGTGTGCAAGAAAACAAGGTTCCAAATCATACGCCTACCAAGGTTGAGGGAGCTGTTGATGTAAGTGCGTCACGTGTTGCTCCTCAGGTAGTGAGAGATCAGAGCTTTAGGCCATTTATACCTCAACCAGCAGCTGGAAATTTGCCTACTACACATCAGCCCATGCAGGGCATGAGCTCTGTCCAACTCCCTTCTCTTGGTAATAATCACAATGAAATCGCTAAGCTTATACAGAAGTTTTTACAACCACAGCGTCCGGATCATCCTAAATGGACTCCCCCATCAAGGGATTACATGAATAAGGCTTTAACTTGCCAATATTGCCAGGTTACCATCAATGAGGTGGATAATGTACTTCTTTGTGATGCTTGTGAGAAAGGATATCACTTAAAGTGTCTGCAGCCTACTCAAAAGGGAATTCCTAGAGGTGAGTGGCACTGCATGAGGTGCATGACCTTGACCCAAGGGAAACCTTTGCCCCCGAAATATGGTCGTGTCATGAGAAGTAGTACGAATCAATTAAATATGCCTCCCAACATAGCTACAAAGGCATCATCTTCTGAGAAGAAAGTGGAAACTTTAGATCCAAAGGTCAATCAGCAGAAGATTACAGCAAATGGAAGCTCTGATCTACAAAGCCCCACATGTACTGGTAGTGCAGGCACCAATCATGTTGAATCAGCATCTGATATGAAGATTTTAAATGCAAGAGAAACTCAAGGGAATGATGTTATATCAAGTAGTAAATTTACTGATGACAAACCTTTGTCTGGGCCAGCTTCTGGTTCTCCTTCTGTTGCCTCGTCAATTTTAATGTCTGCTGAACAAATAAAAGATTCTGAATCATCTATACACGAAGAGAAATCTTGTGAACAAAAAATAGAGCTTCCTCCTAAAGTAGATGAAACTGTTAGTAATAAGTCTGATGATTCTCAACCCTCACACAATTCACAAGTTGTTGACCGGGCAGTCTTGTCAGACTGTGCTGATGTTCCATCAAAGAATTGTCATGACAAAGACCTCAATGTCAAAGAACCAGAAAAATCACATATAAGAGAAAATCTTGATTATACTTCTGGAAATGATATCAAGCAAGATGACCAACTTGTTGCTCAGGCAAATCCTTCAGGAGGTTCTCAAACTGGTACTGAGGCTAGTGAACACTCTGGGTTTCCTTCGGATGGCTTGCGTGGTGTTGAATGGATTGACAGTGTTGTTCAAGTTTTAGATGGGAAATCATTTTACCAGTCTTGTAGGGTCAATGGAGTAACCTATAAGCTGCAGGATCATGCTCTTTTCTGTGCGAGCCATGGTGAATTGATACCCTCTAAGCTGCAGGCAAGTGAATTATCAGGCATTCTATGACACTTCTAGCTTTATTGCTTGTGCACTTACAACCAAGAGACCACTAAAATTGGTTTTTAGATCTGATACAAGCCATTTCTTTGGGTTACAATTTGTATTGAACTGTTTTAGATATTTTGAAACTGCTTATCATTTGTTTCATCTCCCAAGTAAATTTTATCTACTATAGGTTATAATATGGAAAATGCTTGATTTTTGTTTTTTGATTGCAGTCCATGTGGGAGGATAGCAAAACTGGGTCAAAGTGGGTTATAGTTACAAGGTGCTACTTTCCTCGTGACTTGCCAGAGAATGTTGGACGCCCATGTGCCCCTGAAAACAATGAGGTGAACTA
The DNA here is from genome assembly GCA_014183005.1 of Castanea mollissima. Lineage (NCBI taxonomy): Eukaryota > Viridiplantae > Streptophyta > Magnoliopsida > Fagales > Fagaceae > Castanea > Castanea mollissima. The sequence continues at coordinate 49,759,049 of JACAVU010000005.1, read as the reverse complement.
TTCTCTTATATACATGTATTTCTGTATTAATTTTTTAAGATTTCGTGTCAACCTGAAAATTCTGTGGTTGTTTAATTGGTTGACTAGTTGATTGACCTATTGAGATTTTGGTCATATGGATGCACCCACAGCCAGATGGAACTTATTTAAAAGTAGCATAGTCCATTCTGATCTAAAACTAGCATACTCCATTGGGGTTGCATTCAATGTAGTCTGTTATGTTAGTAAATTGGAATTGTTCTCTCTCCCCCATCTTAATTTGACATATGAATGGATGGTATGCAAGAATACATTATGCAATGTTGATACAAACTCATTACTCTGTCATAGGTGTATGAATCAAATCATGAAAGCACAATAAGGGCTGGTTTGATCCAAGGCCCATGTGAAGTTCTCCCTCCTGCTAAGTTTAGTGAGGAAAATGAAAGACGAAGCCAGGCAGGACCTGATGCAAATATGGGATTACAGCCTGTTTTCTGTGCAAGTATGTTTCATCGTTACCTACTCTTCATGCAATTGCTTCAGTACTTATGTTTTCCTTCTAAAGGAAGAGTAGAGAGAATGTTTCTTGTACATGGTTATAGGAGTGTGCAACACATGGAAACATAACATTTTTTTGTAATGATATTTCTGAAAATATGCATTATTTGAAGTGTATATGTAATTTTTAATATATTTTATTGATCTTATTAAGCCCTTAGGTTGTCAATGAGCTCTGGCTCAAGTGAGACTTTCTTCTTTCACAAGGGTGGAGGATGAGATTGTGGGTTGAAAACTTTATTGGTGCAAGTTCAACTTACCAATAATGAAAAAAAAGAAGAAAAAAAAGAAACCATTAGTTTATATGGAAAGCAAAGAGAGGGAAGAGATTGAGGGGAAATACTGCAAATAGATTACATATATTTGAAGTTTATTACACTATTCTGGTGAAATAATGAAAATGTTCCTGTTTTTAGTGAGATAACAAGTATCATAACATGTCACTTAAAAAAGAAGAACAATTACCATGACAAGCCTTCTCAAATGACTTTCTTGTTAAAGAGTACTTTTCCTAAATCTTTTCGCTTGACATTTGTTCGTGATCATTTTACTCTCCAACTCATCCCTACCCTGAATAAAGTCATTTATCCACTCCATTAGGGTGTGGGGGTAGTGGTCCAGTTAAATGTGCCCCATTGCCATCATCCCTATGTGGGTGGGTGCTGGTCTCGCTGCAATTTATGTGCAAATCCCATCGTGCTGGATGAAGACAATCCAGTGCTTAGTATCGTGGTAATAACTAACAAGCAACAATGCAGTTTTGCATAATATTTATGTTTTTTTTTCTTTTGTCAAACCAAATTTGATACCCGAATATTCAGTTTGATAACCTGCCACTAATCAAATTGATGCCAATAGCTATAAGAATACACAAGACATAACTTTAACTGGATAAAATAACAATTAAGGTTATTTTTTACTCAAATATTAGTTTTAAACTTCTTTTTTATTTTATTTTTTTTATCTTTATGTTTCCATATATCATATATTAACTTTGACAGTTATCTTTGCATTATATATTTATGTAAGATATACATATATACACACACATTTTCCTCTTAAAAGTTAATTACAATATAGAGTCTACACAAACTAAATATAAACTGAAAACAAGTTTTAATATAAGTTTAGACAAATTACATGTTAACCCAAACCTGGTTCTAACTTGAGTTTAGACAAACTAGGCACAAAACAAAACCAGATCTCTTTGGTTCAGGCTCGGCTATAGTAGAACTAAACCAATTTTGTGGTTTGCTAAACAGTAAACACCCCATAGATCTTTGGATGTGTACTAAACTGCATTAATACATGCTTTGTGTATGTGACCATAAGGAGACGTAACAAATGGATAAGGTAGAGAGGTAAGTTTAGACATGGCATATTAGAACTGATGTCTATTATCAAAATAACCAGCACTTTTTTTATATGTGTAAGTAGAGAATTAATTGGATGATCTTGGCTCTTCTTTAACTGGAGAATGATGTTGTTTTGCAGATGGATTTATGATGAATTTAAAGGGCTGTTTCAACCTGTTTACAGTTAATCTGGTCATGCTAATATTTTGGTGACTGATTTGGTTTTTGTTTGTTGCTTGCTCCTTTTGATCAGGTATTTGATATGTGGTTTTCTTACTGATTCCTTGTTTATTTCTAGCCCTTTTATTTATGTCAATAATCTTTGGTCATTTATAGCATGGGAGTATGGGACTCATAAGAATTAGCTGTAGAAACAAATTTTTTTGGCATAATCATGTTCTTCTGTAATGTAGAATGCTTTCTGGGGGAAAAAAAATATTCATTAAATGATAATTATGGATGGGGGCTTTTTGGTTGATGAATCAGATCACTATTTGGCTAATCAAGTCAACAAGGAATACTTTTTTCACTTTTATGTGAGAACATGGAGATAATATGCTCTAATTCCATTGACCTTGAGTACAAAAAGTGAGAGGCAGAGCTAGGGCGGGGCGGTGGGAAGGATTTGTAAAGAGAGAAGGTTAAAATAATTTTTTTAATTTTTTTTTCTTATAGGCTTAAGTATTCTTAATAGTATTCCAAAATATTAGAGGCTGCATCCAAAATCCTGCTACACATAACATGGTTTAGTAATTTTCCAGGAAAGTAGTATGAATTTTCTGGATATGCTGGCCACTGTGACTTTAGTCCAACTAGTGATTTTTTTCTAATGATTTTTTAATTATGGAAACAAGAAAAAAATATTGCCACTTAATGGAGGACAATAGTTATACCTTAATTTCATTAAACATGAATGCTGCTTGCTTTTGAATAATTTCATTTATGCTGTATCGGTTGTTCTTGTAAATTCTTAATTTATAGTTCTTCTCTCTTCTCCATTTTTCCCCATTTTTAATTTGTGAGATTTAATACACATTCTTTGTCTTATGGCCAAAACAAATGGGTGACTTCCCCTTCTCTCCCTGAGTATGTGTTTATTGGAATTTCAAATGGCTGTGGTTGGACCCTCTTGTTGACTAGTCTGCTAAGAAACTTCACCTCTCTATGATAACCCCAAGGGTTAACACAATTAAGTGGGCATCATGACTCATGAAGTGGAAGTCACTTGTTTAAATTTCCCTTTTCCATCGCCATGGTATGTGAAACAACCCAAGATGTGTACAGAGTGCTCTCTTGGTATCACAAATCCTGGAGTGGCATGGAATAATTTGGTAGAACCCCAGAGGGAAAAGTTTGTTTGATAATAATGTGTATAAGTTTTTATCTAATCTTGCAATATATGGTGTAATTTTCATATTTATTCAGTTGGATGTCATTGTTGAAAATTTTAGGTGTGAAATGAGAATTCTAGGAACTGATTTGTAGCATGCTATTTACGCTTTTATTTGTTTACCTCTCTTCTTTTTCTTAAAGTTCATATTGCCCTTTTCTGAGTTTCTGTGGAGGATCTAATAAACTATGTTTCAGTACAGGTAGTCTATAGCAGACGTGGTATTCAGAGAATTGACGGTTAAGGAAGTTTCAATATTCATTTCCTGTACAATATGTAGCTGTGATCTTAGCTTGTATTATCTTTCAATAGCAATTCAAATTGTAATTTTTTATGCCTCTTTAGTGCTTCATGCCCACTATTACATTATCTCACCCGTAAATTATAGAAGGAATTTCCGCAGAATTTCTTGGACTTCTTAAAATATTCCATTTATTTTTAAGAAACCATTTTCTTATGTGAAAAAATGTAGTGGTTTTAATTTGATTCCTTTTACTGGTACTCTGTAAAGTAAGGAGCAACCTCCCTGTTATACAGCAAAGAGTCAGCACAAATATTAGGATTGCCTATTAAAGGATAATGGGGAATTCCCCACCACCACCACAGCAGCAACACCACCACCCCCCCCCCCCCCCCCCCCCCCCGCGGTAATATAGACACAAAAAAAGAAGGTAGAGTTAGGGAGTGATGCATCTTCTGAAGTTCTTCAGGCAAGACTTTGCGAATGCAAATGTTGGAACACCATGTGAAGTACATGGCAATGGATTTGAATTCAACTATGTTATATTTATCACTAGCTTGAGTTGTATTTTAGTTGGTGTGAAATTTTATCATACATGAAACTCTTAAGTCTTAACAACTATAAAAGAATATATTCCTTTTGAAAGTTCAACTAATATTTGAAATATCCAATTGTTTTCAACTGATCATAAAGTTGCAACCTGCTTTTCATTTCTTTTCACCACCCTTTTGGACAGATCCGGCTACTTAAGTTTGAAGTAGCAAGAAAAAAGTAGAAGTTGGGGGATGGTTAAGGCTTTTTAATTTTTATTTCTTTGGGTGTAATAGGGATATATATTAACGAAAACTAAAGAGTAGCTGCAGGGGTTGTAGCAGTACAAATTCTATTTCGGAATAGATCAATAAGGTCATGAAGCAAAAGATGAGCCGACTCCATAGGGGGAGAGTCTAAAATACAAAAATTTTACTGAACTAGTGTTGGATTTTCCAGAAAGGGGGCTGATTCATGAGGTTTCTACAGTCATCAACAATTTGGGCATAGTCCGCATAAGGATCTTCTTTGCTAGATAGTAGATAGACAACAAATTTTGGGGAGAAATTACACTTAACCACTCTAAACTATACCTTAGATTATACTTTGCACTTTAAACTTTTGAATTCACATTTTGTACCCCAAACTATGACTCTATATGCACTTTGTACCCCAACATCAAATTTGCTGTTAACTTGGAGAAAAATCAAAAGTTTAACGTGCAAAGTATAGTAAAAAGTATAGTTCAAGGGTAATTGAATCTTTTCACATGGTGCTACATTTTTCTGTCCAAGTTAACAACAAATTGAAAATTGTGATGCAAAAGTGTAACAAGAGTCATAGTTAATGATGCAAAATGTGCATTCGAAAGGTTTAAGGTGCAAAGTGTAATCATGAATATAATTTAGGGTAGTAAAGTTTAATTTTCTCCAAATTTCATCAAGTTTGATTTCAATAGCTTGATTTTGGAGTCGAATACAGAGAGCTAGGTCATCTCTCATAGCCCATATTTCAGCTTTTAGGCTGTGTGCCCAACCTTTTGCTCTAACAAAACCCTTGACCCATCACCCATCTGCCATGACAATCTCGAATGAGACCACTACCACTGGCTAGACTAGTGTAGCCTAAAGCTGACCTATTAGTATTTAGTTTGTACCAATTAAGGGCTAGAAGCTCCCACCTCACTAGTAGGGATGGTCATACCCATTTGGGTAATGGATACCTGGCCTGCCTTGGCCCGATAATCATGGGTATTACCCTACTTGATTAGGATCTGAGTATTAGGTGTGAGTTTTTATTCATATCCAAATCTGGCGGATCGTGTATAGGTACTACTTGACTAGCATTTTTTAAATATAAAAAATATATATAATAGTTTTTTTAAGCTGTATTATTGAGTAGATAAAAAAAAGCTTTAAGATAAATAAATTAAGTAATTAACCCCTCTTTTTAAATAGAGAAAAAAAAAAAACAAATACAAGAACCAATTATTAGTTTCTTAAAAAAAAAACCTATTTTATCAAGAAATAAAAAAAAAAAATTTCTAATTTCCTTTTCAATTTTCACAGATTAATATAGTATTATTATGAATAATGCTAGAGATACAAACTATTTTACAAATTGCTAATATGGTAAGTGATTATTGGTAAATGAAAAAGTGATATTAATGGTGGGTCTAAATGAAAACCAATAAAAAGTTAGCCACATCAGCAATTTGTAAAAATGTTGTAAAATAATTTGTGACTATAACATTACTCTATTATTATTACTATACATTGTAGTAGTAAACAAATTTTCTCTATATATAGGCAAAAAATTAAGGATTTTTTTCTCTCTTTTTTCTGTCTTTTTTCTTCTTCTAATGATAGATAGGATATAGCTATCCAAATGACATTCCAATATTAGAGAATGAAAATGTATATTGGATAAGGAAAAGTATGTGATTCTCCTTAAAAAAAAAAAAAAAAAAAAAGATAAGGAAAGGTATGTTGTTGACATTTATTTGATAGTTGTCACTAAACGTTTTAATTTTGCATTACCTAACTTTGTTGATTTTGGTAAAAGGAAATTTAAGAATAAGAAAGAGAACAATGAACCATAGTGTGCCATGAATATTTTAACAAAAATTATAAAATAAAAGGAAAACAAAAGGAAAAAAAAAAAATCAAATGTACCTCTAAAGTCTCTAATCAATCAATATCTAGAAGTTGTAGAACTGCTGACAATTATAATTCCATATATTCATTAAAAAAAAATTATAATTCCATATGGAAGCAAAAGTGAAATAGAGGCAATAATATGCTACAGATATAAACTATTTTACAATATTTTTACAAAATGTTGATGTGGCCAATCTCTTATTAATTTTCATCTAGGCCCACCATTAATATCACATTTTTATTTACCAATAATCAGTCACCATATCAGGAGTTTGTAAATTTTTTTTGTAAAATAATTTGTATCTCTAGCATTATTTTATGATTTATTCCTACCCCAAAGTTCTATTGTCTTTGATAAGGAAAAGTAAAACAAAAATTATTTCCTTTTATAAATGACATTCCAATATTAGAGATTGAAAATGCATATTGTGTAAGGAAACGTATGTGATTCTCATTTAAAAAAAAGAAAAAGAAAACGTATGTTGTTGACATTTATTTAATAATTGTTACTAAACGTTTTAATTTTGCATTAACTAGATTTAAGAATAAGAAAGAGAACAATGAACCATATGTTGGAAAAATACATATTTGTATTGTATACAAAACATACGCAGCAAAAAATTAATGAATCTACTTCATTTGAAATTGATAACACGTGCTATGTAAGTTTCAAAATTTAAGAACAAGAAAGCGTATTTTGGTATAGTGAAATTCAAAATAAAAGATTAGAAGTACTTGGGAACACTCTTAATCTTCACTCCAATTCCACTTAATGCCTAAGAAGTGTGGTCTCTCAATTAGTTTCCAAGGAGAGAATAAGAGAGTATTCAACACTCACATACAAACCATTTCATTCCTTATATGATCTTAATGAAAGACCCTTATGAAAAGTCTTATAGAATTCTGTATGTTTCTTTCTTTATATATAACTGATTATCTAATTGGATTAACCTTTTGGGCTAATTTCAATTGGGTTCTAGTATATGACTTGGAGTAGGACAAAAAAAGAACAAATAAGACTCTAACTCTAAAGGGCCTTGGGCTTTTTTGTCAACTCTTGACAAATCAAAATTACCATTAATTATATTCAAAATCACTATATGAATATAATTGAACTCTAGGTATTATTAATAAATTATATCTCAAGACTTTATTACACATGCAATCCCTTCATTAAAATATATGTGGTAATACATAGTCATGAATGTTGACTGCCACTTTGAAAATTACTACATCTTAATCCTTGAGTACCCGGTTTAATCCTTTATGTTATTCATCATAAATTAATGAAATCCAATTTCATAAATATATAATTTAATAACTCCTTACTAAAGTGGTTGGACCTAATACTCTGAATAACTAAACCTATTAAATTTATCTCAAGGGAATATTTTATATTTCTGTTAAAAGATTATGAATTCCATTTCGAGAATATATGTTTCATCAACACTAAATGCGGTTGCCTAACATACCGAGGTTTTGACCGTGACTAATAGATCTCACTCCTGATATATCAAAGTAACCTGCATCTTATACCCAGGTTCATTATTCTCTTAGGATTTAGAGTTAATGTAAATAGAAATCGTGAGATTTATTATTCATTTAACAGTTGTTAGGAGAATAATAAATCTCACAGCGGTTCAGTTTAATATGTCTTAACTCTTAAAACATATCAACATACCAACTAGAAGTCTCCACTTCTATTTTCAAGACAAATTATCTTAATTGATATGTTATACTATTTGCAGATGAAATACCCAATTTCATCACCGACTACGAATAAAAATTCTGAGTTTATAAAGAACTTGTGATTTATATATTCTGTGACTTTTCACATAAATCACATACTATGCATCTTATGAACTAAGATAGTGTCCCATTAGTTTATTTGTAGATAGTTTCATATAATTAGACAATTTAATTATTTATGACATGCCAATAAATTGGATTTTAGGGTATAAACCCCAACATCATAGTGTGCAATGAATATTTTAACAAAAATGATAAAATAAAAGAAAAAGAAGGAAAAAAAAAATTTCAAATGTACCTCTAACCTTCTGTTTGGTTGGAGGAGTGAAAAAGTGGGAGGGTGAAAAATTAGTGGAAGGATAGAAAAGTGGGAGGATAGAAAAGATATGATTTTCCTTCATATGTGTTTGGTTGGAGGGGTGAAAAAGTAGGAGGGTGGAAAAGCAACTGGTTCGCCACATCTTCCAAAGTCACCATGATCTCACTGAAGGAAAGAAAGAAAGTGTGAGTAGCCTTGAACCACTGATGGACCAAATGGCGGAGATTAAACAAATCTCTGAAGTTAGACAAGTAACAGGATGAGACAATAGCCTTCATTACACTGGCCCGCTGTAGCAACTCTATAAAACCCGTGTTGGACAACTCTTTGTCCACCCATTCCTTCCAACCCAAAGCCATACCCGATCCAAACTCGAAGAGAATGGACACAAGGAGTGAGGTACCTTGGTGGATGGCAAGATCAGGGATCGAGGAAGCCAGCGGAGCCTAAGAGATGTTTGTGTTGCGACAGCAAATGGCAAGCCACACATGGCCTGACAGCGGCGGCGTGTATTCACCAGGAATTTTTGGAAAATGGGCATGGGTATTGTACCAAGGGTTTATAAGAGGAGCGCACTCAATATCGGGATTGCGCTGTTCCTCTTCCTTATCGGAATGGTCTGATTCCAAATAGGCGGCCTCTTTGCCTATCTCTCGCACGATAGGATCATCAGAGACAACCTCTTTTCCCTTACGAAGGGAAGAAACTTGGCTTTTCGCTAGTGTCATGAGGTATTGGTTGATTGGAGTAGATGGTTGATGGTGTTTGAGAAAGAAGACATGATGAAGATGGAGATGGAGTAGATGGAGAGAATTTTTGTGCTTGAAATGTGAAAGGACTCTTTCTTAAGTACCAACGTCATCAAGATTGACATAAAGGGATGCGATGGGTCAGTCATTGGATAATGGATCGAATTAATGAAGTGGAGGCCATGTTTCAGAATAACTGCTAAATTGGAAAATTCAAAGAGACAACACTGTTCATGGTAGGAAAAGAAAAGATATATATATATGTATATACAAGTTGGGGTCCACTGTTAGAAAAAGCCCGCGAAGGAAAAGAAGAAGAAGAAAACAGCAAGGGTAGGAAAGTCTTTATTCGCATACGAAACGCAGGAGCATTTCATATGCTCAAGGGGCTAAATGTTGAGGCTCGTTTTTGAAAAAGCCCATCAACAGGAAGAATCCCAACAACATGGGCAGGAAGAGAGTTAGCGGATTGATAGGAAGGAACCATTAAAGGTAGGAATAATGAATCATAAGCTCATAAAATAAGTAAATGGATTTTGTGAAAAGCAAATGGGCCTAGAGAAGCCCAAAGGAGGCAGTAGTAAACCCATGGGCATTATGTGATGAAGAAAATTAAGAATGGGCCACAGCAGGCCCGATGTAATGAAGTAAGAAAGAAATGGGTTGATGAAAAGCCCATCAGCCCCAAGGATGAAGGACAAAGTAATCGGGTAAAAGAGTTAGCAAGGTGCCCATGGGAATATAAAATTAAGAAATGGGCCGAGGATGCCCAAGGAAAGAAAATTAGCCAAGGATGCCCAAGGAGAAAGAAATGGGACAAAAGAGTCCACAAGCAATGTAACGGATTGGGAAAGCCCAAAGTAACATGAATGACTATACAGAGTCATTGAAAGAAGGCTGGGCAGCAGGCTCAAAGAGGCCCAGTAAACACGGGTCCAATAACACTGTGGCAAGAATAGCAGAATGGTGTGGTAGGAATGACTACAAGACTACGGGTGGAGCAAGGAATAGACTAAAAGGAGAAAAAACCAAGCAAGGCCTAGCCCTTGGAAAGAAATAGACCAATAAAGAATGAAAGACCAGAAGACGGTTCACGCCATAAAAGGTCAAGGGTGGGCAGCAGAACGCACAGACGAGCCCCAGACCACGGCAAATGCATGAGCAGCAGATAGGTTTTGGACGTACACAGGAAGTGGAGCACGCATAAGACCCAGGCCTTACTAGCCTGTACCCATCCAATACAAGAGTGGTGGGTTATGGGTCAGAGGTAAGAGAGGGTATGGTCTGGTGATGGGGAGAAGGGGAAGCCTATTTTAGGGTTCTTGCTCAAGCTCGTTTGGGAGAAATATCTTACTGGAATGACATATCACCTAAAAGAGGGAGGATGAGCTGGAACCACTAGGTGCATGCCATGAGGGATAGGAAGGGAGAATACCTATACTGTGGTAGATGAGAAGGTCACAGTGAGCAAACAAACAAAATAACTTTCTTTGTCTGGTAATGGGGAGTGGCACAGGCAGCACACGTAAGTGGTGGTGGCTGGGTACTGGCAGACTAGTGGTGGTTGGCAAGGATACCCAGACCAGACAAAGGTTGTTAAGGGATAAAATGGTAAAGAAATAGTCGCGATAGGCAGTATATAAAGAGCATTTTTCGTGCATAGTAAAAGGGGGAAGAGAGAGGCAACTGTGGCAATCACCACAAGAGTATCACCATCACATTACACAAGAAAGCACTAAAGAAAAAAGAGAAAACAAAAGGAAGAATTAAAATAGTAAAACAGGGGAAAGAAAAAGAGAGTTAGAAAAAAGAGAGTAAGAGAGATTAGAATGGCAGACATGCACCAATGGGTTTTCTCCTTCTCTCTCTCTTAAAGCCTACCTTCTGCTAAGAAATACTTTCTAGCACAAGCCATTTAGGTCCGCTCCCTCAAAGTGTGTAATTTTAGTGGCAGGATGCTCCTGCAAGGTTACCCGCATTGAGGAAATGGTTCCCTCCTTGGCCACAGTCTCGTAACTAAACTAAATGTGGCAAACTAGTCATATTCTTCTTTAACTTTACTGATTATTATTATATTTTCTCCTCCAGCCTTTATTATTACTCTTACAACTTATTCTTTTTCTTTTATTCTAGCGAAAGACTGTTTACTTAGTTCGCCTAACAATAATGCATCTCGCTTATCATTGTTTTGTTATACCCATTCTGCCACAACCTTCTTCTGCGGTAATTTTACTTGCCGTGGGTATGTGACAATAGTTTCGGCAAACGGAGGCATAGTTTGTGCGCAAGTCAGACCAAAGTGAGTTGCAGTTGGGCCGGTCCCGACTCTTTTATCCAAAGTACTTGGGCCCAGTATAATAGGAGACAGCCTAGCCCAAAATCACAAAAAAAGGCCCACCACATATAGAAACTATGATCACATGCCCATGGTAGGCGTTGCTGTTACAACAAAGTTATGACATGCGGAATGTAATATAATAAAGAAAAGAAATACATTTGCTGTTAGACAAGGTAAATAAAGGATCCTTAATTGAAACGAAAAACACAACAACAAGAAACATGCCATAAAAGGAATGATAGAAATAAGGAGGGAAAAAATAATGGTAATTAAATCGAAGAAGAAAAAGTTTAGTCTGACACATTAAGTCATGTTATGGAATTAAGACCAAAGGGGGAACCACTTCTTCAATGTGAATAATCTCTCAAGAAGATTCTACCGTAGAAATTATTTACTTTGATGGAATGGGCCTGAATGGTTTGTGCCTAGAAGAATCTTTTTTCCTCAATAGAGAATAGACCTTTAGAGGGAGAGAAGAGACTAGCCCACTGGTGCATGCCTGCCGTACTACACTCTCTGTTTTTCTTCCTTATTCTCTGATTCTCATTTTTCTTTTCCTTCTTAGTGTTTACTCGTGTAGTGTTGTGGTGATGGTGATACTGTGATTCTCTCCTAGTGATTGCTATTGTTGCAATTTTTTTTCCTGTGTACAGCAAGAGCCCTATATATACTGCCTACCGTGACTAGTTTTTACTCTTTTAGCCTTTAACTATTTTTTTTGGATTTGGATGTCCTTCCTGACCACTCACTGGTTTGTTAGCTGTCCAGCCACTACCATTTACCTGTGCTGGCTGTGCCACTACCCATTACCAGACAAAGAAAACTTTTTTGTTTGCTTGCTCACTGTGGCATTCTTATCCACCACAGCGTGGGTATCCTCTCTTATTATCCCTTATGGTATGCACCTAGTGGTTCCAGCTCATCCTTCCTCTTTTGGGTGGTAATGTCATCCCAGTTAGGGGTGTTCACGGGTCAGGCGGGTAGGGTTTGTGCCCAACCCGCAACCAACCCGTAAGAGATCGGGTAGGCAGATGCCTAACCTACAACCGACTCATTAAGAGGGTCGGGTTTTTCGGGTCGGTTTGCCGATGGGTGGCATCGATTTTGGGTGAGGCCGAAACCCGACTAAAAACACCGAGAATCGCCCAAATTGTTAAATTGACAGAAAACACCGAGACTCGCCCAAAACGACGGAAAACACCGGCCAAGATCCGGTGAGGATTTCGTTAAATCCGACGATTTTTCTCCTAAATCGTGTTGAGAATTGCCAGATCTAGTCAGTGATAACTCTAGGAAATTTTTTCAAAGGTGTACCTCAACAACATAAATTACACAATCTAATAAAAAGAAAATTTTATATATTGACAACAACAACAATAAAAAAACACGCAAATACATAAAATTTATAATTATCTTCTATGAGTTTTTATATTTTGAAATCGTTGCATGTTAGTCTCATTATCAATGCTACAAGCTATATCTTTTTCAATATACACAACCAAGCAATCATTCATCCACTGATCTCCCATTCGATTGCCCAGTTCATTCTTTATATATTTCATTATTGAAAAACTTCTTTCTATTGTTGCAATAACAACTAGAAGGGTCAAAGCTAACTTCACAAGCAAATAAACTAACGGATATGTCTCAGGTTCCTTGTGCTCACTAACTTTTCAGCAAGTTCCCTAACTCCTTAAAGCTCTAAAAAGAAGTCATTGCTGCGTATATAAAAAATGTAATTCTGAAGTTGAGAGTTAAGTGCCAAAATATCTGTCCCAAGAAAATCAGAGGGATAGAACTAAGCTAGACGTATCAACTTTTCCTTATCCAAAGCCACAAATGAATTACTTGGATTCAAGCAAGCCATACAAAGTAGCAAATTGGTATTTGCCTCAGAAAAACGGTTGTTAAACTCTTGAAGTTGCATATATATGACTGTGTAGAATAGCTCAATACGATAATGATGTAAATTTGTATTTTGTTGAATGTTGCGTTGCGGCCTCCCACTAACTACAAATATTTCATCCATGTTCAAGATAGAAATATCATGTGTGGTACAAAATGAAGACACTTCAGTCAATAAAGATTTCCATTCATCATCTCTCATCACTTGCAATCGTTGCTTAGACACTTTAACATGATCCATAGCATTTACTATATCCTGATTTTTTTTTTTACAATGCTATTGACAATTCATTTGTGATCTCTCAAATGTTTTTCATCAAGTGTATAGCAAAGACAAATTCAAAAGATAGAACTGACTTCATAATAGATCGAGTTTCAACTTTTTGGTCAAAGAGGCCATCTTCTCTAATAATCTCAAGTACAACAACGACAGCAGAGAAAATTAAAATCAAGTTGAGAATAGTCCCATAATATGATCCCCAACATGTATCACCAGGGCGTTTAAGATTTGTCTCTTGATTCAAACCTTGCCCACTTCTACGTACACCATTCTCTAAATCTACTTTAATTTTGGCAAATTGTGTATCTCGAAGAGCATCTCGTCTCTTACAAGAGTTTCCAACAACAGTTACTAAATTACTAACCACATAAAAAAATTCAGCAATGTTAATGTGATTTTTAGCAACGGCAACAAGTGTCAATTAAAGTTGAGGAGCAAAACAATGGATATAAAATGCTGACTTATTCTCTTTCAAAATTAAAGTTTTGAGACCATTGATATCACCTTACATATTACTAGCCCCGTCATAAATTTGCCCACGTCGATTCAATAAACTCAAATTATGTTCACAAAGTAAACATTCAATAGCATATTTGAGTGACAAAGCGGTGGTACTTGCTACATGTACAATACCAAGGAACCGCTCTATAATAATTTCTTTTTTGTTCACATAACGAAGAACGAGGGTCATTTGTTTTTTCACTGAGATATCATGTGACTCATCAACTAATATTGAAAAGAACCCATTGTCAAGATCATTGATGAGGACTTTGGATGTTTCATGTGCAATTGCATTAACAATGTCTTTTTGAATATCAGAGTGGGTAAGCTTGCAATTTTTCAGGGCTTTTTGCAACACTTCATTGATAGTATCATTGTGATCTTCCAAAAATTGTAGAAGTTCAAGGAAATTTCCTTTATCACTTGAACCTTGAGATTCATCGTGACCACGAAAAGCTAATCCCCGGCATAAAAGGCATCTTATGTAATCAACTATTGCCTTTAATTGAACTCGATATTCAAATTTATCTTGATTTGATTGCTTAACCAAAACACTTTGAATGTGTTGCTTTTCATTCAGTAGATCTTTACTCTTCTTGACAGCTTGGTTATGAGCACTATTAACTCCTCCAACATGGGAATCTAACTTCACAAGCTGATTCCAAAGTTTGAATCCCTTCATTACAAAAGTCTCACCTCCTCCTCGCTTACCAACATCTTGCATAAATAGGTAGCAATAAAAAATTTTCTATTTACATACCAACCATTTTCTATTTACATACCAATCAGATCTAAATTGACAGGGCTTTCCTTAAAAAATTTGATACAGGGAAATCATGAACAGGTTGACAAGGGCCTTTTTTTTAAATAATGTCTTCTTATTTCATCAAGATTATTAGGATGATAAGATGATATCTTTTATCGTAGCCCAGGATCTGAAGGAAGATTTTCTAAGTTAAATTCAACACGAATTCGCTTAGAAGATGAAGATGAATCTTGCACAGGAGATGAATCTTGGGTACGTGGTTTTCTTATCAAATATTTGCCCATAATTCTAGCAAAAGAATAAACAATAAAATATAAGTTCATTTGAAATATTAATAAAATTATTAATTATTGTTGTTTAGTTGTTTCATTAATTTGTTTGTTTTTTATAAACTATAATTTGTTATATTGTTGTTTCATTAATTATACAATTATTAATTATTATTTAGCTTAACATAATTTAATTTGTTTATCTTTTATAATGTATTGGTTAATTATACTGCTTTAATTATTGTTGTTTAGCCTAACAATAAACTATATTGCTTTAATTAATTTGTCATTAATTATATTGCTTTAATTTGTTATATTGTTTATACTAAAAGAGCCACTAATGTGCACATTACATATCCCATGTGCAGCACAATAATTAAAGCACTAAATCAGTGTAATGTGCAGCCCAACCCCCCATGTGCCCATCTACCCCTCCCCACTCAACACACAAGCATGCATCATGCCTCATGCCTCATGCCTTATGCCCCCTGCCAATCAGAAAATTTCACAATCACACATTACACTAAAAGACAATTAACACCAACACACTACTGACTACACACATCAACACCAACGGATAAGATAAACTGATAAAGCCAAATTCAAAAAGTCAAAAACAGACAAAATATTAATAAAGTTAAAGACTTAAAGTTCGGCCAATGAGCCAATCACAATTCACAGACAGACTCACAGTTCAAGAATCAAAAGAGTAAAGAGAGAGAGTTAGTCTTATTAAAGAATAAAGAGAGAGAGAGGGAGAGAGTTAGAGAGAAAAAGAGAGAGAAGTACCTTGAGGGAGGGAGCATCGGAGTAGCCGAGCAGGGAGGCTTAGAGGCTAAGGCAGTGACGAGGCGATGCCGCGACGAGTGATTTGCCGCTCTGAGATCTCCGTCCTTCGATAGTCCGATGAGGCTTAGCGACGAGCGATCGACGACGACGACACGAAGGGGAGAGCAAGCAACAACGATGATTTGGACTGGGCCGATCTCCAACGAGTGAGCTGTGACCGATCCAATCTCCGACGAGTGAGCTGTGACCGATCCAATCTCCGTCTGTTGGCTTGAGGCTCAAGCGGTGTTGCTCTAGGGACTGAGTTTAAGTTTACTTTAGGCCTTTAGTGGTTTTTTTTTGTTGATAATGCCTTTAGTGATTTTTTATTTAGACCTTAAGGGACTGGGGCGCTGCTCTGGTTTTTTTTTTTTTTTTTTAGTTCAATTTTTTTTTTGGCTTGAAAATAGAACATATAATATATATATTTTTTAAATTTGAGGGTGTTCCTAATTCTGTGATTGAGGGTGTTCCTAATACAGAGCAAATATAAAAAAAAAAATTTTAAAAAATTTCAGGTTTTTCTTTTTTCAGGTCAAGGTAATCCTAGGAATACCTTGACTTGCATGTGGCGTCGCCACTGGATCTAGTGTGTCTATGATGGATTTGATTGTTTTGGTCACCAAAATCTGCCAAATTAAGCTGAAACTCGTCGGAATTGCTGGAGAATTCGCCAGAATTTGATGTCTTCGGGCGGGTTGGGTTTCACGGGTTTTGAAGGAGAGGACTCGAAACCGACCCACCGGTGTCGGGTTTTGGAGCTGGGGACCCGCGTTCGACCACCGAAGTAGTCAGATTGGGTGAACACGGGTCGGGTACGGGCGGGTCGCCAGGTGTGTTGGACAACCTTAATCCCAGCAAGACATTTCCCCTAAAAGAGTTTGAGTGGGAACCCCAGAATAGGCTTTCCTCTTCTCTCCACCGCCAGACCATACCCCCTCTTACCTCTGACCTATGACCCACCACCCATGTATTGGCTGGGTACAAGTTGGTAGTGCCGGGGCCTTACACATGCGCCTCTTCCGTGTACATCAAAAGTTTGTCTTTTGCTCATGCATTTGCCATGGTTTGGAGGTTCATCTGTACATTCTACCGCTCATCCTTGACCTCTTATGGCGTGAACTATCTTCTAATTTTCCATTCTTTATTGGCTTACTCCTTTCAAGGGCTAGACCTTGCTTGATTGTGGCTTCTCTCCTCTTGAGCCCATTCTTTCGAAATCTTGTTGTCATTCCTGCCATACCACTTTGCCATTCTTATTGTGATGTTATTTGATCCGAGCCCACTGGGCCTCTTTTGGGTCTGCTGCACGTTCTTCTCCCAATTGGTTTCAATGACCCAGTATGATCATTGGATTCATACTCATGCTACTTTGGGCTTCCTGGGCCCATTACATTGTTTGTGGACTCCTTTGGCCCATATCTTCCTCGTTGGGCATCCTCAACCAATTTTCCTTCCTTGGGCGTACTCAACCCATTTCTAACTCTACATTCCCATGGGCTTTTACTAACTCCTTTTTGGCTTCCCTAGTCCAATTACTATATCCTTCATCCTTGGGGTTCATGGACTTTCCATAAACCTCTTACTTTCTTACTTCATTACTTCGGGCCTGTTGTGACCCATTCTCACTTTTCTACCTCACATAATGCCCATGAGTTTACTGCTTCTTCCTTTGAGCTCCTATTGGCCCATTTGCTTTTCCAAGGCCCATTTGTTTACTTTATGGGCCTAAGACTCATCATTCTTGCCATTGGAGCTTGATGACTTTCTTTCTCTCAATCCATTAACTCTCATCTTGCCCGTATAGTTGGGCTTCTTTTTGCTGCTGGGCTTTTCCAAAATGAGCATCAACGAGGGTTTGGTGGGGAAAGTAGAAGGATCACATGCATTAGAGATTTAATTAGCTAGGTGTTACAAGGGGTGTTGAAGAACATAGGCTTATACCCAATAACACCATCCTCCAACCAAAATTAGGGTTTGTATATAAGTTCTTAGTTGTAACTCCCTATCAATGTGCAATCTATATATACACACCACTGCTCTACTAATACCTATTAAGTAGACACAAAAGAGCATATAAATTGTTGGAGTAGGTTCTTGAGGATTCCTAAATATTATTACATTTTAAAAAAAAGTAAAATTCGCTTTTTAATTTTTTTTTAATTTTTTTTTTATTTATAGATAATTTGATAGTTGGGATAGAAAGAGAATGATTTGAATTATGGATGTCTCCGTTATAAATATACCAATTGAACTATAAAACTCTTGATTTAAGTATAATTAGCTACACCTTTGCTTAGTGTGAAAAGAAAGAAAGAGACGAAAAGAAAAAACTGCTAGATGTCTGTTTGTCCATGATCCCCTTCACCTTATTATAAGAGTTCAAAATCCTAAATTTCATGCAGACCTACTATTCCCAAAACCGTTGAATGAAGTTATTAGAGCTATAGGCCCTTACGCCTCATGGAAGTTTTATGGTCACTTTAGACGTGGAGGGATCCATTCGCATTAATACCTTATAGTATTATTATTTCTTGAATCTCTCTGTGTGTCCGTGGACTTAAAGGCAAAATGCAACTGATCAGACAACAATTTTATTATGTCGCCACCATATATCTTAATATTATAAATTAAATGCCACATGGAATCCATGGAAAATAGCCTCATTTTCATCCTAATTCTGACACTCATTTGTAGGAAAAACCAAGTATATATATAGGGATCTGGAAATCTCTACTCCTTAATCAATCAACGTAAAGAAAACTTTCAGCTCTCTAGGAACAATCTACAAAAAAACTATTAATAAAATCCACATATAAACCTAACATTTTTTTTATAAAGAAATAAAAATTTATGAGGCGGTAGTACATGCTATAACGGACCTAGTAATTGTTTGTTTCTGAAAAACAATAATATAGACTCATCTTTGTTGTGACAAAACCCAGACCATGTTTCATTTTGCCAGGTAAATATAGTACCAAGCTATTACTATGTTTGCATGGTTGTAGGAAGGCTGCTCCTCTTAAGGGTGCAAAGCCGTGCGTGGATGAGGCTCTCAGATTGGACATTTATATTCAAATTAATGATCTATCTTTAAGAGGCCAGGGATCTGGTCTTTTAAATATATAACAACCTATGTTATTAAAAGATCGTACCTCTTTCTAAGATTCTAAGTGAAGTTTAAAAAGAAAAGGAAAAAAAAAAGGCTTAGTGCATTCTTGTAATTTAGTAACCAAATAACCATCACAATTTCATTCTAAACTAGTCAATGTTCCTCTTTCGTGAAATAAGTTGAATAGAAATTTGATCTAATTAATTATTTGATGAAGGAATTAGTTTAGGAATATATTTTTTTTTCACAATTGTTACGTGTCATGTTATGATTGATACTAATAAATATTGTAAAATCCATATACATACCTCTATCTGCTTTGAAGTCTGTATCTCATGTTAGTCCAATTTTTTTTTGAGAGTTTCAATTTATGATGTTCGTTCTTAATGATAGCTTTTTATCATCAGATTAAGACATCAATCAGTTTTTGGTGTAAATAAGAATTGAACCCTAAATCTTTTATTTAATCATTAAAGACTTTATAAGTTGAACTAACTATAATCTACCTTATATTAGTCAATTTAAGTTAGAGTTGTAAATCTTTGAACCTAGACAAGTTGATACTCTAGTTTGGTTCAAACAAAAAAAAAAAATTGTTATACCAAAAATACTATGTCAATATGCATGGTAATATTTTGCTAGGAAATTATTTTCTAAACCAAGAGTTAGTTGAGATTCCAAAACTTGAACAACAGCAGAATAAATGTATCCCAAATTTCATGCTAACAATAATAGTGGTACGTAAGTCGGTAAGTCTCATTATTCTGAAACAGTACTTAAGGCTTTAAATACATCTATTTGGATCTATAAAATTCTTGAAAACAACTTAATTCCCCCCCCCCCCCCCCAAAAAAAAACCCAAGATCCATTTTTTTTTTTGGGTAATAACAATCCTAACTCCAACTTTTGGAAAATATTTTTGTAACTATGCTAATGTACGTATATATAGTCAAGAAAAAAAAGTCTTATGTATAACCTTAAAATTATAAAATGGTATATTAATTATCTCAGCATCTTCTAACCAATGTGCTGAATTTTATATGACGTTGTTGTTGTTTCATTTTTTGATATTCATACAATAATGTATACTTTTTAAGGGTAATTATTTTTGGATGTAATAACTCCACCTTTTGATAGTTAGAAATAAATTCTAAGATGAAAAAAATGATCGTTGATGATTTTGAGTTAATTTAAAAATAAAACACCATGTAATCAACTTAAAAGCATCAATGATCATTTTTTCCATCTTAGAATTTATTTCTAACTATCAAAAGGTGGAGTTAAAAATAAAACACCATATAATCTCTTTAGAAAAATCAAGGCAACATAGAATTTTTTTTTAAATTTTTGAGTATATATCACACTTTTAATACTTCAAAGTCAATTAATTTTTTCCATTTACTTTTCAAATAATTAGATGACTCGTTCAAATAACTTATGTTTAGATTAATTTTAAGCTTCATATATTAATTGACTATAAATTGATTCTTTTTCTTTTTCTTTTTCTTTTTTCCTTTTTTGAAATATATACTTACAACCATTGATCTTAAATTATGAAATACCTTAAGAATAACAATATTGTACAACATTTGATAATTGATATAATAAAAAAAATCTAACTTACATTAATTTTTTTTTAATTAACTAAGTACTTTTTACTTATATTAATTAATATTTTGGAATTAAAACTTTTTTTTTAATCTTATAATCTCACCCCTACCCCTCAGATCAAAATCTTAGTTCTGTCAATGGTGATAGACTTATGTAAAAATAACATTAATCCAATCATAATTTAGGACATCAAATAATTATAAAAAATGTGAATAAATTTGTGTTCATAACATGATTGTGTGGACAAAAACAGTCTCATCATTAGTCAGATAGATAGGCCAGCTTGCTTCATTTTCTTTGCTGAGCTGATGGTCTTACGTCTTAGACAACAAAAGAGGGTAATCACGTGGCTTATGTAATACACAGTAGAATTTATCTTATTTTAAACCTTAAAGCCTCTTATGACAATCACATTCCTTCTATTCTTTAGACTAATTTGCACTTGGTCCAATCTCTTATACCCTTCGAGAAAGAAAGCATCAAAAGCAACTGTCCCTCTCAAATTTACATTATATATATATTGAGACTCTATTATATATGCCTCCATCAAAATCTATATGGGGGGGGGGGGGGGGGGCATAGTGAATACTAGACAAAACCTCAAGAGTCATGATACTAATTAATAACATTAAAAGGAATATATAAAACTAACATCTTTTTTGACCATTCCACCACACTTCTCTTTAGTAAACACAAACTTTTATCATCACCCTCAATATTTTTGTTTGAAAAACTAGCATAATAATTAAGTAATGGGATTATGATCAATCTAAGTACTTAATTTCATGAATATAAAATAATAAAGAACCCTTTAGGCTAGGCCCCTAGCTAGCTATTCAATGGCCATGATAGATTTGAATCTTGAAGTAAGGCCAACCCACCATTATAACAGAAGAAGACACGTACATGGTTACTTTTATATCTTAACATTTGCATGGCTTGGTTAAAAGTATATAGTATTAAAAGTAAGAAAGAAGCAAAAACCTATGGTATAGGGTTGGTTAGTACGTTAAAGATAAAAGCTAAGAAGAAGAAGAAGAAGGAAAGAAAAAAAAAAATTAAGAAATAGTTAAGCCTAGTTTCACGTGAATCGGCGACTATCACGGCGTTTTAGACTTTTAGAGAGATGATAAAGAAAAGAAAAAGGGTGAAAAATAGAGAACAAGATTCCGGGTCTTAAGATTTGAGAGATAAAAAAAGAGTCACACATAGAGACACAGTAGTGGTGATTGGTTTTGTGAAAATTGGTACGTACCTTTCCCATTCCTTTATTATAGAGCATGCGTATGATGGGGATGAAAGTGTTTTTTGGCTCTTCTCCATAATAATCAACATTGCCTTCATTTGGATTTGAAAAGAAGAATGGTATCCTTCAATTTCTTTTTCTTTTTTTATTTAATTTTTTTGACAAATGAGAGTGTCTAGATCTCTTTGAGTATCTCACCATTCTCTCAAGTGTATGCAGTCTCCTTTTCTACATGCACCAGGTTATTACATGGCAAGAGGTTTTAAACCTAAGATTTCATTTGGATATCATGAGGCCTTAGAAAATACTAAGCCAACCTCTTGGGATTGAATTTCTTAAGATACCATTTTTTTTTAAATGTGAGTATTTTTAAATGAATTTTAGACATTAAGTGAGTCATTTTTTCAATTAAATAATATTGAAAAATGTGTACTTATCCCACCTATTTTACTCTAGATTTGATATGGGTTGAACTTTACTAAAGTTCTTATTTGATATGGTGTTAGAGAAACTTTATCATAGGGTTTTAGATTTACATTCTTATTTATTATTTTTGAAATATATGGATTGGATTTTGTCATGTCATTAATAATTTATTAAATGGATATTAAAATGATAAAAGTTAATTAGTAGTATTTATTTGAAAATTCATCATGTAAGAAATTAAATCCACTCATCTTAAAAAAGATGGATTGAAATTTAGAAACCTCATTGAGAAGTTACTCTAACACCTCTAAAGAGTAACGACTCTTATTCTCTAATTGATAGGATCAAGTCTGATATATAAAGTTAATCCCAAAATTTGGGGTGACATATAGATGATCATCATATTTTGAATCTTTTTCTTTCATGTAAACTTTTTTTGTTATTTTTGTGCATATAGACTAGTTGTTCATAACAATATAATATAAACTCATTGTCCATTACTCAATTGTTCTTTTGGACACTCATAAAAAAAAAAAAAAAAGTTCTTTTGGACATAAATATAAAGGCTCAACTAAGTCAAAAAGAGATACAGTGGGCACACACATATACATATCCATAAATATATATGGGCCTCACATGCAGAGAAAGCTAACAGGTTCAAGATTGATTGATGCCGGATTTTGATGTTACATCTCTAAGCAACTAATTGGCTGAACCTAATTGCTCCAGCTTAACGGCCATGTCACACGACTTAAACCAAGGGCTGGTTTGGTAATTTTATTTTTTGTTTAGATAACACTAGACAAATAACCAGGGATGGAGTTAGGCATTGACCAAGGGGGGCTCTAGCCCCCCCCCCCCCCCCCCCCCGCGGGCGCGCGCGCGCGGTGGCCTCATAAGATTTTTCTTAGTATTAGTAGTATCAACGAATGTCTTTGCAACCACCGACTTGATTAGAAATAGAAAATTAATAAATAAAAGTGGTGCTTAGAGTCTTAGACCCAAAGAGTGATTGAGTGGCTTTGCAACATCTGACTTGATTAGTAATAAAAAATTAATAAATAATTTTTTTTTTTTTTTTGCTTTGCCCTCCTTCAATTGAACTTCTGGCTTCGTCCTTGCAAATAACCCATGCTACACACGAGATAAGAATTATCTAATAAACCTATTCTATTTGTCCATATAATCCTTCAATGGAACCTCGTAATTGCATTTAACTTTACAACTAAGACTCATAAATAAAATAAAAAAAAAACTTTACAATTAAGAGAAGTGCAACATTCATAATAAACCTAGCTAGGTGACAAGTTGTTACGGCTTTACGAGTTTTTAATCTGAATTCATCATTGAAATATATTAATTTTAGAAATTATTTCAATACCTATTTTACTCTAGATTTGTGGACATATCATTTCTCATTAAAAAATAGTTATTACAACCCTTTTAGAGATAAATAGTCATTTCTCATTATAAAAAATAGATGTTCATACGGAATCACTATTTTTTATAATAAAAACATAATCAAATTAATTTATAGTTAAACCATATGAATAACTTACATTACATGAGTGCTTATTACAATTTACCAAACATTTCCTAAGTGTAATTATTTCTAAAATTAATATATTCCCAAATAAAAAAAAAACTTTCCACATACATAACAATTATAAAAATGAAATACCATAAAAAATAACTCATCTCTCTTTCAATTTAAAAAAAAAAAAAACTACTTTTAAGCAAATATAATTGTATGAGGAAGATATTTCCCAAAAATAAATCTTAATATTTACTATAACGTTACAACTTACAACCAAACCTAATTACAAATAGGTTTAGCTATTCCATTACAACA
The DNA here is from genome assembly GCA_014183005.1 of Castanea mollissima. Classification (NCBI taxonomy): domain Eukaryota; kingdom Viridiplantae; phylum Streptophyta; class Magnoliopsida; order Fagales; family Fagaceae; genus Castanea; species Castanea mollissima. The sequence continues at coordinate 49,734,882 of JACAVU010000005.1, read as the reverse complement.
CATTTTATTCCTAGTAATAGAGATTACTATTCCTGTCATAATTTTCATTCAGTGTGCAAAACGTGCCCTAATTGAATAAACCTTGCTCCAACTTAACTGTGTCACCCGACTTAAACCCAAGGGTTTTGTAAATTTCTTTTGTTTAGATAATACTAGACAAATAACGAGTGCTACACATGATATACGAATTCTCTAATAAATCTATCCTATCTATTCATATACTCCTTCAATGTAACCTCATAATTGCATTTAACTTTACAATTAATGTCTTAATAAGATAATAACTAAAATTCTATGACCATCAAATAAGACATGAGAGAGAAGAGGAAGACAAAGATTTATGGAGATAAAAGAGTCACACGAAGAGTAAAAAATTGACATCTCGATTTGATTAAACCATTTAATATAAGACTAAGGACCACCGCGCACCCTTGGTGCAGTGGTCACTCAACAAGTGTAAGTGCTTCTAGAGTGTGGGGGTCAAGGGCCGGAGTTCAAGTCTCTAGGAGGGAGTTTCACACATATATACACTTAAATTAGGCTAGAATAGAAATTCTATCTTATATAGAAAAATATATAAGACTAAGGTTTTGGGTTTAAGATTCACACACACAATGGTGTATTTGTTGAAAAGTCAGTTGATACTCATTATCCAAGTACAAATAAGAGTAAGATTTGTGACACCAAGGAAAGGACAGTTTGATTACAAACTTGCTTATAGCCAATAACCATAATTTCCACTAAAAAATTAACATGATACATATTTTGAAAATAAAATTGTTGGATTGTATGTTCTTTATGTGCTTAACATGTATGTCACATTTTTTGCCAATTAGATGTTATTTACTATTTGATTCATAAGTTTATTTTTTATGCATAATTTTAAACAACAAAAAATTGAAATTTAAACAATTGATTGATGATATAGTTATTGATCTTTGATTTTCAACAAATTTTATAAGTATGAAGAATATAAGAAGAAAATATAATCAAATGTTAGATTTGTCAAAATTCACATCTAAGAAAAAGATATCAAGTGGAGTTGTAACCATTAACTACAACCAAGATTATAACCAAACTTTGTCTTGAAGGAAATTAGGAGTAACACATGATGGTAAGTACTGACTCCTCAACAAATGGATATGGTCATTTAAAGCTTACTATAAAGTATTGTTATGGGAATACAATTTGACTCCTTACAACCACTTTAAAAAAGACCTGCGTGGCATAATGTCGAATGCCATAAAAGATTTGAGTGTGTTTTCCTTATCACCAATTGGTTTTGAGGTGGAATGGCACAGCTCATGGTCTGACAAATGATATCAGAGCCAAGGTCATGGGTTTGAGTAATGGGAGTGTCATTGTGAGAGAGTGATTGTTGGGGGGATCACAATTTGACTCCCTACAACCACTCTAAAAACAGGTCTGCATGGCGTGATATCGAATTTCATAAAAAATTTGAGTGTGTCTTCCTCATCACTAATTGGTTTTGAGGTAGATGACATAGCTCATGATCCGATAAGTATTAATGTTATATATTTGTAATAGAGTAAGCATATATAGTTGAAAAGTTAGTTAAATAAGCCTTGCTTAATTGGAAAGCTAATAAGTGACACATGGTGGTAATCAGAAGCTGATAAGTTGGATGATTAATTGAAAGAGGTCTCTTAATATTGATTAGTTTTCATAAATAGTACAATGTAAATTTTATATTGTAGGCAAAAATGGGGCTAATATTTACCATTTTTTAAGAATAGTAAATAATATATGGGTTATGTATCGAGTGCCTATAAGGTAATGGTTAACAATTCATTTTAGGGAAGTTTTAACACCACTTTTATGGGAAATGAAAAAAGTTGTCAAAACATTAATTACTTTTTTTTTTTCCATAAAAACTTTCTTTAAATGGATTATTAACCATTACTCTAAATGTATTCATTAGCATTTCCCATAATGTATAGTTTTGCTTAATTGTAAGAATGTACATTATACATTGTAGGCAATAACGGCATTCGTTAGCAATTTAACATTTCTCATAATGTATAGCTTTGCTTAATTGTAAGAATGTACGTTATACATTGTAGGCAAAAAACGCTTTAAATAGATTATTAATCATTATTCTAAGGGTATTCACTAACATTTTCCATAATGTATAGTTTTGGTTAATTGTAAGAATGTACATTATACATTGTAGGCAATAAGGCCATTCGCAATTTAACATTTCCCATAATGTATAGTTTTGCTTAATTGTAAGAATGTACATTATACATTGTAGGCAATAACGGCATTCGTTAGCAATTTAACATTTCTCATAATGTATAGCTTTGCTTAATTGTAAGAATGTACGTTATACATTGTAGGCAAAAAACGCTTTAAATAGATTATTAATCATTGTTCTAAGGGTATTCACTAACATTTTCCATAATGTATAGTTTTGGTTAATTGTAAGAATGTACATTATACATTGTAGGCAATAAGGCCATTCGCAATTTAACATTTCCCATAATGTATAGCTTTGCTTAATTGTAAGAATGTACGTTATACATTGTAAGCAAAATTTTGCCTACAATGTATAACCTACATTCTTACTATTACACAAAGAGCACCCCTTTTGCAAGTCTAACCTTGCCTCAAATAAGCCTAACCAGGTAAATATAACCTTGAAGCATCATGCCTCAGCAATTCGAAATGAAAAGAAAGAAAGAAAGAAAGAAAGAATAAATAAACAAACAAGAAGTACGAGAGAAAGGAACTTAAAAAAGAAAAAAGAAAAAAAAGACCACCATGAACCACCATAATTAGCTTCCAATTAGGGAATCAAGCAGCCCATTATTTGTAGATATACGTGATAAGCTTGACATGTTTGACAGTATTATGATATATAAGTATGTCTTCTTATAGTCTTTTTTTTTGGGGGGGGGGGGGGGGAGTAATTCTTATAGTCTTAATTACCTACTATATAAAATAATGGTAAAATTAACAAATGTTCTAAGAACATTGATTTAACAATTATTTTTAGAAATTTTTTATGGAAAAAGAAAAAATTTCTTATATTTCTCATGAAAATAGTAATAAATTTTTTCTAAAATGGTTTATTAATAAATTCTCTAAAAGCACTCATTAACCAGATCTTAAAATAATTTAGAGATATTATTGACTAATAATCCACAATCAAACCCTATAACCAAACTGATTACAAACGAAAGATGACAATTATGTTTCTTAAAGCTACATACGACTATTTATATTTTTTTACCCTAGCAGTATAGCTTGAGGTCAGTCATTAGGTCACTCCATCATAGCAATTCAATTCAGATTACTAGTCCACCGCATAACTTTTATTCTTCAAATCTTCTAAATTTATGTTTATTGAGAGCAGAAGAAACCTTCGAAGAGATAATTGGAGATCAAGAAGATCAATTAAAAGCCAAATGATGATTACTTATTCACTGATTTATTAAACTATCACCCCAGAAATCAAGGTTCTGTTTGTGCCTAACCCTTTTTTTAACTTTCTAACTTGACCCTTAGTCTTTGTTGGATTAATGTTGGTATTTAAGCAAGCATTTCAAGCCAACCCCACGAGCCTTCATTAGAGCGTGGGTGCCACTTTCCAATTCCTATGACGGTAACCATATGAAGAAGCTAACTATGCTAAATCAATTTGAAAATCCCACATAATTAACTAAAGGGGGTTTTCTCATCTCTAAATGTGAATTTCCTCTAACTTTGTATTTATAAGAGCTTGCAGTATTATATTATGATTTGATGAACACTTTGAATTGACAAAAAAATTCTTGATATTTTTTTCGAGAAATAATTTTAATATGTTACTAATCCTATAATCGAACACTTTTCCCCTAGAACCCCAAGCATTGAGGAAGTGACAATTTAGCTATAAGGTCGTTGAAAAATGTTCTTGATATTTAAGTTTGACTATAATATGAATTTGCTTTCAAGTATTCTTAATTCTAAACTTGAGACCTCCTTTTTGTGAAAGATAAATAACATTAAGTTACAAGATCATCGTTCATCATTACATAGTTAATTAGCAAAAGAAATGGTTTATGAATTTTTTAGAATCGATAATAGTTTATGACTTGTTATTAGGGATTTGACACTCCATTTATTACGATGATAAATCCTAGATAAGAATAGTTTTTTATTTTATTTTATATTTTTCTATATTTGGTAATCTAAAAAAAGGGGCTGATGAAAAATTATCTATAATCAATAGAAAACCTTAATAAAATATGACTTTTATTTAGAGGTTATTTTTTACTAAATTATTAGTGGTGAAAGGAATTGCCCCTAATCCTTTTTATTTAGCCCAAAAAAAGAAAAGAGAAAAAGAAATAAATAAATTCAATGAAGAGTAAAATAAATACAAAGGTGGCAATTCAGACCATGATTCAGGTTGGGTAGTTGTGTATTTTTGAACTTTTAAACACCATTCAATTCTCTAAAAAACAAAAGCACCATTCAATTGCTTTAAAAGCATCCCTTAAAAAACAAAATAATGAAAATAAAGGAGAGTATCTATATCGTACAAGTCATCAAGTCCACCAACCAATTTATCCTCCTTTTTTTTTTTTTTTTTTTTGGGTGTATAATTCAATAGTTAGTATGTACTTTTTTCCAAAAGGGTTTCATTCTCCTATCAAAAAAAAAAAAAAAAAAAAGGAAAGAGGTTTCATTTTAGAGAGAAAAAGAAATAAAAGATCCCCGACCAAAAAGAAAAGAGTTACAGAGGACCCACAAAAGATCATAGGTAAACTAGTCAGCTTTTTTTTTTTTTTTTTTTTTTTTTTTTTTTTTTTTTTTTTTTTTACAATTTATTATCGTAGTATTGATTAGATTAGATAATAGCTAACCTTTTCCTCTTGTATCCAACCAGATCAGTACAAACATAGCCTTCCTTGGTCCTATCTCTGCCTCTCAAGCTCTATATATTCCACTCTAGCTTGTCTTCTTTTTCTACCCCCACAAGCCATAAAAATTTCTCATTTCTATCTATATCATATCAAACACACATAGCACTATTGCACTATGGCTCTCAAAGGAGACAATGTTGTGGTTTCTAATATGAAGCTTGAGAGGATTTTTAGCATGAAAGGAGGCAAAGGAGAGACCAGCTATGCCAACAATTCCCAAGCCCAGGTTTGCCTTTTTCCCTGCTAGCTTGACTTTCTTCTATTTGTTTTTTCACCTCCATATTTCTTTTAAAAAGCTCTTGTCAGCTTGTTCCTCTTCTCTCTCTCCACCCCTTTTTCCACTTGATCTGAAATTTACCGTCTTTATAGTAGTTTAATTCTCTCAAAAAAAAGTCTTCAATCCTCCCAAAGCTGTTACCTTAATGTCACTTAAAAAGTTAAATAACCTTTATTTCCTAATCAAATATTCATGTCTTGTGTTGTCAAAAATATATATTCATTTTTTTTCCTTATTATATTCTTGAATTTCTCTGAGAAACTTCATGATAATACCCCCCCCTTTTTCTTTTCTTTTTATCTTCATAAAAACACCATCTTAAAATCCTATATATTTAGGTTGTCTATCATCTTAGCACTTAAAAGACCACCAATCAAAAAAAAAAAAAAGTTGGTCCTCATAATTATATTCATGTTCTCATATATGGTTGTTATCCATGCAGGCTAGACATGCTAGATCCATGCTTCACCTTCTTGAAGAAACCCTAGATGGGGTTCAACTAAACTCACCAGAAGTTCCCTTTGTGGTCGTCGACCTTGGATGCTCAAGTGGAAATAACACCATCTACGTAGTTAATGTGATCATCAAGCACATGACCAAACGCTATGAGGCCTTGGGACAAGAACCACCGGAGTTCTCAGCTTTTTTCTCAGACCTCCCTAGCAATGACTTCAACACCCTATTTCAGCTCCTACCTCCTCTAGCCAATTATGGTGGTGGTAGCATGGAGGAGTGCCTAGCTGCCGATAATCATCGCTCTTACTTTGTAGCTGGGGTGCCCGGCTCGTTCTACCAGAGACTTTTTCCGGCTAAGTCCATTGATGTCTTTCACTCGGCATTTTCTTTGCATTGGCTATCTCAGGTTAATTATAAATTTGACTATATAAATCTTAACAAATTAATATTACTGATCTCAAAAAAGTAATTCAATTGTTTATTTATTATATTATTGATGTGATATTAATTACCTCAGTTAATATGTGCGTTTATAAGTAATAAAATAGGCAGTTGGTTTAGACCTATAGCATTCATTTTCTTTTGGTGTGCACTTTAATACCATATTATATATAAGTACATGATATATATTCTATGCTGACATTTAATATGGTACATAGGTTGTTTGGGACAATAATATGCAGCCCTAGATAGTAAAAGATCTTAGCCGTCAGATTAATTGCTGGCTTTTAGAAGGTCCATAGGGAATAATGCAACAAGTCAATTAATTATGGTCTTTAGGGTCAAAGGAACTGAACCTGTTTTCAAAAAGAAAATGACATGTTTTGAAATTTTATCCTATCAAAAGAAGAAAAACCATAAAAATGCTTCTAGCTTTTAGTAAACAAACTGTGGATCATATTATTGTGTCCCAACATATTTTAATTATATAGTTTCTTTCCAATGAATTCTATAGTGTTGCACTCTTAACTTTTAAGCCTTGAAAAAAAATATGATTTGATTTGTTTGGGAAAGGGGAATTAATTGAAAACTTTAGGGAGAAACTATTGTAGCTAAGTAATTAACAACAGTTGTTGGGATCATGAACAAAGCTAAATTCAATGATATCTTATGAATACCTTATGAATACTTCTTAGTTCATCAAATTTTAAAACATTATTATAAGCTTATTGGGTTATTAGTGCTCTTAACTCATAAAGTTAGTAGGGTTGCTCTCAATCCTACTAGGAATGAGGGCCAAAAAAAAGAAGGAACAAGAAAAGAAAACTTGTGTATATTTTTTAACGTAGGTAGAGCACCTTATTATTACTTGGCTCCTCAACTAAGGGATACTTTTGAGTACATTTTTAGGCAAGAGAGTTCATTAACTTTGATTTAAACACACAATTGAATGCATAAATACTTTAAAATAAAGAAATACTTAGGAATCTTAGAATTTGAGGATTAAATTATCTTCATGTGCATGAGTCATGACACTTTGAGAAATAATAATTTCAGGTGCCGGAGAGTGTGCTAGATAAGAGATCAACGGCGTATAACAAAGGAAGGGTGTTCATCCACGGTGCAAGTGAGAGCACAGCAAATGCATACAAGAAACAGTTCCAGACTGATTTGGCAGTGTTCCTCAGATCAAGATCACAGGAGATGAAGAGAGGTGGGTCCATGTTTCTTGTTTGCTTAGGGAGAACTTCTGTGGACCCCACTGACCATGGTGGGGCCGGCCTCCTCTTTGGGACCCACTTTCAGGATGCTTGGGATGATCTTGTCCAAGAGGTAAAAAAAAAAAAAAAAAAATTTCAAACATATAATTAAGCACATTTTAGTTTTACTTATTTCCTTTCTTAAAGAGAATCTAAAATTTTAAAACATATATATATATTTTTTTTTGGGCAAAATTTTTTAAAACATATTAACCATAATAATACCTAGCAAATGTTAGAGTATTTGTACATAAAAATAAACAAATATAAAAATAAATAAATAATGTCAAACTGAGCAGACAAAAATAAACACATGCCCATAAATTCATGCTTGTTGTGAACACTGAATAGTGCACACTTTTAAAACATATTAACCATACTAATACCTAGAAATTGTTGGTATTGTACATAAAAATTAACAAATATATAAATAAAATAAGGGAAAAAAATGTCAAGCTGAACGGACAAATATATACACATGCCCACAAATTCATGCATGTTGAACACTGAATAATGCACACTCTAGGTTCTTTTATCATTAGCAAACTCAACAAAAAAAGACTAGCACGAAATAAAAACACCATAAATGGGGAAATGATTAGGTGGTGGTGTTGGGTTTCAATGCCTTGTGAATTTCACCTAGTCATGATTAAAAATCATCAATTATGGCCATCCGATAGTCTCTGAAAAACTGGGATCCATTTCTTGTGTCGGCACTCGGCAGCATAAGTACTGTTTGGCAAGTGGGCAGTCCACATTTTTGACCATGGAATTGGATTTGAGTGTTGTAGCACAACATAATCATACCTTGGATCCATCTGATCATTGTTGATCAGAAAATGATTTATTAAAGGGCCCAACATTTAGTGTCTTTATAAACAAAGTTAGGATCCTGTCCCTTAATCAACTTCTCTAGGATAGTATGCATCATTAAGTGTTGATGAAGTTTAATAGTAAAATCACACAAAATAATATACATAGCCCATTACCATTAGGCCAGCCCATGTAATTGATTAAAAGTAAATCAATCTTTAGATGGGCTGCATGTACTTACAAGTTGACTTTGGAAACGCAGGCTTTTATTAGGTATAGTCCACACCAATGGCAACCATTCAAGAAACATAAATGAGGTTATGCTATTCATTTTTTAAGTGAAATGCTGGGTCATACATTATCAATAGTGCCACTCCATGATTTAAGAAATTAGGTTTAACATGATTTTGATATAAGTGATGTTGGAAACACAATTTATTCTGCAGCTAATTAAAATGGAAAGTTAAAATTGTAGCAATATTATTTTCACGTATGCTTACTACTGATATTCTTCTTATTATGCACCAATTAGTAATACTAAGACTCATTGTTTTGATATTATTGCATTAATTGTCCCTAACTATGCCTATGCATAAAATGAATATAGGGCCTTATAAGTGCTGAGAAACGTGACAACTTCAACATTCCTGTGTATGCACCAAGCCTACAAGACTTCAAGGAGGTAGTTGAAGCTGATGGTTCATTCGTCGTTAACAAGCTTCAAGTTTTCAAAGGAGGAAGCCCTCTTGTGGTTAACCAGCCTGACGATGCGGCAGAAGTCGGCCGAGCCTTAGCCAACAGCTGTAGGAGTGTGTCTGGGGTCCTAGTTGATGCTCACATTGGTGACAAGCTTAGTGAGGAGTTGTTTTCAAGAGTAGAACGCCGAGGCACAAGTCATGCAAAAGTGCTTCTAGAGCAATTACAGTTCTTTCATATAGTGGCATCCCTTTCTTTGGCTTAGAGCAAAAGGAAAAAAAAAGGAAAAAAAAGGCTTTTTTCTTTTCTTTTCTATTTATTTATTTAGGCGTGTCATTCTAATGAAGAAAAAGTCAATCACACAAGAGAGAAGCAGGAAAGGCTTTAATTTTGATCTCCTATTATTTTTCTTTTCCCTCTCTCTTTTGTGTGTTTCTGTGTGTTAATGTAGCTACTTGATGGCTTTTGTGACTTTGTGTTCCCTTGAATCCAAACTGAGTAAATAAAGCTACAAATCCTATTTCATTCTGCTTTCTTTATAGCTCATTATTATGTCTTTCTGTTGTATCAATGAAAGGTCCCCTTCTTTTACCTAACGAGTTGTGAAAAAGCCATTTGAATTCAACTTTTATTTTCCTTTACTTTTTTGTTTTCAATAAATGTAGGAGGGTGGGATTGACTAGGACAGCGACAGTTATTTCAGTTGTTAATGACTTTGCTCCCTTCTTTTCAAAAGTTATATATTTATCTATTATTTTTCCTTCCTTTTTGGCACTCCTTTCTTTTCTTCAACCATTGGATTCTGGCTCTTTTCATTTTTTTTCTTTCTTATTTATTATTTTTTGATTAAGCTAATTATCATTGCCATATTCAAAGTTCAAACGAAAAAGAAAATGCTTACTTAGGTCCCCTTACATATAGAGTTTCTATTTTACTTAATTGAGAATTTGAAAAGGTCTTGATAAGAACAAAACATAATTGTACCTACAATATTATCCTATAAACTAATCCATTGTATTATAATAAGGTACTTTGTGAGTTCAATATATTCATTCTTTTTCTCACAATATGTAAATTTCATAATTGTGTCTCTCTTACAATATGTGAATTCTATAATCATGTGAAATCTAAACACATATGAAGTATATATTTGATAGAGATAATAAACATGCTGGATAAATAAAATAATTATTGGTATTACTCAAGGTTTTATATAGATAAAACCATTAAGAAAATCTAGAACTAAGGTGCCTCATCAACAATAGAATGCATAGATTGTATTAGAAATTAAATCAATTGCAATCGTCCTTCACTGTTCAAACTAATCTTTTGGTGAATAGAATATGATGGTATCAGCCTCTTCAGGTAATCTAAAGGTTACTCTTTTCTTTAAACTATATATCACTTCTTCTCATTGATGAAGAAACACACATTTCTCTTCTACCAATCTCTTCAACTTTCAACTGCCTTTCCGAAGAATAACTGTCCCTGCTAGTATTAGTTTTGTCTCCATCTTCTACATCTAAATCTGGATAAACCATGTGAGAAAACTGTTTAAGAACATGGTATTCACCTTCAAATTTAGAATCTTGTTCGTAAGAATAGCCTGGTGAATTTCTCAGGCACTCCTCTAGGCTAAAGTACTCCCCAATCGTTTTCAGCTGTTGCTTCTCTTTTGCGTGCACTTGCCTCTTCTTCTTGATCTTGGCCCGTAAGCACTTTGGCTTCATAAACCCAATAATCGTTGTTTTAGAAAGAGAGAAACAAAAGCACTTTCTTTTTTTCTTATCAAATGTAATATGTAAGTATTTGTTATAAATGAAAGACCAAATGTAACTATTTTATATTGCAGTCAACGTGTATAATGAGTCTATATATAATAGGATAAATGAGGCTATATGTTAGGATACTTGACGGGGTTTCCAAGAGTGAGAATTTCATTGTGCAATAGCTTGGTTATTACCAAATTGTCAAAAGTATGGTTAAGAGTAAACGAGGTGTAACAATGTAATACAAACACACATAGTTGCAGTTGTCGCTCAACAATATAAAATTAAGGGCCATAGTTCTTCATCTAAAAATTTCATGGAGTAACTTTACATTCAAACGAAAAGTGACTATGATTATATATAAATTTCAGTGCTAAAATTACTTCCCATTAAATCCTCAAATTCCCTTCGTACTTTTTATTTAAATTAGCACGTAGTCACGTGCATATACACGGGTATAATTATAAAAAAAATGTTACAATTATATGATTCAAATTAAACTCTTTTTTTAGAAGAGATTCAAATTATACATGATATTAGCTTACACTTTCTTTTTAACCATACATTTCTAAAATATGTAATAGCTTCTCATTATATATACTAGCTTGTAACTCTATGCATATGTATAGATACACTTAAAGATATACAATAAGATACATAGTATAATTCATATTAAAGATATACAATAAGATACATAGTAGAATTCATATATATATATATATATATATAATTTAAATACTATTGATAATCATTCTTATATTTTGTTAACTTTTTAAAAAGTCTTGTAAAAATATTATTAGGTATAAAATAATTTTTTTATTACTTCTTAATTTTTGTTATTGTGAAGTCCTTTTTTTTTATATACGATTAATTTATTCTAAACTCTTTGATTTTTATACTTAATAACTCACTTGGATAAATATTTATAGTGCGGTCCCACATTTGATTTCCTTCTCTAAAAATAAATAATTTAGGACATATGGCGCAAAATTGGATTATGATTTAAAATTGTAATTGGACTTTCTCTAAGCTTTTCCTATTAATAGGTAAAACTTAAAGAAAGTCCAATTAAAATTTACAATTGAAGTATAATTTTGCATGATATGTCCCAAATTTTTTCTAAATTTGGGTGTCAAGTGGGACCACACCATAAATATACGTACAAATGTCCTCAAATCACGTATGACTCTTTAACGACTATTTCTATCTCTTGTGTGTGTGTGTGTGTATAGGAAAAAAAAAATTCAAAATTGACCCTTTAACTTTCAGCCTTTTTCATTTCAGTCCTCTAATTTTCAATTTTTTTATTTCAGTCCTCTAACTTTCAATTGTTGTCAATTCGGTATTTTGTTAACCATTCGTTAACTGTCTCCATTAAATTAGCAAAACGACACCGTTTTGGCTCTTTTTTAAATTTTCATACTTAAAAGAAGTTAAAAAAAACTATTATTAAAAAAAAACATTTAGGGGAACGACATCATTCCCCTTACTTGAAATGGATGAAGAAGGCGTTCCCCTAACCGCGCTCCCCGCGAAGTCTCCTTGCTCCAAATGCTCTCCCAATCTCTCTACGCTGTCTGCCTTCTCTACGTTGAACACTCCCCCAACAAACACGGCAAGCCTCTTCTCTACCTTGTCTTCGAGTACCTCGAAATCGATCTCAAAAAGTTCATCGATTCTCATCGCAAGTGCGCCAATCCTTGACCCCTCCCTCCTTTCCTTGTTCAGAGTTTCCTCTACTAGCTCTGCAAGGGCGTCGCTCACTGCCACTCCCATGGCGTTCTCCACTGCTATCTCAAGCCCCAGAATCTATTAGTCAACAAGGACAGGGGGATTTTGAAGATTGCAAATTTTGGACCCAGACATCCCCTTTCCCTTCTTCCCCCAAAATTTGCAATTTAGAGGAACGACGATTTATGTTTTGATTTCAGGTAAGAGGAATGGCGTCGTTCCCCTAAATGTTTTTTTAATAACAGTTTTTTTTTAAATTTCTTTTAATTGCAAAGTTTTTTTTATAAAAAAAGAGCTAAAACAGCGTCATTTTGTTCATTTAACGGAGACAGTTAACAAATGGTTAACAAAATACCAAATTAACAACAATTGAAAGTTAGAAGATTGAATAAAACTGAAAGTTAGAGGATTAAAATGAAAAAGCCTGAAAGTTAGGGGGTCATTTTTGGATTTTTGCTATATATATATATATATTAAAAGCCAAAGCTAAAAAAAAAATGAAATTAGAATCTAAATTGAATATGAATTGGAGTCCAATTGTGCGCCATGTGTCCCATTTAATTTTTAATTTTTGTGCTAAGTAATTATTGAGTATAAAAATTGAAAATTGAGAATTCAATTAGATTTTAAATTGGATTTCAATTGGAGTCCAATGCTGCGCCATGAATCCATCTAAGTTTTTAATTTTTGTGGCAAATGAATTATTGGGTGCAAAAACCGAAGAGTATATATATATATATATATATATATATATATATATATATATATATATATATATATATGTAAGTGCACAATTGCACCTGGCCCTAAGAACGGTTATGGGCTCAGGCCCAATGAGCCTTGAACAATATGAATTTGTAGAGTGTGGGCTTGGAACCCAGGTTAGAAGTGTGTAAGGATTATCTGACAAGCTGAAAATTATAAACACTTAAACACGGTAAGAAGTATTGCAATTCCACCTCCTCGGATATAAGCCGAGGACTGTTCTTATATAATTTTCCCTTCCTTTCTTTTTTTAGATTACAAATAGCCAGTCCCCTTTTTCTATTCCAGATCCCTCCTTAAATACTACTCACTTCGATCTTTGTAACACGTGTTGCCCTAACCTCCCTTTGACCTAGATATTTCCCTTCCTAATGCCTTTGAATAGTAACCAGAAATTTCACTTCCACTGTTCAGGCGTCACTTCCCCATAAATGCGGCCAGGGTGGTAGGTGCAGGGTCTTTAATGTGGAGGTGACAATCTTCAACTTGAGTATATCTCCAACATCGGTGCTTCTAGGTTGTTCAAGTGTTCACCCCCTTTAACCGTTGGCATTTACCGTGTCATTCCCTAACCTTTACAATGAAGTCCCGGGTTCTCCGGTGTCCATCCGAGGGGAAAATCACCATCGGCTGGATCTTCGGATCCTCGGCGTATGGGCCAACCCGTAGTACTAACAAGTTCTAAACCCAAGAGCAGGTCGGCCTTCCTTAACATGGCCCAAAAGCCCACCAGGGTATTTTTACTCCCTACAATATATATATATATATATATATATAATATATATATATATATATATATATTTATGGTTTTAAAAAGGTGTAAGCTAAAACTATGTATACTTTCAACCTCTTCTAATTTTTTTTTAAATTTGAATGGTATAATTGTGATTATTTTTAATAGAATTTCAAATAAGAGTCCAATTTTGTGCCACGTGTCTTTAATTATTTATGTTTAGAGAGAGTTTTGTTTCCTAATTTTAGAATAAAATGTAGACTACATCATAAATATTCATCCAAGTGAGTTATTAAGTACAAAAACCAAAAAGTATAAAATAAATGAATTGAAAAAGAAAAAAAAGTGCTTCACAATAAAAAAATTAAAAAGTAATAAATAAACATGAACAGTTTACATTTTATACCTAATAATATTCTTATAAGACATTTTAAAGATTTAACAAATATAAGAAAGGCTATTTAAATTATATATATATATATAAATTATACTATGCATCTTATTGTATATCTTTAAATGTATTCTTGTATATGTATGAAGTTACAAGCTAATATATATATAGATGTCAAATATATGCGGCATTTAAAAATCAAATAAATGTCATATGTCACACATCCAACTAAAAATGAAAAGGAATCAATAGATTCAATTGAAGAATTCCATTGATGTGATTCATATCATAATCATTAACACGTCAATTTGTAAATATTTTATAATAAAATTGTTAATAGTTTCCTTACTTTCGTTACTGCTTAACCACCTTTTCACGAGGACAGATTTTCAAATAGTAAATGTGTTGATGAACAAGATCGACCTAGTAAATTAGCATGGTTATTGGACACAACACAAGAAAGACAAAACATTTTACTTATATTGGATACAAACCAGGGTCTTGTATTCAGTAGATAAGGTACTGAATGGTTAAGCATATTACTTTGGTCAATTAACTAAATTGGGAAATGGTTTATATCCCAAACTTTTTGACGGCTAGCAGTTGTATTACTTATGGTTTGTCTTGGTAGTATCTATTCATTATGAAGAGTATGCATAAATGTTAAAAAGGATCCTGAATTGAGTTAAGATTTTAGAACACAATGCCTGAACCCTGAAGACTTTATTCTTGATGCCAATGTGGCCATGGGAAGGGCAAGTACGAAGAAGTGATTATTAGGTGCTCTCATAATATAATTGATATAGTACTACAATACAAATAAGTCACCTAATTCAAAATTTTAGCTTCTTTTTGTTTTTTTACACTAGTTTGAAGATCAAGGCAACTATTGGGATTGTGGAATTAGTGTCCCATCAAACTAGAATCATTCTGTTCCGAGTTTCAACATTGGAAGCTAATAAAATTTAACCATGTATGCTACAATTAAAGGACACCTTAATTGGGCTTGGCTAGAGTCGTAGTCAACGAAAACCATTTTTCTCGTTTCTGACTCTCCCTGTGGGGCAAGAATATTGAAGAAAACACTTGTTCAATAACAAAACCACCCTGAAGTTGCCATTAACAAAACACTGTACCAATTTGATACTCTCTAATAGTTTAGCTAGAAGCGAAGTAACTCAATTCTAACAATTCAATGGGCCGCACCAGAAAAAAAGTAATTTGGTCAGGGTAAATAGTTGGGTAATAAATATATGTATCTACTGCAAGCAATTTTGTTTTGGTATTTCTTTTTTCCCCATTATCTGGGCTGTTTTAACTTTATATTCATTTGAGGACAGCATATTGTGTATTAACTGGGCAGACACCACCAGTATCACGAAGTCCAAAAAACTTGGGCCACATAATTTTTGTTCTATGATCACTTGCTTTTCCGAATGAAAAGTCCCAGTGTCACAACAAAATGTATAATTTATGCCACAACTTGCCATATGTCGAGTTGTGATTAATAAAAAAGTGGACCTACCATCACTTTTTCACCAACCACAACTCGAGATGTGATGAGTTGTAGCATAAATTGTGCTTTTTATTGTGACACTGGATGTTTTCCTTTCCAATTATTTAAATGACCACTTTGACACGACACAATCCGACACTGCACAGTACATATTACCTACTTATTGAGACTTGAGACGGCCCAGAAGTAATGGCCTTTTCCTTTTCAGTTCTTATAAAACCACGCTTGAGTTGAGCCTCAGGCTCAACCAAACAATTGAGGGTTCCAAGATCACTGCCACTAGTTAACAATTTTGCCTTAATAATATATGAACCACTTATTTTATGTGACAGGCACCCTGAGTCTATGACATCACATACTTTTTTGAGGCAATTTGGAAGCAATTCTCTTTCTTCAGTTGCTATCAACATATGTAACAAGTCCGAACCAAA
Organism: Castanea mollissima; assembly: GCA_014183005.1. Taxonomy (NCBI): domain Eukaryota; kingdom Viridiplantae; phylum Streptophyta; class Magnoliopsida; order Fagales; family Fagaceae; genus Castanea; species Castanea mollissima. The sequence goes on along the minus strand of JACAVU010000005.1, from coordinate 49,718,670 downwards.
AAAAAAAAAGAGAGACATGGAAAGTAAAAACAGTCTGATGCTTGAGCCTCATGCTTTGACTAATAACTTCCACACCAACGCATCTCTGGCATTACATTTGAGACAGTCCAGAATAACTTCCACACCATTGCTCCATCCTTTGACAATCCGACATTACATGTTTTTGAGACAGCCCAGAATTATTGCTCTTCTGGAGTTGTTACTATTGTCACATAAAGCTGAATCCAGACCCGATTCCCACTGTCCGTGGTTAGGTCTGAAATTAATATGTTCTTACATCAACGTTTTTTATGTGCAAGGAGCAACTTGTAAGGGGGTTTAGGATTCAAAAACGACATAGGAAACCATTATTGCTCTTCTTGAGTTCTTACTGTCGTCATATAAAGCTGAATCCAGACCGATTCGCGCTGTCCATGGCCCGTTAGGTCTGAAATTAATATATTCTTACATCAAACTTTTTTTATGTGCAAGGACCAACATGTGAGGGGATTTAGGATTCAAAAACAACATAGGAAACATTATTACTGTTGTCGCATAAAGTTGAATCCAGACTGATTCCCACAGGCCATTAGGTCTGAAATTAATACGTTCATACATCAACATTTTTTATGTGCAAGAAGCAACATTTTAAGGGGATCTAGGATTCAAAAACAACATAGGAAACAGTATAGGTTTGTATGATGGGAGGCAAATCCACTCCCACTTATAACCATCTTGAACCCATATAAAACAGACTCATAAAGCAGCAAAAGAATCCGTGGTGTATCAATAATTACATTCAGTCTCAAAACATAAATAAAACCCTTGGCATTTCATTTATGATTCCAAATAATATTTACAAATCAAACCATGCAAAATACGAAACAGAATACAGAACCAACTCTAGAGTGCCATTCTGCCGGACATTAAAGACTTAGTGACTGGCGGATGGTTTTGTCAGCAATTCAAGCGATTTCTTCAAGTAGTCCACTGCAATTGACACGTCGTCAAATGCCAGTGCCCCTACTGCAAATCTTGCAGCTTTATGTGCCTCGGCAATTTTCTCGGGTGATGGCTGATAGTTGCTGTCATATTGATATGTTTGAGCAGCAGCAGGGGAAGTTTCTGCAACAGTCCCATTTGTGCTGCTCGAACGCTGTGGGGCTTTTGGTGCGTAGTTTGTAGCAGGAGGAGCTGTGTGATGAGAGTAGGAAGCATCAGAGCCCTGATAGTAAGAAGTATAGTTAGATGGAACTGCTGGGAGGCTACTTTCTGAAAAACTTGGATAAGATTGAAAATGAGGATAAGAGTAAGAGGAAGTTTCATGAGGGAAATTGGAAGGCAGATGCTGTTGAGGTTCTTGTGGGTAAGATTGATGGTGGTATGGCTGAGGATAAGTAGGACTTTCTGAGCTGTTTGTTGCAGGTGGTGGATGAAAGTCGTGGGATGGGTAACTAGAAATACGGTAAGGAGGTGATGGTGAAACATATGTTGAATGCTGGTTGTCTTTATCAGGGAACTGAACTGCTGGAGGAATGCTGGGAGAATGTTGGTCATCTCTATCATGGAACTGAGCTGCTGGAGGAATGTTTGTAGAATGCGGGTTGTCAATATCATGGCCCCGTGACGATGGAAGACTTTGTGTAGAATTCAGGCTGTTTCCTTTATCATGGAACTGAAGTGATGGATCAGATTCAGGTCCAGGACTGGTAACTGCAGTTTCGCTTGGCCCAATATCCTGCAAAGATGAATATAATAAAAGATTTCTTAGAATTGTCATTCTTAAGAATATTACCTAACGCAAGCAACTTTTGATTTATGAGCAATTAAAAATCAAGAGTTTCGAAGTGAACATATATTAAATCAGTGGGTAAAATGCAAAAAAATAACACTATTTTGGAGTCAGCTTCTTAAAACTGTAAGACATTCTCCACAGTATCTGAGATTATGATCCATCATGGAAAAACAAACAAATCAATTCCTTGCTACAATTAAGCAAAATTTATTTCTTCTTTACCATATTCATGAACCAATAAACTAAAATTATTTAAAATATAGTTTCATTTAACATAATGAGCTAACAAGGGGAGACGAAGAGTGAGAATATTATTGTATGAATGTAAACATGTTCCCCACCCCCCAGAAGAGAGAGAGAGAGAGAGAGGTTGGGGGAGGGCAAAAGGGTTCCCAAGAAAATATATGCGTGCATATATGTGTGTGTCACATTTCATGCTTATTCCAGATAATTCTAATAAAATCCCCTTGTTTTATTTTACAAGAGTAATCTAAATTAGAGTTTAGAACCATACATATGAGCCACTAAGAGATGGAATTGACAGATCATCATCACCAGCAGGCGGGCCTGGGTTCGGCTTCCTTCCTTCTTTTAAAGCTTTCCTTATATCTGCTGCTTTCCAAGCTGCATACTTCTGCTTCTCCTCAAGCTGTAAAAGAGGGCTATTGCTTGAAAACTATAAATAAAGCTATCCTATGTTTTTAATAAGTGAAAGCCTACTCTATGTTCCTAATATCACAATTAGATAACATGAAGAGTTACTAAGGCCATAAATAACATGATCAGAAACTCACATCAAATTGGAGTACCCCAAACTGGCTGATAATCTCAAAGAAAATGCTTGCAGCATAAAATGTTTTTGCAGTATTCCTGTAAAAAATTCAAAAAAATAAATGTGAAATCAGTTGCATTATGTATGTATATTTGTATATATGATTCAATAAAAATTTATTGAGTGATGTAACATTACTTAAAATCACATAAAGAGTAACTGAATCCTCATTGAGGGAAAACAACTCTTCTTTTTGTTTCATTTTTCCAACTTTCAAGCATGATGAACAACTTTTATTTTTGTTTCTTTTTTCCCCCTTACAAACATAATGATTCATCAGAAGTGTTTTAAGGTGATTCACATTGCGAAGTCTCTACTAGTAAACTATAAGCCCTCAATGGCTCAGATTTATTGATGACAATTAAAATGAAGTTGCAAGCCATATAAGTACGAAAAGTTAGCAATAATGAGGAGTCCTAAAAGTCGTTAACTCTTCAAAGAATTAGGATAATCAAGGTAAAGGACAGATTGAGGAAGATGAGAATGGGAAGCCGTGAGAACAGGTGAAATCCCTGTTGAAGTTTGGAAGTGCTTGGATGGTGTCAGTTAGTGCTGATTCACAAACTTTTTCAATGAGATTTAGTGTTAACAAAATGCCTAGTGAGTGGAGGAGTACTCTAATAACTATTTACAACAGCAAGAGAGATCTTTAAAATTATACAAAATAATGTAGAATTTAAATAAATAAATAAAACAAGTCACACTACAAAATTTTAGGAGAGAGTGATTGAACATAGGTTAATAAACAAAACAAAAATATTATAGAATCAATTTGGTTTAATGTCAAAGAGATTTGCATGGAAGCTATTTTCTTACGTAGATGCCTAATAGAAAAATATGGGAGAGGCCAGTAAAGATCTTCATATGGTTTTATTGACCTAGAAAAAGTATATGATAGGGTCCCAAGAGGGGTTACATGGTGGGGCAAAAAAAAAAAAGTTCCTTTGAAGTGTGTGTGTGTGTGTGTGTATATTTTTCGATAGATAAAGTTCTCTGAAGTATATTAAGTTGATTAAGGATACATATTGTAACTAGTGAGAACAAGTGAGGCATTATAAGTGAGTTTCCTATTACTATAAGTTTGCATCAAGAATCAGCACTAAGTCCAAATCTCTTTGCATTAGTGATAGATATGGTACTGAATGTTGGGTTGTTAAGAAACAACATTCATAAAATGAGTGTAATTAAAATGAGAGTGTTGAGAGTCACTTAAGATGGTTTGGTCATGAGAGAGATTAATGCACCAGTGAGAAAGAGCAAGTTTATTCGAGTTAAGGAAACCAATAAAGGTAGAGAAAGACCAAAAATAACATTTGTTTTAGTGAAAAAAGGCATGTCAATTAAGAAAGTAACAAAGAGTATGACTTTGGCTAGAATAGAATGATGGAAAAAAATACATATAGCCAACCTTGACTAATCTGTTGAGAATCCATAGCCGACCCCAAAAATTTTGGAACTAAGCCTTAGTTGTTGTCGTTGTAATGTTTTTACAAGATTGTTAATTCGTTATATCGATACCATACCCAACACCATGCATTTACATACATTACAAATCACATATACCATCACTATTCTCTACCACAACAATCAAATAATTTGCAGAAGTCATCAATCATCAACTGTTTAGGTCACATTGCTAGATTTCCATATTCAAATCTTGTGAAAATAACGAAACAAAGGACCCTCAAGTCTTTTTTTTTTTTTGATAAATAACAAAGGACCCTCAAGTCATGAGTTATTCATTTCCATCAGTGCCTCACAACAAGAGGTGTAGATAAACTATAGTCTCTAAGATTACAACTATAGGTGTAGACAGACTAGAGTCTCTAAGAATATATCTAGGGGTTAGTCAAGAGGCAATAGCATTCAATGTCTTTTAAAATGATAGTCATATATGAGAAACAAGATTTGACATACAAATCAGCTCGTCCTGCACGATCTTGCTTGTCTGCCTTCGCAAAGACATTTAAGGCAAAACCCTCCAGATGCAATCGGTCTTCAGGCCCCAACTTCAGTGACTTCTTGTCCTGTAAAGGACAGATGGCAATAGACATCAATATGGTGAGAGATATTGAGATTAAACAAACTTAATAAATTTATATAGATCTTCAAGAGACAAGTTTTTTATACTCTCTGTATACTTGGCGACTCAATTTTTTTATATCAATGAAATTTTCCATTATTACTCAAAAAAAAAAAAAAGTTCTTCCTACATAATGCTTGAAGTTTTGAGGACTTTGTTTTATTGGATGTCAGATTGGGGTTCTTTTTCCATGTATTCATTACTTTTTTTTTTGATAAGTAATAAGACTTTTATTGAAAAGAATTGAACACCATATGTTCACAATGGTGAACACTTTGAACAATGACCCAAACATTTCCATGCATTCATTACTAGATATGCTGCATCTTTGTACTTTGAAAGGTTTATTTTCATGCTCCCATATATACTCCTTGTGTACTTGGGGCGCTTTTTTTTTTTAATCAATAAGATTGTTATTTATCAAACACACACACACACACCCCAAGTTCCATCTATCTCCTACAACAACTCAATGTCAGTAGATATTCTTTCACAGTATCTACTTGATAAGTCCATTGTAACTTTAAAACAACAACTCAATGTCAGTAGATATTCTTTCACAATATCTACTTAATATAAGTCCATTGTAACTATAAAACTGAGTGATACGTATCCGTTTGAGAACAGCTTATCTAACTTTTTGCTGAAAGTACTATAGATAAAAGGTAAAAGCTAAATAAAATAAGTGGGTGACTCATGTGGGACCCGCAAATAGTAAGAAAAATAAGCAATAAGTTAGCTTACAAGTGCATCCCAAACAAGCATGTAGGATAGAAGGTATAGGATGGAACAGGATCGAGCCCATGGGCTAGTTGCTCCTTAGAATGCCCCACCAAAATAATAATAATAATAATAAAAAATAAAAATTCAAAAGTTTCCAATCTTAAAAATAACTATGACATCTTATAAAGAATTAACCTCATGATGTTCTAAATTCTAATACACAACAATTTCAATGGTTTTCAATAATGATTTCAGCTTTAAGTATTAGTCATCATCAAATGGGGCAATATCCCAAAATTCTATTTGAAACAATAAGAACTTGGAAATTTCCCTATAAATAAGCAAATCTAAGGTTCAAATTTACTGCTTGGAGGACCATAATAACTTCATGAACTTCAAAGTTCAAACAACATTCTAGTTACAAGGTGCGTCACTTGCAGTAACTGCTTCCACCCTAAAGCACTATAATTATAAACGAATTGATAAACCGAATGAAAACCCCACATTTTGAAAGAACATACTCTCCAGTCAAATCCAAAGAAACAGCATATAAGAAGTAAAGAAATCATTTCATTCTTCAAAAATGACCAACTTTTGTTAAAGAAATCATTTCATTCTTAAAAGATGACCAACTTTTGTTAAAGAAATCATTTCATTCTTTAAAAATGATCAAATTTTGTCACCATAATTAATAACATTTAAACCTAAAACCTATCCCACAAGAAACCACAAAGTCTCACTATGGAGCAAAATATATGAACAATGTGAGGGTATTACAGGCAGAAGAAACATATTGTATAAAGTTCAAGCAGTGAAGTGGTTGCCAAAAAATGTTTTAGCACATTCGGATTAGGCAACAGGAAAATTGACACTCTGCTTGAAAGCCTCAGTACCAGTGCAAATACAAATAGACCAACTTTTTAAATTTGCAACAGTTTTCCCAGCAGACAAACAGTAAATGAAATATTTACTATTATTCTAATATGCATGAAATATAGAACCAAAATAATGGTATTAGAGCATGATTTCCACGTAAGTATAATTCAACGTTAAATCAGGACATTATTAACCCCAAAGGATAGCACAAGCTGCTAGGAACCATGCCTCATGAAGAGGTGGTCACTAGTTTTAAACTCCCATTCACCTTCCCCTTGGGGCCAAATCTGAGAAAAGGGACATTATTCCAAACTTTTCAAAATTTCAAATTATCACTTGGAGCACCACAATAACTTCACAAACTTCGGACAGCATTTTTCTTTTTTATGATGTGGAACCTCACCAAGGCAAGGCCATTTGGACCTACCACTTGGGAGTAAACAATAACATTCTAGTTACTATTAGTTTCACACAAAGCAATTGCCTCCACAGTCAAAGTTACAAAATTTATAATTCTCCATACCAAAACTATCAACAGAGTGAACAGACAAACCTAAACTCTCCTCAAATACACATAAAAGGTACACAAAAAGTAAAGAAATCCTTTTGTTCATGATTAATAAGATTTAAGCATGAGACCTATCCAACTAAAGAGCAAACATAAATTACCAGTGACAATGAAAATTCATATGTGAGGGCATTACAGGCAGCAGAAACATATTGTATCAAGTTTAAGCTGCAAAGCGGTTCCCAAATTGTTTTAGCACATTCAGATTAGGCAACCGGCAAATTAATGCTCTGCTCGGAAGACTTAGTACCAGTGCAAATACAAATCAGACTAAATTTTTAGTTTCTAAGAGTTTCCCAGCAACCAAACAATAAATGAAATATTTACTACATATATTCTAATATGCATAAAATATACAACTGTAACAATGGTTTTGAATCAAAATTTCAACAGGAAGTGCTGCTCAATGATAAAACAGGAAATTAATAATCCCAAGGGGTGGCACAATCAACTAGGGACCACACCTCATGAAGTAAGGTCACCATTATAAATCTCCCATTCCCCCTTCCCTCGAGGCTAAAGTTCAACCCAAAAAGAAAGAACATATTCCCAAAATTCTTTGGAACCAAATAATTTGGATATTCTACTATAAAATTAAGTCCAAAATTTGAATTATCACTCAGAGGATGATAATGACTTCACGAGAATTCATAAACGATGTGAGGGCATTACAGGCAGCAGAAACATACCACATAAAGTTTAAGCTGCAAAGCGGTTCCCAACAATTGTTCTGGCACACTCAGATTAGGCAACCAGCTAATTAACCTTTGCTTGGAAGCCGCAGTACCAGTGCAAATACAAATCAGACTAAACCTTTAGATTTTACCAATTATACCAGCAACCAAATGGTAAATGAATATTTCCTATTTATATTCTAATATGAATAAAATATAAAACTGTAACAATGGCTTTGAATCATGATTCCACAGTAAGTATTATTCAACATTAAATAGGGATATTATGAATGCCAAACTGTAGCACATTCAGCTGGGAACCATGACTCATGAAGTAGAGGTCACCAGTTCAAATTTCTAATTCTCCCTCCCCTTGGGGCCAAAACTAAAAAAATAAGGACATTATTCCAAACCTCTTTTGTAATAAAAAGGAATTTGGAAATTTCCCAATAAAAACTGTCAAGTCCAAAATTGAACTATCACTCTGTGCACCATAATAATAACTTCACAAATTTTGGGACATCATTTTAGTTACCATTAGTTTCACACAAAGTAATTTTACCTCCACTCTCAAAAGCTTCAAAATCTAATCCTCCATACCAATACTATCAACAAATCAATGAATCTAATCTTTGATCAAATACAGATAAACGATACACAAAAAGTAAACAAATCCTTTCGTTCATAAAGTAATAAGATTTAAACCTAAGACCTATCTAACGAAAGAGCAAACACGAACTCTCACCATCCATAAACAATGTGAGGGCATTACAGGCAGCAGAAACATATTTTATAAGGTTTTAAGCTGCAAAGCAGTTCCCAATGATTGTTTTCGCACATTCAGATTAGGCAACTGGCAAATTAAGATGCACTGCTTGGAAGCCTCAGTACCAGTGCCAACACAAATCAGATAAAATTTTTAGGAGTTTTCAAAGCAACCAAACAGTAAATGAAAATTTTACAATTTATATTCTAATATGCATAAAATATACAACCATAACAAAGGTTGTAAATCACGAGGTCAACAGTGAGTGTCATCCAACGTTAAAAAGGGACATCATAACCCCAACGGGTAGTACAATTAGTAGGGGCCCTTGCCTCATGAAGGGTCACTAGTTTAAATCTCCCATTGGCCTTTCCTTGAGGCAAAACTAATGAAAAGGAAATTATTCCAAAATTCTTGAAACCAATAAGAATTTCAAAATTTCCCAATAAAAACTTTGGTCCAGAATTCGTATTATCACTCAGAGCACCATAATAACTCACCGAAGTTCAGGGCAATATCGTAGCTACCATTAGTTTTTTTGATAACATAGGGAACCTTTCTAAAGAAGAGCCCTTTGGACTCGCCTTTAGTCAGTAAAACCTACCGGCAACTGACCCAACCCGCCAAAACCAAGTGCCAAGAAATCCAAGGGCAGTTCATGCTCATGCTAAGGAGCACCTAGTTACCATTACTTTCATACACACTTCATTACCTACACTATCAAAAGCTTCAAAATTTATAATCCTTCATACCAAAAAATCAACAAATTGATAACCCTAACAACCCCCACCCCACACCACAACAACCCAGCAATTCAAAAGAACATAAACTCCAATCAAATCCACATAAATGGTAAACAAAGAGTAAACAAATCCTTGTGTTCATGATCAATAAGACTCAAATCCAACGGAAAGAGCAATCACGAATTATCATTTCTCACTATCGGCGAAAAATTCAGATACAATGTGAGGGCAATACAGGCAGCAGAAACATATTGTAAAAAGTTTTAAGCTGCAAAGCGGTTCCCATCAATTGTTTTAGCACATTCAGATTAGGCAACTGGAAAAATTAAGACGCTCTGCTCATAAGCCTCAGTAGCAGTGCAAAATACAAATCAGATTAAAAATTTTAGGTTTTTCTAATGATTTTCTCAGCAATCAAACAGTAAATAAAATAATAAATACCGATTTAGAGCAATAATGATAAATAAATAAAAGAGAGAGAGAGAGACAGAGAGAGACCTTTTCGAGCTGGTTCATGAGGGAAATCAGGAGGGAATTGGTGGTTTTGGTGCGCTCGCTTTGTGGAATTTTGAGCCCTCGTTCCATTGCGTATAATCGACCTGCTCATAATGGCAAAGAGATTGGAGGACTATACTATACGGCGTCGTATTCAGAGTGATTTAGGGTTTTAGATAGAAAATACAGAGAGAGGAGAGAGAGATACATACAGTAATAAGCGACGAGAGGCTCGTGCTTTTGTAACTCATCGGCGCGTTGGAGATACGGTAGGAGAAGCTTCGCTGGCTCGTTATCGCCCGCCATTGAATCTGATTCCCACAGAGAGAGAGAGAGAGAGAGAGAGAGAGAGATGAGTAGAGAGAGGGCTTAGAGAAAATGCTACAATACGACGCCGTTTGGGGGAATCAATATCTTCGACGCTAAGATTTTAAACCGCAATTCGTACGTGTAAGGTTCGAGGCTCGGACCAAGGGCGGCAATGCTAGACACAATGAACACATCAGCGTGCACGATTAATGAATGAGTCAACTTTCATGTTCATTGGGTGTAACTGTAAGCATTAAGCCAAGAGGAGCCCATCCAATTTGATATAAAAGTCCAAGCATTTTTTTTTTTTCCAAATACGAGCCTTGAGCTCATCAGTATAATCAAACAAGATTTTGTAGTTAAATTTTGCCCATTTTCTTATCAAGTAAGTACGAACTTGTTCATGAATTACTTAATTAATTTATTTTTTATCTTAACTTACTTTTTTCCTATATATTGTGAAATCATCACTAAAATGCTTTACCTATTCACAATTTTATAAATTTTTACTACAAATAGACTCTTTATATCATTAATAAGCTACTAACAATAATTTACTATCAATATATCTATTGACAAACTTATACAATCAAATTTAAAATATATAAAAATATTTTTAGACAAATATACATATAAATATATATAATATTATATATAGTTAAATCAAGTCATCATGTTTATGAACTTGTTCATAAACACGTTATAATATTTGAGCTTAGTTCATTTAGTAATCAAGCCTAAACTTAAGGCTTAAACTTGAATTGTTTTTTAAACAAAAGAACATAAACAAGCTTTTTTCCTAAACTGAGCTTGAGATGTTTGTAACCAGCTTGATTCATTTACAAACCTACTCTCAATCACCTTGAAATTATCCTCTTTATAAGAATAAACGTCATTTTTATCATACATGTGTTTGGCTTCTAACCCTTTTTATCCAAAAAGAGTGAGAATTTTTTTTTTTTTTTTTTTTGAGAAAGCGGGCTGTTAATGAATCAAAATTGGTATAGTCATGCCAACTTGCTTAATAAGCATATTGTGTTAGAATTGACAGATTTTGACTAGTAGCGGCTTCATGATTTTTTTTTTTTTTTTTCTAGGGGGAACAACATTGGTGAAGCTAGGAATTTTATCGTGGGTAGGGAAGAAAAAAAATTACTACATTTTTTTTCTTTATATACCACTTCCATACAATTTAGTATACAATACACCTATATTGTACAATAGTCTAAAAAATTATTAATGGTTAAGATTAGTAAGACAACAACTATTTAATGCATAAACAAATATAATTAAATAATTAATCATACATTTTTGCCAAATAATTAATCATACATTTAATATGTAGATACAGATATGTTGGTTATATTGCTAGTGTAATTTTCTGCTGAGGAAGAAGAAAAGAGCAGGAGAAACAACTTCATTCCACTTTCAATGCCAAAGTAAGCTAAAGTCCAAGAGAGAAGGTTTTTTTTTAATTGAAGAGAAAAAATTTGAAACTTTTTTTTCTTTCTTATAAAATTAAATATTTTAAGAGCAATGCTATTAACACAATACTTTCACAAAAATTTCATAAAAAAATTTAGGTGGCAAGTCGTTAAATGTAGGTAAAAAAGTTATGTTAGTTGTAGGCTAGGTAAAAAAAAGTTATGTTAGTTGTAGGTCCATATAAAAAATTACAACTTACCATTTAACTTTTATTATGAAAATAGCACTAAGATGATCATATTTAAGTTGATTTCAGCTAAGTTTTTGAAAAATTAGGGTAAGAGTGTTCAAAATTTTATTTTAGAGGTAAAAAAAAAAAAAAAAATTATTTTATATATTTTTGTTTTGGGGGGCAGGTCATGGGTTCATTTAAACCCCTTGGGCTGTGTATAATGCAACACACGATTATTAAATAAATTGGATTAGAATTAAGCTATGCATTTGAAAACCCTTGCCATGTTATGCCATGACACAACAGGAACATAACCCACTAACATAGATTGTTACTTCGGACAAAGTTTAGCTACAAAATTGGTTGTAGCCTAAAGTTACAAACTTACTCAAACTAAGCGGCCTCGTAGCTTTTATATACTCTACTTTGAATCTAGCCAGCTCTTCAGTCACTTCTCTTGATCGAGCTTGAAGCTCATAGCCAGACAAAACGGCTTCAGTTTCATCATTTGGCGAGTTCGAAGCTCACTCTCGACGGAGGAGAGTTCAACGTGGCAAGAGAGGAGAGCTTTGATAGTGTTATATAGCTCATTATAGTCTACATTGAATCCATTGAGCCAAACCAAGGTATCAAAAACCTTGTTCGCCAAATCCACCATTGTTGCCAAATCATAATTCTTCCTCAACAACATGAGCTCATAGACTAAAAGCTTCTTCGCCATTGACGCGTAGAGTTGGCGCGACGCTAGAGCGAGTTGGTTGAGGTTTTTGTTTGGGCAGGAGATTTAAACTTCTTAAGTTTGAGAGTGGGTTTGATATTGTACGAGGGAATTTGCTCGCTTTCGAGTGACCCATTGTTCAAGACGAGAAGCGGAGTGGAGTGGGGTGGGAGTGGGGTGGGAGAGGTTATTAAGCTCAAAATTTTTTTTTTTTTTGGAAAATGTTAAAGCTATTAAGAGCATTCTCATCAAGAGTTTTAAATTTTTTAGCATTTAGCATCTAAAAACCTAACTTTATAGCATTTAACACATCACTTTACAATACCCCGAACATCAAAACTTCTATTTAAATATTCTTTCTTTACTATTTTTTACTCTTCCTCTGTCTCTCTCACCCATAGTAGGAAAAATTAAAAAAATTAAAAAAAAAACCTCCATCATCAACCACCAGCCACATCCACCCATCACCACCCATCACCACCACAAACCATAGCAATAAAAAAAAAAAAAACCCTCCATCCTCAACCAACAACCACATCCACCCACCACGACCACAAATCACAACAGGGAAAAAAAAAACCTTCATCCTCGACCACTAGCCACATCCACCCACCCACCACCACCATAAACTACAGTAGGAAAAAAAAAAAAAAAACTCCGTCCTCAACCACCATCCACTTCCACCCACCACCACCACAAACCAAAGTCGAAGAAAAGAAAATACTCCACCATTGCCCCCACCAACAAACGCGGCAATTGCATAGTATGCGTTGATCAAAATCCTGCCATTTTTTTCTTCATCTCTCCCCTCTACTTTTCATTTCCATAGTTTCAACCCCCCAACATCACTGCAACAGTTTTTCTGGCGGCTTTATAACTAATCATTCTAGAGATTTTAGTTAAAAAAAATACTAGAGGTAAGTCCAACTATATACATTTTAATAGGCATAGAACATTTGGATGCATGAAAAAAATAGTAAAATATTTCAAATTTACTTTTTCTTTAAAATTACTTACATCAATCAAGTTAAATATTTGTGAATTTACTGAATTGTGGCTTTATATATGATATAATAATCAAAGAATGAATAATGATTATTTAAATAAAATTAGAATGTAGAATAGATCATCTGATGTAGGTGATTTTAAAAAATTATTGTGTTAAACAAAAAAAAAATGTAGATTCTTGTACTAAACTAAATATGAATTTTTGTAGGAGCTGATAAAAATGTTTTAACAAAATTAAATTATATAAAATTAAGCAGTCTAAAAGTAAAATATACCGAATAATACTACCAAACTACTAAAGGTTAAAATTTAATAATCTTTAAAAAAAAAAAAAAAAAGCTAGCAGTCAATTATATGTATATATTAAAAATTATAGTGAAAATAAACTCAAGAGTTGGGCAAAAGTCAAAAGGGGTTAAAATTAAAAACTAACATAATGAAAAAGCAAAATGGATTGATGAGAGATAAAGTGAGAACTGAAATAATGAGAATAATCAAGTGAGAGAGAGTCTAGAATGATGATAGAGAAGAGAAAAAATTAAGAAAGTGAGAGAGAGGCAAAGAGCAACAAATATAACATGTTGCAACTATGAGTCAAGCCACTAAGAAAAACAATGTTATTGTAATTGCAAAGCCGAGAAGAGCAAAACCGTCAACACCACTAAGGAAAACTCATAATCACATTATCTCTCTTGGTACTATTGTTTTAGGAAAAACAAAATTAAGGATTGTTTTTATGAAATAATTTGAATGAGCTACGAATTTTAATGATTATAGGTTTTATTTTTTGTTTTTGAATATTTTTTTTGTTTAAAATTTTGTTTATTTGCTATTGTGAGAGACAGTGTCCCTCAAAAATGAGATTCGGGTACCTTTTAGGGCACCTCTCTTTTTGGGTAAGTGGTATGGAGTCGTCACTTTTTTTTTTTTTAATGTACAAAAGATAAGAAAAACTAAATACAAATTTTCATGACTAAATGTTTCATTCATTGATTGAATAAATAAAAATACAAGTTTGAAAATTTGAACTTTACATGGCTTTGGGTCCTAGTTACAATCTACTATATATAAACGTAAAGATAAAGCTAGATCTACTTAACTAAAAATCTAAATCCGGGGCTAGGTTACGGAATGGGAAGGTATTAGACACCCATTTTACCCATACAAAGTTTAGTCTTTTAGACTCTTGTGACTAATGTACCATTTTATGCATGACATAAATGATATGTTGAACATGTGAAAGATAAACACACAAATTTATTATAAATGAAGTCTCTTCTTTTGAAAATAATCAGATCTGTTTTGGTTGGTAAAAAATTGATTTTTGATTTGTCAAAATACCAGATCTGATTTGTAGTATGTAGAAAAAAGTGGTTTTTGAATAAAGAATTCAATTTGTTTTTATTTAATAAAAACAAAGTCTTTTGGTTGGTTTAAAGAATGCAGATCTGTTTTTAAGAGAAAAAAAATGGTTTTGAGTTTTGTAAAAGATCAGATCTGTTTTATAATAATAAAAAATGGTTTTGATGACAGAAAAATTAGATCTATTTTTTTATATGTTAAAAAATGAAAAGGATTTTTCTTTAAGAATAGAGTTTCACTCATAATTAAAATTTATGCAACAAACACAGACACAATCACGTTTAATCTTTTTCTTTATTTCAAAAATCTTCATATGTTAAAAAAATTAGATCTATATCTAAAAAAGATACAAATCAATTTTTTAATTGAAAAAATTCAAATCTACATCTTAAAGAGATGCAAATCCGTTTTTATTTTTAGAAAAAGTCAGATCTACATCTTATAAAGATGAAGATCTTTTCTTTTCTTTTTTTGGGAAAAAGTTAGATCTACATCTTATAAAGATGCAGATCTATTTTTTATTTTAAGAAAAAGTCAGATCTACATCATATAAAGATGCAGATCTATTTTTTTATTTTGAGAAAAAGAATTGTTCACATGTAGATCTTTAAAATTAAGAAACAAATTATATCAACAATAAAGAAATCAAGAACATATTTGAATGAAATAAATTGATCATGTAAAATATAAATATCTAAAACAATTAAACATGCATCATCTTGATAAAGAAAAGCATAAAGCAAAAGGGTTAGAGAACAACCTCTTGCATGAGCACATTTTGTTCTTGAAAGGATGTTTTAGAGTTCAAAGAAATTTGTTCAATTCTCTTTGAAACATAAAAACCCTAAGTTAAGTAGCAACACTCAGAGAATGGATAAGAAAATATGACTGATTTGAGAGCCTAAAACGTATGTCTCTCAGAGTGTAGCAAAATGTGCTGAATTATGAAGTTCAAACCAATGGCGGCCCCATGAATTTTTTTCCAGAGTGTTTCTTAACAAGCATAAATTACATAAAATAATAAAAGAAAATTTTATATATTGACAACAACAACAATAAAAAAAAAAAAAAACGTAAATATATAAAATTTACAATTGCCTTCTACGAGTTTTTATATTTTGAAATCGTTGCATGATAGTCTCATTACCAATGCTATAAGCTACATCTTTTTCAATATACACAACCAAGCAATTATTCATCCACTAATCTCTCATTCGATTGCACAGTTCATTATTCATATATTTCATTGCTGAAAAAGTTCTTTCAACTATTGCAGTAGTGACAGGAAGGGTCAAAGTTAACTTCAAAAGCAAATAGACTAATGGATAAGTTTCATGCTTCCTTGTGTTCACTAACTTTTCAGCAAGTTTACTAATTGAAGCTCTACAAACAAGTTATTGTTGCGCATATCAAAAATGTAATTCTGAAGTTGAGAGTCAAGTGCCAAGATATTTGTCCCAAGAAAATCAGATGGATAGAACTTTGCTAGACATATCAACTTTTCCTTATCAAAAGCCACAAGTGAATTATTTGGAATCAAGCAAGCCATACAAAGTAGCAAATTAGTATTCACCTCTGAAAAATGATTGTTAAGCTCTTGAAGTTGCATATCTATGACTGTGTAGAATAGCTCAACATGATAATGATGTAAATTTGGATTTTGTTGGGTGTTGCATCGCGGTCTCCCACTAACTACAAATGTTTCATCTATGTTCAAAATAGTAATATTATGTGTGGTACAAAATGAAGACACTTCAGTCAAAAAAGATATACATTCATCATCTCTCATCATTTGCAATTGTTGCTTAGACACTTTAACAAGATCCATAGCATTTATTATATCTTGATTTTTTTTTTGTAATGCTATGGACAACTCATTTGTGATCCTAAAATGTTTTTCATCAAGCGTAGAGCAAAGACAAATTCAAAAGATAGAATTGACCTCATAATAGATCAAGCTTCAACTTTTTGGTCGGAGAAGCCATCTTCTTCAATAATCTCAAATACATCAACATCAGCAGAGAACATCAAAATCAAATTGAGAATACTCTCATGATATGATCCCAACGTATATCACCAGGACGTTTAAGATTTGTCTCTTGATTTAAACTTTGTCCACTTCTACGTACACCATTCTTTAAATCTTCTTTAATTTTGGCAAATTGTGCATCTCGAAGAGTATCTCGTCTCTTATAAGAGCCTTGAATAACAGTTACTAAATTACTAACCACATAAAAAAATTCAGTAATGTTAATGTGATTTTTAGCAACGCCAACAAGTGTCAATTGAAGTTGATGAGCAAAATAATAAACATAAAATATTGACTTATTCTCTTTCAAAATTAAAGTTTTGCATATTACTAGTCTCGTCATAACCTTACCCATGTAGTTTTGCTAAACTCAAATTATGTTCACAAAGTAAACATTCAATAGCATATTTGAGTGACAAAGCAGTGGTATTTGCTATATGTACAATACCAAGGAATCACTCTATAATAATTCCTTTTTTGTTCACATAACAAAGAATGAGGGCCATTTGTTCTTTCACTGAGATATCATGTGACTCATCAACAAATATTGAAAAGAACTTATTGTCAAGATCTTTGATGATGGCTTTGGATGTTTCACGTACAATTGCATTCACAATGTCTTTTTGAATATCATGGTGGGTAAGCTTGCAATTTTTCGAAATTTTTTGCAACACTTCATTGATAGATTCATTATGACCCCCCAAAAATTGTAGAAGCTCAAGAAAATTTCCTTTATCACTTGAACCATGAAATTCATCGTGACCACGAAAAGCTAATCCCTAGCATAAAAGGAATCTTATGCAATCAACTATTGCATTTAATTGAACTCGATACTCAATTTTATCTTGATTTGATTGCTTAACCAAAACACTTTGAATGTGTTGTTTTTCCTTTAGTAGATCTTCACTCTTTCTGACAGCTTGGTTATGAGCGCTATTAACTCCTCCAACATTAGAATCTAACTTCTCTTTCTGATTCCAAAGTTTGAATCCCTTTATTACAAAAGTGTCACATCTTCCTTGCTTACCAATATCTTGCCCAAATAGGTAGCAATAAAAAAAAAATACTATATTGTTGTCTATACTATATTCCAACCAGTATCTCTTGTCATACCATTCAAATATAAATTAATTGGACTTTTCAAAAAAATATGATATAGGGTAATCATCACGATGTAAAACTAGTTGATAAGGGTCTTTCCCTAAATAATATCTTCTTAATTCATCATGATTATTAGAATGATAAGATAATATCTTTTCTCATAGCTCAGGATCCGAAGGAAGATTTTCTAAGTTAAAGTCAACACAAATTTGTTTAAAAGACAAAGATGAATCTTGCACAAGAGATGAATCTTGGGCACATGGTTTTCTTATTAAATATTTGTTCATAATTTTGGCAAAAGAATAAATAATCAACTATAAATTCATTTGAAATATTAATAAAATTATTAATTATTGTTGTTTTGTTGTTTCATTAATTTGTTTATCTTTTATAAACTATAATTTGTTATATTATTGTTTCATTAATTATAAAATTATTAATTGTTATTTAGCCTAACATAATATAATTTATTTGTCATTTATAATGTATTGGTTAATTATACTGCTTTAATTATTGTTGTTTAGCGTAACAATAAACTATATTGCTTTAATTTGTTTGTCATTAATTATACTGCTTTAATTTGTTATATTGTTTAACCTCATGTGCACATTACACTAAAAGAGCTAGCCATGTGCACATTACACATCCCATGTGTAGCACAATAATTAAAGCAGTATAATGTGCAGCACATTACACTGCTTTAATTATCGTTTACCCAGCCCCATGTGCCCATCTACCCTCACCTCACTCAACAGACAAGCACAAGCCTCATGCTTGATGCCCCCAATCATAATAGCCAATTGCCAATTAGAAAATTTCACAATCATGGACACAAATCACAATACACATTACATTAAAAGACAATCAATATCTCACTAACACCAACACCAACACACACTGACCAACACCAACGAATAAGAATAAGATAAAGCCAAATTTAAAAAGTCAAAAAATAGGCAAAAAGCAAAATATTAATAAAGCTAAAGAGTAAAGCCAATCACAGACTCACAGCTCAAAAGAAAGAGAGTTAGCCTCTTAAAGAATAAAGAGAGAGACTCTCACTCATTAATTTCAATGTTTCATTTCATAGTTTTCATTTCAAATTCAGAGAGAGAGAGAGAGAAATACCTTGAGGGAGGGAGCATGAGCTGCACGTGGAGCCGCCACTAATTCAGACTCTATTTATAGAGGTCAGAGGATTCTAAAAAATAGGTATGGACGATTAGGGTTTGAATCCGGACACATCCTTTTGTGAAAATGTCGAAAATAGTGTGCTTTATCATCACCCAAAGGTCGTTGGGCCAAAGCCCAACCAAGTGCAATTTGGCACATTTGGAGTGCCGAATAGCACTCCAAATGTGCTGAATTGGCTCTTGGAGGCCGAACGCGCTTTTGTATTCGAGTGCCATTTGGACTCCTCTTCTAGGGTTTTTTGGCTGATTGTTGTATCTAGACACGTTTTCATCTTTCGTCTATGATTTTTTCCTTTTTTTTTCTAGTTAATTCAGATTTTTTAAGAACAATTATTTTGAAAAATTATTTTGTGGATAAATCCCTTAAAATAAATTTTGATAAAGTTCAGATTATCCATAATTTTATTGTTATCCAATCATCCCTTTTATTCCTATGCATGCATCCTTATCTTAAACACTAATTACCAATCAATTACAAAATTATTTAATTAATTTTAATTGTTTGACCAATCAGAATTAATTTAAATTAATCATGTGTAGTCGATTCTTCCTAGACATAATGCATATGGACCATGCAAACTTAATCATGTGATATTTTTCAATCTGATGGTCCGATTTAGAAATCGAAAACACCGTTGTGACCGTTAAAATCTCAAGATCATTTTCATAATATATAATGAATGACATGATGCATGTAGTGCAAAAACAACTTGGTGCATGTAATGCAAGAACAAATTGATGCATGTGATGCAATTATGATTTTTGTGGTACATGGATGGTCATTCGAGTCATTCTCCTTGATTAAATCATGGATGCAAAATTGAGTGTCTTCAGTTGTTGTTTAGCATAATTTTATTATTGTTAGGTTATTTTTGTTTTTATTTAGACTAATTTTTATAGGTTTTTTTGGGTACTCTTTTTTATAGGATTTTTTTAAACTTAAATTCTTTAGATTCTCATGTCATGATGTTCAATATTTTTTTAGGATAAACAAAATAGGTTCAATTTAATATAATTGTGCATATAATATTTTTTCAAGTGTGAGTTAAGGTGTTCATATGAACACCCTAAGCAATATATAAAGCCTTCATTGTCTATTAATATACGTGCTCTTGCACAAATTTTGACACAATTACACATTTATCAATGTATGATTGGGTCACCTCACTTACACATTGTCCATCACTAATACTTGGTAAAAAGAATCCAATTATCACTTTTCATGTGCATAGGTTATGCCAAGTGTATGGTCTTAGATTTTTTGCACATACCACACCCATCCATTGGCTTTATTTAAATAATAATAATCTCTTGATTTATTTATTTTTTATTGAGAAACAAATATAATTAAAATTTTGTAATCTGTACTTTGGTTCCCAAAAATAATGAGCTCCTCTTAAACAAAATGGATCTCCTAAATTCAAATATTCATGTGGTTAGAATATTTAAAGAAAAAAATCTCTCTTAAATGATAATAAATACATACGTATATTACACATAGACAAAAAAAAAAAATCAATTTAGTATGATAAATTTAAGTTTTAAAGCGTTCAATATTATTATAAATCTTTTTATTTTTATTTTTATATAATCTTATATAAAAGGAAGATATCTAATTAAAAGTTATAGTTTTAAATTTTCAAAAAATAAATTGAATTTTAAAAAAAGATAACTAATTCGTTCTTTTTTGTGTGTTATACTATATATTTTACTAATAAAATTTGCCACCTCTTTTCTTTTATATATATAATTCAATAGTAGAAGGGAGAATTGAACTCTAAGCATTTCCATTAAAAACATCAAGTACCAATTTGAGCGACAAAACACTTGACAAAATTTGTCACCTTATTGAGACTAATACATTTTAACTTGGACAAAATTTAGTTACAAAATTAGTTGTAGCCTAAATCTACAACCTTACTCAATATTTTTTTATTGAATGTGAATTTTGACAAAGCAACTATTATTACATCTTATATATATATATATATAATCTATATTATATATATATAGTTCATGCTTACAAAATTTCTAGAAAATTAAATATCAATAGTTATATTATCAATAATTGTTTAATTGTAAGTTTTTGTAGTTTAAATTATGCATAAAATATAAGCTTATAGATCATATCGTAAATAATATTTGATTGACATAAAATTTGACGTATGTATTAAGAATATAAAAAATAAGTTAGATTTTCAAAATATATAGTAATGTTTATTTTATTGAGTAATGTTGTAACCTTGGACTACAATTTGTAACTAAACTTTGTCATTTTAATTTTATCAAACAAATAAAAGATGCGTTTGGATACCGCTTATTTTTTTGAAAACTGAAAAATGAAAACATTGTAGCAAAATAATTTTTAAATGTATGAATAGTACTGCATGACTTATTTTTAATTAAAGTTTTGGAGAAAAAGATGTTTGTGGTCCCATGAGCAGTGCACTGACAGACATGATGGAGGGCTTCTCAGTAAAAAAAAAAAAAAAAAAAAAAAGCTGAAAACGCAGATGCCAAAACTGAAACGCTATCCAAACCCTGCTTAAGAGTGGATTGCCAAGATTCAATGTATATTTAGACTGATTAAAATCTGTACCTATATACACCCTCATGCGCCGCCCCCCCCCCCCCCCCCCCCCCCCCCCCCCCCAAAAAAAAAAAAAGACATATATAAGATGTCTGTCATTTTATAAAGTCATTATATAAGTCTTTCTAGATAGATGATGCTACAGACTACAGTGATTAAAAAATGACCATAACTATAAATTGCAGGATGTTCATTATTCAAGATATAAAAAAGAAATATTCTGCCAAACAAAATAATCTTCCCAGTCCTCCTCCTGCTCTCTACTCAAGTCAGGTTTATAAATTATATTTGTATATTGTTATTCTGTCTGCGCAGAAACTAACGCTTAGAGTTGCATTAATAAAAAATAGGGGTTACAAAAAAGTACGTAGTTATTATGCACATCTCCCAGTTCAAGCCTGGGAAAGAGAAGCCCCTATACAATCCAAGTTCATTTAATGAGTTATAAACTAAAAAAGAAGAAGATATAGATAATTATCAAAAGCTGGTCAAAAGAGCAGTAAAAAAACATAAGTAGTAGCTGCTGAAGCCAAGTTGTCATCGATCACTATTAACCTGTGAAAAAGCATAAGCGCATTGCAGATGAACAAGTGCAACTCCAAAAGTCAACATCTAGAAACTGTACAAATTGTCCATTAATTTCTGAGATCAAAAGATTCAAAACTATAATGTAATATTAAGCATGTTGCTAGTTGTTTTTTACAACTACCCCCACCCTAAAGCCAATGATATATATATACTTCCTCTTCTAATTGTTCTTAGTACCCATCCAGCCTCCTCAAGGAGTTTTGGGTCTCTCGATACCTGATCTCTCATTGGATAAAGGCTCCATAGGGCTCTAAAAATATGACGGCAATTCTCTAAGAAAATACAACTTACAAATTACGGTGAAGTCAAATACAAGTTTATATCTAATTAAATAAGCACAGAAATTAAATAAGCACAGAATTTCTAAGACCATAACTATAGAACAAATTGCAGTAGTTAACAGTATATGAAACTCACATCAGGTTGAAGTGTAACCAAACTGTTAAAGCAAAAAATGCATTAAACCTACAATTACATGGACCCAAGACCAAACCTTTTCCAAATGACCCTACCCATAATTGTATACTTGTGCTCTCTAGTCTCTACCATATAAAGATAGTAAGATCCAACTTTGATACTTGGGCTCTCTGTATCTCATAACTTATTCATAAAGGTTAAAAAAAAATAGAGTTCAATAATAAAATACAATATTTTCAAGGACAAGACATGCCAAACTTACAAAAACACAGTGTGTTGATTATACAATCCCTATCAAGCATTAGCGTCCTATAAATAGTGGCCAAGAACTTAAGGAAAAACTACATTACTGGACAGCAGTTGTACACTAAAAATTATTTAGGTGAACCACATGCAAGCTTCTCCCTTTGCCAATAAACTCTAGCTAGCTCAAATGACACACTCTTATTCTCTTATAAAAGCAACATGAGCACAGGGTGAGACTGTAGAGTGTAGATTCAAGACCACCAGGTGTGTATAATTGCCAATAATAAGAGGGAAAATATCTTCTATCTCCTCAATCTTGGGACGTAGCTTAAATGGCCAGTTCCATCATCACTCTTTAGAGACTGTACATTTTAGATCAAATATCAAGAATTAAATTTCTATTAATACAATTACATACATGGTGACACTTCACTTAATATTAGGACGCAGAACTATTGGTACCTGTAGCTCGCCACCAAGTAGGGCATTATAGTGGTTGAATTTGTGTGAAATTGCTTTTAGGTTGGAAGTGGGTTGGGTGTGTTGGGATTTTTAAGAACTTAAAAAAAGTTAAAATTCAATCACAAAACTTTTCACAACTACCAAGGAAGCTTAAGCCTTTTTGTTTGGAGAAGAAGGAAGCTTAAGTCTAGTAGCACAAAATTGTTCATAACTATTGAGATGTGATATTGTAACAAATTAATTAATAAGTAATGCTAGAGACCAAAAAAAAAAAAAAAATTACAATCTAATAAGGTGGCACGTTTGTCATCGTGATTCTAATTGGTGCACCATTATTTTAACGTGAGCCAATAATTTATTCCCACAGGATTCAACCTAGTCTGTGAAAAAAAAATGTGAATTTGTGAGTGTGTGTTTATTGACTTATTAATCTATCAGTACTCAATGAAGTTAATGCTATCAGACCATGCAAAAAATAAAAAGATTAGAACTTAGAAGTAACGTGAACATTACATTGCTTTAGCTATAACTTATAAGTGATAACGAACCTTAAATAGACCGCTGAACATCAGCCTCGACCTCATGGCAAAGTTGTTTGATATTTTCACCGATCTTTTGCGTTTTCTCCTCGATCCACTTGTGCATCAGAGTCCACTTAATGGCAAGGTGAAAACCAATGCAACGGTCCCAATTTTTTCAGACTCCACCGTGCGCCGCTGGAGCGAGTTGGTTGAGGTAGAGGAGTGGTTTGGAAACTCCCGGGGTCGGGAGAGAGGACCCGTATCTTCAATGAACACGTCATTAGTAGGCCCCATTTCCTCTGTAGTGTTGTTGTTAGCTAGCCTCACCATCTTCCTCTTGCTCAGCTTGCATGCACTACCGCGCAGGAATATTTTTGGAAGTGGAGCAATATCTTTGGTGGGAACGTGTACGAGGGTCAGAAAATTAAGTAATCCTCAATGCTTTTGGGAATGATGGCGGCGGATATGGAGTTTCAACCGCTTTCAGACGGCCCAATATTGCTCCGGAGGAAGTCAGGTCAGTCAGGACTGTTTTGGTCAAGGTAATAAGTGGTCTGTTGAGAGAGTTTAGTCAACCCAAATTTTTTCCCCTTTTTACATTCAACCCAATACTTTATTATGTTTTATTTTAAAAATGATCGGTGATTGTTATGTCCGCGTTTTCAAGACATAATTTCAGTTAAAATGTAACGTGTTTTTCATATATTGATAGGTTTGATGCTATAGGTATGTTAAAATTGACCCAATATTTCACTTTACGTTACTTTTGTATTGTGGTGGAACTAAGGGAGGTGAATATTTGTGAGAGGGATATGAAATCTTTCGTGCCATAGTTTATGTTCCTATAGCAATACTCTTTTATGTATACATATAGTGTATGTGGTTAGATAGATATAGCCTAGTGTACTGTGCGAGTGTGCAGTGTATTTGACTAGACTAGAAAAGGAAGAATAGAACATGATGATGATGTCGTCGAGCCACCACTCAAGCAAGGCTTGTGAGCAGTAGCAGCAGGTGCCGGGCAAGGGAGCCGCCCTGCATGCACATGTACGTAACACCATCAAAGGGGTTCAAAACTTCAAGGACAACACCATCACTTTTGTTTGCAAAGCTTTTAGCCACTGCTCAACAAATTTTATTTTTGCCAAACATAATAAAGTTCTTTGACTCTGATATTATTTTTCTTCTTTAAACTGTGAAATTTTATGTGTAGTTGTGTTTGGTTGCCGAGAAATTGTAAGAAAGGGAGAAAAAAAAGGGAGTACTGAAAAAGGAAAAATTACAATTTTGTCTGTAATGCACATTTCCTTCTTGTTTTCTTCCCCATTTCAAACATATTAGAATTGTGTCTGGTAGGAAAATACCACCTTTCCCCATTTTCCATCTTGTGAATTTTTTTTCATTCCAAATAGAGGAAAACATCAATCTCCATCCTACTTTCCTCCCCTCATTTCCATCCACTTTAAATTCACCCCAAAACAGATTGTTGATTTTGTTGATATGTGAGGAGCTTTTGATAATGGAGAATTGATATTGAACTTAAATGGTGTAAGAGAAATAGAAAAAGGGTAGTTTCATCTAGCTATGAACAAGTTAACTTTCCTAATACACGTTTGTCTATTTCCAATGGAGGTGGGAGTTGAGGATGTGTTAAATTGTTCTTTAATGGGTGTGCCCTTTAAAATTTTACGTTTAGTTTCACACTTAGATCTCATCCTTTACTTTAACAACCCTTACCTTAACCTTCTAAATGTCTTAGTTTCACACTTAGATCTCATCCTTTACTTTAACAACCCTTACCTTAACCTTCTAAATGTCTTAGTTTATCCTTTAACATTTTAAATGTGTCAAAAACGTTAAAGTATGGCACTGGTAGATGGATAAGAGCATCTCTAATGGCTTCTTTAAAGCCAATTTTAGAGAGAAAACACCCTCAAAAACCTACTCCAACAGCTTCTCTATCTCCACTTTTTAGATTAAAATTGTTACAGTGTTTCTCTATAAGTAGAGAACACTGTAGTGTTTACTGTTCACACTTCAAATGTTTTTAACTACTATAATAATCAGCAATTGAATAAAAAAAATATTGGAAGCTGTGTAATTGTTAAAAAATGAATAAAGAATGAATGAAGAAATAATATTTAAATGAAATAGAAAAAATGATAAAAATACTATTAGAAAATATATTTGAAAAAGTAATTAGGTAAAAGATAAATATTATTTTTCACTGTCCAAACAGTACAAAAATTTAAATAAGCTGCTGGAGATGTTTTAAGTATGACATAGCAAACAAAATGCCAAAATCAGGCACTAACGATGACAATGAACTCAAATTTTTTTTTTATTTTTTAAAGAATGTTAGGGCACGTTTGGTAATATTGTTTTAGTAATGTTATTTATATTTTTTTGAAATACTTGTAAATAAAAAAATGTATGAAAATACGTGTAATGTTGTTACAGTATATTTAAACTTACCAACCAAACAACCCCTTAGACTTGTGACACACAGAAACACAATTTTACCTCCAAAAACAATTGAGATCATGACTCGTGCTGTGTTTGGAAAGGAGGGAATAAACGGGAAGAGAAGGGAAATGATAGAAAAGCTTGTTGACTCCTCTATTTAGTAGGGAAGAAGAAAACTATAGAAATTGATGGAGCAGGATGTCGTCAGTTGAGGGTTCGTCCAGATGAATCCAGCCGGTGATCGTCCGTCCTTGAAATAATCGTACTGCCCCTGTTAATAAGACAAAAAATCCTTGTTGGTCCACGGTGTGGCGCCTGCCACAGCGTCTCCGATGATAAAGTTAGTAATATAATAAAAGATGATTCAGATCGTAATGTTGCGTGTTTTTTCTTTTTCATACCTGGTATGAGTGTTGGGAGGGTTTTATATACCCTTGAGGATTATAGTCGTTGGGAGTACTAATGACTCCATGATAACGTATCTGGTGGAGTTATTAATCTTAATATGCTCCCATTACTTCGTCCAGCTAGTTCTGTAACGGTTGGAGCTTTATTGGCAGCATTAAATGGCATTGATTCTTTTTGATGACGTGGATGCGGGTCATGTCCGTCTGTAGAGCAAGCTTCGTCTGCATATATCCTCGTCAGTTCCATACTCGTCAGTACCATCAGATGCCCCCGGGCTTCATGGCCGTCAGGGACGGTCGTGGAAGCCGAACAGGTTTTTTTTTTTTTTTTTTTTTTTTTGTTTGCCCTTTGGGTTTCGTGCCGTATTGAATGGCGGCGTTACGTGGGCTGTAGCCACGTGGCGTGAGTGATGGGAGAGGACTGACCCTTGGTTTTCCCGCCGATTTTCGGTTTTCACTCCCATTGGGTTTTAACTCCTCTCTCTGTACTTCATCTTTCACTTTCCTTTCAACTTCCATTTCTCTTCCTCTGAGCACTTTCTTCGTATTTCCCTGTCTCCGATTTCGGTTGCTTGGCTGTTGGGCTTCCTGCTTTTTTGAGGTAAGTTTCTTCTTCTCTTCTCTTCTTCTCTTCTTTTTTTTGCAAGTACCTATTTTGATTTCTTTTTATTTTATTTTGTTTTTTCTCCTCTTTTCGGTGGGAATCTTAGTATTTTTCTTTTAGGATTGGAGGTTCATGGTCAGTAATTTAGAAGTTAGGGAAGCTTGTCCTTCAATTTCTTTCCTTTGCTCGCTTAGGAGGGTCCTTAGGTGCTTTCCCTAATTTGAGGGGCTTTGTTTCGGAGGGTAGTAGCCTAGGCGTTGTTTTGGGTGATTTATTCCCGTTGCTCCGAGAGTCCGTTGATTGGTTTGAAAGCTCGGTGAAGAGATTGTGGTGGATGTCTGAGGTTAGAACTAGCGATCTTGATACTGGGCTGTCATCTAGCGACGACCCTATGGGGGGAGATACAGCCGTCTCGACCTTGAAGAGATTAGGGCTTTTCACGCCCTCGTGGAGCCGTGTGGGTTAGATTCCGATGCCGTCAATCGGTTTAGGGATAGGTTCCAATTTCCAGCGGGTCCGTGTTCGTCGCCCCACTGACGATGATAGGGCTTGCTCGTTCTTTCCTGGTGAGGTGTGCTTCTATGAGGCCGCTTTTACTTGCGGACTTAGGCTCCCCTCCATCCGTTCGTGATGGAGCTCCTGGCATATCTGGGGATTGCCCCTGGGCAGCTTATGCCCAATTCGTGGAGAATAGTGGTCAACTGTATGGAAATATGGTTGGCCGCTAACGGGGATATGATTAAGGTAAACGAGCTCGTTTATTTATACCGTTTGAAGGAGTCCAAAGAATACGGGTATTACGAGCTCGTGCCTTGGGAGCGGAGAACCAGGATCGTCAAGGGCTTACCCTCGTCCTTCAGGTACTGGAAATCCAGATTTGTATATGTGTCTGGGGACGACTTTGAGACTCCCTCTAGCCAGGACTGGGGTGAGATCCCAAGGTTACTTCGTCGGTGGGGAACCCCGACCTTAGGTGCGTCAGTCTCTTTCCTTGGTTCTTTTACTTTTACTCATATATTTTGTATTTTGTGTTTATCGTTACTGATTTTTTTTTTTTTTTTTTTTTTTTCGTCCCTGTGCAGCCAAGCGAAGGCCGAAGTTGAAAAGTAGGTACAAGGATCGCGTCGAGGCGGCCATCACGTATTCTCAGTCTATCGAAGATTGGGACGACTTGGTAGACCCGAGGACTCTAGCTTTCTACAATCTCGGCCCCGATCCATCTCCTTACGTTTTGCGGAACCTTAATATCGAAGGAAAGAAGAGTGAGTTCGTCGGTCTAAATTTTGAGGCTGTACTCGTTTGTTTTTTTTTTTTTTTTTTTTCTTGCCCCATTTTTTTTTTTACTTTTTCCCTTTCGTAGAGATGACGACGAAATTTAACAAGGGAATGTACGAAAAGATGAGATCCAAGAAGACCGAGCCCTTGTCGAACCTCGGGAAGAAGGTGGTAAGGGTGAAGGGCAAGGTCACTTCCGTTACTCCAACGGTCTCGGGCACGCCCGTCGTTTCAGGTGCGGAGACGGCGAGGACGGCTTCTCCGACCACCTCCATAGAGGAAATCCCGACGCCTGCTTCCAAGAGGCCTCGTACGTCGGATAGAGGTGAGGAAACTGCCGGATCGTCCACTATTTGGGAGGACGAGAAGTTATCTATGGATCGGGCTCGAGGGGTCGTTAATGATGAAGACCTGAAGATGTTGTCAGGTTCGACTACGACTGAGTTGATGGGTCGTCACATCCATAAACTCGTCCAGGTAACCAGTTTATTTCGTTTAGCGCTTTTACACATATGCTCTTCCCTTTATGTTCGTCCTTTCGCATGACTTCACTGTATATACTTTTTGTTTTTAGGTGTTGGGGGAGGCCGTCCATCTTTCAGCGGAGTATCAGGCTCAGGAGGCCAAGGTCGAGTCTTCACTTTCCCGGATCAAGGTCTTGGAAATGGAGAACTCGAAGTTGAAGAGGGACTTGATAGCCGCTATGGAGGACGTCCATCAATGCAGGGAAGAGACCAAAAAGCTGAGCGACGATCTTAAGGTTGAACAGCAGCCGGTCTTGGAAAAGGACGAGCAGCTTGCGGCCGCAAAGGAGAAGATCAAGGTCGTCGCTGCTCGTGCCATCGAGGGCTTCCAGCAGACCGAAGAGTACAACTCTGTACTCTTCAGCTGGTACTTCAAGGGTTTTGAACTCTTGAGAAGGTACTGCCTTAAGCATCCTTCCGGGGTCGACTTAGAGGCGCTAGATATGGAGGAGGTCGACAGGGAGATTTCTGCTGACGAGGCTGCTCAAGCCGCTGCCGCCGAAGAAAAGATGAGATCCAAGAAGACCGAGCCCTTGTCGAACCTCGGGAAGAAGGTGGTAAGGGTGAAGGGCAAGGTCACTTCCGTTACTCCAACGGTCTCGTCACGCCCGTCGTTTCAGGTGCGGAGACGGCGAGGACGGCTTCTCCGACCACCTCCATAGAGGAAATCCCGACGCCTGCTTCCAAGAGGCCTCGTACGTCGGATAGAGGTGAGGAAACTGCCGGATCGTCCACTATTTGGGAGGACGAGAAGTTATCTATGGATCGGGCTCGAGGGGTCGTTAATGATGAAGACCTGAAGATGTTGTCAGGTTCGACTACGACTGAGTTGATGGGTCGTCACATCCATAAACTCGTCCAGGTAACCAGTTTATTTCGTTTAGCGCTTTTACACATATGCTCTTCCCTTTATGTTCGTCCTTTCGCATGACTTCACTGTATATACTTTTTGTTTTTAGGTGTGGGGGAGGCCGTCCATCTTTCAGCGGAGTATCAGGCTCAGGAGGCCAAGGTCGTCTTCACTTTCCCGGATCAAGGTCTTGGAAATGGAGAACTCGAAGTTGAAGAGGGACTTGATAGCCGCTATGGAGGACGTCCATCAATGCAGGGAAGAGACCAAAAAGCTGAGCGACGATCTTAAGGTTGAACAGCAGCCGGTCTTGGAAAAGGACGAGCAGCTTGCGGCCGCAAAGGAGAAGATCAAGGTCGTCGCTGCTCGTGCCATCGAGGGCTTCCAGCAGACCGAAGAGTACAACTCTGTACTCTTCAGCTGGTACTTCAAGGGTTTTGAACTCTTGAGAAGGTACTGCCTTAAGCATCCTTCCGGGGTCGACTTAGAGGCGCTAGATATGGAGGAGGTCGACAGGGAGATTTCTGCTGACGAGGCTGCTCAAGCCGCTGCCGCCGAAGAAAAGATGAGATCCAAGAAGACCGAGCCCTTGTCGAACCTCGGGAAGAAGGTGGTAAGGGTGAAGGGCAAGGTCACTTCCGTTACTCCAACGGTCTCGGGCACGCCCGTCGTTTCAGTGCGGAGAACGGCGAGGACGGCTTCTCCGACCACCTCCATAGAGGAAATCCCGACGCCTGCTTCAAGAGGCCTCGTACGTCGGATAGAGGTGAGGAAACTGCCGGATCGTCCACTATTTGGGAGGACGAGAAGTTATCTATGGATCGGGCTCGAGGGGTCGTTAATGATGAAGACCTGAAGATGTTGTCAGGTTCGACTACGACTGAGTTGATGGGTCGTCACATCCATAAACTCGTCCAGGTAACCAGTTTATTTCGTTTAGCGCTTTTACACTATGCTCTTCCCTTTATGTTCGTCCTTTCGCATGACTTCACTGTATATACTTTTTGTTTTAGGTGTTGGGGGAGGCCGTCCATCTTTCAGCGGAGTATCAGGCTCAGGAGGCCAAGGTCGAGTCTTCACTTTCCCGGATCAAGGT
Source organism: Castanea mollissima (assembly GCA_014183005.1). NCBI lineage: Eukaryota > Viridiplantae > Streptophyta > Magnoliopsida > Fagales > Fagaceae > Castanea > Castanea mollissima. Next base: position 49,687,713 of record JACAVU010000005.1, on the reverse strand, counting down.
CTTGGAATGGAGAACTCGAAGTTGAAGAGGGACTTGATAGCCGCTATGGAGGACGTCCATCAATGCAGGGAAGAGACCAAAAAGCTGAGCGACGATCTTAAGGTTGAACAGCAGCCGGTCTTGGAAAAGGACGAGCAGCTTGCGGCCGCAAGGAGAAGATCAAGGTCGTCGCTGCTCGTGCATCGAGGGCTTCCAGCAGACCGAAGAGTACAACTCTGTACTCTTCAGCTGGTACTTCAGGGTTTTGAACTCTTGAGAAGGTACTGCCTTAAGCATCCTTCCGGGGTCGACTTAGAGGCGCTAGATATGGAGGAGGTCGACAGGGAGATTTCTGCTGACGAGGCTGCTCAAGCCGCTGCCGCCGCCGAGAAAAGATGAGATCCAAGAAGACCGAGCCCTTGTCGAACCTCGGAAGAAGGTGGTAGGGTGAAGGGCAAGGTCACTTCCGTTACTCCAACGGTCTCGGGCACGCCCGTCGTTTCAGGTGCGGAGACGGCGAGGACGGCTTCTCCGACCACCTCCATAGAGGAAATCCCGACGCCTGCTTCCAAGAGGCCTCGTACGTCGGATAGAGGTGAGGAAACTGCCGGATCGTCCACTATTTGGGAGGACGAGAAGTTATCTATGGATCGGGCTCGAGGGGTCGTTAATGATGAAGACCTGAAGATGTTGTCAGGTTCGACTACGACTGAGTTGATGGGTCGTCACATCCATAAACTCGTCCAGGTAACTAGTTTATTTCGTTTAGCGCTTTTACACATATGCTCTTCCCTTTATGTTCGTCCTTTCGCATGACTTCACTGTATATACTTTTTGTTTTTAGGTGTTGGGGGAGGCCGTCCATCTTTCAGCGGAGTATCAGGCTCAGGAGGCCAAGGTCGAGTCTTCACTTTCCCGGATCAAGGTCTTGGAAATGGAGAACTCGAAGTTGAAGAGGGACTTGATAGCCGCTATGGAGGACGTCCATCAATGCAGGGAAGAGACCAAAAAGCTGAGCGACGATCTTAAGGTTGAACAGCAGCCGGTCTTGGAAAAGGACGAGCAGCTTGCGGCCGCAAGGAGAAGATCAAGGTCGTTCGCTCGTGCCATCGAGGGCTTCCAGCAGACCGAAGAGTACAACTCTGTACTCTTCAGCTGGTACTTCAAGGGTTTTGAACTCTTGAGAAGGTACTGCCTTAAGCATCCTTCCGGGGTCGACTTAGAGGCGCTAGATATGGAGGAGGTCGACAGGGAGATTTCTGCTGACGAGGCTGCTCAAGCCGCTGCCGCCGAAGAAAAGATGAGATCCAAAAGACCGAGCCCTTGTCGAACCTCGGGAAGAAGGTGGTAGGGTGAAGGGCAAGGTCACTTCCGTTACTCCAACGGTCTCGGGCACGCCCGTCGTTTCAGGTGCGGAGACGGCGAGGACGGCTTCTCCGACCACCTCCATAGAGGAAATCCCGACGCCTGCTTCCAAGAGGCCTCGTACGTCGGATAGAGGTGAGGAAACTGCCGGATCGTCCACTATTTGGGAGGACGAGAAGTTATCTATGGATCGGGCTCGAGGGGTCGTTAATGATGAAGACCTGAAGATGTTGTCAGGTTCGACTACGACTGAGTTGATGGGTCGTCACATCCATAAACTCGTCCAGGTAACCATTTATTTCGTTTAGCGCTTTTACACATATGCTCTTCCCTTTATGTTCGTCCTTTCGCATGACTTCACTGTATATACTTTTTGTTTTTAGGTGTTGGGGGAGGCCGTCCATCTTTCAGCGAGTATCAGCTCAGGAGCCCAGGTCGAGTCTTCACTTTCCCGGATCAAGGTCTTGGAAATGGAGAACTCGAAGTTGAAGAGGGACTTGATAGCCGCTATGGAGGACGTCCATCAATGCAGGGAAGAGACCAAAAAGCTGAGCGACGATCTTAAGGTTGAACAGCAGCCGGTCTTGGAAAAGGACGAGCAGCTTGCGGCCGCAAAGGAGAAGATCAAGGTCGTCGCTGCTCGTGCCATCGAGGGCTTCCAGCAGACCGAAGAGTACAACTCTGTACTCTTCAGCTGGTACTTCAAGGGTTTTGAACTCTTGAGAAGGTACTGCCTTAAGCATCCTTCCGGGGTCGACTTAGAGGCGCTAGATATGGAGGAGGTCGACAGGGAGATTTCTGCTGACGAGGCTGCTCAAGCCGCTGCCGCCGAAGAAAAGATGAGATCCAAGAAGACCGAGCCCTTGTCGAACCTCGGGAAGAAGGTGGTAAGGGTGAAGGGCAAGGTCACTTCCGTTACTCCAACGGTCTCGGGCACGCCCGTCGTTTCAGGTGCGGAGACGGCGAGGACGGCTTCTCCGACCACCTCCATAGAGGAAATCCCGACGCCTGCTTCCAAGAGGCCTCGTACGTCGGATAGAGGTGAGGAAACTGCCGGATCGTCCACTATTTGGGAGGACGAGAAGTTATCTATGGATCGGGCTCGAGGGGTCGTTATGATGAAGACCTGAAGATGTTGTCAGGTTCGACTACGACTGAGTTGATGGGTCGTCACATCCATAAACTCGTCCAGGTAACCAGTTTATTTCGTTTAGCGCTTTTACACATATGCTCTTCCCTTTATGTTCGTCCTTTCGCATGACTTCACTGTATATACTTTTTGTTTTTAGGTGTTGGGGGAGGCCGTCCATCTTTCAGCGGAGTATCAGGCTCAGGAGGCCAAGGTCGAGTCTTCACTTTCCCGGATCAAGGTCTTGGAAATGGAGAACTCGAAGTTGAAGAGGGACTTGATAGCCGCTATGGAGGACGTCCATCAATGCAGGGAAGAGACCAAAAAGCTGAGCGACGATCTTAAGGTTGAACAGCAGCTGGTCTTGGAAAAGGACGAGCAGCTTGCGGCCGCAAAGGAGAAGATCAAGGTCGTAGCTGCTCGTGCCATCGAGGGCTTCCAGCAGACCGAAGAGTACAACTCTGTACTCTTCAGCTGGTACTTCAAGGGTTTTGAACTCTTGAGAAGGTACTGCCTTAAGCATCCTTCCGGGGTCGACTTAGAGGCGCTAGATATGGAGGAGGTCGACAGGGAGATTTCTGCTGACGAGGCTGCTCAAGCCGCTGCCGCCGAAGCTCCTGGAGTCGTTCCCGTTGCTCGTGCAACTGATGTCCCCGCCCTTGATGCCCCAGAACTTGATGCCCCAGCTGAGGATGATGTCGACCTGGATGCTTGACCCTGTTGTTCAAAATTTTTTTTTTTTTTTTTTTTTTAGTGCCTGTCATGCTCATTTTCCTGGACAACTAGAAATTTTATATGTATTTTTGGCCCAGTGTTTTATGGGTTTTCGTTTTTGAACAATAGCCTTTGGTTTTTGGCTCTTATATCATCGTATATATTTGAACATGTTTTCCTGTATGTCACTATATATTTTGGTGTACTCATCTTCAATGTGTGCTGCACTTTACTTCGTCAGTAATGCATGTCTGTTGATACGGAATTTTATCACTTAGATTTTTCTAGACAATTTTTTGTATCGTCGGTAATGTACATCCGTCGATGCGGAATTTTATTACTTTGACTTTTTGTCAGACATTCTTTGTGTCTTTCGTCAGTAATGTACATCCGTCGATGCGGAATTTTATTACTTTGACTTTTTGTCAGACATTCTTTGTGTCTTTCGTCAGTAATGTACATCCGTCGATGCGGAATTTTATTACTTCGACTTTTTGTTAGACATTCTTTGTGTCTTTCGTCAGTAATGTACATCCGTCGATGCGGAATTTTATTACTTAGACTTTTTGTAGACATTCTTTGTGTCTCGTCAGTAATGTACATCCGTCGGTGCGGAATTTTATTACTTAGACTTTTTGTAGACATTCTTTGTGTCTCGTCAGTAATGTACATCCGTCGGTGCGGAATTTTATTACTTCGACTTTTTGTTAGACATTCTTTGTGTCTTTCGTCAGTAATGTGGACTGGTCAGATGGTACGACTGTAGGCAATGCTTTTATTAATTTCTGAAAAGTGATTACAATAGCTTGTTACACCTTTTGATAGTACTTCTTTAAATGTTCAATGTTCCATGGTCGAGGAAGCGCTTTCCCGTCTAGAGTCTCCAGGTGGTAACTGCCTTGTCTGTAGTAATGAGTGACTCGGTATGGTCCTTCCCATGTAGGACCGAGTTTTCCTTGAGCGGAGTCTCTGGTTGCTGTCGTCACCTTTCGTAGGACAAGGTCCCCGATGTGGAGTCGCCTGAGCTTCACTCTTCTATTGTAGTACTCGGTCATCTTCTTCTGGTATTGAGTCATCCTATCCGAGGCTCTGTCTCTTATCTCGTCTAGGAAGTCGAGGTTTACTCGCAGCTGTTGGTCATTGTCTTCGTCCTGGTATGCTTCTCGCCTGACGCTGGTTACTCCTACTTCCACCGGAATTACAGCTTCAGTACCTATGTTTAACCTGAAGGGGGTTTCTCCCGTCGGGGTCCTTGCCGTGGTTCTGTATGCCCATAACACGTTGGGTAACTCTTCTGGCCAGGCACCCTTCGTGTCGTTCAGCTTGGTTTTGATTATCTGGAGTAATGTCCGATTCGTTACTTCTGTCTGCCCGTTCGCCTGTGGATGCCCAGGGGACGAGAACTGGTTTTTGATGCCGAGACCGGAGCAAAAGTCTCTGAAGCTTTGGTTATCAAACTGCCGCCCATTATCTGTGACAATCGTCCGTGGAATCCCGAACCTGCATATGATATTCTTCCATACGAAGTTTCGGATTCGTGTTTCAGTAATAGACGCCGTTGCCTCGGCTTCGACCCATTTTGTGAAATAGTCGATTGCGACGAGTAGGAATCTTACCTGTCCTTTTCCTGGAGGTAGTGGTCCGACGATGTCGATTCCCCATTACGCGAATGGCCAGGGGGATGATATGGACGTTAGCTTCTCCGCTGGGAGACGTTGGATATTCCCAAATTTCTGACACTTGTCGCAATTCTTGACGAGTTGCGTTGCGTCCTTTTGGATGGTTGGCCAGAAGTAACCTGTTCTGATGACTTTGCTTGCCAGGGATCTGGGGCCAGCATGGTTCCCACATACACCTTCATGTATTTCCTCCAATATGTACTTGGCTTCGTCCTCGTCAACACATTTTAAATATGGTAGGGAATAACCCCTTTTGTATAGTTGGTCGTTCAGAATGGTGAATCTGGCTGCTCTCTGCTTGACCTTCCTGGCGTCTTTGGGATCCTGGGGGAGGTGTCCATCTTGGAGGAAGGACATGATTGGTGCCATCCAGTTGTTTATTCTCTGAACTGCGAATATCGAGATTTCTTCAATGCTGGGGCGTTCCTGTATTTCCATGGCCAGCTCCGTGGGTGTTGGTTCATCTTCTGACGAGGCTATCTTCGCAATCTCGTCTGCTTCCCTATTCTGGCCTCTTGGGATCTGCATGAACTCTAGTTTGTCAAATTCTCGAGCCAACTGTTTCGCTATTTTGAGGTATTTTTGCATTCTTTCCTCCTTTGCTTCGTACTCTTCTCTGATCTGGGCTACTACTAGCTTCGAGTCACTCTGGACAACGAGATTTTTTGCCCCGATGGCCTTCCCCAGTCTCAATCCCGTCAGTATACCTTCGTACTCAGCTTCGTTATTGGTGGCTGGGAACTGAAGTCGAACCCCATACCTGAGCTTTTCTCCCTCGGGGGTTGTTATAACGATCCCTACTCCCCCCCTCTTTTGGGCTGATGACCCGTCAGTATTAATCGTCCACTGATCTGAAGCGTTTTCGCGGTTGTCATCGTCAGTAGGGGTGAACTCGGCGATGAAATCCGCTAATGCTTGGGCTTTGATGGTGGTTCTGGGAAGGTACTCGATGTCGAACTAGCTAAGTTCCACTGCCCATTGAATCATTCTCCCAGCCGCTTCTGGCTTGTTCATGGACTTCCTGATTGGTTGATCCGTCATTACCAATATTGGGTGTGCTTCGAAGTATGGTCGCAGCTTCCGTGAAGCTACTATCAGGGCGAATGCAATTTTCTCAATCTTGGGGTACCTGGCTTCTGCTCCCTGGAAGGCCTGGCTTATGTAATAAACTGGTAGCTGTTTCTTGTCTTCTTCTCTGATAAGGGCTGCGCTGACGGCTGTTTCTGATGCAGCTAGATATAGGTAGAGGCTTTCCCCTTCCTTTGACGGACTTAGTAGGGGTGGGTTGCTTAAGTAGCGTTTGAGCTCCTGGAACGCGGCTTCGCATTCGTCTGTCCAGGCGAAGGCTTGCTTCAACGTTTTGAAGAATGGGAGGCATTTGTCCGTGGCTTTGGAGACGAACCTATTTAGTGCAGCAATTCGCCCCGTGAGCTTTTGGACATCTTTGACGGACTTTGGTGACGTCATGTCTAGTATTGCTCGCACCTTCTCCGGGTTGGCCTCTATCCCTCTTTGGGACACCATAAATCCCAAGAATTTCCCTGATGCTACCCAAAACACACTTGCTGGGATTCAACTTCATCTGATATCTCCTGAGGGTGTTGAATGTTTCTTCTAAGTCGTCCAGGTGTGCCAGCTCTTTTTTGCTCTTGACGAGCATGTCGTCCACGTATACTTCCATATTCCTGCCGATCTGTTCCCTGAACATTTTGTTCACTAACCTTTGGTATGTTGCCCCCGCGTTCTTTAGTCCAAAAGGCATCACCTTATAGCAGTAGAGCCCTTGACTCGTGATGAAGGCGGTCTTCTCTTGGTCTTCCTCAGCCATCTTTATTTGGTTGTATCCCGAGAAGGCGTCCATGAACGTCAGGACTTTGTGGCGGCCGTAGAGTCTACCAGTTGGTCTATCCTAGGCAAAGGGAAACTATCCTTTGGGCATGCCTTGTTTAGGTCCGTGAAATACACACATTCTCCATTTTCCATTTGCTTTCTTTACCAGGACGACGTTGGCAACCCACTCGGGATAATATATACTTCCCTGATGAAGTCTGCCTGTAATAACTTATTCACTTCGTCGTGATGGCTTGGCTTCGTTCAGGGGCGAAGACCCGGCGTCTCTGCTGGACGGTTTTCTTTTCGGGATCTACGTTTAACTCGTGCTGAATCACTTGTCGTGATATGCCGGGCATATCCTCATGACTCCATGCGAAGACGTCCTGGTTTTTCCTGAGGAATTGAATGAGCTTCATTCTCATGTCGGGACTTAATGCCGTCCCTATTTTCGTCACCTTCGTGGGTTCTCCCTCAACGAGCTCGACGGCCTCCAAAGACTCCGCTTCGTCTCCTTTCTCCTTTTCTATTGTCCACGTGTGACTCTCCTTTGTAGCCACTACAGCCTGATAGCATTCCCTGGCCAGGACTTGATCTCCTTTAACTTCGCCAACACCATCCTCAGTCGGGAATTTCACCTTTAAGCAATATGTGGACGCGGCTGCTCGCCATTTGTTAAGCGTAGGTCTGCCAATGATTACATTGTACGCTGACGGACAATCTACCACCAGAAAATCCAACTGACGAGTCTGCTGCTTCGGGTATGTTCCTATAGTGACTTTTAGCTACACTATGCCCCTGGGGTATACTTTGTCTCCGCTAAAGCTGACGAGAGGAGAGTCAAAGGGGCGCAACCTCCTGGGGTCAAGTTTTAACTGCTGGAAGGCCGGCATGTACATGATATCAGCGGAGCTGCCATTATCTATGAGTACCCTCTTGGTGTTATACCCCTCGATTGTGAGTGTTATAACTAAGGGGTCGTTGTGTGGCTGTCTTACTCCTCGTGCATCTTCTTCGTTGAAGGATATGTCATTACCTGTTCGTCTCTGTTTCAGCGGGGGCTGTATGTGGACGCTATTTACTTGCCTCTGGCATGCTTTTTTGAGGGACTTGTATGATCCTCCTGTTGGTGGCCCTCCTGCAATAGTGTGGATTTCTCCAACCACGTCTTGTGGTAATTGTGAAGCGCTGCCTCCATTTTTTGACGAAGGTTCGCGCTGTCCCCTGCCTTCGTCTCTGAGTCTGCTGGGTTCTCCCTTCTTGACACTTCTGCATTTTCCTTTCTGTATCAGTTCTTCTATTTGTCCTTTCAGGTCTCGGCAATCCTCCGTGTTGTGGCCGTGATCCTTGTGGAATCGGCAGTACTTGTTCTTGTCCCGCACATTGGTGATGAATGTAGAGGCTTTGGCCACTGAAGGTAGTGTTGATCCTGGATCTGCGTCAAAATTTTGTCAATAGGCATAATCAGAGGGGTGAATTTTACCGTTCGTGGTGTCTTCTCTTCCCTTCGCTTATCTACGTCATTCACCGACGGCTGGGACGCTCCCTCTTTTGCCCCCTTCGTTCGTCGTCGTGCCTGACTTCTTTTTTTAATCTACCATCGTCAATGATGGCGGCTAGTGCGTCCTCGGCATTCATGTATTTTTGCGCTTTCAGGAGCATCTCGGCCATCGTCCTGGGCGGATTCTTCGCCAGCGAGACGACGAACTCTCTAGACCTCAGTCCGGCCTTAAATGTTGTCAGCTGCACTTTGTCGTCTGCATCATCTACTTCTAAGGTTTCTCGAGTGAAGCGCTTTACATACGAGCGCAATGTCTCCTTCTCTCCTTGCTTAATAGTGAGCAGGTGGTCCGCGGGCCTTTTAGGACGCTGTCCCCCGACAAAGTGGCGCAGAAATGCGCTACTCAACTGGTCGAAGTTGTCAATAGATGAATTGGGCAGCCTCGTGAACCATTCTCTACTAGCCCCTTTTAGAGTGGTGGGAAAGGAACGACACATTATTTCATCTGGGGGTTGTTGAAGACCTAATGTCGTCTTGAAGGTGTTAAGGTGGTCTTGGGGGTCCTTGAGTCCGTCAAAAGGTTCGAGTTGTGGTAGCCGAAACTTTGGTGGTATTGGCCGTTCTAGAACTGCCATGGTGAAGGGAGAATCTGTGGCTCTGACCATCTTATCTAGGCTCCGATCCGTCTTCTCCTTGATGGCATTTTTCAGTTCGTTCATCTCTCTCCTCATTTCCTGTAGGAGATCCGAATGCTGCTCTTCTGGAGTGATGGTCCTTCTTCGGTCAGTTCTCCCGTGGCTATCTCCTTCGTCTTCTTGGATCGCTCTTGATCGGTTTTCCTCCTGCTGAAGTCTTTACCTCATTTCTTCATTTTGTTTGGTTAGCTCTTCCACAGAAGCCATAAGAACCTGAACTTGCTGAGCCAAAGCTGCCGTGTCTTGGTTGGTTTCCATCTGGATATTGAAGTTGGTAGGAACTGCGCTTTCAGACCGTAGTACGAGAACGTCGTTCCCACAGACGGCGCCAAACTGATGGAGCAGGATGTCGTCAGTTGAGGGTTCGTCCAGATGAATTCCAGCCGGTGATCGTCCGTCCTTGAAATAATCGTACTGCCCCTGTTAATAAGACAAAAAATCCCTTGTTGGTCACCGGTGTGGCGCCTGCCACAGCGTCTCCGATGATAAAGTTAGTAATATAATAAAAGATGATTCAGATCGTAATGTTGCGTGTTTTTTCTTTTTCATACCTGGTATGAGTGTTGGGAGGGTTTTATATACCCTTGAGGATTATAGCCGTTGGGAGTACTAATGACTCCATGATAACGTATCTGGTGGAGTTATTAATCTTAATATGCTCCCATTACTTCGTCCAGCTAGTTCTGTAACGGTTGGAGCTTTATTGGCAGCATTAAATGGCATTGATTCTTTTTGATGACGTGGATGCGGGTCATGTCCGTCTGTAGAGCAAGCTTCGTCTGCATATATCCTCGTCAGTTCCATACTCGTCAGTACCATCAGAAATAATTTCTCTTTGGCTCACAATTTGCAATCCGCCCAAATTTGGTAGATTTGAAGAGAAACAGCGGAATAAAAAAAACTGGAGCACACATGCATGCTTAGCTTTTTATGAACCAATTTTACATATTTTGTCCATAATTTTCTTTTTCTTTTTCTTTTTCTTTTACATTCATGCGGGCCAAATGGTAAAAGAGTATATATATTTTCTTTTCATTTCTCTTCTTCTTGCAACCAAACAAAGGAAGAGAAGTGTTTTCTCTTCTTCTCGTTTCTCTTTCCCTCCTTAATTCCAAATGCACATGAGAGAATTTTTTTTTTTTTTCCTTTTCCCTGTCATTTCCTTTCTCTTACTCATTTCTTTTCTTTTCTCTTCCCTCATTTGCAACTAAACAAAGTGTCAAAGTTTTTACTTTTATTTTTTATTAGTAAAATCGGGATTCATGAAACAACAGATTGAAATCGCATCGGCGACAGTACTGCATGGTGCATGCTCAAGCCATTGTGCTCCTTAACATCCTCAAGTTTACACGGCACAAGAATGACATGCACAGTTGCACACTCTCTGCTACAAATAAGGAGGGACGCCAATTGTAAAAGAAAATGAAATTATTTCACCGTAGCAGGACATCCAAAGATCATCACCCAAAGGACCGAGGACATTGATGTATAACTTAAATTGGTCACAATTATCATATCACTTTGAGCATAACCAAATAGAAAAGTTAGAATTCAGAAGAACTAACCTTACATTGCTTTTAGTGGAGAGATGAGAGTGCATTTATAGACGACACAACAATGTCACCCTCGATCTCATTGCAATTCTGCCGAATTTTTTCAACGATCTTTCTCCTTTTCTCAACTCGCTCGGCCAATTCTTTCTCCTCATTTTTTATTGCAGCGAGATTATCCCAGCTACAGTCCAGATTTTTTCGCAGAACAATAAACTCACTCGATCTCTGCATTGCCTCCTCTCTGAGTCTTCGAAGGGCTTCCTGGGTGTTTAGGATCCTATCCCTTAACAGAGATAGTGATTCCTCAGCTTTTGTATAATCATCTGCGGCTCTGGCCTCAGCTTCGGCCGCTTCATTAGACCGAGCTGCAAGATCTTCGAGAGACGAAATCACATTGATCTCGTCATTTTCATGCGCTTGGAACTCTCCCTTGGCGGAAGAGAGCTGAGCGCAGCGAGAGAGGAGAATCCTAACAGCTTCATACAGCTCCGAGTAGTCTGCGCAAACCCAATCTAACGTCCTGAATGCCCCATTGGCGAATTCCACCATAGTTGCCACGTCAAGATTCCGCCAAGAGAACAAGAGGTTTTCGACTAGCGTCTCCATCACAGACTTCACCGTCGATGCGAAGAGTTCACGCATCTCCGGAGCTACTTCGTTGAAGTTGTTGGCTCTAAACTCCCGGAGTCGGGGAGGTTATAGCATTATCATCGTTCGTCTCTTCCAGCGCTTCTTGAGTTGGCACAATCTCAAGAATTTCAGAAGTTGATTGAGTCTTTCTTGATCTTTTGCGAGTAGATTTGGGAAAAGATGGGGGCAGTTGCAGGGTCACGCAGGCTTTCTGACTATCCATTCTGAACGAAGGTAAGTGAGGCCAGAGACAAAGAAATCAGTTTTGGGTTCAGACTTGCTTGTTTGAGACTCTGAGTGATGGTATGGACCATTGGGAAACACTGATATTTATGTTTATATTATTATTTCAGATGGATGGAGGAGAAATTTTTTTTATTTCAAAATAATCGGTAAAAATATTTTTTTAATTTTTACTAAAATATTACCTCATTTTTTTGTTGGTTTTCAAAATTGCTTTATCCATTTGTAATAAAAATAAAATAAATTAAAACAAACACATTTGTTTGTAAAAATACATTTTTCATACATATATAAAAAAAAAAAACACACCTATCCGTATTGCAAAAAAAAAAATCCTTACACCCACAGTTTAGTCACACACTTAGCTCCGAGCTTCTTCTCATCACATCTTAGATATTTTTATAATTGAAAAATGTAGTAATTTCAATTTATAATGAATACACATTATTAACCTGCTTTGTTCAGAAAATAAAAGAGTATAAACTAATGCTACAAGTATCAAAAAAATGACCAAATGCTTTGGAGAGGGATGTGGTATGCATGTCAAGTACGTGGTCAAATAAACAAGAAATACTAGTGCCACAAAAAGTATTACAACTTTTCACACTCGCTAAGTGGCAAGTTATAAGTGGTGGAAAAAAATTAGTGAATTCATAGAGTCCATGCTCCACTACTTATAACTTGCCATGTGGCAAGTTATGTTAAAAATTGTAAAACTTTTTATCACATTAGCATTTCTATAAATACACTCAAGTGTACTATACGGTGTATTTATTAGATTTTAATGAACTTTTAGTTCTCCAATGATATTTATTTTTACCTCTATTTGTTTCAGCAATGACGTTTTCTAGAAAACGAGTCATTTTCAAGAAATATTTTCTATAAAACTATCTCATTTTCTAATGTTTGGTAACAACTTTAAATGAGTTGAAAAACAACCTCCTAACTTCCCTTATTTAGTTTGCTATGAGATATAGTTGTTTTCCAAAAAAATTTAATAGAAAACAATCTCTAAAAATAAGCCATACTTTTAATGTTGACCAGATATAGTTTTCCTTTGACTCATCTTTTTTTATGCTACCAAACACTAGAAAATATGGAAAACTATCTTTACACAAAGTTTTCTATCGAAACAAACAGAGCGTTAATTTTCACGTAAATATGATTTATTGTGGAGTCTATCTAACAAAAAGTTAGCATAAATTAATTAGATAATTGAAAATAATATTAAAGTGATAAGTGAAACTCAAAAAATTGGCTTTATTGGCTTTACACTCTGTAAAGTTGGTAAAAAATCAGGCATAAAGCAAAATAATTTGATATAAAGCTAGTTATTATTTAACTGGCACCTTACCCGACCCCCCCCCCCCCACCACAACACACACACACACACACCACACACACACACACACACACACAACACACACACACACATATAAGTGTAACAATTAATTCAACTACTCTTTTAGAGCAATGAACATTTAAATCCATGGATGTAAAAAAAGACATTTTATATTCTCAAACACTCTTTATCTATTTTTTCAACTCATTTAATACACCCAACATCCTAATTTTTATTTTTATATACAACCTAATAAAATAATATAAACAAACTCACTATTTATGAGTTGTAAACATTAAAAAAAAATGTATATATATATATATATATATATATATATATATATATTATTTGAGAGAGAGAGAAAGACAAAGAGGAAGAGAGGAAAGAGAGATGGAAGAGGAGAGAGAGAGAGAGAGAAAAAATCTTTTTATATTATTTGATTGTATAGTTTATATTATTTTATTAGGTTATATGTAAAAATAAGAACTTGTACATTGAGTGTATTGTTAAATAAATTGTTAAAATAGATAAAATAGTGTCTAAGAACCTAAAATAGGTTTTTTTTTTCTTTTTTTTTTTTTACATCCTTGGATGTGAATGCTCTTATTATGCCATATCACTCACCTATTTCTAACAATTTTTCTCTTATTTTAACTCTTCTTCCTCTTATTAATTTTTCAACTTATTATTACATTTTCTCCAACTCTTCCCCCCCCCCCCCCTTTTTTTTATTTTTTATTTTAACATTTTCATCTTTCCAATTCTCTCTTTCTTATTGTCATTCTTCATCTATCACTTTATCTTCCTTTATGTTTGGCTCTATTTCCAACAATTTCTCTTTTTTTTTAAGCTATTTTTCTTCTTATTAATTTTTCAACTTATTGTTACACTTTTTCTAACATTTTCCCCATCTCTTTTGGATTTTCATCTGTTAACAATATGTATATTTTGTATAATATGTGCATAGTTTTCAAACCCAGATCATTTAATAAATTGTAAAAATGAGAAGTTCAAAACTTTTGAGGTTAGACCAAGGTTAAACTAAGCTCGAACTATAATAATGTCATAATTAATTTAATAATATAAATTAATAAAAATATAAAAATTAACTAAAATAGTCCCATTAAATATAAAGTTCTATCTTTCAAATGTATTTTTCATATCATGATTGGTGGATCACAAATTGGCGATGAAGTTAAAAAAAATAATTGAATAGTTAAATCACTCTAATGATTTATTGGGCTTCAGGAGGTACGCGAAAGTGATTTTGTCAGGCGAAATAGTGGGGCATACTTAGGCTGCGTTTGGTTGGGTGTAAAATATTTTCCGAGTGTAAAATAATTTCAGGTGAAAATATTTTCGGGAAAGGAAAATATTTTTAGGTGTTTGGTGGCAGTTTAAAAAATACTTCGGAAAATATTTTCAGGTATTTGGTAACATTCTGAATATACAAATTTTTTACTGATTTCTCATATTTTCTCAACCATTTTCTCACATTCCAAACAAATTTTATAATAGAAAATTACAATCCATCAACTTCTAAACAAACAAAAATCAAAACAACACCATGGCCAAATCATTCGGTCAAACTGAGAGAGGGAGGTGAGACAGGGAGGAGGAAGAGAGAGATCGGTGGGTCACCGATCTCGCCGGCGCGATCACGCGTGTCGATCTCGCCCGGTGCGAGCTTTTCGGCGCGATCACGCGCGTCGATCTCGCCCTGCGCGAGCTCGACGGCGGGGCTTTGGGTTAAGGACGACGATCTTGGCTTCACTGGCGTGATCTAACCGATTCAACGATCTTCCTCTAGCTCTCTCTCTCTCTTTTCTGGTGTGGGTCGTTACTCTCTCCCTCTCCTTCTCTGTTTTCCAATGAAAATTCTATTTGAAGGTAAAATAGAAACGGAAGTGATTTTCAGTCTGGGAAGGGGTATTTTACGGTCAATGGGAAGTGATTTTCAATTTGACCAAATTTTCAGTTGTTGCCAAACACCCATAAATGCGTAAAATATTTTCTGGAACTCATTTACTGTCCAACCAAACGCAGCCTTAGCAAAAACAATGGATTGAGTTCAGGTAATAGCCTTTGCACCGTACAATTACAAATTAAAAGTTTAAAAAGTCATTTTTAATTTGTTACAATTTTATTTTAACATTTATTTATTTAACTTTTCTCTCACAATTTAGAGTACTTTTGGTACCTCAAATGAAGATTACGATAAAAATAGTAATTTTTATTATTATAAATAAAATGTATTGTAATGAAATAACTAAACTTAATTATAAGTTTAGTTATGAGTTATAATATTAAAACGAAACTTAAGATATATTTTAATAAATATTTTATTCATATAATTATTTTCTTAAAAATAATATTCTTTAAATTTGAGAAAGAAATAAGTTATTTTTTATGAAGTTTTATTTTGTAATTGTTATATGCATATAAAAAGTTTGTTTATTTGAAAATATATTAATTTTAAAAATTATTACACTTACTAAGAGCAATTACATCAATGAGTGTAAAATTTCTATATATTTTGCAAGAAAAAAAAAACATAATTTTTTTATTTTATACACACTTTTAAAAATACTCACATCTGTTTATCTATGCTAAACATCAGGGCCGGCCCAACCACTAGGCAAGTTAAGCAATTGCCTAAGGCCCCCAAGTGGAAGGGAGACCCCAAAATTTTAGAAAAGAGGGATAGAGGGAAAAAAAATTGGTTTAAGATGAATCTAACAAAATTCGGAACATCTTTTTGACCAAAAAACAAAATTCTGTTACACACTTATACCCAGTTAAACATTGGTAGCACGACAAAATTTTATGATCTAAACAAAATCAATTGTCCCAAAAATAACATCATTATCCTCTAAACAAACCAAAATCTAATCTAGGTTGCACCGACACGCCATTATTGGCGACGTGTCGGACACGGATACTGGCACGACTCGCCGAATTCCGGTGTCCAAGCGGTGTCCTCTTTTTTTTCTTTTCTTTTTTTTTTTTCTTTTTTTCCACTTCTCCGACAGGGCACCAACGCTGCTCTGACACGGTGGGACACACAAACAGTGAAAAAAAAAAAAAAAACAGAAAATCACAGATCAACCCTCCCTCTAGCCTCTGCCCCGCTGCCCTCTATCCCTCACCGGTGCTAGATCGGGCCGATTGGCGAGTCGGCGAGCTCCATAGACAGTCGCCGTCGACGTCATGCCTTCCAATCTCTCTCTCTTGGCGTGGACAGGACAGACTCTTCCGATCGTCCGATTACATCTCTTTTCTCTCTCTCTATGTTTTTTTTTTCTTTCTTTCTTTCTTTCAGGCGAAAGGCTCTTTGTTTTTTCTCTCATTGTTACTGCGTTATTTATAGCGCCTTTTTTTTTTTTTTACTCTCACTGTTACTGTGTTATACTGTGTGTGTGTATATATATATATATATATATATTTTTTTTTTTTTTTCTGTTTCTTTATTTTTGGTTTGTACTCTAAATATTTTATGTGTATTATTGTACCACTTTGAGTGTTAGTTTACTTATTTGTAGTTCTTACATAATTTAAATTATAGATATAAATGTATTTTATGCCTAAAAATATTTAAAAATGTGTCTAAATATAAAATTTAATTAATTATTTAATTGTCGTGTCTACGCCGTGTCATGTCCTTATTTTTCAAAAATTGCCGAATTTCCGTGTCCATGTCCGTGCATCATAGAATCTAACTAGATAAACTACAAATCCAAACTAAAAAATTAACCACAAAACAATCAATAATCAAAACAAATAAAAAACTCCAAATCCCTAAAATTTTTACCATCTCTTTCTCATTTTTTTCTCTCTACTCTTACTCTCCGCCTCTCTTATTCTTTCTTTCCACTGTTGCTGGGCTTGGCTGCCTGGCTCAAGCTTCCTTTCCTCCGATCTAATCTTAATCATCCGTCTGTCTGGCTACTGGCTCAAGCTTAATTCCTTTCCTTCCGCCGGCTGCCTTTTTTTTGTTCGCTGCTGCCGTCAGTGCTGCCTTTTGATTCTGGCTGGGACGCTGCGCTGGGTAATGGGTTTTGACTTCTGAGCTTCACTGCTTCAGTTCAGGTATAACTAATAATAGTCTAATAACTTTAAGGCTTAGGCTTGCTTTAAAATAACTTTTAACTTATAAGGCTTAGGCTTGACTTTGGCTGGGTAATGGGCCGAGTTGCCTCTTTTTTTCTTTCTTTTTTTGGTTGTAGGTGTAAATGTAATAGGATATTAGGATTTGTTTTTTGTTTTTTTTTTTTTTTTTTTTTTTTTTTTTTTTTTTTTTTTTTTTTTTTTTGTAGCGGGTGGGTCTTGGCAGGTTCATGGATAGGCTGGGCTTGTTTTTGTTATGGTTGGATTAATTTTTTTTATTTAATTTCAATCTTGTGTTTATATATATATATATATAATATATATATATATTATATATATATATATTAGTGATAGGTAATATAATGAATAAATCTTTATTTGTACAGGTTGAGATTGCTAAAAACTTGGTATTATTTGGTGAAACTACAACAATAATTTTTATATAAATCAGGTTTTATTCTCATTTGCTCTATACTTGAAAGTTATTTTTTATTTTAGTCTTTATAAATATATTGTTTGATTAGAAATGTCTACTAGAAAATATGTATCTAGATATGAAAAACTTAAAAAAAGAAAAAAGAAGAAAATTAATTAAATCTCAAAAAGGATCGATAGATAAATTTGTTATTAATAATAAACAAAATATAACACAAAAGTTAAATGAAAGTATCACAAATGAACAAGAAATTCACCAAAAAGAGTTAGAAGATAATGAAATGATACAATGTTCCAAGAAAGATTAAGTGGATTAGTTATATTATCGATTGAAAATGAGATATTAGAAGAACTTGAATATAAAAATTTAATTGGTAAATTTGCATCTCAATTAACAAGAAAAATCTATTTTAAATGAAATATATTATAATATAAAAATATTAAATAAATATTAATTTAATTAATACATAAATATAAAAAAATGCCCCATTTTAGTTCTCGCCTTAAGCCCCAAAATGTCTAGGGTTGGCCCTGCTAGACATTTATTCAATAAAATATTTATTCTTTTACATTTTTTTATTATTTTCCTCACACTTCTCTTTAGAACCCTCTCACTCATTGTCTCTCTCTCCCTTAAACCCAACGCAACCCAAAATCACCAACACCTAGCACCATCAACGATCAATCCACACCCACCATCAACCCACCTAGCTACCATCATCAACCCACCCTTCATCAAGCAACCAACTTCAAAAAACCCAAATTCAAAGAAATCTCAAATCGGCCAAATTAACCCAAATACATATGAAATCTCATTCAACCAAAATCCCATTCAACCCAAATACATATGAAATCCCAAAACCCACTAATCAAACAAAGAATAAAAAAGGATCAAAACCCACTGATGAATCCCCAAACCCATTAACCAAACAAAGAAAAAAAATAGAAGAAGTGAAACCACCACAGAGGTGGCAGTGGCAAGCAATGAGAGATTGGATAGGCTTTGGCAAGAGCTTCAGCGAGAAACAAAAGAAAACCACCACAGCTATGGTAGGGGTGAGCAGCGATTGGCAGTGTGATGTTCAACCATGGAAGTTAGAGAAAGAGAGAGCTAATCGGGTTGGAAGTAATAACCCTTTTTGATCAAATGAGAAAAAGAGAGAGTGAGGTGAGAGTGAGAGGAACCAAAGAGAAGGAGAGAAAAAAAAATGTTAAATGCAAAGCTACAGTAACCATGCATATATGCATGGTTATTGTAGCACTTTTGAATATATACAAAGTTATGCAAGCACTGATGTGAGTGTTTTTTTGGGTAAAATGTGTAAAAAGAACCTCTTTTTCTATTTTAGAATGGCTGATACGGTTACTTTAAGGGCTAGCTATTACAACCATTTTAGAGATGAATAGTAATTTCCCATTTGAAAAAATAGTATTCATAAGGAACATTCATTCCTGTAATAAAAATTAGGGCTGTCCAGCGTACCCGACGACCCGCCGGACCCCATCAGCCCGACCGAAACCGACCCGTCACGATTGGACCGACACCTCCGACAGGTCGGTGACGGGTCCTAGTCTTCAGAACCCGACCTCGGCGAGTCGAGTGACGGGTTTCGTCCTCAAGAACCCGATCTACCCGACCCGCTCGACAAAACCTCAAAAAGAAGCTGAAATCCGGCGACGTTTGGCCTTTCTTTACTCAAATCCGCTCAAATCCTCACTCAAATATACTTAAATCCGGCCAACTCCGGCAAGATGAAGCTTAGATTCGAGGAGATCTAAAGAGAACTCGACTGTATTTGGTAAGATCGAGCTTAGATTCAAGGAGATCCGGCGATAACAAGCTTCGAATCGAGGAGATCTGATGAGATCAAGCTTCGATTCGAGGAAATCCGGCCAAATCCCAGCGATTTTCAGCAAAAACATGTACAATCCGACGAGAAAATGCAGAATCTGGTGAGTTTTTTCAGATTCCGGCGACGCTCTTTTTTTTTTTTTTTTCTTTCAGATTTTGATCCTTTCTTTATTCTGGCGACCCGCCCGGCCCGACCGACGCTCACCCGCACCCGAAACCGACTCGACCGATTTTTCCGATGATCGGTTACGAGTTCCTCCGCCCCTCCACCCAACGCCGGCGGGTCGAGTCTGGGTTGGGTCCAAAACCGACCCAACCCGACCCGTGGACAGCCCTAATAAAAATATAACCAGACTATTGAATAGCTAAATTATAGGAATAATTATTACATTACAATACCTATTACAATTTACCAAATATTTCCTTATGATGAATTGCATGATGCAATATCAATATTGCTATTGCACCTTATCTCAATTTGAAAACAAGAATACAAGTTATTAGTGCACTGCTCAAGAAAAAAGAAACAATATGAGGAGATATATCTAGTGGCTAGGCAAAGCGTAGCCAAGAAGGAGAAGAAGAAAATAGGATGTGGGGATGATCAGCAAAATAATGAAATATACTACCGGAAAAGTAACAGTGATGGTGGTAACATGGCTCTCAATTTTTTTTTCACTTTCTTGCGATTTTTTTTAATATTCAAATTTTTTACTGATTGATATTTGTTTTTTGGCCTAAATACAAAAAAAAAAAAAAAAAAAAGAACCATGCAAACTGCTAAAACCAACCACGATTCCATGCCTTTTTCTCATAGAGAGGTTCTTAGGGTTAAAAGAACCACAATAGTGAGAGGTTCATGGTTAATCAAGTCAGAACGTACAATCCATTCATGATCGAAGAACCATGATTGTGTGTGTATAACACTATACAATAGAGAGCTTTTATATATGCAAAGTATATGTAATATGAATGTACTGGGCCTACATCTAATGGGATAGACTAACTAACATATATATTAACATCATAATCTCACTACTCCCTACCTTAATGTCATTCTTCTTTCATCTATTTATCTTCCTTTATTTTGGATCTTATTATTATCCCCAACCTCCCACTTTAAATTTTTTTCATTCTCTCTCACATTCTATGCATATTTTTCCCACACAAAAATGTTATATTTCTCTCTTTTTTTTCTTTTTTCTTTTATTTTTTATTTTTCTTGTATCTATATTTTAGGTTGTGTCTTATTTAGAACTCTATTTTGGGTTGATGCGATTTAGTTTAGTTTAGTTTTTTTTTTTTTAAGTTGTTATCTTTTTTATTATTAGATGTTATCCTATTATATTATAAAGATAGTATATAATAATATAATGTTATTATATTGCATAGTATTTCTTATAATTAAATTTATTTAATTAGGTGGTTAAAGTACACCTATCACGTTAATTATCATATTATATGATAGGTTTTTTTTAATATATAAAAGTAATAAAATTTGGAGTAATTTTAACATTTCCGTAGGAGTTTACGTTTTGAGAATAAATTTTAAACAGGATGTGGGCATAAAATGCCCACTTTTACACCCTATAATGTGGATTTTTAATCACTTAGTTGGTTTTGAGTAATAATATAGAGACAACTTATTCCTTAGTTTTTTATGAGAAAAGTTGATGGATATCTTAAAGATATTGACTTAGAAAATATTTTTAGAAAATTTTTACAGAAAAGAAAAAATAATTAAATTTTTAAATAATTTGCAAAGTATACCCTGAACTTTAAAATTATTTAAAATTTTACACTCTAAAATTTGATTTTGTTAGCAAAATTTCACCCTCTGAGCATCCAGAAACCGTCGTAATAGCCTAAAGTACCCTAAAGACATTGGCTTAAAAAATAGCTAGAGTAATGTTACTTTTGCTTTAGTCCGTTAATTAACTTTCATTCTGCACCCAAAAAAAAAAAAAAAAAATCATGTTAACAGTTGTAAATCAAGGCCAAATAAAAAGAGATGATTTTTTACGTGATTTTTTTGTTATTAGTGCATAAAGAATCAAAAAGGCATCTAGGCCAATTATACCTTATCATCAACGTCATTACAATTAAATATTTCAATATTCACATCATATTTTAAAGAAATTCCTTACATATACACGCAAAATTAATTGCGCATGGTGCAGTTGCGAGTAATACTTCCAACAGAAAGTGACCCAAAAACATCTCGTCCCAAGGACTGTGGCCACCGATCACCAGCCTTGGTGCACACTTTCTCCAGGATCTCAATCAAATCTGTGTCAATCATGCTGTTACATTACTCAGTTGACCTTGGCATTGGTGGATGAGAGATCTTTCGGAAGCCAGGAGTTAACAAGAAAAGAATCCATAATAATCTGATTTAAATGTGCTGCAACACAAGGAAGAACCAGCAAACCAGATTCTCCAAATGCATGCACCACCAAGCTGCTCCACAACCGCCACCATCACAGGCAGAGTTTTCTGGCTTGCATCTAAGCCAATTAAAAAGAGATATAAATATGTCTTTCATTTTTTGAAGTCTTTTTCTTTTTTGAGAAACAAAAGTAAGATTTTTTTTCTCTCTCTCAAAAGAAACGAATGCTTCTGAGAGGGATGTGATAAACATGTCAGTCAGATATATACACTCAAGTGTACTGTCCGGTGTATTTATTAGAGATTTAGAGTACAATGAGGTTTTCGCTTCCAAATATATTTATTTTTTTAAAATTATGTTAACAAATGCTTTTAAGATATTGGTTAATAATTCATTATAGAAATGTTTTGACATCACTTTTATAGAAAATAAAAAAAAAATTGTCAAAACATTAATTACATTTTTTTCTTTTCTCATAAAAACTTTATTTAAATTAATTATTAACTGATACTCTAAGAACATTAGTTAGCATTTTACTTATTTTTAACCTAATTGTCCCAGTATTTATTAAGGTGTTTTTTCTTTATCATTTATTTATTTATTTTCAATATATTCTCCCATATTTTCTAACTTTTTTTTCTTTTTAATAATTTTAAGTTTATTGTTACATTTTCTCTAATATTTCTTCATTTATTTACCTTTTCATCTTTTTTTTTTTTTTTATAGGATATCTTTTTATCTTTCTGTTACTCTTTTCCTTAATGTCATTCTTTCTCAATAAATTTATCTTCTTTTATTTCCCATTACTCTCCCTCTTAATGTCACTCTTCCTCTATTCCCATTACTCTCCCTCTTAATGTCACTCTTCCTCTATTTCCCATTACTCTCCCTCTTAATGTCACTCTTCCTCTATTCATTTATTTTGGTTCCATCTTCACACTACAAAAAACTGGACCTATAATGGTATTTGTAAAACGTCACAATAGGTCCAAAAAAGGCCACTATAAGTCCAAAAAACGCCACTATAGGCCCATTTGGGTTATAGCGCCATTTGCTATAGTAGCAATTGTAAATGCCACTATTGTACCGTGACTATAGACCTATAGTGGCATTTGTAAATTGCTGCTATAGTTTGTAATTGTTAAAAAAAAAAAAAATGCTATAGCAGCCTTTTCATCTCTCTCTCTCTCTTAGTTATTTTCAACTCTTCTTTCTCTTATTAAATTTTCAACTTACTGTAACTTTTTCTCTAACATTTTCCACTCACTTTTACTTTTTCATTTGTTAACAATATAAGTATAAAGACAAAAAGACATAGAATAAATTGTATATTATTTGTGTGTAACACTTGTAGACGCTCATTTTTTGCAAGCCCAGAAGAGGGGAAGGCCCAAAGTCATGGGCTAAAGAAAGTATTGTGGAAGTACCATTAAGCGAGTGGCAAGAACAACGAATAGTGAGTCTAACAAACAAATAAATGGGTCCTGAGGAAGTAAGTGGGCCTAAAAAGACCTGGATGAAAGTAACCACAAACCCATGGGCTGTATAGATGTGGAAAAGTGAGAATGGGTCACAGCTGTAAGGCAGGCCCAAAGTAGTGCAAGTAAAGAAAGTAAGGGATTGTGGAAGACCCATGATCCCCAAAGAAAAAGTGAGAAATGCTGGGCTGAGGAAGCCCAAGAAGTTAGTAGAAGCTCAAGAAGTTAGTAAAAGCCCATGGGAGACGTAGAATTGAAAAAGGACCGAGGAAGCCCGAGAGAGTAAGTAGGCTAAGGATGCCCAAATGGAAGCAAGTGGGACAATAGGAGCCTGCAAGTAGCAAAAAGGCCCAGTGAGATCATTGGGCCTTCGGAGAAAGAATGAACAGAAAAGGTCCAAAGTGGTTCAGCAGGCTTGGGGTCAAGAAGGCCTTATGGCAGGCATGACAGAATTGTGTGGCGGGAAGCAAGTAACAGGAGTTGGGAATAAAGGCTTGGAATGGCCCATGAACAAGCATGACCCAGTCCTCAGAAGATGCAAGCCATAAAGGAAAGGTCGGGCGAAATAGCTCACGCCAAAAATGAGCAGCAGGCTGGGCAGTTTGACGTTCAGACCACGGCAAACAGATGAGCAGTAGACAGGATTTGAACAAGCACGGAGGAAAGGCACGCGCAAAGGCCAGGCACCACCAGCCTGTACTCAGCCCATACAGGAAATGGTGAGGTCATGGGTCAGAGGTAAGGGGGTATGGTTTGGCGGTGGGGAGGGGGAAAAACCCATTTTTGTGTTTCCTGCTCAAGCCCTTTTGGAAGCAATGTCCTGCTGGGAAGGCATGCGAACCAAAAGAGGCAAGGTTGAGTGGGAACCACTAGATGCATGCTGTAAGGGGTAAAGGGAAGGGGAGTATTCACTCCGTGGCAGGTAGGAATGCCGAAATGAGTAAACAAAACAAGAAAGCCTTCTCTAACTAAGGCAGGGTGGCATTGGCTGAGTGACTGACCAGTTAGTGACGGTCGACAAAGGAGCTCATGCCAGACAAGAACGGTTAAGGGCTAAAATGGTAAAAAGCCAAGCGTGGCTGGCCCTATATAAGAAGCCCTACAGTGGACGACTAGAGGGGACGAAAGGGGTAGAGGAGGAACCTCTGTAAAATAGTGGCAAGAATCATAGAAAATAGGGGAATAAGAAAACGCAGAGGAGAAAGGAGAGAAAGGACAAAAAAGAAAGAGAGTAAGGAAAAAGAAAACGAAAGAAAAGGAAAAGATTAAAAAAAGAAAATAGGAAGCAATAAAGAAACAAAGTGAATTGAGTGATTGACATGCACCGAATGGATTAATCTCCCTCTCCCCTTCCAACTCATGCTCTCTGATTAACCAAACAAAAATCTCGTTCAACCAAAGTCACTTAGGTCCGTTCTTTCAGAGCAGCTAATTTCCCCTCAAAGAAATTAGTCGTGTTGAAGGAGTGGTTCCCTTTCCTGACGCAAGCTCTATAAAACAGCCCATCGTGGCAGGCTAACATTTGTTTCTCTAATATGCACCTAACTCTCCATCTAACATTCATTATTCTGATACTATAATGTAAAACGGCCACCCTTCATTAAGGCCCACTGACCGTATTGCTTACATCCTTATTATTTGCTTTTCTTTTTTTATCATATCTGCCTGCTGTAGCTAACGTGATAGTTCTGCCTGCTGTAAAGATCTGATCACCAAAGGGAATTATTTATGCACAAGCCGGACCAGGAAGGTTTGTTCCTGGACCGGTCCCAACTCCTCAATCTAGAAGAAAATCTCGGGCCTAGTGTAGCAGCGGGCAACCCAACCCGACACTTGCAAAAAAGGCCCACACAACACTCTACAATAAAAAGCCTTTATATAGACATAATATGTGTAAGGTATAAGTAATAGGAGTGTGATGGGCCCAAATCCAGTAGGTTAGAATAACTAACACATATATTATCATCATTCCAGACTTCCAGTACTCTTCACCTAAATTTCACTCTTCTTCTATACTCTTTATCTTCTTTTATTTTGGCTTATATCATTCTCATCATTATAAATATGTTATTCTATATCTCATTCCATGCTTATTTTTCCCACACAAAAAAGTTCTCTCTCTCTCTCTCTCTCTCTCAAGTCTTTTTCATTTTTTGGTGAATTTTTTTATTTTTCTTGCATCTCTACTTGGTCTATTTAGTAAGGTTTTCAGACCCGGACCATTCATTATACCGTAAAAAAGAAAGGTTCAAGGTTTTTGAGGTCGAACCGGGGTTGAACCGTGATGACGTCATAATTAATTTAATAATTATTTTAAATATATATAGAAATATTAAATTAGTAAAAATTGAAAAATTGACTAAAATAATCTAAATAAATACTTTTTTAGATGCATTTTTTATATCACTAATTTTATTATAAGGTTTCAAAATCCAACTTAATAGTCAAATAATAATAATAATGATAAACAGAAACCAAAAACGTCAAAACTTAAAAAACAATCATATATTTGTTATATAATAAAAAAGGAAAACGGTAAAGACTAGAGTAATAGTATCTGGATTTTGTTAATGTGTGTCTTTAGGGCACACAATAATTAATTATTTTGAAAATATTTTTTTCGGGAATTGAAAAATTATTAACATCATTTTCAATTCTCGAGAAAATGTTTTCAAAAATAGATGGCTTATTGTGTAACATAAGGTAACTCAAATAGTATATGTTTGCTGGAGTACAAGTGTGAGTACAAGTGTTTCTTTACTTTTGATACAATACAACCATCTATTCCTTACAACCACATACCATATATATAGTCAAGTAAAGTATGTAGGCCTAAATAGTAATACATAAAGTAGAGTTTTCTGATTGGAAGATGTTGCGGTAAATATACAGCTTGTTAAAGGCCGCAATTTATAAAACCAGCTAGCAATCTTATCACTACAGTCAAATTCAACCCAAACTTATATCAGTTTTCAACAATATTAAATATTCATGTTGGGGAGGGGCAATGAGTCAGAAACTTTCAAACTCATTTTGTCATTTCCCAGGCTTTGTCATGTCACATGTGCTAGGCTTACCAAACTAAAAAGCAAAATAAAGTTGAAAGAAGTCATCTACTTAAACTGAAGGCAAGATACCATGGAGAACGAAAGAAGAAGCAGTGAAGAAACATAGAAGAAGAAGAAGCTGCATCGTCTGCAATGGGTTAGGTGTTTTTTTTTTTTTTTTTTAATTTTTAAAGAGCTTGGCTTGAGCCGTAAGATCCGCTCTCTGTGTTCTTTCGCTCTTGCAATTTGTTTTTGTATTTTAAATATTCATATTCTTTATGAACTGAGATCAGTTTTCCGGCTAAATATAGTAAAAAGTGGAACCGTGCGTACCTCTAAAACCGGCCACGGTTCTCAAGTTCGTACAGTTTGACCGCAGTTCGAGCGGTTTCATGCATTTTTCACATAGAGAGGTTCTTAGACTTAAAAGAATCGGAATGAGAGGGATTCGTGGTTAACCGGGTTGGACCGTAGGGTTTGGTCTGGGTCTGAGGACCTAACTATTTAGTTTAGTGTTTTTAAGTCTTTTTTTTTTTTTTTAATCGATAAATGTTATTTTAAGAAATTTTGTGGGATGAAAATACTTAGTATTCTAAAAAAAAAATAGTATATAAAAATATAATGTTATCTTATTACATAAGATTACCTGAATAATTATTACTATATTTTTTATTTTTACTCTTCTTATTTTCATCTTATTTTCTTTAAATTTGTTATTCTCTTTCATATTCTCTCATGAAAAAAAATCATTATTATCTCCCTCTCTTATTCTTTCTTGCAAATCTACTTTAGGCTGATGAATCATTGTTTTTTTTTTTATAACTCTATTTTGGTCTAATATGTTTTGGTGTTGTGTTTTAGAGTTTCCCGTCACAACTAGTCTCTCTCCCTCTTTGATTTGATTTTTATTTGAGTTAATACTTAGTTATTTTGGAAGTAAGAATTTAAATTTATATAAAAACACAATTTTGTTATGCTTTTTGGTTATCATGTTAATCACTTTTAAGAAAATGAGAAATTTGGATAATTTATTTGAAACTTAAAAAGTTTAATTATACAGAAAAAAAAAAAAACATAGTGCACTATATTATAATCTCGAAGAATATGAAACACCTCAAAATGAATAGTATCTATCAAACATACCTATTTAGAATGATATATGTAGGGACATTGAATTTAATCCCCAAGGATCTCTCCATGGAATCCTCTTTACAATGATCCACTTAAATAAGATACAAACACTCTACAATGGGAAATACAGACAGTGAATTTCATTGACTATTTACATGCTACCATCACTATTACAAAGGGTAATTCTAGGAAGCTTTTTATCTTTACTCCAGTGGTATCTTCCTCAATATCTCTCACTCTCACTTTCTTTTTCTTATTAGACTGATTTTTCTCCTTTTTCTCTACTTGGATCTCCTTCACCTTTTTCCACGTCCCTTTCTTATAGCCTCAGCCTTTGTTCTTATCCCTCTAACTGTCCTGTTCCTTTTCAGAGTCTCAGGGATTTTTTTTCTTACTTTATTAGTATCCTCTCCTTCTTATCTTGGAATTCTGACTGCCCAGAGGTTGTGTGTACTGTTTAGGTTGTCTTTTGCGCAATTAATGAGGCAGAGGTTAGGTAAGAAACCCTTCTTTAATGTGGAAATAAAAGATCTTCTTTCTTCTTGCACGTTGTTTCCCATGGTCACCAGCGTCTCTTGGAGATCGTACACTGATTATCCGTGCTCCAAGCAAGCTAGTGCATTCCTCTTCCATCGGAGTAGGTTGACCGTGGTATCCAACTCTATTTTCAACTGATGACCTAACTCTAAACTTTTCCACAGATTGTCTCCTTCCGAGTTTTCCCCCCAGCCCAAAGGCCAAGCCCAACTACTTTCCTGTAGACCAACAACTTCCTGGGCCCTAGGCCTGAATAGAAACTATTCCACTCCCCACAATAGCCCCCCACAATCTTTAGGTCATCATTACTAACGTGAGGATCATGGTTCAAAGAAATCATGGCAGTCATTAACTGGCATTTATGAATAGTGGCGGCATCAGGCATTAAATGCCGCGAACACGCCCGAGATTCTTGCCCCACGATCTTTTACGCATGTCTTTGAATGAACGACCAGATGGGCCTTTTGGAAAATGGAAAAAGGGCAGGAAAGGAGGGGTCTCTTTTGTCCCTTCCTCTCCCCCATATCTCCTATATAAGGGAGACCTTAGACCCCTTCTCTGGTTCCTTTTTATGCTTTTTATCTCCTTAAACACTTCAATTTCTCTATTTTCCTCTCTTCATTGCCTTATTTTTCGACGACCTTCAGGCGACTTCGAGCGACCTTCCTCTTATCCACCTTCCTATTTATCTTGTAAGTCTGCCTACTCCTTCACTCTTTAGATTTAATCTTTGCCATCTCTTTCTTTTTTATTCTTACTTTGCCTTCTATGGGGAAGTTCAAATTGATGGTTGATACACCTAAGAAATTAGCTTAATTTAAGAGGAAGTATAACTTCCTTGGAGATGTAGAAGTGAGATATTACTCGGAAGACAAGGCAATACTCTCAAGAGGAGAAGATGGGGTAGTACTTCCTCTCATTGTCGTAGTAGAAGGAGGAGTTAGGATTCCTATGAGTGACCTCCTTACCAATTTTCTTCATCATTTCAAGGACTGTCCCGATCACTGTACCCCTAACGTCTTTAGGGTCATTAGTAATGTAGACACCCTCAAAAAAAGGCTCAGATTGAACCTTACCGAACATGGTATCAACTATGTCTATAGTTTCCAAGATAGTAAGACCTTAGGGTATTACTTTAAAATCCGTCACAAGGAAGTGAGGCTCATTTTTGGTCTTCTAGATTCCGATAGAGAAACAGAGGGAGACTATTTGGTCATCTCGGGGAACTAGTACTCTAGCAGGATCCATTGCCCTACTAAGGCGGGTAAAGCACGTGGGTAGATTTTGTAGGACTTACTTACTTTGTTTTACTAACTTATTGTATTCTAATTTTTCCTATTCCCGAGCTATTGTTTGCATTCATAGTGTCTAACCTTTATTTACTTCTTTTTCAGAAGAGCATGCATTCAAGAAGAAGAGGCAATTGATCAACTCCATGAACTTGAATAGATTGCTAAAATCTCCAATCTACCCTCATCCTGACAGTCAACTCCACCCAGCTTACTTGATCCTTGGGTACTTTCCTGTGTGCTGTAGTTTTCAAGCCGCGGGGAAGGCTATTACATTAAAGCATCCACTGCTTTCGTACATTGATATGCACTGCAAGGGGTATATACTGTCTCCCTCTAAATGCGTTCGTCAAGAAGAAGGATGATATTGCAGCAACTCTCCTCCTCCCTTTACTCTCAAGGACTTGAGGGTTACCATTCTTGTCCCTACTCTATCTGACCGCCCTAAGAGACACAAAAGGAAGAAAACAGAACGCGATACAACCAATAACCCTTCTCCACCCCGTGAAGAACTCAACATGTTAAGGACATATTTTATGTAATTGGCTAATCCTTTGACAAAACGCACTTTACTTGTAATGGGGTAGATTTAGGATGTGTTTAATGCTTCAAGAAACATGTTGTTCACTAAAGCTGGACAAATAGCTCGACAGCTGTGGACAAATAGCTCGACAGCTTCTCGACAAATAGCTATCTATCGAGGTTTAATGAGGCTCGATAGATACTATCTATCGAGGTTACGGAAATTCAGATTTTCAGATCTGATTTTCGGCCTATGTTGACATGTATGTGTAGGGTTTCATTTCTCACAACCCTAGACATATATAAGACTTATTTTAAAGGCCGTCACATAAGAGAATACAAGGAGAACACATGCAAACGGTGATCGAAGCCTTATTCACTCTAAAAGAAGCTACTGTGTCTTTGGGCTTTAGAGTTTTGTAACCAAGTACTTCTTGATCTTCATTATTGATGAAGTGAAGAACTTTGCAGCCAACATTCTTTTTCATCAAGTTGGTGAGTAAATCACGTACTGGGATTCGTGCAAAGAAGTTAGTCACGTACTGGGATCCGTACATCAAAGGATGGCATTCATATATTGAAGAGTTCAGAGATTCTGAAGCGGTAGAAGGTTTTTGCTATAAGTTTATCTACAGGGATTGTAGAGTCTAGAGACAAAGGTTTTGTACTAGATTTGAAACTTCTTTTTACTATAGTGAATTGCTTTTCGGAAAGGTTTCCCCCTAGGTTTTTTACTGTGAAACTAGTTTGTTTCATTGGTTTTCCTAGGTCATCATATCTTGTCTTATTTACTTTTTCGCTGTATATGATTTTAACATGATATTGATGTTTGTTTGTTTTAACAAGTTTTATTCATAATAAATCTAATTAACAATTTGGGTTTAAAACTTGTTAATTCTATCAACCGTGGTCTAAATTTTCCAACACAAAATTCCGGCGGCTATCCCCTTGGACTATCCTTCTGCTGAGATGACACTTCAAAGAAGTCGAGTCACCCTTGCCCAAGTTTTGGCTACTCCTATTAGGTCTCCAAAGGGTGGTTTGCTACGCTTAACAAGATGCAAGTGGAACCTTCTTCTTCCCTTAGGCAAGAAAGCAATATCCCAATACCTAAAGAACTCATCATCATTCCTAACCCCAAGATCCAGGCGATCATTAATGACGAATCTCCTATCCGCAAAGTTGAAAGGGTTGGTCCTACCGCGGGGTCAGGAGGAAATGTGACCACCTCGGCAGCTACGTTTACTACCAGGGAGCCACCTCGTGCTTAAGGCCCCCCTGCTTTTACTTTGAATATTTATTTTGAACAATTGTCTATCTTGCCTGGTTTTTGGGGGCTACAATTTTGTATAATTAATTTTTTCTTTTAGCACTTTAGACTTCTATCTGTTAAGCATATTTCCAAGTTTTTATTTATTTATTCTATGCTTCCTGTCCATGCTTTCTTAAGTATTCTAGGTGTTTAACAACTATGTTTTAATCCATAACTCATCACGACTAAGATACTTCATTTGTTCCTCTGAGTTTAATTTAACAAACCAACTGTTATATCTTATACATATTTAAGATAAGTAAAAGCTGAACTTGTTTCTTACTGAGGTATTGGTGTGATTCATTTACTGTGGAACTTTACTCCCTTATCTCCTTGGATTGCATCTCTGCTTTTCAACAAAGCTCTTTTGAAATTCCACCTTTTTTTTTTTTTTTTTGGACAGCTTTGTAGTCGGGCTGAGATAAGAAACCCAGCTTCTTCCTGAAGTAAAAATAGGGTCCAAAGCCACGGATGTTAGTTTTGTTGAAGTTCTAATTATGTTTCCTCAAGTCTTACTTCTATGGAGTTTTAATCTTATTTCTTGATAGTGACTCTAGAGTCAGGCTAAAACAAGAAACTCGACTTAAAACTTACCCAAAGCAGAGAAAGGGTCTAGTACCTCGAGGTTTATTTCTGTGGAGTTTAAAATATTGTAAAGGCTTGAAAGAGATTAAAATCTATTTAAGAGCGACATCAAAAAATAAATCTTTTTAATCAACCTTTACAATATTTCAGCTCTTTACTTTTATGTCATTTAAATTTCTGTACTTTACTTTCATTGCAAATTATTTTCTGCATTTTATTATTGTTGTCTCTTTACATTTCTCATCATTAATGTTGCCATAAAATAAATATGCTTGGGTAAAACAATTCCTCTACTCACTATTATAAGGAAATGCTTTTGAAAAATATTTTCCAGCTTTTTTTTTTAAATGTAGTCTTTCAAATAAAAAAGAGTGTTCTCTAAAAAAGATGCTTTTATAAATAACCTTTCTTTTTAAAGATTTTTTTTTAAAAAAATATATTGTCTTCTAAGAAAAAGGGAAATACTAAATTAATAAGTTTTCAAAAGCGTTTTTCCTACGTACCAAAAAAAAAAAGTGTTTTATAATGGATGTATCTTCAAAAAATATATGTTTTCATTGTGTTTTACCACATCAAATTTCCCTACAAGGAAATGTTTTCTCCCTTCTTTTTAAAAATCCAAAAAATATCCTTCAAACAAAAAGTGTTTTTACCACGTTAAAAAATGTTTCAAAAATCCTCTACTTTTTTCAAATAAATCTTAAAAATTGTGTTTTGAAAAGAATAGTTATTTTACCACGTTGGATTTTTTTTTTAAAAGAATAAGGGTCTTTTTTTTTTTTTTTTTAAATGTGTTTTCTCAAAAACTTCACAATAAGGATTTTTTTTCCCTAAAAAAATGTGTTTTTCTAAACTAATCAAAGTTGACGTTGTAATTTTCTTCATACTTTTAATTTTCAGCATTTTCTTAGAATTGTTGTAGTTAAGGATTTGTGTTCATGGCTCACTTCTCTTAAGTCTTTGAACACCCAATAAGCTTACATTATCCCCATCATTTTCTTTGGCACTACTTAGCTTTATTTGTCTTTTTTTTTTTTGCATGATGAAAATGGGAAAAATGTGGATGACAACAAGGTGATATTCTTCCAACTTCCTCTCTCTTTGTTGAGTTATTAGCTTGCCTACTTATGATAGCTAGTACTCACATGCTATGTATATATTAAATATTCTATTCAAATGTTTTGAATGTTCTCTCACATGTTACTTATGTATATATGTCACATGTCTTCTTTGCAAACATTCTTTGGAGGTAATATTCACATGTTAGCTATATGTAAATATTTACTAACAAGTATATATGTATATTTTTTTTTTTTTTTTTTAAACTTTTTCAAAATGCTAAGTATTCTATTTCTTCACAAAATGATAATGTTTGAAATAATTAAAATGAGGTACTATCTTCGGATAAGCGTTGGGGGGTGCCTAACACCTTCCCCACACATATCCAAACTTCCAAGTCCAAGATCTTTGGTTCGAGACTTTTTGGTTTTCGATTGACCAAAGCCTATTAGAATTAATTCAGATTAGTTATGTTCATAATCAATTTGAAATTATTCATGTAATTGAATGTACACGATTTAATTTGGATAGCCAAAATTTAATATTTTCCATGAATTTTATTGATATTAAAATTTAATTGGACAAGTTTAGTGCCGATTAGCTGGTCTTGGTTCCCATGTTGCAATTAATGGGGTTGAAATTTGGGAAAAAAATCAACTTTGATTCTTACACGGTTATTTTGTAAAGGATCATCTATGTGCTGACTGGATTACCTATTGGATTGGGTCATTCCGGTACATCGTGGTTGATTCTTACTTGAATATTTTGTAGAGAATCGGCTCATGCAGTGATTGGATTATGTATAGAATTGGGTCCTCTTGGTACATTTTGGTTGTTTCTTGCTGGATGATTTTTTTGAGGATCGATCCATGTTCTGACTGGATTACCTATTGGACTGGGTCCTTCCGATACATCGTGGTTGATTCTTGCTTGAATATTTTGTAGAGAATCGGTCCATATTTTGACTGGATTACCTATTGGACTGGGTCCTTTCGGTACATCGTGGTTGATTCTTGCTTGAATATTTTGTAGAGAATCGGCCCATGCAATGATTGGATTATGTATAGAAATGGGTCCTCTTGGTACATTTTGGTTATTTCTTGCTGGATGATTTTTTCGAGCATCGATCCATGTTCTGACTGGATTACCTATTGGACTGGGTCTTTCCGATACATCGTGGTTGATTCTTGCTTGAATATTTTGTAGAGAATCGGTCCACGTTTTGACTGGATTACCTATTGGACTGGGTCCTTCTAGTACATCGTGGTTGATTCTTGCTTGGATATTTTGCAGAGAATCGGTCCATGCAGTGATTGGATTATGTATAGAATTGGGTCCTCCGGGTACATTTTGTTTGTTTCTTGCTGGACGATTTTTTTGAGGATCGATATATGTTTTGACTGGATTGCCTATTGGACTGGGTCCTTCAGGTACATCGTGGTTGATTCTTGCTTGAATTTTTTTTGTAGAGAATCGGTCCATGCAGTGATTGGATTATGTATAGAATTGGTCCTCCGGGTACATTTTGTTTGTTTCTTGCTGGATGATTTTTTTGAGGATCGGTCCATTGTGATATTCTAGCACTTGAGCTCATGAAGAAAAGTGAGAGGAAGACAAATAACATGACAATGGACATCTTTCTAATTATCGAGTCAAACATTTTGTCTGTTCTAATTAAACAAAGTGGTTGTTGGATTGAAGTTCACACTACTATTGACAAACCTTATTTATAAGCCCAAGCATTAGATAATAAAGGTAATATATTTTTATGGTAACCAAACTATATTTGGTCAAAAGATCCTTGGTAATCTCAATCACAAGGTATTTCCCTTTCGAATGACTTCTTTTTGGTAATTTAGTTGTTGAAAATCTATTGTGATTTACATACTATGAAAAAATTTATTTCCTAGGGCATTTAAAAGAGTAATAAATAATTCTTTAATGCTCTTGTGATGGCTAAGACTAAGATGAATAACTTGGTAAAACCTTTTACGAGGCATAATTTCAAGGAATAGTGCCTATTTCCTTTTCAATGAAGACTAACACATGACATTCATAAAAAGATGGGGTGGAAGGTTAGATTAATAAATTATCAAACAATCCACCAACTGGCAAAATCATATGTCGTCGCATAATAGTCATGATTATATTGTAGTCAAACAGATTTCTGCTTATGACAACAAAGGTACTCTCAATCACAAAGTATCATCCTTTCTAATCATTGTTTCTGGTAACTCTTTTACTCAATTTTTATAGTGTTTTCGTAGCGTAAACGAATTCCTCTAAATCAAATTTTACTTATATCTTTAAATAAGATGATGGATATTCGGCCTATTGTAATTGTCCATATACTCGCCAATTCACCATTCTCTAAGATTCCTTTAGAAAAGAGCAAGTGTCAATCAACCCTTTTCTGAAATGAATTACAAAAACATCGAATTTCACAATGATCAAAGTGATGCATTGGATGCAAAGATCATAGAACCCCATCACAAGAGATTAAATTTGTATGGTCAAAGTAAACCCTTGTAATTTAATGCCTAAACGATGTGAGCATAATAAATTAATTTTAATTTGAAAATCCCATTGATATACGTTTTAAGACAAGAATTTAATTTCAATTGAACTAACTGGTCTAATGTCTCCACCCTAGGTACTAAGCGACTAGGTGTGAGCAAGGTTTCCGATTTCTACAAATTGGGTGGATAGGGATATGGTAAATTTAGGAACTTCTAAACAAAGACACCCCCCCCCCCCCCCCCACCACACACACAAACAAAAGAATGGATGAATGTTTAGTGATAATTATGAATTTTAAATTATTTTTAAAAATTGATACCAGGATTATATATATATATATAACTGAATGTATTAAAACTATAAATCTCTTTAATATGGGTCATAGATTTGGAGTTAGTGAAAATTGAGGAGAAACGGAGGGTAAATTGAAATTTGGGTTTGCTCAAGGTCAAGTACAGACCTTTGTATTAAGTGTGCCGATTGGTAGATGAATACCAAGTCCATAGGTCGATTTGCAATTTGGCCAAGATCAATCATTTTTATTTTTATTTTTTGGTCCAGTTTTTCTTGTTCAATTGTCGATTTTTCCCCTGAATTTGAACCCCATTAATTTCAACATGGGACCGAAGACCAGCTAATCAACACTAACTTTTCCAATTAAATTTTAATATCATAAAATTCTTGGAAAGTATTAAAGGTTAGCTATCCAAATTAAATCGTGCACATGCAATCACATGATTAATTTCAAATACATTATAAACTTAATTAATCCAAATTAATTGTGAGAGGCTTTGGTCAATAAAAAACCCAGAAGAGCATTTTAACCGAAAATTTAGACGAACAAAAACAACCAGAGCATCTTTTAACCATGTGATGACTGGATCCTTCCTCAGAATGTTACGTTGGCCTCCATGTTTGGCCCGGTCATATTTTTGAAGAAAACACCATTGTTTGGAGATATGAGGTGAGAAAACATAAAACATAAATTATTTTTCTCTATTACACATTCATTTTGTTTTGCATGAAAATTTATTTAGGAGTTATCTAGCTTTAGTGAAGAGGACGAGACGACAAATGATTTTGTTTTCTTTTCCGGATATAAATTAGGAATAATGAAAAGTACTTAAATCATATCTAATTGATTTAATTATTTATAAATTTTATGGATCAACTTGAAATTATTAATTAAAAATTATATTCATATGCATAATTTGGAATTTTCTCTAGCCACACAAGGAGGAAACCTATTATACGTATATAGGGTGGGTATTATTCATCTACATCTATCCCAACCGATGGTTTATCGAATCATTGCAATCGAGGGTCCAATTCTATCAAAAGAGGTTACAAAAAGTTGTTATATGCACAGCACATCCGAGTTCCAGCATGGAAAAAGAGAAGCCTCTATACCTTGCAAGTTCATCTGGCGAGTTATACACAGATAGCAGACATAGATGTTATCAAAAGTTGGCTCCTTTCTGTCAAAAGAGCAATCAAAAACATGGTAGTAGCTGCTAAAGCCAAGATGTCATCGATCACCACCAATCTGTGAAAAAGCACAAGTACATTACAGATGAGTAGGTGTAAATCCAAATGTCAACTTCTAGAAACTGTACCCACATTGTCCATAATTTCTGAGATCACAACTACAGTATAAAATTTCAGCATATCGCTAGTTGCTACTTACTACCAATGCTAGTTGCTACTTACAACCAATCCCACCCTGCACCCAATGATACCTCCTCTTCTAACTGTGCCAATACCCAGCAAGGCTCCGCAAGCCTCCTCAGGAAGTTTTGGCTCTTTGAAACCCAAGCTCTTACAGGACAAAGGCACTAGAGGACTCCAAAATAGTGAAGTCAATTTCTCAGAAAATACAAAAAAGGGTGAAGTCAAATACAATTGCACATATCATAATAAGCACACAAATTTCTGTGATCATAACTACAGCACAAATTTTAATATGTTTTGCTAGGCACCCCTCTCTCTCTCTCTCTTCTTATCCTCCCAACAAAAGAATAAAGAACTCCATATCATGTCAGTGATTTCACTTTCTGCTCAGAAGTGAAAATTGTTTATATAAATCAGCATTGATTCTAACAGATGATACTAATAAATCCATCATTTTTTGTATTCATCGACACCAGAGGTAAAACTCCAATACTCCATTATGAACCGTACATATGCACGATTAGATGTGTTCGGTATTTCCATAGTCAGCAGGCACCTGGTTAGGGACAAATTGCTATAATTAACAGGATCTGAAACGAGCATCAGATTGTGTGTGTGTGTGTGTGTGTGTTGTATCATGTATGGACTGAAAGGCAAACCTTTCCAATTGACTCTTATCTATTTTTGGCATACTTGGGCTCTCTATCATATTAAGATGGAAAGACAACCTTTTGAAAATTGTGTTTTCACATTTATGATTGTATGCAGAGTTTGCAAAGAATTTATAGAACCACCTCTCTCATAGATAACTGTACCCCCATCTAGATCCATCTCATACCTTGTTCAGATAAGCTCAAAACAAAATAGAGTTCAATAAGAAAATGCAATATTTCAAACAAATAAGTACGACGTGATATGCCAAACCTACATAACACACCTTGATGGTTATAATACAATCCCCTGTAGATATGACCGAGAGCTTAAGGAAAAACTAAATTAGAGGGAAGCAACTGTACAATAAAAGATGATTGAGTGAGACAAATAATTATCTCTTTGCCAATGAGCTCTACCTCAAATGACACATTCCAACTCAATCATTAACCTTCCTAAAGGGCAGAAAAGGTGTCATAAGTTCAATCACACAAAAAAAATTTCACAACTTTATTAACAATTGTTGAGATGATATATTGTGAATGGAATGAAGTAGAAAATGACCTTGTCTCGAACATGACCAATGCTAGAGACACAAAAAATCACAGCTTTTTCATAACTTGATTAGGCGACAACTTGTAATCGGTAGAAGAACACTTTCATGAACCCATCACTATGAACACCACTTCTATTATATAGAATCACAACATGAAAATACACATTCTATCCACTCAATATGGTTTGTTCCCCACAATATGCAACCTCAACAATTGTGTGTGTATATTAAAAAAAAAGGATAGAATTGGGAGGGTTAGCAGTAACATTACATTGTTTTGGCAGAGCGAAGACAAAGCCTTTATAGAGGCCTGAACACCAGCCTCGACCTCATCGCGAAGCTGCTTGATCTTTTTGACAGCCTTTTGCTTCTCCTCCACTACCTCAGTTAACTCTTTCTCTTCCTTCTTAATAGCCATGTGAGATTCAAGGCATTGGTTCCATTCTTTTTCAACATCAGCAAACACCCTCTCTTCCTTAGCAGACTCAATCACGAGCTTTCGCAAAAGGTCCATGATCTCCGAAACCCGTCTCTTCAGACCACTAACCCGCTCTTTGGCTTTCCCAAGCTCGGCTTCGGATGTAGCCAGAGCTGCCATCGATTCTTTTGACCGAACTTCAACATTGCAGCGAGACGAAACGGCGTCGGATTCTTCGCTTTGGTGGGTTCGGAGCTGGGTCTCGACGGAGGAGAGTTGAGCGCGGCGAGAGAGGACGTCCTTAACGGCGTCGTAGAATTCAGAGTGGTCCGGTTGAAGCCAATCCAAGCTGTCGAAAGCCTTGTTCGACAATTCCACCATCGTTTCCACGTCCCGAGCCGACGAGAGCTCCAAAAGTAACAGCTTCTTCACCGACTCCGCCGCCGTCGCGTAGTGTTCACGCGCCGCCGTATCGAGTTGGTTGATATTGCTGCTGCTGTTGCTGTTGGAGGGGTCGCTGTTGTGAAACTTCCGGAGACGCGAGAGTGGGCCGCCGCCCGAATCGTCTTGTGCCAATGCCACGTCATCGGTGGGACCCACGTCCTCTGAAACGTCTTCGTTGCTGTTGTTATTGGTAGTCTCCTCCTCTTCCTCTTCCTCTTCGTGTTCCTCTCTCCCTTCCTCATATTCACACGCCATCGGTGTTGTCTTGGGTTTTGATCTTGTACGAGAGCAGCGAGCGGGAGGGGTTTTGGATTTGGTGATGACCCTGACTGGTCGTAGTGGTGATAGCGGCTCATTCAGACTCTGCTCCGTTTTCAGGCGACCCATTGCTCCACCGCCGGAGGAGGAGTTATATAAAACCATAAAAGTAGTACAGTAATTGATTTTAAGGGGTAATAAGCGGAACCGTCACAAGGTAAATTAACGTTGGTGGCCGGATAAGCTGCGCATCCTTACAAGGATAAGTTGGGGGAATATGCAGATAAGCGGTGTGGATGACATGAATGTAGTAAGTTAGGCATGGTTTAAAACTATAAAGGAAAATAACAACTCGAGTTTTTGAAACTCGAGATTTACATAATAAATCGAATCTCAGAAACTCGCTTTATGCTCGCTTTGCGCTTGTTGAGGTGGACAAAATGCCACCTGGATCTCGAGTTTCTAAAACTCGTTTTACTTTACGCTCCGTTTGTTTCAATGGAAAACCTTGTGTAAAGATAGTTTTCCTTATTTTTCAGTGTTTGGTAGCATAAAAAAAAGATGAGTCAAAGAAAAACTATCTTTGGTCAACATAAAAAGTATGGCTTATTTTTAGAGATTGTTTTCCATTAAATTTTTTTGGAAAACAACTCTATCTCACAACAAGCTAAATAAGGGAAGTTAAGAAATTTTTTTTCAACTCATTGAAAGTTGCTACCAAACATGGGAAAATGAGATAGTTTTATAGAAAATACTTTTTAGAAAATAACTCATTTTCTAGAAAACATCATTGTTGAAACAAACAGAGCGTTAGATAAAACTCGAGTTTATAAAACTCGAGTCTTACTATATCTTATTTTAAATTATGTTTTTTATACGCATGGAACTCGAGTCTTAGAGACTCGAGTTATATCAAAGTAACTCGAGTCTTATAGACTCAATTTCTTCTGAACAATTTATTTAAAACTCAGCCCGTGGCATTAACTCTTACAGAGACTCACTCACCCTCGCTAACTCACAAAGAAAGCCTAAAACAGAGCTCTCAGCCTCACTAACTCTCACTCACTCACCCTCACTAACTCTCACTCACCCATAACTCTCTCACACCACTCACTCTCACAAAACCACATTGTCCACTCTCACTGCTCTTCCCTCTCAGCAAATTCATATCTAAGGTAAGGGTTTGCATAATTTGATTGTTTGGGTATGTTGTCTATGAGTGTGGGTTAAAGAGTTTTACCATTTATTTTATAGATAGTTAACATAACTTAGTTAATTATCAATATTGTGAATTATAGAACTTTGTTTTGTTAGTGTTAATTTTTTGAGTATTTATTTGTATAGTTTTTGTTATCAAAATTTTATTCATCATTTTATTTTTATCATGATCTTACAAATTTCTTTGACTTTATTTATCATTGGTTTGGGTATGAAATGGGTAATGAATGAATGTAATGAATGGGAATGGGTATGTAATTATCAAAATTTTATTCATCATTTCTAGGTTTT
Source organism: Castanea mollissima (assembly GCA_014183005.1). NCBI lineage: Eukaryota > Viridiplantae > Streptophyta > Magnoliopsida > Fagales > Fagaceae > Castanea > Castanea mollissima. Next base: position 49,647,283 of record JACAVU010000005.1, on the reverse strand, counting down.
TATTTTTATCATGATCTTACAAATTTCTTTGACTTATTTACCATTGGTTTGGGTATGAAATGGGTCGTGAATGATGTAATGAATGGGAATGGGTATGTAATTATCAAAATTTTATTCATCATTTTATTTTTATCATGATCTTACAAATTTCTTTGACTTTATTTATCATTGGTTTGGGTATGAAATGGGTAGTGAATGAATGTAATGAATGGGAATGGGTATGTAATTATCAAAATTTTATTCATCATTTCTAGGTTTTTATTTTTATCATGATTTTACAAATTTCTTTGACTTTATTTATCATTGGTTGGGTATGAAATGGGTAGTGAATGAATGTAATGAATGGGAATGGGTATGTAATTATCAATTTTATTCATCATTTGTAGGCTTTTATTTTTATCATGATCTTTCAAGTTTTTTTGACTTTATTTATCATTGGTTGGGTATGAAATGGGTAGTGAATGAATGTAGTGAATAGGTATGTAATCATGCTCCTCTACCCACCTAGTTCTTTCAGAACCCTTTTAGGCATTATAGGTCACCACACAATGGAGTAATAGATAATTCCGTCTCTCCATCCACTAGGATTAGAAGGTTTACGTCTTGGCCTTTAGATATTAATGGGCACTCTATAACCTGGCTTGAATATGTTCATTGGTAAGATTGCATTACTTTTTTCCCTCACTTTACGACTATGTGATTTAACTAACATAGGACTTGGGTTCACAATGCCTGATATTGTTATAATCATATACCATGGTGGTCCGCTTAAGAATCCTAATGCGAACAAGGGATTGCCATTTGAGGGGCTGGGTATGAAACCTATTATGCCCAAGTTGATCGTAGGTTGAAAACCCTTGATGAATTGAAGATATTTGTCATGGAAGAGGTGTGTAAGAATCCTGATCTGTACAACATGCAAATTACTTATCGTATGCCAAATGAAATCATGAAGCACTGTATTAATTACAAGTATATGGTGATAGAAAAAGACAAACATGTGAAGATCATGTTTGACAAGTTGGAGAGTATAGCTGAAGTAAGTAACATTGAGTTGTACATACAGTTGGAGCCGCGTGCAGTATGGCAACAGGATATCCAACAAACAACCACAAGCTTACAAGTTGCGATTCCGGATGCTCAATATGAGTATTCTACACATGTAGAGGATGATGATGTTCATGCCGATGGAGATGATGATGATGACGACAACTATGTTGATAAGACTACTGCCGTTAACATGATGATGACGATGATGATGACGACGACACTATGTTGATGAGACTACTGTCGCTAACAATGATGATGACGATGATGATGACGACTATGTTGATGAGAATCTTGCCATTAACGGTGAAGATTTTGCCTATAAAGATGACTATGAACACATGATTGAGAAAGGGGACTTTCGGGACTTTGAGGACTTTGAGAGGGACATTGATGACGATGAGACATTGGACGGTGGTGAACCTGATGCAGACAATGTTATTAGTGTCCAAAACATTACAAACACAATCCCTGCCTATGCACCTCCTGCGTTGTCATTCTCTGCATATACTTGGGAAAATATGGTTGATCCTTCGCATATTGAGATGCCATTTGTGTCTACTTAGAGAGAGGGGATGAATTTGTGCAAAGGGTTGACTTTTGCCAGTAAAGTGGAGGTGAAGCGCGTATTAACAATTTGTGCCCTCAAGAAAACAAACACTTTAAGATCACTAGGTCGACGAGGAAAAATTTTTGTGCGAAATGCGTGCATAAGTCATGCAAGTGGTATGTCTACGCAGTTATGAAGCCCGAGCTCCAAAATCTATGGATGGTCACCGTGTATGTGGGTCCTCACACGTGTATACCGACTGGGGTGCGAAATGATGGTAGAATGATGAGTTGTAATTTTATTGCAGCAGAAATCCATAACAAGTTACATGAGGATCACACCATTCAAATTAAGTATCTTAGATCTTTGATAGAGGCGAAATATAATGGCCATAAGCCTTCTTACTACAAGGTATGGGATGTGAAACAAAAGGCGATTGCGCTTATGTTTGAAGATTAGGAAGAATCTTACTAAAGGCTGCAAAAGTTGCTAATGACGTATATTGATCAGGACCCGACTACCCAGTTTTGCTATCGTGTCACACCCACCGATGAAGATCACACCGTATTGTTGCATTATGTGTTTTGGTCTTTCGGTCCATGCATATCAGGATTCAAATACTGCAAGCGGTTATCAATATTGATGGGACCCATCTGTATGGTAAATATTAAGGAAAGTTGTTGGTCGCAATGACAACCGATGCTAACAACAAGGTATTCCCTCTTGCCTTTGCTGTTGTGGATTGTGAGTCAGCGTCCAGTTGGAGGTGGTTTTTACGATGCCTCAGAGAACGATTGGCCACCTCATATCTGACGACGACATTTGCATAATTTCTGACCGACATCTCGGTATCAAAAACGCCATTGCAAACTGGCCTAGAAGGGATGATGGAAAAGCAGGGGTATTTCATAGATATTGTCTTCGACATGTTGCTAGCAACTTCAACACCCATTTTCAGAACTTGACTCTAAAGTCAACAGCGTTGAAAGCGGATATGCTAGTCAGGTAGTTAAATTTGCTACCATAATGGACTCCATTAAGCAGGTGGAAATTGAGGCCATTAGGAAGAAGAAGAAGGTGACGGGGACGGATGGTAAGGAAAAGAATCAAGATTATCTTCCATACACATACCTAATGAGCGAGGATGTGGACATGTGGACCCAGTCATACGATGGTGGGAGACGTTTTGGAGCAATGACAACCAATATATCAGAGTGTTTCAATGGTGTGCTGAAAGGTGCACAGGGTCTTCCTATTGCCGCGTTGGTTGAGTTCACTTGGAACAAACTTGTTCAATATTTCCACGACCGGCATAAAGAATACCATTATGAGTTGTCAGAGGGTAAGAAATGGAGTGAATATGTCTTATCCACGTGGGATGGAAATAAGCGTAAATCTGAGAAACACTATCTCAAGTCATTTAGCAATGAAGAGCTGATATTTCAAGTAGTTACCCAACTCAACATGTGTAGCGCAGGAGGGGGAAACCACAGTTACGAAGTTCGGTTACGGGAAAAAACATGCAGTTGTGGGAAATGGCAAAATATAGGGATCCCGTTTTCACATGCAATTAGAGTATGTGATTATTTACATATTGATTCGACCACGTATATTCACCCATGTTATGGTTTGAACCATGCCCTTAACACTTATGAGCATGCATTTGTGGTTCCTAAGTCACAGTCATTATGGAGGGATCCCATGGGGCCAAAGCGGTTGCCTAATCCGGCATTGTTGCGGGCCAAAGGTCAACCGTGAAGTCACGAATAAGGAATGAGATGGATGAAGTGAGGAATAAGGATCAAGAACTGGGATGGCGGAGGGAGGACACAGATTTGATAGAGAGTCACCCAAGCAGACATGTGGACTGTGTCATGCTTCCGGGCATAACCGCAGAAAATGTCCGCAGTCCCGTGGTGCTTCCACAAGCGGCCATGTTCCACACTAGGTAAGTTGGCAAAAAGTTATGCATCGGTTAAATAATTGTTGTTCATTCAATGTTTACCTAATGTTTACTATCTTGTCTCCTAACGTAAATACTCTACGTTTTTCAGGCATCCTTCCATGGACGACATTTTTGTCATGCGGACCGCTGATCTTAGGAAAAGTGACTACGTTGTATTGGTTCTATGTGAACTTTTGATTGTTGTTGAATGTACTTGTAATTCTCTATCCAATGTACCTCTATGAAGATTGTAATTTGAGTAGTATGGTTAGAATTGCAAATTAAGCGTGGTTGGACATGTTTAGAATGGTGATATATTGAGAATGACTTTTGTTGTGATTTGAGTGCATTTACATTGTAAAACTATGCCTGAAACAGAGCATTTTCTGCTGGGAAAAAAAAATTTGCCCAGTGAAAATCGAGTTTTAGAGACTCGAGTTCCACTGGGCTATATTCACTGAAACAGAGCATTGCTCTCTGCCAGAAACAGAGCATGCTTTTGCTGGGGAAAAAAAAATTTGCCCCGTGAAAATCAAGTTTTAGAGACTCGAGTTCCACTGGGCTATATTCACTGAAATAGAGCATTGCTCTCTGCCTGAAACAAAGCATGCTTCTGCTGGGAAAAAAAAATTTGCCCAGTGAAAATCGAGTTTTAGATACTCGAGTTCCACTGGGCTATTCACTGAAACAGAGCATTGCTCTCTGCCTAAAATAGAGCATGCTTCTGCTGGGAAAAAAAAATTTGCCCAGTGAAAATCGAGTTTTAGAGACTCGAGTTCCACTGAGCAAATTTTTTTGAAACAGAGCATGCTTCTGTTGGGGAAAAAAATTTGCCCAGTATAAATCGAGTTTTAGAAACTCGAGTTCCTTTTCAATCTCAATTCTTTAATACTCGAGTTGTAGTGGAAAATAAAATCGGTCCATTTGGTCTAATTTGGTCCATTCAGTCCACTTTGTTCCATTTTGGTCAGTTTCGATCCATCTTTGTGTACTTACATATATAATTGGAGACAACAGGTTTAGCTCGACACTGTTGTTACACTGATGTTCGCAGTGCTACATGTGCTGCTCAATAGCTCGACACTGTTGAACCCTATCTAGTCATATCATTCACACTCACGTGAATACACAGATCTGCATCTTTTTGCAATGCACTGTTTTCAAGGATGCAGAAGACCCCTGAAAAGTTTATGATGCATTTAACACAACTCGGTATTGTCTTGTCAAGTTCATATAAGATGAAACACAAGCATGCTAAATACTCTTCACATGAATACTGTTCAGCTAAATAGTCATGGCAGTACACTGCAACTACTGCCTAGAATAAGAGAATCTCACTGTGACATTGGGAACATTTGAACAAAAAATTTGTATCGTGGTTTTCCAGCCTGTATTGACATGACAAGCCTGAATATGTTAAATTTTATTATTGAATAAACAGTGGAATGAGGTTATAAATGTACCACAATTCTTTTCTTATTCCTCAGGCTGGAGAGATACGTGCAGGATAGGTGCAGGTATCTCAGGACTACTTACAACCCGAGCGGTTGTTGCACACCGACCACGGCCCCTAGTTGCACTTGTGCTTCGGCTTGTTGTAGCAGGCCGACCACGGCCCCTAGCTGCACTTGTGCTTCGGCTTGCTGTACAGGCCCACCACGGCCCCTAGCTGCAGTAGCACGGGTCGATGTACTTACGGGTGCTGCGCTTGTGCTTGGGGTTGCAGTAGCTGCTGATTCAGTCTCATGCTCATTGTTTGCCTCCCCATTTGCTGCAGGACCACCACCAAGCCCAGCTAGATCATTTAGGACACGTCGGACATGGTTATGTGCTCGGCTGCCTACAGGAAGCATCTTCAACAGCGCTAAATGGCTTTCAATCTGAAACCGAGAAAGAACCAGTACAATAAGTTGAGACATTTACATATCAATTATAGAATGGATAATATAGTATTTATTAATCTACCCAAATACTCAACTAAGATATGTCTAATTAGAACACATTACCGATATATCTAATTTTGCACTGTTGCGGTCGACATACTTTCGAGTGTCCGAACGGTACCAGCGGTAATAGTCATGATTGCGAGGCATCTTACCAGTCTGAGGAGGTGCATGGCAAAGTCGTTGTTGTCTCATATCCCATGTAAGGATATACAGTCCATGCTCCTCCCTCCAATTCTTTTCCACCTTCCCACGCAAGTCCATTCTATGCAGTCTTTCATCGTACACAACATGATCGGGCCGCTCTTGCTCCAACCCAAACTGACGAAGGACACGATCTGGGTGGTGTATCTCTACTATGCAAAAACACACAAGTGGCACCCTTGCCGTCCACGTATCCCTCCCTGCAACGCAAAAGTTAGGAAGGTGGCCGAAGTCTACCTCGTATGGCTGCCACACAATCTACAATAGAAACAAAAAACAATTATCATAACATCAAGGAATGTGAAACAAGGGAGAATACATAGATAAAGGGAAAAACAAAAATTAAAACAGAAGATATGTTAAAGGATGAAGCAATCATATTCTTAAGGAAAATTAACATAACCAAACAGAATTTTTGTTTGCTATACTTGGTCCGGCTGCAATCTAACTAATTGCTCACGATAGTGGATCAAGGCCATGCCGGATGGCCTACTCTTCGAGCTTGGCACCTGCACCCGCCTACAGTTACGAGCGAATAACATAAGATAAGATAATACCCATGTTATAGTTACTAAGAAGAGTACATTGCAGAACACACATAATATCAGAAAACTACTTACTTAAATGCAAGTGGAGCATATGGCCATGGGCCATAATCACATCCAGGTGGGGGCTCTATCCTCGGGCACAAGAATGGCAACCTTGCCCATGCCCAATACTGGACCAATGTGCATGCCCTACCAATTTGTGATGCCCCTTTCTCGCTTGCCCGACACAACTCTCTGTACAACCAAGCCAAGCAACCACTACCCCAACTATACTGTGGCGGATCACGAAGGTCACGCAAGAACGCCAAGAACATCAAATGCACCCTATCTCCTGACTTGTCCATGAAAAGCTTATCCCCTAGCAGCGCTAAAATATAGCACCTGGCATACTGGTGTATCTGCATCTCCGTTGCGTCATGAGGCAGTGGCGCTGCAATGGCGTCAACAAGGCGGCTGATGAGAATTCTTTGCCCCACCAAAGTTTTATTGTCATTCGCCGAAGTAAAGCAAAGCAACTCCATGCACAGATCTCGCCAGTCCCCATCCACCACAGCATTCGGCCCAACCAAGACCTCACCGTCTATAGGAAGTCCAAAAATGACCTCCACATCTTGTAGGGTGATTGACATCTCACCATGTGGAAGATGGAACGTATGCGTCTCCGGCCTCTATCGCTCAACTAGGGCCGATATTAGGCAATGATCTATCTCTCTGGAAGGGACCCTAAACAATCCTTCCAGCCTTAGCAACTTGATATATCAATCACCCGATTATCTCCCATCTGAATGCTTGCCATCTCCTTAGTGCGACCACGGCACGTAAGTGGGCCCGGGTCCTGCAAAATCCATAAAAATTATAGCAGTTGTTACAACTAAAAATACAACTTTGAAAGAACTTGCTAACTAAAAGTCAAAGACAACGTAAAAATTAAAGTGGTTGTTAGAGCTAGATATTTCACCTCGCCATTCCAAATGTCCTCTGATCGATGATATCGTTGTCGCGTCAACAATGACTCATCAAGCGGACCAGGGTGCAAGATATGTGGCTCGTCATCAATCCGAGGCTCCATACTGCAAACATTCAGATACTCAACTGTGAGATCATTAATAGTGTGGGGGCAAAGGAATGTTATTCTACATGCAAAATAAATCTATACTGAAGAGCAGCTTATTGGCATTATTTAAAAAGAGGATGCTAAAAGAATAGAAAGCAAGAAGAAGTACAGCCTTGATCTTTTTTGTTCCTATGTTTACCTATTCATTTGAGTTAAGCTGAGTGGTACTGAATTTGTACACTAAAGATTCATTGTTGAACACTAATGCAACAGGTTATCATTGGCAGTTTGACCTTTGAATTTGTAGGAATTTATAACTCTCGAGGAGATTTATATATTCTATGGGGATGTGGATGACTTTTTGTCCCGTGGCATAACCAGCTACACTACCTAATTAAACTAGGCAATGTGAATCAGAAAGAAGAAATGAAGAGAGGGAAGAGAATTGGATAATGTTATATTAAAGTGGATGAGTCATATTTTTCATTATATGGGCACTAAATACTAATTAATAAATAGTAGATCTAGTCGCTGCGGTATTATTTCCATTGAAAGTAAAATGACAACTTGCAATATTTGGATGTAATAATTTTAGTTGACAAGTTGCAAGTAATGAGAATGTAACATTTTTTTCCCCTTTCTTTTGATAAACAGAGAATTCATCACTTTTGAATGATGGTCAAGAAATTTGGACAAATTTGACTCTTAATTTTAGCAAAGCATGTTTAAGCAATATTTCCATTATTAATTTCAAAGTAGACAGCGTAGTCAGAATTTGGGCATCTTCCACTATACAATATTCCAATCAATACACTTTTTTCTTAGTTTGTCAATTTAGGGCCCTTGATGTGGTTGGACAGGAAGATGGAAGAACGAAAAAGGTGCCAATGCACGAAACATTAAATTCCAATTTCAAATTTTAGTAAATTGGACCATGAAGATTCGGAAACCTAGATTTATGTCCTTTCTATGGAGATCTCTCTAGTCTAAAGGAAAAATTATTTGTAAGACGGTCTTAAGGAACAGAATATGCGGATTTTACAGATGTGTGAGATTTATTAAACTTGAGATAAGCACCCTTGAAAAATCCATTTGTCGCAAAGAAAATGGTAAACTAAATCCAATTACTCTTGACTAGTTCGTCTAAACATTATATATTTTAGGTAGGCTTCAAATTGAGTGAATCAGTATGACCATTATCTTATTTGAAAAAGAAATGTTATATTCACAATATTTTCACAGTAAATTTAAAAAAACATGTTGTTGCTGACTATTATGGTAGATAAAAAATGTATAAATAATAGTAGTTTCAAATTAAAACAAATAACAATTTAACACTTAAAAATTTATTGTGAAAGTGTTATAGTTTATGGATGTAGCACTTCTTGGTCTAAAAATGAGCTCATTACTAATCCTACTCCAAACAACCCGGCTTGTTATTCTCCTGTTTTCTAAGTCTAAGTGGCATAAAAATAATATTTTATTTTAGTCATTAGCTACTTCAATATTTTTCATCAATTATATAACAAATATGACTATTTTAACATAAGACAAAAAGTTAGAAACTGAACTTTTACATTTGAAATATTAGGGAGAAAAAAACATAGTAATTTACCCAATGTACGGCTACTTTAGCATCAATTTCACTAATTATGTAAGGAGTGATTTGCTTTATCAACACTTTAGCATCCATTTCAATTATTAGGTCATGGTCTTGCTATATCAGTAACATCATATAAACAAAACAAAACAAAATAAAAAATCCTAAATTCATGCCTCTGTGAATTAATCTAGAAGAACCCAGAAAAATGTTAGGAAAAATCAATTCCGTGAAAGGCTATATCATAAACAACAAACCACTCTTCATAGCAGGACCAAAGGTGTAAGCACCCGTGGAATTAGAGAAGAGAGAGAGGCTTACTGGTGGTGTGTTACGGCGGCCCGACAGTCGGTGTAGCAGCAGCTGAGAAGCGAGAGAGAGAGGGTTCTAAGGAAAGAGGAGAGCGTTTGGGTGTTTGAGTGAGAGTATTTCCTTTGAGAAAGTGAGAAAGTGTTTGACAGATTGAGAGAGAGCGTTTGAGAGACTGAGAGTTGAGAGATTGAGAGAGAGCGTTTCAGGATTTTTGAGAGAGGAATATTGTGCAGATATCGAGTCTTATAAACTCGATATCTACGTGGCTAAATTCCTCCACGTGGAAAATTCGTCCACGTAATGGGAGTGACAAACACCACAACTCGAGTTTTAAAAAATCGATTTTCAATTAAATCTCGAGTTTTTAGTACTCGAGATGTTAGTTTCTCACATTCTTTCAAAACCGGCCAACTAACGAAATCATTTGCATAGTACCGCTATTGGAAAGGGTATTCGGGATAAGTTCTTACGAAGACGGAGTTCACGCGTAGCAATATTGAAAACACTGTAACAAAATAATTTTAAAATATGAAAATATGCCATAAAATATAGTTTTAAATGAAATTTGTTAAATTTTATAGTTGTGGATCTTGTAAACAGTACACAAGACTCATAATTTTTCAACAAAAAGTAAGAATGCACAAAAAATGTGCATTCTAAACATACACTTAAATTAGAGTAAAATTTCTATTAAAAAAAAAACCTAGCCACAGCGGCCCTCAAAATTCAAAAATACTGCTTACTAGTGAAAGCAAAGTCATCCATTTTCTAGTATAATGTTGTGAGATGTACGGCTTAATTAAAAGTCATATATGTTGAAACTATATTAATAATTTGTAACTAATTTGTGAGTCAAGCGATAAAAACAAATTAATTTTGTAATATGTATACATGCATATATCGAGTATGGTTTGTAGTATATAAATTTTACATATTAGAACATAAAATTATGATATATAATCAAAATATTTAATTTATTTACTTGAGACATTTAATAGATTACCTTTATATATATACACGTAAAAATTATATATTCAAAATAGCAGTGAGAAGCCTATGAAAGTTTGATAGAATTAATTTAATTAAACAAATAACACGTTTCTAGTATTCTTACCTCTTCTTCCATATTGAAAAGTTGCTCTTAAAATATTATGCTCATGGGATGCATGGCTTAATCAAGAATCATGTGTAAATTAAGGAATATTTTTAAATTTAATTAAAATTAAATAATAAAATATTTAAGTGATAAATTCAATTAACAATTAAGAATTATAAATTACCCAAATTACTAAGCAGTAAAAAAATAAAAAAGTGAGATTTACATAAGAATTGAATTTTTGTATTTGAAAGTGAGGGAGGAGGCACCGAATTTAAACTTATCAAAACAAAATGTGTAAATATAAACTTCAAGAAAATTTTTTGAGAAAATCTGGGAGTTAAGACCTTGGCAATAAATTTGCATTGATAATTGAAAATAGTTTCATTAGCATTGAAATGTAATGAGAATTAAAAAGTATATCTTTTGCGAGGTCCTAGGTTAGTATTGTGAACAACAATCTATATTATGAGTAAATGATGCATTTGGAATATAGATTATAACTTCAAAGTGTTTAATTATTTTAGCAATTATTTTCCTATCTAATCCAATGTATATTTCAATTGACCCAAACTTGCTAAGCCAACTACACATTAACTTTTACAATTTTTATCCCTCTTGAGAATCCTTTGTTGTGATTGTATCCCAATAGATTATGGTTGATGAAGATCTAATTAATTAAGTTTCGACAATTCAAGCTTATAGTAAATAATAATTTTCAAAATTTTAATAACATGAATACTTCCCTTTTTTCTCCTTAGACAATTTAGGTTAAAGAATAAGAATACATGCTAGAGGTAATGAGGATTGATCATACTTACCAATTATGGAATATAAATCATAATATATATTACTTATTTTGACCGTCCATGAGTTGTATGTAAAATAAACAAGGATTTAGACGTTCTCATCTCAAGAAGTTGATATGGTAAAAAAAAGAAAAAAGAAAAAAGAAAAAAAAAGAAGATGATATAGAAAAAAAGAAAAGAAAGAAAGATGAAATCCATTACGTTAAATTAGATATATATATATATACACATACACATTAAACTTCTTGAAGAAGTTGACATGAAAAAATAAAAATAGCCCACAAAATCAAAAATCAAAAAGGATATAGAACTTCTCATCTCAAGAAGTTGATATGGAAAAAAAAAAAAAAGAGTCCATGACGTTAAATTAGAAAAGATAGAGAGAAGAAGACATGTCGTCAAATTATATATATATATATATATCCTAAACTTCTTGAAGAAGTTGACATATTAAAAATAAAAATAAAAAAGAGTCCATAAAATAAAAAAGGATATAGAACTTCTAATCTCAAGAAGTTGACAAGGTTAAAAAAAAAAAAATTGATATGGAAAAAGAAAAAAGAAGTCTATGACTTAAATTAGAAAAGATATAGCTCGTTAATTTAGTTTTTGCTATTCAAACTGATTAGGTCTCTCAGGTATGGTAGTTGTATGCTACCAAATAATTAAATTTAATTTTTTAAATTTTCTGCAATTTGGTTGAGCTACTTAGTGCATCCACAGCTTCTAAGCCTAAAGTTAAATTAGAAAAGATATAGCTTGTTGATTTAGTTTTTGCTATTCAAACTGATTAGGTCTCTTAAGAGTAGTAGTTGTATACCACCAAATAACTAAATTTAATTTTTTAAAATAGAAATTTAATAAATTTTCTGTAATTTGGTGCAACCACTTGATACAACCATGATTTCTAAGTCCAACTTTTATTATATAATATATGAAATAATTTTTTTTTGAAAAACAATTACTTTTTTTTTTATAAGGGAAAAAAATTATATCTAACTAAATGAATTATATCTAACTAAATGAATGATTATTATTATTTTTTTAAAAAAATTTCGTATTTATTAATGAAGAGGGGGACTTGACTTGAAGTAAAATCTTTATTAATACTTGCATGAATAAGGTTTCCTAAAAAAATTAATTCTACATTAAAATTTAAAAATCAATTGTATTTGTACTCCTAAAGAAATTTCATTTTAAGCTGTATTCTTTATTCAAATTTTTTATGTCATCCACTTAACCTATTATAAAACCGACATATGTAATATCCATACTGTAAGTGCACAATTGCACCTGATCCCAAGAACAGTTATGGGCTCAGGCCTAATGAGCCTTAAACAATATGAATTTGTAGAGTGTGGGCTTGAAACCCAGGTTAGAAGAGTTTAAGAGTTGTATGGCAAATCAAAAATTGACAACACTTAAAAATAACAAGAAATATTGTAACTCGACCTCCTCGGACGTAAGCCGAGGACTGTTCTTATATTATTTTTCTTTTCTTTCTTTTTCTTTTACCTTCCAAAAAGAGAGGTCCCTTTTTTCTGTTCTGGGTCTCCCCTTAAATACTCATCTTTCTGATATTTCGTACACGTGTTGCCCCATCTCCCCCTTAGCCTAGATATTTCTTCTCTCAGTGCCCTGGAATAGTAACCAGAAGTTTCCCTTCCACTGTTCAGGTGTCACTTCCCCATTAATGTGGCTAGGGTGGTAGGTGAAGGGTCTTTAATGTGGAGGTGACAGCCTTTAGTACTTTTCAAACACCGGTGCTTCTAGGACATCCAGGAGTTCACCCCTCTTAACCGTTGGTCTCCGTCGTGTCGTTTCTGAGCTTTTACGATGACGTTCCTGATTCTTCCATGCCCATCCGAGGTTAAAATCAACCTCGGATAGGTCCTCGTGTCCTCGGCGCATAAGCTGACCCGAGGTACTAAGAAGTTTTGAACTCAAAGGTAGGTCGGCCTTCCTCGGTATGGCCCAAAGGCCCATATGCCTACCAGGACCTTTTTACTCCCCACACATACATAACTTTTTTTTTGAAAACATCCACATGTAACCTTCGAACTTACTAATACACACCCACACACAACTCATAACATGTGCTTTGTGCGTGCAATAATGTTTTTATTTATTTATTTTTTGGTTTAGTATTATAATGTTTAAAAGTGATATATAAATAACTATGTGTATATTTTTTTTTAAAGAAAGAGGTAAGGTAACTTGAAATAGTGTTTAAAAATGAGATAGAGATAGTGTTCAAAGTTTTAAGTTCAAATGGATAAGATAAAGGAAAAAATCTAAAACTTAGGATAGTAAATTACTCTATTAACTGGTTTGTGTTTTTTAATTTAAAATTATTTAACTAAAAAATAGGGGTATTCTATGAGATAAGAGAGACAAAATTTTAGAGGAAAACGAACCAAGCTATAGACGATTGTTATAATCCCTTAGGGAATGAAATTATTCTCTGTGGCCGTGAAAGTTAACCTTCAATTCCTGATAAGCACAATTTGTAAACACAAACATGGAATTTCAACCTATCTATAAGTTGTAGGTATAGGGTAGAGAGGAGAATGGAAGAATACAACAAAAAATTGTAAGATAGTAGCAGAATGGAAGAATACACGATAGTAAAATTGAAGAATACACAAAAAATAAAAAATAAAACTATATATAGAGAATTTTATATTGTGAAGAAGTTGATATGAACAAAAAGAAAGAGTTTAGATGGAAATCAAATACTTTCTTTTGTTACTTAATATTATTATTAGGTAAACCTAAAAAGATGACTTAGGATGCATGTTTATAAAAAAAATAAAAAATGACGTACAAAATAATTATCTATTATGCAACTAGTAGAAGATAATGATGATGATGTTGTTGAGCCACCACTCGAGGAAGGGTTTGAGGACAATGTTGTCACTTCTATTTGCAAATCCTTTCGACAATGCAAAAATTTTCATTTTTGCCAAGCATAAATTATTTGATTCCTCTTTGCAAGTATTTTTTCTTTCTAAACTGTGAAATGTGTAGTTGTCTCATATAATATCACTTGTCCCAAAGTGACATATAAATAAATAAATAATATATAATGAAGAAAAACCTCACCAACGCATGGCGTTTTGAATTCACACTTAGAGAATAAACCACAAATACACCATCTCACCTACTAGAACCATGTATCAAGTAACCCACGAGAACTCTTAGTGGGATCAAATCAAGGATATTTAATTCTACGGCTCATTCCAAGCCTCCAACTACTAAGCTGCACCCTAATCAGTAATTTCATCATATAAATCAATGGAATTTAATATGGATTGATTTTTTTCACTAGGAAAGTCTTTTTTTTTTGACAAGTGAAGGTTGCATTTTTTTAATTGGAGTTCAATAAGAAAATGCAATAAACAAATGATTAACACGAGATGTCTAACTTAAGAAGCAGCATTTTGAGTTTTTTTTTTTTTTTTTTTTTATAGAAAGTTTCATCATTAAGCGTTGTACATAGCAAGCTTTAGCACTCAACAAATGGTGGCCCCTAGAAGGTCCAAGACTATAAATTGCGGGATATTCAAGATATCAAAAAACATATTATGCTATCCACGATAATCTTCCCTGAATACCTCTCCTCCCAACTCAAACAAGGGCTAAAAAGAATAAAAAGTAAATTTTTTGTATACTGTTAGTCTGTCCACCATAAACTATTCATCCAAAGCAGAAACTAACAGTCAGAAGTTGCATTAACAGAAGAGAGGGTTACAAAATATTGTCATTATGCACATCTACCAGTACAAGCCTGAGAAAGAGAAGCCTCTATACTATCCAAGTTATTTGAGCTATATACAAAGAAAGCAGAAAATAGATATTATCACAAGCTGCCTTCTCTCCATCAAAAAAGCTATAAAAAAACATGGTAGTAGCTGCTAAAGCCAAGTTATCATCGATCAGTCATCAACCTGTGAAAAAGCACGAAGTACATTGCAGATGAATAGGTATAAATCCAAATGTCAACTTCTAGAAACTGTTCCACATTGTTCAAAATTTCTGAGATCACATCTACAGCATGTTGTTAGGTGCTACTTACAACTAGGGATGGCCAAACCCACCCTGCACCCATTGATACTTCCTCTTCTAATTGTGCGAATACCCCTCAAGTGTCCTCAGGAAGTTTTGGGTCTTTGAAATCTAAGTACTTATCGAACAAATGCACCAGAGGACTCTAAAATAGTGAAGTCAATTCTCTCAGAAAATACAAAAACTGGTGAAGTCAATTACAATTTCATCTCTCATATAATAAGCGCACACAATTTCCGTGATCATAACAAATTTTAAAATGTCTAGCTAGCCCCCCCTGCGCGTGCAGAGCCCCCTCTCCCCTCCCAACAAAAGAATAAAGAAACTCCCAATATCATGTCAATGATTTCACTTTCAGTGCTCAGGTGGAAAAAATGTTTATATAAATCAGCACTGATTCTAACAGATTATACAAATAAATCCATCATGTTTTGTATTCAGCGAGGTCAAAGCTAAAGCTCCAATGCTCCATTAGACGTGCTTGGTATTTTCATAGTCAGCAGGCCCCTGGTTAGGGCCAAATTGCAGTAGTTAACAGGATCTGAAATGAGCATCAGATTGAAGTAATACCTATATATGTGTGTGTTGTATGGACTGAAGGGCAAACCATCCAATTTTACTCTATCTATTTTGGCATACTTGGGCTCTCTATCATAATAAGCTGGAGCTGGAAAGACAGCCCTTTGAAAATTGTATTTTCACTTTGATGATTGTATGCAGAGTTTACAAAGAACTTAAAGAAACACACACCCCCCCCCCCCGGGGGCATTTTCTCTCTCTCTCTCTCTCTCTCTCTTAGATAGACTATACTCTAAAATCATTATATCTTTGCCAATGAGCTGCACCTCAAATGACACTATAATGAACTCTACCTCCCATAGATAGAGCTTGATTGGTTAGGCCTTCTGGGAGTTTAAAACAACATTTTTAAAACCCAAACTCTGCTTTGCAACCACAATTCTTTGTAACTTTTTTACCAACACTCATTTTAACCTCAAAACACTATCCAACAGCTTATACAAACTCACCCAATGTTGGTAGAGACTTATTGCTCTAGCCAAGTAGCCATTGCTCAAATAAGTTACTATCAGAGTTCGCAACTAATCTAACGTCTATATATATTAATTAGAAAAAGTTAGAATTCGGAGAGATAAGAGTAACATTACATTGTTTTAGCAGAGAGAAGACAAAGCCTTTATAGAGCCTTGAACACCAGCCTCGGCCTCATCGCGAAGCCGCTTGATCTTTTCGATGGTCTTTTGCTTCTCCTCCATTTGCTCAGCCAACTCTTTCTCTGCCTTCTTAATAGCCAAGTGAGACTCAAGGCATTGTTCCCATTCTCTTTTCCGATCAGCAAGCACCACCTCTTCTCCCCACGCAGATTCAAGCTCGAGATTTTTCAGCGCTTTTCGGATTTCCGAAACCCGACTCTTCAGACCACTAACCCGCTCTATGGCTTTCCAATACTCGGCTTCGGATCTAGCCACCGCTTCCGCCGCTTCTTCCAACCGAGCTTGAAAAGACGAAACGGCGCCGGATTCTTCGTTTTGGTGGGTTCGGAGCTCGGTCTCGAAATGCGAGAGCTGAGCGCGGCGAGAGAGGACAGCCCAAACGGCGTCGTAGAACTCAGTGTAATCTGGTTGAAGCCAATCCAAGGCTTCGAAAGCCCTGTTCGCTAGTGCCACCATCGTTTCCACGTCCCCAGACCACGGCGAAAGCTCCGAAACTAACAGCTTCTTCAAAGACTCCGCCGTATTCGCGTAGAGTTCACGCGTCGCCGGAGCGAGTTGGTTGAGATTATTGCTGTTGGCAATGGCAGAGGAATTGTTTGGAAATTTCCGGAGTAGTGAGAGTGGGCCCGTAACTTCTCCGGACACGTCACCAGTGGTGGGCCCCACTGCCACTGTAACAAGGTCGTCATCGTTGTTGTTGTTGTTGTTGTTGTTGTTGTTATTACTGTTAGTCTCCTCTTCCTCTTCGTCTTCCTGTTTCTGTTTCTGTTTCTTTCTATTGTATAGATTTATTTTGATTTTCTGGTTCTTGTACGAGAGGGAGGGGTTTTGGTTTTGGTTTTGGTATTGGGTTTGACTCTCACGGCTTGTGGGAGTGGTTGCGGCATACTCTGACCCGCTTTCAGACTACGCATTGCCCTTTATTTTATTTTTTTGAGCTCTTTTTTTCCTGATTTATGAATTATGAGGTAAGAGGAACACAGTTGTTACATTTTAAAAACAAGTGACATGTAGGGAAAAAAAAAAAAACTTTAACATTAAAAAAGTGGTGTTACTTTTATTTAGGATCCCAATCAACGGTGGATGGAAAAATGAAATGATAGAAAATAGAAAAGAGATGAAAAAGTGAGAAGATAGAAAATATTTTAGTTTTTCTTGTTTATATTTGGTTGGAAGGTGCGAAAAGTGGAGGGATGAAATTTTTTTTTGTTTGGTTGAAAAGAGAAATAGAAAGATAGAAAATGGAGTTTGTATAAATTTACTCATATGTCTTTATTAAAAATAATGCTCAATTAAGAAAAAAAAAAATCATTTTCTCTCCACTTTTCTCCCCTTCATTTGCCATCTTTCCTAAAATCACTCTAAACAAACATAGCCTTAAAAACTCGTCACTACTCTTGTAGTTTTGTGTTTGTTTCTCAGTATTATAATATATACGAAGTATTTTTTTTAAAAAAAATAGAATATATACTAGGTATTAATTTTAATAATTTTGTTATATAAAATTACACTTTGTTCTCTTAATAATATCATTAATTTTTTTATAAGAGTGATCTTGTAAGTACAAATTTTTCTACAATATTTTTACAAATTTAAGATAACAAATTCTTATTGGTTTGTATTTAGGCTCATCATTTACACCACTTTTTTGCTTGCTAATAATAATCATTCACCATATTAGTAATTTATAAAAAATGTTGTTGCTCTAGCATTTTATTCTTTTTAAAGACCGTAAAAAATCAATAAATTTAAAATTTCTTTCATCTCAAACTCTTACCTTTAATTGGTTTCAATTTAGTCCTATCGTCCAATATCGCTACTAATTTTAGTATTTTTGGAAACTTTCATCTTAAATCCTTTAGTTTCAAAATAACAAATTAAATCATAAGATTTCAAAAATTAACATATTAAACCCTATAATTATACAATTCATAAGCATAATATGCACCTAGACAGTAAGTTTTTTTTTTATATATATATATTTTGATTTGATACGTACTAAGTACAATTATGGTCTAACCTAAACTTAAGGTTGAGTTTAAAAGTCATTTGTTAAATAAACGAACTCCCCAAAAAGTCTCAGTACACTTATATAGGGGTGGCAAAATTGGACATGACCCGCGAACTCGACACAACACAATATGAAATTAATAAGTTATGGATTGAGACTTAATGAGTCATTGTCATATTGAGATTGACATGACTGGCCCGTTTAATAAACTAGTTGGGTTAGTGTTCATCACATGGAACCTGTTTGACTTGTTTGACCCATTTAATTAAATGACATATTGTCAATATACCCTTCAAACCCTAGGTATATAAATTTATTAGTTGTTGTGGTTTATTTTCTTTGACATATTATAATTGATTATTTGTGATATTGAGATATGCTTTAATTTTGAATGATTATTTGTAATGCAGTTACTTGCTAATTCTGAATTTTATATTAAAAATATTTATTTTTTTTGGCTTTTCATAATTCATATCAATATGGTTAATACAAAAATTAGTTTTTTAATTATTTTTTAATTTTGATAATATCTAATAAACAGTTCGACATGATTGACTAATTTAATAAATGGGTTGTGTTAGGGTTGATGACTCTTGACCCATTTAATAAATATGTTATGTTAAAGTTGACCCATATAGTCGAATACACCTTCCTAGTACACATCTTGTTAAGCGAAAATATTGCCAATAAGTGTTTACAAAACAAATTACAATGACTCATAACACATTTGTATATCGCACTTTTGAAAAAATTTACCAAACACTCATTTTGAGTTTTGGGCTAGAAAACGCACGTTTTGGTCCCTTAAAGTTGAACCAAATGGGCCCATATTCACAGTGAAAGAACACTTTGCCTATGTTGAAGCTGAAATATAACACACATTGCTTTAGTTCTTTTACGCAGGTAATAGATTCCTTATTTATTAATGAAGAGGGAGCCCTTTTTTCTTATTTTTTAGAAACAAACACACACAAAAGAAAGAGGGAAAACAGTTCTAATACAAAAGCACAGCACAAACTTTATTAAAAATTTATGATAATGAAAAGGGAGATTTGAACTCTATTAGTAAAATATTTTCTAATACTTGCATAAATAAGGTTTTCTTAAGAGAATTAATTCTAAATTTAAGATTAAAAAACCAATTGTATTTGTACTCCAAAACAAAAAATATTTTTAAGTCTTATTTTTCTTTTCAAATTGTTATATCACCCACTTAACTTGTTGGATTGAAGTTCACACTACTATTGACAAACCTTATTTATAAGCCCAAGTAATAGATAATAAAGGTAATATATTTTTATAGCAACCAAACTATATTTGGTCAAAAGATCCTTGGTAATCTCAATCACAAGGTTTTTCCCTTTCAAATGACTTCTTTTGGTAATTTTCTAGTTGAAATTCAAATATAATTCCTACGAAGTAGTTGCTGAAAATCTATTGTCGTTTACTTATTAGCAAAAATTGATTTCCTAGTGCATTCAAAAAAGTAATAAATAATTCTTTAATGCTCTTGTGAAGGCTGAGACTAAGATGAATAACTTGGTAAAACCTTTTACGAGGCAGAATTTCAATGAATAGTGCCTATTTCCTTTTCAATAAAGACTGGCAGATGACATTCATAAAAAGATGAGGTGGAAGGTTAGATTAATGAATTATCAAACAATCCACCAACTAGCAAAATCATATGTCATCGCATAATAGTCATGATTATATTGTAATCAAACATATTTATGCTTGTAACAACAAAGGTACTCTTAATCACAAAGTATCCTCCTTTCTAATCAATGTTTCTGGAAACTCTTTTATTCACTTTTAGAAGAGTGTTTTGTTAGCGTAAATGAATTCCTCTAAACCATATTTTACCTATATCTTTAAATAAGACGATGAATATTCGGCCTATCGTAATTGTCCATATACTCGCCAATTCACCGTCCTCTATCAAAAAATTACTTTCACCTTCCCAACTACACCAATGAGAATCATTTCGTAGTCACCTCGTTTTGAAACCCGGGATTCTCACAAGGTCAAAATCCTAAGTTTCATTTAGGAAAGAGTAAATGTCAATCAAGCCTTTTTTGAAATGAATTAGAAAAACATTGAATTTCACAACGATCAAAGTGATGCATTGGAAGCAAAGATCAGGGAACCCCATCACAAAAGATCAAATTTGTACGGTCAAAGTAAACCCTTGTAATTTAATGCCTAAACTATGTGAGCATGATAAATTAATTTTAATTCGAAAATCACATTGATATATGTTTTAAGACAAGAATTTAATTTCAATTGAACATACTGGTCTAATGTCTCCACCCTAGGTACTGGGTGAGTAGGTGTGAGCAAGGTTTCCGATCTCTACAAATTGGGTGGGTAGGGTATGGTAGATTTTGGAATCTAAACAAAGATCCCACACACACACACCACACAAGAATTTAATTAAAAGAGTGGGAATGTTTAGTGATAATTACAATTTTAAAAATTGATACCAGGATATAAAAAAAAAAAAAATGAAAGTATTAAAACTATAAATTTCTTTAATATGGGTCATAGATTTGGAGTTAGTGAAAATTGGGTTGAAACGGATGATAAATTGAAATTTGGGTTCGCTCAAGGTCAAGTGCAGACCTTTGTATTAAGTGTGCCGATTGGTAGATGAATACCAAGTCCACAGGTCGATCTGCAATTTGGCCAAGATCAATCACTTTTATTTTTTATTTTTTGGCCCCATTTTTCCGTGTTAAATTGTCAATTTTTCCCACAAATTTGAACCCCATTAATTTCAACATGAGACCGAAGACCAGCTAATCGGCACTAAAGTTTTCCAATTAAATTTTAATATTAATAAAATTCTTGGGAAGTATTAAATGTTAGCTATCCAAATTAAATCGTGTACATTGCAATCGAATGATCCAATTTTATCAAGTTTCCAATTTATAAGTAAAATCGTGTATAATATGTTCTATGTTTTTTAATAATACGCTATACCTAGACACCTAAATAAAAAATATTATTTATTTCATCCTTCTTAAATGGCTTTTAACCCTCAAATAAGCAAAATATGAGTATGTCTCATTAGAATGGTTGATGGCTTAGAACTTCCACTTCTTTATGACAAAGAAACCATAAGGCTTGAAAGAGATAAAAATCTTTTTAAGAGTGACATAAAAATATCTTTTTAATCAACCATTACAATATTTCAGCTCTTTACTTTTATGTCATTTAAATTTTTGTACTTTACTTTCGAGGCAATTTATTTTCTGCATTTTATTATTGTTGTGTCTTTATATTTCTCATCATTAATGTTGCCATAAAATAAATATGCTTGGGTAAAAAAATTCCTCTACACACTATTATAAAGAAATGCTTTTTAAAAATCGTTTCCAACCTTTTTTTTTTTTTAAATGAAGTCTTTCAAATAAAAAAGAGTGTTTTCTAAAAAAGATGCTTTTCTAAATAACCTTTCTTTTTAAAGAATTTTCAAAACAAAAAAAATATATTGTCTTCAAATAAAAAGGGAAATACGAAATTAATAAGCTTTCAAAAACATTTTTCCTACATACCAAAAAAAGAGTGTTTTCAAATGGATGTATTTTCAAAAAATTTATGTTTTCAAAAAAGTGTTTTACCACGTTAAATTTCCCTACAAGGAAATGTTTTCTCCCTTCTTTTTAAAAATCAAAAAAATATCTTTCAAAGAAAAAGTGTTTTTACCAAGTTAAAAAATGTTTTTAAAGAAAATGTTTCAAAAATCCACTACTTTAAAAAAAAAAAATTCTAAAAATTGTGTTTCGAAAAGAATAGTTCTTTTCTCACGTTGTATTTCTATAAAATAAAAAAATGAGGGTCTTTTTTTTAAAAAAAAAATTGTTTTCTCAAATACTTCACAATAAAACATTTTCGAAAAAAATGTGCTTTTCTAAACTAATCAAAGTTAACGTTGTAATTTTCTTCATACTTTTAATTTTGAGAATTTTTTTTAGAATTGCTGTAGTTAAGGATTTGTGTTCATGGCTCACTTCTCTTGAGTCTTTGAACACCCAATAAGCTTACATTATACCCATCATTTTCTTTGGCACTACTTAGCTTTATTTGTCTTTCTTTTATTTATTTATTTTTTTGCATGATGCAAATGAGAAAAATGTGGATGACAACAAGGTGATATTCTTCCAACTCCTGCTCTCTTTGTTGAGTTATTAGCTTGCCTACTTATGATAGCTAGTACACACATGCTATGTTTATATTAAATATTCTATTCATATGTTTTGACTGTTCTCTCACATGTTACTTATGTATATACCTCACATGCTCGATTGACCAAAGCCTCTCAGAATTAATTCAGTTTAGTTATGTTTATAATCAATTTGAAATTAATTATGTAATTGAATGTACACGATTTAATTTGGATAGCCAAAATTTAATATTTTCCAAGAATTTTATTGATATTAAAATTTAATTGGAAAATTTTAGTGTCGATTCACTGGTTGTGGGTCCCATGTTGCAATTAATGGGTTGAAATTTGGGAAAATCAACTTTGATTCTTGCACGGTTATTTCCTAGGATCGATCCGTGTGTTGAATGGATTACCAATTGGACTAGGTCCTTCTGGTACATCATGGTTGATTCTTGCTTGAATATTTTGAAGAGAATCGGTCCATGTTCTGACTTGAATACCTATTGGATTGGGTCCTTCCGGTACGTCGTGGTTGATTCTTGCTTGAATATTTAGTAAAGAATCGGTCCATGCAATGATTGGATTATGCATAGAATTGGTACATTTTGGTTGTTTTTTGCTGGATGATTTTTTTGAGGATCGATCCATGTTCTGATTGGATTACCTATTTGACTAGGTCCTTCCAGTACATCGTGGCTGATTCTTGCTTGATTATTTTGTAGAGAATCGGTCCATGTTCTGACCTGATTACCCATTGGACTGGGTCCTTCCGGTACATTTAGGAAAGAGTAAATGTCAATCAAGCCTTTTTTGAAATGAATTAGAAAAACATTGAATTTCACAACGATCAAAGTGATGCATTGGAAGCAAAGATCAGGGAACCCCATCACAAAAGTTCAAATTTGTACGGTCAAAGTAAACCCTTGTAATTTAATGCCTAAACTATGTGAGCATGATAAATTAATTTTAATTCGAAAATCACATTGATATATGTTTTAAGACAAGAATTTAATTTCAATTGAACATACTGGTCTAATGTCTCCAACCTAGGTACTGGGTGAGTAGGTGTGAGCAAGGTTTCCCATCTCTACAAATCAGGTGGGTAGGGGTATGGTAGATTTTGGAATTTCTAAACAAAGATCCCACACACACACACACACACAAGAATTTAATTAAAAGAGTGGATGAATGTTTAGTGATAATTACGATTTTTAAAAATTGATACCAGGATTATATAAAAAAAAAAAACTGAAAGTATTAAAACTATAAATTTCTTTAATATGGGTCATAGATTTGGAGTCAGTGAAAATTGGGTTGAAACGGATGATAAATCAAAATTTGGGTTCGCTCAAGGTCAAGTGCAGACCTTTGTATTAAGTGTGCCGATTGGTAGATGAATACCAAGTCCATAGGTCGATCTGCAATTTGGCCAAGATCAATCACTTTTATTTTTTATTTTTTGGCCCCGTTTTTCCATGTTAAATTGTCAATTTTTCCCCAAATTTGAACCCCATTAATTTCAACATGAGACCGAAGACCAGCTAATAGGCACTAAAGTTTTCCAATTAAATTTTAATATTAATAAAATTCTTGGGAAGTATTAAATGTTAGCTATCCAAATTAAATCGTGTACATTGCGATCGAGCGATCCAATTCTATCAAGTTTCCAATTTATAAGTAAAATTTGGGTCATATTTCTTAAACTATAAATCTGAGACCCATATTTTTGCGTTCTTTAATAATATGTTCTACGTTCTTTAATAATACGCTATACCTAGAAACCAAAATATAAAATATTATTTATTTCATCCTTCTTATATTGCTTTTAAACCTCAAATAAAGCATAATATGAGTATGTCTCATTAGAATAGTTGATGGCTTAGAACTCCCACTTCTTTATGTCGAAGAAACCATAAGGCTTGAAAGAGATCAAAATCTTTTTAAGAGTGACATAAAAAAAATCTTTTTAATCAACCATTACAATATTTCAGCTCTTTACTTTTATGTCATTTAAAATTTTGTACTTTACTTTCGAGGCAATTTATTTTCTGCATTTTATTATTGTTGTGTCTTTATATTTCTCATCATTAATGTTGCCATATAAAATAAATATGCTTGGGTAAAAAAATTCCTCTACACACTATTTAAAAGAAATGCTTTTTAAAAATCGTTTCCAACCTTTTTTTTTTTTTAAATGAAGTCTTTCAAATAAAAAAGAGTGTTTTCTAAAAAAGATGCTTTTCTAAATAACCTTTCTTTTAAAATTTTCAAAACAAAAAAAATATATTGTCTTCAAATAAAAAGGGAAATACGAAATTAATAAGCTTTCAAAAACATTTTTCCTACATACCAAAAAAAGAGTGTTTTCAAATGGATGTATTTTCAAAAAATTATGTTTTCAAAAAAAGTTTTACCACGGTAAATTTCCCTACAAGGAAATGTTTTCTCCTTTTTTTTAAAAATCAAAAAAATATCTTTCAAAAAAAGTGTTTTTACAAAGTTAAAAAATGTTTTTAAAGAAATGTTTCAAAAATCCACTACTTAAAAAAAAAAAATTCTAAAAATGTGTTTCGAAAAGAATAGTTCTTTTCTCACGTTGTATTTCTATAAAATAAAAAAATGAGGGTCTTTTTTTTAAAAAAAAATTGTTTTCTCCCAATACTTCACAATAAAACATTTTCGAAAAAAATGTGCTTTTCTAAACTAATCAAAGTTAACGTTGTAATTTTCTCATACTTTTAATTTTGAGAATTTTTTTAGAATTGCTGTAGTTAAGGATTTGTGTTCATGGCTCACTTCTCTTGAGTCTTTGAACACCCAATAAGCTTACATTATACCCATCATTTTCTTGGGCACTACTTAGCTTTATTTGTCTTCTTTTATTTATTATTTTTTTGCATGATGCAAATGAGAAAAATGTGGATGACAACAAGGTGATATTCTTCCAACTCCTGCTCTCTTTGTTGAGTTATTAGCTTGCCTACTTATGATAGTAGTACACAATGCTATGTTATATTAATATATCTATTTCATATGTTTTGACTGTTCTCTCACATGTTACTTATGTATACCTCACATGCCGATTGACCAAAGCCTCTCAGAATTAATTCAGTTTAGTTATGTTTATAATCAATTTGAAATTAATTATGTAATTGAATGTACACGATTTAATTTGGATAGCCAAAATTTAATATTTTCCAAGAATTTTATTGATATTAAAATTAATTGGAAAATTTTAGTGTCGATTCACTGGTTGTGGGTCCCATGTGCAATTCTGGGGTTGGTTGAAATTTGGGAAAATCAAAACTTTGATTCTTGCACGGTTATTTCCTAGGATCGATCCGTGTGTTGAATGGATTACCAATTGGACTAGGTCCTTCTGGTACATCATGGTTGATTCTTGCTTGAATATTTTGAAGAGAATCGGTCCTGTTCTGACTTGAATACCTATTGGATTGGGTCTTCCGGTACGTCGTGGTTGATTCTTGCTTGAATATTTAGTAAAGAATCGGTCCATGCAATGATTGGATTATGCATAGAATGGGACATTTTTGGTTGTTTTTTGCTGGATGATTTTTTTGAGGATCGATCCATGTTCTGAGGATTACTATTGACTAGGTCCTTCCAGTACATCGTGGCTGATTCTTGCTTGATTATTTTTTGTAGAGAATCGGTCCAGTTCTGACCTGATTACCCATTGGACTGGGTCCTTCGGGTACATTTAGGAAAGAGTAAATGTCAATCAAGCCTTTTTTGAAAAGAATTAGAAAAACATTGAATTCACACGATCAAAGTGATGCATTGGAAGCAAAGATCAGGGAACCCCATACAAAAGTTCAAATTTGTACGGTCAAAGTAAACCCTTGTAATTTAATGCTAAAACTATGTGAGCATGATAAATTAATTTTAATTCGAAAATCACATTGATATATGTTTTAAGACAAGAATTTAATTTCAATTGAACATACTGGTCTAATGTCTCCAACCTAGGTACTGGGTGAGTAGTGTGTGAGCAAGGTTCCCATCTACAAATCAGGTGGGTAGGGTATGGTAGATTTTGGAATTTCTAAACAAAGATCCCACACACACACACACACAAGAATTTAATTAAAAGAGTGGATGAATGTTTAGTGATAATTACGATTTTTAAAAATTGATACAGGATTATATAAAAAAAAAAAACACTGAAAGTATTATTAAAACTATAAATTTCTTAATATGGGTCATAGATTTGGAGTCAGTGAAAATTGGGTTTTGAAACGGATGATAAATCAAAATTGGGTTCGCTCAGGTCAAGTGCAGACCTTTGTATTAAGTGTGCCGATTGGTAGATGAATACCAAGTCCATAGGTCGATCTGCAATTTGGCCAAGATCAATCACTTTTATTTTTTATTTTTTGGCCCCGTTTTTCCATGTTAAATTGTCAATTTTTTCCCCAAATTTGAACCCCATTAATTTCAACATGAGACCGAAGACCAGCTAATAGGCACTAAAGTTTTCCAATTAATTTTAATCTAATAAAATCTTGGGAAGTATTAAATGTTAGCTATCCAAATTAAATCGTGTACATTGCGATCGAGCGATCAATTCTATCAAGTTTCCAATTTATAAGTAAAATTTGGGTCATATTTCTTAAACTATAAATCTGAGACCCATATTTTTGCGTTCTTTAATAATATGTTCTACGTTCTTTAATAATACGCTATACCTAGAAACCAAAATATAAAATATTATTTATTCATCTTCTTATATTGCTTTTAAACCTCAAATAAAGCATAATATGAGTATTTCTCATTAGAATAGTTGATGGCTTAGAACTCCCACTTCTTTATGTCGAAGAAGAAACCATAAGGCTTGAAAGAGATCAAAATCTTTTTAAGAGTGACATAAAAAATCTTTTTTTAAATCACATACAATATTTCAGCTCTTTACTTTTATGTCATTTAAATTTCAGCTCTTTACTTTTTTCTCATCTAAATTTTTGTACTTTACTTTCATGTCAATTTATTTTCTGCATTTTATTATTGTATTCTCTTTACATTTCTCATCATTAATGTTGCCATAAAATAAATATGCTTGGGTAAAAAAATTCCTCTACACACTATTATAAAGAAATGCCTTTTAAAAATCGTTTCCAACCCTTTTTTTTTAAAAAAAAATGAAGTCTTTCACATAAAAAAGAGTGTTTTCTAAAAGAGATACTTTTCTAAATAACCTTTCTTTTTAAAGAATTTTCAAAAAAAAAAAATCTTGTCCTCTAAGAAAAAGAGAAATACAAAATTTATAAGTTTTCAAAAACATTTTCCTACATACCAAAAAAAAAAGTGTTTTCAAATGGATGTATTTTCAAAAAATCTATGTTTTCAAAAAAAGTGTTTTACCATGTCAAATTTCCCTGCAAGGAAATGTTTTCTCCCTTCTTTTTAAAAAATTTTAAAAAAATATCTTTCAAAGAAAAAATGTTTTTCAAGAAAATGTTTCAAAAATCCAACACTTTTAAAAAACAAATTCTAAAAATTGTGTTTCGAAAAAGAATAGTTATTTCACCACGTTGTATTTCTATATAAAAAAAATGGGGGTCTTTTTTAAAAAGAAAAAGTGTTTTCTCAAAAACTTCACAATAAAACATTTTCTAAAAGATGTGCTTTTCTAAACTAATCAAAGTTGACGTTGCAATTTTCTTCATACTTTTAACTTTGAGAATTTTTTTAGAATTGTTGTAGTTAAGGATTTGTGTTCATGGCTCACTTCTCTTGAATCATTGAACACCCAATAAGCTTACATTATCCCCATCATTTTCTTTGGCACTACTTTGCTTTATTTGTCATTCTTTTTTTCTTTTTCTTTTTTTGCATGATGCAAATGAGAAAAATGTGGATGACAACAAGGTGATATTCTTCCAACTCCCGCTCTCTTTGTTGAGTTATTTGCTTGCCTACTTATGATAGCTAGTACACACAAGCTATGTATATATTAAATATTCTATTCACATGTTTTGAATGTTCTCTCACATGTTACTTATGTATATACCTCACATGTTCAATTGACCAAGGCCTCTCAAAATTAATTCAAATTAGTTATGTTTATAATCAATTTGAAATTAATCATGTAATTGAATGTACACGATTTAATTTGGATAGCCAAAATTTCATATTTTCCATGAATTTTATTGATATTAAACTTTAATTGGACAGTTTTAGTGCCGATTCACTGGTCTTGGGTCCCATGTTGCAATTAATGGGGTTGAAATTTGGGAAAAAATCAACTTTGATTCTTGCATGGTTATTTTGTAGGATAGATTTGGGTGCTGACTGGATTACCAATTGGATTGGGTCCTTCTGGTACATCGTGGTTGATTCTTGCTTGAATATTTTGTAGAGAATCGGTCCATGCAATGATTGGATTATGTATAGAATTGGGTCCTTCCGGTACATTATGGTTGTTTTTTGCTGGATGATTTTTTTGAGGATCAATCCATGTTCTGATTGGATTACCTATTGGACTGGGTCCTTCAGGTACATCGTGGTTGATTCTTGCTTGAATATTTTGTAAAGAATCGGTCCATGTTTTGACTGGATTACCTATTGGACTGGGTCCTTCCGGTACATCGTGGTTGATTCTTACTTGAATATTTTGCAGAGAATCAGTCTATGCAGTGATTGGATTATGCATAGAATTGGGTCCTCCTAGTACATTTTGGTTGTTTCTTGCTAGATGATTTTTTTGAGGATCAATCCATGTTCTGACTGGATTACCTATTGGACTGGGTCCTTCCGGTACATCGTGGTTGATTCTTGCTTGAATATTTTGCAGAGAATCAGTCTATGCAGTGATTGGATTATGCATAGAATTGGGTCCTCCTAGTACATTTTGGTTGTTTCTTGCTAGATGATTTTTTTGAGGATCAATCCATGTTCTGACTGGATTACCTATTGGACTGGGTCCTTCCGGTACATCGTGGTTAATTCTTGCTTGAATATTTTGTAAAGAATTGGTCCATGTTCTGACTGGATTACCTATTGGACTGGTCCTTCCGGTACATCGTGGTTGATTCTTGCTTTAATATTTTATAGAGAGTCGGTCCATGAAGTGGTTGAATTATGTAAATAATTGGGTCCTCTTGGTACATTTTGGCTGTTTCTTGCTGGATAATTTTTTTGAGGATCTATCCATGTTCTGACTGGATTACGTACTGGATTGGGTCCTTCCGGTACATCATGGTTGATTCTTGTTTGAATATTTTGTAGAGAATTGGTCCATGTTCTGAATGGATTACCTATTGGACTGGGTCCTTTCGGTACATCGTGGTTGATTCTTGCTTGAATATTTTGTAGAGAGTCGGTCCATGCAGTGATTGGATTATGTATAGAATTGGGTCCTCTTGGTACATTTTGGTTTTTTCTTGTTGGATGATTTTTTTTGAGGATTAATCCATGTTCTGACTTGATTACCTATTGGACTGGGTCCTTCGGGTACGTCATGGTTGATTCTTGCTTGAATATTTTTTAGAGAATCGAACCATGTTCCGACTGGATTACCTACTGGATTGGGTCTTTCAGGTACATTGTGTTTAATTCTTGCTTGAATATTTTGTAGAGAATCGATCCATGCAGTGATTGGATTATGTATAGAATTGGGTCCTCCTAGTACATTTTGGTTGTTTCTTGCCAGATGATTTTTTTGAGGATTGGTCCATTGTGATATTCTAGCACTTGAGCTGACAAAGAAAAGCGAGAGGAAGACAAATAACATGACAATGAACATCTTTCTAAGTATCGAATTGGATTATGTATAGAATTGGGTCCTCCTAGTACATTTTGGTTGTTTCTTGCTGGATGATTTTTTTGAGGATCGATCCATGTTCTGACTGGATTACCTATTGGACTGGGTCCTTCCGATACATCGTGGTTAATTCTTGCTTGAATATTTTGTACAGAATTGGTCCATGTTCTGACTGGATTACCTATTGGACTGGGTCCTTCCGGTACATCATGGTTGATTCTTGCTTTAATATTTTGTAGAGAGTCGGTCCATGCAGTGGTTGGATTATGTAAATAATTGGGACATTTTGGTACATTATGGTTGTTTTTTGCTGGATGATTTTTATGAGGATCGATCCATGTTCTGACTAGATTACCTATTGGACTGGGTCCTTCAGGTACATCGTGGTTGATTCTTGCTTGAATATTTTGTAGGAAATCGGTCCATGTTCTGACTGGATTACCTATTGGACTGGATCCTTCCGGTACATCGTGGTTGATTCTTGCTTGAATATTTTGATGAGAATCAGTCCATGCAGTAATTGGATTATGTATAGAATTGGGTCCTCCTAGTACATTTTGGTTGTTTCTTGCTGGATGATTTTTTTGAGAATCGATCCATGTTCTGACTAGATTACCTATTGGACTGGGTCCTTCAGGTACATCGTGGTTGATTCTTGCTTGAATATTTTGTAGAGAATTCGGCCATGTTCTGACTGGATTACCTATTGGACTGGGTCCTTCCGGTACATTGGTGTTGATTCTTGCTTTAATATTTTGTAGAGTGTTGGTCCATGCAGTGATTGGATTATGTTTAGAATTGGGTCCTCCTAATATATTTTAGTTGTTTCTTGTTGGATGATTTTTTTTAGGATCGATCCATGTTCTGATTGGATTAGCTATTGGATTAGGTCCTTCAGGTACATCGTGGTTGATTCTTGCTTGAATATTTTGTAGAGAATCGGACCATGTTTTAACTGGATTACCTATTGGACTGGGTCCTTCATGTACATCGTGGTTTATTCTTGCTTGAATATTTTTTAGAGAATCGGTCCATGCGGTGATTGGATTATGTATAGAATTGGGTCCTCCTGGTACGTTTTGGTTGTTTCTTGCCGGATGATTTTTTTGAGGATCGGTCCATTGTGATATTCTAGCACTTGAGCTGACGAAGAAAAGCGAGAGGAAGACAAATAACATGGCAATGAACATCTTTCTAAGTATGGAGTCAAATATTTTGTCTGTTCTAATTAAACAAAGTGGTTGTTGGATTGAGGTTCACACTACTATTGACAAACCTTATTTATGTGCCCAAGTAATAGATAATAAAGGTAATATATTTTTATAGTAACCAAACTATATTTGGTCAAAACTCAAAAGATCCTTGGTAATTTCAATCACAAGGTATTTCCCTTTCGAATGACTTCTTTTTGGTAATTTTCTTGTTGAAATTTAAGTTTAATTCCTACGAAGTAGTTGCTGAAAATCTATTTTGATTTACTTACTAGGAAAAAATTTATTTCCTAGTGCATTTAAAAGAGTAATAAATAATTCTTTAATGCTCTTGTGAAGGCTAAGACTAAGATGAATAACTTGGTAAAACCTTTTACGAGGCAGAATTTCAATGAACAGTTCCTATTTTTCCTTTTCAATGAAGACTGGCACATGACATTCATAAAAAGATGGGGTGGAAGGTTAGATTAATGAATTATCAAACAATCCACCAACTAGCAAAATCATATGTCGCCGAATAATAGTCATGATTATATGGTAGTCAAGCATATTTATGCTTGTAAGGTACTCTTAATCACAAAGTATCGTCCTTTCTAATCATTGTTTCAGGTAACTCTTTTATTCAATTTTAGAATAGTGTTTTGTTAGCGTAAATGAATTCCTCTAAACCAAATTTTACCTATATCTTTAAATAAGACGATGGATATTCGGCCTGTCGTAATTGTCCATATAATCGCCAATTCACCGTCCTCTATCAGAAAATTACTTTAACCTTCCCAACTACACCAATGAGAATCATTTTGTAGTCACCTCGTTTTAAAACCCAGGATCCTCACGAGGTCAAAATCCTAAGTTTCCTTTAGGAAAGAGTAAATGTCAATCAAGCCTTTTCTGAAATGAATTAGAAAAACATTTAATTTCACAACGATCAAAGTGATGCATTGGAAGCAAAGATCAAAGATCCCCATCACAGAAGATCAAATTTGTATGGTCAAAGTAAACCCTTGTAATTTAATGCCCAAACGATGTGAGCATGATAAATTAATTTTAATTCGAAATTCCCATTGATATATGTTTTAAGACAAGAATTTAATTTCAATTGAACTTACTGGTCTAATGTCTCCACCATAGGTACTAAGTGAGTTGGTGTGAGCAAGGTTTCCAATCTCTACAAATTGGGTGGGTAGGGTATGGTAGATTTAGGAATTTCTAAAAAAAGATCCCACACACACACACACACACACAAGAATTTAATTAAAAGAGTGGATGATTATTTAGTGATAATTATGATTTTTAAAAATTGATACCAGGATATTATATATATATATATATATATATATATATATATATATATATTATATATATATATATAAAACTAAAAGTATTAAAACTATAAATTTCTTTAATATGGGTCATAGATTTGGAGTTAGTGTAAGTTGGGTTGAAACAGAGGGTAAATTGAAATTTGGGTTTGCTCAAGGTCAAGTACAGACCTTTGTATTAAGTGTGCCGATTGGTAGATGAATACCAAGTCCATAGGTCGATTTGCAATTTGGCCAAGATCAATCATTTTTATTTTTATTTTTTGGTCCAGTTTTTCTTGTTCTCCCCTGAATTTGAACTCCATTAATTTCAACATGGGACTGAAGACCAGCTAATCGGCACTAAAGTTTTTCAGTTAAATTTTAATATTAATAAAATTCTTGGAAAGTGTTAAATGTTAGCTATCCAAATTAAATCGTGTACATTGCGATCGAAGGATCCAATTCTATCAATTTTCCAATTTATAAGTAAAATCTGGGTCATATTTTAGCATTCTTTAATAATATATTCTATGTTCTTTAATAATACACTATACCTAGACACCTAAATAAAAAATATTATTTATTTCATCCTTCTTAAATGGTTTTTAAACCTCAAATAAAGCATAACGTGAGTATGTCTCATTAGAATGGTTGATGGCTTAGAACTTTCACTTCTTTATGACGAATAAACCATAAGGCTTGAAAGAGATTAAAATCTTTTTAATTATCCTTTACAATATTTCAGCTCTTTACTTTTATGTCATTTAAATTTTTGTACTTTACTTTCGTTGCAATTTATTTTCTGCATTTTATTATTGTTGTCTCTTTACATTTCTCATCATTAATGTTGCCATAAAATAAACATGCTTGGGTAAAAAAATTCCTCTACACACTATTATAAAGAAATGCTTTTTAAAAATCGTTTCCAACCCTTTTAAAAAAAAAAAAAATGAAGTCTTTCAAATAAAAAAGAGTGTTTTCTAAAAAAGATGCTTTTCTAAATAACCTTTCTTTTTAAAGAATTTTCAAAAAAAAAAAAAACTCTTGTCTTCTAAGAAAAAGGGAAATACGAAATTAATAAGTTTTCAATAACATTTTTCCTACATACCAAAAAAAAAAAAAAAAAAGTGTTTTCAAATGGATGTATCTTCAAAAAATCTATGTTTTCAAAAAAAAGTGTTTTACCACGTTAAAGTTCCCTACAAGGAAATGTTTTCTCACTTCTTTTTAAAAATCCAAAAAATATCTTTCGAAGAAAAAGTGGTTTTACCTAGTTAGAAAATGTTTTTTAAGAAAATGTTTCAAAAATCCTCTACTTTAAAAAAAAAAAAAATGAAGTCTTTCAAATAAAAAAGAGTGTTTTCTAAAAAAGATGCTTTTCTAAATAACCTTTCTTTTTAAAGAATTTTCAAAAAAAAAAAAAACTCTTGTCTTCTAAGAAAAAGGGAAATACGAAATAATAAGTTTTCAATAACATTTTTCCTACATACCAAAAAAAAAAAAAAAAAGTGTTTTCAAATGGATGTATCTTCAAAAAATCTATGTTTTCAAAAAAAAGTGTTTTACCACGTTAAAGTTCCCTACAAGGAAATGTTTTCTCACTTCTTTTTAAAAATCCAAAAAATATCTTTCGAAGAAAAAGTGGTTTTACCTAGTTAGAAAATGTTTTTTAAGAAAATGTTTCAAAAATCCTCTACTTTAAAAAAAAAAAAAATCTAAAAATTGTGTTTTGAAAAGAATAGTTCTTTTACCACATTGTATTTCTTTAAAAAACAATAACGGTCTTTTTTGGAAAAAAAAAAAAAAAGTGTTTTCTCAAAAACTTCACAATAAAACATTTTCTAAAAAAATGTGTTTTTCTAAACTAATCAAAGTTGACGTTGTAATTTTCTTCATACTTTTAATTTTGAGCATTTCCTTAGAATTGTTGTAGTCAAGGATTTGTGTTCATGGCTCACTTCTCTTGAGTTTTTGAACACCCAATAAGCTTACATCATCCCCATCCTTTTCTTTGGCACTACTTAGCTTTATTTGTCAATTTTTTTTTTTTTTTTGCATGATGCAAATGAGAAAAATGTGGATGACAATGAGGTGATATTCTTCCAACTCCCTCTCTCTTTGTTGAGTTATTAGCTTGCCTACTTATGATAGCTACATGCTATGTATATATTAAATATTCTATTCACATGTTTTGAATGTTCTCTCACATGTTACTTATGTATATACCTCACATTGCTGTAAACACTCAATTTTGCACCTTTGATATAATCCAGGATGGTGGCTAGAATGACCATTTATAAACCCAAAATTCATAATTGCATTACATGCATTAATTTGTTCATTATATATCATAAAATGATCTTGAGGTACTAACGGTCGCAACTTTATGCCCGATTCCAAATCGGACCGTCGGATTGAAAGGTATCGCATGATCAAGTTTGCACGGTTAGCATGCATTGTGTTTGGATAGAATCAACCACACATAATTAATTTAAATTAATTCTGATTGGCTAAACAATTAAAATTAATTAAATAATTTTGTGATTGGTTGTTAGTGTCAAAAATAGGTTTACTTGCATGGGAATAAAGGGGATAATTGTATAACAATAAAATTGTGGATAATCAAGACTCTTTGGAGTATTTATTTACAAGATAATCATTGCTGAAAAGACCTGAATTATCAAGAAAATAGTTAGTTTTTAGAATATGGATTAAAAACATATCTAAGTGTAATTTCTGGCTCAAAAAACCTCAAAAAAAGGTGTCCAATACGGACCAAAACTCAAACGAAGGACCAGCACCCAAAAGGGCCATTCGGCACTTTTGGAGTGCCGACTGGCCCGAGGGCACTTGGATTGAATTAAAACACACCCTTTTCGATTTTTTACAGATAAGGACTCGTCCCAGTTCGTATTCTAGTCATTTAGCTAATTTTTCAAACATCCCAACCTCTATAAATAGAGGCTGCATCTCAAAATTTAGGGGACCTTTTTCATGTTCTTTGATTTCCCCTCTTTCTGACTCTTCTTTTCTTTTATTTTCTCTCTTACATTAAAGACATTTTGGAGGCTCTGGCCTAAGGAATTTCTTTTCTGTAAGCAAGATATTTTAGGTTTCAAAGAGAATTGAATAAATTTCTTTGCACCCTAAAATATTCCTTCACTAAGAAGCACACGTCCATGCAAGATAAAGTTTTTCTTTTCCCTTTTTTGTGTTTTTTTTATTAATTCTACTTGATGGTGTATGAATGGACTTAGGATGTTTTTAATTTTTGATGTAGATGCCATGTGTTGTTAAACTTTTATTTGAAACATGTTCATAATTCTTGTGTTGTAATGATTTTCTTTTGAGTTTCAAAAATTTTATCATTAATGAATCTTTTTTAAAACTAAAAATAAATCTGTATTTTCATTAAATACAGTTCTGAATTTTTTACACTTAAAAAAAACATATCTATATTTTCATTAAATACAGATATGATTTTTCCAAGAAAAATTTTCTTTGTCACAAAAATATCATATTTTGAGATTTAAAAGAGGAAGTCATTAGTTGAGATGTTTCCTGTTTGATAATGTAGATCTATTTTAATGAGTGTAGTCCTCTTCTAAAAAATCTTTTTATTATTTTATTCATAAAAAATAGATTTATTTTTTCATAAATCTAGATTTTCTTATTTACAAAACTTACATATAAACCAAAAATCCATTTTTTTACTTTGCTTTAAAACATATCTGATTTTTTTTAGCAAAAAACCTTGTTCTTTTCACTTAACAAAAACGGATCTGATTTTTCTTTACAAATATAATTATTTTTTTTCATATACAAAAACAGATCTGGTTCCTTTTTAATGAATCAAATCAAATTTTTTATTTACAAAAACATATCTAAATTTTTTTTCTAAAAGAAGATGTTGGAAATTTTAGACCCTCGTTAATATAATTAACAAGTTTTAAACCTAAGTTGTTAATTAGATTTATTCTGAATAAACCTTGTTAAAACAAACTAACATCAATATTATGTCAATATCATGCACAGCGAAAAAGTAAATAAGACAAGATATAATGATCTAGGAAAACCAATGAAACAAACTAGTTTCACAGTAAAAAACCTAGAGGGGAAACCTTCTCGAAAAGCAATCCACTATAGTAAAGAGAAGTTTTAGATCTAGTACAAAACTTTTGTCCCTAGACTTTACAATCCCCATAGATGAACTTACAGCGGAAACCTTCTACTGCTTCAAAACCTCTAAACTCTTCAATATATAAAACGTGACTAACCAATGATGCATGGATCCCAGTACGTGAATAACTCTACCAACTTGAAGAAGATGTTGGCTGCAAAATTTTTCACTTCATCATTAATGAAGATCAAGAAGTACTTGGTTACAAAACCCTAAGGCGCAAAAGACGCAGTAACTTCTTACAGAGAGATAAGACACTCGGTCACTTTTTCATATGTTTTTTATGCATACCCACTGTGACGGCCTTTAAAATAAGCCTTATATATGTCTAGGGTTGTGAGAAAAAAAATCCTACACACAAATTTTAGCATAGGCTGAAAATCAGATTTGAAAATTCTGATTTTGAAAGTCTCGATAGATTCTCGATCTGTCGAGTTTTGTTCATTAAATCTCGATAGATATGTTTCTGTCAAGATTCTATCCAGCTTTTGTCCAGCTTCTCTCCAGCTTTAATGATCAGCTTTTCTTTACTTGTTTCTTGGTCCAAACTTCATGGATTTAACACTTGACTTGAGCAACACGTTTCTTAAAGTACTAAACACATCCTTGATCTACCCAATTACAAGTAAAATGCATTTTATCAAAGGATTAGCCAATTCTACATGACATATGTTCTAACAAGTTCCACATATGTCCTAACAACTTCAAACCCCAACCAAATAATGAAGCATCCACAAATGGGGGGAGACACTTTGAACTCCAATCCAGCAACCCGACATCCATAAATGGGGGGAGACACTTCAAACCCCAAGATACCGATCCTAATAACCCAACAAAAATTGCTTACATTACAAAGGGGGAGACACTTCAACCCCCACACCTAGAGACAGACAACCCAATAGAAGCCTTGAATAAAGCCACCCAACAAACACCTGTTGAAGAAGATGAGGTCTTCAAGCAACTACAGAAGACACCAGCCAATATATCGTTATGGGGTTTACTCATGGCCTCATACATGCACCGCCAGAATCTGGTGGACCTTCTCAATCAAATCCAAGTCCCTACAACCACAACTTCTCGAGATTTGAATGCTATGATTGGGTCCATAAGTAAGGAACCCACTATTTCCTACTCCGATAAAGATTTGACAAAGAAGGGGAAGCACCACAACGACCCATTGCACATTACTATAGATGCCAAGGGGAAAAGGATTCTGATGGTTCTAATTGATGATGGAAGCACCTTGAATGTGTGTCCTTTAAAGACTGCAAGTTGCTTGGGCCTAAGTATCGAAAATTTTGTGCCAATTGATCAGCATGAGAGGGCATATGACAATAATAGAAAAGAGGTCTTGGGAACTGTAACATTGGAGCTCACTAGGCCAACGATCAAGAAGGTGGAGTTTCAAGTACTTGTTA
The DNA here is from genome assembly GCA_014183005.1 of Castanea mollissima. Classification (NCBI taxonomy): domain Eukaryota; kingdom Viridiplantae; phylum Streptophyta; class Magnoliopsida; order Fagales; family Fagaceae; genus Castanea; species Castanea mollissima. The sequence continues at coordinate 49,608,800 of JACAVU010000005.1, read as the reverse complement.
GGGACATATTTGTTGTAATTGGTTAATCCTTTGACATAACGCACTTTACTTGTAATTGGGTAGATCTAGGATGGTTTAAAATTTCAAGAAACATGTTGTTCAAGTCAAGTGTTAAAACCATGCAAATTTGTCTAAGAAACAAGTGAAGAAGTGTTGTTCATTAAAGGTCGATAGATGTCTCGACAGAAGCCTATCTATCGAGGATTAATGTTGAAGCTCGACAAAAGTTGTATCTATCGAGAATTACAAAATCAGAATTTTTAGATGTGATTACATGCATATCCTTGAGTATTTGTGTAGGGTTTCTTTTCTCACAACCCTAGACATATATAAGGATTATTTTAAGAGCCATCTAAGTTGTTGTTGCACTTGTTGTTACACGCATATTATAACCGAAGACAGAAATTGTCTTAGTTCATCTTTCTCTCTAAAAGCTATTGTGTCTTAACGCTAAGGGTTTTGTGACCTAGAAGCTTCTTGATCTTCATGTTGATGAACTGGAGAACTTTGCAGCCAACAGCTTCCTCAAGTTGGTGTGTTAGTCACGTACTGGGATCTGTGCATCATTGGTTAGTCACGTACTAGAATTCGTGCATTGAGAGGAGAGATTGCCGCTACAATACAAGTCAAATTAGGTATTGGAATAAGGGTTCAACTGTAGGTTGGTATTAGATACTGGGATTCCTTTTACTTGTAACCATTTGTTTTGATAATAGTGGATTCTCAAGAGTGATGACCTTAAATTCACCTAGAGGGGTTTTGCCTTGGAGGTTTTCCCCATTCGTAAATAAATCACCGTGTTAAATTTATTTTCCGCTGTATTTAGTTTAATTGGTGATTTGTTTATGCTACCACACTATTGCATGTTAAATTGACTTAATTAATAAACTTGGATAATTAATTAATTAATTTGCCAAAGGGGTCAATACATTTTTTGCCTATCAAGTGGTATCAAAGCGGGCACACTCTGATTAGGGTTAATCTTTGTTGTGTGATCCATTGACCCTTGTTTGTCATGGATAAAGGACAATCCCTTATTATACCTCATTTATTTGATGGCACTAACTATGCATATTAAAAAGTACACATGAGAGCTTTCTTGCAGTCTTTAAATGAAAAGGTGTGGCAAGCTATGGAGATTGGCTGGACTAAGCCAAAGGAAGTGCCAACTGATTGGGATGATGCAAAGATCAAAGCGATAAACTTCAACAGCAGAGCATTGAATGCATTATTCAGTGCGGTGACTAATGAGAAGTTCAAGAAGATATCATCAACTGAAACTGTTAAGGAAGCATGGACTATCCGCCAGACAACCTATGAAGGGACTAAGGCAGTCAAGGATTCAAAGCTCCAAAGACTCACTACTAGCTTTGAGGAGATAAAAATGGGGGAGGATGAGTTGTTTGATGAATTATATGCCAAGCTAAAGGACATTGTCAACTTAGCCTTTAATCTTGGGGAAACCATTCTCTAACCCAAGATTGTAAGAAAGGTGCTAAGGTCTCTGCCTGAGAGATTTCATGCCAAGATCACTGCTAATATTTATACTATTATTGATTTTCCCATTGAATCCAAATTGCTTTCAATTCAGCAATCAATCCTTCTCTCTCTCTCTCTCTCTCTCTCTCTCTCTCTCTCTCTTATCATCTCCTTATCAAAAAACCGACTTTTTTCCCTATCAAAACATTCAATTGCCTTCCTTTGGATTTAAAACCCACCAATTTAATTTTTTTATATATAGATTTTGAAAATCTATTTTAGGTCACCAAATTACAACTAGAATTGGAAAGTCTATGTCAGGTCAATCTTTCTTTTTCTTCCCTCGAACTTCTTTGCTTTTTTGCTACAATTTTATGGTTTGTAGTTTGTATTGCTTTCTTTCCACCCAGAAGTCACCAAATTACAACTAGAATTGGAAAGTCTATTTAAGGTCAGTTTCTCTTTTTCTTCCCTTCAACTTCTTTGCCTTTCTATTCCAATTTTTATGGTTTGCAGTTTGTATTGGATTCTATTTCGGGGTTGTAAATACCATGTTTCTTTTTTCTCTTTTTCAATTTTCAATTAATAGTCTATTTCTTTGTATTCATGTTCACAATTTTTCTTCACATAATCACGTTTTACCCATTAAATTTTTTTATATCTAAAGAATTGAAATGCATTTTTTTGTTCGAGTACATGACTGTAAGTGCACAATTGCACCTGGCCCTAAGAACAGTGATGGGCTCAGGCCCAATGAGTCTTAAACAATATGAATTTGTAGAGTGCGGGTTTTAAACCCAGGTTAGAAGAGTTTAAGGGTTATATGACAAGTCAAAGATTGTCAGCACTTAAAAATAACAAGGAATATTGTAACTCAACCTCCTCGGACGTAAGCCGAGGACTGTTCTTATATTATCTTTCTTTTCTTTCTTTTTCTTTTGATTACCAAGAGAGAGAGAGAGAGAGAGAGATCCTCTTTTTCTATTCTGGATCTCCCCTTAAATACTCATCTTTCTAATCCCCCATACACGTGTTGCCCCATCCCCCCCTTAGCCTAGATATTTCTTCTCTCAGTGCCTCTGAATAGTAACTAGAAGTTTCCCTTCCGCTGTTCAGGTGTCACTTCCCCATTAATGCGGCTAAGGTAGTAGGTGAAGGGTCTTTAATGTGGAGGCAGCAGCCTTTAGTACTTTCCAAACACCGGAGCTTCTAGGACATCCAAGGGTTCACCCCTTTTAACCGTTGGTCTCCGTCATGTCATTTATGTGCCGTTATGATAACGTTGCTGATTCTTCTATGCCCATCTGAGAGTAAAATCAACCTCGGATTGGTCCTCGGGTCCTCGGCGCATGAGTAGGCCCAAGGCACTACAAGGTTTCAAAATCAAGGGTAGGTCGGCCTTACTTAGTATGGCCTAAAGGACCATATACCTGTCAGGACCTCTTTACTCCCCACAATGACCATTTTCCTCCCATTTGTTTATTTTATTTTCTAAATGGCTTTGTAATTTTTTTAATTAAATACTACATAAATTCTTGCTAATTATGTTTTAATCTCATCTAAATTTATGCTAATTTTTAATTTCTTAGGATAACTTCGAAGAGGAAACAAAATATTATGATTGATATTTATGGACCATATGGTCCTCTCTTTTTTTCTTTTTTCTTTTTTTTTTTTTTCTTTTTTTTTTTGTATTTGGATTATAACTTAGCTTTATATGGTTGCTTTCATTAATTTTTGAAAAATTCCAATGTAAAGGTTTGTACTGGATTTTCTTTTCCAAGGTTGTAAATACCATGTTTCTTTTTTTCTTTTTTTCTTTTTCCTTTTCCATTTTTCTTTGTATTCATGTTTATAGTTTTTATTTACATAATTGCATTTTACCCATTAAAATTGTTTATGTCTAAATAAATGGAATGCGTTTTATTGATTTAGTACATGATCATGCCTCCCATTTGTTTAATTTATTTTCTAAATGGCTTTGGAATTTTTAAATTAAATATTACATAAATTCTTGCTAATATTCCTTTAATCTCATCTAAATCTATGCTAATTTCTAACTTTTTAGTTCTTAGGATAACTTGGAAGAGGAAGCAAAATATTATGATCGATAGGTATGGACCATGTGGTGTTCCTCTTTTTCTTTGTATTTGGGATTATAATTTAGCTTTATATGGTTATTTTCATATATTTTTTGACAAATTATGATGTAAATTACATTATCGTAAGTCAGACATACTAAAGTTTTTCTTTTTAATAAAAAAGATCTAAACTATAATTCTTACCATTTATCTTCTCAAAAAAAAAATTACAATTCAAAACTTTTAAGGAAATAACTTTTGGATGCTTATAATGTTTAACTATTGCATCCGTTTTATGACTGTGGACATGCATGCAGTATTGATTTATGTTTTCCATGGTAGTACTAATGTTCATTACATTGATGTTAAAAAATTATCTCAATTGAAACATATATCTCGGTGTGATCTCATTCTTAAAAAATCCTACAACTTAATTCAATCATGCTAACCAATATATATAAACAAGTAGAATGAGTTTGTACAGTCCAACACGAATTAAATCATATTACCTTAGTTAGCTTAATTAAACTTATCTAATTCTCAGGAGGAATAAAAAAAAAAACTTAAACTTATTTCTTATATCTTATTTTGATTTCAATTTGGCTATGATATGCTACGCTTCAATCCATCATACTCCTTAATTATACATAAATATGATAGAAATACTATTTAGATAAATACAACAGGAAATCAACTAGGATTTTTTTTTTTTTTTGTACTTAAGAAAAAAAAATTTAAAAATGCATACTACAAAGTCCACTATTATAATAATTCTTAAATAATATGTACTTAAATATTCAATATTAGCTCTTTTAGATACATAACCAATTTTTTTCCCCAAAGTGGGTATAATTTTCCTCTTAAATTATTCCTAAGAGGCATTTTTTTTTATTGACTAAAAAGTCTTTTTTTTTTTTTTGAAGGGGGGGGGGGGTGGAAGTAACCTAGAAGGCAAGAGTTAAAACAATTAATTTCTACATACAATTTTCCTTCTGGTATAATTGGGGGAAAAAGTCATTTCCTATGTATATATTTCTTCTATCTATTTGAAAAAACAAATCATAAAATTCTCATTTATGAAGAAAAATCTCAATTTTTTCATAAACTTATATGGTAGCCAAAAATCCTTTATTTAGACTTGTTATTATGTTACCACATTGGATTTGATGAGTATTTTTAATAAGAACACACACACACACACCACACACACACACACACACCACACACACACACACGCATATATCATCACATTAACTATGCAATTTACCAGTTATAAATACATTTTTCAATTACCAAAACATACAAAGTCTCTTCCTCTTCCCTAACCTTCCCCTCCCTCAACACTTATGTATTGTATATACTTTTTCCCCTTCACCTACATAACTTTTATATTTATATAGGTTCTCTTTTAATCTCTCTTAAAACCAATAAGCATGGTATTTGTGATGGAAATTTTTTTAATTATCACTACGTGTTTGCTTTTTATATCTACTATCAAAGGTACCTCTACCTCTCTCTCTCTCTCTCTCTCATTTCGATTTCTCTATAATCTTGATCTTCTATTTGTTAAAATTTTAAAAATTTAGAAATTGTGTTTGACTTCATCTTGCTAGATTCTTTTTCATGATTGTTGGTTTATTTGCTGTGAGTTGGCCTAAAGCTGAAGACCTGGGAGATATCAAACAAGATACAGTTGCTACATGAAAATTATAGAAATCAAGAGTATTAATATATAGAAAAACAACATGAACATATATAAACAATTATACCGTGAATATGTTTGCTTTCCTCTACCCCTTTTATGTTATTTATTGATTGACTAAGTTCAACTACACATTTAGCTTCCTTAGTTTTCACATTTTTCAAATTGTATGGAAAGGAAAAATAGAAATCAGTACATGTTTTGGGGAGAAAATTTTTTGTAATAGTTGATTCTCATATATAAGTTTAGTGATTATGAAAATATAAATTGTTATAACTTTGTTTAATAGTTCTTATGTGATAAAGAGGAAACAAAGTTTGAATAAATTTCTCATTAACTTCTCAAAAAATGCAAAATAATGTTAGCTCTCATATGAAACCTTCAAGATTCATTTTTATGTTCTAATAAAAATTATACATTTTCCATTTTTTAATTGTGTTATGTTTTGATGCATATCTCACTATATTATAACGTATTACAAATATTGTCACATATAATAATTGAAAGTAAAATTTAACATGTTTCCTTGCCCAAAAAAAAATATTTATACAAAAAATCAAGACATAGACTTCCTTACTAGCATAAAATATATTATGTATATTACAATGTGATCACATTATTGTGTGATGAGTTTGGGACTATTACTTATAATTCTCAACTACTATTCTCATTCTTTACTTGGCAAAAAAGAATATGACGTCAAATTTTCCCACGCATTGTGCAAGTCTACGACTAGTTATTCTCTAAAAGCTAGTTTCAAAGTGGTCTACATCACTTAAGTCCACAATACTGCTAGGAAAAATATTCACAAGGATTATGAATCCAAACATAGAGAGATACTATAAGATTATATAGAGTGAAGGAAAAAGGAAAGAAAACAATGATAAAAGAAAAAGAATGAAGGGTGTTGGGCACCTCCCCCCCTCCACCTCACCCCCTCCCTCTGCCACAAACACTACCACCTTTCTATTCTTCCCTACCACCCCATCCTCCACCAGCAACATTTCCAATCCCACCTTTCGCTTCCCCAAATTTTTTCCCCACTTCACAACAATTTTTCCCCCATATCCTTGCTCTTTCCCACAATCCTTCTACTGGCCAAATCAGTTTGGTCAGTACATTCCTCGTTATACCCCAACCCAGCACTCCTTACCCTTAAAAGAATGGAATCCCAAGCCTACACAGCACCCATCAACACCCATTCACAAGCCTTTTTCTGCAAAACCAGGGGTGTCAGAGGGGAGACGCTCTTTTTCTTTTCGTATTGATTCAAAGTCATTTCTCTTGGCTCTTGATGGGGGTCGTATGGATGCATATTCCATTAGTGAAAAACGGGGCAAACATCACGGCTCTATCTGGGTTGGTAGATCAAGGTTGGATTGGACCATTGCTTGCTTGGTAGAGTTGTGCCGAAGGGACTCTAGCAAGCAGCACTTTTTCAAACGATTTCATGGGCATCATAAAAACTTGGAGTTTCTAGTAGGTCAAACAAGGGTGGTCTTTTTGTAGAGATCTCCGAGTACCATAATGGGGCAAGACGTGGTTGTTTGTGTGTCCCGGAAGGGAGGAACAAGGGAGGTTGTGCTTTCCTTGAAATGAAGATATGTCTATTTTTTTTTTTTTTTTTTTGGGAAAATCAAATTCTAGGCTGGGGAAGGAGGTGGCTGCTGGCGGTGGCAGGCTTGAAAAATCCACTGGAAATTCAAGGAATCGAGTATGGAAAAATCTTAATAGGGACGTGAAATTAGGAAGAGAGTTATGTCTAGAGAATCAGCTTCCAAATATTACTGGGAATTTAAATCAGAAGGAGAGTTCTAGGGGATTTGACTTTCTTCAAAATTCAAATAATCCAACTCATCCCATCAATAGCAGCCCCTTGCGTGGTCCTTCTACCAAATGGACTCAGACCCATTTCTTTTTAAATTACTGTTGCTTTTGATGGGGATACATAACGTACGGTCTGCTGGAGTAATTTTGTCCAACCTATAGGAACTAAGTTGGGCCTAGTAACATTAGAGCCCGAGGTTAAACATGATCAAGCTTATCAGGCCAAACCCACTAAAGCCCAAAATGATTTCATTAAAAACTTGGTAAGATTGACTGAAAGTAGCTCATAGGAGGTGGGCGAAGGGTTGGGGTCCCATGTCTCAGCCGAGAAGGTTCCAAAGGTGCAATCGAGCACCAACGAGTTGGGTGGAGACTTCCCAAGGTCCGATGGGTGTGTTGATAGGTTTGTGACTCATGCTTTTTCAGCGGGTCCTCAGACTAGTGAAGGGTCAGGCTCCCACGGTTCAATCAAGAAGCCTTTTTTGGTGTCTCCGAGCACTGATGAGATTGGTGGAGTCCTTCCGAGGTCCAAAGGGTGCGTTGATGAGTTTGTGACTATCGGCGGTCCTTTAGTGGGCCTTAAATCAAGTAGGGCTGAGGAGGGATGCATGGGTAGCACTGTTTTTGTCGTTGATGGTCCAGCGGAGGACGTTACAAACTTCGAGGCTATCCCAAACTCTGATGGGCAATCTAATAGCGCCAAGCCTGATGTTTCTCCAAAGTTGGTTTCTCCGCCTCTATCGATTTTCAAATTCTCTGATATGATCTGCAATGACAAGTTATTAGGTAAAAATCGTTTCTTTCCTCTCTTTGAGTTGGGTTCTGATTTTAAGGAAAATGACACGTTGTTGCTGGATTAGGTCAATTCCACAGGGTCAAGTAAGCATGAGGATGGTAGGAATGCTTTGGATGTTGTACCTTTGGCTAAGTGGGATCCTTATGGGGGTTTGGAATTAGTATTAGAGGAGATTGCACTAGATGATTTTTTTTTTTTGGAGGATGATCTAGAACCTTCAATGTGATTGAATAGGATGATTAAAGGCTTTGGTAAATTTGTGGGCTTTCCTATTGATTCATGTGAGAAGCAGTGCATTGCTTTCTTTCAAAAGCTTGAGAAAGTGTGGGAAAAACAAGCTACTGCAGGTAGTTTTCATCGCACTATCTCTTCAACTAAAAAAGGTACAAGGGAATTAAGGAATTTAGTTTCTTCCGTCAAGTATGATGGGCAATCTGGTTAACAAACCAGAGGGAATGCGAATTCCTGTGGGATGGCTCAGTTAGTCGTCCATTAATTTGTAAATCCTATCTTTGAGAGGATTAAACAATCCTCAAAAAAGGGATATTGTGAAGAACTTACTCAAGGAGTGGAAATGTGATGTTGTGTGTTTCCAAGAAACTAAGCTAGACTCTACTAATTCTTCTGTTGTGAAAAGTCTTTAGGGCAGCCCTTTTGTTGATTGGGTAGCTTTGGATGCCATTCATACAGTAGGGGGGGTTATCTTGTCTTAGGACACAAGGGTATATGAAAAAATTGATTGTGCGGTTGGTTGCTTTCTGTTTCTATTTTGTTAAGGGGTGTGGTAGATGATTTTGCTTGGATATGTACAAGGATGTATGGTTCGACTACTGCTGGTCTTAGGGATGCTTTGTGGACTGAACTTGATAGTGTGAGAGCAAGGTGGAGTGCAGCTTGATGTGTCTTTGGTGATTTCAATATCATCAGATATCTAGCAGAGCGTCTTGGTTGTGTTTTTTATAGTCCAGCCATGTTCAAATTCTCGGACTTTATTGAGAGAAATTTTTTGGTTGATCTACCTTTGGTGGAGGGTGATTATACATGGTTTCATGACTCAAAGAACCTTTCTATGTCTAGAATTGATAGAGTTTTGGTGTCCGCTGATTGGGAGGATCACTTTTTGGACGTGACTCAAAGGCCTCTTCCACGTGTGATTTCAGATCACTGTCCTCTTCTTGTGGAGGCAGGTGGTATGTCGAGGGAGAAGATTTCTTTCAAATTTGAGAATATGTGGCTTAAGGTGGAGGGTTTTGTGGATCTTGTGTAGGGTTGGTGGAATAGATACCATTTTGTGGGGCCTCCTAGCTATGTTCAAGCTTGCAAATTGAAGGCTCTTAAGGGAGATTTGAAGCATTGGAATAAACATGTTTTTGGGGATGTGTCTTTTAGGAAAAAATGTTTGTTGTCTGAGCTCTTGGACTTAGATTTGAGAGAAGGGATGCAATCTTTGTCATCGACAGATAGTGCATAAAGATCTAAGATAAAGGCTGATTTTGAGTATTTAGCTTCTTTGGAGGAGATTTCCTGGAGGTAGAAATCAAAGGCTTTGTTTTTAAAAGAAGGGGATAATAATACTTGGTTTGTTCATAGGCTAGCTAATTCTCATAGACGTACAAATTCTATGAGAGGGGTGGAGGTTGAGGGCATTTTTTATGAGGATGAGTCTGTATTTTAGGATCAAATTGTGGGTTTTTATAAGTCTTTGTATTAGGAGTCAGAATCTTGGAGGCCCACTATGGATGGATTAAAGTTTGCAAATCTGGATGAAACCAATCGGCTTTCACTAGAAATGGAATTTGAGAAGAAGGAGATCATTGCAGCCCCCCGGGGGGGCTGAGGGTGATAAGGCTCCTAGTCCAAATGGCTTTACTATGGCTTTCTTCCAAAAATGTTGGTGTGTACTTGAGAGTGAAATTTTGGCTTTTTTTGCAGACTTCCATAAAGAATGTATCTTTAAGAAATCTCTCAATGCCACCTTTTTGTATTTGATACCTAAGAAGATTAATGCAATTAATATTAGAGACTTTCGCCCTATTAGCCTTATGGGTAGTTTGTACAAGCTGCTATCAAAAGTTTTGGCTCATAAACTACGTTGTGTTTTGGATAAACTTATTTCCAACTCCAAGAATTCTTTTTTGGGGGGAAGACAGATTCTTGACTCTATTCTTATTGCAAATGAATGCTTGGATATTAAATTGAAGAGTGGTATTCCAGGTGTGATTCTTAAATTAGATATTAAGAAGGCTTATGATCATGTGAATTGGAGTGACTTATTTTACCATATGGGGAGCATGGGTTTTGGGGAGAAGTGGGGGAAATGGATGAAGGTGTGCATTTCTACTGTTCGTATTTTAGTGCTTATTAATGGGTCTCCAGCTGGTTTCTTTGGTAGCTCTCATGGTCTCCACCAAAGGGATCCTTTATCTCCACTCCTATTCTTGTTGGTAATGGAGGTGTTGAGTAAGTTGTTGAAAAAGACAGAAGAGGAAGGTTTTCTCAATGGATTCCAAGCAAGCCCCAATGCATATCTCTCACATTTTATTTGCTGGTGATACTATTCTTTTTGTGACACATCTAGGGAACAATTATTACATATTCGTATGGTTCTAATTTTCTTTGAAGCTATCGCAGGCTTGAAAGTAAATATTGGTAAGAGTGAGATTGTGCCAGTTGGTGAGGTTGGGAATTTGGATGCCTTAACTCGTATTTTATGTTGTAAAGTTAGTTGTTTGCCCATGTCTTATTTGGGTATGCCCTTGGGGGCTCATTATAAGGATCCTTTAATTTGGAACCCTATCATTGAAAGGATGGAAAAAAAAGCTCTCAATTTGGAAGCGGTTATATTTGTCAAAAAGAGGTAGACCTACTTAATTGACTTTTTATCAAGCCTCCCCACTTATTATTTATCTTTGTTTACTATTTCACAACATGTGGCGGACATATTAGAAAGGATTCAAAGGAATTTCCTTTGAAGAGATCTACTAATGTCTTTAAATTTTCGCCTGTTGCTTGGGAGAAGATTGTGTAGCTAGTGAAGGCAGGTGGTTTGGAGATCTGGAAGATTGGGCTATTCAACCAAGCTTTGCTTGGGAAATGGCTCTAGTGATTTGGGAATGAGGTCACACGTTTATGGAGGCAAGTTATAGCTTTTCCAAATATGGGGAGGCCAATGGGGTATGATGTATTAGAGTTGTTAGAAGGACACATGGATGTGGTATGTGGAAGAACATTATAAAGGGAGCTGAGAGCTTCTTTGGTCATGTGTTGTATGCAGCGGATGAGGGTTTTCGTATCAGATTCTAGCATGACCCTTAGAGTAGCCCCAGTGCTTTGAAAGATTTATATTTGGAAATGTATGTTGTTGCTGTGGATAAAGAAGTTAGGATTTCTGATATGATTGATTTTGCACTTGATGGGAGTGGTAGAAGCTGGAACTTACTTTTTCGTTGTGAAATCCAAGACTACGAGATGACAATTTTTTATGATTTCTTTGTGCATATCTCATCCAAGTTACCTAGAGGGGTGATGATACCATGATATGGAAATTGAATCATAGTGGTGTTTTTGATGTGCACTCTTTCTATATTTCATTGTTGGAAGCTCCGTCAGTGTCTTTTCCTTGGAAGAGCATTTGGTGTGCTAAGAAACCTATAAAGGTGGCTTTTTTCTTTTGGACAGCGGCTAGGGATTCTTACAATAGAAAACCTTGTTACGAAGAATTTATTTCTTATTAATTGATGTTGCCTATGTCAATGTGAAGAGAAAACTGTGGATTATTTATTGCTCCATTGTAAGTTTGCTCATACCTTGCAGAGTGAAGTCTTTTCATTTGGAGTTTGGTGGGTGATGCCGAAAACTTTTGTTTCTCTTTCCTCTGCATGGTGGAATTGGTTTGGAATTCATTCTTCAAATGTTTGGAATATGGTACCAGCGTGTCTTATGTGATTAACCTAAAAAGAGCGCAATGTCCCAACTTTTGAAAAAAATTGAGAGAATTGTAGATTGTGTGAAATCTTTGCTACTTATAACTTTGTATGAGTGATCACATATTTGAGGGTTTCCGTATTGTCTCTCTTTGTTTGACTTCCTTAATTTTGTTAGCTTTACCATTTGGTTGGTTTGTATTCATTTCTGTGCAGTGAGCTTACTATCGTAAACTCATTGTACTTTTATTATCAATAAAGATTGTTATTACCTATCAAAAAAAATAAAAAGTGTTTACCAAATAATAAAATAAGACAAAGAATAATTAGCTGACGAGGAATACCATGCCATCCATTTCTTTGTTTCACATTTGACATCATAGGGCTTTTTCACTTCAAGTTATATAAAAGTCTTGTTATATAAAAGTCTTGCAATTTTCTCTTAGATATTGGTAAACTTATAAAATCTTAATCCCAAAATCATGGGGTTTGTATCTAAATACATAATTTTCAAATGGGTAAAATCAAGAACAATTATCATATGCTTTGGGAACCAATTTTTCTCCCATACAAGTCCAAAAAAAAATTAGCTCATTAACAATAAAAAAGCTAATGCACATCTATTTTTTTAAGATAAAATCATTTAAGTTCAAACTCACTATAAGGCTGGATTTGGATTGCGCTAAAATGGAATTTCAGCGCAATTGCGTCTTTGTCAGTAGGTTTTGTGCACTGTTCATGGGGACCCACAAGTTGTCTAATTCAGCAAAATTTTCATTAAAATTGAATCCCACGGCACTATTCACACATTTAAAAATTATTTTGCTACAGTGTTTTCAATTTTCAACAAATAAGCAGTATCCAAACAAACCCTAAATAAAAAACTTCAAATATCGAGTACCAAAATTTCAAGGAACTAAGTTTAGAGCTCACTCAACTCAGCATGAGATTTGATTCCATCACACTGTCTCTAGTGTTAATCAAATATGAGTTTTGTCTAATTTTCCACCATTTTCATAGCTCGAAGAACAAAGCTTCCCTCCTATTTTAACAAATATTTGGTTTGTGGCACGTTGTTTCACTGCACCTTTTTTAATTGAAAAGTGAGAAACTTTTTCACATCTTAAACAAAGAGATGAGCAAGAAAAATAGGATAGGAAAATAAATATACCTTATAACGATAATTTGATAAGAGAAAGAAGTTCTCCATTGACATCTTAGAGATATCAATGGAGTGTGAATATAGTGTTGTCATAAGGTTTTGGGCTTTGGATTTGGAGGATTCTCTGGGTTGATGGAATTCTCTGTGTTCCAAAATCTTAAGGCTTTAAACATAAAAATGGAACCACACACAAACTCTGGTTTGTATTACTCTACCATTTCCTCACAAATCAGCAATGGAACCACTGCAAAGTTGCAAGGAAGTGAAAATGAAGACAAAACTTCAGGAAAAATTCAAATACCTAATACCAACACAGATTAAAGAAGGATATCTAAAACAAGAATGAAAAAGCCCACTGAAATTTCAGAGAATTGAGTTTTGGCGAAATTCCCAGCCTTGAGTCAAAGCTTTCATCAAACATGTAAAAGGCTCACTACCAGTTTTTGAAATCAGTATCTCAGTATAAAAATAAATAAATAAATAAATAAGAGATAGAAATCAATCAAACTATCAAGAAATTTAGAGAGAGAAAATACCTGTCATGTACCAAAGCCACAAACCAGCCCTCTGCTTTTCCATTTCCTTCTCTCAACCTTCAAGAAAACTATCATCACTATCTGGTGAAAGAAAATTGGCAATTTTGCCTCACTCAATCTCCTCTCTCTCTTGCTTGTTACTTCATCTGGTGTGCTGTGTGCTTTTTCAAAATTTTATTTTTAATGAAACAGCACCTTTTTGGCTCAACACTTGACTAAACCAACAAAATACTGTAGCTTTACTCATTCACTCTTTTTATATATAGAAGACATAGCAAGCTTTCGCATTCAACAAATAGTGGCCCCTAGAAGGCCCAAAACTACAAATTGCAGGGCATTCAAGATATCAAAAAATATATTCTGCCATCCACAATAATCTTCCCTGAATCCCTGTCCTCCCAACTCAAACTAGGGCTAAAAATAATCAAAAGTAAAATTTGTATACTGTTAATCTGTCTACTATAAACTATATCCATCCATGGCAGAAACTAAAGCAGAAAACCAGAACTAACAGTCAGAGATTGCATTAACAAAAGAGAGGGTTACAAAAAATTGTCATTATGCACATCTCCCAGTACAAGCCTGAGAAAGAGAAGCCTCTATACTATCCAACTATCCAAGTTATTTGAGTTATATAAAAAGAAAGCAGAAAATAGATATTATCACAAGATGCCATCTCTCTATCAAAAAAGCAATCAAAAACATGGTAGTAGCTGCTAAAGCCAAGTTGCCATCGATCACCACCAACCTGTGAAAAAGCACAAAGTACATTGCAGATGAATAGGTGTAAATCCAAATGTAAACTTCTAGAAACTGTACCACATTGTCTACAATTTCTGAGATCACATCTACTGCATGTTGCAAGTTGCTACTTACAACTAGGGATGGCCAAACCCACCCTGCACCCATTGATACTTCCTCTTCTAATCGTGCGAACACCCCTCAAGCATCCTCAGGAAGTTTTGGGTCTTTGAAATTTAAGTACTTATCAAACAAAGGCACCAGAGGACTCTAAAATAGCAAAGTCAATTCTCTTAGAAAATACAAAAAAATGGTGAAGTCAATTACATTTCATCTCTCATATGTTAATCACATACAATTTCTGTGAAAACAAATTTTAAAACGTTTACTAGCCCCCCTCTCCCCTCCCAACAAAAGAATAAAGAAATTTGCAATATCATGTCAGTGATTTCAATTTCAGCACTCAGCTGGAAAAATGTTTATATAAATCAGCACTGATTCAAACAGATGATACAAATAAATCCATCATGTTTTGTATTCAGCAGGCCCCTGGTTAGGGCCAGATTGCAATAGTTAACAGGATCTGAAATGAGCATCAGATTGAAGTAATACCTCTATATGTGTGTGTGTGCGTGTGTGTGTTGTAAGGACTGAAGGGCAAACCATTCGATTTGACTGTATCTATTTTGGCATACTTGGGCTCTCTATCATATTAAGCTGGATAGACAGCCCTTTGACAATTGTATTTTCACTTTGATGATTGTATGCAAAGTTTACAACGAACTTATGGAACCACCCCTAACCCCCAATTTATTTTCTCTCTCTCATAGATAGGGAAGCAAATATACACTAAAATAATTATATCTTTGCCAATGAACTCCACCTCAAATGACACTATAATGAGCTCTACCTCCCATAGAGGTAGAGTCTGATTGGTTAGATGTTTTGGAGCTTAAAAGAGCGATTTTTATAACTCAAAACTCTGTTTTGCAACTACAACTCTTCCTAACTTTTTTACAAACAACTCATTTTAAACTCAAAACACTACATACAAACTCACCCAGTGTTAGTAGACTCTAGCCAAGTAGCCATTGCTCAAATAAGTTACTATCAGAGTTCGCAACTAATCTAATATATATATATTATAATAAGAGTAACATTACATTACATTGATTTAGCAGAGAGAAGACAAAGCCTTTATAGAGCCTTGAACACCAGCCTCGGCCTCATCGCGAAGCCGCTTGATCTTTTTGATGATCTTTTGCTTCTCCTCCATTTGCTCAGCCAACTCTTTCTCTTCCTTCTTAAGTGCCAAGTGAGACTCAATGCATTGGTCCCATTCTCTTTTCCGATCAACAAGCATCACCTCTTCCCTCTTCGATTCATCCTCGAGCTTTTTCAGCACCACTCGGATCTCCGATACCCGACTCTTCAGACAGCTAACCCGCTCTCCGGCTTTCTTATACTCGGCTTCGGATCTAGCCAGCGCTTCCAGCGCTTCTTTCGACCGGGCTTGAAAATTTCCGGCGTCGGATTCTTCTTCGTTTTGGTGGGTTCGGAGCTCAGTCTCTAAGGAGGAGAGCTGAGCGCGCCGAGAGAGGAGATCCCTAACGGCGTCGTAGAATTCAGTGCAGTCCGGTTGAAGCCAATCCAAGGTTTCGAAAGCCCTGTTCGCCGATGCCACCATCGTTTCCACGTCCCCAGACCACGACGAAAGCTCCGAAACCAACAGCTTCTTCAACGACTCCGCCGTCTTCGAGTAGAGTTCACGCGTCGCCGGAGCGAGTTGGTTGAGATTATTGCTGTTGGCAATGGCAGAGGAATTGTTTGGAAACTTACGGAGTAGTGAGAGTGGGCCCGTATATTCTCCGACACGTCAGCGGCGATGGCCCCCGCTGCCACTGTAACAACGTCGTCGTTGTTGTTGTTGTTGTTAGTGTTAGTCTCCTCTTCCATCTCATCCTCAAAGGATGTTGTCATTGTGACGTCAACATTCCTCTCTTCGTTTTGGTCTTCCTGTTTCCGTTGCTGTGTCTTTCTCTTGTAGAGATTTAATCTTGGTCTTTTTGTTCTTGGACGAGAGGGAGGGGATTTGTTTTGGGATCGGTGTTAGGTTTGAACCTCACTACTTGTGGGAGCGGTGGAGGCTTATACAGACTCTCACCCGCTCTCAGACGACCCATTGCTCTGCCGCCAGAAGAGTTACCTTTTGAGCTCTATTTCAGTATTTCTGTTAATAATAATAATAATAAAGTACTGATTTGATTTTATCACACTGTTGTTGATTGTTTCCCGAAATACTCTAGAGATAAAATAATAATAATAATAATAATAATAAGGGAAATGATATTTTTATAATATTTATACAATAAATTTTAAGTGGTAGGTTGTTAATGGTTGTTATTATTAGAAAAAAAATTAATCTTAGTGTTAGGCTTAAATTTGAACAATAACAACTAACCATATATGATTTGTTGTAAAAATATTGTGAACGTAACATCTCCCTAATAATAATTAACTAGTCGTTAATTCGTGGAATGTACAACAAAATTTATTGACTTTAAATAGACATTTTGCTAGATACAGAGTAGTGTTTTAAAAAAAAAATGAAAAAATGTTTCTAAAAAAAATGAAAAAAATAATTAATTTTTATACTTTTCCATAATTTAGAGGTGTTGTTTATTGAACATTATTAAATTGAAAGTGCATAGTTACTGAAACCTACTAAGTAATTTATAATTTTTAAATTAATAAAGCAAAAATCTCAATAGTTGTATATACACACACATTCAAAACTAATATAAACTACAAATATATAAATAAAGACCATGATATAAGAAAGACACGCTAAGTTTCAAATTTGAGTAGTAATATTCAAAATATAAAACAATATCAAAATTATAATTCCTAATTTCATTATATTTTATGTTGAATCCAAACAAATAATTAATTGAAATTAATCAAAAAAATAATTAATCAACCAAAAATCATAGCTCTTAATAGAAAAACAAAAAATCACATGAATCTAAATAAAAAGCATTTAAGGTGAAGAATTAAGATCAAATTTCAAAATTTCTAGAATCCTCAAATTCTACTTCAAAACTAAACCAAATTCAACAAATTTATATATAACATACCAAATAAAAATTTATCGTTCTCTAGGCTGAAAGACATAGGTTGCAGTTTTGATTTTTCTCCAAAAAATAGAGATGTTTTATCTGCCATGTATAATATAAAAAAATAATTAGTAAAAATTTCAACCCAAAAACCAAACCCACAAAAACAATATCAATATAAATATGGAAAGTAACCCAAATACTCAAAAGAAAATCAATTATAAACATAACAAAAGAATTAAATAGAAAGAAAATCTCTGATATAGACAAATATCCACGTATGTTGAATTGAAATTTTATTAATAATAACAATATAAAAAAATTCGACATAAAATTCATTAATCAAAGAAGAAGGTTAAATTAGATTGTTTGCATTTTTTTTTCCGTTAGTCTATGTTTTTTGCTTTGGTTTTATAAATATATATATAGATTATCAACATTTGAGTTTGAGTTTAAGTTGGACTTATTAGAGAGATAGAGTTTCACTCCTTATTAAATTTGGACTAAACAAAAATAATTTTGTTTAAATGAAATGATAATTTTATTTAAATATTGTGCTGACGTGGAAATTGTGAGAGTTTCAAAGGTTTTAGTTTTATATATAGATAGATAATAATAATAATATAATAATAATATAATAATAATAATAATAATAATAAACTAAGTGCGATGGTCACTTTATAAGTATAAGTACTTAGGGGGTAAGGATCAGGGTTCAAATTTTCAGGAGTGAGTTTCACACACATTTACGTATTAAAATAAATAAATAATAGTAAATTCTTGTATCAAAATAATAATAATAATAATAATAAAATAATTTTACATGTAGTTTAAAATTTGACATTTTACCTAACTGAGGTTTGACCAAAATTTAAGTTATTGGTTTAAAATTCCATGATGCAAGTGTTCCAATTGATAGTTTTTTATCTTATTTAATCTTTTTTTTATGTTTTTTGAGTAAATGGACATAAGAGCATTATCATCAGCTATTTTAAATATGTCTTTTTAACACATCAAAAAGGTAACTCTATTATTTTAACACACCATTTTACAATTCACTATATATCACATCTTCTATTCTTAAATTCTATACATTAAAATAATATATGCAAATATTAAAATAACATTAAAAAACTAACAATATAAAAAATACAAAATAAAAAACTCAATTCAACTACTTATCGCCACCCACACCACAGCTCACCACCACCCCTCACCACAGGCCTCCCCCACCACAGCCAACCACTGTTACAAAACCCATCACCATAACCCACAACCCACCATTGTTACAAAAAACAACCCAAATGCAAAACAAAACCAAAATCAACCCAACCACATGCAGAAAACATAAACCCAGCAAACCACAATACCACCGGCCAAAACCACCACTAATCACCACCACCTCAAAATACCATACCTACCAAACTACAATCCAATTTCTCAAACTAGATCCAATCCCTAAAATCAACCATAAACAATCCAAAAAAATAAGGGGAATCAGATCTTAGTGAGATAAGGCAGATTTTGGTGGAGGCGGGTTACTTGGGGAGCGGCATCGGTGGAGGCAAGCCGCGTTGGTGTCGAATGAGAGGGGCGAGCGAAGGAGGTGAGTTGTTGGCGAGCGGTGGAGGCAAGGCAGTGGGTGGAGAGATTACTGTGGCGGATTGTGAGAGAGGCTAAGAGAGAGAGAGAGAAAGGCTGAGATAAAGGGAAGTCTACGGACAAGAGAGAGAAAAAGATATAAAATTAATGATAGGAGAGAGAAAATCATTAAAAAATTAATTTTTCGGCGGAGGCGGGTTGCTTGGCAAGCGGCATTGGTAGAGGCGAGCGGCGTTGGTGTCGAAGGAGAGGCAAGCTACTTGGCAAGTGGAGGAGGTGAGCTATTGGCGAGCGATGGAGGCAAGGTGGCAGGTGGAGAGATCAATGTGGCGGAGAGAGAGTAGAGAGAGAAGAGAGAAAAAATTAATAAGAGGAGAGAAAAAATCATTAAAAATTTTTTTTTTCCATATAGCATTTTTGGCTGTACCGTTTCAAAGTTGAAACGGTATTGTTCACATGTGCCAAATGTTTTAGCTTTTAAAACACCTCATGAGAGAGGATTTTTGGTGTGCCAAATGTTTTGACTTTTAAAACACCTCATGAGAGAGGATTTTTGGTGTTTGGTGTGCCAAATACCAAATATTTGGCATTTAGTACACCTGATGGTAATGCTCTAAAAGTATAGTAAAGTTAGATATTTAGCTCTATTTTTAATAGAGGTGCGTTATAGAAATCTAAAAGAGATAAACTCATGTGGGTAAAGTGTTAAATTTCAAACCACAAGTGGATAAATTGTAATTTGCCATAGAATAATTTGCTCTACTTTCATAAAAGTTTAATAGTTTTTTTGAGCAAAGTTTCTATCCAGAAAAAACTTAAATAGTTCATATAAAAATATAAAAAAAACTTAAATAGTGTCAATTAAATTTAAGTATCAAAAAGGCATCTAGACCGATTAAAATATACATCCTAGTGTACATTAAGGATGTATTTGAATATCGCTTATTGCTGAAAATTAAAAACTGAAAACATTATAACAAAATAATTTTTAAATGTATGAATATGCCATGAGACTCAGTTTTGAAGTTGTTTTAAAGAAAAAAGGTATTTGCAGGTCCCGAAAACAATGCACGGAACCCACTGTCCAAACATACACTAAAGACAAATAAAAAAGAGATAATATGTCTTTCATATAATATGTCTTTTTGATAAACAAAAAAAAGATTTTTTTTTTTTTTTCCTTTTCAAGATAGGGATGTGGGGAGATGTGACATGCATGTCGCGTATGTGATTAGATAAATACACTCAAGTGTACTGTCCTGTGTATTTGCAGTGTATAATGAACTTTTGGTTCTCCAATGATATTTATTTTTTGCTTGATTGTCACTGTACTTGAGTCGAAGAAAAAGAATCTATCTAAAAATTGAAGTATAGTAATTAATTCAATTTTTTTTCATTGTACCCCATCGTTTAGTTATTTTCAACATGCTCTCTTATATTCATTTTTTAACTCTCTTTTTTTTTTATTAATTTTTTAACTTATTGTTACATTTTTTCAAACATTTTCCTCTTTTTTTTTTTACCTTTTATCTTCTCACCACTCTCCCCTTCAATCCATTATTTTGGCTCTATTTTCAAAACACACACACTCTCTCTGTCTCTCAACCCTTTTTTTCTTATTAATTTTTTAACTTATTATTACATTTTTTCAAACATTTTCCTCTTTTTTTTACCTTTTATCTTCTCACCACTCTCTCCTTCTATCCATTATTTTGGCTCTATTTTCAAAATACACACTCTCTCTCTCTCTCTCTTTTCTCTTATTAATTTCCTAACCTATTATTACACTTTCTCTAACATTTTTTACTCCCTTTTACTTTTTCATTTGTGAACAATATAATTATAAAGACAAAGAGACATAGAATAATCAGAATACTTTGTATATTATTTGTGTGTAGAAGCCTTTACATTGGCATAATATGTGTGAAATACAAGTAATACGAGTATATTAGGCCTAAATCCAGCGGGCTAGAATAACTAACATGTATACTATCATTTTCCCACTGTTCTTTACCTTAATGCCACTCTATTTTTATCTCTTTATCTTCTTTTATTTTGGCTTATATTATTCTCATTCTCTTACTATAAATTTGTTATTCTATTTCTCATTCTATGCAAATTTTTTCTGGACAAAAAATATTCTCTCTCTCTCTCTTTTTTTTGTGGATTTTCTTATTTTTCTCGCATCTCTACTTTTAATTGATAAATTGGTGTGTTCTTTAGAAATGATATAATTTAGTTTATTGTTTTTTTGTTGTCTTTTTTTTTCTTTGACCGTTAGATGTTATCCAATTGCATTATAAAGATAGTATATAATAATATAATGTTATTTTATTACATAACATGACTTTGATAATTTGGTATTTATTATTATATCTTTTATTTTTACTCTTCTTATTCTTATCATATTTTCTTTAAAATTGTTAGTCTTTCACATTCTCTCATGGAAAAAATTATTATTATTCTCTCTCTCCCTTTCCCTCTCCCTTGATTTTTTACTCTTTCTTGCAACTCTACTTTGGGTTGATGAATCATTGTGTTTTTTATAACTCTATTTTGGTTTAATATGTTTTGGTGTTGTGTTTTAGAGTTTCCCATCACAAATAGTCCCTCCCCCTCTTATAGCTTTGATTTGATTTTTATTTAAGTTAATACTTAATTATTTTGGAAGTGAGAATTTGAATTTATATAAAAACACAACTTTGGATATACATTTGAATGTGTCTATCAATTATTTGAGTAGTATCAAGTATAATTGTGTTATGCTTTTTTATTATCATGATAATCACTTTAAAAAAAATGAGGACTTTGGATAATTTATTTAAAACTTAAAAAGTTTAATTGTACAAAATAAGGAAAAAAAATAGCATACGAAAAATATGAACCACGTTAAAAATGAATAATATCAATTAAACACACTTAAAATAATATGATGATATCTATAGAAATAAAAAGATGTAAAATAATTTAGAAATTAATTAATTTTTAAGGAGAACAAATTATTTTCAACAAATTTAAATAACAAACTAAATATTATACTATAATTACTAAATAATTATCTATTCTACCACTAGTGGAGGATAATGATGATTATGTTGTTGACCCACTTCTGTCTACAAAGCCTTTCGACAATGCTAAAAAAATTTCATCTGTGCCAAGCATAAATTTCTTTTGATTCCTCACTGCAAGTATTTCTTCTTTCTAAACTAAACTGTGAAATTGGGTGTAGTTGTGTTTGGTTGCCGATAAATTGTAGGATGGGGAGACAAAATGAACGTGTGAAAAAGGGCAAAATTGTAACTTTGTCTATAACCCACATTTTCCTTAATATTTTGATCCTCATTTCAAACAAATTAAAACTGTGCTTGGTTGGAAAATACCACCCATCCCCAGTGTTAATTTTATGGAAGTTGATCTCCAGATATTTTGAGATTATGAAATTTGCTTTTACGTGGAGATGAAAATGTCGTTCTAAGCCAGTGAAACTTTTGGAACTTTTATTGAACTACTATTTATTAGTGAAACTTTTAGTAACAATGAAGTAAAAATAAATTTCATTGGAGAACCAAAAGTTCATTACCTATATAGAAATACAAATGAAGAAGACTCTGAACAAGTTCTTACTTCCTTTATAAGATGCTATTAAACACAAGCATCTATTGAAATCGAATTGGTCTATGACACTGCCGCATGCTCAAGGCATTGTGCTCATTAACACGATGAAGAAAAACCTCACCAAGGCATAGCCCTTTGGACCAACCCCTAAGGAGTAAAACACGGGTATATAGCCCTTTGGACCCATCCTTAAGGAGTAAAACACGGATATATAATCTCACCCGTCAGAACCGTGTATCAAGTATTTCAGAAAATAACATATTAAACCCAATAATCATACCATTCATGAGCATAATATACACCTGAACGCAGTAATTTTTTATTTTGATTTGATACTTACCAAGTACAATTATGGTCTATCCTATGAAATTAAGGTTGAGTTTTATCGTTTGTTAAATAAACAAACTGCCCAAAAAGTCCCATTACACTCGTATGGTAGTGAAATTCTCAACTCTGTTAATCAGTGGGCTTAAACTTCTAAATATGCATATTTTGAAGTGAAAATATTGCCGGTAAGTGTTTACAAAACACCTATTCTCAGTGAAAGAACGCTTTCCTGTGCCGATGCGGTGAAGCTGAAATATAACACACTTTGCTTTAGTTCTTTTACGCAGGTAATAGATTCCTTGGTTCCTAATGCTTGTATGGTATGCATTCAAAATCCGGTAAAGTTTATCAAGAAAGCAGGAGCAGCAGAAAATCCACAGCACAAGAAGCATTGGCAGCTTTTATCCCCATGCCAAATGTACTTGGACATCCACCATGATTGCTACAATTGACCAAAACTTGAACAGACTAGAGTCACATGATTGAAAAAGCTTCCAAATGTCAATATCACATACAAAGCTACAAGCAGTTTTGTTTTATCTCCAATTTTACTCATTGATTCATAGATCATATTCCTACAGCACAAACTATTAAGTAAGTAGTAACAACAGTAACATGACAAAGTTGTAATCAGTAAACTACAGATCTCTCTCTCTCTCTCTCTCTCTCTCTCTCTCTCTCTCTTATTATCATCATGGAGAAACCGGAACTGGATCAGAACCAGAAACGTGGGAGGCGGCATCTTCTTTTGATATGGCAACGTAGTTCACCGGGGCAACTGGTCTAGTATTATCCCGCTTTCCATCTTTTGTTATTGACCTGGACCCATTTTGATGAGCATTAAGAGATAGCCGTCTGCTGGGGGTTCCATTGGCACCACCACCACCATTTGCACGAGGACCCACTACCTTCTTTGTGCCGGCAGGTCGAGCAGGGCTGGGCCTTGAACCAAATATAGCTTCTTGTTCTGTGTTTTGCTGCTCATGGAACTTCTTCTGATCCTATAAAGCACAAAGGTTATGATCCCATTCAGTATACGAGAGACATCATAAATGAAAAGCAGCTCTAGCTAAAAGCTTGCACTAGTCATTATGCTGTTCAATTCAGGGTGCATGCTTGAACCAATTTCATTGTCAATCACCACTAAATCATTCCTATCAATCAAAACTTACCCTCATCTTCCGTTTCTCTTCTTCTCTTTCATGCCTGAGCATGGCATATTCCTCTAGCATGGCAAGAAGAGGAACACCATCGTAAGTAAACGGTATATCACGTTCTTCTTCCCATGCCCGAGTTTTGGTAACCAATGACTCAACGAGCGCTGCACATCCACAAATACTAATTAATTGAATATTCAAGGTACATAGCATTCAAGCAGAGCTCATATGAAGAAATAAATTGTTACATCTTATGCCATTTATTAGTGGCTGAAACTAGGTCTTGGAGTTGCAACATATTGAGTCCACATAAAAAAATAGTTAACATCTTAAGTCAATCCGCATAATAATTTCATTTCCATCAGACCCACCAACTGATCTACATTAATTTATAGTGAGAAGATTAAAGATATCTAGACAGTAAATTTTCTTCATGATCTAATTTTAGTGTCTAACCTATCTCCCCACTCATCTCATCTACAAGCCTGTGACTGTGAGTCTTGTGATATCCCACTTAAGGTAAAATAAGGATTACGAATGAAATCATCAGCCAGCTCATAAGGAAGTCTTATGACCTGCACCAATTGTTAAATAAATTAATATGTGAGGCTGACTCAGTAAAAGACCATGGCACATTGAGATGCACATAAAGATTCTATCCATCAATTCATTTCTTCTCTTTTCTTTTCATCTCTCCTTTTGTTTTTTGTTTTCTTTTTTTTTTTTTGGTAAGTTACATATGCACCCTATGGGTTTTAAACCCAAACCTCATCCCCACCCACATTTTTGAGAGAGAATTAGAGCTCATTGACATCACATGCATTTCAGCTTCTGCAAAACACAAAAACTGCAAGTTCAACTGAGCCTCTATGACTCTGGTAGTACTCTGGTTCAGCACTTACCTGGAATTTTGTTCACCAAAATCCGGGCTTTTTCTGCACGCTTGAGGTTTAAGTGTGCACCTCTGCTTGCATTGTACCTGTTTTCATCCTGTATCATCAAAGCAGTGTCAGAGTTTGAAACACCACACTCACCAATGACATAAACAAAACTTAAAGCACTCACAAGGAAGTTCACTCCTACAATATTTGCTACCTTCATTCCAAAATCTTCTTGATCCATTTCCCATTAAGATCAATTTTTGCCGGTCTCTAGTCAGTGATAAACAGATGTGTTTTTTTCCTAAGAAATTCAGGACTGCATGTTTATATATTGTTAAAAAGCAGGCTATTAGTCAAGTGGGCCTATTGGGTGCCAGAGAATATCTGACTATCTAGAGTAAAGATATCTCATCTAAACAGGTGAAGGAACTTTAAACACATTTTTTATGCAAAATGAATATAAATTTACTTTGCTGATATGGGCGCTGAAGATGTCATAGCAAATTCTTTCTCAATAACTGACATTTAACTTTTTGCCCTTGTAACCATTCAATGACAAAATGAATTCCGCCTTTTACTCTTATAGCCATTCAATAACAAAATGAATTTCTCATTCCCTTTTCACTAATCTCGACTCTGTTCTCAACAACTAAATACTATGGAAAGCAAAGGCAGAGATGGGTGTAAGTATTTGGGAAATGGATTGTAAGACAACTAACCTAATTATGAATTAGTTGTAAACATGCAAAGTCATAGTGACAAATTTCATGGCCTTGAAGTCCAAAAGGGTGATTGTGTAACAAAATTATTTCAATCTCATGGTGCTATGTTGAAAGGAGGACTACATTATTGAGCTTGTTTGTCCAAATCCCAGTGGTTAAACCATAGAAAATCCAGAAGAGAGACTATACATACCCGATTGTAGTCTTCAAGCCAACTCTCCTCTTCACAAGCTGACATCCATTTCTCAACCTTGTCTAATATATCTTTTCTACTGAGAGCCTCATCTTTCGCATTAGCTATCTGATTATCCATGTCAGCCAGTAATTCAGCAGGTTCAACATCACCAGAGTCAATAAGTGCCATAATCTTTTTTCGAGCAGCCTCAGGATCTATTTCTATATGAGCATGGGCAAATATATCTTCGAGCTCTGTTTGCTTCTTAAAAGCAATTTCCTTCATCCTGCTTGCTTTCAGTTTATCAAGCCTTTCAACTTCCACCTCAGCCTAATAACAAATAACAATAAAATGAGTAAACAGACCCACCATCATTTATTTAATCTTACAGTTCCATGTACTTGGCACACTTTAAATACCTGCTCGATCAAATCTAGAGCAAGGGCCCCTGGAACAGTCACTTCATCTACTGAAGCAGATATGTGCAGGTAACATGGTCAAATAAACTCCTTTCTTCCACGGGGGTATCCATCAGATTCCACAGATCAATTAGTTGAGTTGCCAACTCTTGGAGCTGTGGAGTAGCAATAAATACTCAAGTTATATCAATTATTCGAATATGCAAGCCAAGCAATTCAAAATCTAAAGCAACAAAGCATACATAAAATATCCAGGAGCATAGAAAATAGGAGGCTGAAACATTGAAGGGAATGTACCAAAGAACTTGAAATGTGGCAACTCATTCAGAAAAAACATAAAGACCCAGCACCCCCCGCCTTTGACATCAAACAAAATTCTCTATAAATGGCTATACAATGACAATCACTACTTGCTGGGAGAGAGAATGTGTGGTTTACATCCCTATGGGATGTCAAGCAATAACAAAACAATCACATGAAACTAAAAAGTTTTATTCATCTCACTGAAGCAAGATGTTCATATTCTGCTAGATGTATTATGTGACAATACAATTTCTTGAAAGTATCAAGTGAAAATGGTCTGAATCACCCAAAAGAATAAATTAACTTCTAGTGAAAATCCAGAAAATCAGAAAAGGGGTCATCATGACAGATTTTAAGCCTACTTTTTTGCTGAATGAGTA
This sequence comes from Castanea mollissima, assembly GCA_014183005.1. NCBI lineage: Eukaryota > Viridiplantae > Streptophyta > Magnoliopsida > Fagales > Fagaceae > Castanea > Castanea mollissima. The sequence continues at coordinate 49,581,856 of JACAVU010000005.1, read as the reverse complement.
CAAATTTTATATATAAGGAATATTTTTCCAAAGTTTCAAAAATCTACGTAAAAAATATATGTATTGCTATCAGTTGAATTTTCAAGAACTTGTGACATCTGGTAGCAGATATGGCTATGTGCAGCATCATCAAGTAACAATAATGAAAACCAAAGTGAAAAGATATAGAGAACCAAGAGAGAGAGAGAGACTCTAAACAAGTTACCTTATGGAGCCTCTGCTTCTTATCTTCTTTCAGTGCTAAGACTGTCTTAGCCAGCCTAGATAGTGTGTCATTGCTAATGCTTTTGGATTGGACACTTGTAGAGTCATTTAAGCTTGGATGAACCTCGGTAACCGTACTGAAGAAGTCCATTCCAAGGACAGCACAAAGATCATGGACAGTGCTCACAAATTCAAGAACCTTGTGCAACCTCTCACTCTGCCAAATAAAATATCCGATTAACAATCATGAACTCAATGCAGTTAGAAGCAAATGCAGTTGTCAAAACAGTCATCAAGTTATGCATTATTCATTGATATAAAAGTTTACCTTTTCCTTTTGAAGTTCTTGAAGTTGGCCATGATATTCATCTAACCTTTTCAGGGATAGGTCAGCTTCGTCAACAGCAGGAGTCCCTGCCTGATCGCTAAGGTTCAAGGTCCCAGCAATTTCTCCACATATCTTTTGAATCTGTGACTGTACATCAGAAAACTCCTTAATTCTCTCCTCTTTTTGTTTCCACAACTGTTCAAGTGCTGGTGCTATTGCTGCAAGCTGTTCCTTGATAGTTCCTGAAGTCTTATCGGGCTGCAATTATTATTATTTTTTTGTAAGTATAATTAAACCAAAGAAATCCATTAGAAAACTAGCACCATCTGTCAACATATGATAAATTGTAGCAATGATATGGATCACCATAGAAATTACTTTCACTTTCTAAAATAATCTAGCCAATCTAAGCAAGAGTTTTATAATTACTCACAATTCCAGCAAAACTTTTCTCTCCAAGGGCTGATAGAAGACTGGAAAGTTCAAGTTTAGCATCTGACAAGGCCTGAAGAAGCTGCGCTCTAGACTTTGCAGCCTGTTCAACTTTCCTCTTGTATACGTCCAAGCAATCCTGCTCTAACTGAAGAAGCATCTTGTCTCGTTCCTCATCACTTTCCCCAACCTCGTCCCATATTTCCTGCGGCAAATGACAGACTGATTTGTAAGCCAATTTTCATAGACCACATACATAAGCAGTAAACACAGGCCAATGATAAAGATGAGGCAAACAAATGTACCTGCAGTTTCTGCAGCAAAGAACCACATGTGGTTTCTCCAAGAAGGGGATTTTGTGCATCTGTCACCGCCATTCACGTCAACACTACAACCTAACCTGCATTAAAAAGAGTTAAGGAACATAAAGCCATTTCATAATTTTTTACACAGGATCAAGAAAGTACATAAGCAACATAAAACCAAATCTGCATACCTTATTGACGAGCAAGAAAGACCACTTAAGGGGACAACATACACACCTGTCTGCATCAGTCATAAAGACAGAAAACTAGTCAGTAGGAATGCTCAAGAGTAAGCTTAATTACAAATAAATAGAATGAAGGAGCCAATAAGACAGGAGAAACTGTACTCAACCCACATCAGATATTGATCTTCAACTGATCCAATGCAGTGAATTGGGCATTAAAAATAAATAAAAAAATAAATTACTCAACCCTAATAAAGAGATCAATGGTGGCTCCAAATTGGTGATTAAGAACTTTCATTAAAGAAACGCACTTATTTGTCTAATTGTGAGATTATAAATAAATAAATAAAAACGCCATTTCTTCAGCCCTCGGCGATGAAGTTCAGCACAAAAGAAAAGCTCCCAGCACAGATCACAAAAACCACATAAAACATTACATCATTCTGGACCCAACAAAACAACAACCCCATTTCAGCTGATAGTTTAAACCTTTAAGGTGTTCATAAATTGATGTTTCATCTTACATTGACCTCAAGAATGAAAAGATCAAGTATTCCTTGCTCACATATTTACCCACAAAGGACAATTTCTTTCACATTCCCACATTTTCTTTTCGTCATCCACTCAAAACCTACTTAGTTAACCAAGTTAAATTACACCAAATCCAAAATCACAGGCTCCATCAACCAAGAAACAAACTTTCAAGCAGAAGAAGATCTCAAGCTCAAGCAAAGTTACAACTAATTACAAACCCACCAACACAATCACTAAAAATTCACTTCAAATCCAAGCATTTACACCCCAAAACCCAAAAGACTAAAAAGAAAACTTCATCAATTAATCACAAATCCGACATTCACACAATCAAGAACAACAAGAGCTTTTCCAAAACACCCAGATCTCTCTTTCTCTGTTCTGGATCAGGATAAACACAACCCAGAAACCAAAACAGCAATTAAAATAAGATTTCACAGAGTGGCACATTAAAGAGCTACATTTTGTGAGCAAAGAGTGAAAAAGTTGAGAGCTTGAGCTGAGAAAATGCTTACCCAGGTCCCAAAGATGGTTTCTTTGGAGCTAAGAGTTAATTGGGGTTTGTGGGTTTCAGATCTAAGGGGCTTTGGCCACAGTGTTTGTGAGGGACAGAGTAAAAGAGTGAGTGATAGAACTTGGTTTTTTAGAAGCCAACAAAGGACAGAGAGCAAAAGAAAGAGAGTGTGTGTGTGCAGAGAAGAAAGGACGGACTAAGTGGGGCCCACTGTAGACTATATGTGATTGTCTGGAAATTCTTTGATTCTGTGATGCCCTGTGTTTCAGGGCTTATTTACGAATATGACACTGTGTGTGAGTGTGTGTTACTTTTTTGTAGAGTTTGCCGCTTGCTGGTTTTGACAATTTTGACCGGTGCTGAGTAGTAGTTAGGAAAGAAGACTCACAGTCAAGCAAGCAAAAACAAAGAGTTTGGATTGGATCAGCATCCCCTTTAGTTCGTTTAGATATTTTTTAATAAGTATAAATAATTCTATGCATAATTTTTTTTTTGATAAAATTTAGTTACAAAATTAATTGTAATTTAATAATTTAATTTTACTTAATAAAATAAATATTATTATATATATTAAAAATTTAACTGTTAAATTATATATTTTTTACGCTTTTAATACACATGTCAAATTTTGTGTTAATAAGATATTATTTACTATATGATGTATAAGTTTATATTTTATACATAATTTTAAATTATAAAAACTTACAATTTAAAGAAAATTTATTGATAACATAGCTATTAATATTTAATTTTCTAAAATTTTTGTAAATATGAAAAATATAAGAAAAAATATAATCTAATGGTAAATTTATCAAAATTTACCTTTAATAAAAAGATATTGAGTAAGATTGTAACCTAAGGTTACAACTAATTTTGTACCTAAACTTTATCCATTTTTTATTAATATATAAATTTTATTATAATTTAATCTAAGTATATATATCTGAAAACTTCCTTTGAGAGAGTCTTTACTCCTATCCTCTAAGAACTTGCACTTATAAAGTGATTATGAAGCTAAGGATGCGCGATGATATCAATTAATTTTGAAAACTATTAGATTTGACTTCTCCAAAATTAAATAAAGTAAAAAAAAAATATTCAAAACATTTCAAAATAAATAGTTATGATTTTAAAAGTTCTATAGTGAAGTTATGTTAAAAAATTAAAATTCTAAAGGATCTTAAACTATGAGGTTATTTTCATTAACTTTTAATTTTGTATAGGTTTTGAGCTTAATATTAAGATCAATTCTTATATTTAAGTTTCTATTCAATATTGTAAATAAGTTTAAACTCCTTTATGAAATTCATTAAGTATATTTAAATTGCAAATTAAGAAACCTATGTTTCTACCTTTCTTAATATATATTATTACCTTTAAAGATGCAATTTTAACAAAATTTTGTATGAGATTGTGCATAATTAATCATGAAAACTCAAGTTTTTTTTTTTTTTTTTTTTGAGAATCAGCAACTCAAGTGTTTATGTACATATCAACCCAAGCTTTACTTCGTTCAAAGCATATTTATTAATTAATTGGGTTTTAAATTAAAACTCAAGCTTAATTCAATAGTTATTAAATTGAATCAAAGGAGTTTTTTTTTTTTTTAAGGAGAACTCAAATGAGTGTTTTAATGAGTCCCGTCCCATCCCATCCAAAGTTGTTTTTAATTATTATCAATAGTTGCCAAATGCCAATACATATGTAAATTAATAATAAATATTTAATATTATATCGCACTCAAGACAAAGAATTCATACAATTAGTTAATAATTAATTTATTTTTCTGGTATGATATTTAATACTTACCTATGTATTGGGCACTATATAGGGACAATGAGAGGACTAATCTTCAAAGTAGGTCAATTTCGTGGGACCAATTCCACATTTTAAGCCCGGCAATGAAAAGCATAGCGTGGCGCTGACGAATTGAGTTAAACACTATTAATACCTTTACTTTTTACCCATCTAAAAAACTTTTAATGTGGTACAGTGGGTTGGTTGGTAAACAATAAAACAAATTAAATTTACCCTTAATTTTGTTTACTGTTCTTTTTTAGGTAAGGAATAGACTGAGTTGCTTTCAACTTTTCAAGTAGTTCAAGACTCCATGTCAAGAGCTTTATAAATGCTAAGCTTTGAATCTTTGCCACCACTGTGAGCTTGTTTGGTCAAGATTTTGGCTGGATGCAGAGGAGCGTATTGAGAGCTTGGTTGGTGGGACTTTTTTTTTTTTTTGGTTATAAAGAATAAAGATAGTTTTAGTAGATTACATCAACTTTATTTCAGCAAAAAAAAAAGATTACATCAACTTTATATGAGATTTCATGAAATGTTTCACTTCCAAATTATAGGCTAAACGACATACTTTTATTTTATATATTTTTAATGTTTGTAAAGGTACTATCATAGTTGGTAATTACACCTAAGTGTTTCGCATACATACATACCAATTAATAAAAAGTAAAAATTATATTTTCGTCCCTATATTTTCTAGCGATTCTCATTTTAATTCCTAAATTTTATTTTTATCGCTTTTAGTCCTTAAAATAAAAAAATAAAAAAACGATCTCACTTTTGTCTCTACTATCATCTCATGAACGGAAATAGTCTACGTGGCAAATAAAGTACATCACTGACACACTAAATACTGACGTCAGCATTAAAATAATAATATAGTATTTTTTTAGCATTTTAAAAATGTCACATCATCTTTTAAAAACAAAAAATTAATTTATGAATTTTAACTAAATGAAAGAAAAGGAAAAACAGAAATAAAAACCTCACAAAATAAAAATAATTAATTAATTAAAAAACAAAAAACACCACCAGCTCCAAACCTCACAAACCACTCCGTCTAACCTAAACACACAAAAAGAATTTCAAAACCTCAAATTGCGGCCAAATTAGCCATAACCAAAACTAAATCCCCCAAAGCTGAGATCGGTTTTGGTATCTCTCTGTTGATTGAAACTTTTTCACTCTAAGGTTTTTGGATCTTGGTTTGATCTGGGTTAAAGATAAAGAGAGGTTGAGATTGGTTTAATCCAGGTTAGAGAGAGATGTTGAGATCAGTTGCTTGCGGCGGCGCAATGCAAGACTAGAGAGATGCTGAGATCAGTTTTGTCTCTTTGATCTAAATGAAGAGATTCGGTCTCTCCCTCGTGATCACCGCTGCCAAGACAGCCACCACGACTACAAAGCCAAAACCAATGACATCTCGGTCTCTCCCTCTCTTCGATCTACATGATTGGAATGGGTTTTTGCTATATGGGTTTCATTTGGGTTTGCTTTGTTGGGTTTGTAAATTTGGATGAAGGTGTGTAAGGTCTTTGTGTTTGTTGAAGGTTTTTGTGATTTGGATCTTTGAAGGTCTTTGTGTTTGTAATGGGAATGTGAAAGAATGGACTGAGTAATTGTTGAATGTCTTTGTGTTTTGTAAATCTGTGGGCATGTCGTTGTGTGTTTGTAAATCTGAGTCATTTTATGGGTTTGGTTGCTAAGGAAACGTAAGAAAAGAGAAAAAAAAAATTTGATTCTTTAATTTTATGGGCAAGGTTGGATGATTAACAACGAAGGACACATGTTCTGATTCTTCATGTTCTTCAAAAAAAAAATCTTTTCTTTTATTAAGGTTTTGAAAAATTAATTCATTATTTGATTTTTAATTTTCTTAGGTGGCATTTTTATTTATTATTTTAATGCTAAATAAAATATTATATTATTATTTTAATGCTGACGTCAGCTTTAGTATGCCAGAGATGCATTCCATTTGCTATGTAGACTATTTTCGTTTGTTAACATAGTTTTGAAATCCGAACCGGACCATACGGTTCGACCGGGTTAACCGAAACCATTCAACCATTCGGTTTTTTAAACTAATAAAACCGAAATTTGACTTTTGCTAAAAACCGCGTGAACCGTGGTCAAACCGCACGGGCTTCTAAATTGGTCACGGGTTTACAGGTCGGTAACATATTTTCTTCAAATATTTTCAACTCCAAAAACAAAAAATGGTAATCTATTTGCTTGTCATCGTTGGAAGTCCAAACTTTCAATCCCATTTGTTGACTAACTTGACTCCATTCCTTTGCTGCAAACAACTTACCATCGCAAGATCTTGATTTTGGTCGGAGGGGAGCTTGACTCTCATAGTCATGTTCATAGTGAAGAGAGAGAGAGAGAGAGAGAGATTGGAGGAAAGAAAAAATCTGATCTGAGTCTGTGGCAAGGAGCAGCTAAGTTTTGATATTTATTTTGGAGAAGAACACCTAAGCTTTGGGAAATGGGGTAAAAGATTTAAAAACAATTTTTATATATTAAATAATTGAGTGGGCTCTTGTTTTTTAATTTTTAAACTGCATTGCGCATATTTTATAGGAGTATTATTATTATTATTATTAGTATTCTTATTATTCTTATTATGATGGTTAAAAAAAACGTTTCTTACGTTTAAAACTTTTTAAACTATCAGTATTGTTTTTTTATTTATTAAGATTGAAATCTGAGTATTTTTTCTTATAAAAAAAATCTGAGCATTTTTAGTTGAGATATTAGTTTTTGAAATATTGTTATCTTTACATATTTATTTTATTTATTTTTATATTAAAAATTAATTATTACGTCATCACGGTTTGACCTCGGTCTGACCTTAAAAACCTTAAACTTCTACTTTTTACAGTTTATTGAACGGCCTGAATTTCAAAACTATATTTGTGAGATGACGGTAGGGACAAAAACGATATCGTTTTTTTGATTTTAAGGACTAAAAGTGGTGAAAATAAAATTTATGGACCAAAGTGAGAATCGTCCGAAAATGTAAGGACAAAAATATGGTTTTCGCTTTAATAAAACTCACTTTTTATTTTGTTTTTAACTGTATAGAAAAGTATGTGTTATTTTAGAATTCAAAGTTTTATTTGCTTTTGTTACTCACAAAACTAATAAAGGGTAATTACATACAATCTTAAATGAGGATAAAATGCTAAAGAAAAAATGTTGTTGTAACAAATGATTAGGCAACTCCTAAAAAATAGCCTTTAAAATAGTGAAACACTTAACACTTTGTTACAATTACTAAAAATAGCAATAAATAATTAAATAATTCATAAAATATAGCTATAAAAATGATTGTAATAATTCTTTTTTGTTGTTGTTGAGAAGATGATTGTAATAATTCAATTATTAGCTTTTGGTGAATATTAATGATACTGTTAATGTCAATTGAAATCATTTTAAGTAGATTATATTAAATTAAATTGTTGAGAATCTTCATTATGACCATGATACAAAGATTGTTGTACTTATTTTTAAAAAAGTATATGACAAATGTTTCCATATATTTAGTGGCAAATTTTTTAATAATAAACATATTATACATGTAACGTTATTTCTTTGTTTTTATATTTTTCTAGCGAATTTCTAAAACATATTTTTCTTAAAGAAACCAAATTATATCCATCTGCATACTTATCATACTGTACATGTATTGTGTTTTACTAACTACGGGTATGATAATAAATTTGCACTCTCTCATATAGTAACTACCCTAATGGAGTTTTCAATTTTCATAATATAGATTTTCAAATTTTTTATACAGACCTCAAGTAGAATAATTTAAAGGAAGTGTCATTTCAGCTTTCCTCTGTCCTTTTTATTTTTTAAGTATTTGCTAAAATTAAGTAATGCTAAATAATGTGGCTTAATTTTAGCATTAGCTGTACCCTATCTTCTTCTCTCTCTTCTTTTTTTTTTTTTTTGGTTGATAAGAACATTACCCTATCTTAAAATAACATTAGTCTAGTTTTCCAACCTCAATTCCTAATCAAAACGTGTTGGCAAATCAAAGAATATACACAAAACCACTTAGATATGTTAAGTACTAAGAAATAAGTTGAGATGGAATTGGCATTTGTGAAATTAAACTCAAGATGAAGGGCATATGCTTTGTGGCAAAACTCAGCATCAAAACGACATAACATAAAGTATTGGACCATTGGTGTATGTAAAGCAAAACTAGATTTGGGGGCATTCAGCCAAAAAAAAAAAAAAAAAACTAGATTTGGGGGCAAGGGTCATTGTCATGGTTTGGTTGTCATCACGAATCACATAGGTCTCTATCCTAAACACATTAACATGCAAAGCTTTTGATATTTTGGACTTTTATAATTGAGTGAGGTCACATAATTAATTTTGGTTTTTTCTCTCTCACGATCATAATTCATTACTTTTCCATTAAAATGAGGGGTCACGTAGATACTCATTATTAGAAAATTATATAATGTTTAGACACTTAGACTAGCTATCATTATTCATTAACATTTGCGAAACTAAAGAATCTCATACATTAGCAAAGCTGTTATCCACTTTCACTCTTGGCCATATGTAGCCAAAACGAAAAGAAAAGAAAATATTAATAAAAGCCATACTAGACCTTGAAGAACAAAGCCTCCTAGCAGATAGATACACTTCTCAATCATTTCCTTACCATATATAAATGTAAGGTCCGTATTGATCCCTTTAAATGATCAGGCAGGTTTCATTTATTGTACAAGTAAAGTATCATTGTATCAATCAACTTAGCTTTCAAAATATTTGAAGGAATAAAAATATGAATAAAAATGAAAAAGAGAGTTGTAAGTGCATAATTGCACTTGGATCTCAAGACAGCTACCGACTCAGGCCTAATGAGCTTTAAACAATAAAATTTGTAGAGTGTGAGCTTTCAAATCTAGGTTAGAGGTACTGAGAACTTGATAACAGACTAAGAGTTACAAATACTTGTAAATAACAAATGATAATTACAAATAGACATTCTCGGACGTAAGCCGAGGACTCTTCTGTATTATTTCTCTTTCTTTCTTAAAGGTTACCATTCTTCCTCCCTTTTTTTTTTACTTCTTGCCCCCTTAAATACTTCTTTTCCTGATGCTTTATCCACCTGTTACTCCAACCCCCTCCCCCTAGATATTTCTTTTCTTAGTGCCTTTGAATAGTGACCAGAAGTTTCAGTTCCACTGTTCAGGGATCACATCCCCATTAATGCGGCCAAAGAGGTAGGTGCAGAGTCTTTAATGTGGAGGTGGCAGCCTTTGCTTTTGGTGTTTCTCAAATATCGGTGTATCTAGGACATTCAAGGGTTCCCCCTTTTTCACCATTAGTCTTCACAGAATTGTGCCTTGACCTTTATAATGAAGTTCCAAGTTCTCCTAGGTCTGTCCGAGGAAAAAATCACCCTCGGATGTCTCCTCGGACCCTCAGCATATAGGCCGATTCGCAGTACTAACAAATTCTTAGCTCAATAGCAGGTCGGCCCTCCTTGCTAAAGCTCAAAGGCCCATATGCCCACTTGGGTCCTTTTACTCCCTACAAGAGTTATTTGAATGCTCTAAATTGTTGCTACAAGCCTACAACATTTTTTGTTAACCAAAAAAGCCTACAACATTTTTTTTTTTTTAAAAGACGACCTAACATGAAAAGGACAGATAATTTGAAACTGAAATAAAAATGGACATAATTTTCTTCTAAATTTGATTGGAAAAATCTATTCCGAATTATTACATAACGGATCAAAAGGTTATCTATGCATATTTGTTTAACTCAACTAAGCAAGTCACATTATTTTCAAAATCATGTAATTAAAAGTTCAGATAAATATTCTTAAATAGATTTATAATTGATTGGGGAAAATTATATCAAATGAAAATGACCAAATAAAATTTTAATTGTGCCTTATGGTTCACTTTAATATTAATGAAAGTAATAAATTTTAGGGGTAAATTCCATTTATACCCTTGAGGTTTGGGCTAATGCCAATCAAGTCCAAAAATTTTCAAAACTAATCAGTTTGGTCCCTAAAACCAATTTAGTCCCTAAAACAGTTGAGAAAAAATAACTAGCTATTTAGAGACTAAGTTGACTTTAAAGACCAAACTGACTAGTTTTAAAAAAATTTACATTAGCCAGAACCTCAAATATATTAGTGAAATATACCTAAATTTTCGGAGTTTATTATGATGGAGTGGCTAACTTATTTATAATTTTCTCTCAATGTATATCCTACATTAGCTGGATCTTATACGATTCGAGTTGCAATATTCTATTCTCAATGGGTTAAGTTTTGGTTGCTTTTAATGTGGGTTACTTTAAGATTTACAATAAATTAAAGTGAGGTTAGGCTTATAGAGGCCGATTTATAAGACTAAAGTATTTGACAATGGATTTGACTTGACTCCACCTAGATATATTTTACAGGGTGATCATGTTATGTCTGCAAATCGAAAAGCAAGAGACCAATAGGAGCAACTGTGTAGGCCTTGTTTCATGTGGCCCTGACAGGGAATGTATGGGACTTGTTTGGGTACATTGAATCAGCCAAACCCCTCACATGCTTTTTGGAGTATCATAATAATCACATCCTCCTATAGTTTGATAAGAAATGGAATGCCTAATGAGCTTGACAGTAAATATAAGCCCCCTATTAACATGACTGTTTAGTCCATGACCCTAAAAAGAATTATTTCTTTATTAATAGTTGACCGACATCAAACTAATCTTCAAACTTTCTTTTTGGTTGGGTAATAGAATTCTATAATTTTTGGTGGGCTAAAACTCTATAATCTTTAATGTTTTGAAATTGTGGAATATTCAATAAAATAAGGGTTAACTCCAGTGCACTAGAGTAAATATGGTGTGGTGCTACGTGTCTGTATACTGTTAGCTGCAGTACACTAGAGTTGACATGATACGGGTCCAATGCGCAACATGATGCAATGTCATGTATCTATATCGTGTTAGCTCTAGTAAACTAAAGCTGACATGATGCAGTTCTAGTGCATTAGAGCCGATATGTTACGGTGCCACATGTTTGTATTGTGTTAGCTCCAGTACACTGAAACATTGAAACGTTGGGACTAGATCATGTCCCATTCAAAAAACTAAATTGATCCGAAAAATAAATTTAGAAATGCTTAATTTAGTTGGGAGAGCTTAGCTTATAGCTAGTAATAAGTCAAAGTTGAGCATGCTCTTGCTATCATATAACTTTCCGAGGCTACGTACTTAAAACACCAAATTAGAACATTGGTTTTTCTTAATTAATCGACCATATGTCCTCCATTTCTCGAATTCAATCAGCTACATGGGGCACAAATTCACTAATGGCTATCCATTCAAATTTTCATTGATGGCCATTGAAATAGGTAGGTAGCTTAGGGTTTCGTTCACAATGCTGGTGGCTTGTGGTAATTGAAGGTGTTTTGCTCGGTGGGTTCGGCATTTGTAAAGCAAGATATAAAATTGAACCTTATGTTTACTTGTTCATATATCCATATACTTTTAACTAGAAGATTTTAATTGATGGTTAGTAGGTCCATGGGTAAAAAAAGTGTGGGGTAAATTTGTGTTTTCAGCGTGCATAGTACGGTTTCATCATGGTCCTTTTATGGAAAGGGATTGCAATGATCTTTGTCATGTGTAGCAGTGCAGGTAAATAACCAATAAATTTAATTTGCATGTGTATGGACACTTTTTTTCTTCTTGATTCATGTGTGCTATGACTTATGAATATGAACAACTGCATGCATGTAGGCTTTTGTGTTAAACTTTAAAAGCAAATCCATAAGCAATTCCATGTATTCTATTCATTATGGAAAACAGAGAGGATAAAATGTAGTTTAGCTTATCTAAGTTTAATTTGGGATTGCTTTTAAATCAGTCTTTCAACTTTCAAAATTGTAGTCAATTTATACCTTACAACTTACAACAATGTCTATGTGCTCCTCTAATTATGATTTGTCACATTTTTGTCGTTAATGACCATGTAAAAGAGATATATTTCGGCCAATTAACAACTAGATTCAAAAGATGTTGATACAAAGGGCATATTGATATCAAGGAGTCAATCTCGTACCGGAAGCTGTATCCGTTTGACCAGTGGAATGATATATTTCGATATCGGTCAATACCGGTGTACCGTTTTCGGTTTACCATTATTTTTTATATTTATAAATAAATAAATAAATATATATATACGTATATGTGTCTGTATATATATTATAATAAATATAAAAGTTTACCATAGAATATTACCTCAATTCAAAACAAATTATTCATGGTTTTAGATTTTAGCATCCATTAAAAATTTAAAAGAAAAAAAATAAAATGTATAAAATAGAAAGCTTAATTGTTCATTACATACTAAGAAAACAAATAATATTAATAAATTATGCAAATAAGTTATCAATTTGCCTTTACAAAAATTCAAAATTACAAAATTAAAAAAAAAAAAGCTTTTTTTTTGTACCGGCCAGTATACCCGGTACTTGTCGGTATTGCCCGAAATCAGCCGGTATGACCGGTACATGGTTGGTACAGTCAGTATTTAAACTGGAACGAAACGTTGGTGTTTCAATACCGGTATACGTACCAGCACGATACGTACCGGCCAGTATAGAATCAATATTGTTGTAATACTCAAGTCAATTGTTTCTAATCAAGTAAAAACGACCATAATCTTAGAATGGCCAAATAATATTTTAGCCAACAAAAATTTTTACTTAAAAGTTAAAACCAAAAAAAATACCGTACGAGCAAAGTGGACAGACCATTGAGTTCCAAAGCCACGAGACACGCTGGCTCTCAAGCACTTGCTAAAAAGTTCTGTACGTCAATCCATTTCTGTTTTTCTTTTATTTTTAATTTGTTCTCTATTTGTTTTAAAAATTAATAGTTTACTAATTTCTCTCTCTTAGACACCATGCCAAATCCCATTTTCAATACCCCCCCAAAAAAAAAAAAAACCCCATCTACCTGCAAAAGGCATGCAATGAAATTGTTAATAAAAGATAACAGAGAAGCTAGCTATAAATTTGCTTTGGCAAACTCTTAAAAAGTTTTCAGTACTTTATAAAAAAGCTCTTTCGTGCATTAATTTAATTTCACCACATAAGAAAGTTGAATTGTTTTTAAGTTTTTGTTGCTTCCAAGGTTTCACATTGGATGAAACAAACATGGTCTTTTATTTGAAACCTTTGTTGTGGGAGCTATAATGATAGCTTTCTTCTATAAAACAGTGAACGCCAAGGAATGATTGACATTTAAATGTGTAGCACTATTATTTTTGTGTTAGAAATGAAAAGAATGGGCCAAACCAATCCAATGAAACCCCATATTGGATTTAACTTAAAATTTCATGTTGGGTCTGGAATGTGGGCTAACCTAGCCTCAATCTGCCCAACCCGACCCAAACTGAAACTATCCACGTTTTAGCTCTTTGACTTGGAGGGTAATTCATATATGCTATGCCACGTCCAAAAAATCTTCCAGCCAAATTTTATTTTATTTTTTCTTATTTCCTTGAATATGTGAGAGAACCAGGGACAGCAAAAGACAAAACCAGTCCCACTTGATACTTTGATAATTTGTCAAAGGAATTGGAAATTCTCAGATTCAAAGTAAGAACCCCATTTTTTTATGTACTCATATTTTATTTCTATTTTTAGATTGTATAAAAGTTTATAGTGCAGTTTTACACTCTTAAGTGATTGAAAATCTTGGATCAAAACCCAGGAGTTACATATGTTATGAAATTCACATATAACCTCATAAAATATCAAACTTTCATCACATGCATAGAATGGTTATGAAAGGATTTAAATTTGGGTAGACAAGTGCCTTGCTAGCATTGTTTGGCAATTTTTGTGTCAACTTTGTTAGGACAATCCTAGTCAAGTGGAGCCAGTGATCACATTGTTCCCGTTGAATAGAGTAACGCTATTTTCACCAGGCTTCTATTATAATATCTTACAACGTGTTATGTTCATATTTCTTGTCATATCAGTGTTAAATTTGTACTTGATTTTATTATGAGGTTGGAGATGATATAATGTGAATAGATTGTAAAAGAAATAGCTTTATTGATGAAATTAAAGTATTGCTTGAACTGCTGGTCTATGGTACATGGAAAGTCACAGGTGGTGTTCTTAGCTAAGCTGGGTTGGCCTGTTGATATTGGCATTGCCAAGAAAGTTTCAATTTTGATTTTCATGCATTTATGTAGTTTACAAATCTAATGATTTTTTTAAAAAAAATTTATTGTTGGGACTCAATAAGTTTACATATTGATGCAGGTTTCTTCTCCCAGCAACACTTCTTGTTATCAATGATGTTGCTGCATGCGTCTTCGGTTTCTTTTTTGGGAGAACACCCCTAATCAAACTGCCTTCAGAGAAAACATGGGAGGATTTATTGGAGCTTCAGTTGTAACTATGATTTCAATTTTCAGCATTTGCGGTTAGCCCATTTACTCAATGAGTACTGATGGTTCAACTGTCACAAACAAAGTTTTCTTGAATTATGATGGAAATTCTGACTCTGAATCTGAGGATTCTTTACTTGTGGAAGTTTGTTTATTCTGATCCTTCTGTATCTTTGACGCTTATTTTTGTTCTGTATAGGTGATCCATGGACTGTTGAGCAGGAGACTAAATGTAGTGTTGTCATGAGTGTCCTATCATTGTCTAGAGTAACGGAGCTAGGATTGTGTTGGGAGTTAAATCAAGTCAAAACATATTAACTCTGCTGAGAATACGTAGTGTACTAGAATAAGTTTGGTGCAAAATGCTAAAAAATCAAGTATCTGTTTGTAAACTGTATGCCTTTTTCCAAAGCTGATGTAATTTTTAGGCAACACAATTCTAGATGAAAAGATGTCATCAGTGTATTAAATGTAATTTTCTTGAAGAGCAATGTCTGCCTGACTTCTCAAGGGACGGTTCTGAAGAGTATTTTTTGTGTCTTTAGAGATATTAGTGATCTCTAAAGTATATTTCATCAAAATTTGGAGTTTACCATGTTAGCCTTGTTTGTAACAGCCCTTATCATTGGTTTTCTATTATTTTCATAAAAGAATTTTCAGTTTTGCTATTCATAATTCATGCTTTGAGCATTTCAGCTAGGAGTTTTACTCAATTAAATAAAACCGTAGAAAAAAGCTGCCTGGTTATCTCTTGATTCCTTCAATGTGCACAATTCAACACAAGAGGATTAAGGTCGTGAATGCTGAGAACTCTTTTTGTCTTGTGAGTTGTGACATAGAGATATAAATTGGAGACCCAACAGCATGATATTTTTGCCATTTTTTAAAGGATTTTGAGAACAACTTGGGCCATTTTCAGTGGCTCACATGTCCTAGAAAGGTGAGTGTTCAACTTATTATAATGCAGTCAAAGAAACATGCTTGTGCTATTTTTAATGATGCTCAAAATGAGCGACTAATACTGACTGGTTGGCTTCATTGTGATCCTGGTCCACTATTTAAGTCAGAGTATCACTTATTACCACGATGGATTTTTCAATGGGTGAGTGGGAGATATTGAAATGTTGTTATTGATAAATGAAGGGTAGAGGAAGACAAAAGAATGGGTGAAAGCTAATGTACAGTTTTAGAGTCTATTTCGGAACAACTTATTTAGTTGAAATTAAAAACTTTTTACTGAAGGTACTGTAAATAAAACTAAAAAGTAGCTAAGATAGTACAGTATGACTCATGAATAATACCAAAAATTGAAATGAAATCTATGAATAGTAGCAAAAAAAAACTAAATGGCAAAAAAAAAAATAGTTTTTTAAGTCAATATCAAATGCAATCTTAATATGGAAAAAAAGTTGCTCCACCATTATATCCTCAAGTGACCATTATACGTTATCATGATAGTACCTCAAGTATGTTGCGCCTCATTTTAACCTATAAAGGACAAACAAAAGATGCTTTTTGCATTATCTTTTTTTTAGAAAGTATCTTGCATCCGCTTTTGATGATAATTTTTTATCATTAGATTTTTATGTTTTGTCATTTTTTTAAGTTTGGAATGAGAAAAATTTTAATACACACACATATATATAACTGTATAAGGATTCTAACTTTTTTAACTACTTTACGTTTATGAAATATATAAAATAAAGTATTTTCATATTTACATATTTAACCTTATTTTTACGTTAATTTATGACTAATTTTGAGTTAAGAATTTTCATACTAGTGGGCTTTATTTAAGGCATGAGGATGGATTCTAATTCATGAAGATAATTTGTGTGAGAATTAGTGAAGAAGAAGAAGAAAAGAAAAGTAAAGAAAGAAAGAAAAAAATATTGATGAGAAGTTTGTTTACGTGGAAGAGATATGTGGGTTTGAGGTCTTAAATAAACATTTGTTGGTGGGACTCCCTATCACTTTTGGGCCACTTCAGGTTTTGGTCTTGTGAAATTCTTAAGTCGGCAACTCGGCTGCATGAAAAGAATAAAAAAAAAAGAAAAAGAGCAAACAGAAACTTAAGTACGAAACATGAGAGATAAGACAGAGGGGGTTGAACGTGTAAAGTGTAACATGCCGCATAAGGTTCTCTATTGCTTTATCTGTGGCTTTTCTCCTGATTCTAGCCCAGTGATTATTTATTTCTCCATTTTATTTTATTTGTTTAGTTTAATGCTTAGAATTTTATTTCAGTGTTTACTTAATTTCAATGAACATGAGCAGCTAAAATTTTAATTTAGGTTGATGATAAAACGTTGTTAAGGATTATTACAATACTTTATGAGTTTTTTTTTTTTTTTTTGCATAATGGTTGTTTTTTAATAATTTAAATTGTTCTTGCTTCATATTAATTAACTCAGATAAGATTTTAAATATGAGTTCAATTATATTTTTATTGTGATTTAGGTTTTATCTTGATTGATTAAATACTTGGTTTATTATTTCTTGATTTTAAAATTTGATATTTCTTGTGATTTGTTTGTTAATTAATACAGTTGATTATTTGATTTTATATTTTAGAAGCAGAGAAGAGTATGCTTTAGATTTTAAAATAAATTTTTTAATGATAATTTCTTCTATCACAACAATATTGATTTCTAAATTATTATGTAGTAGTTTAGAAAAAACTAATGATCAGGAATATATGCTGATATTAATTAATAGGGTAGATTCCAAATCTTATTTTTTTTTTCTTTAGATTGTTTACATCTTTTTATTGCTTTTTATTATCTCTTTGCTTAGAATTATTTAATTTCAAAATAATCAACTTTTATTAAAATAAATTATGATTTATTTGGTCAGTGTTTAATTGATTTTCCTACATTCATACAAGTGTTTGTGCGCTTGCAAGTATTTATAAATTTTACAACAAGTTTTTGGTGCGGTTGCTAGGGGCTTGGTCTGTAAAATAAATTAGATCTTAATTGATTTTTTCCTTCTACTAATTGTAGTTAGAATTACAATTTTTTTAAAAAATTATTAGGTTTTTTGTGGTGTATGAGAACTTGGATACGTAATCAAAAACATCGTTTCATTAGTTGTGATTTTCCATCCACAATGAGAGAACCTGTGGATGATTCAAAAACTCTTAGAGAGCTGTTTTCACCCATAACTACCAATCCTCCATCTTGTATAGTGTGCATTGCCGCACACTTTGAGTTGAAACCATAAATTATCCAACTCCTTCCTACTTTTCATGGGTTAGATAGAGAAGATCCTTACACACATATAAAGGATTTTCTTGACATATGTGCTACATGCATGTTCTAAAACTTCACTTGGTAATTTTGTTCGCTTACAATTGTTCCTTTTTTCCTTGAAGAATAAGGCAAAAGCGTGACTTAACTCTCTATCACCTAGATCTATCACCTTATGGGAGCTTCTAGTCACAAAATTCCTCTCTACATTTTTCCCAATGGCCAAGATCAATGCTTTAAGGAGAGAATTTGTGATTTTTATCAAGATGATGAAGCATATAAATTTCTTGAGAGTTATGAGAGATTTAAAAACTTGATTTTTTAAAGTGTCTCCACATGGTTTTGAAACATAGAGATTGGTACAATATTTTTATAATTGGTTTAACTTAGAGAAATCGTAACATGATTGAGTCCATGAATGGTGGTGGTTTTTTGAGTCTTACAGATGACGAGGCATATAAATTTCTTGAGGATTTACCATAGAGTTCCCAACAATGGGATTTTTCCAACCGTAGAGAGGAGGATTATATGAAATTAGTGAAGACTTAGACATGAAAGCAAGGTTAGACAATCTCACTTGTAAGGTTGAAGCTCTCTAAGAATTTGTCTAACCTCCCTCTTCCTAGAGCCAAAGCTTCATCCTTATGGGTGAAATTGTCTAACCTTGCTTTCATGTCTAAGTCTTCACTAATTTCATAAAATCCTCATCTCTTAACTACAGGAGCTGATCTGTAAGACTAAAAAAAACTATCACCATTCATGGACTCAATCAAGTTATGGTTCATCTAAGTTAAATTGTTATAAAAATGTTGTACCAATCTCTATGTTTCAAAACCATGGTGGGGACACTATAAAATCAAGTCCTTAAATTGCTCATATTAGGATCATATTTTTACGTAGTTGGCATATCCTATAACAAAACACACTTTATTTGTATTTAGGTAGTTTTAAGTGGATTCAAGAATATTATGAAGTATTTGAATAAACTTTACAAGTGGTTGTATTGAAGATATGAAGCCTGCACAAAGAAACAAGTGGTAAAAGCTAAATCTGCAGGTTCGATACCTTCTCGATACCTATCTATCTATTGAAATTTAATGAAGCTCGATACCTCTCGATCTATTGAGGTACAAGATTTAAGAATATAGCCTGCAATGTTTGGATTCTAATTGGCTATTGTTTATGAGTTTGTGTAAACCTAATAGGAGTAGGAGAGTCCATTTAAAAGGCCCATTAAGCTCTTATATAAATAAGGTGGTAGAGAAAGAAAACCCTAACCCTATAATGCTTCATAAGGTTTCCTTATTGAAACCCTAGACTCCATCTTTTGAACCTATGAGTTTTAAAAATGGTAGAAGGAGATCTTGCTACAACTCTTTTGCGCATTTGGGTTCTGTACCAAGCAAAGTCTTTGGCACCAATAATTGAAGATCTTATTGGTGTTTTTATGTGAAGATGCTACAAATCAACTACAACAATCAAATTGGTTGCTATGAAATTAGTCACATACTAGGATTTGTGCAAAACTGTTAGTCATATATTGGGATTTGTGCAAAGGGAAGAAGTCTCTACATAATTAAGAACAATTAGTGATTGGCGTAAGGATTCTACTGTAGGTAGGTACTCTATGATAGACCAAAATGGTAAGATTCCTTATTCTTGTATTCCTTATACTTGTAATCTCTTGATTTTGGTTTGTGTTTTGTGAGAGTGGTGACTTGAAAATCACTTGGTGAGGTTTTTGCCTTGCAAATGTTTTCCTCATTAGTCAAAAAATCACCGTGTCAAATTTACTTTCCACTTCACTTTAGATTATCTGGTGATTTGTTCATGCCTCCACGATTTTGCATGTAATTTGATATAATTAATTCAATTATCCAAATTGATTGAATTAATCAACTTGGGCAATTAAATTAATCAACTTGACTAATTGAATTAATTAAATCAAATTACATGTAATAGCATGGAGGCATGAACAAATCACCAGATAATCTAGAGTGCAATGAAAAGTAAATTTGATACGGTGATTTGTTAACTAATGGGAAAAACTTTCACAAGGCGAAAATCCCACCGGGTGATTTTTAGGTTATCACTCCCAAGAATCACCAATCAAAATCAAGAGATTACAAGTATAAGAAATCTTACCCTCTTGGCCTATCCCAAGGTACTTACCTACAATAGAATCCTTATGCCAATCACTAATTGGACTTGATTTGTAGAGATTTCTTCCCTTTGCATGGATCCCAGTATGTGACTAATAGTTTTGCACAAATCTTAGTACGTGACTAACTCTGCAACAACCCTTTTAATTGTTGTAGTTGATTTACAACAGCTTCACATAAAAACACCAGTAAGATTTTCAATTGCTGGTGCCAGAGACTTGGTATAGAACCCAAAGGTGCACAAGAGTCATAGCAAAATCTCTTTTTTCTAAATTCACAGGTTCAAAAGATGGAGATTAGGGTTTCAATAAGAAACCTTATAAAGCATTCTAGGGTTAGGGTTTTCTTTCTCTACCACTTTATTTATATAGGAGCTTAATGGGCATTTTAAATGGGCTCTCCCATTCCTATTAGGTTTACACAAACCCAAAAACAATAGCCAATTAGAGTCCAAACATTGCAGGCTATATTCTTAAATCTCGTACCTTGATAGATCGAGAGGTATAGAGCTAGGTATTGAGCTTCATTAATTTTTGATAGATCGACAGGTATCGAGGAGGTATTAGGACTTGCAAATTCAGCTTTTACCACTTATTTCTTTGTGCAGTCTTCATGTCTTCAATACTACCACTTGTAAAGTTTATTCAACATACTTCATGATATTATTGAATCCACTTAAAACTACCTAAATGCAAGTAAAGTGCGTTTTGTTATAGGATATGCCAACTACATAAAAATATGACCCTAATAGCTCCCAGCTCTCAAAATATTTCTCTTGATAAAATTTTGCAAATTCTTTTCTTAAAACATTGGTTTTCGCCATTGGGAATTTAGAAGTAATTTTGTGACTAGAAGCTCCCATAGGTGATAGATCTAGGTGATAGAGAGTTAAGCCATGCTTTTGCCTTATCCTTGAAGGAAAAAGGGACAATTGCAAGTGAACAAAATAATTAATGATGTTTTAGAACCTGCATGTAGCACAAATCAACAAAATCCTTTATATGCATGTAAGGATCTTATCTATCTAACCCATGGAAAGTAGGAAGGAGTTAGATAATTTGTGGTTTCAATTCAAAGTGTGCGGCAATGGTTGCATGCAACACTATACAAGATGGAGGATTGTTAGATATGGGTGAGAACAGTTCTCTAAGAATTTTTAAATCATCCCAGGATCTCCCATTTTGGATGGAAAATCACAACTAATGAGATGATGTTTTTGATCATGTGTCCAAGTTCTCATACACCACCAAAAAAACCTAATAATATATATTTTTTGAAAATTGTAATTTTAACTACAGCTAGTAGAAGAAAAAATTCAATTATAATCTAATTTATTTTCCTAACCAAGTCCTTGGCATCAGTGCCAAAAACTTGTTGTGCAATTTATAAATACTAGCAATTGCATGAACCATACTGAAGTATAGCTTGGCAAGCGCAAGGTCAAACCCACAAGGACTTCTATAAATGTAGAAAAATTAATTAAACCTTGACTAAAAAAATCCTAATCCAGTTTAATAAAAATTGATTATTTTGAAATTAGATAAATCTAAGAAAATAATTAATCTAAGCAAAGAGATAATAAAAGATGGTAAAGAGATTTAAACAATCTAGATAAAAGAATTAAGGTTTAGGAATCCACCCTATTAATTCATATCAGTATATAATCATGATTATTAATTTTTCCAAAATTACTAGATAATAATCTAGAAATCAATTTTATTATCATGGAAGATATTAACATTAAAACCGTTGTTTTAAAATCTAAAACATGCTCTTATATGCTTCCTAAATATAAAACCAAATCATCAATTGTATCTGTTAACAAACAATTCATAAGAGATATCCAATTTCAAAAACAAGAAATAATAAACCAAGCATTTAACCAATTAGAAAAACATGATTGAACTCATATTCAAAATATTATCTTTGTCAATTGATATGAAGCAAGAACAATTTAAATTATTAAAGAACAACTATTGTGGGAAAAAAATAAATCTCATAATAGTACTAATAATCCTTAACAAAGTTTCATTCTGAACTTTAAAATAAAAGTTTTTCTACTCATGTTTATTGAAAAAAAACATAAAAATAAAATTCTAAACATTAAACTAAACAAATAAAACAAAATCACTAAACAAATAAAACAAAATCACTAAACAAATAAAACAAAATAGAGAAAAAAAGAAGAAGAAGTCACTGTACTAGCATTAATTAGGACAAAAGCCACAGGGAAAGCATTAGGGGAACAAGATTTGCACCTTATGTCCTTATCCCTGTATATTTTTAGACTTATGCTATTAACTCTACATAAAATTAAAGAGCTATTCGGATCTCTCTAATTTCTTTACATGTAGTCATGTGTAGGTCATTTATGTAAACCATTTTGTCTAAAGTATGCTGAATTTAAGATAATAACTTTCTTTTAGTAATACTTGTATTTCCTTTGGAAAGAGACACCGGTTTTGCCACTGCAGTGACATGCTTTGTGCTTGGGTTTATTTGAATCAATTATAGCACCTTTTGGAGGCTTTTTCGCTTGTGGCTTTAAGTGAGCTTTTAAAATTAAGGTGTGTATTCGTTTGTTATCCAGCTACTTAAAATTGTACAGACATTTCTCTGAGCTTGATGGAACTCAATTATACGCCCTTCTTACTCTCATTGTTTCTCATACAGAGGATTTTGGTGATAGTATACTTTGACATGGTGGATTTACTGACAGAACGGATTTCCAGATGAACTCCAAAGTATGGAAATCTTTTTAAGTCATTGATCCATCCTTGTTTTGCATCTGAACAATAGGGATGCCAGAATTTTGTGCACCTATTGCTGTGTGTATTGTATTCACTGTGTGTGTGATGCATATTTCCAGATGGTAATGGCTGTATTTGCTTACATCTATCTTTAGTCATTTATTGTTCCCCAAGACTACTCAGTTGAGATGATTTTGGACCAGGTAAACTTTTCATTCAGTGCTTACCGGAGACATTTTTCATCACAGGAAATGAGAGAATTTCACTTTGTTTTTCCCATACATGGTTTTAAATTTCCTTAGAAGATCAGTGCAAAAATCTTGTCATTGTTGAATCCATGGATAGTTCTTGATTTTCTTAATGTTGTAGATATTGAGGAGCCTTCATAGAAAGCGTGGCCAAATTTTCAAAGAGGCAAATTTTGAACCATCTTGAAGAAGTCCACTCTCTTTCCTAATTTTTTTTTATCCTGTATGCTATGTCTACATTGCTGTGTTTTGCCAGACGAGGAAGGCCACTTGAAATTTTGGTAACAGGGATCAAGTTTATAGGGTTCTATTCTGTGATTTAGTAAAGATGTTTATGATACCTGCATCTCACACTTTCTCATATTTTCATTCTGACTTAGTAGTCATTTACCAATTCAGGTTCAGGAAGTTCAATTAATCAGTCTTCTCATAAGCCTTAATTGCTTAAAGCAAAGGGCGGTGAAACACACTACAGTTGGAGAAGGTATTTGCTGCATCCAGCCTATATAGCATGCCTTTCACCGCATGTCGGTCATACACAGCTATAGTGCTAAGACATGCTGCATATATTGGATGCTTAAGATAATTATTACTTAGGTGCAATAGTACATGAAATATTTTGAAAACGGGCTCCTCTTGAAAGTTAGACCTATCGCTCACTGATATTACAGCAGTTGATGGAGCTGGCTTTAAGCCAGGTTCATACATAACCAACCAAGCACAAACCTGTGATCAGTTTTAAACTATGGGGTCCTTTGATCATAAACTGCTGTTTTATCTTTCACCAGTGAGTTTACCTGATTAGCATTATGAAACATTGAGAATGGGAAATCATATATATTGTACATGTGGGGACCGGTTCAACAAGAAAAATTAACTGACTTTTACATGTTGAACAACACGTAGCTCAAAAGGTGCTACTATTTTAGTCAACCTCGTTAACAAAACGCCTTAATCAAAACCACCTGATTGACCAGGGAGGTTGAAGGCATAGCTCAACTTTTGCTAGATTGAATGATAACTTCTCAGTCACGCAGGAACAGAGAAATGCTGAATCAATGATAAGGCATTATCAATTCGATGATGCTCTTTTGCTTCTACTTTTTTTTTTGTTGGGAGGTGGGTGTTATTCTGGAGGTTTTGGAGTCTTTTTATCATACATAAAACAATATGTAGTACTTTTTTTTGTGTGGTGTGAACTTGTAAGCATAAATGTCGGTTCAATGGTATAAGTCATTGATGCCGTCGCATAAGGTTCCAAGTGAAAAAAATGCCCCTAAATTTTAACCCATAGTTTTAATTAAGCCAAACTATAAACAAATAAATAAAATAATATTTTCTTATCAAATAAAAGACAAATAAAAAAGAAAAAGAAATGCTATGTCCATAACATTTTTCACAATATTTTTACAAAAAAATCTTAAATAGTAGATTGTTGAGGGCTATTATTGACAACAAAAAAATAATTTTAGTGGTAAGTTCAAATAGAAAACAAGAAATAACTTAACACCTAAGATTTGTTATGAAAAGTATTGTGAATGAGAACTTCTAAAAGAAAAAAGAAAAGAAAGAAAACAATCCACAAAAATATTCACAACATTTTTCACAATAGTCAAGTTACCAAACTTTTACTAAATTTCAACTAGATTCACCACTAATATCATTTTTTTACACACTACTATCAATTTGCCACTCAATAAATGTAAAAAGTTTTGGCATTTTTTTTTGTATTTATAAACTTAAAAAAAAAAAATTCTACATAGCTCATGTTAGTTAATAGTTATTTTACATATGAAACAAGATAATCAATTTTCGCCTTAGGCCCTCAAATGCATTAAGCTGCCTCCGAGCTAATAAGTGTAACATTAAGGCAGAGTTATATGATAATAGTGTTATATCAAACTATCAATCACAATTTACCACCACAAAAAGTTAGCAATCAAATTGAACCATGCTTAATATATGTACAAAATTAGTAGTTAAAGTGTTTAACCATTAGCACAACTATTTTTAAAAAACCAAACTGAACTTTGCTATATGGACCAAATTAGTAACTTTGCTATATGGAACTTTACCGTCTTTACTATATGTGCTTCTTCTCAAAAAAAAAAAAAAAAAAAAAAAAAAAAACTGTTCTTAATTAGTTTTGTCTATTTAGTCCATCAATTTTCAAATAAACTCAAATTTATACCTGAGTTTTCTCTCTGTTAAGGTTAATAGTCGAGGGATTTGAGTAGGAAATTGACTTAGTCTTGAAAATCAAAACACAAAATTGACACTTAAATAATTGAGAGGGATCAAATTATACTTTACTCAATAAATATATATAAAATTGATGGCATTACAAATTGTAAAAAGATAGAATAACATTATTTTAAATTTGAATAAATTATATTATCATTTTAATCAGTAACCATCACTCCATATCAATTAAAAAAAAAGTAGTTGAAAATTTTGTATTATTAGGGTAAAAGAACATGTAAGGACCTCGACTTCACAAATTTGATTAACTATTTCTGGCTTCGTAATTCAACCGGAGATCCTTATACAATAGATTTGGTAGAGAGGGTCCAACAACAAAAAGTCCATTCTCTAAGCATTTTCCTTCCTATTTATATTCTTTCCTGCTTTCATCATAGCCCTACACCTTGTGATCTGCGGTCTTCCTCCCATGACACTTGTCCGTCGGTAATGGAGTAAGATTCTGCTTTATGCTTTGCACTGCTCAGGTCATGTCCACATTAATGCGACGGGCAAAGGTCATGCTTGCTAATTAATGCGGCCAGGATGGTTGTTGCTGGGCATTTAATGCAACTTTTCAGATCAACCTGCGGCCTCCAGATATTTGTAAATGGTTACTTACATAATTACCACCTATGTCACCTCATCCCCGGGCATACCCAGAAAAATTTCATCTTGTATGCTAGATGCAGGCTTCTCTTTCTTCGGGTCCTCGGGCTCTTAGGTCTTCCTCGGGCTCTTAAGTTCTCGGGTCCCCACAGAACACTTTTGAGTTTTGACTTTTAAAATTTAAGATTATTTTTATTTTGGTCATTTATGTTTTAAAATTTTCAATTTAACTCTACTTTCAATTTTTATTAGTAATATGATGGTTATTTACCAAATAAGTGGCACCCATTAGTGTGTACTTGGAAAATTATTATAAGCTAACTTTTTGTACTTTTTGCGAGTCTTATGTCATTTTTTGTCTCACATTATTTTAAATAAATAAATTTTCAGCGTTTTGATAATAATCTAATTATATTTTTTTGTCTTACATTAAACAAATAAACTACTCAAAATAAGCATTTCCTAATAAACATCTCATTTATATAATATTAATTTTTATAAAATTATTAAAAATAATACTAATATTATAAATTATTTTACAATATTATTATAATTAAAAATATTTTACCGGTGGTCATAGACTCATAGTCATCAAAGGAATACTTTTTAGTAGATTTATTGTTTATAATAATTTTTAATTCTTTAAGTGTCGCCCACTTGGTCTCCAAATCCAATTAGCAATGACACCTTTTTGTCTTGAGTGAGAGAGAGAAACCTGGTACTTCATTATTAGTACCCCTGCCACTACTGCCACTGCTGTTACCCACCACACACACAAAGCACAAACACACGCACAAACACTCACTCTGCGTGATGGAGGGAGTCGGGTCGAGACTGGGCCGGGCTTCGTCCCGGTACGGCACAGCCACCGCAGTGTTCACCGGCCCAGTCAGGAAGTGGAAGAAGAAGTGGGTCCACGTCTCTCAATCCACCCTCACTTACCAAAACAACTCCAACTCTCACTCCCACTCACACTCCCAATCCACCACCACCACCACCAACAACAACGGTGGCTCTCGCCTCATCCTCTGCCGGTGGACCCCTCTCTCTCCCACCCCCGCTGCTGCTGCCGCCGCCACCGCCGACTCCGGCTCCGGCTCTGCTGACGAGCCCCCCAGAAGAAAGTTCCGCTACACCCCAGTAAGTTTATATATGTTTGTGCATGTGTTTGTGGACATGGGGATTTGGGTTTGTGTCTGCGTTTGAGGACTTTTGTGGGTTCTTCAGTGAAAATAAAAAGTGGGTTTTGATTCTTTTGAGCAAAGGTGGACTCTGTGACTTGTTATATGTTGTGTGGTTTAGGCCTTTAGGCTAGTAGTTTTAGTTTAGCAAAAAAAGTTTTGATTTTGAATATGAGTATTGAGTTCCTATCTGCAATTTTTTTTTGAAGGGTTAGGTTCCTGTAAAGTTTCACTCTTTTAGTATAGTTTCATTTCCATGATTTTGTAGGTATTTGCATTGTTCAATTTTACGAGTTTCATTGAGAGTGTTTACTAAAAAGTATGAGAAATTTTAATCAACGCTGTGGGTTTGATTCATAGGCTCATACTTTTACTTGGTTTTGAGTTAAGAGTTATGATTTTGAATATGGGTTTTGAGTTTATAAGTGAAATTCCTTTTTCTTTTGGTTGTTGTAAAGTTTCAATCTTTTATTATGGCTTCATTTTCGTGATTTTGTTGTATTGTAGATTGTTCATTTTGTGTGTTCTGGGAAGTTTTAAGAGCTTCATCGACAGTGGTTACAAAAAAGTACGAGAAATTTTGTCTAATGCTTTGGTTTTGAATCATAGATTAATACTCTTACCTGGTTTTGAGTTAAAGTTATGATTTTGAATATGGGTTTTGAGTTTATAAGTGAAATTCTTTCTTTGGTTTAGTTGTTGTGACGTTTCGCTCATTTAGTGTGGTTTCAATTCCACGATGTTGTTTTGTAGATTGTTCAATTTTAGAGCTTTATTTAGAGTGCTTACAAAATAATATGAGAAATTTCGACTAATGCATGCTTTTACTTGGTTTTTAATTATTTACAAAACAACAAAATCTTGGAAGCAGTAACTCGTATATATATAGCTTAATTGACTGTTCTTACAAAAAGTAATTTGGGCTATTGCTTTTGTGCATTATGACATTAGGGATTCTGAAATAAAAAACAAAGTTGAGATTTTCATAGTCTCTTTTCCTTTGTTGGGCCCTAGTACAAGAGTTTAATGACTGACAATTTTACAGATTGCGGTGCTAGAAGAGCAGAAAAGGGCAGTTGTAAAAAAGGCTGAAGACGAAGCTATCACAAGTGAGACCAACCAATCTATGAGGCTGAACAGCGATGAAGTTTTGAAGGAAGAAACTCGGGTAATGGTGTCAAACTCTGATTTAAGTTTTGTGTCTCTCTAATATCTCATTTCCTTAGGAGAATAACGGATAAAGGTAAAAAAATCCACATATTCTTCTTTCGATTCTACAATTATCCCAAACCCCCCCCCCCCCCCCCCAAAAAAAAATTAGTGCAAGTAGTTCTTTCCTTTGCTTTTAGGTATATATTCTTTTTGTATTATAGTCAAGAATATTCTCCTAGTTCAGGGCTCATCTTTGGAAGTTGGAAGTAATTCTCAACTAAAAGCTATTAAGTGTGATGAAATGAATAACTGATTATGGTTTGGTCTTTGTTAATATTTTGGGTAAAGTACACAATAAGAGGGGGAAAAAAAAATACAAATATATGTTTTTTGAAGTTTTTGAATTAAAGTTTCCTTGGAAAAGATAACACAGTTTGTGCTTTATTGGTCGATGCAACCATGTCTCTAGATTTAATTGGGAACCTAATGTATTGCACCTAAGTTTTATCCTAGGTAGAAATATTAAATTCTTACACAACCACACGGCATGGGATTTATACAGTTAGATTTAGGATTTCTGAATTTGACAATGCATTTATATGATAATTTCCGATCGACAACATTTGAGAAAACTCGTTTGAGAATAAAATTTAGGAGCAGTGTAATACGTTCATAAACATAAGGGGGTTAAGCTCTGTAGAATGGTCCACAAAAGTTTGCAGCAGACTTGACAACTTCAAGTGTTTCAAGTACCTGTTAGACAAATGAGATGTTTATTGGGAAAACTTTTATGAGGCAATGTAGCAACTGTGAGATAACATTGAGATTGGTTCTTTTACAATTTTGGTATAGAGAAACCAAGTCTTATGCGATGATCATCAAATGCGACTCAGCTAGGTTAGCTTGAAGATATTATACTATCTCAATTGAGGTTCTGCTGATGTAGTTGCATTGTAAATATTGTATGACTGCAACTAATGATGCAATGGCATCCAGCCTTTGACATCTGGAGGGAGCATGTTCCATGAAGTTCATTGAAAATGCATCCCTCCCCCCTCCCCCTCAGTGAAAGTGTAAAAAAAGAATTTATCTATGATCCATGGATAAGATCATCATGCCAACAGATTGATATGAGGAATAATTCTGCTAGATGTTTGAAGGTGTAGTGGTCTATGGTGCCTACAACCAGGACTCATCATTCCTCTACACGTCAATTTTCTTTCTGGCACTTCTTTCTATAGATCATAGCACTACAAGTCTCTAGGCAATAGTCAAGTTGTTTGAGTTTTTGTACCAAGGAAATTGTTCTGGAGGCTGTATCATCCTATATGCTAGCATCCCCACTGAATTCGTTAACATATTTTACGAACTTACTATCTAAAGGGATTAAATTCTTTTAGGTATGTTTTTTGGTTCTCATATAGAAGCCAATATGCAGATATCTAAAATTCATCCACAGTAATGTGAAAGTGAAAACTCTTCTTATTATCACCCCTTTCTAGCTAGTCTGATGATTCTGGGAGATAGTTTACTAATTTTAATACAAAATTTTAGTCAAGTATTTATTCATGACATCATGCGACAAAAATTCAATAGTTTTGTCTTGTAATGCAAGAATCTTACCAGAATCTATTTGGCTTGCAGGATTCACATATAAGCCATCTGGATTTGGGTTTGTGCTTAACAGGCCCCAATAGCAACGTTGATTCTGTTGGCCAGAACACAGAGAGTCAAATGGAGAGTGCCAGCTCGAGTGGTTTTGCTCAGCACATTGAGGTTCAGAATTTTCTGAAGACAAAACTGACCTGAAAAATTGCTTAATGCAATAACATGAAGTCAGCTTTTGGAGACTTTTGTGACCACTGCACTATTATCGTACAATCTCTATATGAACGTGATACTGTTTAATGTTGTAATTAAGTCACAGCCTTTGGTAAATCCAGCATCACCTTATATATAGTTAGGCTAGTAAGTTTTAGTAGTATGTAATGAAAAGCAAATGGTGGCTTGACTGTTTTATTGCCTGTATATGTTGTTCACCTCTGCAGCTAGTTAACACTTCTATGCTCATGCCATGGAGTACCTTAGTCCTCAGAAAAAGTACAAAACCCCTCTTTCTCTTTGCTGCCATGGTTGTGAATCTAGTGTTATTGTGGGATGTCTGCAAGACAACAATGGTGAAAGAATCATTATAAGTAGCATTGTGTACTTTGATGGATGGTTCTACCCCCCACCCCAAAAAAAATAAAAATAAATAAAATCTAGTTTGAGGGAGTGATCAAGGTTGAGGCGCATCAAGGTGAAAGGTTATAAACATTAAACGGTAGTGGAGTATGGATGAATTGTTGGGGCAATTTTTCCTATAATATTTTTACGTCTTTTCCACAGCGGGGCTACAGTGAATGAGACTTTATAATTGATGTCTCCTTCCATCTCCCCTTATCCAAACATAGGGATAGGGAACACTAACGCTAAGGTGGGTTGTACTCTGTTGATGATTGATCGATGCTGTACCTCTCTCTTTTCTTTTTTTTTCCTTTTTTTTTTTTTTCCTTTTTTTTTTTTTTCCGGATAACCCAAAAAGGTGACTCGTAGATATAATCACTGTCCCAGTAACACTTCCACAGTCTATTATAATGTGGGACCACTTAAACACTAATAGGACTTGTCACAACTTGAACCTGTGACTCTCATACTTTTGAGTGTGATGGGTCTTCTTAAGCAGTATATATGTTGTATCTCATGTATAAGTTACAAGTATCATCTCTATCACATTGTGTGGATCCCACAAGTGAATAAGGTCCACAGAAATAAAGTCAACTTTGCATGTAATTGGTATCAGTTTTAGACCCCATCAAGAACTAGATAGATATGACAATTCTTTCAAAAACATGATACTGTATGTAATTTGTATCAGTTTTAGACCCCATCAAGAATTGGATTGATATGACAATCTCTTCAAAAACATGACACTAGTGAAATGGTATATCAATTATGTAATATATGGATCTACACTAATTTCTTTTACCCATCTTTCCCCCTAAAAGATAAAAACACTATCTGAAATTTGATTTAAATTTGACTTAATAAATTTAAAAAATGCAATTTAATCTTAAAATAATTAGAAAACAGTTAAGAGTCCTATAACTCAACCAATTGACATTTGTTGGTGTTCAAATCTTCCCTCTACCAATTATTGAATTAAAAAAAAAAAAATCAATTTCTCAATTTGCTATTAAAGATATTGTATGTGATATATTTTTACTGACCACCAAGAATAAATTAAATGGAGAATAGAAGAAATTATTGCTCTTGAGGCTTCAAATATATCAAGGATTGCAAGGTTTTTATCTATCAAGATGGAATTAAACTAAATTTTCTTTTATAAACCTATGTAAGAGGACTTGGCAACAATAGATAAGTGAAAATCATTAGCATCTAACATTGTTTGTTTTGATGTAAAATATTTTTTTTTAAAAAGTATTTTCACATTTTATAGTGTTTGTTTTGCAGTAATATATATTCAGTCAACTAAATCAACCTAGTTAAATTTGTGTAAAATGTTTTACACTTGAAATTTCAGTAAAACATATTACATTTGCTGTTCCCTCTTAGTCCTGATACCCCTCTCACGCTCTCTCTTGCTCTTAGTTTTCTCTCCACAACACAGCCCCCTACTATCCCTCTCCCCCACGCATTACTGGCCCCACCTTCTTCAGCAGCACCTAGTGAGGTAATTCTCCAAGATAGAAGAAGATTATGGAAACTCATACCTAAGTCTTTATCATTCGGATAAGAACCCATAAGAACCTATCTTATCTTTCCCGATCTTCTAAGGCTTTACCAGCATAGAGGCCCTTCAATGTTCAATACTTTTCCCTTCTTATTTTATTATGTAAAAACACAGGAAAATAAATCGTTGAATATTTTCAAGTGCATAACCAAAAACTGTAAAATGAAAATATTTTCAGTATAAAATATTTTACATTAGAAAATATTTTACTCTGAAACTAATAGAGCATAAATGGCCATCCATATCGATTATTAAAAAATAAAAAGGATAATGACAGGTTTTTTTTTTTTTTTTGTTTTTGTTTTTGGACAAAATTATAGATAACAAGGATAAATTACGCTGGACGAAAAAAATAATCAGTCCTATATGTTGTGCTCAAAACGGTTTCTAGAACTAATCAAACAAGACAGCATTATATTTAATCCTTCTCTCAAACATGCACAAAATTTTTGATGATATGCAGTAAAAACTCCACCGAGTCATTTCTTCAAGCCTGAGAACCCTTGTGAGCTGTACTAATCCTCAGTTGCATCATTCTCCACTGCTTGAGTCACACCAACTTCAGCTGGCCGAATAACTCGATCATAAAGCATGTACCCTGACTGCAATTCAAACACAAGAAAGCTATAACTACAACATTGTTTCAAGGAATAGATCACACTTAGCAAAGCAGTAAAAAGATATATGAATCAAAATAGATCAAGTGGCTAAGAGATCTTTGCCAATTTTATACATGCAAATAGAACAAAAATATGTAGCAGCATAACTCCTCATTTTGAAAAGAATACATGATGAATAAATGGCTTTACTAAATTGATACCTTAAGAACTACAGCAACAGTGCCTGGTGGCTTGGAAGCATCTGGCATTTGGAAAACTGCATTATGACTATTTGGATCAAATGGCTCATTTGTAGGATCAAATTTTTCTAATCCAAATTTTTTAAATACCTGAAAGCAAAAGCATTCATAAACCTCAAAGCATTAGATATAACTTCTTATTTATCTTGCTACATCGCATAAAAGTGCAAACGTTGAGCAAAGAAAACTATGCTTGCTGAGAGAGAGAGAGAGAGAGAGAGAGAGAGAGAGAAGAAATTTACAATTAACAACAATGTCCTTAAAATTCTGAAATGCATATTTAACTAAAAATTGACAGCATTAGAAATTTTTAAAAAAGATGACAATCTGATTCTTGTTTGTACTTTTTTATTTCCAAAATATATAAAGGTAAAACATAAGATTGAAAGTGTTTGACAGTAACAAATTCTTGTGTAATCAAGAAACTGTATGGCCCAGTTGTGAGTGTTGGTGACATACTAATATTTATAGGAAACTTACCTCCACAAGTTGTTTCTCAGTCATTTCAACACCTTCTAGAAGTGTTTTTAAGAGAGGCACAGCTCCAGATGGATCTTTGGATGTGTCAATTTTTGCAAAACTCTCTTTGACAACTGAAGAAGCTCTTCCCAAGTTGTCTGCAACATCCAGTAAGCTCTTTGCAAAATTCTGGACATTTTTTTTTACTGAGGATGTCAGAGTTCAGACTACCAAAGAAACTAGATAAAATTTTACTTATAAAAAAAAAATAATAATAAATAATTTGCATAATGAACCAGAATTTCAAGTGAAAGTACATAGCCATTATACTTGGAAAAAAAATACAGACCTGTATGGCAAATTTTTTTGTGTTCTCTGCTTCGCGTCTTGTCCTGTCCATGACATTTTCCATTTCTGCATAAGTACGGAGAACTTTATCTTGCATTTTCTCAATCTCTTTGTGCTTCAACTTCAAAAGTTCTTCCTTCTCTGTCACTAGTTTAACCAAATCATCCATGGACAGCTCACCCTCGCTCTCCGAATCTGAATCAGAAAATGCAGTTCGTTTAGTAACTTTTCTCTGTCTTTTGACAGACTCAGACATTGTAGACTGGGATTGACCTGATTCTTTTGCCCCAGCAGCTTTGCTCTGTCCAGGATCTGAATCTTCAGCTTGATCGGCAAGTTTAGCATCTCCGCTAGAAGGAGCACCATTATTATCTACAGTACTCCCATTTTCCTTGTCAGTAGGCTCAGGGGAGGCAGATGAAGAAACTCCAAATCTTTGGAAGAAGGAGCGGGTTGCTGAATGATGTAGGAAAGCCACCTGACCTGGAACTGACTGGAAAATAAAATTCATATGAGCAACTCACTGAGAATACCATTTACATTGTAAAAGATAGCAAATGCAAATTATTATAAATAAGAAAACAAAAGTTTACAGAAGCAACCAAGTAAAGATGGCTATAAAATAATAGAAAACTTTTACCACAGTACCCATAATAAAAATAAAACTGCAAAGCCCTAAACTGAATGGCTTTTGGAATGCCTTCAAGTGTTCAGAATTTTTTTTTTTTTAAGTGGGGATTGGGGGCGTGGGTGTTGTTACAGAAATCAACAAAAAATGAAAGGAAATCTCAACAAAACAATTAAGGACCATGCCATTTGAGGTAACTAAGGATGCAATAGATGTATTTCTTCAAAAAAAAAAAAAAAAATCTAGTTTTACTTTATTAGACAGTCAAATCAAACATTAAACCATTTTTACCAAAAAAATTTAGCTTCTAATCATGTGCTTGAAACATAATGCTACCATAAGCACAATATACCCGTTTCAAACAATATGCAGAACAGTACCAAGTGTTTCCAACTCAATGGGGGCATGCAAACACACTGTTAGTCTTTTACACATTCAAACCAGCAAATCGAAACACCAATTTTCAAATATAAAGAAAACCAAATCCGAACATCTACAAATGCTAAAACCTGATAAATTAAATAAAAAAGGATCCAAAAGTTTAAGCTTTTTAATAATCAAAACTCAAAAAACCTTAAATCTAATATTTAAGTAGTAGTAAAAAAAGACTAGCATTAAAGCTAAGAACAAAGAAATTTACAGCTACTCCTTAAAATAACAGGAACCCTTATACCCTAATAAAACCCTGATTCACATAAACAATAAATTCAAGCATCTATATACCTATTGTAAGCAAAACACCAAAAATAAACCATGCTAGCACAAAAATAAATCATCCAAATAATAAAAAACCGCTACTTTAAACTCCAATTGGTTAATTTGATCCATAAGGCACATAAAATCACAAATTTACATGTTTTTCATTTCTGGGTAAATGAAATTTCAGAAGGTAACAACACAATATACCATCAAAATGAGACTTGAATCTAAAGGGGCAGTTGTAAATTGTAATGGCTTAATTTACAGAAAAAACCCTAAAACCCTAGCAAAACCCTGATTACAACTATTCACAAAAAAAAGGAGGGTTTGGAATTGAGTACCAAGTTGGGGGATGCACGAACGAGGGAGTGGAGTTGGTTGCAGAGGATCGGAGCCTGTTGCTTTTGAGGTACAGAGGAGAGGGCGAGCAGGGAGCCGCGTGAGACGACGCGCCTGGGCACGCGTGACAAAACCCTAGAGAACATGGCTGGAGGATGAAGATGAATCAGAGGAAAGGGCAAAATGGGAAACGAAAATAGAGGTGAGGTTCTAGGAACAGAGAGAGAGAGAGAGTGTTGGGGAAGGGTTTATGAGAGGAAAGTATCGGAAAAAACAGCGGTTCAGTGCTTGGGGAGAAAGAAAGAAAACAATCAAGATTGGAAAATCCGGGGGTTTTGGTGTGCGATTTATTGGTTGACTAAATTGCCCTTTTATTATTTTTCTTTTTTCAATAAAAAATAAAATTTCTATGTATCTTTTGAAATAAAATTCATTCTTATTAGTTATTACTGCAACAACGGTTTATTATGATCAAAAGGTTCAAAACAAAAGACACTTGTATATTTACTTTTGTTTTTTTTTATTTTATATGTGCTATATCTATGTAATTTTTGCTTTTAAAAAAAAGATCTATTACATTTTTTTTGGGATAATTTATATGTATGTTTACTTGTAACACAAGACTATTACATGCACTATGCATTAAAAAAAGAAGAAGCATATATTGGTAGAATCCATTTATTGGCAAAACTTAGTTACAATTTTTTAAGATGACTTAAATAAAGTAGCTAAGAAATTATAGTATGGTTTAGATCAATTTCAATTTTGTGATTTTGGATCCACTTTGCACTTAATCTTTTTTTTTTTTTTGAGGGTTAGAGTTAGAGGTTTTTTTTTTTTAAAGAAAAATTTTGAGGGTTGGAGCTATTTTGGAATAGTAGCTCTACTATGTTGTGATAATTTAGTCTAGTTCATGAATTACTTGCTTTTTGGATCAAAGCTAATTACTCTTCTTCTTCTTTTTTTAATCAAAGTTTGCAATGCGATTTTTTTATTTATGTCTTGCTTGCACAAAAGTTTTGTCATTTGCGAGAGAGTCAAGAGTCTGAGAACCTGACTACCCACATGCACAATTTTTTTTATAGTTCAAACTCATTTCTCAAAGTCTTTGGACCATGACCCTTCAAGCTAAAAATGCTTTGTTTATAATAAACTAAGGACATATATTCAAATTCAAGTTTCAATAAGTTAAAAAGAAAAAAAGAAAAAAAAAAAGAGAATACAATATATTAAGTGAAATACTCTCTCTCTCAGTAGTGGCTTCAGGATTATTATTTAGGAGATCAATAAGAAATATAAATTATACAAAATTTAAAACAAAAGAGAACTTGAATATATCAACATCACAAAAAACAAAACAAAAACAAAAATCGAAATATATAAAATTTTACAATTGCTTTCTATGATGTTTCATGTTTTGAAATCGTTATATGATTTCTTCATTTAAATCTTAGGAGCTACATCTTTTCAATGTACACAGCTAAACAATCATTCATCTATTGACCTTCCATTTGATTAATTTATTTTAAATTTGTTAAGATCTAAATGCGTTTTTCTATGATTTAAGATTAACAAATTTTTACTTATGTTGTTGGACTTATTAATTTTTTTCTAAATTAATTAATTTTTTTTATATAAGATAGAATTCTACTCTAGCCTAATCTAAGTGTATATGTGTGTGAAACTCCCAACTGGAGACTTGAACCCTAGCCCTTGCCGCCACACTCCATAAGCACTTGTACTTGTGGAGTGACCATCGCACCAAGGGTGTGAGGTGGTCTAAATTTAAAATTAAATTAGCTTGTTATTGAGTTTTTTTGTGTGTGTTTAAAAATGTTAAGATATTGTTAAGAAGATCATATTCAAACTTATTTTAGTTGTGCTTAAAAATAATCCGAGATCAAGATATTCACAGTTTTCTTTTGCAAAATTATCTTCTAACAATAGGAATGTAGCTATACCAGAGATAGCCTAGTCCAATGATGCTCTTTTGATCCAAGTTGATCCAGGCATGACGCCTATGTGCACATTTGTTCCAAGACAGTTGAACAAAGACCAGATGAAAAAGCTCTTTCCAGAGTCATGTATTACAAAATATGAACCCAGAACACTTGTCCCTAGCTAAGCAGGAGTTAGCTACCCTTCTCTCAGAAAACCTCATTGAACCCACAACTTCTCTATGGGCATGTGAAGCCTTCTATGTTAACAAGCATACAGAACAAGTTTGAGGAAAGCTCAGATTGGTAATCAACTACCAAGATCTTAATCATTTCCAAAGCAATGAGGACACTTTCTTTGCATGGGGAAAGGGATGGGGTCACAATTTTCTTGTAGAGATGGATATGTCTTCCTTCCCAAAAATGCTCCAGTTCAAAAGAAAAATGCTCCCCCATCTCCAGTTACTCAGATGGTCAAATTGGTTTTCACAATGGTCCTTCCGAGTCAAACACATCAAAGGTACAGATAACCTTATCACTGACTACCTTTCTACAAAAGCCTCTAGTCCTCCATACTATAATAATTCCTCCACCCTTATGTGTATACCCAATAATAGATCCATCCTCATCCTCAGGCCCTTCTTCATCCTTTGACCCTTCTACTTCATCCTCCAATGATATCATGGATATAATAGAAACCCTTCCCCCAGACATAAAAGACCAAATAAAAACCTTAACCCTCCAAGCCAGATCCAAAAGAATCATCCAAGTCCTCCATAATTACCTCAAACAAAACCAGAGCCATTTCCTTGCCATTTTCCCAGATATTGAGCAACCCTGGAAAACCCCATTTGCATTTTGGATAACACGATGGAATGTTGTTCATTACTTTTACATGTGGTACTTACTCAATGAGTACTACTTGTGCATTCACTTTGAACCACGATTCTACTCATACACTTTTCTTCTTGACAATAAATATTTTAACAAATTCTGGCATGAAATTTTGAAAAATGATGCTCATGATGGTCAATGGTCCAAGTATCACAAAGCAGATCACCTCCGGTTTGGTCAAAAAATTACTTCAGCATGTATAGTTGTAAAGTTAAATTCCAAAAATAATATTCATGGACGAAGAAGTAAGAGAAAGGGACGAAACCAATGTAAAAGACTAAAAGACGAAGGATAACTAAAATACAAAGAAGGACTAAAATACAAAAACTAACTTACTTCCAGTCCTGTAAAAAACTTGTTCAATATAATAATATCTATCAGTTTGTTGTACCTTGTTTTATGTTCTATCCTATATTCTGCAGTTATTTTCTATAGTATTTTAGCAATATATACCATTAATAAGCTTCCATGATCTTCTTACACCCTCCTATGTTCGTCTTGTAGTTGTAAGTCGTCCTTATTCACATTCTACCAATTCCACATTCCTCCCGTAGCCTTCTACTTCATGAAGTAAGTTAGTTTTTGTATTTTAGTCCTTCTTTGTATTTTAGTTTAAGGGGGTCAAAAAAATATTATATATAGTTTTATATTTTTTCGGCTAGCAGGGGGCTCATTTGAATTTTGAACCCTCTCTCTCTCTCAAGTGAACCACTTCTAATGAGTATGAGACATAAGATTTTTGTTCAAACTTGCCAAAAGGGATGAGACTCGAGTTT
This sequence comes from Castanea mollissima, assembly GCA_014183005.1. Classification (NCBI taxonomy): domain Eukaryota; kingdom Viridiplantae; phylum Streptophyta; class Magnoliopsida; order Fagales; family Fagaceae; genus Castanea; species Castanea mollissima. The sequence goes on along the minus strand of JACAVU010000005.1, from coordinate 49,542,772 downwards.
CAACCCTTAAAAGACATAAGTTTTTACATGTATAAATTTCTAAACTTTTGGCAACTTTTGAAAAGTAGCTCTACTATGTTGTGATAATTTAGTCTAGTTTTATGAATTACTTGCTTTTTGGATCAAAGCTAATTACTCTTTTTTTTTCTAATGAGTATGAGACATAAGATTTTTACATGTATATAAGTTTAAAAATTTATACACATGTAAAAATAAAACATAACATTTTACTCTCTTGTGGTAAAAAAAAAAAAAAAAATCACTTTACCCATTAATGATTAAAAAAAGATAACATTTTAGTGATATCATTTAACAATAAAGTATGACAATTTGATAATTGTTATATGGAATGAACAAGTTTAGAATGAAGATAAGAAGAAGTCGATTCAAATTTTATGTGCATAAGTGTATAACTATTCTTAATTTTTTTTTTCCTTTTATTATTACTATTATTAAAGGTTAGAATTAAGAGTGTGTTTTTTATTGTATATTGCTTTGGCTATGGTGAGTTTTTAATTATTATTTGCTGGGCAAACCGAGGGTGGGGGGCATTTTGGGATATTAGCAGGTCAAGTCCTATTGGGTTTTAACTTTGGCTTTCAGAAGGCTCCAGAATCCAGAAGAACAGTGGCTCATGAGGATAGACTCGGAAGTCGCAACTCGTAACTCCATGTCCGTGTTGTTACGAGATAATATATATAGCCACGTGACACATTGGTTGTGCGATCAAGTGGTTCAATTTTCTGTAACACAGAACAAACGGCACCGTTTAAAAGGGTTCTTATAATTATTAATTTTTTTAAGGTTTTTTTTTTTTTTTTGAAAGGAAAGGTTTTGTACAATGGTTTAGGGTATTTTTTTTAAGGTATTTGTACAATGGTTTGTCATGGGTGAAATTATTCAAATTATTATTAGTATTATTATTATTATTATTGTTATCACATAAATGTGAGTTTCATGTGTGGATGTACACATGAAAACTCACATTTATATGAGAGAAAAATATAATATATATCGCTAATGAATTGAATAATTTCTCTTATATAAATCATTTTACTAATAACATAGTAAATAATTAAAATTGAAAAGAAGATAAAATAAAGCTCATTTTAGTAACAAGAAGATAATAGTGGCATCATGTCAAAAGTCTTATAGCTTAATTGACATATTTTGATATTTTCAAAAAAAAAATATTTGAAATTCAAATCCTCATTTCTAATTATCAAACTCTTTAACCAAAAAAAAAAAAAAAAAGCAAAAGAAGAGAAAAAAAGGAAAAGAAAAAAGAAAAATAACAACCACCATCCTATAAAATTTTATCAAGGTGAAGTCTATGCTAAAGGCGAGGAGTTTTTGCCCCCATATGCTCCATATTAAAGGTCATTTTTGCTTTTCAAAATTTCAATTCCTTATTTTAATCATTATCATATTTACATTTTCATTGTGGGTTACATTTAGCTCATTAAGTAAAATTTTTTGTATCTCAAATAAGAGATTTGAGATTCAAATCTTGGTTATATAAAAAACCAATAGGTATCTTGACCTAATTAAAAAAAAAAATCATCATGTAGTCTTTGGAATTACCATTTCCCACCTTGTTGTGAGGAAAGAAAAAATAAAGGAAGATATTTGATAGGCAATAGAACAGTTTTTTTTTTTTTTGTCCATTTAGCATTATTTTTGTATCATTTTAGCTAGATGTCTAGTTTACAAAACCATTCAACAAACTAGCATCTCGAGTGTCTGAAACTTGAGTTGCAAGTTGTGGCATTTCACGTGAAAAAAAAAATCAATGGGGAACTCGATTTTTTGAGACTCGAATTTTACCATTTTCTTTCCTAATGTCTATTTTTCTTCTTCTTCTTCTTCTCCAACCAATCGTGTAGTGTTCTTCTTCTTCTTCCCTTGTTATTCCTCTTCTCTAGCCAGATCATCTTCCACTGCTCTTCCTCTAGTTGTTCTTCTTTTAGTTTCTGTAGATCTACTTCTATAGAACTCGAGTCTCAAGTTCCACATGGATAAATTTTTCCACCTCAACAGTCAAAACTCGAGTCACAAAGATTCAAGATGTTACTCTCCTCAATTCTTTCTAACACATGCTAACTAATGACATAGTGTGACAAAATCATGCTATTCTACAAATTACCTCCAATAGAACTAGTTGTAATGTTGTGATACTAGGCTAGCCAATATGTGAAAAATTGAAAGTCACTAGAAGGTATTCATTGAAAAAGAGAAAAGAAAAGAAAAAAAAAGGTAGTCACTTTTTTCACCTTGTCATATAGAAATCTCCTAAACTGGTTTACTAATATATGCACTAAAGGCATACGTTAATAGGACCCATAATTTAAATCCCTTTCCAATATTTGCTAAAGCAAAACCCACATTGTCTAATGGCCTATTTTTAGAAAGGGCATAACTTAGATACAGTTCCTTAGTACTGTTATTTAATTTCTTCTCTTAAATTTTAGTCATCTGTCAAATAAGATTAAGTAGCAAACGGATGTCAAAATGCTTGTGTCTTCTGTTTTCTTCTCTTAATGTTTTTTCCCCTTGTCCTGCGAGAAAGCACAAAACATATTGCACTTCTTCAATTAAGATCCGTGAAGGAAAATGAAAAAAAAATGAAGAAGAAGCTATGGATTTGGTTTTCTAGCAGACTAGGCAGAAAGAAACGTAAAGAAAACAGAGGGATATAACATCTGTTTTGTCTAATTTGACAGATGTCTAAAATTTAAGAGGAAAACCTAAAAAATAGTATCTAAGTTTTGCCCTTTAGAAAATTAGATGAATTCTCACTATTCATTTTTTAAGAAATAAAATCTTATTAAAAAAAAATGATAGAGAAAATGTTCTCAGTGGTATTGTTTCGACCCCCCCTCACAAGAGTTTAACTTGGCTTTAATCCGCCTCTCCCATTTTTTGTAAATACTAATAATAAATCATGGAATAAACTAGAGGGGTTAGTTTTACAAGTACATGCATGCCATTTTCCATGTTTATAGTCTTCTAAAAATTAGGCTCGAACCCCCCTCCCCAATCACCGTAGAATAAACTGGGGTTTAGTTTTACATGTGCATGCATGCCATTCTCCATGTTTGCACTCTTATAATCATATAATGCATGTCCTCAATTCCTTGTTTATACTGAATTGCATTGCCTTCCTTTCCAAAAGTTTCACCTGTTAAGAGCACTTGCAGCAGTGGAGCTAAATAGTTATATAGCTATTTTAGCTCCGCCAAAACACCAAAAAGAAGCATGCAGCAGTGGAGCTAAATTTATATTTTTTTAGCTCATTACTACAGTGCACATCTATAAATAGATGTGCACTATTCATGAGAGCTAAAAAAAAAATTAATTTTTTATTTTGTGTTTACATTACTTTTTTATTGTGGTGTTTTTATTGTAGTGAAATGTATTATTTTATTGTGGTAGATATATTATTTTATTGTGATGTTTATATTATTTTATTATGTTGAAAGCTAAAATAGATCCACTGCTGTAGCATGTGTGTAGGTAAAATAAATAAAGTAACTTTTGGTGGAGCTAAATTACTAAATTTTTAGCTCCACTGCTGTGGATGCTCAACATACACTCATATGTGGGCTTGGCCCATTTAGATAACTTACTTGTACTGCACACTGTACTACTGTACCGCACTCATATTTACTTGTACAGCACTCATATGCCTCCTATATAAAGGCACTCATGTATATTTTTTTACTCAAGAAATACAATACTATTCAATTCAGTATTTCTAACATGGTATCAGAGCCACTGCTCTGACCTTTTCTTCGCAGTCTTGTCTTTATTGGTGTAGCTCAATTCTTCATATTGCTTCCACTGTCACGACAACTGCCACAGTCTTTCGCCGTTGAACCTTCGAGTCTTCCAGACATCGTCCTCAGGTTCCGGACCTGTCGCAGCCGCCGTTGGGGAGTTTGAACACTGCAAAGACCACTGCCTTTTTCGGCACCGCCGTGAATATTGCTCCGAAAAATTTTCTGAAGGTACCATGAAGATCGTCTTGCTCCGATCTACATGCTTGTGAAAACCTTACAGTCATCGGAGTCTCCACGCGCCCTCACGCGCCGCCCAAAGGTTCTGCCCTGAAGGTCACACGCCCACGAGCCTTCACGCGCCGATCTGAGCCGCCACGCGCCGTCACGCACCACATTCGTCTTGCTGACGTCAGCCCTAGCCACGTCAGCGTCATGTCATCCTGCCACGTTAGCCTGCCACGTCAGCGTTGACCGTTGACCGTTGACTTTGACCGTTGACTTTTCTGGAGTTGACTTTTTCAGGCCAGGTTCTCCTTACTCAGTTTTTCGCGTATATTTCATTTTTGCAATCCATTTTTGCATATTTTGCTTCTAAATGAAGAATAAGGACATGTCTTCTTCCTTTTGCAACAATCATCGCAGACAGTCTAGTAAACGCTTTTGCAATTTTTGCAAACGTTTTGGCCATAATATTGAGACTTGCTTTCAGCGCAATAAATCAACTGTTTCAGGTTCTTCTGCCACTATTGCTAACATTGAGAGTGTCCAACCAATGGCTCCCGTCTTTGCACAGTCTAAGTCTTCAGGTCGCACTTTCACCATGACCACAGATGACCTTAAAAACATCATCGCCAATGTCATTCGTATGGTTGGTAATGCATTTATTCCTCTTCTCTCTCAGCTTTGTCTGGTATGTCCTTCCTCTTGGCTTATGGATTCTGCTTGTTGCAATCACATGACACCTCACTCGTCCTTATTTTCTGAACTTAAACCTGCAACACACCCTCTTACTATTCGCACAGCAAATGGTTTCACAATGTCTGGTCATAATATAGGTTCCATTTCAACCTCCAACTTCTTCGTTTCTAGGGTCTTTAATGTTCCTGACCTTTCTTACAATTTGTTTTCTGTGGGACAATTAGCTGAGTTGGGTTATCGAATCATATTTGATTATTCTGGGTGTATTGTGCAGGATCCAAGGACGGGACAGAGCTAGGGACCGGTCCCAGAGTTGGGCGTATGTTTTCCGTGGACAACCTTCGTCTTCCACTTGTTGCTCCGTTTCTATTGCCGCAGCTGCTGCAGTTTCTCTATCCTTCTCTTGCTCTTTGGCATGCTCGACTTGGTCACGCATCTTCTTCCCGTGTACAACAATTGGCTTCTAGAGGTTTGCTAGGTTCAGTGTCTACAGAAAATTTGATTGTGTTTCATGTCATTAGGAAAACAACCAGCTTTGCCTTTCAATTCTAGTGAATCTATATCCACTGATATCTTTGACCTTATTCATTCTGATGTTTGGGGACCTTCCTCTGTCTCTAGTATTGGTGGATCTCATATTTTGTTGTCTTTGTTGATGATTACTCTCGCTATAGCTGGATCTTTAATATGAAACATCGTTCTGAATTATTGCAAGTGTATTCTAATTTTACAAAAATGGTTGAAACTCAATTTTCTAAACGTATCAAAATTTTTCGATCTGATAATGCTCTTGAGTACACTCAATATGCTTTCCAAACTGTTTTACATTCCTATGACACTGTTCATCAACTAACTTGTCCAGGTACCTCTCAGCAAAATGGTAGAGCCGAATGAAAACTTCGTCATTCTTGACACTGTTCGTGCTCTTCTTCTCTCTGCCAAAGTTTCTGCTCCTTTTGGGGCGAAGCTGCTCTTCATGCTGTTCATACTATTAATCGCATTCCCAGTCCTGTCATCCAAAATCAAACTCCATATGAGCGCCTTTTTGGGTCACCTCCAGACTATCACCACCTACGCTCATTCGGCTCTGCTTGTTTCGTTCTTCTTCAGCCACATGAGCATAACAAACTTGAGCCTAGGTCAAGACTTTGTTCTTTTCTTGGTTATGGCGAAACTCAAAAGGGGTATCGGTGTTATGATCCTATTTCTCATCGTCTTCGTGTCTCTTGCAATGTTGTCTTTTGGGAACATCGCCTCTTTGTCGAGCTCTCTCACTTCCGTGCTTCTTATCTTCCTCTTCTGTCTTAGATCTATTTCCAGATGAGACGCAAATTCCTTCTGTAGCTGCTCCTGACCCTCCTATAGTTGATCCTGATCCTCTTGTAGCTGCTCCTGATTCTCCTATTACTTCTCTGTCCAACCACCAGAAATCCTTGATCCCTTTTTAGTTCCCCTTTTAATGAACAGGTGGAAGATGAACAGGTCGAAGACGAGCTACCCAACCTTGATCCTGTTCCCCTGCTCCTGCTCCGCCTGAAGATCATGTACAAGACATTCCACCTCGTCACTCAACTCGGGTAAGGTCCATTCCTGCACATTTACTTGACTATCATTGTTACACTGCCCTTGCTACATTGCACGAGCCTCACACCTATCGTGAGGCTTCCACTGACCCTTTATGGCAGAATGCAATGAAAGAGGAACTTGATGCATTATCTAAAAACCATACTTGGGACTTGGTCACTCTCCCCCTTGGAAATTCTGTGGTTGGTTGTAAGTGGATCTACAGATTAAGACTCGCTCTGATGGGTCCATTTAGCGCTACAAAGCTCGTCTTGTTGCAAAAGGTTTTACACAGGAGTATGGGATTGATTATGAAGAGACCTTTGCTCCGGTTGCTCGTATTTCATCTATTCGTGCCCTCTTAGCTGTTGCTGCTGCCAGTAAATGGGATCTTTTCCAGATGGATGTCAAAAATGCATTCCTTAATGGGGATTTGAGTGAAGAAGTTTATATGCAACCTCCTCTTGGTTTCTCTGTTGAATCAAATAAGGTTTGTCACCTTCGACGTGCACTTTATGGCCTTAAACAAGCTCCACGTGCTTGGTTTGCCAAGTTCAGCTCTACCATCTCTCGTTTGGGTTACATGGCCAGTCATTATGATTCTGCCTTATTTCTTCGTCGCACTGACAAAGGCACTATTTTACTTCTCCTGTATGTGGATGATATGATCATAACTGGTGATGACCTCAGTGGCATTCAAGAACTCAAAGATTTTTCTCAGTCAGCAGTTTGAGATGAAAGATCTTGGACATCTCAGCTACGTCTTGGGTCTTGAAATCACTCATTCTACAGATGGACTTTACATTACTCAAGCCAAGTATGCCTTTGAACTCTTGTCTAGAGCTGGACTCACTGATAGCAAGACTGTTGACACTCCAGTCGAGCTTAATGCGCATCTGACTCCCTCAGGGGGGAAACCATTGTCTAATCCCTCTTTTTACAGACGCTTAGTTGGCAGCCTAGTTTATCTCACTGTTACTCGTCCAGACATTTCCTATGCTGTTCACCAGGTGAGCCAATATCTGTCTGCTCCACGATCGACTCACTATGCTGCTGTTCTGCGCATTCTTCGGTACCTAAAAGACACTCTCTTCCATGGTCTTTTCTACTCTGCTCGGTCTCCTCTTGTTCTCCGTGCATTTTCTGATGCTGATTGGGCAAGAGATCCCACTGATCGCAGGTCCACCACTGGTTATTGCTTTCTTCTTGGTTCTTCTCTGATTTCTTGGCGAAGCAAGAAACAAACTCATGTGGCCCGTTCTAGTACTGAAGCAGAATATCGTGCCCTTGCTGATACCACATCTGAGCTTCTTTGGCTACGATGGCTTCTCAAAGACTTAGGTGTGTCGACATCCTCTGCTACTCCTCTTTATTGTGACAACAAAAGTGCCATTCATATTGCTCACAATGATGTCTTCCATGAATGGACTAAACATATTGAGATGATTGTCATTTTATCCGTTATCATCTTGTTCATGGTGCTCTCAAGCTCTTCTTCGTCTCCTCCAAAGATCAACTTGCAGACATCTTCACCAAGTCCCATCCTAAGGACGCCTCGTGATTTGGTTGACAACCTCAAGTTGGTCTCACATCCACCTTGAGTTTGAGGGGGGCTGTTAATATACACTCATATGTGGGTTTGGCCCATTTAGATCACTTACTTGTACTGCACACTGTACTACTTGTACTACACTCATATTTACTTGTACAGCACTCATATGCCTCTATATAAAGGCACTCATGTATATTATTTTACTCAAGAAATACAATACTATTCAATTCAGTATTTCTAACATCACCAAAAAAAAAAAAAAAAAAAAAAATCTGTTGACAGAGATTTTTTTCCCAGCCAGATCTGAACCAAATTAAATGTTTAGTACCTTTTGTCCTTTTAAATGAAAAATTAAAAGCTGGGATACTAATACTTTAATTTCTTCAAAAAATTAATTTTTTGGTTTTCTTATTTTTTAAATCAGTAAATTTTTTTTAAAATCAGTTTATGTCCTATCCGCATAGTGCTTTAATTTCTAATTGCATATTGCTCCTCCCATGTTTTGAGATGGTGCAACTTCAACATGTATACTATGTGCCTATGGCATATGGGGGGTTAGAAGGATAAATAAGGGTAAAATGGTAATTGCACATGTCGGAATGCACCAAGATCAATTTGGGATTAGCATATCTCCACCAATATATCACTCTCATTAGCTTATTTAGATAAATCTCTCTTACAAGGTAGACCAAAACGTCAAAACAGTTACCATTGCATTAATTATGCCCAACCACTTACTCAGTATTCAATGCGATTAACCACCACGCACTCTTGGTGCGGTGGTCACTCTACAAGTATAAGTGTTTGTGAGGTGTAAGGGTAAGGGTCGAGGTTCAAGTCTCTAAAAGAGAGTTTCACTAGGATGAGTCTTGATCACCATCTAAAAATATGCCTAAGCTTGGCAAAATCAGTAAAGACACGTCATGCTTGCCAGGAAGGGCATGTAATGGTGGTAAAATAAGGTTAAGCAAGTGCCAATCAGGGGAACAAATACCCCCAATGATCCATAATTGAGGTATGAAACTCTAGAAAATCTCAGCTTTCTTCAAGCATCCATTTCCTCTACTAACTTAATCTGCTCATTGCCACCCCCTACAAGATTTGTCCTGCTCTACATGTGTAGGTACAACGCCACTCAGAAGCCAGGGTGTTCTTAGGAACACCCTGGCTTGAATTTTTTTTTTATATATAATAATTTATTTATTTTTATTTGTTTACCCTAAAAAAAAAAAAAAAAAAGAACACCTTCAAGCAATATTAGGAATACCCTAAAAAAATTTATGTCAAAAAAATTTTGAACTAAAAGGCATGCAAAGACAGAGGTGTGTGCTAGACTCTTAATAGTTAGTGTTAAAAAAATGAATGAAGCAACTAAACACCAATAATTAATAATTTAATTAACTAATACATTATAAAAGACAAACAAATTAAATTATGTTAAGCTAAAGAACAATTAATAATTTAATAATTAATGAAACAACAATACAGCAAATTATAGTTTATAAAAGACAAACAAATTTATGAAACAACTAAACAACAATAATTAATAATTTTATTAATATTTCAAATGAAATTATAGTTTATTGTGTCAGTACATTTGTTCATTAATTTCTTTTCTTTTTATTTTTTTATTTTTTTTTCTTTTGAGGTTTTTCGGTGTTCAAATTTGTTTTGGTTTTGAGAGGTTTTTTTTTTTAATTTTTTAGTACAAACTTCATGCTCACTAAATTTTGAATTTCGGCTGGTATTTACCGAAATGTCCCGAAACAGATTGAAACGACCCAAATTTTTTTCAAAGTGGAATAGGAACACCCAGACAAAATTCTTGGAGCCGCCACTGCATCAAACACCTTTCATCCCCATCCATCCGCCTACACATACTGAGAAAGAAATCACTACTCTGGCCTTTTGGCAAAGGTAGGAAGTAATTAAAGGAAATCTGGTGTGTTGCATTTGAACCCTCCTGCTACTATATTGTAAACCAATTACTAGCTGATGCGTGGTATCGTAGTTAGTTAGTTACACTAAATTGTTCCGTACTTTTTTTTCTTTTATCTTAATTTAAAATTCCATTTCACCAAAAAAAAAAAATCTCCAATGAATTACAAACAATGAAGAATTACATTTGAGATGCTACAATTCATTTAATTAGTTAACTTATTAGAACTCTAACAGAACAAGTCCCTTCTGTCACATTCGGTTGATTGAGATTGACAATGAGTTGAGAAAATATGAAAGCTAGCAAAATCAAGCCATTTTCAATGTAGGTCCCGACTCCAGAGAGTTTTTGTCATCATTCTTTTACCTCGGTTACTTCTGCCATGTAATCATGCCTGAGGAATACAAATAAAAAGAAGAAAAGGTCATCAACAGCATAGATATAATACATAAAATATTGAAACCCGTTATTAAACTCGTAGCCGTAGGATTAATTAACTTCAATATAAGCAGCTATAGCAAGCTTCTTTCTGGTTCAACCTGGAGCTAAGTCATGGATGTTAGAGCTGGCTGAGTTCCGTCTCATACCTGACTTCACTCTAGGAACTAAACTTGGACAGAATAAAATTGGCAGTACCAAATTTTCATCCAATTATTCCATAATATTAGTTCCAAGTACTGAACCCAAGCAACAAGTGATCTTAATCTTCTGTTATTTTGCCTTCCAAAATATTTTGATAGAATTTTCATTGACTAGGCCATATGGTTGTATTGTCTCAGCAAGATGAGGCTCTTAATCTTCTTGGGTGCTAAGATTGTTTTAATATAATGCCTTCTAAGAGGAACCATACTCAAATGACTTATTCTAGTACCGTTGGAATAACAGTAGAATGCTAAACCATATATAGAAAAATTGACATGTGAAAACTGAAATACTTACCTAATCTTGCGTGTTACTTGATACAATCCTGTCCCCGCCATAAAAATACTATTACCAAAAAGATTCCAGTTTTTCTGTAACATCAGAGCAGTATAATGAATAAATTAGAACGAGCTAGTCCAAATTATATATGGATTGGGAAAGGAAAACTTAATGGAAAAAAAAGTACAAAGAAAAACATCAAATGAAGGGTTGTCTTCAGCAGAATTAGCATGAGAATATAAGTACCACTATGTTCCCAATGATCAAGGCTAAAGCATTACTGCCTGTGTAATTATCCCTGTTCCTCCCTCACATTTTTTATAAAGATGACTTAACAACAAGAAAATGATTTTGTAAAGATGATATTCAAGATAAAATAAAACCTCAGAAACCTTCAAAAAAAAAAAAAAAAAATCTAACAAATATAACATTTTCCTATTGTTCTTCTTTGTCTTCTTTCTAAATTCTAAGATGAATTTTTTTATCACACTGACATTTGAACATCGATATTAATCCATCTTTTTGCCTGCAAGTCTGAACTTCTAATTTTTGGGGTCAAAAAGATCTTTTAAATTTGAAAGGAAGAACAAACCGGCGGAGAAATATGATACATAGTGTAAACCGATTAATTTCCAATCTTTAGGGATATCATTATTACAGCCTTCTTACTAAAGTCTCTTTTGGTTCCCAATCTATGTCAAGCGGAAGATTCTAATTGAATCCTCCTTCAAGATGGGAAAATCTGGATTGGGTTCAATGTACCGCACTTATTCACTTTCGTAAGAGTGCCAATGCAGAACAACCATCACTCATCTCTTCTTACTCTCACCCCCTCCCCTTCCAATTTTCCCTCCCAATGCTTCTCTCTCTGTATAAAAACTTGGGCTTCAAGGTCCTCATATAGCTTTGGATTCAACCTCCTGGTCTTATATAAGAACTTCAAAATTCTGACAATCACACACACAAGGGTAAGATCTTAACCAAAGCAGTAACTTTCTTGAATCTTAAACATTAATTAGTCTACAAAGATGCAGCCCAACAATTTCAGAGTAATCAAAACAACCTAGAGGCCAATAAATATTATGCTTAACAATTAATATGCATGATAACAAAACAAAAGTTTTCTAGAACTTGTTAAAGTGATAGAATGCCTGGGGGGAAAAGTGATAATGACACTATTTGCACAGAATATGGCAAATGGTTACTGGTAGTATATGATTGAATTGAACTTAATCAAGTACAAACCCATATCATGAAGCAGCTATTATAATTGAGGAGCAAAGCACCTTCATGCCATTATGAACAGGGATATTACAAAAAATTGCTTAGAAAACAAGCTATATTGTTATGTTATAGAACAAGAATATACAAATAAAAAGTTTTGCAATTTTAAGAAAAAAACTTTTCAAACATTGATCAGCATTTGAATCCAGTATCTTCAAAGCTGAAAAGTAACCATACTGGAGTAATCACCATGCTGTAGCGTGAATAAATAAGTCCAGTACACATAAGAGCTGCAGAAGAGTTGTGATATGACATCAATTTAGTGATATGGCACAAAAAGTCTGGGACAAGGCCAGATCCTTTTAAACAAATGAAATTAGAAATCAGTCAATGCAGCATATGCTAATTCAACATTATAAGGTGCATACCAACTTGCTGAGGATAAGAGATCCTTTCAGGTGGCACTGAGAAGTCAACAATGTTTGCAATGCTGATGCCCCATTTAACAGTTGGAGCCCAGAAGAAAACTGCAATTGTTATGACATATTCTTAAGAATGTATACACTAAAATTACAAGCAATGACTCTGTATTATACCATACTAGACAAGAATCACTGTATATAAGGCAAATGAGAAGGGCAGAAGTTCTATTTTGTTGAACTAGTTATCTCAGCATCAGTCAGCATTATTAAGTAGGCAACTTGATCAAACGGTTGGGATAAGGCATCAATGAATAATTAGTTTAGGATTGACAGCAATCAGTAGTAATGAAGGGATAATAGGTTTTAAGTTTACAGTGTAGGCTGCTCTAAGACTTAACAGTGTAGCTGGGTTTTTCTGAAAAAGTTTATTATCTCAATATGTAAGATTCTAATATTTCTTTTTGCCTTTTTGAAAATGGGAAATGGTATATAAAGGAAGAAAGAGAACAGACATTTTCGATTATTATTAGCATTTTGTAATGAAATTGTTCTGCGTTTTGAATCAAAGAAATTGCAATCGAACTTGAGATTGAAATTCATTAGGCTAGTAGTTAACTACAATAACTCTGTGCTTCAGTCCTTTCCAACACTCAACAAATTGCCCCTAGAAAGAACTAGAAATTATTTTCAATGGAAAGAATTACTTGTATAAGAAAAAAAATGCTTTGCTGTTTAGAACATGGCGGTATTATCTGCCTAGAGAATACAGAGAATTAACTGCCATAATGACCTAAAGAGAACTAACACGCTTTCCAATTATTCTGGTAACATTAGCACAGCCTATAATTTCATATATTTTACTGCATGTTTCCAGGGAGAGTGACAGGAAGAAATCCTCTTTAATATTATATCAAGAACTTCATGCAAAAACCAGTTTTACAGTAAAAATGGCTTATCAACCATTAGATATTTTGATTATTGGATTTTACTAATGTATGCCTTTAGGGCATATCTTAGTAAATCATTTTTAGAAAATTTTTATAGGGAGTTGAAAAAACTGTCGAACTTTCTGACAACTTTTTCAATTCCCGATAAACACTTTCCAAAAATGGATTTGTTAATGTATGGCTTAAAGGCATACATTAGCCGGACCCTTGATTATTTGCATGAATTACACACAAAACCCAGTTGCCAAAATGTAACATTTTTTGGCCAGTCTTGAATAACATTATGATTAAAATCATCACGGAGGATTTGGTGACTGATCTATGAAAGTATATGAAGAAAAATGACAGAACTAAATAAATAAGAAAGAAAAGAGGGAACAAACTGGTCTTGGGGCCAGCAGGGTGATTCCAGAAAGATTGTAGCTTGGACCCCGCCATTGGGATCAATCTCTCTTCCTTTTGTGGCTTCTCAGGTACTATGGGATAGGAGAGAGACTTTAACTCACAATGACCTTAAAAAAAAAAACAATTGGAACTGACTGATTCAAGAAAAGGGTGCAACTCTATAGTCTATACGACCAAGAAAACAAATTGTCATTGAATATCTTATTTAGGGGAGCCTTGATGGTACAACACTACCAATCAGGAAGGTTGCTTATCTTGGGAGTCTTGGACAAAACCACCAATCTTACATACATAGGTAACTTACCAATAAAAAAGATTATCATAATGAATCATCTATCATTGACTTTGAATCAAGTTGCACATCAGAAAACTACCAAAATGGCTGATCCACAATGCCAAATGTATAACAGAAAAAGTTATTTAATGAATCATCTCTTGTTGATTTCCAATCAAGTTGCACATCAGACTACTTCCCAAAATGGCTGATCCACAATGGCAAATGTATAAAAGAAAAAGAATCTATCTGGACCTTTATCATCCACAATTCAACCTTCAAGAAGAACAAATTTAGGTGGAAGGGGGAAGAAAGAACACAATTAAATGAAAAACTACAAGTTTGAATAGGAAATCTTTCAACATCATCTCAAATCTATACAAAGCTTACCAAGACATTTAGGAACCTGTCTACCCAATTCAATTACAACAAACAATACACAGAACAAGGCATCTACAACATCAGATCGTTGACTATTCCTCCATGCTAGCCCAACTGGAGCACTAATTAACTACAATTACAGCTAAGAATTACCAGAAAGACACCCAAAAATAAAAACAGTGGCCCGTTGAGAATGTAACATGAAATTGAGTTGAAAATATACAAATGCTGGCAACACAGAAACATCTTAATATATGTATCGGAGATTTTTGTTATCATTCTTTTGCAACAGCTGCTTCCGTCTCAGAAAAGTAATCATGCCTGAAAAATTAAGATAGAGTTACTAAAAGCATAGATATATTTTGTTTTTGGTTAACATAGACATGAGTTATTAACTTTTTTTTTTTTTTTGATAGGTCGACGTGAGTTATTAAATTGAACCACTAAAGGCTTGTAGGTGTAACTGAAACTTCAGTGGCTGTAGCAAGCTCCTTTCTGTTTCAACCCAGAGCTGACCCAGGGCTGGCCAAGCTCAGGCTCAGACACCAATTCAAAAGGAAATTTTGGGCTGAACAACTACTTACTTAATTTTGCGTGTTAGCTGATACAAGCCTGTCCCTGCCATTGCAACATTAACACTAAAAAGATTCCAGTTTTTCTGCAACATTAAGAAATTTTTATTGCTAACCCAGAGAAAAAAAGGCGGGGGGGGGGGGGGGGGGGGGAGTTAAATAATTCAGAATCAACTGCAAGACTTAGTCCAAATAGACTTCAGATTTTGGAAGGACTGTATAATGATAAATGAAAACTTTTCTTCAGAAACATATGCATCAGAATATAAGAACCATAATGCACCGATTCATATATAAAAGACTTCTGAATTACAAAAGCAATAGCACTACTACATGAGTGATAATATGCGCAAGCATCATTCCTTACGATTAATTTTTCTTTAAGATGACTTGGCAACATCACAATGACTTTGAGTATGATTTGCAATACAAAATGAAGCTGCAGGAACCTCCATCTAGGGCTATAAATGAACTGAGTTGTTTATAAACAAAAACAACTTGGGCTTGGCTCAAGAAAAAAAGTTCATTTATGTTCATTCATTTAGCAAATAAGTCAAGTTCAAGTCTAAGTTTGGACTAGATATTAAACAAACCAAGCTCCAACATAATATTGTGCTTGTGAATAAGCTCGCAAGCATAAGGCTTATAATATCATATGTTTATATGTATAAATGTTTAAAATATACTTACATAGTCTTGAGGTTGGATTTTGTAAGTTTGTAAATGAGTTCATAGATTTCAAATTATTATTTGCAATTTATTGATAATATAAATAATCCATTTTGTAGTAAAAATATATATGTTTTTAATAATACAAGGTTGGTGAATCTAATCTTCATAACTTTATAAGTGGAAAATATTTCTATCTAACTCAAATAATAAATAATTTCAACTATAATATACTTATTAATTATTAGCATATATTTGTGAAGGGTTAAATTTTTTTAGACAGTCTTTATTATATATAAAAAAATAATAAATTAATCAAGTAGCTAGTAAACAAACTCAAGCTTGTTTGACAACAAAATGTAATCTAATTTGGTACTGAATTCGAACTTGACTTGTATTCAAAATAAATTTAATGAACAATCATGAACTTTTAATACTCGGTTTAGCTTCACTCGTTTACTGCCACCTCCAATTGCATAGGCTTGGGCTTCTATGTCCTGATTAACTTATAGTTGAACTCCTAGGTCTTCATTTTGAAACTTAAACTTCCGGTCATCACACTGCCAAAGGGTAAGATCTAAATTCAGATGTGGTATTTTTCTTGAGCGTAAGATATTCCATAAAGACACACCTAACACCTATAAATTAATCATTAAATCCCATAAATTATGCCTAACAACCTATAGACACGAGCTCAAAAGTTTAATGATAAAGAAACAGGAGGTTTTATAAATAGACATAGAATGCCTGGGGTAAAAGTCATCAACATTTTTTTGTGCTTACAATATGGTGAATGCAAAGTTGAATATAAAATTATATATGTCATGCAAAATTAACCCATCTCATTGAAACAACAATCAAACAGTGAACCAGCTTCAAACCATTAAGGGAAGGTATTTTATTGAAAATGTATACAGAAAACAAACTTATATTGTTATGTTGCAGAGCAAAAATATATAAAGATTTAACAGTTAAAAATTCATCCGCATTTAAGTCTCTCCAAAAGCTTGAAAGGAACCATACCGGAATAATCACCATGCTGTAGCGTGACCAAATAAGTCCAGTGCATGTAACAGCTGCATGACAATTGTGGTTAGTATACACATCAATTTGACAATAAGGCACAAAAGCACTAGGAGAAAGAGTAGATGTATATCCTTTATTAAAAACCAGATAGCTAAAATTCTGCAATGCATATGTTTATAAGATGCATACCTATTTGCTGAGGATAAGAAATCTTTTCAGGCGGCTTTGAGAAGTCTGCAACGTTTGCTATGGAGATGACCCATTTAAAAGTTGGAGCCCAAAAGTGAACTGCAATTAATTATGAGACTCTTAAGAACATATTAGAACAAAAACTACAAGCAATACAGAGGCAGCAACTCAACATTGGTCAACAAGATCAAGTGGGTAACTCAAAGAAACAAAGCTTTGGTATATTTCAAAACTTCTTATAGCTCTATAATGTGTATTCAGTCCTATCAACACTATCCGCTGTCAGAGATTACTCAAGAGTCAGGAAGAAATAAGAAATAATTCTCAATGAAATTAATCTTTTTAAGAAGAAAAAGTGCTTTCCTTAACAGAACAACGGAGTTTTATCCGCCTAAAGAATGCAAAAAGACAAACACCAACGCCTGAAAAAGAACTGTCATGAATTATCCTCAAGAAAATTCAAAGTAAAATCAGACTTCATAGAGTATAACTTCAAACATTTTCCTAAACAATGCATTATATCAACAGCTGCAAGCAATAAAAAAGTTCACCACCTCTACAATGAAGTCAATGAATACACAGTTTCATATATAGAATGACCCACCACTCTTTGTTAAGACTCATCAAATTCTGCATCAGAATACTGATTGCAAGTAAATTCCTACATATTAGACTTCAGGACAAAATACTAGCTCAAACAGTTTAAACACTCACTATATTATTATCTCAATTTCAGCAAATTTACTCAGCCAAAGACAAACACTAAAAATGACTCATTCCACCATTAGACAATAAATGATTTATTTGCACAAGTAACACAAGACGCAGATGCCAAAATATAAAAAAAAATTGCTTCATTTTAAATCATACAAGTTGAATTAACAGACTGAACATAATAAATAAATAAATAAAAGGGTCCAAAAGTAAAATTGGAAATGTGAGGAAGCTACAAACTGGTTTTGGGGCCAGCAGGGTGGCTCCAAAAAGCTTGCAGCTTGGATGCTGCCATGGTAATCGATCTCTCTCTGCTTTTTGTGTCTCAGTTTTTCAATTTTATGGTAAAATATTAAGGATGATTCAAGAAGAGCGTGGCACTGTTATAAAAAAAGAAAAAGAAGAAGAAGAAGAGTGTGGCACAACGATACTCAAAGACAGTATCTAGGGGGCTCATGAGTTGTCACTCTGCATATGTCTTGCGGAAGGATATTACTTTCACAATATTTTTATAATAAATTAAAAATAGTTAATTGTTATTGATTTTAATTTTAATTTTTTATTAAAATTAATTTTTTATCATACTAATAACAAATAGTAATAAATTGTCACAAAAAATTTGTTGTAAAAATATTATAAACATTTCATTTTTCTATTATAATAAGGTTTTATTAATATATGCACAGATTAATAAATTATTTTAAAAAAATTTTATGAAAAAATAAAAAATTTACTAAATTTTTTTTTATAGTGTTTTCAGCCCCTCGTAAAAATGTTTCAAAAAATAGATTATTTATGTTATGGGTGCTCTAAGGTCATACACTACCTAGATCCATTAATTATAATATTATATAAACTTTGGTTGCATCAACTTTTAAAAGGCAACAAATAATTTTTATTTTAGTTTATATAGAATTAAAAGAAAAAAAAAAGTCTTTATGTCCATTAAATTTCACATTTTTTTCCTTCTTGCATATGAAACAAAGTTTAAAATTTGGAGCTATTATTATAAGAAATTTAATTGTTTATTTAAATAAAATAAGTAGATCAGTAATAAAGTTAAGTGACTAAAATTATATATGATGGCTTTTTTTATTGCACATCATTAGCTGGAGCAAAATAACTTTAAATAATTTTGGAGCTAAATTTTTTCTTAAAAGAAATTTCTCTCTCTTCTTTTATTTATTTATTTATTTATTTTTTTGGGGTAGCATAGATAGTTGTTATTGATCTACAATACAAGTGATATTAGTGTTGTGGGGAATCGAGAACCGAAGATTGGAAGCATCATTGTAGCCTTCAATGGTTCCTCACGAAGAAGCACTTATGGCCCGAGGAGAGAATGGGAAGTGACAAAGTGTCCTTGGGGAGAATAAGAGGTGAAGGTGCGTGCCTCAGGGGATAAACAAGATATTTGTGAGAGGTTTCTTGTAAAGTCTCACATATGCCTCCGTATTAAATGGCTAGTAACAGTTTTATTAGTTGCATTAATGAGAAAATGACCTAAACAGTAGATCCACAGCTCAGTAGCTTCTTCCACCATCTTCACCAGAAGTCTAATGAGACAAGTATCCTAAAGAGAGTTAGGAGGATTGAAGATGGAGGGTTAGGATGCAAGAAGCCATGGAGAATATAAAGGAAAGGGATTTTCAGATAAAGGGGGGGATCTAGAAAAAATCAAGAAAAAAAAGATAAGAGCTAGAATAGTAATTGAGAAAAAGAGAGGGAATAGTGTATGTCACAACCAAGAACATTGTCCTTGAGCAAGTTTGTGAAGATCCATATATACATTTAAATCTTATATTTCTGATTCCTTATTCTCTATCTGTGAACTCGGGCGAAGCCCAAACTTGTTCATCCCACTTTCTTTACAAAAATCTATTGATTTGGACCGGGTTTGGGAATATCAAACTCACTATTCTAAGTGGGCTTACGCCACTAAGAATTCGTGCCTCTACAAGTGTGATCTTATGTGAAGGCGATGTTGTATTGCACTAATTATAATTTGTCATCTTAGGTGTAAAGTTTATTGTGTTTATAACTTTATTGAAATACAAGCTTATATACAATTTTTTAGATTTTAGATGTTGTATCTTATGTTATTCAAGTAATTCTACTAAATGGCTACATTAATCAATACTGTACAAAAATTTTATCTTCTCACAAAGATAATTAAACTCAAGTACATTAGCTAAGAAATTACATCTAAATTATGTTCATTTTTAAATATAATAACAATGTAATTAATGGTTCATTTGGATTGAAGGAGAGGGAGGGTGATTAGGGTAAAGTAAAATTGACTCAAAATTAGTTTATTTTTAGTTAACTCTGCTCTACTCCCCTTACTCCCCCTCCCTCTCCCCTCAATCCAAACGAAACCTAAAAATCTTAGGATATATTATACTTAACTCTCTTTGAGGTTATTGGAAATAACACTCCCTCCAAACATTTATATAAATGAAAACTTTTTTATTGAGGTTTTTGTATTTATTTGTACAATGTTCAAGGGAAATTGTTTTATACACAGAAGTATCTTGTGAATTGAATATATCTTCTCTCTCACATGTTGGCCACCACAATTATGCAGTAAAAGTTGATTCAATCCATTTTGAGACTTAAGGTGATAAAATTTAATGGTTTTAAAAATAAAATTTTAAAATATTAACTAAATAGTGTATATATATATATCTTCTTGTTAGGCAGATATGTTGTGAGAGAGAAAGTGTAAGTAATTGATGAATGAGATTATTGCTGTACGTACACAATTTCAAGGGAGGGATTGAGGAGGATCATTTTGTCCAAGGCTTGGATATGAAATTTTTAGAAAAATATATTCCGTTAAAGTCAGGCAATGGAGTGAATGGACTCATTTTTTTTAGAAAGAGTGAATGGACTCATTTAAGTGTTATTTATGCAATCGTTTGATATTTATCTCGTTAATATAGTTATGGTTGCTATAACAAACAATTTTATTGTATTTAACAAATGAAAAATAAAAAACTGTAGATTTATTTTATTTTATTTTTTTGTTATCATCTCTATCTCAATGCTGACCTTGCTTTGTGCTCTGACCTTGGTAGACTCTCTTTTCTAATGACTTTTGGATGATTACTTGTTTGGTTTTCTCTCAAAACCCCTACTCCTTCACTCTTGATTTTATATCAATCAAATCCTAGAACAAACAAGCACAAGTTGTTTAGATAGAATTTCAAAAAAAAAAAAAAATTCTTACTAAAAAATCGAAATGAAATGAATAAGTACAGGCTGAAATGAATAAATACAGCACACAAAAGTTTCTTAGACCTTTTTGCCAAGTCCACCCATTCCAACATATGATCTGCTTGTGTGTAGACAGGCACCTAAGAACTGTTTCAGACTCATTTTCTTTCTCTGCCCAACTTCATATCATACCTACTAAGTGAGAAAAACCAGAATTTTTTTTTTTTTAAATTTCACTCAAAACCATTAACTACAAAAAGATCTGTCATGTGATATGTTAGCCAAACATAACAAACAAAGAATTAAAATGGAGCAATGCTGATGCCACAACTTGTGGCATAAGTTGTGGCACCAAAATTATCCATTAAAATGAACGGAGGACTAACTTGAGCGAGGTAAAAAGAGAAAAAAAGAGAGAAGTGCTATTTCGGCTGAAGGGCTAAGGAGAGTAATAAATAGAAGGAGACGCAAGAGAAAGAAAAGAAGAGAAAGGCAATGCCAGTTCGTAGATAAAATGAGGGGTGAGATGGCAGTTGTTAGGATGTGTGCCCTTAAATCCTATTGTATGATATTATGTATGACATTATGTATAACTTAATGTTGTGTTTAATAAAATAGTTTTATTATTATCTAAAATAATGGTAACATGAATATTTGGACATTATCATATAGGCCATGAGATGCATAGTATGTGATTTATGTGAAAAGTCACAGAAAATATAAATCACAAGTTCTTTGTAAACTTAGAATTGTAGTTTGTAGTTAGTGATAAAATTAGGCATTTCATCTGCGAAGACTATAATATATCAACTAAGATGATTTGTCTAGATCATGGAAGTGTAGACTTTTAGTTGATATGTTGATATGTTTTAAGAGTTAAGACATATTGAACTGGACCGCTGTGAGATTTATTATTTTCCTAACGACTGTCAAATGAATAATAAATCTCACGACTTCTATTTACATGAACTCTTAATCCTGAGAGGATAATGGACCTGATCATGAAGTGTAGGTTGTTTTGATATATCAGGAGTGGGATCTAAATTAACGGTCAAAACCTCAGTATGTTAGCAGCCACATTTAATGTTGATGAAACATATATTCTCAAGATGGAATTTATAGTCTCTTGATGGAGATATAAAATATATCCTTGAGATAAATTTAATGGGTTCAATTATTTAGAGAGTTGGGTTTAACCACTTTGGTAAGAAATTACTAAAGTATATATATATAAAATTGGATTTCATAAATATATGGTGAATAATTTTAAAGGATTAAACCGGGTACTCAAGGATTAAACAGGGTACTCAAGGATTAGGATGTAGTAATTTTCAAAGTGGTAGTCTATATTTTATGACTTTGTATTATTACGGATATTTTATGAAGGAGTTGCATATATAATAAAATCTTGGGATATAATTTATTAATAAGGCCTAGAGTGCAATTATATTTATATAATGATATTAAATATAATTAATGGTAACTTTAACTTGTCAAGAGTTGATAGAAAAGCCCAAAGCCCATTGGAACTAGTGTCTTTTTGGTCCCACTCCAAGCCACACACTAAAGCCCAATTGAAAAGACCCAATAAGCCAGTCCAATTAGATAATCAGTTAATTATAAAGGGAGAAACATACAGAATTTTTTATTAGAGAAAAAAAAATACATCATTGTGAAATTATATGTATGTGAGAGTGAGACACTCTATCATTCTCCCTTGAAAACTGATTGAGAGACCGCACATCTTGGGTATAAAGTAGAATTGGAGTGAAGATTAAAAGTGTTCCCGAGTACTTCTAATCTTTTGTTTTGAATTTCACCATACCAAGGTTCGCTATCTTGTTATTAAATTCTGAAATTTACATAGTGCATGTTATTAGTTATGAATGAAATAGATCCATGTTTGTTACTTTCGCTATGAGTTTTGTAGAAGATACAAAACCAGATTTTCCAACAATTGGTATCAGAGCCAGGTTTTCATCTCATAATTGTATAACGTGTTATTGAATTTTAGAATTTAAGAAAACCGTTATCTATGTGTTTCAATTTTCTGCATTAAGTTATGGTGCTGTGTCATAATTTTAATATTCATGGAGTTCGTATGCATCAAAGTTTCAGCACTTCGCGCCATATTGAATCCGTGTATATATATATATTGCAAGTGAGATTGAATTGTGCCGTGTCTTATCATTACCAAGGATATAGTTATTGAATTTCAATAATTGCCAGGTGCGTGATTTCGGTCATTGCATTGCTTGGACTATTAATGTATCAATTGGCGTATTGCACGGCTATATGAGTATTTAATATAACTGTCAAGTGTGTGAGCCATTAATTGCATTGGTTGGACTTTCTTGCACCTCTTGGCTATAGAAAAACCATTTAATGTTAATTGCCTTGATGACCAACTTGCATGCATTAATATAAAGGATTCAACTTTCATGTATAATCCATATATAGGTTTACATATAATAATAATATATAATGTAATAATTATATATTACATATATTAATCCGTATATTATATTATATATAATATAATATGGATTTTTAAATGTAATATGAGTTTATATCACATTATATATATATATATATATGTTAATGCTAGTTTGATGAAATTTATTCCTAATGAGATTAGGATTATATTTTTCAAGGGTTTCTAGCATTATTATGGTTCTTGATCTTAAAAACCTTTAATTTAAAACATCTAGTGGGAGAGAGATATAAAGGTTGCATCTCACAGCTTCCATTATCAGTTCATAGTATTGTGAAATACATACTTTGTCTTTGCCTTGAGCTTAGCATTCCATGCGGAGAGTATTTATTTCATAGTCTTACAAGATTGAATTTCCTGGTTTAAAGTGGTTTGATCAAACACCTTATCTTAGCCTTGAGCTTTGCATTCCATGTGGAGGGTGTTTTGTATCATGGTACTATAAAATGAGTCTGTTAAAGAGATAAAATGTGGTTACACATGTTTAGATAATGGTATACACTAGACTAAGTATTATAGTATCCTTTATGCTTAGTTCTTAGTATTATTACTTAGAGACTAAATGTTAAACGACATATTATTAGTATTTGATAAGAGTTATCATGATAGCATTAATAATGAGAATAGTTCTCAATCAATCATAGTATTTAATGTTCACTCTATGCTGAGGGATATTGGATATGAAATTGGATTGTCGTTGCATATTTTATATTATGGTTTTATTAAGGTTCCATACTATATGTTTATATGCTAAATTTCAATGTCCAGTTTACTTATTATATTCATGTTTATTGTTTCCATTGTGGTGAGAAAGGACATTGGAAGAGGAATTGCCCAAGTTTTAAAACTGCCAAGAATAAGGGTATGAAAAGTTCTTTTCTTCTTGAAATATGTATGGTACAGAATCCCATGGATACCTAGTGTGTGGATTCAGGTTGTATTAATCATATTTGCAATTCTTTATAGGGGTTCCAAGAGACCAGAAAGTTGAATAAAGGAGAATTGTTTCTTACCTTAGCGAATGGGAGTAGAGTTTCAGTTATAGCTGTTGGTGTTGTTAATTTATACTTTGAGTCTAGGGTTTTAATATTAGAAGACTATCTATTTGTACCTAATGTTCGTAGGAATTTAATTTCTGCAACTTATTTAGGTAAACATGGGTATTATATTATCCTGAAAGACAATGTTATAATAAAGAAGAATAAAATGTTTATCAGTTCTGGCAATAATGTGGATGATTTTTATATTTTAACTCCTAAAAGGCATGAATTATACAATTTTGAATTAGATAATAATTCACATGTGAAATTTTTAAAGAGAAAGTTTCCTTTTACTAGTGAAGCATATCTTTGGCACTTGCGTTTAGGTTATATTAATTCAAATAGAATTCAAAGACTTATCAAATATAGACTCTTAGGGCCCATGGACTTTGATGAATTTATAGTTTGTGAATCTTGTTTGGAAGGTAAAATGACCAAACGACCTTTTAATGCAAAAGGTAGAAGAGTTCAAGATTTGTTAGAATTAGTACATTTAGATGTATGTAGTTCTATGTCAATCCAAGTAAGAGGTGGTTATGAGTATTTCATTACTTTCACTGATGATTATTCTAAATTTGGTTATGTGTACCTAATGAAATGGAAGTCCAAAGCTTTTGACAAGTTCAAAGAGTTTAGGGCTGAAGTTGAGAATCAATTAGGTAAACACATAAAAGTCATTCGATCTGATTGAGGTGACGAATACCTTCTTGGGGATTTTAAGGATTACTTGACTGAAAATGGGATAATATCCCAATTAACTGCACCTGAAACTCCACAACAAAATGGTGTAGCAGAAAGAAGGAATATGACTCTTTTAGATATGGTTAGATCCATGATGAGTTATTCAACTCTACCAATTTCTTTTTGGGGATATGTCTTAAGTACTGTAATATATCTTCTAAATTTAGTACCTTTGAAGTCTGTTCTTAGAACACCTATAGAGTTATGGAATGAGCGTATGCCTAGTATAAGACTTCTCCATATTTGGGGTTGTCTAGCACATGTGTTGAAAGGAAAGTCTGACAAGTTATAGTCTAAAACAAAAGTGGTTTTCTTTGTAGGGTATCCAAAAGGAACAGTTGGAGGTTTATTCTATAGTTATAAGGATAATAAAGTGTTTGTTAGCACAAATGCCAAATTCTTGAAAAATGACTATATGAATAATTTTACTCCTAGAAGTAGAATTGTCTTAGCTGAAATGAATGAACCTATAGCTAAACAACCAATAGATGAAATTAGGGATGATGTAGATGTATTGGATACACCACAAGATACTACTTATGATATGTCTAGTACACAGGTGCCTCGTCGTAGTAGGATAATTGTTCGGCCTCTTGTGAGATTTATAGGTTTGGGAAAAACTTATGAAGCTATCTTAGAAGAGACTGAATCGAATCCTTACACTTATAATGAAGCAATAAATGATATAGATGCACATCATTGGGTCCAAACTATAAAATCTGAATTGGATTCTATGTATTCCAATCAAGTTTGGGATCTTGTAAAGGCGTCTAACGATATTAAACCTGTTAGTTGCAAATGAATTTATAAGAGGAAGAGAGGGATAGATGGAAATGTTGAAACTTTTAAAACAAGATTAGTGGCAAAAGAGTATACACAAAAAGAAGGCATTGACTATGATGAAACTTTTTTGCTAATAACCATGCTTAAATCTATTAGAATTCTCTTATCCATTGCTGCTCATTATGATTATGAGATTTGGAAAATAGATGTCAAAACTACATTTCTTAATGGTAATCTTGAAAAAGAAATCTATATATTGCAACCGGAAGGTTTTATAGCAAAGAACCAAGAGCATATGGTATACAAGTTGAAAAAGTCTATTTATGGACTTAAACAAACATCTAGGTCATGGAACATCAAATTTGATTAGGCAATCAAATCATTTGGTTTTGGACAAAATCTTGGTGAACCATGTGTGTACAAGAGACATCAAGATAAAGTAGTAATATTCCTAGTGCTTTATGTTGATGATATTTAACTCATTGGAAATGATGTAGGAATAATGTCATCGGTTAAAGTTTAGTTGCCAAGCCAATTTGATATGAAGGACTTGGGCGAAGCTAACTATATTCTAGGGATCAAGCTTTGGTGAGATCAAAAGAATAGGATGTTAGGTTTGTCACAAGCTGGATATATAGATAAGGTTCTAGAACGGTTTAGCATGCAAAACTCCAAGAAAGGATTACTTCCTTTTAGATATGAAGTTCTTCTGTCTAATGACCAAAGACCTAAGACTCAAGAGGAAGAAAACATGATGAGACAGGTTCCTTATGCTTCTGCGGTAGGAAGTCGTATGTATGCCATGTTTTGTATTAGACCTAATATTTGTTATTCAATTGGTATGGTCAGTCGATATCAATCAAATCCAAGACCTAAACATTGGGAAGCTGTAAGACATATTCTCAAGTATCTAAGGAGAACAATGGATTATATGCTTGTTTACCGGTGTGAGGATTTGGTTCCCATTAGCTATACAGATTCAGATTTTCAGCCGGATCTAGATTTCAGAAAATCCACGTCGGGATGTGTTTTCACCTTGGGATGTGGAGCAATAAGTTGGAGGAGTGTTAAGAAATCTTGTATTGCCGACTCCACCATGGAAGCCGAATATGTTACTACTTGTGAGGCAGCAAAGGAGGCTGTTTGACTCAATAAATTCCTTTATGATCTTGGTGTTATGAGAATTGAGCAAGTTCCTATTACATTGTTCTGCAACAATAGTGGAGCGGTTACACAATTCAAGGATCTAAGGAATCACAAGAAAGGAAAGCACATTGAGAGAAAGTACCACATCATTCGAGACATTGTTGCTCGTGAAGATGTGATAGTAGCAAAGATTGATGGTGCAAAGAATCTAGCAGATCCTTTTACTAAAGTCTTGCCCCAAAGGACTTTCGAGTCACATTTGGAGGAGGTGGGAGTTAAATTAGTGCACAATAGTCTTTAGGACAAGTGGGAGATTGTTAGGATGTGTGCCCTTAAATCCTATTGTATGATGCTATGTATGTTATTATGTATGACATTATGTTGTGTTTAGTAAAGTTGTTTTGTTATTATCTAAAAATATTGTTAACATGAATATTGAGACATTATCATATAGTCCATAAGATGCATAGTATGTAATTTATGTGAAAAGTCACAGAAGATATAAATCACAAGTTCTTTGTAAACTCAGAATTTTAGTTCGTAGCCAATGATGAAATTGGGCATTTCATTTGCAAAAACTATAACATATCAATTAAGATGATTTGTCTTAATCATGAAAATGAAGATTTCTAGTTGATATGTTGATATGTTTTAAGAGTTAAAATATATTGAACTGGATCGGTGTGAGATTTATTATTCTTCTAACGACTGTCAAATGAATAATAAACTCACGACTTGTATTTGCATGAACTCTTAATCCTGATAGAATAATGGACTTGGTCATGAGATGTAGGTTACTTTGATATATCAGGAGTAAGATCTAGAGTTACGGTCAAAATCTTAGTATGTTGGACAACCACATTTAATGTTGATGGAACATATATTTTCAAGATGGAATTCATAGTCTCTTAATAGAGATACAAAATATTCCATTGAGATAAGTTTAATGAGTTTGTTATTTAGAATGTTAAGCCTAACTACTTTAGTAAATAGTTACTAGAGTATATATTTATGAAATTGAATTTCATAAATATATGATGAATAACTTAAAGGATTAAACCAAGTACTCAAGGATAAGATGTAGTAATTTACAAAGTGGCAGTCTACATTCATGATTTTGTGTTACTACAAATATTTTATGAAGGAATTGTATGTACAATAAAGTCTTGAGATATAATTTATAAATAAGGCCTAGAGTGCAACTATATTTATATAGTGGTATTAAATATAGTTAATGGTAACTTCGGACTTGTCAAGAGTTGATTGAAAAGACCAAGGCCCATTGGAGCTAATGTCTTATTGGTTCCTTTTGGTCAAACTCCAAGCCACACACTTAAGCTCAATTGGAAAGGCCCAAAAAGCCAGCTCAATTAGATAATCAGTTAGATACAAAGGGAGAAACATATAGAATTTTCTGTAGAGATTGATTAAAACACTATTGCGAAGTGGTGTAAGAAGTGTTAGACACTTTGACATTCTCCCTTTGGAACTGATTGAGAGACCACATATCTTGGGCGTTAGTGGAATTGGAGTGAAGATTGAAAGTATTCTTAAATGCTTCTGATCTGAATTTTTTTTGAAATTCACCGCTCCAAGGTACATTCTCTTGTTCTCAAATTTTAAAACTTATATAGTGCATATTAACATTTATGAATGAAGTAGATTTGTTATTTTTTCGTTGCGTATGTTTCGTATCCGATACAAACATGCATATTTCCTTCAGTTCTTACAGCTGAAGAGCACAAATATGTGCTTACTTAACCATATCCTAACTTTCCTTCATTAGATGCTCATCTTGAGGAAAAATCTTGATATGATCGTTGGCAGAAATCTAATGAGATGACCAACTGCTATATCCTAACATCTATTTCAAATATTCTACAGCATCAAATGCAGGATGTAGAACTAGTTTCAAACATAATGCTAAGTCTGAAGGAGATATTTGGTGAGCAAGGCCAATCTGCAAGGCAAGAAACTATGAGGCAAATTTATAATACCAAAATGGCTGAAGGAAGTTCAATGAGAGAGCATTGTCTTTAGATGATTGCTAATCTGAATATATTAGAAGTTTTAGGTGCCAATATTGATAGAGAATCCTAAGTGGATATGATATTCCAGTCATTACCGGAATCATTCAAAGAATTCAG
Source organism: Castanea mollissima (assembly GCA_014183005.1). NCBI lineage: Eukaryota > Viridiplantae > Streptophyta > Magnoliopsida > Fagales > Fagaceae > Castanea > Castanea mollissima. Next base: position 49,513,704 of record JACAVU010000005.1, on the reverse strand, counting down.
ACTCAATTATAATATGAACAAAAAGATTTATTCTTTGTTTGAATTTATAAATAAGTGTTGAAGCCAATGTAGGTGAAGCCAATGTAGGCATCCTTGGAATTTCTAATGTTAAAGCCCATGTAGGTGAAACTTCTGCTTCTCAACCTAAGTCGAAAGACAATGGTAAGAAGAAGAAAAAGAACTTCACTAAAAAAGATGGTAAACAAATTGCCTTAGGGGTTGTCGACAAAGGAAAAAAGATCAAAGGAAAGTGTTTTCATTGTGGTGAGAAAGGACATTGAAAGAGGAATTGTCTAAAGTTCAAAGTTGCCAAGAATAAGAGTAATAAAATTTCATTTCTTCTTGAAATATGTTTGGTATAGAATCCCATGGAGTCCTGGTGTGTGGATTCAGGTTGTACTAATCATATCTGCAATTCTTTGCAAGGATTTCGGGCAATTAAATTCTTTTCTGATCTTGGTGTTGTGAGAATGAAGCAAGTCCCCATCACATTATTTTGCGACAATAGTGGAGCGGTGACACAATCCAAAGATCCAAGGAATTACAAGAAAAGAAAGCACATTGAGAGAAAGTACCACATTATTCGAAACTTTGTTACTCAAGGAGATGTAGTAGTAGAAAAGATTGATAGTGCAAGTAATCTAGCGGATCCCTTTACTAAAACCTTACCCTAAAGGACTTTTGAGTCACATTTGGAGAGAATGGAAGTTAGATTAGTGCACAATAATCTTTAGGGCAAGTGAGAGATTGTTGGGATGTGTGCCCTTAAATCCTATTGTATGATGTTATGTATGACATTATGTATGACTTAATGTTGTGTTTAATAAAGTTATTTTGTTATTATCTAAAATAATGGTAACATGAATATTGAGACATTATTATCTAAAATAATGGTAACATGAATATGTGATTTATGTGAAAGTCACAGAAGATATAAATCACAAGTTCTTCGTAAACTCAGAATTGTAGTTCATAGTCAGTGATGAAATTGAGCATTTCATCTACGAAAACTATAACATATCAGCTAAGATGATTTGTCTTGATCATAGAAGTGTAGACTTCTAGTTGATATGTTGATATGTTTTAAGAGTTAAGACATATTGAACTGGACCGCTGTGAGATTTATTATTCTCTTAATAACTGTCAAATGAATAATAAATCTCACAATTTCTATTTACATTAACTCTTAATCCTGAGAGGATAATGGACCTGATCATGAAATGTAGGTTGCTTTAATATATCAGAAGTGAGATCTAAAGTAACAGTCAAAATCTCAGTATGTTGAGCAGCCACATTTAGTATTGATGAAACATATATTCTCAAGATGAAATTTATAGTCTCTTGATAGAGATATAAAATATTCTATTGAGATAAATTTAATGTGTTCAATTATTTAGAGAGTTAGACCTAACCACTTTGGTAAGAAGTTACTAAAGTATATATTTATGAAATTGGATTTCATAAATATATGGTGAATAACTTTAAAGTATTAAATCAGGTACTCAAGGATTAAGATGTAATTTTCAATGTGGCAGTCTATATTTTATGACTTTGTATTATTACGAATATTTTATGAAGGGGTTGCATGTATAATGAAGTTTTGAGATATAATTTATTAATAAAACCTAGAGTGCAATTATATTTATATAGTGATATTAAATATAATTAATGGTAACTTTGAATTTGTCAAGAGTTGACAGAAAAGCCCAAGGCTTATTGGAGCCAATGTCTTATTGGTCCCACTCAAGCCATACACTAAAACCCAATTAGAAAGGCCCAATAGGCCAGCCCAATTAAATAATCTGTTAGTTATAAAGGGAGAAACATATAGAATTTTTTATTAGAGAAAAAAAAAGAAGAGACATCATTGTGAAATGATGTGTATGTGAAAGTGAGACACTCTATCATTCTCCCTTGAAAACTGATTGAGAGACCACACATTTTGGGTATAAAGTGGAATCGGAGTGAAGATTAAAAGTGTTTCCGAGTATTTCTAATATTTTATTTTTGAATTTTACCATACCAGGTATGTTATTTTGTTATTAAATTCTGAAATTTACATAATACATGTTATCGGTCATGAATGAAATAGATCCATATTTATTGCTTCCACTGTGTGTTTTGTATGAAATATAAAACTAGATTTTTTAACATCACTATGGCACTCCTTAATTAGGGTTGCAAGATTACATGGAACCCATTTGCATGGATTGATCACATTCATTTATTGGCTACCTAAACCGTATTCTTAAATTTGAAAAACCTAGCTACTTTTTTGTCATTTTCTTCATGGTCTTGCACAATCAATAGTGCTCCTTCACGAAATGGTGATGAAAATCTGCTGAACTGGATGAGTCAGAGAGGGTCTATCATTAACTCAGTTAGGTACATCAGAGGGTAACTGGGTTTGAACGAAAGGAGCTAGGTACCTCCTCCATCCAAAGTCCAAACTACAAAACCAGAATAATATATTTGTAGCTTCACTTCTAGCAAAAAAAATTTCACACATAGTAAATTAAAAGAAGAAAGATTGAGCTTCCAAAACCAAGTTCCCCAGCCACGAATAATCCAATGAAGAGCTCTGTAATGCCTTAAGAACATTTCTAGCATCCGCTTAAATTAAAAACTTGTTTAATGTGTGATAAAGTTGGGAAGATAGGTGACGAACCAAAGGCTTTTGCTAAGGCCCAATGCAGAAAATGTTGACTCAAATGTTTTGCAAAACTTGGGTCCAATTATCCAAAACTTAATGAACTGGACTATTGGACACAAGTCGGTACTCAATTTTAAGGATTGAATCTATAACCTCAGGGAGGAAAGGGGAAGCTACTTTTTTTTTTTGTTGCTAGAAAAGGCATATGACTAGACTGTAAAGAGATAGGATATGTGCGAATAGGTTTAATATAGATCATTAAAATTGGATCTATCTTTTACAAATTTTAAGCAAATTTACCCATATAGGTGCCTACAAACAAAAAAGTTTAGCTTTCAATCTATTCTTGTTCTAACTTAGTGTGTAAAAATTGAAGATCATAGTTTTGGTAGCATAATGTTTTTTTTTTTTTTTTTTTTAAAGAGAAATACTATATCCACAATATTTTCATAATAAATTCTAAATGGTAAGTTTTAACTGGTCCTAACCTGAGCCCATTATTGACATGTTTTTCTACTGGTAACAATTTGTTACATAGAATTTGTTGTGAAAATATCGTAAACGTATCATTTTTTTTAACAAGAGAAATGCTGTGGCTACACCATTTTCATTACAAATCCTAAGTGGTAAGTTGTCATTAGTTGTTAAGGGTGGACAAAAAAGTAATTTAAGTTGTAGATTCAAATTAGAACCAATAACAACTTACTATGTATGATTTATTGTAAAAATATTGTGAACATAACACTTTTATTTTTTTTAATGAGTAGTGACTTGGGCTCACTATTGACATGTTTTTCTACCTAGTAACAGTTAGTCGCATAGAATTTTTTGTGAAAATATTGTAGACATAACTTTTTTTATTAGAGAAATGCTATATTTACAACATTTTCACAACAAATCTCAAGTGATGTGTTATTAGTTGTTATGGGCGGGCAAAAAAATAATTTAAGTTGTTGATTCAAATTAGAACAAGTAACAACTTACAACTTATAATTTATTATAAAAATGTTGTGAAAATATTGTGAACGTAATATATATATATATATATTAATGAGTAGTGTGACTTGTTTAAATAATAAACATAGATAACCTTATAAATCACCATGCAGTGCGTTGCAACAGATAGCTATAAACGGATTTGGAGTTATTTGTCCACTATGTAATCAAACTTGTGATAGGCATTCAATAGCACAAACAATGAAACTTCAACCCCAATTCTTTGATGGCATATGTGACTCAAAATCAGGTATTTATAAAATATTTTAGGAGTATAATGAATGCATATTCTCTCCTCTCAGATAATGATGAGTTATATTTGTTAAATTTATGGTAGAAACTACCATTCTTGTGAGATAAGGGAGTATACATTTATTGCAATCTTGGAGAATTCTATAATTCTCTCAAAAACATATTTTTCTAAAAAAAATAAAAATGGAGGAATTATTACATGCTTTTAGAGAATGGTGACGTAGTATCTATTCTTTTATATTTATTATGGATTCTACTAATTAAATTCATGATAGAATCCATCATGAATGTGAGAGAGATAAGCACTACACCATCGTCTTGTAGTAGCACCAAATAATTTTCCATTAAAAGGGGACCGATTTAAATTATACTTATAGCCCATCATTGGTTGGAGAGAGCAAAAACAGCCACACAGTCCACTTGTAGATGGACTGGTACTTCACATTAAAATCGTGAGTTGAGTCTTGTGACTCAATGAGACACTACCTCCAGCCAGTGCTACCAACGCAAAAAAGAAACAAGCCAGTGTCTTCCCAACCGTTTTAAGAGCACCGAAAGTAATGCTGTTTTTTTGGGAAAGTGATTTGACCCACCTATGCTTAAAGGTGTTAGGCTAGGGCATTTATTTTCTTTGGATTTTATTAATGACAATAATATACCATTTTTGAAATTTTTTTTTTCGAGAATTAAAAAAGTTTCTTAATAAAATTTCTTCAAAAACGGATTTGTCCGGACCCATTTTCTTTTAACAAAACAACCCCTTTCACGTTTGATTCTTTTTAACCTCTCCAAGTTTCATTGTTTATAAGTCAGTTTATATACAAGCATTTTCTTCGTGAGAATCAACATTTTTTAAAAGCAATTTCACTGCTTTCTTTTGTATTCTCAATTGTTAATGTAGAAAAACATAACCTTTCTTGAAATGTAACTGACACCACACAAAACTCACGACGGTCTTAAGTCTTAGTTGGTTATTGAGTTGTGAGTTGTGAGTCTTGTGACTGTTAGTAGAGTAGAAAACTTGTTTTATTATCTAAAAACTACCCAACAAGAAACTGTAGAAATAATTGACTTTGATTCAAAATTGATGTAAGAAAGTGGTCTTTTTTAGATGCTCTATAATTTTTATTTACCCTTGTGCTATAAGCCTATAAGTAAGTGAAGAGATATAAGCCTCCCAGAAAGTAGGGGGGGTTTAAGCCTGAAAATCGAACCTATACCCTCCCATTTTTTAGAAAGTAAAAAACCTCTATGATTTCCACAAGTTCATTAGTTAAACTTATAGACCAAAGCATTGCTAGTGTTGGGTGGGATCTAACTTCTTTTTCAGTTTTTTTTTTTTCTTTCAAAAAAGCTGTTGAATAGAACCTAAATTATTATTATTATAAAAGAACAATTTCGCTGGTTGGTAGTGAGAAGAGAGAAAGATGGGGGGAGGGGTTTCATATTAACAAGAATTTCTAGCACCATTAATTTCAAACCAAAATGAGAAATACTTATATTTCAAGAAACATTGTCCTACTCCTTCCATCTTTCTTATAATTATTGTCATGAATATCGTGATGAAGTGCTATGAGACAAGGCTACCCATTGCTTAGACAAGTAAAACTCAAAATGTTTCTAACCCACTCTTTCTACGATTAAATGCTAATGCACAATTTAAGCACAAAGAGTGACAAAATCAAGTAAAAGTCTCAACAAAATTCGCCCACTTAACTTACCATTTAACCTCTCTTCTCATTCCCCACTCACACCCATTCATACCAATTTTACAACCACCTCCAAGCTTGCCATACTATAAACAATTAATCAAGACCAAAGCTGAAGGAAACAAAAGATGGCAAACGAGGCCATTCATTGCTTCCTCTTAACTCATTTCCTACTGCAAATAGCACACACATATGCAAGAGTTCCAGCGATTATAGTGTTTGGAGACTCTACTGTGGATTCAGGGAACAACAACCAAATTTCTACAATCCTAAAGAGCAATTTTCAGCCTTATGGTAGAGATTTCTTTGGTGGTCAGCCCACAGGAAGGTTTTCCAATGGTCGACTTCCAACAGACTTCATTTCTGAAGCTTTTGGGATCAAGCCCATAATACCTGCATATTTGGATCCTTCATATGATATCAGAGAATTTGCTACTGGAGTTTGCTTTGCATCTGCTGGAACTGGTTATGATAATGCTACTTCTGATGTGCTAGTAAGTCACACATTGACCTTGAAAAAAGGAAAGAGCAGTGTTTATTCCTCACTTGTGTGTACCCACACAAGTGTGTAATAACACTAAAATCATGAGTCTAAATCATGATTTCGAAATTGAAAATATGAGTTTAACTCATGATTTTAGTGTTATTTAACACTTGTGTGCATACACACTAGTGTGTAATTAGTTTTTCCCCAAGAAAAATATAGACATGACTAAAACTTCAGTTGCAGTTTTATTTTCAAAATAAATTCAGTCACCATTTGAAGTTCTCATCATTATGATTAAGTTTTTTAATGGTTTTCTACCAGTTTCTGAAATATAGACTGCTAAAATATAATATAGTGTGTTCAGTTACATGGTTAAAATTACTAGATCAAGTTTCATAGTGAGAAATTTGTGGTTAGCGATAGGCTTATTCTCTTTATTACTTGCAGTCTGTAATGCCTCTATGGAAGGAATTGGAGTACTACAAGGAATACCAGCAGGACCTGAGAGGATATCTTGGCAATGAGATTGCTAACGAGGTTCTGGGTGAAGCACTCTACCTGTTAAGCATAGGAACCAATGATTTCCTAGAGAACTACTATATACTTCCAAAAAGATCATTAGAGTTCTCCATCGAGGGGTACCAGAATTTTCTAGTAGGTATTTGTGGAAATTTCATCACAGAGCTTTACAATCTTGGAGCTCGGAAGCTATCCGTAACTGGGCTTCCTCCAATGGGGTGTTTACCATTGGAAAGAACCACAAATATCTTGTTTGGGAGTGACTGTATAGAGAAATACAATGATGTGGCCAAAGATTTTAATGAAAAGTTGAAGGGAATGATTGCAAATCTGAACAAGCAGCTTGCCGGAATCCAACTGGTGCTTTCAAACCCTTACGATATTCTCTTAGAAATGATTCAGAATCCAGAATTTTTTGGTAAGCCTTTTGTTATTCCTACAATCACAACTGGTTTGACATTGCATGATATGAATGACATATAGATCCAGTGATATAATCTCATCTCGTCAATTACCATAAAGGTTACAAATGACTAGTCTAGTAATGTAATGGGTTTTGATGATCCAATATGGTAGAACAAATATCTGGCATCTAGCAATCACATGGCCAGTGGTGTTATTAAATCCTTACCAAGTAAGGGAACAAATGTAACTATTTTTTGATAATTAAACATTTAATTTTTACAGAAAGGGGAACACGAGTAATTTTTCAGGAGGTGTAGGTAGTCTAAATGGATGAAATTGCTCCTTGTAGTTACAAGCCAATTGGTCGATCTACATGTCACTTGGTTTAACTGGATATAATATACAATTGTAGATATCAAAGCACATGGATGCGTTCTTTCTTTTGCTTTATTTATTTGGGTTTGGGGTGGCAAATATTTTGTTTTAATTTTCCCATCCATCACAGCCAGCTCTCTAATTAGATATTCTTACATTCAGTTTTTCAATTGTAGTTTCTGAGCTTTCTACCAAACTAGATTCTTCTTTTTTTGATCAGTGACTTTCTGCCAAACTAGATAACAAAGTATATATGAACAGGGACTATCAAACCATGCATTCAAATCTAGCAAAGGCAGCAAAACTTTCCATATTGTTGTTTAAATGTTGATTTTTACTTGGTGTCATGTTTTCAATGTATCTGCTTCAAGAGCTTCATTTTGCTGGTATAGACTTTATATGGTTTTGCATTGTCAACTTCTCTCTCATAGTGGAGTGAGGGGGCAGGCGCCCTTGTCTATGTCAAATTCCTAATCACATCACTTGTGATTTGTGTTGCAAGACCAAAATTATAAGTAAATTCCTCATTGCAGGATTTGAAGAGGCAGCAAAGGCATGTTGTGGAACTGGAATGTTCGAGATGAGTTACATGTGTGATAAGATAAATCCATTCACATGTTCAGATGCAAATAAATACGTATTTTGGGATTCCTTCCACCCCACGGAGAAAACAAATGGTATCATTGCTTATCATGTGGTGAAAAATAGTCTAGCTGAGTTTCTATGGTGACTAGAGTCATATAATGCACCATGTGCAATTACAACAGAATTAATCTTATTCATTCACGATGTTGCTCTTTCTCTTTTTTTTTTTTGTTGAACGAAAGATAGAGAAATGTTGCTCTGTCTCAATTGTAATTTATATTGATAACAACTCCATAAGAAATGGAAAAAATATATATATATCAAACAGACTTAATACTGAGATTTTCTTTACCAACTGAGATTCTCCCCAAACTTCACTAGGAGTATGTAAAAGCTGAGATAAGGTGTAACAAGCAAATGGATTGAATCCCTTGAGATATGTTATGGAAAGGTTCCACTTTCAGGAGATAGTACTTTGTAACCACTTGCAAACCTCTCAATCAAAATAAATTCAGTGGGGAAAAGTCTGGCCTATGTACAAAACATGAGGCATTTCACATCCCTGATGAGAAAAGACCCTTAAGAAAAGCAGACATTATTATGTTACACAAGCATTTTCTTTTTCCCATTAATTTTTCCATCATTGATATGGACATATGATTTGGAAAAATACAACAATAACTACTTAGATTATAATTTTAATGCCACGGAGTAACTATAATAGAAGCTAACCCCAAAGCCAGTCACAAACTCAAAAGTACAAATACTCACCATTTAACTTGGTACAACATGAAGCAGCCAAAAACTATATTAAAAAAATAAAACTTCAGGAAGAGAATATTCTGTAGGATTAACAAAGATAGGCACCTTAGCATTGATTGCACAGCTTACTTCGGCTCTTTGGGAAAATGCAATTTGATCAATGAAGGGAGTTCAGCTAGCTCAACCTGATGCTTGCCTAAGAGAATACTCCTCAGCTTTTCATCACAGTTGACCACATTTTTGTTTTTTGGATCCTTAACAATTAAAGGCACACCCCAAATTTCATGTCAGGATAAGGAAGTACATATATATCCATTAAAATAAACATAAATCTAGCAAACCAGAATCAGTGCAATAATATAAAGGCCAAGAAAACTTTAATATGTACTCTTTCATATTGCTTCTTCAGTCACCCCTGATATAACCAATTTAAGCACTTGGGATTGAGGTCATTATAATATATAGAAACAACCCCCTGTTTGCAATGGCAATCATCACCTATTATAACTGAGATGAGTTTGAAATGTACGCGCACGCACATGTGCACACACATGCATGCACGCACGCACAGGCACACACACAGACACAGACACAGATATATATATATATATATATATATATATATATATATATATATATAGAGAGAGAGAGAGAGAGAGAGGAGAGAGAGAGAGAGAGAGAGAGAGAGAGAGACGCATGAACTGCCAATATTTTGATAAAGGAGTTGGTCCAGGATCGTACAAATCTGTCACTTGTTCAAAAAATCTTTCATCTTTTCAACAAAGTCTTTTGGTTCTTCTTAGATTAATATCACCAATTGTAAAACATTAAATTAATTTCTAATCATAAACAATATAAAGAATTATATGCAGATGATATGCACAAGAGAGATCATCAAATCCCCTCAAATCAAAATAACTAAAACCCCAACGCCAAAAATGAGTTGATATGTGAATATCCCTTACTTCAGATTGAAGCTTTAAGGGGAAAAAATTGATCAGATTTTTTCATTCTTTTTTAAAGGAGAGTTAAAGAACCTGGAGATTGTTGGTCTTGATGTAGGACCAAACCCTCATAAAACAGCCCAGACGAGAAATCTGAGACTGACCCACAAACTCTCTGAGTGTTGAAGGAAGATTTACAAGGTCAATCAAGTTGGCAAGCTTCTTTGGATTATCAGTAATGGCCTTCTTCATGTGCTGTGGCAGCATGGTTATCAGTCTTCACTCTGCTTGTGACCTACAACTCATAAAATAACAAATTGTTACCTGAATATTTGAGGACAACTAATTCATTCTCTAATCAATCTTAAGTTAAATAAAACTTTGGTAAAAAATTTCGAGATGAAACATAAATTTCCTTTTCCCATTTGAAATTACTACACTTATGCAGGAAAGGCATTTGATGTGCATATGCCCAAGCAACCAAATTTATGAATTAACACAAGTCACTTGGTTAAACACAAATGCGCCACTTTTATAAGTTTTCTCAAATTATATCTGATATTGTCATTAAAAATTTCATCTTAGTATTTTATCAGGGGTAATGCCATGCACTGTGAGCTAGGTTAATAAGCAAAACAAAATACACAACAAGATACAATCCCAAGTTTCTCAAAGCTGTGATTTTGCTTCCAGGGTGCAATTCACTTATAAATACTGTTGCACCCTTTGCATCATAATATGAATCAGCTATATATCCCATCCAAGAAAAAAAAAAAAAAATCTCTAACACTAAGATTAACACGCAAACCCGTCTCTATATCATTTTAAGCCAATACACATGGCATATCAAATGCGAAATACCTTCACCTACTAGATTGTGTCGCATACATGCAACCCTGCAAGTTGGGTTCAACATTTAATCGAGGGGGGGGGGGGGGGGGGGGGTCAACTTATTCACTAGCCTTAAGCTTCCAATTCTAAGATACACATATTCCCTAAGCCTTTCCTATGACCCAGTGCAGCAAGTGTCTTAATTTTAGCACTAAAAAGGCTAGCAAGACATAATTTTCAGTTTGATCACCAAGAAACCAGCACAAAGGAAGTAAAATAAGGAAAACCAACTTCACTAATCCTTGTTCAGTTATGTGACTTAGATTCATACATTTTTTTCCTTTCTGGGGAACCAAACTGATTCTCTGGGAACTTTAATCAAACACCTGGTATACCCAAAAAAAAATAATCCAACCCCTACTTCATTTACCACCTAGAAATCTTAAAAAAACCATAAAAGGGCAACTGGGTTTTGATCATAAGGACCATAGTACAAAGCTAGAGAAAGTGAAAAGCTCACCTAAAATGGAGAAACTTTAGCGGCAACTGAGGTTAATAGTTACAGTTGGCGATGTTTTAGGAGTATGAATAATTTTTGATGAATCAAAACAAAGCAAACTTGACTGACTTCAGACTTCAGAGGCAATGGGTACACGTGGGATTCAATTTTATTTTATACTTAAAAAAAAAAATCTAGGAATTTTGGGCCTTTCTGGGCCTGTGCCTTTGAGCCCATATCTTCGACATTTCGTAAGCCCAAGTTGTTGGACCACTCCCTAGGCTGGGCTGGGCTGGGCCAAAGACCGAGCCCTTAACTTGCTGATGACAGGTTTAATAACTTGGGGAATATATGACAAGATTTATTTTTTATTACTATTTTTATTTATTTATTATGTTCATAAAATAATCATATTTAAAATCATACAAGCAATTATGTTGGAACTCTTTGATGCCATAAGGTTTGAAGGTAGGAACTTTATTGAAAAGCTTAATTGTTTCGTCGGTATCTTTTTGGACATGGAGGGAGGCTATGGACACCCAATTTTGCAACTAGGTAATTAATCGAGGGTAAATTTGTAATTTTATAATCCAAGAGTAAAAAAATCATTTGAGCCGTTTGATGAACATGAGTTCCACTCCAAAATATAATTGAGTTTACAATAATTAAGGGTCTATTTGGGATCCACTTATTTTGTTGAAACTGAAATTTTTTTGCTGAAAGTACTATAAATAAAGGTAAAAGTTAGCTGAAATAATATAGTGAAATCCATGAATAACACCAAAAATACAGTGTGACTCATGAATAGTAGCAAAAATAAACTGAATAGTAGAATAAACTGGTAAAATTAATCATGCCAAACGAACGCTAAAACAACATTTCAAGTACAATGAACAAACCATCTGATCAAAAGATCAAGCCACATTAAATTTCAATGGTTAATATGCAATTTCACGATCAAAGATCAATGCCATCATTTTCTTAATCACATAAAAAATAATTTATCATGCTCTGCGCTACATTCTCTGTATCAAATATATGAAGAGGAGCAAATCTTGGATACAACCCTTCAGCGGTAATGAAGAATCAATCTGCTGATGATTTTGATCATTTAGCTAAAAAACAGAAGGCCTCTTTCCATTATTTACACTATTATCAATTTTATCACCCATAGACCTAGCGCAAATATTGCATTATATCACTAAAGATTATAGTGGAAATGCACTAATAATAAGTCCCTAGGTAATTGAAAAAAATGTTGAAGAACTGTTGGTGTACATTCCAACCAAGATAAATTAACTACTCCTACAGCTCTTTTCTCATATCCTAGAGGGAAAATGTTGGAAGCATAGAAAATGGCACGACCTTGTGCCATAATTTGCCACGTGGCGAGTTGTAATTGGTGAATGTGTATCCTCACATGGTCCACAGACACTTCTTCACCAGTCACAACTCACCACGTGGTGAGTTGTAGCACAAAGTTGTGTAATATTTGGTAGTCCTAGCACAACTCTATTATAGAATAATCCTACAATTCTCACGTGTTTGTGTTGGCTTGTGAAAATTTCATTGTTCAATAAATCTTCCTGCTAGAATTATCAATATTGAGTGACAAATAAATAATGTAAACAATAATTCTAAGCAGAATGTTAAACATTTTAGAAATAACTATGAAAATGAAAGTTACGGTAGGATTTAAAAATATGTAGTATTTAACAGGAATTAGTGAATGTAAAAAACTTATTACAAGAAATCCTATTTTTTTAGAATGAGTTGAGGGCGTAGGCATTATTGGTAGAGATGAAGTAATAAATTGGGGTTTATTAGGACCAATGTTGCAAGCATTCAGAATACAATGAGATCTTCGTAAAACATTATAATATTACGACAAATTTGATTGGGAAGGAATTTGATTGAGAAGTAGAATGGCAAAAAGATGGGGATATATTAGCTCGTTATTTAGTCCCAATTGGCAAAATGACACCATCAACTATAACAAAAAACAAAATTAATCTTGGATTTATTTAGCAATTATATTTCAAATATCCCAACTGTCTATTTTTAATTAAAATTTCTTTGGTGACTATCAATTGCATGGAAATTAGGAAATAGCATTGTCAAATTAAGGAACAACAATCTCAGAATAAATTTGTTTTGTAAAATATCTATCACGTTTCCTATAGATCTTACACAAACCATGTAATGCACTGTTGCGGAAAATCATACACTGAGTTAGGATAGAAATTGATTTTTTTTTACTATTAATGCTGAACATGAGCCACGAATCAGCCTAGGACCGAGTTACATGACTCTGCCCAAATTCAAATCAAGGCATTTCATTGAATATATTCTTAGCCAAAAATAATTCGAACAAATTTATTGCCCACTACTTATATAGTTATGAAATCACAATAGAATTCTTGCAATGCAAATCACAAAACCATTATCAGACCAAGGTATTTCCCTTTTCTATCCATCAATCCATGTTATAATTTTTCAAGGTCAATTCCCTTTCTATCTAAATAAAATATATACATAGGGTAAGACTTAGGAACAGTATTTGGGTGATGTTCCTTAGATTCTCCTCTTTAAATTCTGCTATGTGCATTTTTTTTTTACATGAAATGGAAGTGTATTTTTTAATAAAATAGTCATATAGCTGAATCTTAAAATGAGAATTTAAGAAATAGTACTTAAGGTATTGTACCTAGGTTTTGTCCATATACCATAATATATTTTATGCTTTTTTTTTCAACTTATTAAGATGTTAAATAATAATTGGTGAGTAAAAAATAAGGATAATAGTAAGTCCATATGCTAATTACTAATTGTAACTTGCCAGCTTATCAAATTGTGAAAAAAAAATTGTGCCACTAATATTACAATTCCTTAAATATTTGATTTTAGTAAAAAAAATTATTGATTAGAGGTAACTTAGGCAGAAATTTTTTATGAGGGAGAGAGCAGATAGTTGCTTGGTCAAGGTTGCAGCAATATTTAGGACTTAATGGAAATGAAGGAATAGTAATCAATGAAGGCATTTCACAAGGCAGCTCAAACTTGATCAATATCCTAGAAAAAATGGTTGAAAAAAAAGGAAGCATCTTATTCCTTCATGCTTGGTGAACTGCCAAAACCTATTATCCTAGTTCAAACAATCCATTCAATTCATCCTTACTATTTTCTTGTAATAGACATTTATTGGTAATTTGGTATATGACTTTATGGTTCATGCACTGATTGAATAGAAATTTTTGTACCCATAATGGTTTGCAAGTTTTTCTACATGTTCCAGGAAGACCATAAAAAGCCTATGATAAATCCAGTACTGGGTTTCAGGTCTCAAAATATGATTTAAAAAATGATATGAGCTAGAGGTAATATGAGATATAATGTAATAAAAAATTTAAATAACAAAAGCAAAAACACTTATTGCCGAATACCATAATTGGCATGCTCATCAGCAGAATTTCTGCTGCGGAGAAATTCAACAATTAAACAGTTGTAGATGTCCAGAAGCAACCATAATCTGCTCCCTCTAAACATTCATAACAGGATTTAGCCACGATAATTATTTCCAAGACAGAGAAAAGCAAATAATAATAATAACAACTACGATGATGATAGCAGTGATAAAAATTTAAAACCAAATACAGTAATCCAATTTACCACAGAGAGGGAAAGAACAATTAGTTGAAGGCATATCTCCAATGTGCCCCGATCAATGTAGTGAGACAATACTTTTTGGGGGCGTTTGGTTCGCTATGATGTGCCCTTAATGCGATGTATATTATGATGATGTGACATAAAAATTTGTATTTGCTTCTATATAGACAGTTAAGTTTATGTTGAAATAGAGAAGCACCATGCCAAATGTCAGGCCTCATTAACGAAGTAGACAGCATATTCATACAGTAATTCCAGTGAATTTCCAATCTTTGTACCAGCAAACCTCAACCCTTCCCACAATTAATGATAAAAATTAACAAACATCGACTTTAACTTATACTAATTTGCAGCAATTATATACACAAGGCAGCAATGCCAAAGACAACAGTATAAATTAATCAATTA
The DNA here is from genome assembly GCA_014183005.1 of Castanea mollissima. NCBI lineage: Eukaryota > Viridiplantae > Streptophyta > Magnoliopsida > Fagales > Fagaceae > Castanea > Castanea mollissima. The sequence goes on along the minus strand of JACAVU010000005.1, from coordinate 49,498,613 downwards.
ACACTATTTACCAACAATCATAATGATCAAACAATTCAAACCAGAAGTTAATTTCCGAGGAAATCCATCCTTAGATTGCCAAAAAATGTACTCCCTCTGTATTGTTAGCCCTTTATTCCATTTGAGATTCTGTAAAATATTTTTCATTTAAAAATTCAATCAACACAATTTTAAAAAGCTTCCCAAACTTACCCTTTTAATTTATTTGAAAAGTCATTTACCCTTTTTTATTCGCTTTATTTGAGTTTAAATTATGGGTAGTATTGAATACTCCTACCTTTTTATTAGAAAAACAATGCAAAAGAATGAGAACCTCATAAAAAGTCAAATCATGTAAGCTAAACCAACATGGAGACAAAGACAAGGAGACATGACAGCTTACACCACCTATGTTAACATAAGCTTGGACAAATGTTTCTGCATCCATATCATCATAATCATCCTTGAGGCTTTTAACACCATTTTGGACAATTTCAGGAATTTAGGACTGAATCCAATCTTTAGAAGGATGAATCCTGCAAGAAACAGCTAATCAACTTGGATCTGAAGAGTAAATAATTTACAAGATTAGTGGTACCTTACCTGCTACACATTATCAAATTCTGAGCAAAGACACACAGAGTTACGAAGAAGCTTGGACATAATTTCCTTTGTTTCAGTTTAGCACGAGCATGGGGAAGGTGAGGAAATCTTGGTACACGAGGCAATGCACTTGTTTTTCTTTTTTTACTGTTCATAAATTTTGAACTCTTTGATTTCTGCACTTAATAACTCACTTGCACTCACCATTCAAGTTTTAAGTTCATATTTTGTCTTTTCAAAGATGAAAATATGGCTCCGTCTTGTAAGGAACTACATCCCACATACTAAATCCCTAATTATTGGACCATGACTCTAGGTGATGCTGGAGGAAAGCCTAGCCACAATATCAACGATTAATTCTAAATTTCTTCACAAACAATTGGAAGTAAATCCACATATATGATTAAAGAGTTAAAAGCAATATGTGCTATGTGTTCTCTTAATAAAATCATCATGAAAAAGAAATTAATAATGCTAAAAATTATGTTCAAACAAAGGCACTAAAGGCACACACTACTTAATATAGTCAGATAGCATTAAGTAAGAAATTTGCATTTTAATCCATAAACATAATGTTTCAGAAATCACTACACAATTGAGAAATCATCCTCAAACAACCTAAACTCTCTATGCATCATCCAACCGTTCATAGATTCATAAACGGGGTACTAATAAAAATCTATATATCTATGCACCACAAGCCAAAACTTGGTAGACCTCCTCAATTGATTTGTCCTTCAAGCTTTAAACCTTCATAAAAGTTCCTGATAAAGCTTTCTGATTTCGCATTCACTCCACACAAAACCAGCCTCTCAGAATTGAAGGAGGTTTCAACAAAAACATATTGTTCTTCGTCCTCATGATCATGATCATCATAATCATCATCAAAATGATCAGTCGTATCTTGCCAATCATCCTCATCATAGTTTTCCAATGTCTCCATACTTTCAACACTGTTTTCCTTAACAGGTGCTGTGTCTTTTTGATTCTCCGTGACATTCCCTAGCAAACTCTTAGGAACGTGCACACTAGGAAAACTCCTTTGAGTCGGTAGCTCTTGGTGACTATACTCATGATAGTACAAGTGAACATGGTGGTGGTGGTGGTGGCAGCTAGGTTTAGAGGCCGAAATGCGGGCGAGAATATTGCTTTTTGTGGTTTTGATCAAGCATTTGGGTCTCCTTAAACAACGTAGTTTAGATTTGAACGTAGAAGTGATGACCTTCCATACCTTTTTAGGGTATGGAACTTCTTCTACAGGGGTTAACCAAGCCATCGAATTGCTTTGCTTTGTTTTCTTGTTTGTTCTGAAAAGTGAGACACACAATAGGTTTTTTTCATCTTTCGTGCGGTGCCCTTTTTCTTATAGCAAACTAGGCCATGACGCAAGTAATTCAATACTATATACATGGAAAAAATCGTGGAATCCCATATATAGGACAAACAAGATTCGAAAAAGAATATATATATGTATGAAAATCTCTACGACTAGTACCACAAAAATATACCATGCAGATATTTAAGGAAAACTTTCTGGAAATGACATTAAGAGCACTGTATTTTTCTTTTCTTTGGGGGCTTTTATTTTTGGTTAGTTTTTCATAGAAAAATTCTCAAAAATCTTACCACCTTCTTCTTCTTTTTTCAACTTCTTCAGAGTCGTTTCTGATTTCTTCCTTGCTCCTTTAATTTCAATTGCCTTTATTTGTGTTGCGTTTTAAGTTTATTGCATTCAAGTCTTGAGCCTGCACGTGAATGATCAATGATGATACGATGACCACCGAGCTAAAATAGACAAGTATTAAAATATTTCGTTTCTATAGAAAAATTAAAATGAGTATCGAAACAATATTTTGGGGTTGGCGTTGGGGAGAATTTCTAAAGTGAACTCTCACTTGCACTATTAATTTGTTGAGATCGGGATAATTATGATTTTACAATGGGAGAACTAAAGAAATAAACTAAAAGACCAAAGATTGATAAAGAGAACAATCTAAATTTAAGGAACAAGATGCTAAAAGAAAGATCCGAGGTTAAAAGATCTAAGGAACAACGATTTTGTCTCATCATTTTGTACCCGGCTAGTTGGTTGACCCCACTTGAACATATTGCAAATTATGTTGTTGTTGTTATTATTATTATTTTATTAGTATTATATTGTTAATGAATAACATTCTAACTAAAAATTAAGATTTTAGATAATATTGATTTATAATAAAATATTGTTAATAAATTATAAGACATTTGACTGATGAAGATATATATATATATATAATATATTAGTGATAATTCCGAATGTATTGATTAGTAATTTAGTATTGAATTTCATTAACCAAACCAAAACGGTATTTACCCCCTTGTGTAGTGGACACTGGTTCGTGATAGCGACAATAAAAAAACTGTTGCCTGATGTAAGTGCACAATTGCACCTGGCCCCAAGAATATTTATGGGCTCAGGCCCAATGAGCCTTAAACAATATGAATTTGTAGAGTGCGGTTTTAACCCAGGTTAGAAGAGTTTAAGGGTTATATGGCAAGTCAAAGATTGTCTGCACTCGAAAATAACAAGGAATATTGTAACTCAACCTCCTCGGACGTAAGCCGAGGACTGTTCTTATATTATCTTTCTTTCTTTTGATTACAAAAGAGAGAGAGCCCCTTTTTCTGTTCTGGGTCTCCCCTTAAATACTCATCTTTCTAATCCCTAATACACGTGTTCCCTATCTCCCCTTTAGCCTAGATATTTTTTCTCTCAGTGCCTTTGAATAGTAACCAGAAGTTTCCCTTCCACTGTTCAGGTGTCACTTCCCCATTAATGCGGCTAAGGTAGTAGGTGAAGGGTCTTTAATGTGGAGGCAGCAGCCTTTAGCACTTTTCAAACACCGGAGCTTCTAGGACATCCAGGGTTCACCCCTCTTAACCGTTGGTCTCCGTTGTGTCGTTTATGAGCTTTTGTGATAACGTTGCTGACTCTTCTATGCCCATCTGAGAGTAAACTCAACCTCGGACTAGTCCTCGGGTCCTCGGCGCATGAGTAGGCCGAGGTACTACAAGGTTTCAAACTAAAGGGTAGGTCGGCCTTACTTAGTATGGCCCAAGGCCCATATACCTATCAGGACCCTTTTACTCCCCACAATAGCCCCTCAAAACTCTAATTTTCGAAGTCCGAGGAGAAAAGTAGAGTTTTGATCCGAAGAGAACTTATTCTGCACGCTTCACGAGTAATTGCACGTATGGAAACCGTTTCATATACCAGAGGATGCCACTTGGCGGTTTTATTTTCAAAACGCGCGCATTTATTACTGTATGTTACACTCTGTCCCCACGTTCAACGGTGAGATGGGCATCCAACGGTCCTCATTGCTCCATGAAATTTGGGCGGGGTAAAACTAATTTGAGGCCGCCATTCCGCACGTCGTGACGCTTCGGGAATCTGCGCCTTCATTTATTTCGCCAGGGACTGATCCCATCAAAACATCAACAATCACATTTCCTCTTCAGAAAACCGTGGAAATTTGCATATCCTCAAACTCCGTAAGTTCTTACTCACCACTCATTTCTTTCTCAACTTTTATCCTCGGACTTTGTCCTCGGCTGTCCTAGCAAACGCTTTATTCTTTAGAGTCTAACCTTTCGTTATTTTCTATGGGTAGATTTAAGTGTCTTGTCGATACGGCCGCCGGAATGGAAGGCTTCAGAGCCAAATACCACATTCCCGGTGACGTAGGTCTAAAGTATTGCCCGGCGGAAGCCGTGGCTAATTCTAGGAAGGAGGGAGAGGTCATAATCCCAATGATAGCCTTTATAGAAGGCGGGATGACCCTCCCGATGAAACCTGTGATGAGGGAATACCTTCGCAACCATAGGTTGTGTCCCGACCAATGCCTCCCTAACGTTTTTAGAGTTTTAGGCAGCGTCGATGCCTTAAATGAACAGATGGGTTTAAACCTGACATGGCACGATGTTGTTTTTCTATATGAATCCCATAAGTTATCCAACGTAGGCTACTACATTAAGTCCCGATCCAGTATAGTTAGGTTAATCTCCTGCTTGCCCAAATCCAACAAAGGCATGAAGGACGACTACCTGATAGTGTCTGGAAACTGGCATGACGGTCTCCACTGCCCAGTACAGTGGGGGGATCCAGGTGCGACACCTAAGGACTAACCTTCCCACTCCACGACCTTTCTCAATACTAACAAACATGCGTATAAGATATATTTTTGTCTGTTTATTTCTGTCTATGGCTGCGTGAATCTAACCATACTGCCCTTTTTGTTTTCTTTTTCCCTGCAGATAAGCGAAACGTGCGCCTCGTTTGAGCCATTGCAACGTTGCCGACCTGAACCGGATACTTCGTTCCGAGGTGTTTGTTAGCGCAGACAGACAGCTCCGAGCTGCTCACTTGATCCTGGGATACGAGCCCATCTCCTCGGACTTCCAGGAGATAGACAACGCTATAGTAGCCGGTGACCGACGACGAAGGAGGATCAACGTTGCCCGGCCAAACTTTCTAGACGACCACGACCTCCCAGACACCCCTCAAACCATTCTCTACCTACAACCCGTAGCAGCCATCCCCCTCGCCGTCCACTCTGAGGTAGCGCTGTCCCAGAAGAACAGGTCTCTTCCTCCCATACGTTAGACGACGAGATAGACCAGTTCCAACTCGAAGAATACAACGAACCTCGAGGGAATCAGTTTGTCGTGCTTTCTGACGAGGAGGAAGATACTGCCGAGGCCTCTGGAATCGCTGGTCTGGTAGTTGCACTCCCAGAGATCGACTCCGAGGACAGCATGGACAGAATGAAGGACCTTTCACCGATAGAGCCGGGAGGGTCAAGGTGAAGAAAACAGGGGCAACCAAGTCCCTCAAACTCTGCCACTTCCCCCTCCTCCAGCTGAGCCAAAGGTTCAAACGAGGACCCCAAAAAAAAAGGAAGGGGGAAGATGAAGGGGCAACCAAAAGGGCCCCAAGAAACCACGCAACCAGCCTCCACCGGCTCAGCAGCAAAAGCAGGACAAAGGCAAAGGTAGAGCCCGTTCAGTAGAGAGCGGGGAGATTGGGGCAGTAGCCGATGTGCGCAGAGCACCGGCCACCTGGTCCCCTGACCTGAAGCTGGATGGCGCTCCTATCTCTAGCCAGTCCAGTATAAGGGCGGTTCAACATGGCCATGCCCATCATTTGGCCGAGGTGTTGGAGCGCCCTCTTTTGCTGCCCAAGGACATGGAGTCCTTGGAAAAAATGAGCCAGCCACAGCTCTTCCTTGCTTTGAAGAGGGACTTGGCGCTGGTATGTTTTTCTCTCTTTTTTTTTTAAGAAGAGTTTACTTTTAACGATATTTATAAGTTTTTGTTGTGTTTCACCCCACCATACTTCGTTGCAGGCTGTTCAAGAGGTCTTCGTAGCTGAAAAGTTTGTTGAAGATACTCGAAAGAAGGCCAGGGCGAGATGGAGATCAGGTTGGAGACTGAGAAGTCTCTGGGGACAGCCATTGCTGAGAACGAGAAGCTGCTCTCGGAGGTGACTAATGTAAAGAGAGAGAGAGATGGTGCTAGGTCAAGTCTCAAAACTATGGAGACCCAAATAGAAGGACAGCGCAAGCTCCTCCATGAAAAGGATGATGAGATTGCCCAAGCTCAAAGGGAACGCTCGGATTTGGAGAAGGAAATTGCGCTGCTGAAGAGAGAAGCCAGCACATTTCAAAGCTCCTTACAAGCTGCCAAACAGGAAAGCTATCAGGAAGGGGTGGCCAACACCGAGGAGCAGCTGACCGAGGCCTTCGCGGCCTTGTGCCGTGAATACTGCCAAAAGGTCTGGGTGGAGGCCTTAAACGCAGCTGGAATTCCCCCCTCCTCGGAATGAGGATTGAGGAAGTCCGAGAACGTCTGGATTCCGCTGGAAATCCAGGAGATTGAGGACGCTCCTGCTGCCACCCCCACCCCTGACTCAACCTTACCAGAGCTGCCCCAGGTGGTCCTACAGCCCATCCTAGATCCTACAGAACCCTGGGTTCCAATAAAGAACAGGAAGCTGATGTGGGTGCCGAGAAGGATCTCAGTCTAGCTCGGAGCATAATGTCATACCAGCAAAGGAAGCGGATAAAGGGAAACGTGTTCTTTCCCCTTTTGAAGTAGAGCTGAAAAAGACTGAAGGTCCGAGCACTTCTCATGTGGACCCTCCTTCCGAACCTCAAGGCCGAGATTAGGGCTTCTTATTCTCCATCCTTGTATTTATCCCCTTTGTAATACTTATTATGCAATTTTGTAAGAACAATTTTTATATACCTTTGTATCGTATTGCATTTGTTTTTACTTCCTTTTTTGTACTGTTTTATTGAAATTTGTTTGAGTAAACAAATCCAACTACAAGGATTATCCACTCATGATCATACGCATATTATAAGGACTTAACAAAAAGATCAGGTAGTTTGCAATATCATTGATCACTAAAGGCTTTAAGCAACAATTAAACCTCTGCAACGTATAGCACTTGTTGTTGGTATGCTGTAAGGTTCGAAGACCATAAATTTAAAGGACAAACTTTAGATCTGAGTTAATAAACAATAAAGCGCTACGTCCCAAGAACAATAATAAGTCAACTTTGATCAAGTAGTAGACCTCATCCACTTGCATGATTCTGTTTTTAATTGAATGTAAAGTCCGAACATCGTTCCTTACATCACTTTGATTAACACTTCCTGGCTTGATAAAGAATTATCTTCACCCAAGTTTACAGTCCGAGGACAAGATTGAACCAACATTTCCTTTGATCCATTCGATTATTTATTCCGTGATAACTTAAAAGATTTTAAATTTCCCAAAGTAGGAGGTCCGAGGACCCGGCATAACTAAGGTTCTGTTTAACAAATGATAAGACATCAATTCCACAAGGTTGGTGGTCCGAGGACTACACTTAACCAAGTTTCTGTTTGATTCTTTAAGATTTGTAATTCCAAATGTTAATTTTCCCAAAGTAGGAGGCCCGAGGACCCGGCATAACTAAGGTTCTGTTTAACAAATGATAAGACATCAATTTCCACAAGGTTGGTGGTCCGAGGACTACACTTAACCAAGTTTCTGTTTGATTCTTTAAGATTTGTAATTCCAAATGTTAATTTTCCCAAAGTAGGAGGCCCGAGACCCGCATAACTAAGGTTCTGTTTAACAAATGATAAGACATCAATTTCCACAAGGTTGGTGGTCCGAGGACTACACTTAACCAAGTTTTGTTTGATTCTTTAAGATTTGTAATTCCAAATGTTAATTTTCCCAAAGTAGGAGGCCCGAGGACCCGGCATAACTAAGGTTCTGTTTAACAAATGATAAGACATCAATTTCCACAAGGTTGGTGGTCCGATGACTACACTTAACCAAGTTTCTGTTTGATTCTTTAAGATTATATTGCTGGGAAATTCATGAAACATTAATAATTTTTGAATAAGCACAATCAGCAGCAAACTTTATTAATAGTAATACCTTCGTAGGTTATTTACATTCCACGGCCGTGGTACAACATTTTCATCTAAATCAGCTAGCCGATAAGATCCTATTCCTGCTACTGAAATAATACGATAGGGGCCTTCCCAGTTGGGTCCTAGCTTGCCCCAGGCTGGGTTCTTAGCTGTGCCTACAACCTTTCTTAAAACAAGATCACCAGGTGCCAATGGCCTCAGCTTCACATGGGCATCATATCCCCGTTTAAGTTTTTGTTGGTAAGTAAGCCATCTGGACCATAGCTGCCTCACGTCGTTTCAAGTAAATCTAGACTTGTCTCCAAGAGCCCATCGTTGTCTTAGTATTAAATGCACTCGTCTTCAGGGTGGGAAAACCAGATTCCAGAGGTATTACTGCCTCGGCCCCATAAGTCATAGAAAATGGCGTTTCTCCGGTGGACCTGCGCGGTGTGGTTCGATATGTCCACAAAACGTGAGGGAGTTCCTCTACCCATCTTCCTTCGCATCATCCAACCTTTTCTTCAAACCGTTGACTATGACCTTGTTAACTGCCTCGGCCTGGCCATTTCCTTGAGGATAGGATGGGGTGGAGTACCTGTTATGATACCCATGTCACCACAATATTGCCTAAAGGCGTTGCTATCAAATTGAACACCATTGTCTGACACAAGCGTGTGTGGTATGCCGAATCTAGTAACAATATTTTTCCAGATGAACTTTTTGGAATCAACATCCCTAATATTTGCCAAGGGCTCGGCCTCAACCCATTTAGTGAAATAGTCTGTTCCCACTAAAAGCCATCTTTTGTTGCCTATGGCCCTCGAAAATGGCCCCACTATATCTTCCCCCACTGCGCGAAGGGCCATGGGCTGGAAAGGGGGTAAGAACTCCTCCAGGTTGATGGATATTGGGGGCGAACCTCTGACATTGATCACACTTCCTGGCATAATCTTGAGCCTCCCTTTGCATATTGGGCCACCAGTAGCCCTGAGTCAAAGCTCTGTGGGCCAAGGATCTTCCCCAGTGTGGCTACCACAAATCCCTTCGTGCAATTCTTCCAGAAGCCCTTCGTTGAGTCTGGGTGTACACAACAAGTACGGTCCGGAAAAGGATCGTTTATATAGCTTCTGATCCTCGGACAACCAGAAACGTGGTGCTTTACGGCGCACCTTATCGGCTTCCGATCTATCCTCAGGGAGAACATCACTCCTAAGAAAGGATATCAGCGGGTCCATCCAACTATGCCCAGGTCGTATGAGTTGAATGCGGGGCGCATTGGTAGCGACAAGAGAGGGTTCTAGTAAATCCTCGACAAGGATCACCCTAGGTAAAATTTGAGCCAAGGTCGTTGCCAGCGTAGCCAAGGAGTCGGCATGAGTGTTTCCAGTCCGAGAGATGTGAACCAAGACAAAGGAATCAAACTCCGCTTGCTGACGTTTGACCTGGGCCAAATACTCCTGCATTCGTGTATCTCTAGCTTCCATGGTCCCCATAACCTGGCCGACCACCAACTGAGAGTCCGAGAAGACGCAAATGTCTTTCCCACCCATCCTGTGCACCATTCTCATTCCCACCAAAACCGCTTCGTACTCAGCCTCATTATTAGTGGCCGAGAACGCCAATCTCATTGATTTTTCGAAGATAATTTCCTCGGGGGAGATCAGAACAAGTCCGACCCAGATCCTCTTTGATTGGCAGCTCCATCCACATACACTTTCCAGATCGGAGATATTGTCGCTGTGACCACACCAACTGATTTTTCACCCACGGGGAAATCCCCTAGAGCTTCTTCCGGCAATGGCTCAGCAAACTCCGCCACCAATCGGCGAGGACCTGCCCCTTCACCGAGGTGCGAGGCTTGTATTTAACATCAAAAGCCCCCAGGATGGTCCCCCCTTCGCTATTCTCCCTGAGTAGTTGGCGCTGCGAAGCACTGCCTTAAGAGGCAGTTGAGTCAGCACGACCACTGTATGGGACTGAAAATAATGGGGAAGCTTTCGGGTAGCATGAACAATGGCCAAGAGTGCTTTTTCCAAGGGTAGATAACGCACCTCGGCGTCACCCAGCGATTTGCTAACATAATAAACCGGTCTTTGCACTCCGTTATCTTCCCTTATCAGGACCAGGCTGACCGCGTGGACGGCCACTGCTAGGTAAGCAAATAAAATCTCATGCGTTTCTGGACGAGAGAGAATAGGCGGCCGAGAAAGATAATGCTTCAGTTGTTGAAAAGCTAACTCGCAGTCCTCGGACCACCTAAACCCTTTCCATTTGTTCAACAGCTGGAAGAAAGGACGACAGCGATCGGCTGACCGAGATATGAATCGATTCAAAGCGGCTACCATTCCTGTTAGCTTTTGAATCTCCTTTGGGTTCCGAGGAGACTGCAAGTCCTGAATAGCCTTGACCTGGGATGGATTTACCTCTATTCCTCTATGTGTAATCATATACCCCAAGAACTTTCCTGACCCCACACCAAAAGAGCACTTGGAGGCGTTGAGGCGCAACCTGTATTTTCTTAGAATTTGAAAAGTGTCAGACAAATCCTTTATATGTGAGAGTATTAATTTGCTTTTCACCACCATGTCGTCTACGTACACCTCGATGGTTTTCCCCATCTGCTGTTCAAACATTCTGGTTATCATCCTTTGATAAGTAGCCCTAGCATTCTTCAACCCAAATGGCATGACAGTGTAGTGGTAATTTCCTATTGGAGTGATGAAAGCAGTCTTCTCTTGATCCTCCAACGCCAAGGGAATCTGATGCTAACCCTGAAAAGCGTCCAAAAAGCTCATCCGAGGATGTCCGACAGTAGCATCCACCAATTGATCAATACGCGGCATAGGGAACGAATCTTTGGGACAGGCCTTGTTCAAGTCCGTGAAGTCCACACATACCCTCCACGTTCCATTCTTCTTCTTGACTACAACGGTATGAGCCAACCACTCAGGGTAGAAGACTTCTTTGATAGCCCCAGCCTTCTTAAGCTTGGCCACCTCTTCCTTCACGGCCTCAGAATGCTCTTTGGAGAAGCGCCGAGGTGGCTGCCTTCTCGGGACAATGGCCGAGTTGACATTCAAGTGATGACAAATGAAGCTCGAATCAACCCCTGGAGCCTCGTAGGGATCCCACGCAAAGACGTCTACATTTTTCCTCAAAAACTCAATCAATTCCATCTTCTCCTGGAATGGCAAAAGTGTACCGACTTGGAAAAACCTCTCCGGGTCGTCGGCCACGGGGAACTTCTCTAACTCCTCACAACGTGTTTCCTCTCCTGGCGGCACTCCTGATGCGTCAGGTGACGTTAACTGCTATAAGCCTCTGGTGAACGAAACCGAAGGCTCAATCTCCGCTTGGTGCAATACTGCAGCTGATATGCACTGCCTAGCCACCGACTGACTGCCGAGGATTTCTTCAACACATTCCCCCGAGGGGAATTTGACCTTGACGTGTAAGGTGGAGGAGACAGCCCCCAACGTATGCAACCAAGGCCTGGCGAGGATGGCCGTATATGGAGAGTATACGTCTACAACAATGAAATCCACCTCTACCGTTTCTGAGCCGGATTGAACGGGCAAACGAATTTGTCCTCTCGGCATCACGGATCTGCCTTCAAAGCTTATAAGGGGCGAATCATAAGGAGTCAGGTCCTCCGCCCTCATCTTAGCCCCCTATATAGATCAGGGTACATGATATCTGCACCGCTGCCCTGGTCTATCATCACCCTCCTCACGTCATAATTCCCTATCCTGAGGGTGACCACGAGGGCATCGTCATGGGTGAATAGTACCAACCTTATCCTCTTCGGTAAATCCCAAAACCGGCAAAATGACCTTTGGCCTCTTCGGCCTACTACCTCCCCCCTCGCCTGAGAATGAGAGAACTGCCATCACCCTGGTCGGGCTTGACCCTGTCCTGCCAGGTGCAGCGAAGATGACATTGATGGTTCCCAATGCTGGCCGAGAGGAGTTGTTCCTCTGATTGTGGAGGCAACTTGATTGCCCTGCCCGAAGACTGACACAAATGCTGCTTTAACTTTCCTTCACTGACGAGCTGCTCTAAGTGATTCCAAGGGTCCTACAGTTCTCGGTGGTATGACCCACATCCTGATGGTACTGACAAAAGAGTTTTGATTCCTCTTCGCAGGGTCGCCCGCCATCTTCCCAGGCCACCTAAAGAAAGGCTCTTTACGAACTTTCTCCAGTAATTGATGCACTGGCTCTCGGAATACTGTATTTACAGCTTGAGTGCTGCTGAATTGGACTGTCCGAAATTGTCTCTCCTCGGCCTATTATTATTGTATCGGTCCGACCTGAAATCCCTTCTCTCCTGCGGATAACCTTCTCCTCCCCTTTCCTTGCTGCTGGTCCTCCTCTACCCTCTTATACTCGTCAATGCGATCCATAAGGCGACGTACACTGCGGACGGGTTTTTTCGTCAGAGACTTTCTCAAGTCGTGGTCTGTAGGAAGACCTACCTTAAGTATTCAACGCCACTTCATCGAAGTCGCCATCTATCTCGTTAAACATCTCCCAGTAACGATCAGAGTATGTTTTTAGCGTCTCTCCCTCTTTCATGGTCATGGATAACAGCGAGTCCAATGGCCGAGGGACTCTGCTACAAGTAATAAATCGCGAGGCAAATGACCTAGTCAACTCCCCAAATGACCTATGGACCGTGACTTGAGGCCGTTGAACCACCTCATGGCCACAGGTCCCAAGCTAGAGGGGAAGACTTTGCACATCAGCGTCTCGTTGTGAGAGTGTATGGCCATTCTCTGGTTGAAGTGGCTCACGTGCTCCACCGATCAGTCCGGCCATTGTAGATGGTAAAGGTGGGCTGAGTAAATCTCCTGGGAGTCTCCCCTTCTCAATCCTCCACGAAAACGGAGATTTGGAGAGCTGGTGCAACGCCCTGCTCATAGCGTCGTTGCCTAGGCCCCTAGAAGGAACCCTTTTGCGCTTGCGGGCTGGCTGATCGTCCTCCCCACCGGAGGACGCTGAGCTGGGGGGTGTGCGCGTCTCTGTATCATAGCCACCTTCCCCATCTTCATCAGAAGAAGGAATGGACAAGGGCGGTGAAGACCTACGTCTGGCGCGACGCAACTTCCTCTTCAAACGGTTAATCTCGTCCTGCATGGCTCTAGAACCATCATCATGAGTGCTGCTAGCCCACCTGGAGCATGACTATCCCTCGGATACTCTGAATGGACGCTTCCTTCACGATCCCTTCGACGTTCGAGACGCTCGAAATGATCCTCAGGTTGAGATGCCTGAGACTCTGCATGGTGACCGCCTAAGCCTGCCATGATATCCCTACCTTTTCTAGACTAGATTTCCACAGACGGCGCCAATTGTAAGTGCACAATTGCACCTGCCCCAAGAATAGTTATGGGCTCAGGCCCAATGAGCCTTAAACAATATGAATTTGTAGTGCGGGTTTTAAACCCAGGTTAGAAGAGTTTAAGGGTTATATGGCAAGTCAAAGATTGTCTGCACTCGAAAATAACAAGGAATATTGTAACTCAACCTCCTCGGACGTAAGCCGAGGACTGTTCTTATATTATCTTTCTTTTTTCTTTTGATTACAAAAAGAGAGAGAGCCCCTTTCTGTTCTGGGTCCCCTTAAATACTCATCTCTCTAATCCCTAATACACGTGTTGCCCTATCTCCCTTTAGCCTAGATATTTTTTCTCTCAGTGCCTTTGAATAGTAACCAGAAGTTCCCTTCCACTGTTCAGGTGTCACTTCCCCATTAATGCGGCTAAGGTAGTAGGTGAAGGGTCTTAATGTGGAGGCTAGCCTTTAGCACTTTTCAAACACCGGGGCTTCTAGGACATCCAGGGTTCACCCCTCTTAACCGTTGGTCTCCGTTGTGTCGTTTATGAGCTTTTGTGATAACGTTGCTGACTCTTCTATGCCCATTTGAGAGTAAACTCAACCTCGGACTAGTCCTCGGGTCCTCGGCGCATGAGTAGGCCCGAGGTACTACAAGGTTTCAAACTAAAGGGTAGGTCGGCCTTACTTAGTATGGCCCAAAGGCCCATATACCTATCAGGACCCTTTTACTCCCCACACCTGAAGTGTCCGTTTGGTAATAGCTTATTAAACTTTTTGCTGAAAACTTTTGTTGAAAGTGTATTAAAGTATACTTGTCCCTTAAAAAAAAATTGAAAAAGATAGAAAAAGCGGAAAAAAGTGAAATTTCAAAAAGTTATACATAAAAACTAAACTCAAAAACTAAAAGGTCGAGGCCAAACAAACTCAAGTATGAGGAAACAAACTCAAGTATGAGGTAATTGCACTAAACTTCCTTAGGTTTTTTTTGTTATTACACATACTTCTCTTCTAATTTATATTATATTACACATACTTCCCTTCTAATTTATAATAAGACACTCACCGCCTTTAAAGTGTTGAGTATTTACACTGTCCCTTAATAACCAAAAAACAAAAAAGTTGAAAAAAAAATCCAGAAAATAAAAAAGGATTTTTCAAAAAATCTTCAGTTTCCTATTACAAAGATGTAAATGACAATTAAAGTAGAAGGTAAAAGAAATTTTATATATTTTGAATTCTTTTTTTAGTCATCCAAGAGAGTTCATGGTCAGATTGCAATGGGTCTTGAATCTCTTGAATACTTTATTTCTGTTGGGCACATAAATGGGCTAGAGCAAGGGCCTAAAATTGGCTGGGTATGGGCTTACAATTAATGGAATCTTGTTTGCAACTCTTAATTATACTTATCAACTCATAATTTTCCACCTAGTACCATCCACTAAACATAACCATTAGCAGATGCTCTGATACTGATGCAGTGCAATCCAAATTTCATGAATAGCCCAAAACGCCATACACTTTATAGAAATTTTTTAATTATATACATAACAAATATATATATAAGACATGCGATCTCTATAGAAATTTATTATACTAACTTCCATTTCAGGGTCTTAATACGAAAACAGAGCTATTGAAGGGGTAGCTAATAAATTTATCTATAACAATGGACATTGTTTAAGACCTGGAAAATCAAAATTTGATCTAAACAGCGAAGATTAAAGTGCCCATACTTGACAAGGCTTCCGCACCATTGATTTATAACTCCACTCAATATTTAACCTGTCCAGTTATCTTGGAAAATACTGGCATTCTTTAATCGTACGGATTTCTAAAATTCTTCAATAGGTCTGGGATATCATAACCTAGCATGTCATCCACAGCTTGTATCATTTTCGGCTTTAACTTCTCAAACTTATCAATATTGTAGCCACTCAAGATCTCCTTGAAGTGATCAACATTTGGGAAATCTCCCGGAGGTAAATGGAACTCCCTTTGAACCTGGATTGGCAGAATTGAATTATATACAGAATCATAAAATGAAAAGAAAAACAAGACAACAAAGTTTAAGCAGACAGGGCAGAGAGTTACCTTTCCAAATTCATCTAACAAATTATCAATGAGTCTCTGCTGAGTTTTAGCTTTTCCAATCATAGCTGGCATCTCCTTTTTAAGATGACTAATAATGTAAGCATGTATCTTTGCAGCTCGGGCACGTTTCACAAATTCATTAATCTGCCAGATAGAAACACCATAGAGAATCACTTCACATGCAACTTCAAGGAAAAACAAGAAATTGACCATTCTAAATCAAATAATGAGATTCCACCTAGGAGACATTTCAGTGCAAAGGAACTTAAAACTTTGGCCTACTTTTAGTACATGCGATTTTCTTACCCACAAACGACATAACTACATCTGAAATCATTCAGCAAAGTAGGAAATTCCAAAAGAAATGATGCAGTGACTCACCCTACGATCACAGGCTTTCTTTGGAATATCTTTTAGGTCAGAAAGAAGGTCCTCCTGTTCTTTTTCAAAAAGTTCTTTACCAATTGGACCAGTAGCAGATTCATTTACGGGTTTGTCATTGAATGATCTGCCAAAGTAAGGAGAGATGTCAACTACACACAACTCATGATGGAACTCAGTTCACAAGGAAAGTGGGAAAAAAAAAAGGATAAACAACATTAATGGGTTCGTTAGTAGTATATTAGACATGAAGTTATGGAAGATAATACCCAAAATGAGAACAAGCATTGGAAATAAACTTGAAGTGATATACATATATCTGGTGTGGAACACCAGGAGACTGTAAAAGGTACGTTTGATACCAAATAATAGAGAGCCTACCCAATATAAACACGCATAACCTCAGGAGTGTTTATAACTTTCCCAAGAGACCACATTAATGCTCCATAAACACGCATCAGCTGCAATGTAGGGACATGGGTAAGCAGATTACTACCATCCAATATGCAAGTTTAAGGATTCACTTAGCAGCGAAAACTC
The DNA here is from genome assembly GCA_014183005.1 of Castanea mollissima. Lineage (NCBI taxonomy): Eukaryota > Viridiplantae > Streptophyta > Magnoliopsida > Fagales > Fagaceae > Castanea > Castanea mollissima. The sequence goes on along the minus strand of JACAVU010000005.1, from coordinate 49,482,223 downwards.
TTACTTGTTGGGTATCAATTTGATCTGCCTTGTTTAAAACCACTCTAATCTTGTCATCATGACCACGTAAAGATGATATCACTCTCTTGAATTCATCGCTGACATCAAGCTTGTGAGGATCAAACAAAAGTAGAATGAGGTCACACTTTGCAGCAAACCATGATGTTACGCCCGTAAAATCATACGCTCTTTGCGTTCGTTGCTTCTCCCCAGACAGAACACCAGGAGTATCCACAAAAGTGATGTGCTCCAGCAGCTTCCAACATAAATTAAAAAAAGAAAAAGAAAAAAGAGAGTATTTTTCAGTTGCCACAAAATGACAATACAGAGAATCTTCATGGTGATTCAAGAAAAAATAACTCACAGGATGTGGCATTTGAGAACACTCAAATTTTGACAAAAAAGCAGTTCCAAATGTTGTCAGACCACTGAACGGCATGTCAGCTTGAACCGCTATGGTGTTCCCAGGAATACTTCTTTCGTCAGGACCAGACTATAGGAGCAAACTCAGCTAGTCAACACCATTACAAACAAGATTTTGCAAGTAGTAGAAATATATCATGCACATAGAATACTAAAAGCAAAAAATGTATGAAAGGCGTCACATAGTAATAAGACAGCCATTTCAATACTAAGATAAACTACAAGGATTTGGAACTAATAAGAAATGTTCATACAGTGCCCCTTTTTCCCCTTCTCTTTATAATAGTAGCTTCTTTAGTTATTGTTAAATTACCGATTGTCCCAAAAGTTTAAACTATTGAAATATGGTAAATTTAATCATTTAACCACATATTTGTAACACTCCATCTCACGTGTGGGCCGAAACTACCTTCTAATAGGTGAGGCCTAACACGTAGGAATTTAAATGGGATATAGAGTGGAGGAAACAAGGATCGAACATAGGATGTTATGCTCTAATACCATGTTATATTACCAATTTTTCCAAAAGCTTAAACTATTGGGATATGGTAAATCTAATCATTTAACTGCATATTTCTAACAGTAATGAAGAGTAAAAAAGAGAGAGCAAAATGGAAGGTCAAACTCTAATAAATATCTCCAAGTTCTAGACCTCATAAAAGAAAGGTACTTCAAGAGCAAGATATGCATTCAATACTTTTTTTAAAAAAGCATAAAAAAAAAAGGGTACAAACTCTTCCCCATTTTTTTTTTCCAGTAAGATGATCAGTATAGTTATATTCGTTATTCTGTTTACGTTCTTTTTTTCTTGCAAACATTTACAACGGGAGCCATAAGAACTTTTTTTTTTTTCGAACATCAAAATTTTCTGGAGAAAAGAAATTTACTATTTGGCAGAAAGAATAAAGCAAGATAGCAAAATTCTACCAAAACAAGAAAGCACTACTCTGCATGGTAAGAACAAACACTAAGTGCCAACACAAATGAATAATAATCTACTTTTACCATGGACATGATAAGGATGAAGCTCATAAAATAATGAGGCTCATATTCTAGTGAAAGTTAGGTTAGCAGGCACATTGACTAATTTCTCATTAATATTAATCATTGTAAGCACAAGGATAATGACTAAAAGGATGCCAATGGACTCTAAACCAAATGCAGATCGTGACCCCAGAAACAATTAAACAAAGAGTGGAGAGTCAGATCATGGGTTCAATCACATGTGTGTATGAATTATGTTTGCCTATCAAAAAAATAAGAAAAGAGAAGCAAAAAAGAGATGATGCAAGGATAAGTAGCCGAAGTCGTATACCTATCAGGTTAATGTATCAACATGTCAGTATATGAATTACAAGCAAATGTTCATATACTAGTCGTCTCAGTAATATTACTTTTTGCATTTCCAAAAAAGAAATATCAGTTTGGTCACGAATTTTTTTCCTCGAGGATTCGGGGAATTTAAAACCTTCCTCACAGAAAACAAACCTCGTGCAAATGAAAGAGGCCCTAAATAATAGAGGATAAAGTACATAAAAGTAAACCACCAGTTTATTGATTGCCATTTCTACAACTTATCTTTGCATGCATAATGATAGTTTTCCCCTGATTGGAATATACATAAACTAGTGCACCACCAGAATCAAATAATTCCATAATGATGGAGATGAAGAAACGCAAGCTAAAAACAAAAAAAAAAAAAAACAAAAAAAAAAAAACAAAAAAAAGAAGAAGAAGAAGAAGAAGAAGAAGAAGAAGAAGAAGAAGAAGAAGATAAAAATGACAAAAGAAAACAAATAAGGTTCAACACTCACCAAAAATCATCACATCATCAAAGAAAAAGAGTATAAATAATAGAAAGGAACAGGAATAAAAATCACTCCATATAATTGATGTTGATTCTGAATATTAAAATGTTGCTTTTAAAATAAAATGAACCACAAAACATTGTCTTAGTTAAAGGTAAACAACTTAAGACTACTACATGGGTGGGTTTTGAAGGTACCATGACAACAACAAATCTGTCAGTTGTAGGCTCCGGTCCAATGTGGGCTCCTGTAATGAGCAATATGAAAAATCAGTTACACATATATAGAATCTTTTAAACTAAAATGTGCTTGCTTGCATGTGCACACACATACACACAGAAGAAACTTGCCTGGATAACCACTCTTGAGCAGATGCTTAATGAATGTTGTTTTCCCAGTGGAATATTGACCCAAAAGCATAACCATTGGTTTTGCGTCAAAATCACTATTAGCCTACACAACAGTTCAACTGCAAATAATAAGCTCATACTCCACCACCATCTCGGTTCTACAGTATGGAATCAACAGTACTATGGATAAATTTCACACATATCCAACAAAATAAAACACTGAATTAAATACTAGTTAGCACTCTATGTGGGTTGAAGCAAGACAGATAAAGTACATTGTTCACTCACCAGCAACGGGGATACAAAGTCATTAAAACGATAAGTAACTTCTAGTGGTTTCAACTTCTGAAGGTACAATCTCTTCAATCCATCAACAATTGATGTAACCGAGGAAAGTGGTACCTAGGAACATACCCAAGAAAATCAGCAAAGCAAAAGATAAATGACTAGATTCTGACATAAGGATTAATGTACCAAAGAACATGTGAAAAAAAGAGGTTAAAAAAGGGCCAGAAAGAAGGACCACATAGAAATTAGAATTTTTTTTCTTTAGAATATCGCTGAAAAAAAAAATCACAAATTTGATAAAGCAAAATGAAGTATAAATACTCCCATTTCTATTATATATTCAATTCACCGAGTTTCCTATTCTCTTTATAGAGAGAGGAGATCATTTCTCCTTTATTTTTTCTCACTAAGATCCCCTCCTCCTCCACCAAACAAGAAGAATGAGATACTAAGAGCAGACAAACAATGCATCACAGAGAGAAAGAAGGCTATTGTAATAAACATAAAAGTAATTGATCATTAGTAAGTAGTAAGAGTATTACACAATAGTCAATACTAGCTTCATAGGTACAACAAATCTTAAGTAAAATAACCCAAAATGGCCTACATAACAACAGTGAAATGAAATAAAGTGAGCAAAACTGTCAAAATGAGACAATGCAACTAAAGAAAAAGTCACTTAAGTTTATATATATACGACCAAAAAGTGATGCACCAAGTTGTGTTCAGAACAACTCCATTAGGATTCAAGTATATATGTATTTGAAATAAGAGCACAAGACTAATTCAACAAATGCATCAGATACAAACTTGTAGGCAAGAAAACATACATTTTTTGCTGATTTTGATGAAAACCAATTAGCTGAAGGTGATGGCCCATGTGAACTACCTGCATCACTGCCAATCAGTGCATTTCAAAAAATCCAAAGATGCCAAACTGCTTTCTTATCTGTAACAAGAAATGGTTTACCATTTAATTCGTGTTCACTTGTCTTTTCCTTGCGCTTTTTCTTCTGAATGAATGATATTAGGAAACATAAGAACTTGCCTAAAAGGAAATTGATGGGAGACAAAAATTGAGGCAAAATAGCGTACTTACTGCTATTAGTGCATCCAAACCCTCCATTACAGGAGGTTTCAAACTGCTCAGGTCAACTGCAATAAATAATATCACTTCAACTTTTAAGCTAAATGGCGACATTAGACAGATAATTCTATGCAAAATAACTACATGTCACACTTATTGACAGTTGCTAATTTAAACATGAGGCTCAAGGGCTCAACCAATCTAATCATGCACTATAGAGACAAACCTAAACATAAACAGTTTACCATCACTATTCAGGAAATCTTGTGTTACTGCATGACCAGCTTGTGCCAGAGACACTAGCTACATGTTAAGAAGAAAGAACTGGTCAGGTCCTGGAATGAAAAAAAAAAAGGACTTGACTAGGGGTTATGTCATCTAGGCATGCTAATTACAACCTGCATAGCAGCAATAAACTCCTTGAAACCAAGGTATCCCTGTCGCTTCAAATCTGCAATTGCCCACACCTGTAAAATAAAAAACAAATAGTTAAGTAAAAGAGTGAGTTTATTCAAGTTAAGAAAACAAAAATGGTAGATAAACTAATGAAGACCAAAAATAACATTAGTAGAAGTAATAAAAAAGGGTATGTCAATTAAGGAAGTAGCAGAGAGTATGAATTTGGATAGAATAGAATATAGGAAAAAAAAATACATGTGGCCAACCTTGACTAATTTGCTGAGGATCCATAGCCAACACCAAAATTTGGGACTTATTATTGTTGTGTTGTTAAATTAAAAAATGAAGTACAAGAAGAAAAGAAAACTAATCCACATAGTCTTGAACCAGTTAAAATGGATTCAGCCAAAAAGAAAAAAAAACAGTTAGTATGGTAGCTAATGAGCTCGAATTCAACCAGCACCTCCTCCCCTATAAGTGCAAAATGGAGGGTGGGATTGTGGGTTCATGACCCATTGTGGGAGTGTGTAACTTACCAATCAAAAAAATTGTGGAAAGAGTTCAATGAACAAACACAGGCAATCCAACACTAATGGCCAGTTTGGACAGAGGGGGAGGGAGAGGAGTAGAGTTGGCTAGAAATTAGAGTAGAGTTGGCCGGAAATTAGAGTAGAGTAGGCTAATTTCCGGCCAACTCTGCTCCCTTCCCTCTCCCCTCCATCCAAACTGGCCATAAGGGAATAGTTTTAAGACCACATACTATTTTACAACTTTTTACCACAACTCTAACATGGCAGGCTGTGAGTAGTTGCCTATCACTTACACATAGACCCGCTTTTTTTCCTAAACCACTTCTTTGCCTATCACATTTGTAGCAAAGAAGTTTTGAGATTAGTTGTGGTACTACATTTTCTCACCATAAGGTGGTAAATGATACGTTCATACCATGTTGAAATTATTCATTGCACCCAGTGTACTACACCATCCTCTCACATAAATGTGGGCTGTGGGTCCCGCACATATACACTGGGTGAACAAAATAATTTCTCCAAACCTTGACATCTAAACATATAAGTCAAGAAAAGTTAGTACATCAACGAATCTATAGCTTATGAGATTCCAATAAAGCTCGCTCTGCTACAGCATATGACAAACATTTGCTTAGGGTTTTACAAAACCACAGTAACTAAACCACTAATAGCGTTTATAAAGCTATTCCTATAAGAAATTATCAAATAATACTTACTACTGGTACTAATATAAAACAAAGCAAAAACAAGAAATTAAGAAAAATGAAAGCACTTGCAAAACCAATTCTTAAAAATATAATCAAAATCAGCAAAGAAAAAAAAAAAAAAAAAAAAGGAAATCAAACCTGCTTGAGATCTTGCCTGGACAGATTGGACATGGCGAAGAACTTGGTAGCATCATTACCAGTAATGCGGCCATCGGTATCTGAACAAAAAAATTGGAACGCACAGTTTAAACATTAACAAAAAGTTAAATTTAAAAATTAAAAAAAAAAAATATTTTCGTTTCTTCGATTTGTTTTTTTTATTTTTTTTTCTCGGGAACCAAACAGAGGAGTGGATATGAAAATTCGTGTACGGTAAGTACGTACCTGCATCAGCGTAATTGAACCATTCCTGATAGATCTGCTGGTGCTCTTTGGAACACGTAGTGATTGGAATCGAAGCGATCTCCATGGTAAAGTAGATTTTTTACTTTCTGGATTTTTCCAAATTTTGAAAATGGGAGATATACTTCGTCTACTATATATGGAAATTTAAACATGAATTTTTTTTTTTTCAAAAATTAAAAAAAATTAGAAAAACACTTTCTCTGATTTCTTAGCTTTTGTTTCGGGATTTTGTGGGGAACAGAGAATTAGAGAGAGACCCCATTTGCCAAAGAATACAGCAAAATGTGAATGCGTGATCGTGACTCGAGACGAGGTGTGTTACACGAAAACGTTGTCGTTTTCACTTCGCATACGACAGCGTTTACTGAGAGATTAAAGTTTACGGTTAAAGAGTTTAAACTTTTGAACTGTATAGCTTTCCCGGCACGCGCCAAAGAGAAAGTACACTCAACGAGGCCAACGTTCTTCTTCTCTCTCAAATTTTTAAAAATAGGTTGGTTGAAGAAAAAATTGGACGTTTAAAAATAAGGATGTCAATGTGTTGGATTTGATTTTTGGACTCAATTCAAATCTAATAAATAGTAAGGGTTTGAAACTTTTCAAATGGATTTAGAGTGGATTTGGGTTCACATTTTAGAATCCACTAGCATTTAGGAATTGGGATAGGTTTGTGTTTGGAATTTTTATATCATAAGTACTCGAATACAACCTCATTATGCATTGATTCTGTTTACACTTTACATATATCTTAAATATCCTTCTATTTCTCTCTTAAAATATTGTTTAATTTAGTGTACAAGAATTTAGGCCTTACTAAGAGCATCGCCAATAGATGCTCTATATCTATTTTTTGGAGCAAAAATACCACTGTTCACACTTCAATAGATTCTCTATCTCCATTTTTTAGATTAAAATTGTTACAATGCTTCTCTACAAGTAGAGAACACTGTAGCTTTTACTATTCATACTTCAAATGTTTTTTTCTATTATAATAATCAAGTATTGAATAAAAAAAATGTTAGAAGATAGATAGTTGTTAAAAAAAATGAATAAAGAAATAATATTTAAATGGGATGAAGAAAATGATAGAGAATCTGTTGAAAAATGTATTTAAAAAAGTAAGTAGGTAAAAGTTAAAAATCACTGTTTACCGTCCAAATAGTACAAAAATTTAAATAAGCTGCTAGAAATGTTCTAATAATTAAATTTTGTTAAATAGCTGTTTAGATTTTTAACTTTAGGTTAAATCCAATATGATTTAAATGCTAAATTTTAATTCAACTCATCTAAATGCTAAATTTTAATCCAACTCATGATAAAATAAATGAATGAATTTTGAACTGTTGTGGGTCTTTCAAATACATATGGTATAGTATATCACTGCACACTCTTGATATGATGGTCAATCCACAAATACAAATTTTTGCAAGGTCACTCTGGTGGGTGGGTGGGAAAGTTAAGGTTCAAGTCTTAGATAAAGAAATAAATACATATGGGATAAATTTGGAATAGAATTTTTAAAATTTTAATAGGTTTGTGAAAATATGGTATGTAAAATGTCTAGAGGGTTTGGATTTGGAAAAACCTTTTTACCATGTGGTTGGATGAATAATTTTTTAATGAGAAGTGTTATGTGCACAACATTTTCACGACAAATCATAAGGTTTTTTTTTTTTTTTAATTTTTTTTGAAACACAACAAACCATAGGTAGTTATTTGTTATTAGTTCACAATTGAACCTATTACCGAAATTACTTTTTTACCCACTAATAACAATTCATAACAAAATTTTACAATTGATGGGATTTAAATGGCCATCATGACAATGATAGGCTCTATATGGAGAGTCTGGGTTTATGGGTATTTGAAATTTTGAACATATCACAATTTCAAAATTTAATCAAAAAGTACAATTTTATATTGAAAAAAATGGTATTTTAGGTTGGAATTCTCTAAAATAAAATCAAAAGGCGAAAACCACATTTTCGTCCTTACATTTTCAGACGATTCTCACTTTGGTCCCTAAATTTTATTTTCACTACTTTTAGTCCCTAAAATCAAAAAAGCGATCTCGTTTTTGTCCCTACCGTCATCTCACGAACGGAAATAATCTACGTGGCAAATGGAGTGCATCGCTGGCACACTAAATGCTGACGTCAGCATTAAAATAATAATATAATATTTTATTTAGCATTTTTAAAATTCCACGTCATCTTTTAAAAACAAAAAATTAATTTATGAATTTTAACTAAATGAAAAAAAGAGGAAATAAAAGGAATAAAAACCTCACAAAATAAAATTTTTTTTAAAAAAGCACTACCAGCTCTAAACCTCACAAACCACTTCGTCTAACCTAAACACACAAAAAGAAATTCAAAACCTCACAAACCACTCCGTCTAAACACAAAAAAAAAAAAAAAAAAAAATTCAAAACCTCAAATTGTGGCCAAATTAGCCCTAACCAAAACTAACTCCCTCAAAGCTGAGATCGGTTTTGGTATCTCTGTATTGACTGGAACTTTTTCTCTCTAAGGTTTTTGGATCTTGGTTTGATCTGGGTTAGAGATAGAGAGAGGCTGAGATCGGTTTAATTTAGAGAGAAATGCTGAGATCAATTGTTGGTGGTGGCGCAACGCAAGACCAATGATGGTCATGGCTGGCGGCGCCGCAATGCAAGACTAAAGAGATGTTGAGATCGATTATGTCTCTTTGATCTAAATGAAGATATTCGGTCTCTCCCTCATGAGCACCGCTGCCAAGACAGCCACCGCGACAAAACCAATGACATCTCGGTCTCTCCCTCTCTTCGATCTACATGATTGGAATGGGTTTTTGCTATTTGGTTTTCATTTGGGTTTGCTTTGTTGAGTTTGTAAATTTGGATGAAGATGTGTAAGGTCTTTGTGTTTGTTGAAGGTCTTTGTGATTTGAATCTTTGAAGGTCTTTGTGTTTGTAATGAGAATGTGAAAGAATTGACTGAGTAATTGTTGAAGGTCTTTGTGTTTTGTAAATTTGACTGATTTTATGGGTTTGGTTGCTAAGGAAATGTAAGAAAAGAGAAAAAAGAAAAATTTTGTTTTTTTAATTTTCTGGGCAAGGTAGGATGATTGACCGCGATGAACACTTGTTCTCGTTCTTCATGTTCTTAAAAAAAATTAATTCTTTTCTTTTATTAAAGTTTTTTTAAAATTCATTTTATTATTTGATTTTTAATTTTCTGAGGTGGCATTTTTATTTATTATTTTAATGCTAAATATCATATTATATTATTATTTTAATGCTAAATATCATATTATATTATTATTTTAATGCTGGCGTCAGCATTTAGTGTGCCAACGATGCACTTTGTTTGCCACGTAGACTATTTCCGTTTGTAAAATGATGGTAGGGACAAAAACGAGATCGTTTTTTTTATTTTAGGGACTAAAAGCGGTGAAAATAAAATTTAAGGACCAAAGTGGGAATCGTCTGAAAATATAGGGACGAAAATGTGGTTTTCACCTACACAAAAATCAGCAATTGCATTGCCATTAAAAAAGAAGAAGAAAAAGAAGAAGAAGGTTCCTCTAGCTTTAAGGAAATCGGCAATCACATTGCAAAAACAAAAGAAATACACGCAATATATCATGACATTGCAAGATAATTTATGTGGTAATGTGTTTTGGGATTGCCCACGAGCCCGTGAAATCTGGGCTTACTCTGGTGTTTTTCCCACTGCTGGTTGCCTGCATTTTCAATATTTCATGGTGGACTTGCTATGGTACGTGGTTATGGTGGCACACTTTTGATGAAGATAGTGTTGCTTTCATTGTCATGGCAGCGTGGGCAATTTGGACTAATAGAAACTAAATTCGGCATGGTGGTAAGTAGGCTGGAATTAATACATTGGTGTGGTCATTATCTAGATGAATATCATACAGCACAGGTGGTTCCCCCGAAGCCATCTCAGAAGCTTGAAGTCAATTGGTCACCTCCATCAACTCCTTTCTATAAAATTAATGTGGATGAGGCTACTTTTTCAAACCATAAGGAAGCCGGGGTGGGTGTTATTATCCAAGGTAAGGAAGAAAGAGTGATAGCTGCTCTAAGCAAAAAAAAAAAAAAAACAAAATTAGCTAGGGCTCCACTTGGGGCTCTTGATGCAGAAGCAAAAGCTTTTGAAGTCGGTCTTCAATTTGCTAAGGATATGGGTATTCATGATTTTATCTTGGAAGGTGACTCTCATTATTTCAAGGCTTTGTACATGTTGAGTTAGCGAACGTTTTGACACTAGATTGTTGAACAAAAAACTAAACAAAGAGCTTTTATTTAAAACTTACTCTTTGAATTACACCACTTCACAAGCACTGATGCTTAACTCCCATACACTGACACTAGTGCACTGCAAACACGGCACTTACTCACCAAATACACTTGCACACACCTCACTTCTAGACACCTACACACACTAGCTCTTGACTCTATTTCACTATACACACTTGCTACCTATGGCACACACTTCACCACCTCATACAACTTCACACATCTCTCACTTGGTGCTTTATGACACACACTCACTTCACACCATTCCATCTATTTATACTAGATGTATGTCCGTTAGGAAACCAACTTGAAGCTTCTTGCTTCTTTCTTTTTATTGGCATTAAATTAATGCCTTTCTCCAACCTTCTAGACACCTTATAAAATTGTGGCTGAAATTCACTAGTGCAGGGAAGCTTCTATAGAAAATACGAAAACTATCTTGGAGATAATTTCGGAAAGAGAGCAAGAGAGAAATGTCTGGAATTAGAGAGAAATTTCTAGAAAGAGAGAGAGATTGTGTGAGAAGTTCTAGAAGTTTCTAGAGAGAGGCAAAATTGATTTTTAATAGTGCGAACAATCTTTATCTCCTTCTTTGGTTGCACCAATTGTTTATGGTATGTTATCCTCTATGCATGACAGATAGAGATCTCCCATGTATGTAGACAAGGCAATTGTCTTGCTCATTTGTTAGCTAAACATGCTTTTAACATTGTTGATTTCTTTGTTTGGATTGAAGAGAGTCATTGTTTTTAATAACAAGCATATCTCCATAATGTACTTGCCTTTCATTCTGAATAAATAATAAAGTTGGTTTCTTTTCCAAAAAAAAATAAAAATAAAAATAAAAATTGTAACATCTGCTTTATATAAGGGTATTCAAAGTACTCGACCTGACTTGCTGCTTCATTGAGTAAGAAGGGATGAGCACAACAACTACATGGACCCCTTCATTTATGTTGTTGTTAGTGCTTTCTAAGGTTGAGTTAGAATTAGCTATTAGAAACAAACCTTATCAATTTCAGTTATTTTATTCTAAAAAAAATTCATTTTTTTTCAAGGAATTGGTAATACCATTGTCATTTTCAAACAAATTTTGTTTCATTATTGGCCATCTCCTAAATTATTTTGCATATGGGTAAAAAGCCAAAAAGAATAATAACATTTTACATAAAGCCTCCTTAGAGCATTCTTATCAAACATGTTATATGCTATAAATGCTATTTTTTAGCATCTCATTCCATATAGCAGCTCGCTGTAGCATGGTGTAAAAAAAAATCATTTGTTTATTCGGATCTCTAATTAAAAAATTGTTTTCTTTCCCCAATGTCTCTCTTCCCAAGCTCTTTCTCTCTTCCCCAACTGAACTTCACCCTCCCTCTGATTTTCTCTGCTCTCTCACTCTCTCGATTTTGCTATGGCCATGGGTGGTCTTTGTCTCTCTTTCCCAACATCACATCTCTCACCATGGTGGCTAATGGGTCTCCTTTCTCTCACTGTGGGTTTGGTGGGTCTCTGTTATATGGGTCATGATTTGTGGTTCGATTGGTGGTTCATGATTCATGGGTCTCTAATTTTCTCTGCTCTCTCACCGATTGGTGGTTCGTCACAATGCGTGTGAGTGTTTCTAGTGGAATCACATTTTGGTAATCTGTTTTCAACTTTTTCTTTATTCCTCTTTGCTTCATAATATTCATCTATGATTTTATGTATGATTTCTGAGAGCTTGATCACCTTAATATTAATGGACTTTTTTACGCTACTACCAAATCTTTGGTGGTGTATGCTCAAAATGGGTTCGATCACATTGTTGCTCTGAGTATTGTGGGTTTTGTGCTTTGATTTTGGTGGGTGTGATTTGATTTTGTGATTTGGTGGACTCATGGGTCTTTGTTGTGATTTGATTTTGGTTGGGTTTCGGTCGTCGTGGTGGTTGTTTGGATTTCATTTTGGCTAAGTTTCGGCAGTGGTGTGTGGTTGGAGGTGATGAGCTTGAAAAGCTCCGGCCATGGAGGTTTAGAAGGAGAGCTCAGTTTAGGCCAAAATAGCAAATTAACAATAATTTTTAAACAATATAATTAATAGGTACTATTACAAAACTATATTTTTTACTAACATCTCAAGTCTAAAAGAGTCGATTTTAACCTAAAAATTGAGTCTTTGAGGGTCAATTTTCATGATCTGATCATATCAGATGTGGCATTTTTTGCACATGTTGCTTACATGGAAATCGAGTATCTAACACTCGATTTATAACCCAAAAATTTTTTAGTCTGAGACTCTCGTACTAGCCATTCCCAGAAAGGCAGCAATACCCACAGAAAAAAAAAAAAAAAAAAAAATCACTCACAACAAACTTTCAACTAGCCACATCCACCTCCACCACCACTCCACTAGCAACAAACTCCATACGGCAACCCTAGTCCACAGCAAAAAAAAACAAAAATCACCATCAATACAGCCACAACCATCAACACAGCCCACGGCAACCACAACCACAGCTACCGAACTACCACCAACACAGCCACCAAACCGCCAGTCACAACCAAACCCACAAAAAAAAAATCAAACACCAAAAAACCTATGTGAAGAACCAAAAACACCAACAAAAAAAATAAAATAAAAAAACCCATGAAACCACAAAATCAGCAATCCAAAACCCATGAACCTAGAATTCTGGTTGTCGCTGATCATGGTGTCGTTTTGCTGTCCATTGAGCGGTGGTGGTTGATGGAGAATCGCACCGAAGGAGACGACGGATGCGAGGCTCTAGTCCATGCCGCTTTGGACCACGTCGAAGGAGACAACAAAGAAGGTCGTCGATCTAGTCCACCCATGCCGATTTGTTTCTGGGGTTTTTTTTTTTTCTCTCTCTCTCTCTCTTTCTTCTCTGATGTGAAGATGTAAATGGGCTTAAAGCCACGCCGAAGGAGACGACGAAGAAGGTCGCCGATCTGGTCCACCCACGCCGATCTGTTTTTGGGGGTTTTTTTTTTTCTCTCCCTTTCTTCTCTGATGAGAAGATGAAAATGGGCTTAAAAAATTATGTAAGTGTTGTAAAGGGTTTTAAATCGAGTCTTAAAAACTCGATTTCTAGGTGGTCATCACGTGGAAAAAATGTCACATTAGACATGGTTAGACCATGAAAATCGACCATCAAAGACTCAATTTATAGGCCGAAAATCGACTCTTTTAGACTCTAGATATTAGTAAAAAATATAGTTTTGTAACTGTACCTAGTAATTATATTGTTTAAAATTTATTGTTAATTTGCTATTTTGGCCCTTAGTTTAAAAGTGAGGGCTCGAAGGGTTGAAAAGGTTTTTAGGCTAAGAATATGGAAAGGGTGAGACTTAGGGTCAAACCACCGTGGATTGGTGGCGTTGATGTTCAGAGACGTAGCTTGGTGGTCAGCCATGGAGCACGGGTTTGAGAGCTGAAGATCAGAGATAGGGAGAAGGTTCTAGATCTATTGGGTTGAGAAAGAGAGAGAGACAAGGGAAGAGAGAGGAAGAATAAAAATAATAACGAAAGAATATTTAAATGAAGTGGTAAAATAAATTGAAGTTTTAATGGAGGTTGTATTGTAAAGTGATGTTTTAAATGTTATAAAGTTGGTTTTTTAGATGCTAAATGCTAAATTTTTTACAATCTTTGATGAGAATGCTCTTACAATAGTCATTTCGCTTGGAAAGCGAGAGTAGAAATTGGAATATAAAAAACGTTAACCACTTTTTCAGTCTTCAGTGGTGAATGTAAGAGTAATAGAGCATTTGCAAAAGTTCATCTAAGATAACATAAAACCCAAAATTATGAATTGATTACGCCCAAGATAACATAAAATAAACATGAACCCTAAGAATTACCCACATCAGATTATGAACCGGTTATGCAAAATGAGATTTTGCTATAATGTTTGTGCAAATATATAAGTCACTTTAGCTCGTGTAAAAGAATTTTTGTTATTTCTTTGTGTTCTCAAGGGTGAATAAAGAGTGTGGATGGTGATTATTGTATGCAAAAAAAGATAATTGATTAAAAATCAAGAAAAATTAATATTTTAATGAAATATATGATAGAATAAATAATCAAATGTGGTTGTTTTGAAAAATGGTTAGCTAAAATAAATAGAGTAGGTTTTTATTATAAAACAACCAATAATTTTTGCATAAACGGATGTGAATGCTCTTGGTGTTGATCTATAAAGGAGTTAAATTTATTTTATTTTAAAAAGTAATGAGGTCTATGAACAATTCAAAATAAAAAAGAATGTCAATATAAATTCTGTAAATCTCAAGAAAGTTTAGCGTAATTTTCCTGTTTTGCAATAGAAAAATAAAGGAATAAAGAAAAAAAGAAATATAATAAAATATAATAAACCATAATTACAAGAATATATTAGATTTAGGTAGAGTTTGGATAGCGCATCTGGAGTGTTTCTCAGTATGGCTGCGTTTTTCTATGGGTCCCGTGCACTATTCAAAGGACCCACAAATATATTTTTAACCAAAAACAACTTTGAAATGAGTCTCATAATACTATTCACACATTTACAAATTATTTTGCTATAGTGTTTTCAGTTTTTAGTTTTTAGTTTTCAGCAATAAACAGTATCCAAACAAACCTTTAGAGAACAATTCCGGTAAGAGAAAGGAAAAATACAATGAAAACTTGTAGGGTGTGGGGGGGGTAAGGGTTGGGGTTCAAGTCTTTAAGAAGGAGCTTCATACACATTTACACTTAAATTAGGTTAGAGTTGAATTCTATCTTGTATCAAAAAAAAAAAAAAACTTTAACAAACCCCAACCCTACCTGGAAAAAGTATCTTATGAGCGTGTATAAATCCTGCATACTATAAGAGGATGGTCTCATGACATCTATATGGTCCTCACCCTCAAAGGGGAGAATCAAGAACAATGTATTCCAAAGTATATGTTTTGTTGTTGTAGATATTTTTCAAGAAATACCAATGGTCTTTCCAAGCAACCAGAGAACCAAAGATAATTCAATACCAAATATGGTGTGGAGTGTAGTCCTGTCCAATGTGAACCCATACACTGTGATTCCTGCTCTATTATTCTCAAAATACGTCACTGTAAAAAAAAAATTAAAAAGACAATCAGACCAGGAAAATAAATTGAAAAGTATGTCGAATGGTACACATAAATCACATTGTTAATTTAAGCAAAATCAATGCTTCTTTCTATAAATTTTTTTAAAAAAATCAATGTAAGCATATTACCTATGGACAGAGTTGAGTTTGAAGTAGATTTACTCCAACTCATTACGTGGTAGCTCACATGAGCATTCACCAGTATTGTAGCATGTCCTATTTAATAATTATGTGACTTGTTTAAATAATATAATGAGCCATGTGATTTAGTCCATGCGAATGATATTATAAATCGCCTTGTAATGGATTGAAGGAAATTTATCCTTTTGGATTTGGAGGAAATCTTTATCTATCTATTATTTCTCAAATCTGCAAACACTATTATTTTTGTAAAGGACAATAAATTTAACTATACAATTTATTGGATAATGAAACAATTTAATTGGAAATTTAACGTGCAACACTTAAGAAACTATACATGCAAATAAAAAGAAAGGTTTATGATTCTTTGTGACTTACCTAGAGCTTGTCTTTTCTGAAATGATATGGTACTATAGGCATAAGATGGTATCAACTTATTGTTATCTAGGTCATCTTCCTCATCACCGGCTTCGTCACCATCCGATTCTTCCCGGGCACCCATAGTAAACTCCCGAGCATAGGCAATCTGAGCTGAAGGAGCACTCTCACCATCAGCAACATCAAAAGAGTCTACGGTGGCACAAACGTGCCACTTGGCAGCGAGGCTTGTGACTGATTGTGCCTTGTGTGTGATCTTTGTTGCACTCCTCAATAATATCAAGAGCCCAGCTAGGAGAGTCATGGAGCATAGCTACAGTAAAACAAACTCATCATCTTAGAGCACATATATACTATGAAGCACGGGTGCATTTTCGGATTCGGGTGCAAGTACAGGTGTGGGACTCGGCAATTTTTGAAAAAGTAGGGTGCAGGTGTGGTGGGGTACGGCGATTACAAAATTATTAAAAATATTTTTATTTTTATTTTTAATATATTGCTAAGCATACTTTTTCACATTATGCAATTTTAGATAATAACTAAAACATGATGTTCATAAATTAAAAAAAAAAAAAATTAAACCCAAGTCACAACATTAGAGTTTATATAAAAAAAAAATTTTAAAAAATCATATCACAATTCACAGATTCACAAATCACAATGAGTAATAACTATTAACTAAATAAAAAATCAAACCCAAGTCACAACATTATTATATTATAGCTTATATAAAATTAAAAAAAAATCAGATCAGGTGAGGTGAGCTTCAAACTAAAAAATAAAATAAAAGCAGCTTGAGCTTAAAAAAATTGAAAAACTAAGAAAGCTTTAGTTTGATACCTAAGTTGAGACTCTTGAGAGTGGGTCGAGCTTGAGAGTTGAGACTTGAATTGAATTGAAAACTTGAGATTGAGAATAGGTCGGTGAGGTTGTGAGTGTGAGAGTGAGTTGAGAGTGAGATTGTGTGTGTGACTGAGTGGTTGAGTGTGAGAGAGGGGAGACGGAGAGCAAAGACAGAGAGCACAGAGACGAGTGAGAGAGAGCTGAAGATGAGAAGAATGAATCAGGTTAGATTAGTTAGGGTTTTGTTATTTTAGCCAAAACAGTGCGTTTTGCACCCTTTTTTTATTTTAATTTCGATGTGTATCAACAGTTTCGACTAGAATCAGCGGGTTCGACTGATATTGACCGATTTGGCGCGAGTTGGGAAAAAAAAAAAACTGGACGCTTCATGGACATGCAGGCAGCGGTGTCCCTCGTGTGTCACCACGTCAGACGTGGGTGCGGCGGCCATTTTGCCGCATCTGTGCATCCCAGCATATATAAGCTTATAATAATTTTCAAAATACTAAAATTACTATCAATTGTATTACAAATTACTGTAATTGTTACCATATCAACAATAGAATAAATAAATAAATAATTATTTTTTTGATAATTGGATAGTTACCTAGGAGAGATACAAATTAAGTGATATTCATTCTACCTTTAGCATTACTACTTAATATTATATGTCATAGCTCTCCTAGCTAATTTGATACAATTTTCAATTTGAGTTCCTATTATACTTTGAAATTGTGAATACGTTAACACCATCTACTTATTTAAAATTAATTTGCTGACATTACTCCATGATTTTAACTTTGTACTATGATGTTATACAAACAAAACAAAACTTTATACTATGAGAATAATGGTCCTATCCTATGCGGCGTGAGAAATAAATGTTCGAAAATATTTGTCTTAACTCTTAACCACTAAAGATTAACAAATATTTTGTGACAAAAATACAACACACATCAAAGAAACTAATATCATACTAGCATTACCAAAAAGAGTTAAGATGTATTTTATTTCTTTTAAAAATCCTCAGGTATCATTCTCCCCCAAAAAATGACACTTCCTAAGCCATGGAAAAATTAGTGAATTGGTAATTGCTTGAAAATTCAGTACTCCACCAAGATTGTGGTAAAATCTTGTAAAATTCACAAGCATTTCTTATTTCTTATATAGTAGTAATAGTCACACTTATGAACTACAAAATCTCATACGTGGTATAACAAAGAATTATACTTCAATAAATTATTGTATCCGGGTCCAAATCTTCTGTACTATTTTTTTATGTACTACTCTATGTTTTACCAATTACTATTTGCTATGTTTTCATTTTACTTTCCTTACAAAATAACTGAAGTTTAAAATGAAAGTGATTAGTAAAACATAGAATGGTACACAAAAGTGGTACAAAAAATTTGTATTCTTTGTATCCACAACGCTGCCGTGGTATAGGTGATATTATCGTTACGTTATGTGACATAGGGTCGATAAGTTCACAACAAAAACTCCCTTTTTTACTCAACTAAAAGAAAAAAGAAAGAATTAGAATTTACTGAATTTAGAAGGCGTACCGCAAGTTCTCCAGCTGTATATACATTAACCTCAGCACCACTCTTCTTGGTTGTGATAAGCAACGAAGCAAGTTGACTGCCTGTGACAAGGACCAGGAGCAACAATATGAACGCACGGTACCTATGGCTTATGATCCGTAGATGTCTTCTGATCCTAAGGTGTTCGGTCAGCACGGGCCCCACGTCATTATCCTGATGGAATATTGATGCGAAGTCTTGTAGCCGTAGGATCTGGAGGTAGCAGATCAGACGGAAGAGGATGCACACCAGGAAAATAACGGTAGTGCGATAGAGCCATGAGCAGATCTCCATTATGCATGCTACTGCGTCGCTCACGTAAACATTTCCCAAGAAGGGAATTTGTGAGGCCCCAGATGCGTACCACCATATCTTGTATGCACTCTCAGCCACAAAGCAAGGGATCACAAAGACTGATAGGATTTTCAATGATCTCTGTATTAAAAAAGAGAACAAAAATTGGGATTAGTAGTTTGTTTTAATTAAAAAATCAGTTAGTAGCTATTAAGTCATAAGAAGATGACGTTGAATGTGATACATTGGAAAATTAGACACATGGGAAATGTCGTTTATATATTATTGGCAAGGGACTTGGCTTGAGTTTGATACTTTAATGTACTGGACTCATTAAGATAATAACATGTACTTTGTACATTGATACATTGGAAAATTAGAAGATGACGTTGAATGTGATACATTGGAAAATTAGACACATGTGAAATGTCGTTTATATATTATTGGCAAGGGACTAGGCTTGAGTTTGATACTTCAATGCACTGGACTCATTAAGATAATAACATGTACTTTGTACATTGATAGGACTAATGGATATTGAAAATTTATGATGGGCCCAAATGAGATGAGTTGCAATCTATGTAAAATAGGGTGTGCAAACTTCATTGAGATATTTAACACTTTCTAAATTAGAGATGATTTTGTAAAATAGCTTAAGGGAGGAATAATTCAATATCACTAATTTAGAACAGTTTGCTAGAAATTAGGCTAAGGGAAGAATAATTCAAATATTCAATATCACTAATTTACAAGACTTTTAACCTTTAAAAATAATATTAATGATTTGGTTACATAAACGCATAGAAGATGTTATTTAAATTAAAAATTGTTGACAAGATTAATTCATGTTATATCAAATAGTGTGGGTAAACAAAGAGCACTTAGTTTTAATAGACTTATTTTTATTTTTCCAGAATGACAGGCTACTTTCTTCTATTTTATTTTTTGCAGTTTAGAATTACCAATATTTTGAGGACTGACTAACTAAGGAAATGACATGTGAAGCTTTCTTTGTTTATAGTAAATATTGAATGTGGCTTTTAATTAGTCTTAGGAGTTTTTGGTGGTACATCATCAGTCAACGTGGTATTCTAATTGTGTAAATTAGCTTTGAGTTTAAGACTTCTATAGTCTTAACTTAAGAGCGTGTCAACTGGTCCTAATTAAGGCCTAAAACCTTCCTCTTTTCTGGAAGTAAAATATATATAAAAAATGCTAGTTCTGACTTTAAAAAGATGGAGCATTATGCATGCATATGAGCTTAAAACAATTATAATAGCAAATAAGATTGCAAAAAGTCGAGCTTTATGGCAGAATTTCATTACTTAACATAAAACAAAGCTATAAACAAAGCCAAGCAATCATGAAATAAAATAATTCGCCTAGGTTGGCTTCACTCATTTATCTTAATGAGTAGCCCAAAAGAAAAAAGATAACTACAATTTCCCTGCAAATCTAAATCCAAAAACTTCTTCCTAAGCTATTTGGTCCTCCACTTGAGCAATTACTAGACCTATTATATTCTGTTCACTGTTCAACTATGCAATTGTACACTGCTTCACTTTGTTCTCATGAATCTTTTTTATTTATGAGACCCACCAGAAAGGTCCCTTCATTTCTCTTTGCATATAAAACAAACTTTTGTGGTTGGGAAGTAAGGAACTTTCCACCGTTTCCAGCCTATCCAGGACTTATTCTTTCACTTCTGTAATCAAACTCACAGCTTGATTGACGCTGTAATCTCGGAAAATCTTTGGATCTTCATAATTACACACGGTTCATGAGAAATATTCAAAAAGGCACCAACTAAAATTTAAAAAAGCTCTCTTACAATCTTATTATTCAAGCTAAGAGTCTTATGATTAAACTTACAATTTCAAGATTGTTTTGAAATAGTCAATAGCTTGATTTCTATGAAAATTTAACTCTTTTAGATTATCTATTAGTATTATCTTATCTGTTTTCAAATCCCTCTTTTCCTCTTTAGTCGTCAATGACTTGGTATTTTTTTTTTCTTTATCTTTCAAGTTGGAGAATGGAAGTGCAACTACTACCCTTTGGTTATCTCCAAAAAAAAAAATCATTTTTTGAACTCATCTATATTCCAATCCTTTGAATTCTTGGACCATTGGAGAAATTAATTAAATTATTGACTCTAGAGATATAGCAATATAGGGAAGATAAAATTGTTTCAATCCGAAGATAAAGAGAGAAAAAGAATACCACTATTGTGTTAACAAATAATATATATATAATAGTATTCAAATTTTCAAAAAATAAAAGATTACCCATATCAATACTAGAGCTATATTATAAATCAAGCAAACCTATTATTCCAGAGGCAACAAACCAAGGGTCCTACAATTTAGTAATAAGTAAGAAAAAACAAGAAGTACCATCACCCATGTAGCTAAATTAGCAAGAAAAAAAGAGAGAGAGAGTAATAAAAGTACTCATGTAAATCCTAGGAATGAAGATAAGATTGGTTAGTCTAAAAATAGTAAAACAAAAACGCAAACTAAGACTTGAGAAAAACATGGGAAACTCACATTGAGCTGTTCGGTGTAACAATTTCGAACCGTCTCGCTCTCATCAACTAGTTTATCGAAGAACAAGAACCTCCGAAGCCCGAACTTCCTGACGAAAGTTGAGAGGCACACGAACGACAAGGTGGCGACGCTGCTGAGCGAGAGCTGAACGACAGTGTCGTAAGGCCTGGAGTGCTTGCTATCGCAGGTGGAGCAAGCGAGAACGAAATGAGAGATGGTGGGGACGACGATGGCGAAGAGGATGAACGTGGACCAAGACAGACAAGCTGTCCACGCGTTCGATTGGTCCACGCACATCCATCGGAGATAGGATCTGAAGCTGTGTAACTCGTCCTGTGCATGTGAAATGCTTCGTGCAAATTTGTTTTTGTTGTTGCTGTTGTTGTTGTTGTTGTTGTTTCGGTTTATCAAGGGCTCACTATTGTCTCCCATTTTGAAAGAGAGAGATTTATGGGTTACTGGTTTGGAGTTCGAAGGTGTATTTGGGGAGGTTAAGGTATATAAATAGAGGGACATGTGAAGAAGTGAGGTTGGGTTTGCTTAAAAGGTTTGTTTATTAATCCATTCTTTTATATTTAGTAAATGACTAAATTAAGTTTAGTATTATTTTCCAAACAAAAAAAGTTAAGCATCTTTACCACTGACACAACAACTTTCATTACAATTTATGTAGTTGTTGAGATTATGTGTCTAAACAGTTTATCTTTTTTTTTTTCTTTTTCTTTTTTTGGTTGAAAGTATACTTTTTTTGAAAGTTGTTAAGAGTATACTTAAACTTTGAAGAAGTGGAAAAAAAAAAAAGTTTTCAAAAATAGTATATAAATGCAGAAAGTTAAGCTTATAAGTTGATGCTAAATAGACCCTACATATTATTAGTGATTTTTACATGAGTCTACCACTAAAGTTACTTTATTATCTCTAATTAACAGCTTTAATTTCTAATTGTAAAACTTGTTGTGAATTTTGTTGACCCTCCTGATTTATTGAAAGTTTAACTCATGCTTAAATATTATAACAAGACATGAATATGCTCATAATTATGAGTTCAATAGTTGGCCTTATTGGTTTGTCATATGGTCTAACATGAGGCTAAAATATATATATGTAAATATTGTTTTGATTTATTGGTAGCATAAATAATTCATTGGGAAAACTACACTAAACTTCATGTTTTTACGGACCTACTGAAATTTTAGTGTAACACTTAATTCTATGTGGTATTATTTTATTTGTAAAATATTAAAACATTTGTAAAAAAAATGATAAATTATTTATATGACATGTATATTTTTTTAGCTGCATTTTCACATAAAACAATACCACATAGGAGTTTTGTGTTACACTTAAAAATTCTAAGAAAATTAAGTGGAACACAATTAATGATTTAGACATAAAATAATACTAATGGGAAGCTAATATAAGTACCTAATTATTATTTTTTATTAAAATATTTTATTCATAAAATTAAGTAACTAATTAATATTATGAATTTACAATATAAACTAATAAAAATTAATTAAATGGCTAATAATTAATATACGACATCTAGTTTTTTTTTTTTTTTTTTTCAAAAAATAATGAATCCAAGATATTAAAAAAAACATGTAGTTTAGCTTAATGATGAATTCAAACTCCAGCTCGCTCGTTCATGCTTAAGACAAATTGATCTTCACCTTTTAATTTTCAATTTGGCTCAACTAAACTACAAATTTACAATCCAAAAATGCTTGAAGTAGCAGAGAGCATTGTAGAATCATAAGGTGACAGTGGTGTGATTTGGTTTGTTTTTTGAATGGAATAGAAGGTAGAATCAAACCTAACTGAACTAGTGTCACTACTTACCAGAAATGTTACTGTAAATGTTTTATTATAAATTAATTTTTAATTTTCAAATACGAAATAATATGTAATTCATGTTAGAATTTGGGCAATCCCATTAGCGGGTATGACCTAGCCAGCAAGTTGGCCCCATTTAATGTAATTAACTCTCATATAATATAGGTTACATTGGAGTGAATTACAAAATGAGATGGAAATCTCATTTATGTAATTCATGAAAAAAAAGAATGTCTCGTTGTCTCCACCGTTCTCTCAGGTTTTTAGGGTTTTCTGCCATCGACAAAAACTTTAATATTTTCCTAAAGAATCCGTATAAACTACAAAACTCTCATAGATTGGCCGAGGAAGACCTGAATAACATGATCTCTGGACCTATGTGCCGAATGTACACAATGACAAGCATCAGATTATGATAATTTTTCTTTTTTATAATCAGCATCAGATTAAGATATGGACGTGAATGGTGGAACCATAGTCTTGAAATCATGTGAAAATATTTTTAATCATACTTTAATTGTCATATATGAGCAAAACCCTTCAAACTCCACATATATATTTTTATTGGATGTGAATTTTGAAAATTTAAATGTTAAATTGCATGCTCGTATTATATCTTCTATTCTTGCAAAAATTCAAGATTTTTAAAGATTAATAACTATGTAATTAATTAAATATTTAAATTTCAAATTTTTGTCGTCTAAAATTAAGTATAAAAAATAAGTGTTTTGATCGAATAGTAAATAATATTTGATTTAAACGAAATTTATAACACACATATTAAAAACATAAAGAACATGCAATCTAACAATTATATTTTTAAAATTCACTTTCAATAAAAAAAAAATTTTTTGAATGATTTCTTTCAAACTAATTTGGAGAGAAACCTTATCCAATTTAGAGCTTGAAAAAGAGAGAGAGAGAGAGAGATGACACATGGACATTGGAATACAGCAATGCTAGATGTAGTCTCTGTTTGTCACCACTTTGATTGATTAATTAGAACTTAGAATAGTGAGAGTATAATTAGCAAACAACTGGTGGTGGAACCAGCATATGCCAAGTGTACATTGACGCAGATGGGATAACATGTTATTGCCACTAGTGTGACAATAATTGGCCCCTACCACCTAAGCATACTTTATTCTTTGTTCTTAATTTTGGGTTTTCTAATGTAATCAGAGTTTGTCCTAAGCCAAGTGTAAAGTTTTCAAATTTCAATATTATTTTTAAAGGAGGGATTAATTAAAAAATTATACAACCCCCCAAAAAAAAAAAAAAAATGAAGCCCTTTGAATGATCAAAAGAGATGGTGTTAGGTGGTTAGAGTGATTGGATGCAAATGCATGGGATTCAACAGGCTTTAACCTATTTGACAGGGAAGAGTTTATTTATTAGATAGTGACAAAAACCTACTATTCAACATTACTACTTAAATTCAACCATCAACATTTACATATTTGACTCTAGTAGCAGAGAACATGGTTTCTCCATGACTACTTTATTTTTTTTAGAGTCTTCTCCTTGACTTCTTGGATCTTACTGGCTTTAACTATCACTATTTTTTTTTTAATGGAAGGTTTAACTAACACCTTTTTTTTTTTTTATTATTATAGAAGGTTTAACTATCACTTTGATCGTAACCAAAAACAAGAGGTCCATATTGTTTTATTAATTTGAATATATTCTAATTGTTTCCTTTCATTAAAATTGGTTTGGAGGTGCTTACCACTAAATATTCTTAAATAAAGATTGGATATATGCTTATTTGAGTCTGAGAGGCTCTACATCTTTGGATTTAACATTTACTTTGAGGAATCAAGAAAGATTACCGTGCATGCCTAGCGTACTTTTGAGATTGTCTGAGAACATGCTATGAGTGTAGTTTCCTCCAAATAAAGAACTTAAACAATAACAAAATTAACCATAAGTTTGGCATCAAAATCAATACTTGTCTGTGCACATTCTCTAACTTGTTGGTCTCTTGTAAATTTCCTGATTTACTCTTTTGATTTTGAACATGGCCGTCCTCATTTTGTTTAAAATTATTAGGAATGAGCACCAGGTCCCCTTCAGAGTTGGGTTCTCCTCGGTCCCTTATTTTGGTTCTTGCTGTTTTGTTTTTGTGTTTTTTTTTTTAAATATGTAAAGCGGCAGATATTTTAATTAAAGAAAATCAGAGGATATACAATGGGTGAGGGGCGGAGCTAGGGGGGGGGGGTCGAGGCTCAGGCCAAAAAATACCCGTAGTTATTATAGCTAATACTTATTAAATACTCCTGCCTACTTTTTATTTTTGGGTTTATTAAATGACACTTTGTTTCATTGATCTTGAAACAGAACACAACTTCTAAACGAACCATTGAGGAACCATAAGTCCTCTACTAGCATGTCTTGCACTGAATTTTTTAGTTTGTCCTTACCATATTATAATTTGAACCTGTTATAAGTCCACATTAACCAAAATAATAGAAATTCACATATATTACACTTAGTATTTATCTAATTACTAATAGTTTCATTCATAACTTGAGTTTTAACTATAAAAAAAAAAATTCAAAATAGATCATTCATGAGAGAATTAATTCAATAGATAAATACGCTATTATGAATAAGCCTTTTTTGTAGAATTTTTTTTTTGTATAATTACATTAAATATCACTTAGTATTTAAATGAATAGCTTTTAATTTTTCAAATTGGTCTCAAATATTATATATTCACATAATGTGTGTAAGTGTGTGTACCATATATAAATTTTTCCCTCACTCAACTCAAATCTTGGCTCTGCCACTCACTGAGCCATGGTGGAGAACTATCCAACAAAGTCTCAGAAATGTTTTAGAGTTACAAGCATAATTTGATAGAGACATTTTGTAATCTGATTACAACTTTTTGGAACATGGTGGAATTCACAGGGTCTAAAACAGTAGCTGTGTCATGGATTTCAAATAAAGTGCGAGCACATGTGGTAGCGACTCTTTCCTCTGAGAAAAACAAGTTGATCAATGGTTTGAAATGGCCTCTGGGTTTAGTTTTTCTTGTTTGGGTAATAAAATTCTTAGCTTTTCATAAAAGATAAAGAAAAAATCAATTAATAACTTCATTCTAGCACAATAGGCCTTAATGCAAGGATGTTAAGGGGCTGCTATTTAGGCTTAGAATTGATAAAGGGAAATGAGCGTTGCTTAGAATAAGAAAAAAAGTGTGACAAAAGTCACAAAACCTTCTTAAGAAAAATCCATTTCTTGAAAATAGCACTAGGCTAATCTGTGTAGATGTATTAAGAAATTGATAATAAAGTAACTACAATATGGTACTTATACTAGTTGTTTGGCATTGGCAGTCTTCTTCATGCTTACAAGTGTCTAAATTCTATTAGTTAATGCTTAAACAATCATCTAACTAATTAGTTACCAGAGGGTTAGGATGCAATTACTTAAAATTCTCTATATCAAGCCTCCAGTTACACATTGAAGTTCATGGAAATTTTGAGACAACGACAACTAAATATAGTCCCCTTAACTTCAACACAGTCTTGACCTAATCCGAGTCATCAAAATGTGAGAGGATGAATGCTGGTGAATTTGGTAGTACTGAGCCCAAACTATTGCTTTAGAAAATGAGCAGACTCACAATGTGCTCCAGGAAAGTTTCTGTTAATGTCATAAGGTTTTTAGGGTTGCCCATGCTTTTGCTAGGCTCTCATAAGAGATGGAGGGTCCTCTCCCTTGGTTTGAAGAGTACTCTCCAATTCTTTTTCCCATTGTTCTTGACAGGCTTAGGATTTCAAGTTAGGAGGACCAAAGTATAAAAAAAAAAAAAAAAAATCAAATAAACATCTATATAGTATTAACAAACTATTAACGAAAAAAAATACACAAATATTTTTTTAATACATTAGATGCATTTATTTACCAACAAAAACAAAAAACACAAAACACAATTGATTTTTATTTTGTTAATTTTTTGTTAATAAATTAAAATTTGTTAATTGTTGGAGAACAAAATCATAGATCAAACTAGTTTGAACAACCCAACATGCATATAGATTTAGTTATTGGGACGAAAATAGGTCATTTGCATGTGACTACTGCCCAAAATTCTCAATGGTCAATCACGAAGACTATAATCGTGACCCGTGAGGCAGCACAAAAACGAAACATGAGCTATAGACGTGAGAAGTCTCCAACAGCTAGGCAAGATTGGGTTTGTAACTTGTACTAAGCCAGTACCATGAATCAACATTCACTAGTTTCAGCCCAAGCCTGAACAATGTGCCTATACTGGACCAACTTTTGAAAATAGAATTGGAGGCATGGGCCCAGCCCAGCTCATTAGCTACTTTTACTCCACTTTACGGTCCATAAGCAGAAAGGTTTCTAATTCTTTCACTATCTCACGGTCCATGAAATATTTACAGAAACCAAGGTCCAGGATTTGATTGGTAAAGTATTTTGTGCTCAAACAAGAAATCTGGGTCTAATTCCTACTTCCACTAAAAACTAATTATTGTCTTGGCATGACGAGGCCTAATCACTTGAGATAATGGGGAAGTAGCAAATTTGCAATAAGTTAACTCATTCCTTTAAGTACTTTATTCATTTTTCAAAGAAAGCCGTGTGTTCTTTCACCTTGCAATAATATATGATGGGACTGACGAAGTTAATAGTACAGACGAAGCTACTCTCGTGGACGAGCCTAAGTAAACATCCATATCACTGACAAGGCTAATATGATCATTCAATTCCCCCAATAATGTCCCGGACGGTTATTGCCAGCTAGACGGACCGTTAGGAGCATATTAAGTCTCATTACTCAGCAATAATGGGAAGGCATTAACACCACCATCTCGACCACAACGGCTATAATCCAGGACATTATATAAAGCCCTCACATCGCCACCGGCAGGTAGATACATACAATGAGAAATACATTGAGTTATTTTTTGGAAGCTATTATTATAAAACATTTCTTTATTCTGACATAAGCATCGGAGGCGTTGTGGCAGGCACCACACCGGTGACCATTTTTGCGAGCTCTTACATCTATGGTGACCCAGGAGAGCGCCTACCCTTATCTGGACGAATTCACAAGGACTAACGAACTTTTGCTTCATTAACTTGGCACCGTCTGTGGGAACGACGTTCTCATACTACGGTTCAAAAATATAGTTTCTACCAACGTCGATATCCAAATGGAATCCAACCAAGATTCAACGGCCTTGGCTCAGCAAGTTCAAACTCTTGCGGCTACCATTGAGGAACTCACCAGACAGAATCAAGAGATGAGACAAAGGCTTCAGCAGGAAGAGAACCAGTCAAGAGCTGTCCAAGAGGACGAAGGAGACGGCCACGGGAGGAGTGACCGACGAAGGACCATTACTCCAGAGGAACAACATTCTGATCTCCTCCAGGAAATGAGAAAGGAGATGGACGAACTGAGAAATGCCATCAAGGAAAAGACGGATCGAAGTCTAGATAGAATTGTCAGGGCAATGGATTCTCCTTTTACCATGGCAGTCTTGGAACGACCAGTGCCAGCAAAGTTTCGGTTGTCTCAGCTTGAACCTTTTGATGGGCTTAAGGACCCCCAAGATCACCTTAATACCTTCAAGATGACGCTGAGCCTTCAAAAGCCCCCTGATGAAATAATGTGTTGTTCCTTCCCTACTACGCTAAAGGGAGCTGCAAAAGAGTGGTTCACGAGATTGCCCACCTCGTCCATTGACAGCTTCGAACAGTTAAGTAACACCTTTTTATGCTACTTCATCGGAGGTCAACGTCCTAAGATACCAGCGAATCACCTACTCACTATTAAGCAAGGGGAGAGAGAGACCTTGCTGTCATACGTGAAACGCTTCATTTGAGAAACCCTAGACGTGAACGACGAAGACGACAAGGTACAGCTGACAACATTTAATGCAGGGCTTAAGTCTAGAGAGTTTGTAGTCTCGCTAGCAAAAAATCTGCCTCGAACGATGGTGGAGATGCTCTTGAAGGCCCAAAAGTACATGAATGCAGAAGACACACTGGTAGCCATAGTGGATGAGCAAAGGCCAAGAAATGAGGGAAGGAAAGAGGACAGACATAGGGGGCAAAAGAAGGAGCGCCCAGGCCGTCGGGGAAGTGATGAAGACAAACGGAAAGAAGAAAAAGCTCCACGAACGGTAAAATTCACCCCTCTAATTATGATTGTTGACAAAATTTTGACACAGATTAAGGATGAGCACGTCCTCTAGTGGCTGAGACCATTGCATCTGTCTCCTAATGTGCGGGACAAGAACAAATATTGTCGGTTCCACAAGGATCATGGCCACCACACGGAGGATTGCCGAGACCTGAAAGGACAAATAAAAGAGCTGATACAGAAAGGGGAATTGCAGAAGTATGTGAAGAAGGGAGAATCTAGCAGGTTTAGGGACGGCAATAGGATCCAGCGCGAATCCTCATCCAAAAATGAGAATTGTCCATCCCAACCACCCTAGGATGTGATCGGGGAGATAAGCCCGATCGCGAGGGGGCCATTCGCGGGAGGATCATTTAAATCCCTTAAGAAATCCTGCCAGAGGCAGGTGAACAGCGTCCATATGATACTCCCATTCAAGCAGAGACAAACAAACCAGGACATGTCTTTCAACGAGGAAGATGCTAGAGGAGTGAAGCAGCCACATAATGACCCCTTGGTCATATCGCTCACAATTGAAGGGTTCAACACCAAGAGAATCCTTGTAGACAACGGTAACTCCGCAGACATCATGTATTTATTGGCCTTCCAGCAACTGAAGCTAGATCTTGGAAGGCTACGCCCGTTTGACTCCCCCCTTGTCAGCTTCAGTGGAGACAAGGTATACCCTAAAGGCATAGCGATGTTGAAAGTCACAGTAGGGACTTACCCGAGCCAGTTGACCTGTCAATTGAACTTCTTGGTAATGGACTACCCTTCCTCCTATAATATAATTATTGGAAGACCTATGCTTAACCGATGGAAGGCGGCTACGTCCATTTACTACCTAAAGGTGAAATTCCCAACTGAGGATGGTGTCGGTGAGGTGAAAGGAGGTCAGGTCTTAGCCAGGGAATGTTACCAGGCTGTCCTAGCCGCGCAGGAAAACCATATGTGGACAATTGAGGAGGAAAAAGAAGACAAAGTAGAAGCTCTGGAAACAGTAGAACTGGTTAAAGGAGAAACAAGTAAGATGACGAGGATAGGAACAACCTTAAGCCCCGAGATGAGAACAAAATTCATTCAGTTCCTTAGGGAAAACATGGATGTCTTCGTGTGGAGTCACTAGGATATGCTGGTATATCCCTGAAGTCGTCCAGCACAAGTTGAACGTGCACCCAGAAAAAAGGCTTGTCCAACAAAGATGACGAGTCTTTGCCCCTGAACGAAACCAAGTAATCACTGGTGAAGTTAGCAAGCTATTGCATGCTGGTTTCATTCGGGAGGTTTACTACCCTGAGTGGCTGGCCAACGTCGTACTGGTGAGGAAATCAAATGGAAAGTGGAGAATGTGCGTGGACTTCACAGACTTAAACAAGGCATGCCCAAAAGACAGTTTCCCTCTACCAAGGATATACCAGCCGGTGGACTCTACGGCCGGGCATAAGTTACTGACGTTTATAGATGCTTTTCAAATACAACCAGATCAGAATGGCTGAGGAAGATCAGGAGAAAACAGCTTTCATCACAAGTCAAGAGCTCTATTGCTATAGGGTGATGCCCTTTGGACTAAAGAACACAAAGGCAACATACTAAAGGCTAGTAAACAAGATGTTCAGTAAGCAGATTGGCAGGAACATGGAGGTGTACATAGACGACATGCTCGTCAAGAGCAAAGAGGACCTAACGCATCTAGAGGATCTGGAGGAGACATTTGCCACCGTCAG
Source organism: Castanea mollissima (assembly GCA_014183005.1). Classification (NCBI taxonomy): domain Eukaryota; kingdom Viridiplantae; phylum Streptophyta; class Magnoliopsida; order Fagales; family Fagaceae; genus Castanea; species Castanea mollissima. Next base: position 49,451,299 of record JACAVU010000005.1, on the reverse strand, counting down.
AGAATACCAGATGAAGTTGAATCCCAACAAGTGTGTCTTCGGCATAGCCTCAGGGCAGTTCTTGGGATTCGTGGTGTCTAAGAGATGAATAGAGACCAACCCAAAAAAAGTCCAGGCCATTTTGGACATGACATCACCTAAGACCGTCATGGAGGTTCAAAGACTCATAGGGAGAATTGCAGCCCTCAATAGGTTTGTCTCTAAAGCAACGGACAAATGTCTCCCCTTCTTCAAGACATTGAAGCAAGCTTTTGCTTGGACTGACGAATGCGAAGCAGTATTTCAAGAACTCAAGCGCTACCTGAGCAATCCACCTCTCTTGAGTCCATCCAAGGAAGGAGAAAGTTTGTATTTATACCTGGCAGCATCATCCTTGGCTGTAAGTGCCACCCTGATTCGAGAAGAAGACAGGAAACAACTGCCGGTCTATTACGTTAGCCAAGCTCTCCAGGGAGTAGAAGCACGGTACCTCAAGATTGAAAAGATCTTGCTCGCCTTAATAGTAGCCTCACGCAAGCTGTGTCCTTATTTTGAGGTGAACCCCATTGTGGTAATGACGGACCAACCTATCAGGAAGTCCATGAACAAGCCTGAAGTAGTAGGATGGATGGTCCAGTGGGCAGTAGAGCTCAGCCAATTTGACATCGAGTACCACCCCAGAACAACCATCAAGGCGCAAGTTCTGGCAGACTTCATTGCGAAATTTACCCTCCTAGAAGATAACGCCCCTAACAACAAAACAGAATTGTGGACGATCCAGACCGATGGTTCGTCAGCTAAAAGAAGGGGGGGAGTAGGCGTCGTCATAAACACCCCAGACGGCGAAAAGCTCAGATACGGAGTTCAGCTGACGTTTCCAGCCACCAATAACGAAGCCAAGTACGAAGGAATCCTGACGGGGTTAAGGCTTGGGAAAGCACTCGAGGCCAAGAACCTACTCATCCAGAGTGACTCAAGATTAATGATAGGACAGATCAAAGAGGAATATGAAGCAAAAGAGGAAACAATGCAAAAATACCTCAAGTTGACGAGACATCTAGCTAAGGAATTTGAGAAATTAGAGTTCGTCCAAATTTTACGATGCCAGAATATGGCAGTAGACGAAATTGCAAAAATGGCATCGTCAGAGGGAGAATCAACATGCGTAGAGTTAGACATGGAAGTTCAAAAACGACCCAGCATCGAAGAAGTTCTAGCATTTGCCATCCAGGGCGTAAACAGCTGGATGACACCGATCATGTCTTTTCTCCAAGATGGTCACCTTCCTCACGACGCCTAGGAGGCGAGGAGGATCAAGAAAAGAACAGTTAGATTTACGATCCTAAATGACACTTTATACAAGAGGGGCTTCTCCATGCTTTACCTGAAGTGTGTGGACAAAGAAGAAGCTAAATACATCTTGGAAGAGATCCACGTAGGAATTTGTGGTGACCACGCGGGCCCTAGATCACTGGTAAGCGAACAGGTTATTTTTGGCTAACTATGCAGGTTGACACGGTGGAGCTCATCAGGAACTGTGATAAATGTCAGAGGTTCGAAAATGTCCAACGACTTCCAGTAGAATAACTAACGATGATAGCATCAAAATAGCCTTTCACACAATGGGGAATCGATATCGTCGGGCCGTTGCCCTTGGGTAAAGGTCAGGTAAGATTCCTGCTAGTTGCTATTAATTATTTCACAAAGTGGGTGGAAGCAGAGGCCATAGCGACAATCACAGAAGCACAAATCCTTAGCTTCGTTTAGAAGAATATAATCTGCAAGTTCGGGATTCCACAAACGATCATATCAAATAACGGTAGACAGTTCGACAGCCAGAACTTCAAAGACTTCTGTTCAGGCCTAGGCATCAAGAACCAGTTCTTATCCCCAGGACATCCACAGGCGAATGGACAGACGGAGGTCACAAATTGGACATTGCTCAAGATTATCAAGGCTAGGCTGGACGATGCGAAAGGTGCCTGGCCCGAAGAATTGCCAAATGTCTTGTGGCGTACAGGACCACGACAAGAACCCTAATAGGAGAAACACCTTTCAGGCTCACTTATGGCACAGATGCGGTAATCCCAGTTGAAGTTGGTGTGGCAAGCTTCAGACGAGAAGTATTCCACGAAGAAGGCAATGACGACTAGCTGCGAATCAATTTGGACTACTTAGACGAAGTAAGAGACAAAGCTTCCGAGAAGATGACAAAGTACCAACAAAAGATGACCGAATACTACAACAAAATGGTAAGGCTCGGACGACTCGACATAGGTGACCTCGTCCTGCACAAAGTTACCCCGGCAACTAGAGACTTCACCCAAGGAAAGCTCAGTCCAACATGGGAAGGGCCTACCGAGTCATCCACTACTCTAGACAAGGCAGTTATCACTTGGAAACTCTAGACGGGCAAAGGCTCCCATGACCATGGAACATCAAACATTTGAACAAGTACCACCAACGGATGTAACAAAAAATGTACTCATTTATAAAGCTAATAAAATTGTTGTTCAGCTAATATCTTTGTGCGAACAGGTCTTCTCAACTGTAAATCACGAAAACCAAAAAATGCCTAGGTAATAAGATTCCACTTAGACGGATGTACATTACGGACGAAGGCAAAAAAGAAAAAGAAAAGAATGCCCAAGTAATAAGATTCCGCTTAAACAAATGTACATTATTGACGAAAGTAAGAAGAAAATGCCTAAGTAATAAGATTCCACTAAGATAATGTACATTACTAACGAAGGCAAAAAAAAAAAAAAAGAATGCCTAAGTAATAAGATTCCGCTTAGACGGATGTATATTACAGCCTAAGATTCCACCTAGATGAATCGAAGAAGTCGATGATTCCAAGGATCGCGAGGAAAAAGAAAAGCCCCCGCTAGAAGTACAGGCAGATACAACATACCACGAGTATAACACATGGAAGTAAGTACATTACTATAAAAGCCCAAAAACCACGAGCAATTACCTTTGTTTTCACATCTAAAAGCCCATAAATTAGGCTAAACAGTATTCTTCTCAAAGCAAATAAAAATAAAATTGTTTTGGAATTTGAGCCCAAATTGCAGTGGACAAAAAAAAAAAAAAAAAAAAAAAAGAAGAAGGCAATTTTTCCAAGTATCAAGATCAAATGTCCGCAGCAGCATCGTCATCAAGGGCATGGGCATCAACGATTAAAGCGTCAATGGCAGGATCATCCCTGGGGACGTAAGACCTAGTGGCCAAAGATTGAGCAGCCTCGTCAGTCGCTATCTGCTTGTCCACTTCCTCCATATCCAACGTCTCCAAGTTTACTCCAGAAGGGTGCTTGATACAGTATCTCCTCAAAAGCTCGAACCCCTTAAAGTACTAGCTGAAGAGCACAGAGTTGTACTCCTCAGTCTGCTGGAAACCTTCAATGGCCCTTGTAGCGACGACTTTGATTTTTTCCTTAGCAGCTGCAAGTTGCTCGTCTTTCTCCAAGACCAACTGCTGCTCGACTTTAAGCTTGTCACTCAATTTCCTAACCTCCTCCTTGGCGATATTGGCATCGCTCATCGACACTATCAGATCATGTTTCAACTTCGAGTTCTCTGTCTCCAAGGCCTTTATCCGAGATAGCGTAGACTCGACCGTAGCCCCCTGAGCTAGATACTCCGAGGAAAGGTGAATGCTCTCCCCCAACACCTAAAAAATAAAAATAATAAAGTAACATTTTTTGCGTGCATAGTGAAGAAGTAAACCCGCATAAACACGCTACCTGGACAAGCCTATGTAAGTGACGACTTGCCAGCTTAGTTGGAGACAGACCCGAGAACAGCTTCAGATCCTCCGAATTCACGACCCTATAAGCCCTTTCCACTACCAACCTCTCGTCGTCCCAGATGGTAGACGGGCACACATCATCTTTCCCCCTGTCAGACATGCGCGGCCTTTTTAAGGTAGGGGTAGGGATCTCTTCGATTAAGGTGGCAAGAGAGGTCGTCCTCATCATTTCGATGCTGAATAATTGGAGTAGCAAAAGCAGATGGAGTGACAGATGAAACCTTCCCCTTGACGCATACCACCTTTGTTCCAATGTTGGATAGTGGCTCGTCCTTCTTGGATTGCATCTTCTCGTACATGTCCTTCTTAAATTTGGTCGTCATCTTTGCAGGGAAGGAACACTTAAAAGCAACAACAAAAGGACCAAATGCGAACATAGGCATCATTACTGACGAACAAGAGACTTACTCTTCTTCCCTTCAATACCGATGCTCCGCAAGACGTAAGGGGATGGGTTTGGCCCAAGACGGTATTAAGGCAAGTGTCCGCGGGTCTACCAAATCCTCCTAGTCTTCCATCGTCTGGGCATATTCAATCGCTTTTTCAACACGACCCATGTGCTTGCTTTTGAGTTTCGGCCTCCTTTTTACAGCGCGAGAAGCAAAGAAGTTAGTGATGATGAATAGCAAATTCAACAAAATTAAAGATGACATAAAAGAATACTGACACACCTAAAGTCGGGGTCCCCCACCGACGAAGCAATCTTGGGATATCCCCCCAATCCCTGCTAGAGGGAGTCTCAAAATCATCCCTGGACACAAAGAAAAATCTGGATTTCAAATACCTGAAGGATGAAGGTAAACCTCTGACAATCTTGGTTCTCCTCTCCCAGGGTACTAACTCATAGTATCCATACTCTTTAGACTCTTTCAAGCGGTACAGATAGATGAGTTCACTTATCTTGATCATATCTCTGTTGGCGGCTAACCGTATATCCATACAATTGACCACTATCCTCCACAAATTGGGCATAAGTTGCCCAGGAGCTGTACCAAAGTAACCTAAAAGCTCCATCATAAATGGATGGACAGGGAGCCTAAGTCCACAAGTGAAAGCGGCCTCGTAGAAGCACACTTCGCTAGGGAAAAAGTGGCAAGCCATTTCCTCGTCATCGGGCCGACATACACTAACCCGTTCAGGAAATGGAAACCTATCCCTAAACCTACTGATGGTGTCAGCATCTAACCTGCACACCTCCACGAGGGCATGGAAATCATTAACCTCTTTAAGGCCGAAACGGCCGTATCTCCCCCTACCGGGTCACCACCGGACGATAACCCAGTCTCGAGATCACTAGACCTAACCTTAACATCGATCCTTGCTCCCTCACCAAACCCTCAAACCAATCAATTGATTGACGAAGCAAAGGAAACAGCTCACCTAAAACAACGCCCAAGCTATTACCCTCGAAAATGAAATTCTCAAGGTTTGGGAAAACACCCAAAGACCCCCCTAAGCGCGTAAAAAGAAAGGAAACTGAGGGGCAAACTATCCTAACCTCAGAGTTACTGACTATGGACACCCAAGAGAGGCAAGAAAAATGCTAAAACACCAACAACAAAAAAAGAAGAAGAAGAGAAAAACGAGAAACAAAGGAAAAAGAAAATCAAATGTTTATAAATGCTAAAGAAAGAAAATAGGAAGAAAAGAGAAAGAAAAGCATACCTCAGAACAAAAAGGGCGAGAAAACCAACACCAAAGGCGCACCGGCTCAGAAGAAAGTAATAGAGAAAAATTGGAGAAGAAAGTGCTCAGAGAAATAACTGAAAGTTTGGAGAAGGTGAAAAGTAAAGTAAGGAGAAAAGAAGTTTAAAAGATCAAGACAAAAGAAAAAACTAAAAACCAACGGGGAACCCAAGAGTCATACAAGGAGAGCATGATCCGTATCCAACGGGAATACGCCACGTGGCCACGACCAGCACAACACAGCCATTACGCATTCAATGCAGCGCGAAATCCCAAGAGTCGCCTACAAAAAAAAAACACACACAGAACAGGGGGCAACTGATGGGACTGACGAAGTTAACAGTACAGACGAAACTACTCCCGTGGACGAGCCTAAGTAAATATCCACATCATTGATGAGGCTAATATGATCATTCAATTCCCCCAATAATGTCCCGGGCGGTTATGGTGCCAGCTAGACGGACCGTTAGGAGCATATTAAGTCTTATTACTCAGCAATAATGGAAAGGCATTAACACCACCATCTTGACCACAACGGCTATAACCCAGGACATTATATATAAAGCCCTCACCTCACCACCGGCAAGTAGATACATACAATGAGAAATACATTGAGTTATTTTTGGAAGCTATTATTATAAAATATTTCTTTATTCTGACTTAAGCATCGGAGGCACTGTGGCATGCACCACACTGGTGACCATTTTTATGAGCTCTTACATCTACAGTGACCCAGGAGAGCACCCGGCCTTATCTGGACGAATTCACAAGGACTGACGAACTTTTGCTTCATCAATATAATTAAATTTATGGCATCACAAAGGGAAAATTCTTAGGTAGTCCCGGAGTATAGTGAAATAGTGTTCCCTCTTCTCATATTCATGATGGATCCCACCATGAATTTAATGAGCGGACCCCACCATAAATATGAGTGGAGGAAGCATCATTCACTGTGCTCTGAGAGTACCTAAAAATTACTCATTATAAAGTATTCCAAATTTTAAATGCAAAATTAGTGTATTTTATTTGAAATTTCAATAATATATTAATTAAAAAATAACATTTCATTAAAATGAGGAGCATCCTTTTTTGTTTTGCACGGCAGGGCGTCTCTCAAACCCTTGCAAGCAAAAAAGGACAAGCCCAATGCCCATCACCTGAGAAGAGTGAAGTATAAACCGTAAGGTAAATAGATTGGTGAAGAATTTTTATTTTTAATTTAATGAATGACATTTTTTTTCAACAAATCTAGTAGTACAACAAACATGTGCAAACACTTGACAACTAAATGTACACTAACATAACAATTCACAATTCACAATTTTTAATTTTTAATTTTTCCTTTTAATTTAATGAATGACAATTTTATTCACCAAATCTAGTGGTACAGCAAACGTGTGCAAATACTTGACAACTAAGTATCGTTTGGATATTGCTAAAATGCAGTGTGTCCACATTTTAGTTTTTTTTTTTTTTCATTGAGAAGCGCATTTCAATGCTATTCAATGAATCCCGTGGATTGTTCACGGGACTCACAAACCTCTTTTTTCAGCAACTTTTTCATTAAAAATTGGTCATACGGCCTTATTCACACATTTATAAATTATTTTGTTACAGTATTTCAGTTTTTAACGATATCCAAACGGACCCTAAAGATACATATACAATAGCACAACAAAAATGAACTTGACAATTTTAAACACTTGACAGTTGACACTGTTAAAAGAAGCTCGTTTGTCTCACTCAAAAAGGCAAAAATGAACTTGTCTCTTTGGTACCTTTAATTCTTCTCATCATGGGAGAAAATGAACACTAATATATTGCTAGATTTTTTGCAAAATAAGGGCAAAAAGCCTAATTTCCCCCTCATCATGTATCTCATTTTGTTACTTTGAACTTGTCTGGTGTGCTACTATTGTTTTGTGTGGCCCTAAGCATCTTTTTCCTTTTATCATATGCATTAATTACCAACCAAAAAAATTTGTGAATTTTTTTTTTCTTTTGCATTTTTTTATGGTCTGGAATTTCATAGTGTTAAAGATATTAATCTATATCAATGTTAGGAATGGCAACGGGTCGGGTTCGGGCCGGATTTTTGCATACCCGGACCCGACCCACGGGCCAAGACCCGGAACCCGGGCCCGACCCGATTATTAATCGGGTTTTTTTTTTTCTGGGGCCCATACCCGCCCCACCAGGCCCCACGGGCCCCGTGGGCCCTGTTTATCTTCTTGGACCCAAATCTAGCCCAACAAATTTTTTTTTTAAGCCCATTAATTTTTTTTTCCTTAGATTCAAGCCTATTCAAGCCATTTAACATGGCCCAAATGCCAAAATTTGACATTTAGGCCACATTATAGGGCAACCAAATCAAACCAAATTATAAGTTAATCATAAATCAATAAATCACAATTAAGATTTTAAATCAACAAATCACTTAAAAAGCTACAACATAAATCCCACAAGTCTAAGAAATTACAAAATATCTTATCCTCCATAACCGGATTTTTATCCAGGGCGGGTTTCGGATTTTTTCATAAAACCCGGACCCGACCCGAACCTGCTTCGGTTTTTTTTTTAAAAAACCCATACCCGACCCTATTCTTTATCGAGCCGGGTAAAATCCAGCCCATTAGGGTCGGACCGGGTATCCGTGGGCCGGATCTAAATTGCCATCCCTAATCAATGTAGCTTGCACTATGACTATGGGTAGGATTTGTATTATTCACTATCCATGTACATTGGTTAGGGACTGATGGGCCAACATTGAATTTGTACATCTTGGGATCCATAATCTCTTAAAGCATAGGATGATAATTTTGTATATCTTATCACAACAAATTATAGGTGATAAGTTGTTATTAATTCTAATTTGAACATATAATTGAAATTACTTTTTTACCCACCGCCAAAAACAAACTACAACCTGTCACTTAGCATAAAAACACGAAAATTTCCATTCTTAAAAAAAAAAAAAAAAAAAAAAAAAAACATAAAATTCAGAGCAGCTAAAATTTCGTAACAAGTAACAATTTTAGAGTGACAAAACTTTTCACAAAATATTTGATAGCGTGAGAAGTTGTGAATGGTAAATGATAAATTAAGAACCGATTAAATTAATCTATATATTATATCTAAAAGTTGAAGCGTAGCATTTGTTATTATTACGCTTTTGTTGAGCCACATCAATGTTCACGTCATTATTCTATTTCTTTTAATTTTTTGATAATTTTTTTTAATGTTACCCATTTTTTTAATATTTACACTTTCTCCCTCTCTTACCTTTTCATCTCCCTACTACCTTCTACTTTAATATCACTCTTCATCCTTCCCTTCATCTTCCCTTATTTTGTCTCTTCTTATTCACATCATTTCACTATAAATTCGTCATTCTCTCTTCCATTTTTGTATAGTTTTCTCTCACAAAAAATTTATTTCTCTCTCTCTCTCTCTGAATTTTTTGGTTGATTTTTAAAATTTTTCTTCCATCTTTCTTTAGGTTGATATTTTTTTTTTTATATTCTTTAAAACTCTACTTTTGTTGATGATATTTAATTTTGTATTTTTAGTTTTTTTTTTGGTTCTCTTTGATTGTTTATCTACTCTAATCGATTATTTTTTAAAATTGCAAATTACCCCTTAAATCCAGGTTGAACAATATTCAAGATTGTAAGAGTTTTGTCTTTGTCTCTTTCCGGTAGGACTATCATTCTTTTACCAGAGTAGACGAGGATTGCAATATATGATGTTTTCTTAAACATTATTGTAGGTACTCTTTTATCAAATTTAATTGTTTTCCTTTCTCTTTTTAAGTTATACTACTAAAATATGAATATTGATAGTTTTCGTGACATGTAATGCATATATGATATTGATATGAGTGTTTTTTATGAGCCTCCAATAAATGGCCTATGCTATGGGAATAAGTAAATGGCCAACAAATATAAAGGCTAATGCAAAAGGTTAGTGTAAGCGCACAATTGTACCTGGCCCCAAGAACAGTTACGGGTCCAGGCCCAATGAGCCTTAAACAATATGAATTTGTAGAGTGTGGGCTTGAAACCCAGGTTAAAAGTGTTTAAGGATTCGATGACAAGTCAAAAATTGTAAACACTCGAAAACAACAAGGAATATAACAAATCAACCTACTCGGACGTAAGCCGAGAACTGTTCTTGTATTATCTCATTCTTTTCTTTTTCTTTTAGGTTACAAAAAAGAGAGTCCCCATTTCCGTTCTAGGTTTTTTCTTAAATACTCCTCTTTTTGATACTTTGTACACGTGTTGCCCCAAATCCCCCTTAGCTTAGATATTTCTTTTTTCAGTGCCTTTGAATAGTAACCAGAAGTTTCTCCTCTACTGTTCAGGGGTCACTTCCCCATCAATGCGGCCAGGGTGGTAGGTGCAGGGTTTTTAATGTGGAGGTGGCAGCCTTTAACTTTGGTACTTCTTTAACATCGGTGCTTCTAGGACATTCAAGGGTTCACCCCCTTTACCCATTGGTCTTCACCGTGTCATTCCCTAACCTTTACAATGAAGTCCCGGGTTCTCCAGTGTCCGTCCGAGGATAACATTACCCTCGGCTGGGTCCTCGGCATATGGACCGACCCATAATACTAACAAGTTCTAAACCCAAGAGCAGGTCGGCCTTCCTTAGCATGGCCCAAAGGCCCACATACCCACCAGGGTCTTTTTACTCCCCACAGTTAGTGTCACTTTATTTTTGTTAGCAATGTACTTTCTAAGTTTATCGTTTGAATTTTCAATCTTTATAGTTCAAACATTAAGGTCATATGGTGATTTGCTCATCATGTGTTTGATGTTTTGTTTATAGACAAATACCATAATTCGGGCTTTATAATACTTTTGTGCAAGATTGACACCATCAATTGAGGGGCATAATTTTTCGTTCATTAGACTGTATGCTTTTTTCGATATGGATGTGACTCTATTTTCATAAGTATTCGTCTCTCTAATTAAAAATTTCTAAGTTTGGTATTTGGTACATCTAATTCAAATAATCAGAAAGAAATTTTAAAATTAGAATTTTAGGTAATCAAAATTTTACTTTTATTTTTGGGTTTTGATCATTTATCAGATGTAATGTCCATATTTTTGGGTTGTACTTCTAAAAATTTTTAGACCATAATTTAAAATATCTGAATTTTAATAGAGCAAAAATATTGCCCCAAATTTTCAATAATAATCTTTCAAGTATCATATCGATAATATTATTGAATAAGCATATTTTCATTAAAATTGGGCACAATGTTTCTCTATTAATTTCTATTTATTAAATTTTTAATGGTTGAAAGCAGATTTGCATTCCTTTGTTTTTGTTTGCTATTTACAAGCTATTGTTTCTACTTTATGTTTATTAAATAACAAGAATTCGTATGAGTTTCATAAGCAACATTGATAATAATAATACTGCGAGGTTAATGTGGATGCTGCGAGGTTTATGGCTCAAGAAGCTGTGGGGGCTGGTGTAATTATTCGAGACCATGAAGGAAATTTCATTGCTGGGTTAAGTCAGAAATTCCATGCTCCTCTGGGGACTATTGAAGCTGAAGGAAAGGCATTTGAAGCCGGTATAATATTTGCAAAGCAGATGGGAATCAGAGACTTGGTTTTAGAAGGGGACTCATTGATTACTGTACAGGCTTTAAAGCAAGTTTCTAATGCTCCATCAACTGTTTCTAATCTGATATATGGGATGTTAGCGGAATGTAATGATTTTAGGAAAGTGTCTTTCTCCCATGTTAAAAGGAAAGGCAATGTGCTGGCCCATTTATTAGCCAAACAAGCTCTAGGCTTGGATGATTTCTCTGTTTGGATTGAAGAGTGTCCTTATTTTTTAGAACAAGCTCTTGTCCATGATGTAACTGGTTGTTTATTATCATAAATAAAGTTTTAGTCTTCCTATCAAAAAAATAAAAAATAATAATAATAATAGTAATAATAATAATAGTAAGCTTTTTCTTTTTTCTTCTTTTTTTTGAGAAAGAAAAAATGAGTGCTATATTTATTTTGTTTGCTAAAGAAGCTGAAAAATTACTTCAAACAATATCAAGAGAACTATCAAACAAATGTGCAATTGTAAGACCGTACAATTAGCATATACAATCTTTCATCTACTTTGACAAGAATATGCTAAATTATATTCAATATTTTATCATATGAATGCAAATTTCAACTTACTAAATGAAAATAGAAAAGCTCATTGGAAAAACATTTGTTTTTCAACTAAAACTTAACAACTATAATTGGAATGTGGGATGAGAATTTAGATATAGGAATTCATATTGTGTCAAAACAATCAAGCAAAAGTCTTTGATCAATTAATAATAATAAAAATTTGGAAAATTGAAACTTATACAAGTTTTTTTTTTTTTTTTGAGGGAAAACTTATACAAGTTATTCTACCTACAATTCTACCTACAATCTTAACTTCTACCTACTTTTATTATCATTAAAATAACCAAAAAAAATAAAGCTACAAAATTTTTTACCCCACGAGGTACATGAATCAAGGGTATCCAATTAAACACTAGCACTAATAAAAATAAATTCTGAAATATAGAAAAATAATGAATCACATCAATACCAGCTAGCAACTGTAGCTACTGCTGTTCCATGAAATTTACTCATTTAAGCTGAAATAAATCAAAATGTAATCTCAGCTCATTTTATTAACATCTGCATCCTCCAAATCTACTAAATTATATATATTCTCAGAGAGAGAGAGAGAGAGAGAGAGAGAGATGTTAAAACCCAAATCTATAATATAACTAAGCAATCAAAGCATGAACATAAAACATCAATTATTTTTTGAATTACTGCTTCAAATTTACACAATTGTTGGAAGCACTTAAATTCAAATATAAATTTAAAAAATCTACATAAGGTGTTCTCATGAAACGTTACAGTGCATTAGAAAAAAATAATAAAAACACATAGCTACCAAGGATATTTCCTCCAATAAATTACATAAAAAATAAAGTTACCCAATTTAAAATATCACATTTTCCAACATTTCATTTCACCTTTTACTATTTGAAGGTAAAATAAATGATGTGGATATTAATAAATTTTCAGCTACTTCAAAATTATTAATAATTAATTTGTGTAGGAGTATTGACAGTTCAAATATATTGTCTTTTGATTTTTTTAAGGAAAGTGGAAATTGAATAGGTTTGAAGAAGTAATTCAATTAAATAAAGGGAGGAAGAGCAGAAGAACTGGATATTAATGATGCTTCAGCTGTTTCAATATTATTAATAATTTAATTATAAGAGACTTTTGATATTATAAAGACAATAATTTAATATTATTGTCTTTTGATTTTTTTAAGGAAAATGGCAATTAAATAGGTATTGTATCGTGAAAGACTACTTGGCTTGGGCTTTTAATCCCTCCATTTGGCATGTCATCATTTTCCGTTAGGGTAGTGACGGCAAGGACCATTTTGAGAAGTGCAAATTAGATTAGGGACTAAATGTGGAAAAATGAAAATGTAAGGACTAAAACGAAAAAAAAAAAGGCAAAATATAGGGACTAAATTTGCATTTACCTCTAAATACTATAAGGCTTGTGGAGGGTATATGAAAAGTTTTTATTCATTTAATCGACAATAAAAAATTATTGCTAATAACTAGAGCAATCACTAATCCATAAAACACACACAACACTATAAATTACAATCCTAAACAACTTAAAAATTACAAACTAAAAACATCATTCAAGAACACAATCATAAAATGATCATACAACGTGATCACAAATATTTTGTACATGATCAAATTACAAGGGGAAAAGAAATCCTTCTTCAAGCCAACATAGAAGGGGACAAAAATGTAAAATATGGACTAGCAATTGTGATGTAATGTGAATCAAATGACGAGGAAATACAACTACTATTTTCGATTCTAAATCAAACAGATATCAACCAAAAAAAAAACCTTCTCCAAAACTATCAATAAATCCCTCAACATACAACTTTCAAAACAAACACATTTAGTATCCCAAAAAACCAAGCTTGCAAAATAATGGAGTGGATCATTGGGATTGTGAATGTCCTTACCCTTATGGAAACAAGGAATTACATGTAACATGCAAAATGTGTTCAATTGACTTGAAAATTTATAAATTAGTCAACTGCTTATGGTAGAATTAATATTTCCAAAAAAAAAAAATCAATTCTACTATAAAGTATCCTCATTTTGTTTTAAATAGTAATCTCTAATTAAAAAATATATAGTCCTGTCAACATGAATCCAATATATATTGGTGATATGTATATAACAGTTTGAGACATAATAACATGACAAATATTAATAACAAAAAAATCACTCTAAAAATATTTATCACGCGCAGCGTGCGGGGTTGCGACTAGTTGTTATAAAAAACATGGCGAAAATTATTTCTCTCTACAATAGTCTTTATAATCTTCATTCCTTTGCATACACGATTGCACTATAGAAAAACATATTTCGCAGTGCCATTTCCCATCTGACCGACCGTGCCAGGTTCATGCCCATGCTATAGCACGATGCTATATACCGAAAACATTGAAAATCCCTCCCAAGGTTTGAGGATTTTCCCTTACTTCTGTTCTTTCTTTCCAGGGAACCAAACAGAGAATGCACTTTTATGAGAAAAGAAACTCATATATGAACCGTGAAGAAGTACCCTCCAGCTTTTACCTTCCATAGAATCCCTTCTAAAAGTTCTTTTTCTTCATTAATCAAGGTAAAGCTCTTTCCTTTCTCACATTTTCCAGGAAGGAGATTGAAAGGATTGTCCTTCATTTATTTTCTCAGGAACCAAGCAGAGGATAAGGGTTGAAGAGTCAAGAAAAATGATAATATAAGCTGGTGCCGGGTAGCCATCCATCATCTTCCGTAAGAATCCCTCAAAGTTCTTGATCATCAAAGTGGTAACAAAGCCCTTTCCTTTCTGTTATTTTCCTAAGAACCAAACACGGGCCTGGTTTTTAAGTGATATATAGAATATGTTATCTTGAATTTAGTCCTTTGTGAAAAACCTTGATACCCCAAGAATGGTTGTCGGTTGAACCAATAGATGCCATCTTTGTTTGAGGAGAGAGAGGACCTCATGGTGTCACCAACTGGTGGCAACCCAACTCTGAGAATAGCCCATTTTCTTAAGCCCTCTGTGTCTTCCATTGATGAACTTCCTTCACCTTTTCACTCTGCTGAACCCACCATTTCTGACATTGAATGCCTCTTAAGCTTCATTTCAAAGGTTGGCATCGTACAGATGAGAATTAGAAAATGTGGGTTGCAAGCTTGCATTCTAAGTACCAATCCATATGGAAGGAAGCTGGAATATATGAAGCAATAATGGGCTCCAAATATTTTATCTCTAAACACCAAGATTTGGTTCTTGGTCATGCTGAAAAATGGTGTCCTAAGACCAACACATTCGTCTTCGCTTGGGGAGAAGCCACTGTGACTTTGGAAGATATGATGGCTTTCGGGGGCTACTCTGTTTTGGGTGACTCTGTTTTAAGCCCTCTTCTTACCAAAGAGATGGAAGAAATCTATGAAATCTTGCTTGAAGCACACAAAACAGTTTCGTACAGTTGCTTCAACCCCGGTCAGCATGCCTGGTTGGAACATATTATGGGGAGTGGGAGCAAATTTGAGCATGAAGCATTCCTTTCATATTGGTCGTCTAGGTTTGTCTTCCCTATGCCTCTGTGTCGCATTGAAAGGCAAAATTTTCCAATTGCAATACTCTTGGCTATAGGAACTCGAATTGCGCTTGCTCCAGCAGTCCTTTCCAGTATTTATACAGATTTTGGGTTTGCTGAAAGAGCAATTAGTTGCCTCAACAAAATTGGATACTGAAGAGGTTAATCTTTCTGCACCTTTTCAATTTGTCCAGCTTTGGGCTTGGGAGAGATTCCCAGCACTACGGCCAAGTCCCATATCCATCACACAATGTGAGCCAAGGCTTGCCCGCTGGTCCAAACTGAAAAAAGTGAGTATTTAGAATGTGAGGTTGGATATAGACTCTGCAGGAGAAAGTTTTCAGTGGCGCCCCTTATGCTATAGCAGTGAATCATAATTGGTTATTTCCTAAGTTCTATGGAGAAAAAGAACAGTGGGTGTCAGTTGATGCTGCTTTGGACAAGGAGTTGGAGTCGTTTGCTATGCTTAAGAGTCTGCGAGCACTACACTGCATTCAACAGTAGCTCCCACTCCGAGTTGCACTGCAATTTGGAATTGATCAAGATCTTCCGGATCATGTTGCTCGATACAATATGAGCCCCCCGGGTATTGCTTGGAGCCATTGCAACAGGTCAATTGGAGATGCAAAATTGTACATACCACCACGCCTTTTTGAGGCAGATGTTACCATGGGATACTTTGAGTGGTGGAAGCAATCAACGTCTGCCCCGAAAGATGCAATTAAGAATTTTGTTACGCGGCCTAGAGATTCAAGAAGAATTCCACGAGTTTATTTTGGAAATACGGAAAATTACGATGTCTTCTTTCCACCTAGTTTTTCAGCAGAACGTTTTAAAGTCGACACTGTCAAGGAAACTAACTCCTGGGAACTTTGAGTGAGAAAAGACTGGTTATTGATGATAAGCCTTTGCCAGTCTCTTTATCTCAAAAAATGTCACACACAACAGCAGATGATGGAGCTCCTAAAAATGACTTGCTGATGAAACCAGAGGCAAAGGACATCCAGAGTGAAGGTTCAATGGGTGAAACAGAGAAAAATATGGTAGATGTGACTGTGAGAGAAGTGGGACATCCAATTCCAACCAACATTGCAGTGCATGTCAAAGACAATGATAAGGTAAGCAGTAGTAGTTGCAAAACTGAGATGCCAGGATTGGAGCTAGAGGCTCGGATAAGCAGGCTTGAGAGAGTAGTTGCTGAGCTAAAAGCAGCAAGATCTAGTAACAAGTTGAGTGCAGGCCCGTCAAATAGGAACAAAAAGTAAACCACGAACCAAATGTAAATAAATTGCCAAAACTTCTATTTTAAAAGTAATGCATTGAGAGCCTAAAAATTTTCTTCCTGAACGACCTTATCAGATAGAACAACAGCTAAGTTATTGTCATTCTCTAACAATTAGTTTAGACACCCGGACAACCCCGTCTTTACATGCTTTGTTTCACCGAATTAGTCCTGGGACTGTTATATTAGAGCTGGAAGTGTCAATTTCCTGTGAAGTTTTTTGTGACTTGTTGATCTTGCCTGAAAATCCAAATATTTCAAAAGTGGCCTATCCTCCTGATTGATTGCAAAGTTGACATGTTTTTGTAGCGTAGACTAACAGTATAGATCTCCTAAGCTCTGTCATAATATTACAGGTGGAAGCTTCTGCTTTTTGTCCAGAAAAAAAAAAAAGGTTTTTTGTCCACAAATAACATTATTTCTCATTAATTTGTTGTAAAAATGTTATGAACATTTCATAAATTTTAATAGTTCAAACTTCAAACTGACCATATTTTTGGTCTTTCACTCCAATTAAAATTCAAGTTTTACATTATACACACACACACACACAAGCCTTTTTTCACGGGTATTGGGCATGCTTAGAGACTTTTCTGGAAAAAAAAAAAAAAAAAATCTTTTTGTTTGAGATTATAAATAAAAAAAAAGAGTATATGGGACTTTTTTAGAGTAAATTGCAAATTACAATCTTAAATTTTGGGGGTTATTTAGATTTTATACCTTGAAATTTAAAAAAAATAGATTTTACATCTTAAAGTTTGCCTCTATTAGCAAAACCAGCTCTTCCATTAGTAGATTCGCCTATGTAACTTTCAAATGACACGCTGGCATCTAACGTGTAACAGAGGGTTTGCTTTTGCTAATAGGGGTAAATTGTAAGGTGTAAAATCCAAGTAACTCCAAATTTTAGGGATATATTTTGCAATATAAACTTATTTTGATTTAAGGCTTTGCCTCTGTGTATGTACTCTAATTTACCGGAAAGCCCTACATATTATAAAGATTTTTTTCCTTCTTCTTTTCAATGGCTCACTTTATGGGAGAAATGATAAATTTAAGTTACATGTGATCTTTATCTCTTTTTTTTTTCTTTTTTCTTTTTATGATGTTAATGTTAAGTTATTCCTTCTTCTTCTTTTTATGGAATATTTCGACAAATCAAACTTTAAATTACATTATTTTGTTACACTCTTCGTACTTACAAATATCAAGATGATTGAAGATCAATAACTATTTCATCATTTAAAAAAATTAATTTCAAGTATTTTTCAATTTTAAAATTATATGCAAAATATGAGTTTATGAATTATATAATAAATAATATGCAATTATGAAGTGAGATCTAAGTTAGACTGGGCGTAATTTGTTGCAACATTACACAACTCAATAATTTTTTATTTTGACAAATTCATTATAGAATTAACTTTCCTTATACTCTTCATAAATGCAAAATTTCAATACTATCAAAAAATATCAATAATCATCTCATGTTTAAAATTTTAAATTTCAAGTTTTTGGTATTTTAAAAGGAAAGTTGCAAAGTCCACTCCCAAAGTATGGGTTACTTGGATTTTACACCCTAAAGTTTATCTTTGTTAGCAAAAGTAGTCTCATCTACATGGCAAAAAAATTTTGCATTGGACGCTAGTGTGTTACTTGATAGGCCAAGAATGTATTGACCCCTTGTGATGAATTAATTGATTAATTACTTAAGTTTATTAACTCATCAAATTAACATACAATGTACGTGACAATACAAACAAATCACCAACTAAAATATAATGCAGCGAAAAATAAAAGTTGACACGGTAATTTGTTTACGAATGAAGAAAACCTCGGAGGCAAAAACCCTACTGGGTGATTTTAAGGTCACCACTCCCAAGAATTCACAATTATCACAACAAGCGGTTACAAGTAAAGGAATCCTAGTACCTTATACCAACCTACAGCTGAACCCTTACCCCAATACCCGATTGAACTTGTTCTGCAGTGACAATCTCGCTTTGTATTGCACGGCTCTCAGTACGTGACTAATCAAAAGATGCGTAGATCCCAATATGCAACTTGATCACCAACTTTAGAAGGATGTTGGCAGCAAAGTTCTTCTATTTATTACACAATAAAGATCATGAAGTTGTTTAATCACAAAACTCTACGGTGTAGAAACACAACAGCTTCTTTAAGAGACAGAAGAATTAGGGCAAATTTTGTCTCTGGTCACAATTTGCATGAACAAAACTTTGCTCAATACTCGCACAACCTTTGACGGCCCTTAAATATATATGTTTAGGGTTGTGAGAAAAGAAATCACAAACATACATTCATGGATTAGATGAAAATCAGAACTGAAAATCTATTTTTCATAAATCTTGACAGATACCTATCTGTCGAGCAACTATCGAGTTTCGTGCTTAGATAAGTTTTAAACCTCAATAGATACTAGCTATTGAGATTTAAAATCTTACACTTCAATACTTGAATCTTGGACAGACTTGCATATCTTTAATACTTGAACTTGAAATCTTGTTTCTTGAAGTATTAAACATATCCTAGATCTACCCAAATACAAATAAAGTGCGTTCTGTCAAAGGATTAGCCAATTACATAAAATGTTGACATATGTTCCTAACATTACTTAAGGGTCATGTAGGCGAGTCCACTAACGAAAGGATTACTTTTGCTAACTAAGGTAAACTTCAGGATATAAAATCCAAACAACCCTAAAATTTAAGGATGTACTTTACAATTTACATTTTTTTAAACTCAAACTAATAACTTCATTCTAGCTCAATAGGCCTTGATGCAAGGATGTTAAGGGGCTATTGTTTAGGTTAAGAATTGATTAAGGAGTGCTAATCTGTGTAAATGTTTTTAAAAATTGATCACAAAGTAACAACAATATGGTACTTATACTAGTTGTTTGGCATTGATAGCCTTCGTGATGTTTGACAAATATTGTTATAAACCTATAGATAGAATTCACCTTTGAAAACCGGCTTGCAAGGGAATGGTGCCTAAGAGCTTATAAACACATGGTTAAGCTTACACTTAATCCATGTGGGATATTAGGATCATAACAAATGTCTAAATCCTATTGGCTAAAGCTTAAGCAATCATCTAACTAACTAACAAATTAGTTATTAGTTACAAGAGGATTACAATGCAACTACTTGAAATGCCCTGCATCAAGCCTCCAATTACGCATTGGAATTTATTGAAATTTTGAGACGGCAACAACTGAATATAGTCCACTTAAACTTAACACAGTCTTAACCTACTCCAGATCATTGAAATATTAGAGGACCCTCAATAGAGATGGAGGATCCTCTCTTCTTCCTTGATTTGAAGAGTACTCTCAAATTCTCTTTCTAATTGTTCACTCTATTTTTATTTTTATTTTTTGTTAATAAAATCTGTCTACTTGATTTTTTTTTTTTTTTTTTTAAAAGCCTAACAACTGTTGGGCATTTTCTATAAGTGTCACAAACCTAACAACTGCATATCAACAATACAGTAAAAATTATAACAGTTAAATTGGCATAATTTTTTAAAAAATATTAAATATTTTAACACGCACAATTAAATTAGCATAATTAAATACATATGAATGAAAGTAAAATTTGTCAACGTTGGAGGACAAAAGTCATAGTAAAAACTAGTTTGAACAACCCAATAATATTATGTTATTTGGACAATTATTTGTCAATTGTCAATAAACTTGACGAGGAAACAGTACCAAAGCCTCCAACAGCTAGGCTAGACTGGGTTGTAACTCGCAATAGTACCATAAATCAACATTCACTAGTTTTAGCCCAAGCCTGAACAATGTGCCTATCCTGGACCAACCTTTGAAAAAAGAATTGGAGGCAAGGGCTCAGCCCAGCTCATTAGCTAATTTTCCTCCACTTTACGGTCCATATTCCATAAGAAAGGTTTCCTTCGTTTGTTCATTATCTCAGGTCCATGAAATATTTACTAAATAAGAGATATAGGATTTTATTTCTATTTGGACTAAAAATTCATTGATATTTTAATTTGATAATAAAATACAATTATAATAAATAAAAAAAGGCCACAGATGTAAAATACTGTCGTATTTAAAAAATAAAAAGGTGTGAATATTGCAATACTTTTCCCTTCCAAATTTTATAGACTCATCAAGTGTAAAGGTGCGTTTGAATTAGCGTTTGCATCTTGAGAGTATGTGTTTTTGCCTTTTTTTTTTTTTTTTTTACTAGCGTCTGGTGCACTGTTCATGTGAACAATAACCAGAAATTATTTTTTTATTATTTTCAATTTTTTAGCAAAATAAGCGGTATCCAAACGCATACTAAGTTTGAATCTTGTCCTAGTCTAATCACTTGAGATGCAAGCGAAGTAAGAAAATGCCATAAATTAAGTCACCCCTTCAAGTAAGTTATTCATCTTTCAAAGAAACCTAGTGTTCTTTCACCTTGCAATGATAGAATTAGATCCATGGCATCTATGGTGTTTTTTGTACGATTATTTTTTTATTATCATGAAGTCCAAATATCAATTGATTAGTGTAGACGAGATTTGAACTCATGAAATCCTTTATTCGAAGACAAGAAATTATACTAGATAGATCAACGAGAACATTACGGCACTTTTAAATTATACAAGCAAAAGGATCACAAATAGATCAACTGTAATTCTCTTCATTTTATAATTTGGATTAACTATTCCAAATTTTAAATGTATTTAGTGTTTGTTATTTTAAATTTAAATGATATATTAATTAAATAATTAAATTGATTTAAAATCAGTAGCACCCTTATCCACCTTTCAAGCAAAAAAGGACAAGCTCAAAGACCATCACCTAAGAAGAGTGAGGTATAAAGTATAAAGTACAACAAACGTGTGCAAACACTTCACAACTAAAGATGCAATAACATAACAATTCACAATTCACATGCCAACAGCTGAGCTGCAAGAAATAGACATTCACTTAGCTTCTATCAAAAACAACCAAAGGAATGTTCCAAAAACTACAGAACACCCTATTTTGAATTGAATTTGTTATTTTTTTTTTTTTTTTTTTTTTAACGCAAAGACAGATTGTATCTCACATTCTGCAGAATGGCTCCAACAATTTCACCTTCATTAAATATTTCCATATTGCACTTTAGCATTTTGATCAATTCAGATTCCAAATGTGAGGAAGATCTTAATATTGATCTCAGTATCACGCATTCCCTGCTGTTTACGTATGACAAGCTGCAACATCTTCCCTTTAAGCTTCATTATTTCCCATTCAAAAGCCTATCATGTCTGCATGTTATTCTTATCTGCCTATTAATCAAACTCATCATGTAGATCTCCAACCAAATCTTTCTAGAGAATGAACATCTAAAACACGGAAATTCTTAGGTACTCTTAGAGCATGGAGAAATGATGCTCCCTCTTTTCACATTCATAGTGGACTCCACTATGAATTTAATGAGCGAATTTCACCATAAATGAGAGGAATAAGCATCATTCTTCATACTCCAGGAATGGATCCCACCATGAATATGAAAGGAAGTAGCACAATTCTCCGTGATCCAAAAGTACCTAAGAATTACTCCTAAAACACACATGATTTTTCATACTCAATTCTAGCTCCGTGGACAGTACATAAGCTGTCATCTGCATAACCCGACTACAGTCAATCTTCCTCGGGTTGTCAGTAAGCCTATTCTTCATTACCAACCATATGATTAGAAAAACATACTTAATGTAAAACACTACTTTAGGAAACAAAACAAGCTTCCACCAATGAACTCTACAGATTCAAACAAACTTCAGAGTTGTCGAAAGTGGAGTCTGATGTGTTCATTTTTATTAGATGGCATTTTAGTCCAGGAACATTGCGCACATTGCTTATTAAGAGGCTGTAGGTGATGTACTCCCATGTGTCAGCAACGATTAAAGGCCTAGTGCGCAAACATTGTGGCACTTTTCATTCTAAAATTGGCATAGTTTTAGAGACTTGGACGTACAGTTACTCAAAACTTATTCCAACACAGGGGGGGGCATAGTCCATTGAGTTCATTGGGTTAACTCAAAGCGGTTTTTGCACATTTTCAGATGGGGATGGCTGCCCAATCACAAGCTTGGCTAGACAAGGATCTAGGCCAGCATATTCCATGTTTAGTGCTTTGTTTTTTTGCCCAATACTTTTTTTGGGTTAAAGTTAGAGATGTGCTCGTCTCTTTAAATAAAGAAAATATCCATGTCCAAATATGGAGAATATGGGGAAGGGTCCAGGCACTCATTTAACTGATCTAAGCTGAACTTTGTGAAGCCCACAAGGCACAGGCTACAGCTTGTTTATAAACTTCATTAGTCACTGTTATATAATTCGAGGTTTTTTTTTTTTTTTTTTTTTTTAAGGTCTAGGTAATATGAGGTTTGACTCTTACAATAACGGTATCCTTCTGATTTTTTTGTTTTCAATGTATGGTTTTTTGAGTTACAACATTTCCAGAGGTTTTTCATATTGACAACATACACAAATGTTCTTATTCTTGCAAAGCAATTTTATGATGTTTTCAAGAACAAATTTTAAAATCTGTTATAAATTATAATCATTCATTTAACTAAAAGATGCAATGGTTCTCAAAAATAAATAATAATAAAACGAAAAGATGAGATGCAATATTTAAGGGCAGGAGTAATATTGGATACCACCCACGAACTCGACAAATACATAATAAGGAAAAAAAAAGGTTTGCATTTTTTTTTCAAAGATATAATAGGTTTGCTTTTTGTGATATGGTTTTGTGGATAAAACAAGTACACATTTTTTAGACATTCTTAGCAAACGAGTTGCATTTGAACGAACACACTTAACTCGTAATGATCCAAATTCACCTTATTAATGTTTACGCTATGCTGACCTGGTTATCATAATTTGACCCATCTATTCTGCATAATAAATGATACCTCTCTCCAATATACGATTCAACTTGAAAAATATTTCATTTTCATCATCTATATATATAATAATAGGTAAAATTAAGAGAAAATTTAATTAAATTTTAAATTAAAATTTAACTAGAGTCTAATTTTGTGTCATGTGTCCCATTTAATCTAAGTTTTTAAATTTTTGTGTCAAGTTAATTTAATGTAAAAATTAAATTCCAATTAGAGTTTGATTTTGTGACATGTATCCTATTTAATCTAAGTTTTTTTAATTTTTGTGTCAAATGAGTTAATTTAGTATAAAAAATGAGGAGTCCAATATAAGTAAACTATAAAATAAAAAAAATAAAAAATAAAAAAACATAATTTTAAAATGATTTTATATTTATGAGCATTTTTTTATAGAACTAAAAACAATTCAAGTTTATAAGTCGTCTATATATATTGTAGGGATAAAGGACCTAGAAAAGGATATTTGGTCATGGAATGTGTCCGAGGACATTATGTGGTTCGAGAACAAGTGGACATCAATAAGGATGTGCAAATCGGTAAGCTAAGGAAGAAGTCTGGTCGTAAAGGAGTGAGAACGAAGTTCTAGGAGGAACATCTCCTCGACTAAGCAAAGTAAGGGTCGGTGATCCGACCTTTCATCAAGGCTACAAAGCGTCAGACGATCATGTTGGTAAGAATACATATCAGAAGGGAATAAGACAAAGGAAAGTTGAAAAATATTTAAGAGGAAAGCTGCTACCACCGCATTGAATGCTCTGCAGTTGACTCTCTAACCGCATTAATGTAGAGATGATACCTGAACAGTAACCTCCAACCTTACAGCTACCCATGAAGATTTCAGAAAGGTGTTGATGGGACAAGTGTCAAAGTCAGCAATCTGATCTACACGTGGAGGGTTGAGATAAAGAGATAAAGTGATAAAGGTGAATATAAAGAAGGAAATCTCCATTACAAAGGTATCATGAGACAATCTAGAGAGAGAAAAATCATTGTACACTCAAGAACTGTAATTGTGCTTAAATTTGAGAGAAATATACAAGAACTACTACCCTCGGACTTTGCCGAGTAGGATTTTCTTTGCATTGAACTGCTTATTCTTGCTTTCAAATGTCATTTAGCCTACTGTGATTATTGTCCAACACCTTGGAGTTCAATTTCTAGCCTTCTCTATAAATTTATTGTTTTGAGCTCTTTGGACCTTAGTCCTTTTCTCTTTTGGGCTTTCTAAGTAATACTTGCCCTTACATATATATATATATGTCCCATCTAATCAACAGATTTTAATTTTTGTGCCAAATGAGTTAATTTAGTATAGAAAATGAGGAGTCTAATATATATAAAACATAAAAAAAATATAATCATATATCTAACACTATATATAAAATTAGAGGAAGAGAGAGTTTGAATTATTTTATATTTATGAGCTTTTTTTTTTTTGTATAACTAAAAGCAAATTCAAATTTAATAGTCATCTATATATATATATAATTTAGAGAAAATTCAATTAGATTATACAATTGAAATCCAATTTTGTGTCATGTTTCCTAAATTATTTATTTTTTAAAGAGGGTTTTATTTCTTAATTTTGGATTCAAATGTGAGACTATATCATAAATCTCCTTTCAAGTGAGTTATTGTATACAAAAACCAAAGAGTCTATAATTAATGAACATAATTTTTTTTTTTAAATTGACAATTTACATTTTCTACCTATTAACATTCTTACAAGACTTTTTAAATAGTTAAAAAATATATATATATAAGAATGACTATCAATAATATTTAAATTATATATATAAGAATTATACTATGCATTTTAATGTGTATCTTTTAAATATATCCATGCATATGCATGGGATTACAAGCGAGTAATTTCTAAATGGTTGTGTAGTTTTGGATTTGGTGATTTATATGCTTTTCTAAAAAATTTAGAAATTGCTTTTTAATAAAAAACACTAATAATAGGTTTAAAAGTTTGGAAGGAGAGGATGTTATTGGTATGTGTGTGTGTGTGTATATATATATATATATAAAATAGAGTTGCTTATTTCAATTCAATGAGACAAGAATCTCTCTCAAAGTTTTCAAACAAACTTTATCAAGTAGAGGGTGGGAAAGGGGGGTGGTGGGGAGGGGGGAGGATAATAGTTACTTATTATCTTTATTTGGATGTTTGAAAGATTAAGTAGGGGGAAGAGTCATAGATATACATATAAACTTTTAAAATTAAGTGGGAGGAAACTAATCATAGATATTGACGAAAATATCCTTACTTTGCTAATTTTTAAGAAATAAATTATATTTATAATTATAAAGGAAAAAAATAACAATTTTTTATTATTATTACAAGAACCCCTCTCCTCCCACTTTAAAAACCCTCGAAACAGGGTTCATTAGAATCTCATCCCCATTCCCATCTCTTATTGCCTCTCCTCCCCCTCTATTCAAACACATTGGAAGGAAAACAAGAAAACATTGTGATAGCTTGGAGGATTTGGTTGTATTAGTATGTGGTTCAAATCTAAGCTTCGTTTGGGAGTTCATGAGGGAAGGGAATAAAATGGAATGAAATGATCATAAGGTAATGAAAATGAATAGAATGGAATGGAATGTATTTAAGCAAGAGAAAAGAATGGAATAAAATGAAATTAAGTAATCTTGATTGGATGTTTTAAAATAAAGAAATAGAATTGAATGAAAATTAATGGAATGGAAGTAATCTTGTTTGGGAGTAATATAGAAAGAATAGAATGGAATTATTTTATGACAATATTACTATTAGACCCCTATCTTAAAATAAGGGGTTGAACATATAGAGGTATTTTGGGACTTTTAGTAAAAAATTCATTAAATATAATTTCATTCCCTTCCATTCCTCACAATTTCGGGGAGAATGAAAATTTGAGATTTTAAGGAAAAAAAAAAGAAAAAAAAGTATTCCCTCCTAATTATTTCATTCCCTCTTACTTAAACTCCCAAATAAGGGAATAAACTTTCCATTCCCTCTATTAAAACTCTCAAACAAGGAAATGGAAGAATATTATAAAATTATTGTTTTTCATTCATTTTCATTCCCTCCTCCAAAATGAGGGCCTAGTGTTTGCTAGGTAGATTTGAAATATATAAACAATTATGAAGACTCCTAATTATAGTTTGACTAGCCTATTTAGGACATAGTGCATATATGATTTCCACTTTTTTTTTAAGGTAGTTGTGACCAACAATTTCCAAACCAATGTAGTAGTAGCAGGTAACTTTTTTTAAGTAAAGGAAATTATAATACTCCACATTGACTTTATTGGTATTAAATCGGATATGAGTGTGAGTTGAACAAAAATATTAGACAAGTATAATTAAGGCTCATTGTAAGTACTTAAATAATCCAAATTCACCTAGTACATGCTCAATGTTGGTCTCATTTGAGACTTGAGACAAGTATAATTAAGGCTCATTATAAGTACTCAAATAATCCAATTTCACCTGGTACATGGTCAATGTTGATCTCATTTGAGACTTGAGACCAACATTGAGCATGTACCAGGTGAATTTGGATTATTTGAGTACTTACAATGAGCCTTAATTATACTTGTCTAATCAAAATGAGACCAACATTGACCATGTACCAGGTGAATTTGGATTATTTGAGTACTTATAATGAGCCTTAATTATACTTGTCTAATCCGATTAGAGTTTAGTCACATAACAAGAATGTGATTTACACTTTGTTGGAATTGTGACAAACACGAAACCAATAACTTGGAAGTGGCCATTAACAAAGTAAAAAACAAGTTACTTTTGTGTCGTGTTAGGCACGTGGGTGCGTGTTCCTATGAGACTAGGCCTTCAAGTGGTGAGTGGGAGCATGTGTGATGCCGGATAGAGTTTATTCTTGTTGGGTTTTACTCGAGATTGTGCAATCTATCAATCTATGTGTTTAGGTTGGCAGTTTGATGAATAGAAGGATTGGATCCAAGAGTTTTAGGGGCTATGGGTCTAACGGCATTAACTCGCTTTTGATAGTGGGTATTGGACGAAGGCAAGGGTAGCAAAAAGACGTCGGAGAAGACCATAGGTGCCAGAAAGTCAAAGCATTGGCTCTGATACCATATTAAGAATATAAAGTGAGAGAGAGAAAGACTTAATAATCTGTATATTGATGTATATTCTATGTGAAGAACATCGTACAATAAAGAGCCTTATATAGGCTAAGTATGTGTGAAGTACAAGTAATATAAGTATACTACAAGTAAAGTATACTTGGCTAACCCCGATGGGCTAGACTAAACTAAGCTCTATAATACAATAAATAATAATAAAAATGAAAAGATGAGATACAATATTTAAGGGCAGGAGTAATGTTGGAAACGACCCACAAAGGTTTGTAATTTTTTTTCAAAGATATAATAGGTTTTGATAATGCGAAGAAAATCAGTAGGCTGGATGCTTCGGACTTGAAAGGACTACTTGCTCTCTTGATGGTCTGAAAAAGAAAGAAAAGGAATTAAAGGTGACTGGAGTCGCCGGCCAAAAACCCTCCGATAGCAAAGTTAGTTTTCTCTCTATATTTTTTGAGTTCCAACTTTTTAAAAAAGTAAAACGTACCTTTTTCTGGTCTGAATGGGTGTTTATATAGTGTCCTAGGAACAATTATTGGACTTGTAACCTCCCTTGGATTTGAGGAGGTGCGAGGGTTCAAGGATAACTTCCACAACCGTTTAAGAGTTATATTTTCTCATATAACGGTCATCGGGAGTTATGCATATGTTACGGAGTGGTGACATGTACTCAAGAATTTTTCGAAGTGTAAAGGGCTCGTCTAGGGGTCCTTTTGTTGTATATACCTTGCTTCTAAAGGAGGTTGTTCCTCTTATGGACCCCTTCAGGTTGGGGTTGATAGCTTTCCTAGGACGAGTAGATGCGGTTGTGCCAAATTTGACTACGGGTGTGTTTTCGTCTATGGACGACCATGGACATTAGCCTCGTCCTGGTACTTTCTTTTGGACGACTGCTGGTGTGGATGACCATGGACGGTCTGGAGTACTTTATTTTTCTTCATTCCTCATCAAGTTTGCTTTTTGTGATATAGTTTTGTGGATAAAACAAGTACACATCTTTTAGACATTCTTAGCAAACTAGTTGAATTCGAACTAACTCACTTAACTCGTAATGATCCAAATTCACCTTATTAACGTTCATGCAATTCTGACCTATTTATCATAATTTTACCCATCTATCCTACATAATAATGACACCTCTCTCCAATATATAATTGAACTTCTTCGCAATCATTTCATTGTCATAATAATTTCTAAATGGTTGTGCAATTATGGATTTGGCCACGATTTGTATGCTTTTCTAAAAATTTTGGAAGAATTATTTTTTTAATACAAAACACTAATAATACGTTTGAAATTTTGAAAGGAGAGTTAAAGGCCTTGTAGCTGAATTGGTACCTTCCCATGTACAAAGTGCTTGGGGGTCTAGGAGAAAGGGTTCAAGTTGCAAGGTTAACAACATGTTGTAATTATTTCTCAAAAAAAAAAAAAAGTTTGGAAGGAGAGGATGTAATTGGCATATATATAAACAGAGTTTCTTATTTCATTTAAATGAGATAAGAATCTCTCTCATAGTTTTCACACAAATTTTATCAAGTAGAGGGTGGGGAAAGGGGGGTGGTGGGAAGGAGAGGGGAAGCAGGATAACAGTTACCCATTATCTTTATTTGGATATTTGAAAGATTAAGTAGGGGAAAAGGAATAGATATCTATATAAACTAATTAGACTTTATAAAATTAAGTGGGAGGAGAAGAGTGGGAGGGAAATAATCATATAAATTGACAAATATGCCCCTACTTTGCTAATTTTAAAGAAATAAATATAAATTAAAATCATGAAGGAAAAAATTGAAAATTTATTTATTTTTGTTATAACTGGAAACCCCACCCCCCCCTCCTCCTCCTCCCACTTTAATAACACCGAAACAAGGTTCATTAATATCTCATCCCCATTTCCACCTCTTTTTCCCTCTCCTCTCCTTTTATTCAAACACATTGTAAGGAAAACATTGTAATAGCCTAGAGGATTTGATTGTATTAATATTTGTCATGCATGTGTGTTGACTTCCAAATCTAGTATTTGCTAGGTAGATTTGAAAATTATAAACAACTAGCTTGTAACCTTATGCATATCAATAAGATACATAATATAATTCCTATGTATATAATTTAAATACTATTGATAGTTATTTTTATATATTATTAGGTATAAAATATAAATTTTTCATATATATTTTTAATTATTGTGAAACATTTTTTTTACAATTAATTTATTATAGACTCTTTAGTTTTTGTACTTAATTATTCACTTGGATGAATATTTATGATGTCGTCTCACATTTGATTCTAAAATTAAGAAATAACACTCTTTAAAAACAAATAATTTAAAACATATAACGCAAAAATTGAAACTTTAATTTAGAATTTTAATTTTGAGTCTCTCTTATATAATATATAGATGTAGATTATGAAATCTCCTAATCATAATTTGACTAACCTGTTTAGGATATATCGTAGATACAATTTCCACTTTTGTTATTTTTTAAGTAGTTGTGACCAATAATTTCCAAACCAAAGTTACCAAAACAAGTAG
Source organism: Castanea mollissima (assembly GCA_014183005.1). NCBI lineage: Eukaryota > Viridiplantae > Streptophyta > Magnoliopsida > Fagales > Fagaceae > Castanea > Castanea mollissima. Next base: position 49,421,235 of record JACAVU010000005.1, on the reverse strand, counting down.
CGACATGTAACTTTTTTTAAGTGGAGAAAATTATAATACACCACGTTGACTTTATTGTTATTAAATCGGATGTGTGGATTGAACAAATATTTGTTGAGACTACCTACATTGAACATGTACTAGGTCAATTTGGATTATTTAAGTAATTACAATGAGCCCTAATTATACTTTTTTAGTCTGAGTAGAGTTTAGTCGCATAACACAAATGTGATTTACTGATTTTACACTTTCTTGGATTTGTGACAAACACGAAAGTAATAAAATGGAAGTAGCCATTAACAAAGAAAAAAACAAATCACTTTTGTGTCGTGTTAGTCGAATTGAAAGATATGCCCTTCAACTCAATGGGGCAGTACAAATTATTACCCTTGACATTACATAAAGTTGTAGTCACATACCCTTTTAACACAGCCTGGCAATACAAGTTCCTATCCTTATTAGCAAATGCAAGTTACAATCCTTAATATACATATGTATCGTGTGGCTGTTGTATAGTCAAATTGCTTTTTAACAAAATCCACCAATACAAATTGCCACCCTTGTAATCATTACATCTGAACCAGGGTTTTCTTTCCCTTGATTTCAATAATTAAAAATAGATCAAATATTGTGATTCAGATTCTATACTTTAGTTATTTTCCGAATTTTAATTTAAAATTTCTATTTTTCCTTGCTTTCCCACACCTTTTTTTCTTGTTTCCACCAAGGCGGCTCAATACATAAGTGAACTTTTATTACATCCAATTCCAAAAATATAAAAACAAAAAAAAATCTTTATTTGGTTTTATGCTGGCTTGATTATCCGGTGGCTCCCCACCTGAATAGTGTCAGGTGGCCAATGACTTCCCCCTTCATGAAAGGATAATGCTATCCAAGTCAAAAGCCTGTGGAGACATAAGTAATCTCTATGAAGCATTACAATGGGTTGGCTACAAAGCCATTAAAAAACAACCACCAATAAAGATTAACCACTCGTTTTTGTTTAGTTAGATAACTATTCCATTCACCATTAGGCATTGGCTAAATACATCAACAAATAGAACCCACATAAGACACACATTTTGGTGAGCAAAACCAAAAAAATATCAAGGAAAAAAGCATGTCCATATTTCCTTCTAGGAACTCGCCTTGAACCATCGTATTCATAATTTTTAGCCACCAGCCAAAGCTATTAAGAAAGGAAAAAAAGAGAATAACAAACAAAAAGGATCTCCATGAGCATAGAGTAACAGTCACCAAAGTACAAGAAAGGAAAATGCCATGAAAGTCCATCTGAGTCCTATTCCTATCTATAGTCCAAGTTCAAGTTCTAAGTTCAAAAATGTGCAACAGCAAGAAGTGAAGTGATGGGTGAACTCACACCGCACCCACAATTCGTTGAACCCGTTGAACCCAAGCAAACACACATGGCTTTACATCAGAGGACCACAACAACCACCCAATTAAAACAAAAAATAAACCCAAACTTATACATGGTATGAAACATGTCAAAAATTAAGATTGGACCGACGGATCAAACATCAATGTTCCTCGTAGTTAAAATTACTGGCACCTAAATCAAATTTCAACTATTCATAAATCTTGTCTTAAGATTAAATAATAATACATTGGAATTACAAACTAAATGGATGTTAATTATCTCAAACAATCAACACAAAATTTTATCACTTCTCATTTGATTTCTTTTTACATTTCCCTTTTAAAAAAAGAAGATAATATGGGTTTCATTGCTAATGATCTCACATTATATGATCACTCTAGATCTAAACCAACCGGCCCAATATTGAAGCAAATAAAACAAACCCAAAAAATAAGGAGGAAACAAAACAAAAATAAAATAGCAGATATAAATAGATATTTTAACTAAGTTTCAGCACCACGTAGACTACCTATTTTTACAAAACAAAACAAAAAAATCATCAAATAAACACAAAGTGAGCATAACTGTTATACTAAAATTTAAGATCATCAATTTATAATAATCTTTATCTCATAAATTTCTTCTTTTTTTTTTTGGATTTAATAAAAAAAAAAAAAGAGATACAACAAAATTAAAAAAAAAAAAGAAAAAAGAAAAATCATTGATCATCATAATTATAATCATAATAATCATGGAGAATAAATTAGAGACACAAAGCGGTGGTGCAGTTGAGATCATCACCAACAAAGTCAACGTCGTGATCCAAATCCAACGGCGGCAGATTGAGATCGAAAGGCAGCGGTGTTTTCCGGCACAACAAGTTAGAATAAGACGACGACGCGATATCATTGTCGTCGTTGTCGTTGTCGTTGTTGATGCCGTTGATGTTGTGTTGTTGTTGTTGTTGCCGTCGATCACCGAAGACGACGAGTCGCAGTCGCTGTGGCAATCTTCAGGAACGACAGGAGGAGTCCTAGGATGGTGCCGCTTCCGGCGATCCATAACGGTTTCCGTGGGGCGCGGCGCCTTTTGCGGAGTTGGCCTGGGCCCGCTAAACGACTCCACCGTACTGCTCATACCGCTACACGTCGGCCTCTGCGGATCAATCACCATCATCTGATGATTCTGATTCTGACGACGATGCTGCAGCTGCTCATCATTTCCATCATCGTCGTTGTCGTAAAACCGCTGATGATGATGACGATCTAAAAACGGCGGACCGTTGTTGTTCTGGTAGTTGGCGGTGCGGTTAAGGCGTTGATGTTGGTGATGAACATTAGGGGACGAGGAGGAGGAGAGAGGGAAATTAGTCTTGGCCTTAGGTCCGCGGAGACTACGAGCCGCAGCGTCGTAGGCGAGAGCGGCTTCTTCGGCTGAATCGAAAGTGCCAAGCCAGACTCGCCTTTTTTTCCACGGGTCTCTGATCTCGGCAGCGAATCTTCCCCACGGTCTCTTCCTTACTCCTCTATATCTCTGTTCTTTCTCGGCCGTGGGTACCGCCGCCACAGCTGCTGCCGGTGTTTTATTAGCCGCGGCTCCTCTCCCCCTCTTCATGGTTTATGAAAAACCAAAAAAAAAAAAAAAAAAAAAAACCAAAGACACAAAAGAAACAAAGTGTGTTTTGTGAAATGAATGAAATGAGTTGATAGAGAGAGAAAAGGTGTGAGATATGGTGGGAGAGAAAGAACTGGATGTGGAGATGGGATGGATGGATGGCACAAACACAAGGAGCACCTTCTCTTCTCTTCTACACACAAAATAAAAATAAAATAAAATATTAATATTTTTTTTTTTTTTTTTTTTTTTTGGGGGTGTGTGGGTTTCTCTGGCTGGTAATGGCTTTTTTTTTTTTTTTTTTTTTTCTTTCCTTTTTTTTGCTTTCTCGATTTCTCTACCTTCTCTCGCCCCCACAAACCGACCCGGACTCAATTGCTTGCTGCTGCTTTATCTATATAATTTTTTTTAATCATTTTTTTAAATTAAAAATATTTAGGGGAATAGGGATGAGTGAAATGACTGGAGTGTCCTTTCTTGCCATATTTAAGAATTAAGATTGTCCGCTACTATTTTTTTTTTTTGGCTGAGAAATGCTTCTTGCTTTTTGGGTCACGTCCCTTTCATTCTCTTGTGGGGGTGTATGTGGCCATGTTTAGGGTTTTGGGTGGAACAAAAGTTTTATGTTTTTGAGCAAGCAAGGAAATATCACCAAGCCAAAAGCTATAGATTTTACCATAACCACACAGTGGTTTGATGGTAAAGATTGGTTGGAGCGATAGCCCAACAAAGTCGGTGTGTTACATGTTTTATTATTCATTGTCGTCACATAGTTTTGAGTCGATAAGCTCACACCAAAAATTTCAATTTTTATTCAAAAACAAAAAAAGATTTTCTCATAACCAATTACATGTACCAATGTGAGTTTAAGATCAATAATAATAATAATAATAATAAATGGTACTAAACTACTGATATAGCGTATCCATGTGACAATGGAAAAAGGAAGGTGGATCATCTCAATTTCAATGAATCCATTTCATAATTAAAATATAAATTTTACAAATTTAAATGTATAGTTGTGTCATCATATATATTGTTAGATGTGAAAAATAAAAATCTTAATCCTAAAATGGAGAACATCATGTTTTTTTTTGGGAGAGTAACTTTATTTCAAATAAAATTTGTCATCTTAATAAATTGTTAAAAAAATTGTGTCTACAATAGTATTTTTTTGTGCAGTGAATATATGATTTTGGGTTTTAATTTGGTGATGCAATAATAGGTGGTTGAGATGTGAATATTATTGTCTTATTGGCTTAGTCTTATATGGAAAACTATTGGATTTGGATAGATATTTTTAACATACATAAGAATTTTATTTTGTTTTTTGTTTTTCTTTTCAAGGATGTTGGCCAGGCCAAACTTGACATGGAATTCACTCAATTAAATTAATTATGCACGTTTTCATTTCACCTTTTGGGGGAAAAAATAATTGTTTGGTTTTTTTTTCTGCCTTCTTTTGATAATTATCTACATTACTCAACAACTCATTTTGCTTAATTCTTTTGAGAATCAATGGGATAAAATAAAAAATAAAAAACCCTTTTATCTAGCGCCAATTTATACATAAGAATATTTAATCAAATAATGAAAAGAAAACAAGCAAAGGCTCATACTAGAGGACCTAGACTCACTAAATAAAACCATCAAATTAAGGATAAATAAACTTTTATTCTTTTCTCCCCTTGGCCCCTCCTAAGCCTTTTTCTCTAGCCAAAAAATTAATTGTCTTTTTTTTTTAATAATAAAAATAAAGTTTTACTCTGTCTTGTTTTTGAGCGAAGTTAAACATTACACCATATTATAGGGCTTAGTTACATTGGCATTTGTTAATTTTAAAATGTATTTAAAGGGCGTTTTCAAAAAAAAAAGTATTTAAATGGTATTTATTCAAGTTGTAAGATGAAGCAACAAATTATGTTATATGTAGTAACTAACATTTTAGTTTTATTTATAACTTATGTAAGTGCACAATTGCACCTGGCCTTAAGAACAGTTATGGGCTCAGGCCCAATGAGCCTTGAACAATATGAATTTGTAGAGTGTGGGCTTAAAATCCAGGTTAGAAGCGCTTTAGGAATAAATGACAAGCTAAAAAGCTATAAACGCTTAGAAGTAATAAGAAGTCTTGTAATTCCACCTCCTCGGGTATAAGCCGGGGACTGTCCTTAAATATAAGTTTCCTTTTCCTTTCTTTTCTTTTTCTTTAGGTTACCAAAAAAAAGGGAGCCCCTATTTCTGTTCCTGACCCATTCTTAAATACTACTCCATTTAATATTTTTTACACGTGTTGCCTTCACCTCCCTTTGACCTAGATATTTTTCTTCCTAGTGCCTTTGAATAGTAACCAGAAGCTTCACTTCCACTGTTCAGGCGTCACTTCCCCATAAATGCGGTCAGGGTGGTAGGTGCAGGGTCTTTAATGTGGAGGTGTCAGTCCTCAACCTGAGTATATCTCCAATCATCGGTGCTTCTAGGTTGTTCAAGAGTTCACCCCTTCTAACCGTTGGTCTTTACCGTGTCCTCCCTTGTCCTTTCAGAGAAATTCCGGTCCTTCTGTGTCCGTCCGAGGATAGAATCAACCTCGGCTATGTCCTCGGACCCTCGGCAAACTGGCCGACTTGTAGCACTAAGGAATCCTGAACTTAAGAGCAGGTCGGCCCTCCTAAAGTACGGCCCAAAGGCCCATGTACCCACCAGGGTCTTTTTACTCCCCACAACTTATATATAAAAATAAAAATAATAATGTTAAAGGCTTAAAGCTTGTATTGGTTTTAAGATGAGATTTCACCCAAGCTTGAGTATGTTTGATATGGATATAACAAATCAATGGTGAATAATAATGAACCAAGATTAAGTTAAAGAGGTCATTGTTTGGATAAAAGAGTGCTTATTTTTTCCCTTTCCAATTGTACAACATGATATTCAAGATTTAGTATCGTTTCATTTTATATATTTTTAAGTTAGGTAAAAACTATTAACCAAGATCAATCAAATCACTCACATTTTAATTTGAACTTAAAGCCTTAATCCAAGCTACTTGAGCTTATCAAGTTTACCAGCCGATTTATTACAACCAGATAAGTTAAATATTTTGAATTAATCTGAGAAACTTCTATTAATAATGAGTTGCACGCATGACCTCCTAATGAAATAGAAAAGATGGCACCTAATTTGCCTAAAATGATGTTGGCATGAATAGTTTGGAATGGATGATAATATGACATAAATACAAAATATCCTTCTTCAAGTATAGCAAGGAAATACAAAGTTTGGGTTGCAATATTTTATGGAGAGCTCTTTCTTTCTTTGTCTCACTTAAATCGGCTGCAAAGAAATTATTGAGTGATCCTCTTCACTCACTGAAAAAAATCCCAAATCTTCTCACCAACAAAAAGTTATTATTGAGACAATTTCCTATTAGAGTTTTTCAAATTTGTAATACTATCTCGATCAATACCTTCAATAATTATGTATTGCAATATTGTTTATAGCTTTATGTTTTAGTGTTACTGTTTGATTCTTCACATAAAAAGAATTTATATTCGAGTTTCCTTTCCCGATTAAATAAAAAAAAAACTAGAGCAGAACAACACTTGAGATCTTATAATCTATGACATGTCCTTTTTAAGTCTATTAAATTTACGAGTAATGATACAATCACAAATTATTTTATAATATTTTTACAAAATATTGATATGATTAACTTCTTATTAATTTTTATTTAAACCATTATTAATATTACATTTTTATTTACTAATAATCATTCAATTAATTGAGAGTTTATAAAACAAATTATAAAATAATTTGTATCCCGCATTATTCTAAATTTACGACACGGGTGTCTTCCAGAATTAAGAAGCCATGGTACAGAAAGTTAGTAGAGTTACTTGCACCTCTCAAAAAAAAATAAGTAGAGTTACTTGCAAGTTACATCAATAATGGTCCTGATGCATACGGTATGCTCAGTAGATCATACTTTCAGAAAATCCACGCGATTACGATAAGTCAATTGACCAAAGTGAAATAATTCAAAAAGGAAAAGTTGATGCCTTAAGCAAAGCATTTGGGTGCTCCCTAGTCCCACGAACATGACCACTTGCGAAGTTCGCCAAGTCCATTGCGAATTCCATAAAAGCACTTGTACATAGAGAAATAATAATACAAATATTAAGGGCAAATTTTTTTTTTTACATGTGGTAACCTTTCCCGTTAAGGAAATAAAAAAAGAGGCAATTTTTCCTTACGATTTTATGCTATTTATTTTTTTTATTCAACATATATATTCTATTTTTATTTTTTTATTCAAGATATAAATTTTATTTTAATTTAATCTTAGTGTATTTGTGTGAAGTTTCATTTTGAAAACTTAAATTTCGGCCCTTACTTCTCTCTCTATGTTACAAGCATTTACACTTGTAGATGGATCATTACACTAAGAATGCATGATAGTTTTACTTAATTTTTATTTCTAGGCGAATCACTAAATTTTTGTTTCGACCAAAAAAAGAAAGCGATAATTGGCAATTTGGCTACTAGAGTTTTTAAATCACTTTATGATCTACAATTTTTATATTCAAGTTGTTAACGGACCAAATTATATATATATTTTTTACATTAATTTACATTTTTACATGATCAAACAGACCAATTAGCTCCTTCTAGTGATTTCTCAACAAAAAAAAAAAAAAAAAAGCTCCTTCTAGTTTGATCATCCACAATCAATAACCAAATTATACTTTACGCAACAATTTAAAAACATTACCAATGGTTGATATTCTTATTTACAATTTATTTATAAGCCTTAAAAAGTCATTGCCGCTATGACCAACTATCCATAAATAATTTTAAAAACTCAATATGATAGTCCTACTTCTTAGACCCCTTAAATTATTTTGCAACTTATTGAAAAATTTATTAAAGGAGGAGAAAAAAAGAAAAAGAGTGGTAGACCGAAGGATTAAGTACTTTTACTATTTACCCTTGAAAGAGCCAACAAAAAGAAAATTATAAATAAATAAAAACATCATAATGAATAATGTACTAGCAAGTTTATTTTTCTTCACATCTCGTTGAAAAGGGAACTTATTGCCCACCATTTACAATCATTTATTCAAAATAGTCTTGAGCTAGCTGATCGTGAATTTTGAATGGATCGAGTGTAAGTAGTCCCAGCCATAGATTATATAGATCCAATAACAATTATCATTTGTTTTCTCAATTCATGAATTGCAATTCACTGGACCCATTCTTTTACTGAAAAGGATTTATTTGTAATGATTTTGCGAACCCAAAAATCTAAAGATTTTCACCTACTTCGTTAGATGGGCACTAAAGACTAAAGTTTGGCTTCAAGCACAATACCAACTCTTACCCTTTAGACCAAAGCTAATGTTTGATGGTCCATAGCTACGTTGTTTATTGTGAAAATCAAGCATATCTAAATGAATAAATGCTAAAGATTTTATATTCACAAACCCAGAAGCAATTTGGGTTGTTGACTTGTTTCCATTAACAATTTTACCTTATACGAAACAGATTAACTTCGAATTTTTTAAGCATAAAATCAAAATTAGGCAAAGGTAAACACTACTTAAAAGATGAGCGACTATTATATAATCTTGATTTGGAACCCTTCATCAATCCAACAAAAGGTCTCAAAGTCAAAGCTTCTTTTTCTTTTTCAATTTTGCTGAAGAAAACATCTCATAGCCTTTATTGAATTTAATAAAAATCTTCAAGTTCAGAAGACCAAAATATGTATTGTTCATGCTAATTCATAAATCAACAGTCTGAGTCCATAAGCATGGACATAAAGTAGAATTTATCATGCTCTTGATCTACTAGATTGATCATTTTGACAACAATAGCTAGCTAATGTCAAAAAAAGCAGGCAAGAAGTTCTTTGTTTATATGCATATACAACTATTGCTTCCAAAAATTGGGTGAACTTGACACAGTATAAGTTGAGATATCGGCCAAAGAATTGAATATACTTTCAAATAACAAATTTTTTAATGAATGAACAATTTATTAATTTGCTAGCTAGAGAGGAGAGATTTTTTATTTAAAAAAAGGTTCACTCTCACCCAAAAATATTTTTCTTTTCCTTACTTTCCTGGTTCTAAGTTCTAACTATTGATTTTCTAGGCAGACTTTGAAAATAATTTTCAGCAACCGCATGATTTTTTAGTGCTAACTAAAGAACTAAATGTTTTACAGCTGTAAGATGCTTACATAGAAGTCAATTGAACATCGGAGTTGAAAGGTAAGATGGTGTTTTATCGCTTGCTTTAGGGTTGTACCATTCTGGAAGAAAAGCAATTGGCATGGCCTGAATTATAATTAGATTGGGACACAAAATGATTCTAAAACGGAAAAAGAATGTACCATTCTGGGAGAAAAGCAATTGGCAGGGACTGAATTATAATTAGATTGGGACACAAAATCATTCTTAAAGAAAGAAAGAAAGAAAGAAGAGGAGATTCAGACATAAGATAGTTACATTTAAATGAATTTGACCTATTTCCAATACTTCGTTATGCTTTAAGTGACACAGTCACACAAACATATCACATGTTGATCTTATATCTCATTATAGTATAAACAACACGAATGTAACACATATTCAAAATAATCACATGTCAATCTTGTATCTTATTATATTATAAACGACACGGATATAACACGTATCCAAAATGATAACGTGCAAATCTAAAATCTTATTATACCATAAATGACATAGATATATCATGTATCTAAAATGATCATATGTCGATCTTATATCTCATTATACTATAAATGACATAGACATAACACATACCCAAAATGAATACATGTCAATCTTATATCATGTTATATTATAAACAATACAGAAGTAACATATATACAGAATGAGCACATGCCAATCTTGAATCTAATTACACTATAAACAAGACAGACATAACATGTATTCAAAATGAATATGTGTCAATCTTGAATCACATTATATTACAAATGGTACGGAACTAACACGTATCCAAAATGATCATGTGTCAATTTTGTATCTCATTATACTATAAATGTTACAGACATAATACATATCCAAAATGATCACATATCAATCTTGTATCTCAATATATAATAAATGACACAAACATAACACGTATCTAAAATGATCACATGTCGATCTTATATCACATTATACTTTAAACAACATAGACATAACACGTATCCAAAATGATCACGTTCAATTATGTATCTCATTATACTCTAAACAACACAAATATAATACATATTCAAAATGATCACATATCAATTTTGTATCTTATTATGCTATAAACGGCACAGACATAACATGTATTCAAAATGATCATATGTCGATATGGTTTTAGACAAAACACATATCGAAAAATATTACGTGTTGATATTATATATCATCCAACGCAAAGCCAAATGTGGAAAGAAACAAGCAAGTTTCAAATATAACACATATCCAAAATATCACATGTTGATGTTATATCTCATCTAAAACAGAGCCAAATGTAGGAAGAAAGTAGTAGATTTCAGACATAACACGTATCCAAATTATAACGTGTCAATATTATATCTCGATCAACATAAAGCTAAATGTAGAAAAAAAGTAGTAAGTTTCGAACATAACACGTATCCAAAATATTACATCGATATTACATCTTGTCCAACATAGAGCCAAATTTAGAAAGAAAGTAAAAAGATTGATCACTTAGGTGGAAACTCATAATTGCTATTATAAATGTTCTAGGTACATTGGATCTGTATGGAATGCATAAACAATAATGCAATGTATGAGAATTTCTGGTCAGCTTGTCCAACTAGCCCCAATTTTGATGTCCTCCACACTCCACAGCCCTCTCGTCAATCGAATACCAAATTGTGGCATCTAATGATTAAGCCCATGAACAGGAAAAATGGGACATGGATTCTTTTCTTAATATCTGTGTTCACATTTTCTATTTTAATTTGATACATGTATTTGTATGATCCACCAAAAGTGAGATATCTAGATCACTAGTAGATAAAGTTGTCAATAGAAGGATCCAAATTCTGCCTAATTGTCTCTGAACTCTAATTATCAAACCCAGTAGAAATATCTTATCTTATTATTGAGGAAAGTTTGGTTGATATTTGAGGCTGCGTTTGGTATTGGTTTAAAAGGTCAATTTTTATTTATTTATTATTTAATTTATTTTTATTACTATTTAATTAATTTTTATTATTATTTATGAGTTTCATTACATTTTTTTATACTATCATAAAGAAATATCTTTTAGCTTTTTCTATAAATACTTTTAGCAAAAAAAATTTCAATTTTAACTAAATAAGTTATTCTCAAACAAACTTTAAATCTTATAATAATAATAATAATAAGATTGTTTTTTTATTTTTTGCAAAACAATTTGAACCACGCCTAATTTATGAATTAAGTATTTTCTAAAAACTCAACCCTACATCTTTTATTTGTTAAACCTAAATCTGTCATAGCTCATAAGGGAAAGACAGGACATGCTATTTGGTTTATACTTCACATGCCATTAATGATGCTAAATGAACAGTACTTTTTTTTACCCTTCAAGTGAGAATTTACCATCAAATGATAGTTTTTTTTTGTTTTATGACAGGGAACCATCAAATGATAGTTGTACTCTATTTTTTGGGGTAAGCACTAAGCAGAAGCCTCTTCTTTAGACTGATGGTCCAAAAATCATCAAAAAAAAAAAAAAAAAAAAAGGAAAAAGGAGAGAGGGTGCACCTAAAGGACTCAAATGTCACGAGCCCCAAATCCATTGCCCCTCAAATCAAATCCCAGATCTTCTTGAGTCCATGCTGTGTGTGGGCCCTACACACCTTGACCCACCAGCCTTAGTCCCTTCAAGACCTTACAGGTAGCCTCGGGACCCTCTCACTGACCCGACCAAACCCACATACAGCCACAACCACTGCCTCTCCAACGTAGCCCTACTCCAATTTCAAATAATTCTTTAACTCAATTCGAAGGAAACTCTTCCTAGTCTAATGTATACCGGTTAAAAAGACAGTTTCTATATATATATATATATAAATTCATTTTTTAAAATTTTTTATGAAAAATCAAAAAAATAATGATATGTTTAGTACCTGTTTTTTCTCTTTATTATTTGTTTTTAAAAATAATTTTTTATTTTTAAGATTAAAAAACTTATTTAGTAACTCAAAATAGATAGAAAACAAAAACTATTTTCAAAATTCAATTTGTAAAGGAAACTAAAAAAATGTAAAATATTATTTTCAGTTTCTAATTTTTAAAAATTAATAAAAACATATATTTAATTTAATGAATCTGTCTCATTTAACAAGTTAGCATTAGAATTCAAATCCTAATAACAACATATTTTATAATTTTTTATTTTTTTCTTAAATTTTTTTAAAAAATTTTAACTAATCAAATATATTTTTTATTTCAAAAATATTAAAAAAATTATTTTTTATTTATATGCTAAAAACAAATTTTTAAAAATAAAAAATAAAAAATGTTACCAGAGATAACCTAACAAGTAACAACTTTCTAGATTTTCCGTAAAAAAACTGAGAGAAAATTGGTCAAAACTGGTTTTACTGTGGGCTTCAATTAGAAAAAGAGGAAGAAGGAAAAAAAGTCATATATATACTGTGGGCTCCACCCACTCATCTAGGCGCGTCAGCCAATTGTCATTAGTCCACAGGTTTTGACAGTCTTTGCCACCCAAAGGCATTCAATTTTTGACCGGCATCTACCGGTAACACTGTCACCCTTTTTACCGGATGTTCGGTTTTTGAGACAAATTGCAGGATCCATGGGCCGGTCACTCAAACTCTTGCGTGACTCGAGGCTGCGTTGTCTTTTAGACGGAGTCAATTAATAGATCACTGACACGTGTAAGTGATTTGGACTAATATATATATTTTAAAATAAATAAATGGTCCTTGGAGTTGGACTTTGACTAGTTTAGTTCAAGGTTATATTTGTCTTTTCACTATTTTTATTAATATTTATTATATTTTATTATTAATTTTACAATTGGGGGTGTTAGTGTTAGTGTTGGCGTTGGTGTTGGTGTGGTGGCTATATAGGAATAAAAAGGATGGAGGGTGGGTGCCGTGTGGGTCCACATTGATGAGTCTGGCTCATGTCCGGTGTGGTCAGGATAAGCTTACCAGTTGACCACTAAGGCCTCGCCATCTCACCATCTAAACAGGTTTAGTTGCCAACTTTGCAAGAAGATGAAGATAAGAACAGACTATCAACTGTTCAGAATTCAGATGTTGGGGTTGGGGACCTCGAATTTTTTAACTTTTTTCTTTTTTAATTGGGTTATATATTGAATCTGCCATGCCCATATTTACTTTCTTTTTATTCATTTTTTAGTTTTTTTTGCTAGAGTCATTTACTAATTTTTAAAATTTAAAGAGAATTATGGAATAATCTAGCAAAAACAGGAAAGGTCAAAAAGAAAAAGTATGGTTACGAATTTGATTATTATTATCAAACATTATGTCTTTTTATAAGCAATTTTCCTAAAAAACTATTGTTTCTCAAATTTGATATACACCCCCTAATTATACAAGTTTTTCATGACATATAATTTGTTTCGTCCCAAGGGAAATTAAAAAACAAAAAAAAGGTATACGAGTGGCATATTTTTATCATTATTATTAATAGGCCAAAGTACCCGGTTTTGAAAGCTTCAATTGCGTTAGGAGAGAAGTAAAATCAAGCGGATAATGCGCTTGCTAACTACTAAGTGGTGCTTAGATTAGTTAACAATTGGAATGGATTATCAAAAAAAGAAAAAGATAACAACTGGAATGGTTTTGTAAATTTTGTGGCCTTACTTGTTGTTTGCTATATGTGATCAATGATTATGAAGATGCTCTGAGTTCTGGGTTGTATGATTTCAGTTTAGTTATTTCTAATAAAGTTTGATTTATTATCCCAACAGAAATACATGATTTGTTTCTAAAGTTTAAATAAAAAGCATTTTCAAATTTAAAGTTTTAAATGAAAGCTATTTGTCTGTTAGTTATTATTAATTTATTAGTTAATAGAATAATGACATGACTTTTTAGGCAGCATGACAATATTTTTAATATTAAAACAAAATCCACGTTAGCATTACCACGTCAAAAAACCCATGGCCTAACAAAGACCCAAACCCATTAGAAACAGGTTTTACCCGAAGCAGTTTTCATTTTATGTCCTGTTGATGTATCAAATCTCTTTAAGAAAAACATTATACCTTCTCCAAATATAGGAACATGGAGGGGGTTAGGGATAGACAACAAGCCTACTTACAATCTTTGGATTTAATCATTCCAGAAAATTGCCATTATTTTTCTGAAATGTGAAACAAACTTTGTCATAGACAAAAGGGACATTACAACATTGGTGGTCCTTACTCCTTATTTCTCCACAATTTCATCTCTAACTCAGTCATCAATTCCCCCATATACAAATACATGACCAGGGCTCACCTAGCATTAAATTGATTGGGGGGTAGCAAGTAGCAACATAATAAGAGTGTCACTCACACTGCCAAAATAATCAAAAAGTAAGTTATAAGTTTCTTAAATGTCACGCATAGTGCTCTTAGTGTGCATGGTGCATGGTGGGCATGGCACAACATACATAGTATAGGGCAAGAGAATACATTCACAATCACTTTCTCACGTAAAAGCACATGATAAATTCGAGAACGTAGTCTCACAGTCAGGGCCGGCCCTAAGCTTAAGCCAATTAGGTTATTGCCTAGGGCCCCTTTACTAGAGAAGGCCCCAAATTTGGGGAAATTTTTATTAATTTTATTTTTTATATATAAATATTTTTGGAAGATATCAAAACATTTTAGTTTATATCTTTTTCACTATTAAGAAGGCTCAAAGAATTAAGTAATGCTAGAAATAGATAAAATGCAAATTTAAATAAATAGGTCTTACAAATAGATGTATTACTAATCACAAATAATTTAAATAGAAAAATGTTAAAAATACTATAAATTTTACTACATAACTTTTATTTATTTAATTATTTTTATACAAGATAAAAATTATACTCTAGCTTAAGTGTATATATATATGCGAATCTTTCTTTTAGAGACTTAAATCTCGATTATTGCCCCCCACAATCCACAAGAACTTATATTTGCGGAGTGACTACTGCATCAAGAGTGCGTGATAGTTTTCATAACTTTTATAATTAGATGTGACAATAAATATGATAGGTGAATTACAATAAATTATTGAATGCGTTTTTGAATGAATATTTGTGATTGATGATATATCTTTGTAATTCTTATGTTATAAATTTTATAATATTTCTAATATTTTTTTTAAGCCTCATGTTATTGATTACATTCATTACAATACCGGTTTGTAGTAAGATTTGTTATAACTTTAACATTTTTTATAAAAAAAAAATCATATTAAAAAATAAAAAAAATAATTTTTTTAAAAAAATTATTATATAAAATACTAATTATATATTATTTAAGTAATAACATAAATACCCAATTTGAAGAATCGAGCAGGCCATATCAAACAAATTCACACACGGCTTTTGCCTTTGTTTTTTGTTTTGTTCATTGCGATTGTGATCATCATCAATAACGTGTTCACAGAAACACAATTTCTTTTTCAATAAGACTCGGTGCACTGTGATATTATTAGTCATACATGAATCCAAAGGGTATATTAGTCAAATGGGTCATTACGGATACTTTCGTAATTCAATATATTGCATTAATATCTCTCCCAAAATTTATTTTTTTAAAAAGGAATATACTCATATAATATAATGTTATGTTTATAGGGAACATAGGTCACGAGCATAGTTTGATGTATTTTTTATTTATTTTTATAAATGTATCGTGGCATCAACTCGGTTGCTTGGTGGTGGTGGTGGTGGGTGGGCCTACTGGTATTTTTTTTTGCTTGATGGTTGATAGTGCTTTTTAGGCATATAGGGATTGAGATCTACCTGGGGCCCATAAGAACTAACCCAACCTAAAACTGGGTACCCCTTCTGCGAAAGGCCTTGGCCTATTTACCCCAAACCTAATGTTTTTCTTTATCTTTTTTGCTTTTTTTGATGATTTTTTTTTCTTTTTTGCTTTTTGATTAGTCATGGGACTTAAGAAAATTTATTCATGTAGTCTCTTTAATTTTTGAGGTAAACTGAC
Organism: Castanea mollissima; assembly: GCA_014183005.1. NCBI lineage: Eukaryota > Viridiplantae > Streptophyta > Magnoliopsida > Fagales > Fagaceae > Castanea > Castanea mollissima. The sequence continues at coordinate 49,405,047 of JACAVU010000005.1, read as the reverse complement.
AAGTATGGATCAATTGTTGTTTTTAAGTTTGGCTTTAAGAGGAAAAAAAAAAAAAAAAAAAAAAAAAACCATGTTGGCTAACTTACACAATCACTATGATCTTAAAGGTTTACATATTAAAACCAAAATAATCTTTATTCGTAAAACCTAACCTTGCTTCAAGTAGTTTGGGCTTAGGCTTTAGGTCAAGTAGCCCAGAATTATGTTTGGTTTGCATTGAGTCACGATAACTTATTTGGAGCAATGATCAGAAGATTATTGGAGATTTTTGCCCATGGCAAGGCCATTGAATTTGCTATAGAAGCTGGCTTTACAAATCTGGTCCTTGAAGGAGATAACTCTAATGTTATGAAGACCATCACTGATTATGGGTCTCATTTATCTAGATCGGGTCACATTGTCCTTGATATCCAAGTGTTCATGCAAGGTTTGCAATGGAGTTCGGTCAATTGTATTCGGTGTAGTGCTAACTCTAGCAAATTCGCTAGCTAAATGTGTTAGGAATGTAGTAGATGAGGTTATTTGGATTAAAAATTCCCCTCCCCTGCAGTGGAAGCTCTAAATTTTGGCTCACTATTAAGGCTTCGTAATGATACATTCAGTTTTTATTCCAAAAAAAAAAGCCCCTTAAATTCCTAAGTCCAGTGATATATGGGAAAAAAAAAATCATAACTTTTTTATTTTATTTTATAATTATTGAGATGTCATATTATAATTGATATGAAATAAAAACAGATTAATGGTAGACGTGTTTGGTCAATTACAACTTGTTTCCCTAACAAAAAATGAAATATGTTATCTCTCTTTCATTACTCGTTAGAATTAGGAAACGAGACTAATCCAGGATGTGAGTTGTCCACTATGCAAGGTAGGAGAAGAGACATGCCTACACTTATTCAAAGAATGTGAGGTGGTCAGAGTTTTGTGGTGTCATAGTAGGTGGAACTTGAGGATAGATAATTGGAATACTTCGTCAAGTTTTGAGCTAGTGCCACAAGTGATAAAGCCTCCTACCACAATGGTGCCAAGTAAGATTCCAGAATTTCATTTGCAAATCATGGCAGCTATAATATGGGAACAAGTATGGCATTTGAGAAATAAAGTCAGATTCCAGAATGGACGAGTAAACGTCAACCTTATGTTGAAGACAATTGAGAAGAAGTTTCAAGAACATTTAAAGCTAGAAGAGGAACTAAAAATCATTTTGTCATCAACTGGAAAGTACGGGTGTGCCGATTGGGTTGTCACACCCGAGTTTGATATGCATGGACGTGTCCTGCGGCCGTGGACATGGCTACACGCTCGTCCAAGGACACAGTATTGGTTACATTTCAACTATTTATTTTTGTGATAAAGTAAAAGGAACAATACACAGATCTAAGAATAAGTAATAACACAAATAGATGTACAAGATAACAATAATAAACAAATATTGAATATATATAAAGTGAAATCTGCAAATAATTAAAAACTCACAGATCAAATGTGTGAAGGATGAACAATTCAAATAAAGTCTTGTGTTTGACACAATCTCCTTAAAGCAGATTTTGCCCCTCACATAATCACTGTGGTGCTTTGAGACTCACGAACGTTTGTCTCCCAAGATAAAATGATCTACAACACGAAAATGAAGCACACAAATTCGTGCTCTACAAACTACTCAATGTCTCTTGCTCTCTCTTTGACACAAAATGAAATGCATATTCTTACCAGGAGAGTTTTCTCTGAAAAGTAGTTTTTATGAATGATGGACAATGTAAAAATTATACGTTACTGAACAGGTACTCTGTTTCAGTAATAACTGCTGTGTACAGACTAACTGACTCAACAAATTAAAATAATAAAATATTATTATTTGGATAAGTAAGCCTAGTCCACATATGTCAAAAGCTTAACCCAATGTCCAACTCATAAGCATATAAACTCATATATTATCTCTTTCTTTTCCTATGTGGGACTTAGGATTTTTACCACTTATAATAACATCTTCAAGCAAACATAAAAAATATCAATTTCTTATTCACTTCATGCTATTTTTCCAACAATCCCCCACATGAATAGAAATTGATAAACACAATACAAATGATGATGCAAACACAAAGAGAGTAGAAGAAAAGTTACTGTATCGAGAGAAGTAGCTTGTGGCTTTGAACTTTCCTTTGTGAAAGACTATTGGATATACTAGCTAACTAGTGAGCATGATGTTTTGAACCGTTCAGCCGTTTGTGTATACCAAGACAATAGAATTCACACAGCTCTTTTTCGGACATATTTCGTTCTTATATTTGTGTTCATTTTGGCCTTGAACATATCCTGGTAAATTTATGAAGTACTTTAGAGAATTCAGCCTTAACACTCTCGTGGAAGCGGCTCACTTCACACTCATATAAGTGATTCTTATTAAGAGTATCTTACAATACCCCACTCAGAATTTCAAGATATAATAATCATTAAAAACAAAGTTTACCCTGAACATTGCTTACAGACATCACTATTTCATCATAGGAACAGGTAGAGATGTAATCTCCATAGTGATAAAAACTAGTCTCCACAATTTTGTTGTTCCTTTGAAAACCTAGATCTTGGGATCTCCAGTCAACTAGGTGGGGTTGCTGTCATGGAAACTTTAGGTTATAGGCTTTAACTCCATTCCCCTTGATGAGCAGTTTACTTGCTATCTACTCAAACCTTTGGTTAACGGATCCGTTATATTCTCTTTTGACTTTATAAAGTCAATGAAAATAACTCCATTAGAAAGCAACTACTTCACGGTATTATTTTTTCGACGTATATCTCGAGACTTACCGTTGTACATATGACTCTATGCCCTACCAATAACTGATTTGCTATCACAATGTATACAAATAAAGGGCACAAGTTTCATCCACATTGGCATATCCTCCATGAAATGACGAAGCCACTCTGCTTCTTCTCTTGCTTTATCCAATGCGATAAATTTTGATTCCATTGTGGATCTAGCAATGCATGTTTGTTTAAAAGACTTCCAAGACATCGCTACACCACTAAGTGTAAAGACATATCCACTCATGGATTTGGTGTCTTTTGTGTCGGATATCCGATTAGAATCACTATACCTTTCTAGTACAGCTGGATACCGAGTGTAATGCAGCCTATAGTTTATGGTGTATTTCAAATACCTCAAAACCCTAACTAATGTCTTCTAGTGGTCTTCCCCTGGATTACTAGTGTATCTACTCAACTTGCTGACAACATATGCTATGTCCGGTCTAGTGCAATTCATTATGTACATAAGACTGCCTATTATTCTCGAATACTACAATTGAGATATGCCTTGCCCTTTGTTCTTAGTTAAATGTAAATTTACATCTATAGGTGTTCTTATTAGACTGTCATCATATTTCTTGAATTTATCAAGAACTTTCTTAACATCATGTGATTGAGATAAGACAAGTCCATCAGATTTTCTAAAAATTTTCATTCCTAGTATCATATCTGCAACACTTAAATCTTTCATGTCGAACTCGCTAGTCAACATTCTCTTGGTAGCTTTAATGATATCATTATTGCTACCTATAATGAGCATATCATCAACATAGAGACACACAATGACATAGTCATTCGCAGTATCTTTAATATACACACATTTGTCACACTCATTGATTCTAAACCCATTTGGCATCATTGCATTGTCAAATTTCTCATGTTATTGCTTTGGAGCTTGCTTTAATCTATAAAGAGATTTAATAAGCCTACACACTTTCTTTTCTTGACTATGAATAACAAACCCCTCTGGTTGTTCCATATAAATCTCCTCATTTAATTCACCATTCAAAAATGATGTTTTTACATTGATTTGATGTATCTCTAAGTTATGCAACGCTGCAATAGCTATCAACATTGGAATGGATGTTATTCTTATAACAAGTGAATATGTGTCAAAATAATCCACACCTTCCTTTTGTTTGTAAACAAGTCTTGCCTTATACTTGTCTATAGATCCATCAGCCTTTAATTTCCTCTTGAATTTCCATTTATATCCTAGAGGTTTACAACCTGGTGGAAGATCCACTAATTCCCATGTTTGATTTTGAAGGATGGATTCAATCTCACTATTGACAGCTTCTTTCCAAAAAGGCGCCTCAAGTGTAGAGATGGCTTCCTTGAAGCTTTGAGGTTCATGTTCTAACATATAAGTTAGAAAATCCAGACCAAATAATTTTGACATTTTAGCCCTCTTACTACATCTGGGCTCAACCTTATTCCTCTCTTCTATCAACTCTTGATTATGAGAAGTACTAGACGTAGACTCAAAGTTTCTCTTACGAGAACTTGACTCTTGTGTGGATTTGTAAGGAAATATCTCCTCAAAGAATGATGCATTCCTGGATTCAATAATAGTATTGGCATGCAGGTCAGGAATGTCAGACTTATAAATTAGAAATTGATATGTAGTATTGTTATGAGTATAACTGATGAAAACACAATCAACGGTTTTTGGTCCCGTCTTTATCCTTTTAGGAATAGGAACCACCACTTTTGCTAAACACCCCCACACTTTTAAGAATTTATAAAAAGGTACTCTACCTTTCCATAATTCATAAGATGTCTTATCGGTTTTCTTTTTAGGCAATTTATTAAGAATATAATTGGCGGAAAGAATAGCTTCCCCCCACAAGTTTTGTGGTAAATCAGAACTTATCAACATTGCATTCATCATTTCTTTTAAGGTTCTATTTTTCCTTTCAGCAACTCCATTTTGCTGAGATGAATAAAATGTAGTGGTTTGATGAACAATACCATGCTGTAAACAGAACTCACAAAACAGTGATTCATATTTTCCACCTCTATCACTCTTTAAAACCTTAATCTTTTTGTTGAGTTGATTCTCAACCTCATTCTTATATTGCATGAATGCCTCAATTGCCTCATCCTTACTCCCTAGCATGTACACATAACAGTATCCAGTGCAATCATCTATGACAGTGATGAAATATTTCTTACAACCTCTAGTTTATACAGATTTCATGTCACATACATTACTATGTATCAAATCAAGAGGTTCAGTGCTTCTTTCAACTGATTTAAAAGATGCGCTAGCTATCTTAGCTTCCACACAAGTTTCACATTTATGATCAAAATCAATTTCAAATTTAGGCAATAAATTTAAATTGATTAGTCTATGTAAAGTATGATAATTAACATGACCTAATCTACCATGCTATACATTAGATGACTCAAGCATGTAAACAGAAGATTCACCTTTATTATTATCAATAACAGTCATTACATTCTTCTTAAACAACCTATTGCTCAAATATCCTATGCCCACATACATTCCACTCTTAAAGAGTGAAAATTTATCAGACTCAAAAACCAACTTAAAACCATTTTTGCTCAACAATGAGCCAGATACATGATTCTTTTGAATTTCTTTCACATGCAGTACATCTTTCAAAGTAAGAAACTTGCCTATAGTTATTTTGAGCACAACCTTTCCAATTCCTTCAATCTTAGAGGTTGGGGAATTTTCCATGAAAAATTTTCCTCCATTACCCATAGGATTATATGTAGAAAATATTTTCTTTTCTGAGCATACATGACGTGTAGCCCTAGTGTCCACTCACCATTCCTTGGTATTTACTCCCACCAAGTTCACTTTAGAAATTACAGCAGCAAGGATCATGTTGGTTTGAGCCACAACTAAATTCACAACAATTTTGTTTGATATCTGTGTTCAACAAAATTCAAACAAAAGTTTAAGAAATAAATGAAAATTTTTATGTTCAAAAGTTACAGTGTAAAATGAAAGTCAAGCCAAATATTATTTAATATATTATAAGCACACTAAATATCAATCCCAAACAACGCAGGAACAAACTGCATAGACCAACAAAAATATGGAGCAAAACCAATCAAACAAAATTCAAGAAAACAAATATCTTAATATAATATATTAAAAACCAACTATTCTTCAAAATCAAACACTGCAGACAGAATCCCAGTAAAGATATAAATCAAAGCCAATTAACCAAGGATTCATATAAGACAAAAGACTCTAATAAAATATTATAAAAATGAAGAATGAAAGATCAACTAATTATACCAATTTCAATCAAGCACGTAACCCACGTTATCAAAAGATCTAAGTACACGATAAACACAAAACAAGTTTTCTAAGTTTTGCTTAGTGTATCTACTGTTACCGATTTAGAGTTTTACAACAAACACAAATTCCTTTCACCTAAATCACAAAAATAAATTAAAATATATTTTGAAATTCTGCTTTGAGACTGGTTGTTATATTTCAACAATTTATTTTTGTGATAAAGTAAAATGAACAATACATAGATAATTAAAAGGAATAAATAATAACACAAATAGATATACAAGACAACAGTAATAAACAAATACTTAATATATATATAAAGAGAAATCTGCAAATAATTAAAAACTCACAGACCAAATGCGTGAAGAATGAACAATTCAGATCAAGTCTTGTGTTTGACACAATTTTCTTAAAGTAGATTTCGCCCTTCACACAATCACTGTGGTGCTTTGAAATCCACGGACGTTTGTCTCATAGGATAAAATAATCTACAACACAAAAACGAAGCACACAAGGTCGTGCTCTGTGAACTACTCAATGTCTCTTGCTCTCTCTTTGACACAAAATGAAATGCACAAAATATTCTCACTGTGAGAGTTTTCTTTGAAAAGTAGTTTTTAAGAATGAGGGACAATGTAAAAATTTTATGTTATTGAGCATGCACTATGTTTCAGTAATAACTGTTGTATACAGGCTAATTGACTCAACAAATTAAAATAATAAAATATTATTATTTGGACAAGTAGACCCAGTCCACATATGCCAAAAGCCCAACCCAATGTCCAACTCATAAGCATATAAACTCATATATTATCTCTTTCCTTTCCTATATGAGACTTAAGATTTTTACCACTTATTATAACATCTTCAAGTGAACATAGAAAATATCAATTTCTTATTCACTCTATGCAATTTTTCCAACACATAGCTGCACACACATTCACGATTGATTTTTTTTTTTCTTTTCTAATTCGGGCCGATTAGGTTCGAAAAGGGCTTGAATTGGTTTGATATGGGTCGAAATAAGTTTTTTTTTTTTTTTAATAAAAAAAACATAAATATTGTTGTCAAAACACACCATTTTAACATCTTAGTTTAAATAAAAAAGCCCTAAACTCATCTCAAATCCTAAATTTGGTCACCTTTTGAATCTACTACTGCATTTAAATTGGTATGTGTTTACCATTATAAGAAAAAATATGCTTAACAATATATAGAAAATATAAATAAAAAAATATTTCATAATTTATTAAGAAATGTATCTTGCTGCACCCGCACCCAACTTTTTCAAAAATCACCAAGTCGCCTCACCGCACCTACACCCGCACCCGAACCCAAATCCACACCCATGCTTCCTAGCTAGGCGAATACCTCAATGGCAGACCCTCGACAATGGGATCTTCAAAATCAACTGTGATGCTACAATATCAAATAAATGTATGTGTATTGATGTTGTGGTAAGAGATTGAAAGGATAGAGTAATTGTTACTGGCACAAGGGTGGAAGGCAACACTATGTGTATGCAATTGAGGCAAAATGATTTAGATGTGCAGTTTTGTTGAGTCAAGATCTAAATTTGAGAAAATTAGTAATTGAAGGAGACTCAAAGGTTTGTATAGATGCTATTAACAAAGTTTTGAAAGGTGAAAAACCTATCTTTGTTCCTTGGGAAGCTTTGTGTTTTATAGAAGACTCTTATGATATGGCCAAAGAACAAGATTTAGTGAAATGTTCCTGGTTAAAGCGCAAAGCAAATCTACCAGAGACTTGGAAGATTTTCCCCATCTCGCTCCTCCGCCCCACCAAGAGCTGTTTCCAGTTTGGTTCAGCTATCCAAATCTTCCCTAACGTGATATTGAACACGAGTCTATGATGTTGAAAACTCAAACTTAATTTTTAGATTTTTCAGTGAATTATCAACCCCTATAGATTTTTATTATGGTCTTGGGCATTGGATATGGAACTCGCTCACACTAATGTCTTTAACAATCCATATACAATGGATATTGATGTTCAAGCTAATGTTGTGTGACTTGGTTTTGCACCTTTCGACTACACTAGTCTTGCCTTCATTATAGGTCCATATATCCCATGCCTATAGTTTTTATAACCTGTTTGTGTCTCTATATCTGGTCAGAAATTCAACCATCTACCTCTGTGTATTTACGAATGAAGGCGTAGGCCAAATACTTTAGAACTATGCTATTCAAGCATTCAATCATACAGATGAGATACCTCATCCAGAGGTGTAGAGGTACATTATTTGTTTTTCAAAGATTTTGAATGTTTTTAATTCATAGATGTCACGACCCAAATCCATAGAACATAGATTTAGATGCATGACTAACTTACTGATCTTGCATAACTCAATAAACATAATAAATTCCAAAATTAAATAAAACTCCAAATAAACAATACTCTTAATAAACCTCTTAAAATATCTAAAATCCACAATTTAAAAATAATCTCCAAATACTGTAACATCTTAAGCAAAATAAAAATATCTAAAAATCCTATAAAGTTTCAAGCATTATTGAAGTCACCTAAAAACTCTCACATCTCTACCTTGCACCTTACGAAGTGATCCAAAGGTTGTGTTCCCAACTAAATTATAATCCAAAAATTGTAATTGATGGGGTGAGTCACACATCTAGTCAGCAACTATACACCATACACAACAGAATAGAGTTAAGCAAATTATGAGTATTTTGATTTCACAAATTCATTTCATGATATCAAATATATTTTTCCAAAACATGTAAGGAATCACTAAATACATATGTAATAAAATCTTAAAACCATTCGAAAACACATACAATAATTGATCAGAGCACAGTGTCACACATACACATATCACACATTCTCACATACAATCCTATGAACGGATACCAATACCTAACCCTGCTGGTAAGGGATTAACGCTTATTCTCACATACAACCCTGTGAGCGGGCTTGGACATATATCTGATCAATTTTGAAAATAGTTATTTCGAGTCACATTGACAAAAGCAAAGTTTATATAAAATAGAATAATTTACTTAATATTAACAATTATTCTAAATACATAGGCATATCAAAGATCACAATATCGAATTGAAACATAAATTAAAGGATGCTTGACTCTCTTAGAGAATGAATAGAAATTGAAGTTTATATAAATATTTTTACAATTCTTGAGTATGTCTAAAAATTTAATTTGCTAAAAGAAATGTTTTAACTACCATTTGAAAAATAAGAATATGACTTTGAAATGATTTGGTTTTATACAAATTTAAAGAACAAGAACCTTTTTAGAGAACTTATCTTGAACTCAATTCTTTTCTAAAAAATAGTTTAGTTTATAAATCCTATTTTAAATGAGATTGGGATGTTTAAAACATTATTTAAAATATTAAAATTAAAAATTTCTCTTCAAAATATTGTACAAATGTTGAAGTTTATCTTTCAATGAAGTAAAAATGCTTTTGATAAACTTTAGAAAATGTATGCTTAAAAACATATCTTGAGAAAATCTTTGACTTTTTTTTTTTTTGACTTTTGAGTATCTAACAAACAAAACTTGTACATATTATACACAAATAGTTACCTCTCTTGGTAATATATCTGAACACAACTGAATACTTTAATCTTCCATAAGCTCTAAATAAAAGAATGCTTTAATCAGTAAGCATGAAATCTAAACATTAGAAACCTCTTCGTTCCTATTATCCTACAAAACTCAGGAATGGAAACTACTTTCATATGTACCATTGAATTAAGCAATTTAATATTCCTTATCAAAGTCCCACCGCAACAATATTTCCCCAAAAACTAATCTGTACCACTAGAGTTCAAACGAACTTCTATAAGCACAATTGATATTCTAGGCCACCACTTGATATTTAGGTGTTCAACCAATCATACAATAATTAAGTTGCTCATATCCCATCAAAAAAAAAATAAAAAAAAATAAAGTTGCTCATACATGTTGCGGTTTAGAATCTATAAATTGATCCAAGTTTACCAATTAAAAGGTATACATAAGTAATAGCCAGATTCATGATAGTGTAAAACCCAACATCAATATTATTAAACTGTACGCTACCAGTAATCCATGTTACTTCAACATATGTATTATGAACAGGCCTAGTTGTTGTTGTATATATAAAATCTCGACCACAGGTGGTGAATCGGTGATCAAGGCTTAATATTAAATAAAAACCCATAGAGAACTCTGAGTGAGATACAAATGACCTGGCTACAAACAAAATTTGCCTCTCATCCTTTTGCGGTAGCCTCTAGCATCCAACGTCTTTCTCTTTCTCTAACTTTTTTATTTTTTTGATTCACTCATATAAAGAAGAGAGCCAATAGCTTAAATATGCTTTCCAAGAATTTAATTCCAATTAACCTCAATTAAAAAATGTTATTAACTATTGACCTATTTAGATGAGATGGAACTCCAAGGGATTCCAATAACTCTTAGATTTCTATCCGAATAGGTTTTTATTCTCTTGTCTTTTCCCTTAAATGATAAGGATACTAACACTACACATATGCAAATAGGTTTTTATTCTCTTGTCTTTTTCCTTAGGACTTGTTTAGTGAGTTAGTTTGAGTAATGTTGTTTAAGTGTTTTTGATATACTTATGGGTGAAAATGTGTGTTAGTGTGTTTAAAATGTGTAGTTTAATTCCATTATCTTTCTATAACTGAAACAAAAATAAATAAGAAGTAAATGTTCTATACATATGCACAGAATGCGTACAGTTTTCTATTTGTGTAGGTTATTATTTTCATCTCTCAACTTTGAGTAACATTCTTTGTTTGGCCACATAATCACACCTCACATCAATTGAAGTAGCATATCCAAAAAGTAACTATATAAACAATCTTTTCTCAAAAAAAAAAAAAAAAAAAACTATATAAACAATCCTATCATGACATCACGGGCTTATCCACACCACCTTTCAAAGCTAAAATAATAATTAATAATGAGGATAAAATTGGGGTATTACAATAGATTTGGCTGTTTATACTTGTTTTATTTTTTTCGCCTTTCCAGAGAGATGCAGGCAGTGGGCTGGACTGTTGCTGGCAGAAGAAGAAAGCTGAAGTCCAACAATAGTAACAGTAGATCAAGAGGGAGAGACTCAAGTTTTGCTTTTGTTTGTAAAATTCTGTTAAGAGAAAAGACAATGTAATATGTGGATGTTTAGTACTTTTAATCAGTTATTCAGAATATTGTAACTAGCTTTAGCTCTTCCATGTGTTGCTATTTTAATGTGGTTGTTCAACAATTAAAATGTTTTTGCTAATGTGTTAAGGTCCCTTATACACATATCTCGCTTTGCTTATTAAACTATTGCTACTTGGACAATAAGGCAATTGCTTTGAACCAGCTATGTTGAATATGCTTAACAATCATGTTTTAAAAACATAATTTAAAAAATGAGTGTGTATAGAATGTGCCAAATGGAGTCTTAATAAAAGGTGGCAGGGGTTTGAACTTTATTTTGTAATGGATTTAAAAAAAAAAAAAAAAAATTCTAATGAAGCTTGTTAGGCCTTCAAAAAAAAAAAAAAAAACACGTTAGAATTAAGCTACTGGTTTTTCCTACTTTTATTTTTTGGGCCACTGGACCGCTCTTAAGGCGTGCAAAACGAGCTCGTTCTAGTTATGAGTTATGACCTAGTGTTGCCCAATTCACTTGTATAAGGCCGAAGTCACGAAATTGAATAGAAAATTAATTACTCCCTTGCTTGGGCTTGAAATTTTCTGTAAAGTTTTAATGGGTTACGGCAATATCACCCACATACTAGAGTCTAGAGCAACCAAAGATCACTTTGGTTACCAATCCACAACCTATTCGAAGAAAGAAAGAAGTCCAGGCTAGTTTCGGCCTTTTGGGAGCACATAAAGTTTCTCATATTCTTTTTCGGCCCAATAAGCTTACACTTTTGTGTGATTATGAGGCTTAGCTCATTGTTATCATCTTATGGACTCTGGTTTTGCAAGTCCAGTGAGACATGATACAAGACAAGGCGATGATTAAAATTCTTGAAAAATTAAGACACGACACTGATAATTAATTAATAATATGTATGCGTGTGTTTTATTTATTTTTAGGCATATTTTAGGTTTGTTTTAGTTTTTCAAAATAAATAAAAATCACAATCTTTGAAAACATATCTAAAATTAAAGTAATTTGTTTTAAATGAAAATTTAAAGTTCATTTCTATTTCATTCCCTTTTAACACACTACGCTTATTACTGAAAACTGAAAACACAGTAGCAAATAATTTTTAAATGTATGAATAATATCATAAGACCTAGTTTTAAAGTTGTTTTTGCTAGAAAAAGTACTTGTGGGTCCTGTGAATAGTGCATGAGACCTACTAAAAAAAGTCGGGTGCTAGAAAATGCACAAAACGCGCTTTCTAAATGTACGCTAAGTACGCACAAATAGAAGTGTCCTCAAAGTTTTCATGTTTGACAAGGACATGTTGAAGATTTTGGAATGTCTATAAAACTGTGATTCTTAGATGTTAGTTAAAGCTTGTTGAATTAGTAAGAGTTAGGATTTGTTTGGATACTGCTTATTGCAAAATTAAAAATATTGTAGTAAAATAATTTTTAAATGTGTGAATAGTACCATGAGACCTAACTTTAAAGTTATTTTCTTAAAAAAGTATATGTAGGTCCCGTGAATTGTGCACGGAACCCACACAAAAAGCACATGCGTAGCTGTAGACGCTTTTCTTTTCAGCCGAATCCAAACGTGCACTTATATTATTCTGCAAAAGATTTGATCTTGGCTTCCATCATCTATAGCCTAAAAAATAGACATTGTAGGGAAGAGAGATTACTTTCCCATATATAACCTATTTGATCAACAGGCCTCTACTGGACCCCGGGAAATTATTTTCATGACAGCCTTCACTAGCATAATCAAAGACATCACGATGGGGGAGTTTCTTGTTGTATACTTGTATATAATAAATCAATATTGTTCTGCACAACTTGATTAATATTTAACTTTCCTCTTTCTCTTTTGTTCTTCATTCAAAAAGAGAACTAGATTTTGAAAAATAATCAGCCAGAGGCAGCAATTTGGGGAGTCATTACGGAACGAATCTGCTCTGTTTGGTTAGAGGTGCATCTTACTCCTAATTTGGAATCTTTTGATAATTCATAGTTTACAAAATTGCTACCAATACTCATTACTCGGCTGAAATGACCAAAAATTTCAGCTAAATTTCACAAATTATGTAAGAAAATACTATATTATTGAATTTTGAATTGAACTTGATTTCACTGTTTTTTCACGGATACTGAGTACCATGTGGCATATTTTTTGAGGAAAGCCACATTACGTGGCATTTTTATGCCTGGAACTTGAAAAGCCACAAAATCGCACAAAATCAAGTTCCAAAAGGGTGATGATATTATGCTACATAGTTCACAAATAATGTTATTTTGCTGAAAATTTAGAAAATATGTGGTATTTGACCATTTTGGCCTCATTACTCACAAGAAGCTTTGAAATCTGTTTTGTGTTCAAACATTAGACCAGTAAAATAATTGGCCAATGGCCATTACTTCTCCAGGTCTTACATAGGTTTGTCTTAATCCACATTTGGAAGAAACTTTGTTTGCAAAAATCGAAAGAGTTAATTAATATACAAGATTTTTGGCTTATACGTTGTCCAATTCTGTGCACTCTTTGTATATTTGTTTCCTGTACCATCACTTATACTTGTATAAAGGCCTTTTCTTGCAGAGGCTACTAATTTCATGAAGAATTTTTAATCCCCAACTTGTTTAGGGGCTACTAAAGTGAGAAACTAAACTAATTATTCGTGTATCAGAGGTAATACTTTTGAAAGAATATGAATACAAAATATTATCCAAAGGATCCATCAGGAAAAGAGACAAGGACCATTGTAATCAATTAGAAGACATAGAAGTCTCTTTCTTCCACCTCATAATCTTAACCTATATAACCACAAAGAAAATAAAATTAAAAATAAACATATACCTTATATGTACGTAATCCTTCATTCAAAAATTAAAATATATATATATATAGATAGGTAGATGATAATGGATAAAATAGTCAAGGAATTTGATAACCACTACACCAACCCATCATATAATAAGCAATAAATACATAGGAAAAATATAATAAATCTCCTATTCTGTTACCAAAGCTAGCAGGGAAAAAATATGCTGAGCCCAACAAATGCAAAGCTAAGCTTCACCAAACTCCCCAGGTCTTTTTGCAATGTCTTCAGTACCCAGTAGGGAACGTACAGGTTCCAAACTCTGCAACACAAGAAACACTTTTTAGCCGAAAGTCAAGTGCAGCAATGAATATAGGTTTGAAATGAAGCAAAAGCAGAGAAATTTTGTGGTTTTGGAAACTTTTTGTTGTCAATGAAAACTTAGAAATTTTGTTCCAATGAACCTGTTACTTGATCATGTGTAAATGGGAGGACAAAGTTTCAAAATTTACACCAATTTTCAGCCCTAGACATGGCCCATTGATTTGACATGTTACATTATTACTGCTTTTGAAATATTATGACCAGTATTCTTCAAAGTTCGTCTACTTTCAAAAATAACCTGTCCTAATTGAAAAGAGATAAAAAAAATTAACTTGCTCTAAGTCTAAATGGACGGTTTCTGATGATGATCCCATTGATTGTAAAAGAGATCAAAATTATGAGCATAATGTATCAAGTAAGAGTAAACTACAATACATGAATAGGCACCGCACGTTTATCACAACATCGAAAAGCATATTGGGATCAATAGGACTAGAACTTTAGCCAAACTTTCTTCAAAAATTTAGATATGATTATGCTTCAACTTTCAACTCTCAATATTAGTGACATCAATAATTTCTAAGCTGTGGTGTAAACCACAGGTTATTATTAATAATGGATTAGTATGATACCGATTTTAGAATATAACCGGAGATAAAAATATTATAAAAATGCTAGAGTTATAAACTTATTTATATATTATTAACGTGATGAATAATTATTGATAAAGAAAAAAAAAGATATATGAATTTAAAAGAAAATCAATAAAAATTTATTACAATAATATAATAAAATTATTATAAAAAAGTTTGTAATTTGTAGTACTCAATATAAAAAGTTGCGTCACTCCAACGATACCATTGGAACATGAGCGTCTAATTTTTGCAACATTGAAAAAATATAATATTCAGATTCTCCATCACTTCATTGTCAACATTGTCAGGTAACCGTTTCAACTATTAAAACAAAATTTTTTTGTCTTAATAAAGCATTAGGTCATTACTATAATCATATAGGTCCCTTTCATTTAGAAGTATGAAACAATATATCAGTATGACATTTTGTAATAAAAAAAGTTATTTGAATATATCATTATTTCTTTTGAAACCTACATATAAAGTGATACTAAATACAGTAATATTTCACTATATACGAATGAGTACAACTTTTGAAAAAAAATAACAAGTATTTATTATTCGTTTTTTTTTTATATAATAATATTAATCAAATCTTCAATTTTTAATTATGCAGAAACCTAATATCACTATAAAAATAATTATGCAGAAAAAACAACAGCTACATATATATAACTAAATAAAAAAGAGAATTATTTGTGATGGAATACTTACTAGGAGCTTGAGTGACCACATTTGCCGCACCACCAAAGTCACACGTGCCAGCCCCACGACTGTTTTTCTGATAGTAACTATTAAAAGCGTACGAGGCGTGGGCCACGAGGGTGTCAGGATTGAAACACGTGGCACCACCTTGAATCGGACGGCAATCAGCGCCACCTTCGCCACAAGCATAATCAAGCGCAGCTTGCAACTTCTCCGACCCGACATTCCCATTGGCCACACACCAGGTCTGGCCCGACGGGACAGCCGACGTGGACATATCTCCGGTCGTCGGAGCTTGGGCCTTGCTCTCGTTGGCCGGCGGCGTTGTCTGCGCAGTCGCAAGCTCAGCCATTGTTAGCGGAATATCGTACACTTTCGCCTCGCTTGGATAAAACAGCCCGTAATTTCTTTCCGATGTGGGACCCGTTTTCTGATTCTCGTTGAACAAAGCGAACACGTAAACGTTGAGCGTGTCATTGGGTCTCAGTGGGGTCCCACCACCAGTGAGTACTCTACGCACTAAGTTGCCATTATACGACGCCGCATTGGCTTGGCTAGCACCGACTTCGTTACTGTCACCCAGTGAGGGCCACCCAGTTTCGGTGATGACGACCTTAACGTCGTCGTATTTGATTGCTGACATGGCAGCGAAAACGGCGTCGAGTTGAGCATCAAACAGGTTACTATAACGCAACCCGTTACCCGAATCCACGACACCCGGGTTTGCCTTAAAGAGCGTGTAGTCCAGAGAGATTTGATCCGAGTTGGCAGAGTAAGCGAAGAATGGGTACACGTTAACCATGAAGTAGGACCCGGTGGAGCGAATGAGATCCAACATGGGTTTGATAACGGGTTCGATTAGTTCGGATTTGAAAGACCCGGATGAAGATGGGTACGAGGTTTGGAGGGCACTGAGGGCTATAGGGGACGAGACTTTAACGGCGGAGTCGAGGTTGTACTTGACTAATGAGGAGTGAATGTTTTTCATGGCGGCTACGAGGAACTGTGTGGTGTTGTTTGGGTCAGCGAAGACCTCGTTGCCTACGGCAATGGCTTCGATATTTGTGGCAGGGTAGAATTTTGAGATATTGGCTTGAACCCAATTGTCAGCGAATGATTGGTCTTTCGCTGTGGAAGAGAGGAGTTCATTTGGGAGAGCAACAACTACGGTTATGTTCGAGTTGGCTAGGGCAGTGAGAACGTCCGAGTTTGTGTCATAGAGCTTGACTCGGGTGAGTCCTTGTTTCTTGAGAAGCTGCACCACTTGGGTTGGTGTGGGCAGGTTATTGGCGATTCGGCCATAGTTGATTCCTATTGAAGCTGACTCTGCAATCACACACACACACACACACACAAAAAGGCATAAAAACGTTAGAATGTTAAAAACACGTATAGTTTTTGAAGGAAATAAGAGAGTACTGATTGATGAGAGAGACCTGCAATGGTTGAGATTGTGAGGAGTAAAAGAAAGCATGAGAAGCTGATGTGGGTTGCCATGGTCTGATTCTTACTAGAGAACCAGAACATTAGAGAGAGAGAGAGACTTGGTTAAAGGCGTAGCAGTTGTGAATTTATAGAAAAAACAGTGATAAACAGAGGGAGTGGGGTTAGTGGTAACGAGAGAGGCGGATTAGTGGTTTGGAGTGAGATTCAAGTGACCTAAATTTTCTTAAATCTTAGCCACACCTTCATTATTTAATGGTCAAGATTCTGTCACGTTAGTATTATACTATCAATATTTTTAAACTTAAAAAAAAATTAAAATAATAAAATAATGTTCTAAACAAAACAATTAAGATTATTATTAGTGAAATGCTAACATGGAAAAATGTAAACCATTAAATCATTAAAGTGTAGTTATGATTTAAATAAATCTATCTGGTAGGGTACTCAAAGAAATTTAGAAGATCTGAATCATTCCAAGTGATTTCTAACACGATTGTTTATTTATTTTTAAAAATTTATTAACATTATAAATAATTAGATAAGTTTAACCACACTTCAAATTTCATAATGTTTATCATAATTAATAATTGGATAAGTTAAAACTTATGGTGTGTACCCAAGAGTTTCAATTTTTTAAAAACATTTTCCCCTCTTTTTGTGTATGTATTAAATATTTAGTATTCTAAAAAAAAAAAATTACCATACAACAATAAAAATAATGTTAAGATAAATCTATATATATCTTTTAAAAAATAAAGATAATTGTATATAAAAGTGAATTAATAGCAATCTTTCTATCTTTTACAGTAATAAAGAAAAGCAATTTACAACCCTAAGAAGTCATCAAGAAAAATAGCGAAAGTTATTATTATTATTACTACTATTTTTAATATAGTTGTGAAGGTTTTTTTTTTTTTTTGGTTTTTTATGTATCAATATTTAATAGTTGAGGTGAGAGAATTTGAATATGGATATTTTTGTTGGTTAAACCAATAGATGCTAGCTGTAAATGTTAGTAGGGCAATACTTAGATACAGTACTTAGGTGCTGTTACTTAGATTTCCTTTTAAGATTCTGCCATGAGAATTTTTCATCATATGATAGAAGTGTATCTTTTTGTTTAGTAACCATATGACCCAATCTTAAGTGGGGAACTTAAGGAATAATTCTTAAAGTCGTAAGTTGTGATTGGAGTAAACTAATTTTTAAACTGTTACAAGTCTCTCTCTCTTTTAAAATTTTTTTGGAGATAAATCAACAATTTTATTCCAACATTACTTAATACAAAAGAAATAATGTATATATATACACATGTAAAAGTATATTATGAGAGAACCCTTTTCAGAAAAATTACAGCCAAACCTAAATAAAGATCTGACAAGAAAAGAAAATTCAAGCTGACCAACAATTCCTTTAAATTTAATCTCCAAGAGTCCAAAATCACTTAGGGGAAACCAAGTAGCAAGCCTGCTTAGTTAGTGCCAAGAGGAGGAGACCATTGGTTTTGATAACCCATACTTAAGATCTAATGATAAACACTAAATGAAATAAAATTTGAATTGATCCGAGTTAGATTTGTGTCGATTTTGGTTGAGGGAGGTTATCGTTGAGAGTGGCGCTCGTGACTAATTTAGAGAGAACTCGTGTATGCATTATTACAAAGACAATAGCGTGTGCCGATAAGCCTAATACGAATGAATAAATTAAAAATAATTATTCTTAAAAAAGTTAAAAATTGTAAATCAATAAATTAAAAATAATTATTTTTAAAAAATGTTTAAAAAAATGTAAATTCAAAAATCAAAAATATTTTCTTTAAAATTTTTTGAAAAATATTGTAAAATTTTGAAAATAAGAATATCTCTATTTGGCATTTACCAGAGACAAGAGTTCATGCATGCCACCGCATTGGACAACGGTCTGAAACCTCGGAACCCACATAACTTGACCGTTGCTCAATTCTGTTGTTGTAATGTTTAGATAATGTTAGATTTTGAAAATTTTACTATATGTTTTTTACCCAAAAAAAAAAAAAACAGTTCTCTAAAACTTTATATTTACAGTGTATTTGCAATATAAAATTACATTATAGACACAAAAAGTAACAAATGTGTACACATTTACAAAAAAAAAGAAGAAGATAAATATTGTACATTTTTTTTGCAATGTAAACATAAATTTTTCTCTTTATTAATTAATTAGCTCAATTTTTTTTTTCATATATCTGTCCCATTTTTTTGGTCTTACACGTCTCTAATTTGATAAAGATCAAATTGAGTTAGATTTGATAAGTGATCAGTTGGTGGCCTAATATACACTGGCCAAGAAAGGATTTTGCTGATGGAGAAAGTAAGCTCGTTGGTACACATACCATTGTTGAGTTTGTCTTTTTTACTTTGCAATCATTGTTAAGGAGAAGTTAAAAATAATGGTGCAGTGTTTTTTCACCTAAATTCGAACGTTGGATTGCCAGCTGAGCTGGATTGATAGCAATAATTGAATATATATGATATGATGTGTGTGGTTGTGTAATTTCATCTAACATAATCAGTGTATTTTTTGAATTTTGATGTTACAAAACTGTCCACATTGTTTTGTTTAGTCAGTTCTATCATCTATGACATAAATGTTGATGATAAAAATACTTAAACCTATCGATGATTTTCGACTGCTGAATCTTCATAATATATATATATATATATTGTTTGTGAATATTTGACATAATAATGAAATTATTAGCTAAATGAATGTGGTAAAAAAATAATTTGATAAACAACAGATGCTGACTAAAAATTATTAAAGAAAAGTCCGATATTGATATATGCTAATTAATTATTCAAACAATTATTTGGCACCCTTTGAGAAACTCAAAGGGTAATGATGCGAAGTTCTAACTAATTTTTTAGTTTTACTGTGTAGTCTTCCTGGCTTTTATGCTAATATTAATTGATTTTTTTTTTTTTTTTTTTGGTTTTAAATGTTGTCTATAGAGTATTTTCTGGCACCCAAAAGCGGGGTGAGAATAGTTTTTAAGTGTTTGTCAGTTTTGTAGTAAGCATTTGGTTTTCGTACGGTAAAAAGGCAAAGGAATGACCAT
The DNA here is from genome assembly GCA_014183005.1 of Castanea mollissima. Classification (NCBI taxonomy): domain Eukaryota; kingdom Viridiplantae; phylum Streptophyta; class Magnoliopsida; order Fagales; family Fagaceae; genus Castanea; species Castanea mollissima. Next base: position 49,384,766 of record JACAVU010000005.1, on the reverse strand, counting down.
ATTACTTTTTCAATATTTTTTTTCTGATGAACGGAAAATTTTTATTAAAGAGGGGGACAGAACTACAGCACCTTTTTAGACTCTTCTAAAATAATGGAAAAGAAACAGTCAGACCAAAAACCACAGCCAAAGATCCAAAAATATTATAAGATAAGCACCACTTAGTTAAAGAATGTGCTGCCTAATTACACAACTTAAAAATCCAAGAAACAAAAATATTATTAGAGATGGACAGAAGAGACTCAATTCAGTCTATTATTATTATTATTATTATTATTATTATTTTGGAGAAGACACCCGTACGTATTAGTTGGGTCTTTTCGGCCAGTTTAATAACGTTGGAAACCAATCAACTTGGAATTTTATTTATTTACTAGATTTATTATACGAGCCTTGTGTGTAATAATATTTTTTTATTTGATTTTTTGGTTTAGTGTTATAATGATTAAAAGTGATATGTAAATAATTATGTGTATTCTTTTAAAGAAAGAAATAAGGTAACGTGGAATAATGTTTAAAAATAATATAGAGAACCGTAAGAACTTGAAACCCAATAGGACATTTAAATTTATTAATTGGGATAAGAATTATGATAATTTTTTTTTTTTGAGATTTGAACAAAAAAAAAAGATGATACAGGTTAGTATGAATGCATGGAGATTTGTGATAACTGTATAGAATTTGGATAAAAAAAAATTTTAGAATGTTTTAAAGATTTAAAGAAAAAACCATAAAAATTTTGGAATAAGAATGTGTAGTTTTTACGTGTGGTGGTGAGGTTTTTTTTAGAAGTAATTTTTTATTTTTATTTTTTTATAAATATAGTTGAAGTATTTGAATTCAAATAAATAACAAATACAGATAGAAATAAGGTATTTGAATATAAATGGATGGTGAGAATTATTATTATTATTTTAATTATTTTTTTTAACTTGAGATAGTGTTACTTTTTTAACCTTTTTTGTAAGAAAAAAAAAATTAAACTAAAGGGTATGTTATTTCAGAATTTGTATAAGGATATTTTGGCACGCCAAAAATTTAAGACAATCAGGGAAATCCTCATATTAATAGTACAGATTATATCACGCAATAAGCCAACTTAAATACCATTTGGCACCACCATTTTCGATCCTCTAGTTATTAAGGTTAATAATGTTAAAAATCTTATAACTTAACTGAAATTTTTTGGTTTTTTTTCTGATGAAGCAGTATCTCGTCAGTTTGCTGAGATTTGTCCAGATAGCTCCTGGAGGTACTCTGACGACCCTGCGAGAACAAGAACTTACTCAAGTGGTCACCGGTGTGGTGCCTGTCACAACGCCTCCGATGATAAAGTCAGTATCGAAGAAGATAATAATAGAAATATCAAAGAAAATGATTCAGATTGTGATGTTGTTTTCATACCGGTTTTGGTGTTTGTGAGGGCTTTTATACCCCTTGGGGATTATACCCGTTGGGTATTAATGATTCTTCTTGTAACGTCTTTAGGGGAGTAATGGGAGTTAATGCCTTCCGTTGGTTCGTCAGCTGGTCCTGTAACGGCTGAGGCTTATTGACAGCATTTAATGACATTAACTCTTCCTCCGATGACGCCGATGACTGGTCATGTTCGTCTGTAAGATCACCTCGTCTGTGTATAACTTTGTCAGTCCCATCAGATGCCCCCCGAGTTTCACGGTCGTCAGTGACGATCGTGGAAACCGAACAGTTTTTTTTTTTTGGGATTCCGTGCCGCATTGAATGCGTGGTGGCGGCGTTACGTGGGTCGTGGCCACGTGGCATGATGTAGTTGGCAGAGAATTATGTCCCTTGGGTTTCCCGCCGATTTTCAGTTTCACCTTCATTTGGTTTTTAAACTTCTTCTCCCTTACTTTATCTTACATTTTTTCTACTTCTCAGTTCGCCCTTCCTAGCTTTTTCTCTCTCACCTATTTCTCCATTTTCCTCTGAGCTGGTGCGTGTTGGACTTCTTGTTTCTTCTCTTCGAGGTATGTTTCCCATTCCATTTTTCTTTCTTCCCTTTTTTTTTTTTTTTTTTTTTTTTTGCAAACGTTTGATTTTCTCTTTGTTTTCTGCTTCTTTGTCTGTTTGTTTTTTTTTTTCAGTACTTTCCTATTTACCTGTGTTTTATCTGGGTGTCCATGGTCGGTAGTTTAGAAGTTAGAGAAACTTGCCCTTCAATTTCCTTTCTTTTTGCTCGTTTAGGAGGGTCCTTAGGCGTTTTTCCCAATTTGGAGGGTTTCGTTTTTGCGGGTAATAGCTTAGGCATTGTTTTGGGCGATTTGTTTCCCCTGCTTCGCCTGTCAGTTGATTGGTTTGAGGGTTTAGTGAGGGAACAACGGCAGATGTCTGAGGTTAGGTCTAGTGATCTAGAGACGGGGTTATCGTCTAGTGGTGATCTTATGGAGGGGGATACTGCCGCGTCGTCCTTTAGGGAAATTAAGGCTTTCCATGCCCTCGTGGAGGAGTGTGGCCTAGATTCCGAGGCTGTGGGTAGGTTTAGGGATAGGTTTCAGTTTCCGGAGCGAGTTCGGGTTCGTCGGCCTACTGATGAGGAAAGGGCTTGTCAGTTTTTCCCAAGTAAAGTGTGCTTCTATGAGGCCGCTTTCACTTGTGGGTTAAGGCTTCTCGTCCACCCCTTTGTAATGGAGCTTTTAGCTTATTTGGGCATTGCTCCTGGGCAGCTTATGCCCAATTCGTGGAGGATAGTAGTCAACTGTATGGAGATATGGTTGGCTGCTAATGGGGACATGATCAAGGTAAACGAGCTTGTTTATTTGTACCGTTTGAAAGAGTCGAAGGAGTATGGGTATTACGAGCTAGTACCTTGGGAGAGAAGAACCAGAATCGTCAAGGGCTTACTTTCGTCCTTCAGATACTGGAAGTCCAGATTTGTGTTTGTGTCAGGGGACGACTTTGAGACCCCCTCTAACCAGGATTGGGGTGATATCCCCCGATTGCTTCGTCTGTGGGGAACCCCGACTTAGGTGCGTTAGTATCCTTTCTTTTTCTTTTCTTGTTGAACCCGATGTTATCGTTGCTAATTTCTTCTTCTTCTTTTTTTTTTTTTTTTTTTTTGCAGTCAAAAGGAGACCAAAATTAAAACAGGTACAAGAAGCGTGTCGAGGCAGCCATTGTGTATTCTCAGTCTATCGAGAACTGGGACGACTTGGTAGACCCTAGGACGCTCGCTTTTTACAACTTAGGCCCCGATCCATCTCCCTTCGTCCTTCGGAGTCTTAATATCGAAGGGAAAAAGAGTAAGTATTTGGGTTCGTCAATCCCGTATTCGTATTTAATTGTTCTGTTCTTTCACAACACCTCCTTCTTTCGCAGAGATGACGACTAAATTCAATAAGGGTATGTACGAGAGGATGCGATCCAAGAAGGACGAACCTCTGTCTGCCATCGGGAAGAAAGTGGTTCGGGTGAAGGGGAAAGTTTCCTCCGTCACACCAATTACTTCGTCTGCTCCCGTGATCTCTGGAGCCGATACTACGAGGACGGCCTCGCCGGCTACTTCGATAGAGGAGATCCCGACCCCCGCTTCGAAGAGGCCACATACAGCGGAGAGGGGGAAGGAGACTACTTCGTCGTCGACCATTTGGGATGACGAAAAGCTGGCGATGGACCAGGCCCGTGGTGTCGTGACCGTAGAAGACCTAAAGGTGTTCTCGGGTGTGCCCACAGGCGAGTTGATGGGTCGTCATCTCCAGAAACTCGTCCAGGTAACCTGATCATTTTAAGTGACTACATACATGTCTGTTCTTTACGCTGGCTTGTTTCGAGCTAAATGTTGTCGTGTATAAGCTAACATGCATTTTTTTTTTTCTTTAGGTTCTGGGGGAGACTGTTCACCTTTCGTCTGAGTATCTTGCTCAGGATGCTAAGGTTGAGTCCTCGCTTTCCCGGATCAAGGTCTTGGAGATGGAGAACTCAAAGTTGAAGAGGGAGCTAATTGCTTCGATGGAGGATGCCCAACAAGTCAGGGAGGAAGCCAAGAAGCTAAGTGACGAGCTGAAGGTAGAGCAGCAGCTTGTGCTTGAAAAGGACGGTGAGCTGGCAGCTGCTAAGGAAAAGATCAAGGTCGTTGCTTCCAGAGCTATTGAAGGTTTCCAGCAGACGGAAGAGTACAACTCTGTGCTCTTCAGCTGGTACTTCAAGGGATTCGAGCTTTTAAGGAGGTACTGCCTCAAGCATCCTTCTGGGATTGACCTGGAGACATTGGATATGGAGGAGGTAGACAGGGAAATCTCAGCTGACGAGGCTGCTCAAGCCGCGGTTGTTGACGCTCCTGAAGGCCTTCCTGCTGTTGATGTTCCAGTCGTCTAAGCTTCTGCTCCCAAAGTCCCTGCTGAAGATGATGTTGATCTGGACCTTTGAACCTGTTTTTGACCAGCAAGAAATTATCTTCCTCTTTTTTTTTTTTTTTTTTTTTTTTTTTTTTTTTTTTTTTGTGCCCTATGTTTTAAGGCTTGCTTTCCAGACATTTTAAAGGTTTCTATGTGTATTTTAGCCCAGTGTTTATGGGTTTCTCTTTTGTTTTTTGTACAAACAATGACCTTTGGTTTTTAGGCTTTTATAATATCATATCTACTTTCACATGTTCTGCTATAAATAATTTTTTTGTATCCGTCAGTAATGTTCGCTCATTTGATGGGAGCGTTAACTTATTAAGCCTTCTTCTGTACTTAGGCGTTTTTTTTTTCGTCAGTCTACGTGGAGTCTTATTACTTAGACAAAAGTTCTTTGCTTTTGTACTCGTCAGTATGTACATCCGTCTATGCGGAGTCTTATTACTTAGACAAAAGTTCTTGCTTTTGTCTCGTCAGTATTACATGTCGTCCGTATAATGCATCCGTCTATGCGGATCTTATACTTAGACAAAAGTTCTTTGCTTTTGTCTTCGTCAGTAATGTACATCCGTCTATGCGGAATCTTATTACTTAGACAAAAGTTCTTTGCTTTTGTCTTCGTCAGTAATGTACATCCGTCGAGGCGGAATCTTATTACTTAGGCATTTATTGCCTTTGTCAGTAATGTACATCCGTCGATGCGGAATCTTATTACTTAGGCATTTTTTGTTATTGCCTTCGTCAGTAATGTACATCCGTCGAGGCAGAATCTTATTACTTAGGCATTTATTGCCTTTGTCAGTAATGTACATTCGTCGATGTGGAATCTTATTACTTAGGCATTTTTTGTTATTGCCTTCGTCAATAATGTACATCCGTCGAGGCGGAATCTTATTACTTAGGCATTTATTGCCTTTGTCAGTAATGTACATCCGTCGATGCGGAATCTTATTACTTAGGCATTTTTTGTTATTGCCTTCGTCAGTAATGTACATTCGTCGAGACGGAATCTTATTACTTAGGCATTTATTGCCTTCGTCAGTAATGTACATCCGTCGATGCGGAATCTTATTACTTAGGCATTTATTGTTATTTTTGTTTCTAACTCTCCGATACTTGGTACCTGTATGAACACATTATTTGAACCATCGTTTCATTAATTTTGAGGAATTGGTACATTCTTGATCTATATCTGTGGGTGGTACTTTCTTAAGTGTTCTATGTTCCAAGGTCGCGGGAGTTTTTGTCCGTCCAAGGTCTCCAGATGATAGCTACCTTGACGGGAGTAGTGTACGACTTTGTAAGGTCCTTCCCACGTGGGACCGAGCTTCCCGTGGGCGGAGTTTTTAGTTGCGGCCGTCACCTTGCGTAAGACCAGGTCGCCAATATCCAGTCTTCTAAGCCTGACCCTTTTATTGTAGTATTCAGTCATCTTCTGCTGGTACTTCATCATCATGTCCGAGGCCTTGTCTCTAACCTCGTCTAAACAATCCAGATTGATTCGGAGCTGGTCGTCGTTGTTCTCCTCACGGAATACTTCTCGCCTGGTGCTGGACATACCTACCTCGACTGGGATTACTGCTTCAGCGCCATAGGTGAGCTTGAAAGGCGTTTCTCCCGTGGGGGTTCTTGCTATTGTTCTGTAGGCCCACAAGACGTTGGGCAATTCTTCTGGCCACGTGCCCTTAGCCTCATCTAGTCGTGCTTTGATGATTCTGAGCAGTGTTCGATTGGTTACCTCCGTTTGTCCGTTTGATTGTGGGTGCCCGGGTGACGAGAACTTATTCCCGATACCTAGCCCTGAGCAAAAGTCTTTAAATCCCTGGCTATCGAACTGTCGACCATTATCCGAAATGATCGCTCGTGGAATCCCGAACCTGCAAATTATATTTCTCCACATGAAGCTACGGATTCTTGCCTCTGTGATCGTTGCTCTTGCTTCTGCTTCGACCCATTTAGTGAAGTAGTCTATAGCGACGAGCAAGAATCGTACCTGTCCCTTTCCAAAGGGTAACGGGCCGACGATATCGATCCCCCATTGTGCGAATAGCCACGGGGAGGTAATCGTTGTCATCTTTTCTGCTGGTAGCCTCTGGACGTTCCCGAACCTCTGGCACTTGTCGCACCTCTTGACGAGCTCTGCTGCGTCTGCCTGCATGGTTGGCCAAAAATATCCTGCTCTAATAACTTTGTTTACCAAGGATCTGGGCCCAGCGTGGTCTCCGCAAATCCCTTCGTGGATTTTGTGGAGGACGTATTTAGCTTCTTCCTCGTCGACACACTTCAAATAAGGCAGGGAAAACCCTCTTTTGTATAAGGTACCATTCAAAATTGTAAATCTGGTCGCCCTTGCTTTAATCTTCCTGGCCTCCATTTAGTCATGAGGGAGATGCCCGTCTTGAAGTATGAAACGATTGGTGCCATCCAACCACCTATGTTTTGGATGGGGAACACTGGGACCTCCTCAATGCTAGGGTATTTCTGAATCTCCATGAGAATCTCATTGTTCGTTGGTTCTTCTATGGACGAGGCCATCTTAGCGACCTCATCTGCCTCTGCATTCTGGTTTCTCGGGATCCTGACGAAATTCAACTTGTCGAACCCACGAGCTAGATGTCTAACCAACTTGAGGTACTTCTGCATCCTCTCTTCCTTCGCCTCATACTATTCCCTGATCTGCCCTATCGCCAGTTTCGAGTCACTCTGGTTCTTAATCCTGAGAGCATTACCAAGTCTTAGTCCCATCAGTATGCCTTCGTATTCAGCCTCGTTGTTGGTTGCCGGGAATTTTAATTGGACTCCATATTGGAGTTTTTCTCCATTGGGGGTGTTTATAATGACCCCTACTCTTCCCCTCTTTTGGGCTGACGATCCGTCAGTCTGAATCGTCCATTGCTCCACCTCGTCCATGCCGTCACCATCGTCTGGGAGGGTGAACTCTGCTATGAAGTCCGCTAGAGCTTGCGCCTTGATGGCCGTTCTGGGATGGTATTCGATGTCGAACTGGCTGAGTTCGATTGCCCATTGGACCATTCTCCCAGCTGCTTCGGGCTTGCTCATGGATTTCCTGATGGGTTGATCCGTCATTACAAGGATAGGGTGTGCTTCGAAGTATGGTCGTAGCTTTTGTGAAGCCACTATTAGGGCGAAAAGAATCTTCTCAATCCTGGGGTATTTGGCCTCTGCTCCTTGGAAGGCTTGACTGACATAGTAAAATGGGAGCTGCTTCTTGTCTTCTTCAAGATTAAGGCCGCATTGACGGCTGTAGATGAGGCTGCCAGGTATAAATAAAGGCTTTCCCCTGCTTTTGAGGGACTCAAGATGGGCGGGCTGCCTAGGTAACGCTTGAGTTCTTGGAAAGCTGCCTCACACTCGTCAGTCCAGGCGAAAGCTTGCTTCAATATTTTGAAAAATGGGAGACATTTGTCCTTCGCTTTAGAGACGAACCTATTCAGTGCAGCTATCCTTCCCGTGAGCTTTTGGACTTCTTTGATGGTTTTGGGTGATGCCATGTCGAGTATCGATCGCACCTTCTCCGGATTTGCTTTTATTCCCCTTTGGGATACCATGAATCCTAAGAATTTTCCCGAGGCTACCCCAAACACACACTTACTAGGGTTGAGCTTCATTTGGTATTTTCGGAGGGCATTAAATGTCTCTCCCAGGTCGTCCAGGTGAGTCAACTTTTCTTTGCTCTTGACGAGCATATCGTCCACATACACTTCCATATTTCTTCCAATTTGCTTGCTGAACATCTTGTTCACCAATCTTTGGTACGTTGCTCCTGCGTTCTTCAGTCCGAAGGGCATTACCTTATAGCAGTAGAGTCCTTGGCTTGTGATGAAAACGGTTTTTTCCTGATCTTCCTCGGCCATCTTTATCTGGTTGTAACATGAAAATGCGTCCATGAATGTTAGTAACTTATGTCCAGCTGTAGAGTCTACCAACTGATCAATCCTTGGCAGGGGAAAGCTGTCCTTCGGGCAAGCCTTGTTCAGGTCCGTGAAGTCGACGCACATTCTCCACTTTCCATTTGCTTTCTTCACCAGCACGACGTTGGCCAGCCATTCGGGATATAACTTCTCGGATGAAGTCTGCCTGCAACAACCTGTTAACTTCTTCCATGATTGCTTGGTTTCGCTCGGGGGCAAAGACTCGTCGTTTCTGCTGCGGTTTGTTTTTTTTTTTCTCGGGATCTGTCTTCAACTCGTGCTGGATTACCTGGCATGTATACTTGGCATATCGTCTTCGTGACTCCATGCAAATACGTCCAAGTTTCTTTTAGGAAACGGACGAGTTCATTCCTCATCTCGGGCTTATGGTTGTACCTATCCTCGTCACTTTTGAGTTTCCCCCTCAACGAGTTCCACAGTTTCCAGGGCTTCCATGTTGTCTTCTTTTTCTCTCTCAATCGTCCATGTGTGGTTTTCTCCTGCAGCCAACACGGCCTGGTAGCATTCTCTGGCCAAAACTTGGTCCCCTTTTACCTTGCCGACTCCGTCTTCGGTTGGGAATTTTATCTTTAGGCAGTAGGTGGACGTTGCCGCCTTCCACCGGTTGAGCGTGGGTCTCCCAATGATCACATTGTATGAAGAGGGGCAGTCCACAACCAGGAAGTCCAGATGACGGGTCTGCTGCTTTGCGTAGGCGCCTATTGTGACTTTTAGTGTCACAATGCCCTTGGGGTATACCCTGTCACCGCTAAAGCTGACGAGGGGGGACTCAAACGGGCGCAATCTACCAAGGCCTAGTTTCAACTGTTGGAAGGCCGATAAGTACATGATGTTTGCAGAGCTACCGTTGTCGACGAGGATCCTTTTAGTGTTGAACCCTTCAATTGTGAGTGCTATCACTAGAGGGTCGTTATAGGGCTACCTGACTCTCCTTGCGTCCTCTTTACTGAAGAATATATCTTGGTTCATCCGTCTTTGTTTCAATAGGGGTTCCATATGGACACTATTTACTTGTCTCTGGCATGCTTTCCTGAGGAACTTGTATGATCCTCCCATAATAGGTCCTCCTGCTATTGTGCTTATCTCCTCGATTACTTCTTGTGGTTGAGATTGACGACTCTCGTTCTTGGATGAGGGCTCTTGTTGGCTTGTATGGCCCTCCTTGAACCTACTGGAGTCCCCCTTTTTTACATACTTCTGGAGTTTTCCTTTCCGTATCAATTCTTCTATCTGCCCTTTCAGGTCTCGGCAATCTTCCGTGTAGTGGCCATGATCCTTGTGGAATCGGCAGTATTTGCTTTTATCTCGCACACTTAGTGACGAATGCAAGGGCCTCGGCCACTTTAGGTGGTGTTGATCCTGGATCTGCGTCAAAATCTTGTCAACAGGCATAATTAAAGGTGTGAATTTTACCGGTCGTGGGGCTTTCTCGTCTTTTCGTCTGTCAATGTCACCTCCTCGTCGGCTTGGGCGCTCCCTCTTCAGTCCCCTGCGTTCGTCTTCCTTCCTTCCATCCCTCTTTGGCTTTTCTTCGTCTATGATGGCCGCTAGCGCGTCCTCAGCATTCATGTACTTTTGAGCTTTCAATAGCATCTCCGCCATTGTCCGGGGTGGATTTTTTGCCAACGAGATAACGAACTCCCTGGACTTAAGCCCCGCTTTAAATGTTGTCAGCTGGACCTTATCGTCCGCGTCGTCCACCTCTAGGGTCTCTCGAGTGAAGCGTTTCACGTACGACCGCAAGGTCTCCCTTTCTCCTTGCTTAATAGTAAGTAGGTGATCTGCTGGTCTCTTGGGGCGTTGTCCCCCGACAAAATGGCGCAGGAAAGCATTACTTAACTGCTCAAAGTTGTCGATGGACGAAGTGGGCAATCTCGTGAACCACTCTCGTCCAGCTCCCTTCAGCGTAGTGGGGAATGAACGACACATGATCTCATCAGGGGGCTGTTGAAGGCCTAAGGTCGTCTTGAAGGTGTTAAGGTGATGTTGGGGATCTTTGAGCCCGTCAAAAGGCTCAAGCTGAGGTAGTCGAAATTTCGCTGGTATTGGTCGTTCTAAGACTGCCGTGGTAAAAGGGGAGTCCGTCGCTCTGACCATTTTATCCAGGCTTTGATCGGTCTTTTCTTTGATGGCATTTCTTAATTCATCCATCTCCTTCCTCATCTCTTGGAGGATGTCAGAATGCTGCTCCTCCGGGGTTACCGTTCTCCGTCGGCCACTTCTTCCATGGCTATCCCCTTCGTCCTCTTGGACAGCTCTTGACCGATTCTCTTCTTGCTGTAATCTCTGTCTCATCTCTTGATTCTGTCTGGTAAGTTCTTCGACGGTGGCTGCGAGATTTCAGACTTGCTGTGCCAAGGCCGCTGAGTCCTGGTTAGATTCCATCTGGAGCTGGTAGGAACCACGTTCTTGTCGTATGAGAAAGTCGTTCCCACAGACGGCGCCAAACTGATGAAGCAGTATCTCGTCGATTTGCTGAGATTCGTCTAGATGGCTCCTGGAGGTACTCTGACGACCCTGCGAGAACAAGAACTTACTCAAGTGGTCACCGGTGTGGTGCCTGCCACAACGTCTCCGATGATAAAGTCAGTATCGAAGAAGATAATAATAGAAATATCAAAGAAAATGATTCAGATTGTGATGTTGTTTTTCGTACCGGTTTTGGTGTTTGTGAGGGCTTTTATATACCCTTGGGGATTATACCCGTTGGGGTATTAATGATTCTTCTTGTAACGTCTTTAGGGGAGTAATGGGAGTTAATGCCTTCCCGTTGGTTCGTCCAGCTGGTCCTGTAACGGCTGAGGCTTTATTGACAGCATTTAATGACATTAACTCTTCCTCTGATGACGCCGATGACTGGTCATGTTCGTCTGTAAGATCACCTCGTCTGTGTATAACTTCGTCAGTCCCATCATTTTCAATAGAGTTTCAATCTTCCACAATCCTAGTCTGGTCTCATTCATATTTCATCATAGTCATTATTTTACATTCTTATCGGAGAGATTATATCTTGGCTACCGTGGCAGTGTCAACTTGATCAAAAATAATTGAGCACCAATACTCCCAAAAACGTGAGCAAATTTATTTTAAAAAATAGAGAAAAAGACGAGTACAAATAAACAGTAATTCACCATTTTGTAGATCTCACTCTCACATTATGGATATTATTGAGCTTGAATGTCACAAAATTGCTTGGGATTCAAATGGTTTTGAATATTTTTTTATACATTGAAAAGTCAGGGTTTGGGAAATTTGAATTATAAATGTATCTGTTGGAAACATAAAAAAAAAAAAATGTTAGCTGAGCAATTAAGCTCTCAGCAAATAATTTTGATTGTTATTTTCTAAACAATGTATTGAATATAAGATAATTGAACTAGGAACATTTTTTTTATGAAAGAAATAGATATATTGCAACACCAACTTGGTACATCTATTATATTATATATATGATCATCAACTAAAATATTTCTATGTATAGTTAATTAATTGGGGGACTTGGGGAATAATTGAGGCTGTATCCAATTAATTAATAAAGGATGCTATCAAACACATTTAAACTAATTGTAATAAAATGTACACATGTTGACTTTTTTGGCTTTTCTAGCAAACAAAATCATATTTAAGTAATTGTCTCTATAAGACCTAATGAAAATGCAATCTTTGTTTTTCTCATGCAATCAACATTGAGGCTCACACTAATCCTTTTGTAGTTAAGCATGATGAATGGCATTAATTGCAAAGGTACGTTCAATAGAAACTTTTACTTTGCGTTTTATGTAAGTTCATTTTCTTTTCTATAGTGCATCATGGGAGCTCTCATTATAGGCCACCTATTCGACCCCACCCTTAGAGAGACTTCAAGCTCACTCAAAAGGCATAAAATTATTCAATAATCTATAAGAGTGTCCGAACTCCAAACTCTTTGTTGTTATTGAGAGCAGTTTTAGTATTGTATAAATTGTCACAATTGTCTTACATGTCAGACTATGATTAACTGTCTGTTACTTTCACGTTAATGTACTACTTTTTCTCCATCATTCATATTTATCAATTGGACAGTTGTGACATAAGTTGTGTCATTTTACATGATTTTAGAATATTTCTATTTTTGATCCAATATTATACTTCAGAAGTCGGTAAGTTTAGTTGGCAATTTTGTGATGCAGTGTACAAATTAATGTCCCATGGATTCTTTTCAAGGAAGACAAGCCCAATTCTTTGACTTGTTTTATGAAGCGTGCATGTGACAAATTCACACGGGATACAACCCACAAAAACTTGTGATCGTGTCCTTTTACTTTAATTGTCATAATATAGTAGATATATACTTTATTGGGTAGTTGCTGAATTAAGTTAAAGAAGCAAATTTGAGAGAAAGAATATCTGGTCCAAACATATACGGCTTCGGGATGCGTAATAATGATCAATACTACATCATTGTGTAACATGGTCGGCGCAATTCTGTTCACCAAAAACGTATTATAAGTAGGAAGAGATTTGTTGCTCACGTCCACATTTCACTGTCAAGGATTTATAACACTGCGTGCATGTGATGTGTATTGTGTAGTAATATGTCATGCACTGTGGCAAACTGGCAATTTGGTACAGATTTGTTGTAATGAGAAGTTGACACATTTTGGCGTAGGAAATTTCCTAAGGGCCTTTCTTACCTTCTCCACTAAGAAATTTGTGGCATTTTATGTGGTAGAGGGGACGTAGTTCACTGGCAATTTTGCTTTTTGGTTCATTTATTATTAGTTTGATAGTTTGTTGTTTTGGTTTGGAAACTTGCTCTTTGTAGGCTCATGGGGTTGTTAATTTTAGCTAAGGAAAGGTCTATTTTGAAAAAAATAGGCAAACAGTTGCAGAAGTAGGTGAAAATGGGATTGTAACTGATGAACTTTGACAATGGTGGACTATATACTATCATATATGATATATATCGCTCTCATTTGTTTTGTTTTTTCAACAACTAATGCGGCTACATGTTGAGACTTCTTATTGATTCACACATTTTCAGGTGGGAATGGAAGACCAATATCAATTTCGGCCTTGCTATAATCAAATTTTCTGTGGGAATGGAAGACAATGCAGAACTTATTAAATAGTCAAAAGGTATATGCATTGATTTTGCCAAAGACATTTTGTGCAAAAGGGATCGATCATGCTATATCATGCTATGCACTTAGGTGTCGTCGTTTTTGTTGTTAGTCAATTTCCCAATGTATCAATGCTATCATTATTCTTATACAAAATAACATGCTTATTAGTTCAACCAATAATACCTTAACTTAGTTAGTCACCCTCACATCTACATCTACATCTACTTATACCAAGGGTTAGGCGGTTCCTTATGCACCTTCATATCTCCAGCTACTTATAACAAGAATGTACACATAAGCAAGCCTTAATCATGTCATCTTAAGAGAGAATGCCGTTGCCAACATTTTGTTAATGGAAACTTTTATATTTGGATCACGTCTTATTTGAATTTGTTTTTGAGATAAAAATCTTTCGGATTTAATGAAGTCCGAGACAACCCTTTGCAAGTGCTAACTAAGAGACCTTAGGGGAGAGAGAGAGAGAGAGAGAGAGAGAGCTTAACCTTCTTCGATCTAAAAGGAAAGAAGATATGGCAAGACCATTATAACTCATTTGACATCTCTTGGTGTTTTTAATGGAGATATCCATAGTTCAAATTATCCCATTTCTAATTATTGAATTATTAAAGAGGGAGAGAGAGCGAGAAACATAAGAAGATTTGTAGAGGTGCCCTCTAAAATCCTTTACAATTTATCTATAAGACATTATTTTTCAATCTCATTTCCATTCAATAACTTAAAATGGAAAATCTATTCAACTTGACGCTGCTTTTATAATTTATTTTAACATTCAAATAGAGAGAAAAAGATGATGAAAATTATATCATATCTTGAGATATAAGGAAATAATAGGGACCCCTTAAGTTTGCAAAAATAACAAATTCAGTTCTCGTGTTTGGGATGAACATAACAAATACAACAAAACACCTGTTTTATCGGTTAACAAAAGGTATGTTAGTCCACAACTTTTTTATATTTCTTAACTTTACCACAAACTCGGGGAGGGAATTGTCATATTTGTGAAACTTAGGGTCACTATCATTTCCTTGTAACTCAAGGTATTTTAGTTTAAATTTTCCACATACATTATTAAAAAAAAAAAAAAAAAAAACCTATTCACTGACCTTCTAAAGAATCTAAACTTTTATACTACACTAAGTGGAAGGTATTATTTGGGTCAGCCCATTAGTGTGACATGGCTAAGGTCCGAAAATATTAGCTTGGGCTAGATTAAGCCTATCCGTGAACAATTAGAGCTGCTAGCCCATACTTCATTAGGCTAACTAAGATTGGGCTCAAATTCTTTCTCAAATCCGAATCGACCTTGCACAAACTTCTTCCTATAACTCAAATAAACTAACAACGTGAAAAGTTGGAAACACTACCCAGGCCCAGCAACGTAAGCGAATCCGTGAATAACGTGAGTCCGTCGGATGATTCCCACCTAACCCATCTGAGCCGTCAATTTCGTCCCCCAAAATACAAACTCATCTCTTAACTTTTCAATAAGGAGTCGGCAGAGAGATAAAAAGGAAAGTAGAAAACCCTTCACTCTCTCTCTCTCTCTCTAAAACACACACTCTCAACTCAGTCTGTAGAGAGAGAAATCGGACGATCCGAAACCCGAAACAGCGAAGAAGAATGTCGGGAGTGACGAACCAGGAAGAAGATAAGAAGCCCACTGATCAATCGGCCCACATCAATCTCAAAGTCAAGGGCCAGGTCTCTTTCTCTCTCTATTTTTCATCTCTCTCTCTTTTTTCTTTTCTTTTTTTTGAAAATTAGGTGTTATTGCAATTTCTTATGGGGTTTTAGATCTGTATGAGTATGTTACATTTATTATTATTTTTTTAGTTTGTAGGGTTTGTCATCTGTGAAACTTGAAAAGGGTTTTTTTTTTTTTTTTTGAAAAAATATTTTTAGCTTTATGTTTTTGAATATTTGTGCTATTTTTAGGTAATGGGATTTGATCGAATATGTGTATGCTTTTGTGGTTGAAATAAACTCATATTACGGAGGTTCCAATGCCATAGAACCCAATAAACTTATGTTTTGGGACACGGGGTTTTGGTAGTGTTGATGTGATCATATTTTGGGGTTTCAAATTGTAATTCATGTCATTGCTGTTGCATGCGCCTTTTTTTATTAAAGAGTGTGAGTGTGCTAACAATTTTTCTTTATGTAAAGTTTGTTGCTTTAGTTAAATTTTCGTTACATTAACATTTTGTTGCATGGTCGATGGTTTTTGGAAGTGTTATTTAAGCTAGAGCTCATTACGAAGGCGTGTTTGCCTTTCGGACATTTGTTATGTGCCTTCAAAGTATTAATGGGTAATGTTCATTTATTTAGAGAATGTATGGATGCATTGAAATTGATTGATTTGTAACTTTGTATCTGTTTTTAACAGACAAATGGCGTATACAATAATTGAATTCTTGATGTATTTTATTTGAGTTTGTTATAGACTCATGAATAATCATTGGTTCGTTTGGTACATAGTAATCCGTACTTTTAGGAATGGGTAATTTCTCAAGAAGGATTAGCACAAATTGAATTTAAATTTTAGCGGAGTGCACTGGAAAATTAACCCCGGAAACGTGCTTTAAATGCACGTGGTTCCAAGTTAATGCCACAAAGTGGAAGATTTGGATATAACTTACGTATTTATTTCGAGAAACATTCATTTAAAGTACTTTAGCTGAGTGTGTACTTATTGCCCGTTTGGTACAATTTATTTTCAGTTTTTTTGGGAAATGGGCCATTTGTAAAGCTGTACCTAGAAAGTGGGGTGTTAAAAAAAAATATATGCGGTTTTACGTTACCTTCCCAAATGGGCATGTAGTGTCTTGGAAGCTTGTTGTGCCATGACTTGACTATTCTAATTTGTTTTGTTTTACTTTCTAACTGATTTATTGTTGCTTAATTTATGACGTTAGTATATTTTGGTTTTTGTTATATTTGTCTAACAAGTTACTCGAACTACTATTTGTGTACTTGTGATTTGATGAGTTGGTCTACCTTATTTGTGCATCTTAAACAATTGATTGAGCCATAATGTAGTACTCTTTTAGATTAATAAATCAAAGTACATTATTGCGCTGTGCTCCTATAAAATGCACATTTTTGCGTGTTACTATTTGCTTTTGTATGTTTATTTGTGTTGGCAATAAATTCGTTGAAATGATCTCAATGTTTTTGATAAAAGTTGTTTTCTTCCTCATGTAGAAACTTTCAAAAAATAGGAAACATGCATTGAGTTCTTATATTTCTTACCTGTGTGAATTGAATATGCTTGTATATGGTTGATCTTGATGCTCTTGCTAGTTCTATAAGTTTCTGAACTTTGTTTTGGGCATTTGTTTTATTTTATTTTTTTAAAATCCAATTATTTAGTAGAGGATGGTTGTTGGAAGTATGGCTTGTACATTGTAGATCTATATCATATGCATATTGAACTATAATTGCTCAGAAGTGAGAAGTTAGTGAGACATCAGTATTGCAGACCATTCCATGTTTGTCTTTGTACATATTGAGCAATCCTATGGTAGCCTTGTCAACTTGGACGTATCACATAAGCTCGCATATGCATTTTTTGATAATTTGATAGTTGGGGGAGGGGGTTTTGGACCATGGATGTCTTTGTTGGAAACACCATGAGATGCCAGTTGAGTTACAAGGCTCTTAGCAGCTTGCATGTGTATTTTTGACAGTTATGGTCTTCAATTTTTGATATAAGCACCATAAGACGTTCAATAAAAGCACAGGGTATCTCTATTTTTTTTTTTTTTCAATACTGCCCCTGAAAATACTTTAATATTCTTAGATGATGGGAATTATAATGGATTGGCAAGGCAATCAATGTGCTCTAGAAATGGTTAAACTATTTATTATCTTTACTATGCAAATGTCTGTTTTGTGCACTTTTTGTTTGTTTACATTGCATCTATGGTTCAATGGCCTATGGAGACATGCAATCAGTGTGAAGTTTTAAATACTAATTTGGCTTTGTTCTTTTAGGATGGAAATGAAGTATTTTTCAGGATTAAGAGGAGCACTCAACTGAAGAAGCTTATGAATGCTTATTGTGATCGGCAGTCAGTGGATATCAGCTCAATTGCATTCTTGTTTGATGGCCGTCGTCTCCGAGCAGAGCAGACCCCAGATGAGGTATCTCTCTCACTGACATTGCGTGCACGTGTGTGAATGCCATTGTTTGAGCTTAGTTTCTTACTTTTAATATTTGTTGCTGCAGCTGGAAATGGAGGATGGAGATGAGATTGATGCCATGCTGCACCAAACAGGAGGTGCCACTGCGTAAATGGGTTTTGCAGGTTGTTTCTCTGGCTGGAGAGATCTATAAATAGATTGGTGAATATCTAAAAGACAATGTTTGGAACTGTCTCAATGTTATCTACTAAAAGATTAGCGTTTTCTGAATGATTCTGGGATATATGCCTAGATAATTTCGAAAGAGATTGGTATTCTGTTATTTCCATGGCATTATGTGTTGTCTTATTTTAGATTGAATTTTAATGGCTTCATGGGGTTCAGAAGGATTCAGTTTATAGATTGAAATCCAAGAAAGGGAGATGCTAACGCATTTAGTCAACCAAGTACGCTGCGTCTCTCCCCTTAAAGAGATCATCAAATCAGACACTACCGCTAATGGTGAAAATCAGAAGTTGGTGAAACAGGCTAGAATATGGTATTTCCCATGGCGTTTCCATGTACATTTGGTTTTATGCTTGCATATATATCTTTGACTCTGTTGTCAACCCTATTTCTTTCTTAGTCTTACTAAATAAGTGAAAGGTTAAAGACCTTTTTTTTTTCTTTAACAGTTAAAACCTGAATTGCATAGCATGAACCAGGTTGGATCCTTATTCAACCTCCGGTGTGAGGTTGAAATTGTCGGTTTATTGAAGTTGCCTGATGCAGAATTGACTTTTTATTTAGCTTCTGTTGCAGCACTTCCAAAAGATCCAACAAAGCACTGCCTAAAATACATTCAAAATTTAGCAGATCTCTCAAATAACACAATTCTAAGCCAGAAAAACTTGACAAGCTGGTTATAATTTCTCAAGGGCTAAAAGCTATCAAAAAGTGGAAGTGTGCAAAATTGAGGAAATTAATTAGTTACATGCTTAGTTTTACAGAAACGTGTTTCCTAAAAAAAAAAAAAAATTATTGGCTTGATCTTCATAATCGGTCGTGTGGGCAATTTTATCAAGGTGGTCATCACTCTTCAGTGTCAAGAATGTGTGATAGCTACTTTTGGCTCTAAGCGGAATGGATGAAGACCTTTCATGAGGATCTGTTTCAAAATAAGGATAAATATGCCAATCACTTTTTTGATGGTATGCCACTAAGTCCCAAATAGAAACCACAATTTTCGAGTGATGCTAAGTAGTAAGTACTAATTTCACTTGTAAGTTGTGACTGTTTGGTAAACTTATTATTTTCTTTTTGTGTAAAATCAATCCCTAAAACCAGCTTGTAAGTCTTTGCATAGTTTGCATAGGCATTGTATATTTAAGAATGAGTAACGACAGAACTATAAAAATGTAAAGAAGTAAAGCTTAAAATTTAGAATGGACCATATAATGTATCTGGAATTGTAAATCTTATTGATATTTGATATAAGTGGGAATTGAAAGATTGAGAATTAATGATTACAAGGAGAAATATCAAGAGTTCCGGAGAGCCCCTACCCTACGGCAGATCCGCTAGCACCACTCTTAGAGAAAGAAAGAAAGAAGAAAGGCTACAAGAGATGATACTATATGAAATATCGTGGTCTTCTTTCTTGGAGAAATGCACTTCTTATAGAAGTCTATTTTTTGGAACTCTCTCTTTGGTCTCTATTGTCATGAGAGTCATTATTGGCTTTTTGAATCACTTTTGAAGTTGGATTTTGATAGAGAAATGCACTTTTTTGTACGGTTTTTGTTAACAGGTGCATTCTGGTATCTGTTAAAGAGGAATTTAATAAGTCCCACTACATTGAAAAGCAATAAAAATATATAAACATATACTTCTTTAAGCTCCACTACATTGGAAAACAATACAAATATATAAATATATACTTCTTTAATTGACTAATGTGCGACTACACTCAAAAAATTGATCGATTATGATAATAAAAAAAGTCAACCGTAACTAATGCCTTTACGTGCTGATTAACTGGACTCTTTGTGTTATGCTTTTGCTCTTTGATGTATTTGTTGGTCTTTGAACCATTTTGGATGAAAGCTTGATTTTTTGTCAATGAATGTCACGCCTTGCATTTTTTACTTTATTGGATTTCTTTTACTTTTTTTTTTTCTTGAGAATGAAATTGAATTCAATCCAAAAAAAAAAAAAAGAATTAACTTTGATGCTCTTTGCTTTTGTTGGAGGTGAATGTCCACAATATTTTGTATTTTGGATTTTTGCCGAATGCTGTTTGGATTTGTTACTTGTTAGTTCTCTGCTTTACTCTTTTGCTTTTGTCAGAGAAATGGAGGACGATTCCATAGGTGTGTCTTCATTTTTTTAGATAATTTTTGAAGGGTTCTCAAGACCAAAGAGAAATCACACACACACGGACGAAGCACTCTTCTTAAGTTTAATATGACAAATATTCATTTTGTTTTTGAAATTTTTTGTAACTTATGAGAACAACCTTCTAGAATATCAATTGATATAACCATATAGTATGCAAAATACTCTATTTTGTTATTGTAATACATGAATTATGCTAATATTTATCAAAAGTTTCAGAAAAGTTTAAAAATTCAATTGTTACGAAACTTTATTGAAAAGATGCAATTACTTTCTTGAAAAATTATAAAATTTTCTTATCTTTATGAAAATCTTTTAATAATACATATCTAGTCTCTTAGAACAAGACAAATTTCATTTTACTTTTTTATTTAAATAAACCATAAATTTTGATAAGATGATCAGATTAGTTTCAAATTAGAAGGATATTTGGCACAAAATTCAAGTGGATTTGCAATCTTATTTTGAAATGCTGGACATAATATTAGAATTAATTAGTAACTTTAACTTAGATTACTTGATAAGCCCTTCAGTCCATAAAGGCATGAACCTTATGAAGTTCAGCACTTTGCTTTTTTGATTATGCCCTTTGTCTCAAACAGGCTCTAATTGTTTTAAATTAGAGGAATATTTGGAAAAATTAAAATGGTTTTGAAATCAATTTAGAACGTTTGACACAAAACTAGAATAAAGTAACCTAATTTGGTTGATTAGCCCTCCATGAATCACACTTTGATGTTTGAAAAGTCTGAAGGGTCATTTTGATAGAAAGTATGGATTGTGAAGACCTCTTCAAAATTAAAGAATGAATTGATAGGTGATAGGACCTAGGAGCTACTTTTCTTTAACACCTAGCTTGAACTTGTTCTTTGCATTCAAAACTTATAGTACTAAATATGACTATAAAAGCATCAGCCTAAAGTTCACATTTCATCCAAGATTTCAAATGATTTTCTACATGCTTGAAGGTCTGATGAACTTTGATCCCATTAATTATTCTACCTTGATCCGGGCTTTATGTTAATATTATGCTACCATCTGTATCATCTCTCTTGCAATATGTTAATCTTACAATTATGTGGAATTCATATGTTGCAAGAAATGATATATTAGATGCATAATATACCTTCTCCCGTACAAAGATATTTCTTAGCAGTAAGTTATGGTATGCACATTTATACAAGATTTAGAATTAAATATGATAAACTAGATATGCCTTGTAGGGTTCACATTCCTTCGTTTGTTTACCCATATTACTCCAATGGTCCCAGGTCTGGGTAAAAATATATTAATAATGATAAACTGAGACATGTTGAAGATTTGATCAAGTGGAGCAACTTTGCAGCTAGAATCTGTGGTTTATCTACCGTGCTCGTTCTGCTACAAGTAGCATAGTGCAGTACTTATATTTATCTGATGTAATTAGGGACACTTGTCAAATTTTCATAGGCCAAATGTAACAAGGGAATCTGTGAATTCTATATGTTGTGAAAGTATATATTGGAGGCACAAGAGACATTCTACCGTCCTAAAATCTTTCTTAGTAGTAAATTATAGTACATACATCCATATAAGATTTATGATTGCAAATGATTTTCGGATATGAAGATGCAATGCTGTCTCTTCCGAGTCCCATAACAAAATTGAAAGGATACAATCTTCTAATAAATATTTAATCACTTAATGTCAAACCATCCTATAGTTTATAACACCAAACATATTAGGTAATAATTGCAAAACCAATTAAAATGCACCACAACCACTTAACTGAGTTCATTTGCAATTTGCCAAGAGTCTTGTAGCTCAACTAACACCTCCTATGTTTTCAATAAAGACATCTAGAATTGTTCGTCCACCAATTTTGTTGGTTCCAAAATTTTATTGTTCTTGAGAAATCGTGACCAATCTATTGCGCTTTTCTGGCTTGCAGTAGCATATTTCTTGGTCCAGTCTCTTGCATTCCCATCATATTGAATTCTCTGAGTCTTATAGATTTGAGCAATCTCACAATTAATTGGGTCATCAGGTTCAGGGTTGGAGAAGCGAGCATAGATAACTAGGAGAAGTTGGTAGATGGTAAGTGATGGGCACCATGATTTATCAACACATACCCTGCCAGCTCGGCTAATGTTTGGGTGGTAGACCTGCATTTTGCATGCCAATAGAGTATATAGTTAAATTTAATTGTTGGGAAAAAAAATAACATAAATAAAAGTGTGTTGGCCAATACACTCACATGAGTGAATTTAATTAGAAAACTTAAATATTTAACCCCTAAGAAAAAACTGTAATAAAGTTTGATCCTTAACACAAAAAAAAAAAAAACCAAAGCATGGTTAATCAACGAAATTGTCCAATCTGATGAGAAATTGGGTTGGTTAGATAGAGATGCAAGACAGATGGAGGTTTTTCAAGAGTGTTTATCTGGTTGTGGTCTCATTGATTTGGGATTTGTGGGGCAGCGTTTTACTTGGTGTAATGGTAGGATTGGGGAGCAACGTACTCTAGTTAGGTTGGATAGGATTGTGGCAAATGAGGATTGGCTAAAGATGTTCCCTGAGGCGAAAGTTTACCATAGAGCGATGGCTGCTTCGGACCATTGTTTGCTAAATCTGTCCCTTAGGCAGTGGGTGCATAGAAGGGGAGGCAAGAAACGGTTCATGTTTGAAGCAATGTGGACTAGAGAGGAGGCCTACAGAGAGGTGGTTGAGATGGCCTGGGACCCGTTGAATGCAAATCCGGAGTTGCAAGTTCAGGATAGGCTAAAGAGTTGCCAAGCTCACTTGCAGAGTTGGAATCGTAGGGAATTTGGAAATGTAAATAAGTTTTTGAGGCAGAAGCAAAATCGCTTACAACAATTGGAAGAGATGAATTTGCTTCACAATCCGGCGGAAGAGATTCAAGCACTGAAAAAGTAGATAAACGAAGCAATGATTCGGGAAGAAATGATGTGGAATCAGAGGTCAATGGCGCTGTGGGTTAAGTGTGGGGATCGGAATACAAAATTTTTTCATGCCACGACGAGTAATAGATGTCGAAAAAATAGAATTGAAGGATTGTGCGACTCGGGGGGTAGATGGAGAGAGGACTGTGACGAGGTGGAAGGTATAATTTTGGATTACTTCAAGGAAATATACAGTACAAGCTTCCCAGTTGACTTCGGGGCTAGCCTTGGGGCCGTAGAAAGGAGGGTTTCGGAAGAAATGAATGAAGACCTTCTAATGGAATTCAAAGAAGAGGAAGTTTGGCGTGCCTTGAAGCAAATGCACCCAACAAAATCTCTAGGCCCGGACGGTATGTCACCTATATTTTTTCAAAGATATTGGGATATTGTTGGTCCTCAGGTAGTTGATTGTGTCCTCCAAACTCTTAGAGCAGGTGTTATGCCAATGGTTTAAATGAAACATACATATATTTGATACCTAAAGTTAAATGCCCCTAAAAGACAACGAAATTTCGACCAATAAGCCTGTGTAATGTTATATATAAAGTTGTATCAAAAGTTTTGGCTGACAGGTTGAAGAGAGTTCTTCCAGAAGTCGTTAGTGACGCCCAAAGCGCTTTTGTACTAGGGTGGCAGATCACAGGCAACGTCCTTGTGGCTTTTGAAGTCATGCATTGTATAAATTAGAGGAGAAAGGGGAAAAAGGGGTTGATGGCAATTAAGCATGACATGAGTAAGGCATATGACCAGGTAGAATGGGCGTATTTGGAGGCAATGATGCGCAAATTGGGTTTCCAAGATAGGTGGATCTCCTTGATGATGATGTGTGTGACTACGGTCTCATACTCTGTGCTTATAAATGGTGAACTGAAGGGTAGGATTGTCCCAACTCAAGGGCTTAGGCAAGGGGACCCGATATCACCGTATCTCTTCCTTTTGTGTGCCGAGGGCCTCTCGGCCTTGCTTAGAAAGGATGAAAATGGGGGAATTCCTAGAGGCATAGCAGCGTGCAGGCGAGCTCCCCTGGTCTCTCATTTGCTTTTTGCGGATGATAGTATAGTTTTTTGCAAGGCTTCAAAGGAGGAAGGGCTTAGGCTTATAAAAATCCTTGAGGTTTATGAAAGGGAATCGGGGCAAAAGCTAAATAGAGAGAAGACTTCTCTCTTTTTCAGCAAAAACACTAGTGTGGAGGTTAAAGAGGAAGTGAAAGATATGTTTGGGGCCCAAATCATCCATCAGCATGAGCAATATTTGGGGCTGCCCCTTTGGTCGAGAAGGGAAAGAAGAAAGCTTTCCACTGCATCTTGGATCAGGTTGGTCGAAAAATTGCAAGGTGGAAAGGGAAGTTGCTAACAACGGTGGGCCGCAAAATCCCAATAAAGGCAGTTGCCCAAGCTACCCCTATGTATACGATGAATTGCTTTAAACTCCCTGATTCCTTGTGCAATGAGTTGAACTCAATGATGAGAAACTTTTGGTGGGCTCAGCATGAAAAGGAAAGGAAGTTAGCTTGGATAGCATGGGAGAAGATGCGCACACCAAAGGCTGAAGGTGGGATGGATTTCAAGGATCTCAAAGCATTTAATTTAGCCTTGCTTGCAAAATAGGGGTGGAGGATCACCCAAAATGCAAACTCCCTGGCTCATCGAGTGCTTAAAGCTAAATATTTCCTGGAATACAACTTTTTGGAGGCTCAATTAGGCAAAAAACCATCGTACACATGGAGGAGTCCAGTGGCTGCAAGAGGGGTTCTTAATGGTGGCTTGAGATGGAATATTGGAAATGGGTGACGAGCGAGGATTTGGGCAGACAGGTGGATTCCAATTCCTAATTCTTTCATGGTTGTAAGCCCTCGGCCACAAAACTTCAAAGGTGAATTAGTGGAGGACCTGTTAGACCGAGAATATGGGAGGTGGAATACAAATGCTGTAAAAAACAGTTTTTTACCTCATGAAGCGGAGGCTATCTTGAACATTCCAATCAGCCAAAGTCTGCCGGATGATGCTCTGGTCTGGGCTTGGACGAAAAAAGGTAATTTCATGGTGAAAAGTGCATACCATGTAGCACATAGGTGGCTGATGGGTGGCAGAGGCAGAGGGGCAGGGCATGAGGAATCAAATCCAAAGAAGAAAAAGGAATTTTGGAAGGCTAGCAAAGTCAGACACTTTTTGTGAAGGGCTTGCAAGAATATTCTTCCTACAAACCACTGCCTTCGTCTACGGAAGGTGTCCAGGGAGGATGAGTGTGTGCTGTGTGGGAAGGTAGAATCATCGGGACATGCCTTGTGTAATTGTTGGATGGCAGAAGCAGTATGGAAAGAAGGAAAGATATCATTGCCCAGGTGCAGCCATCCTCACCACAATTTCATTGATGTGGTATGGAAGTTTTGGGAAGACTGAAAGGAAGAAGTGCTGGAAAGTTTGGCGTGCACAGTGTGGCGCATATGGAAGAACAGAAATGCTGCAAAATTTGAAGGAAAATGCAAACAAGCGAGGAGGATTGTGACTGAAGCCAATGCTCTTGTTGAGGAATTCAGTGAGAAGTTTGATGCCCCAAAACAACCTGCACCACCGAGAACAGGTAGATGGACCCCTCCTAATGATGGATGGAATAAAGGGCGGTGTTTAAAGAGTCAGGCAGCTGTGGAATTGGGATTGTAATCAGAAATGAAAGGGGCGAAATCATGGGAGCGATGAGCAAGAGGATGGACATACCACTGGGAGTATTGGAAGTGGAAGCTAAGGCTTTCGAAGAGGGATTGTTGCTTGCTGGGGACCTCGGGCTGAAGCACATTGTGCTGGAAGGAGATGCGCAAGTGGTGACAGACGCATTGATGGGCTGTAGCTCCCCCCCAACCTCTATCCAGATGATTATTGAAGGTATCCAGCGGCGGAAGCATAATGTCCATGTATGGAAAGCCAGCTACGTTTGTAGGACAAGCAATATGGCTGCTTACCTTATGGCTAGAAATGCAAAATTTGTAAATGATAGTGTTATTTGGGTTGAGGATACTCCACCCAGCATTGAATGTCAAGTTATCAAAGATGTAATTGTTTCGGACCAAGGTCCAAGTTAATGAAATCTGTTTGAAGTTTTGGATATCTTAAAAAAAAAAAAAAAGTGAGGGAAGACAAGAACATAACATCAGATATTTAGGTACAGGCAAAACAAGCAAAAACATGTCTTCTATGATTTACAATCAGATAAACGGACATGCATATAGTTGCATACCAAACCAAAGGCTATAGTAGAATTTGATCAAAGACAAGTCTTCAATGTTTTGTTATGCACATTAGTTTTCAGTTTTACCATTAAATATATATATATATATATATATATATTATATATATATATATATATATATTTTCAATACAGCAAAAATTTTAATGGCAAAAAAGAATACATGCGATTTACCTTGACTAATCTGTTATTTCCATAGCGGATCCCAAAAATTTTAGGATTAAGGCTTAATTCACAAGCTTCAACCCTAATAATCAAAATTTAACAAAGTGAAGGCTGCCAATTTTACCTTGGTTAGGAATTTGACCTTGGGGGGCTGCAATGAATGATTTTCAGACAAACAGATTTTTAAGAGGAAGACCCCATCAGCATAAGGGGTATCTTTGGGACCAATCATGATGGCCTCCCAGTGGAAGAGGCTGTCAACAAGCTCAACTTTGCAACCTTTAAAAGTCTCTATCTGAAAATTCTTGTAGTCCCACACAATTCTCCGAGTAACTCCTGTATTTGCAGTTCTCAACAAAGAGAAATTCTTCCCCCAAATGTCAGCTGTTAGATCAAGGAAATAACAACTGGTGTGAGAGAACTAGATTCTTTTTCACAATTATTTTAACTGTAAAGATCGTGTCTTTTTCAAGAGTTTACACATGATATTATTGATCTGATACAGTACTCACAAATGAACAAAATAAAACAAAATGAAAAAATGTGACCAAGTTTCATTGTGCCGTGTTCGAGCTTAATCTAACATCCTACCCATTAAGAAGCTAAAAAAATAGAACTCTTTTACTGTCTTACATAACATTATAATTGACCATTAATTCTGTACCAGAGATATATATATAATGGCTAGAGAAGATTTACCAATAACTAATCGCCAAGTGGTACAAACAAGACTACATCTCCCAAGATCCTTTGTGTTCATGGAATGTCTAAATATAAGTTCCATGAGTTCTCGTGGTAGCTTGGACCATTAACATGACTCCATGGAAAGAAAGAAGAGGCTCAAAATTTGGTTACAATATGATTGGCTAGTTTCTGTGGCATTGAAACTGAGTTCAGAGAATTTAAGAAATGGGATAGGAAGATAGGAATAGCTACTTGTAACTTCTGTATGAAGGAAATTAGTAAAGTGCAGAGCTCCAATTTAAGATCAAGCAGTGAAGTCAGTCAAGGCATTCCATCCCATAACTTTACAATCTAAAGTCAAGTTGTAAAGTCAGTCAAGGCATGTTTCAACGAAATAATTAGAATTTAACTACGAACTTTTTATTTTTTATATTTGTGGGCATGAAAGAACTTTTTTTTTTTTTTAATACTACTAAAAAATATAACTCTTGCATAACAACATAATTGATCATTGATTCTGTAACAAAGTTTTTATTTTTATTTTTAATAATCTGTGACAAAAAGAGAAAAACCCGTTCAACTAAACGTAGACAATTGGCTAGGGAAGATTTGCCGATGACTAATCTCCAAGTGGTACAAACAAGACTACATCTCGCAAGATCCTTTGAATTAATACTGTTGCGTCTAAATATACGATCGGTGAGTTCTTGTGGTGGGTTGGACCATGAAAAGGAATCCATTAGAGCAATAGAGAGAAAGCTCAACTCTCAAACTCAAAATCTGGTGAGGGCAAGTTTAGTTATCTTATCAAAAATATTGTCGTTTACAAACTGACTTTTGAGAATAAGCTAGGAAAGTGCAGAGCTCACTTCAAAAAACAAGGAAAGTTCAGAGCTCTTGCCAAAAAGTCAAGTAGTGATAAGATCAACAATAACCGCGTTTAGACAACGCTTTTTTTGATTGGTGTTAAAAACTTATGGCTGAAAGTTTAGTAGAAACAAAAAGTAGAATATGGTTTATAAATAATAGCAGAATTTTAGTATAAAATCAAATTTATTTTTAATTTTTTTATTTATAATAATTACATTAGTTAATTTATATAATATCTATGTTTTAAATTGTATATGAAATATTTAAAAGAAATTACATATTAAATATTAGAAAATATTTTCAAACTTATTATTAAGGTCGTTACCAACCATTGAAAAATAAGACAATTTTTTTAAAAAATGTTCTTTAAAAAATGAACTATATTTCAAAAAACGTTAACGCTAAAATAAAGCGTAAGTGAAAATTAAATAATAAGCAAGTATAAAAAACACAAAAGTTTACGTGATTTAGTAAACAACAATGCTAGGGTTTTTATTTTTGGAATTCTTCTCTTTTCTATATGGCTTGCGGCTAGGTTATTGGAGCACTCACCAATCAACCTTGATCTGCCGCAAAACTCACCTATAATTACTAAAAAGCCAAAAGGCTTGATATATATATATATATATATATATGAGCTGGGTTCAAGTTATACTTGTTATAACTCTAAGCAATATTATACTATTCAATATTTTTTAATTGAATGCAAATATTAACAAATTCACCGTTAGGTTACATTATCTTCGTATATTCTTCATACTTGCAAAATTTCAAGGTAATAAAAAATTAATAGCTATGTCATCAATTAATTGTTGAAATTTAAATTTTTGTAATTTAAAATAATGTATAAAAAATGAATTTATGGATCAAATGGTAAATAATATTCGATTGATATGAAAATTGGAATGCGTGTT
Source organism: Castanea mollissima (assembly GCA_014183005.1). NCBI lineage: Eukaryota > Viridiplantae > Streptophyta > Magnoliopsida > Fagales > Fagaceae > Castanea > Castanea mollissima. The sequence continues at coordinate 49,355,993 of JACAVU010000005.1, read as the reverse complement.
AAGAACATATAGATCATGTAATTCAATAGTTGGATTTTCAAAATATTAATTCAATAACAAGTTATTGAGTGATGTAATATTACTTAGAGTTATCAACTATATATATATATATGGAATTCTATTCCCTTTAGTATTCCGTTAGCTTGCGTTGACTTGGGTTGGAAATACAAGCCTTACTGGCCAACATCAACATAAATTAATAAACAAGTCAAGTAAAACAAAAAGTTAATTTTTTTTTTAGAAAGAACAAAAATTTAAAATTGAATTTGAAGAACTCATTAAGCTCTTTTTAACCCTATGATAAAACGAAAAAGAAATATAGAGAGCATGTTTAATATCGAATTATTTAATGCAAGTATAAATAGTGAGTTCTAATTAGCTCAATTATACTAATTGGTAAAGTCTCTGATAATTGAAGAAGAAATCTGGAGTTCAATCTCCATTTACACTAAAAACTGATTGATGTGTAGCTCTAATGATAAAAAACTATCATCACAAGCAGACGACATAGATTGAAATTTTTTATTAAGAAAAAAAAAAAAAAGTATAAAGCACCAACTTGATTAGGTAATAATTGCTAAGCAGAATAATCAATTAAAAATCACCCCGCAATCTTCAAAGAGTTAATTTGCAAGTTATTTTTGGACTTTTTTTTAGGGAATATATATTATATATGAATATATGTAAGTACACAGTTTATATTAAAATTGGAATCATAACAAAACAAGGAGTACCAAAGGAAATCAAAATACAAGATCAAAAGCTAGGACATTGTCAAAATAAACAACCACGATTCAAATGAGTTCCCCACAGTCCTGCTAGTTTGCCTACACATCTGTTGGCTTCTCTATATATACATGAACTACTGCTACTTGACATTGTTTAGCTTTTTAATGTCCTGCAATCAAAAACCAAAACAGCATACCATGGAGGCACCAATTTGATTCATTCTTCTCTTCCACCTATTCTTGTGGTTCCAAAATCTTATGGTCCATGAGAAACTGTGACCAGTCTATTGCACTATTCTGTCTTGCAGTAGCATATTTCTTGGTCCAGGCTCTTGCCTTTTGTTCATATCGAATTCTCTGAGTCCTATAGATGTGAGCAATCTCAAAATCAAGGGGGTCCTCATGATCAGGGTTGGAGAAGAGAGCGTAGATTACTCGGATAATGTTTGAAATGGACATTGCTGCGCACCATGATCTCTCAAGACATAAGCAGCCATCTTGGCCAATGTTAGGGTGATACACCTACATTTCATACATATATGCTCATTGATATATCATTGAATCAAAACAAAGCCCAGTCAATCAACTTATCAATGATTATTTAAAGCTACAAAAATTGCTAGGAAGTGGCATGACTATCAATATCAATGAAAAGATTGTGTAGATGGCACAAAGCTAAATTCGTTTAGTGTCTGTTTGGGTTAGCTATTTGAAAATATGCATTTTGAAAAAATAGCTATTTCAAAACAGAAGTTGAAAATCTCTAAAACACAAAAATTTGTGAGAAGTATTACTGCTGTAAAAAACTATGTTGCAAAAACACAATTTTGCATTGAAAATTGCGTATTTGAAAAAGCATCATGAGTCACAATTTGAAAACACACTCCATAGTAGGATCTGAAACTAGCAGCTGAAAGCCTGAAAAATTCCTTACTCCATAGGAGGATCTTAAATATGCAATGGTGATACATAAGAAATGAAAAATTAGAAAATAAGGAAAACAGAAAAAACATGTCAGTTTCTTAAGTATGCCAATTTACACTCCAATAGAAACCACAATTTTAGAAGTGAGGGAAGATGAAAAAATAGAAAGTGGGATATCTAGGTACAGGCAAAACAAGAACATGTCAGAAATCAAAGCAAAACAATCAGAAAGAAGGTTACTTGATCAAATACCCATGCTACTTATCAGTCAAGAAAGAGAAAAGGAAAAGAACAATAACTGCTGGAAAGGAGAAAGCCTATTATGTTCATGTTTTACCATCAGATAAATGGACTTGTATACCTAAGGGCTAAGATTCTAATAGAATTTGATTAAAGACATGGAAACTCCCCTGGTTTCCCTTTGGAAATAAAAAAGAGAAAGGCACAGAGCAGTTCAATGTTTTTCATGATACAGATTATATTTGTTATATTGAAATGAAATTCAACTGCCTTCTATTAAGGCATAGGAACTAAAATGAAAGCCACTTTTGGAGGATCACCTTTCATTGCAATATAAAAAATATAACTTGTATCAGGGAACCATAATTGATCCTCCAAAAGTGGCTTTTATTTTATTTAGCTTAAATTCTTCTAAATTTAATTCTAGGCTTATTATCACTCCAATTGTCTTCTTTTTTTTTTCATTCATATTGGCTTTCAGTTTTATCAATAAGACTTCGAAATTGTTCCATGCATCACAAGGTTCAAAGCTAAACAATCATAATTTAACAAAGGAAAGGCGGTCAATATTACCTTTGTTTGGAATGTGATTTCAGGAGGCTCAAATGGGTATTTCTTAGAGAAATTAATGTTTAAGAGGAAAACTCCACCTGCATAAAGGCTATTTTGGGGTCCAATCATGATTGCACCCCAATGGAAGAGGTTCTCAACAAGCCTAGCTTTGCAACCTTTTGGAGGGTCCATCTGGAACTTCTCATACTCCCTCAGAATTCTCCTACTAGGATTTTTAAATGCAGGTCTCAACAAAGATAGTTTCTTCCCCCAAATATCAACTGTTATATCACCAAATTTGCATTCTAGGTGAGTAATTTAACAATGAAAAAAGGAAATAACAATGGATGAGATTCTTAAATTCTCTTATTTTAAAAAAGGTTGCATGAAATATTTATACAAAAAAAAGGGTGAAATCAAAAAAATTGTTACTTTGAAAAAGTGCAGTTCAACCTGCAGTACCAATAGAACTCTCAGCTAATTGATCCTACCAATTGATCATTAAGAAAATGGCAAAATTTGACCAAGTGTTACTGTGCCTTGCCAAACCCATGTAGAAAAACCTTTTTGAAAAGCTATTATATTATATCAAAATGAAAAAAAAAAAAAAAACATTTACAGATTAAAGAGTCAAAGCACCCCAATTAATTAGAGTTTCACTACCCAGAAAAAAAAAAAAAAAAACCAGACATATTTCTCTTCACTACTAATGAAATAGAACTCTCAGATGATATTAAGTTGATCAATAATAATTCTGTCACAAAAAAATTCAAAGAAATTTTTTCTTCAAGTAATTTTATAAATAATCACATGTAATCAAACATGCATGCACAAAAGGGTAGAGAGAGATACAAACAAATATATACCGATAATGTTTCGCCAATTAGTACAGACAAGAGTGCATCTTGCAAGGTCCTTCGAGTCCATTGGCCTTCTGAATATTCGGTCGATGAGTTCTCTTGGTAGATTGGACCATGATGAACATGGCGCCATTGGAAGAAAGAAGAAGCTCAAGACTCAAGTTTGTTCCCGAACACGTTTCGCACCATTGGGTGGTTTTTATGGCGTGGGCATTTACGAACTGACTTGGACTTTTGAGAAAAAAAAAATAAAAAAAGGTTTTAGATCATATCAGAACTTTATTTATATATTTTTTTTACAAGGCCTTTTTTTTTTTTTTAGTTTAATATAATTTTTGAATTTGAATTTAACTACTATTAGTAAGATTATATAGGAAATAATTTTTATAAAACTAAAATTTAGAATTTAAAATGAAGTAAATTTTTGGGTTAGTGTGTGCTAATTTTTATGGAAAAAATTGTATAAAACCTATGTGACATGTGTTTAAATAGAAATTGTGTTAATTTTTAGGAAAAAAAAATTTTTAGTAGTTTTTTTTTTTAATTATGTTGAATTACAATTTTAACCATAGTTTTCATTTTTTAAGGATAAGGATTATCTAATTCCTAACAAAGACACGTTAGTGTATGCACTCCAAAAACTGACAAAAATCATAATTGATAGGAATTAAGGTCTCTTATTAGACTCTATAGAGGGTGCATAATTAAGTAGAGACGGCAATTGATAATTAACGTAGGAGTGTTGAGGGTGTCAGAAGGCTCAAAGGGACGGTGTAGAGATATTTATGACTACTGGTTTGAGTGGCCGAGCACGTGCTACATCTTGGGTGAAAATTTTAAGATAAGAGTTTAAAAATTTTGAGGTAGAGTTTGAAGAAGTATAAAACTATATAGTAAAAATGTACGTCGTACAATACTAATATCATTCATATTGGTTTACAAAAATTGTCGAATTTGTTGCAGAAATTGGTCTATAAAGAGTGATCTTCGAAGGGGATTCAGCAATGGTCATCACTGCTTTAAATCAAAATAATGCTGGCCTTTCATCTTATGGTGTCGTCATTGAAGACATCCGCAGTCAAGCTTTGGTTTTCAGTCCTTTGCATTTACTCATACTAGTCGTTCTTGTAATTGTGTGGCTGATGCTCTAGCAAAAAAAAGCAAAAGGCTTTAGGAGCGCTTGGGTTTGGTTCGATTCCCTCCGGAGGACATAGTTTCCTTATTGTTGTTTGATATTCACTGAACTTTGGTTTTTTTTTTTTCAATAAAAGCCCAGGCTTGTAGCTATGATGACCGGACACAAACATGGACACGGACACGGACACGGACACGGCGATACTGTAATTTTTGAAAAATAAAAACACGACATGACATGGACACGGCAATTAAATAATTAATTAAAATTTATATTTAGGCATTTTTAAAAATATTTTTAGACATAAAATACATTTATGTCTAAAAATTAAATTATGTAACTACTATTGTAAGTGCACAATTGCACCTGGCCCTAAAAACAGTGATGGGCTCAGGCCCAATTCGCCTTAAACAATATGAATTTGTAGAGTGTGGGCTGTAAAACCCAGATTAGAAGCGTTTAAGGAATATAGGTCAAGTTAAAAGACCGTAAACACTCAAAGATAATAAGAAACGTTATAGCTCCACCTCCTCAGATATCAGCTGAGGACTGTTCTTATATATAAATTTCCTTTCTTTTCTTCCTTCTTCTTTTCTTCCTTTCTCTCTCAAAAAGGGCCCCCATTTCTCTGTCCTAAAACCTCTCCTTAAATACTACTCAATTTTGATAATTGCTACACGTGTTGCCTTCACCTCCCTTTGACCTAGATATTTTTCTTCCTAGTGCCCTTGAATAGTAACCAGAAGTTTCCCTTCCACTGTTCAGGTGTCACTTCCCCATTAATGCGGCTAAGGTGGTAGATGAAGGGTCTTTAATGTGGAGGTGGCAACCTTTAGTACTTTTCAAACACCGGTGCTTCTAGGACATCTGGGGGTTCACCCCTCTTAATCGTTGGTCTGCGTCGTGTAGTTTATGGGCTTTTATGATAACGTTGCTGATTCTTCTATGCCCATCCGAGAGTAAAATCAACCTCGGATTGGTCCTCGGGTCCTCGGCTCATGAACGGGCCTGAGATACTAAGAGGTTTCAAACTCAAAGTTAGGTCAGCCTTCCTTAATATGGCCTAAAGGCCCATATGCCTGCCAGGATAATTTTACTCCCCACAATAGCCCCTCAAAATTCTAATTTTCGACGTCCGAGGAGAAAAATAGGGTTTTGATCCGAAGAAAAATTATCTTGCACCCTTCATGAAGGATTGCACGTGTGTAAACCGTTTCGCGAACCGGAGGATACCAATTGGTGGTTTCATTTTCAAAATGTGCGCATTTATTACTGAATGTTACACTCTGTCCCCATGTTCAACGGTGAGATGGGCATCCAATGGCCCTTATTGCCCCCCGAAAATTTGGGCGGGACAAAACTAATTTCGAGGCCGCCACTCCAAACGTCATGACGCTTCGGGAACCTGTGCCTTCATTTAATTTGCCAGGGACTGATCCCATCAAAACATCAACAATCATATTTCGCCTTCAGAAAACCGTGGAAAGTTGCATATTCTTAAACTCCGTAAGGTCTTACTTATCGCTCATTTCATTCTTAACCTTTTATCTTCGGATTTTGTCCTCGGCTGTCTTAGTAGACACCTCCCTTTCTAGAGTCCAGCCGTTCATTCCTTTCTAATGGGTAGATTTAAGTGTCTTGTTGATACTGCCGCCGGAATGGAAGGCTTCAGAGCCAAATACCACATTCCCGGTGACGTAGGCTTGAAATATTGCCCGGCGGGGGCCGTGGCTGGTTCTAGGAAGGAGGGAGAGGTCATAATCCCAATAATAGCCTTTATAGAAGGCGGGATGACCCTCCCAATGAAACCTGTAATGAGGGAATATCTTCGCAACCATCGGTTGTGTCCCGATCAATGCCTTCCCAATGTCTTTAGAGTGTTGGGTAGTGTCGATGCCTTACACACGTGCAATCCTTCATGAAGGGTGCAAGATAATTTTTCTTCGGATCAAAACCCTATTTTTCTCCTCGGACGTCGAAAATTAGAATTTTGAGGGGCTATTGTGGGGAGTAAAATTATCCTGGCAGGCATATGGGCCTTTAGGCCATATTAAGGAAGGCTGACCTAACTTTGAGTTTGACACCTCTTAGTATCTCAGGCCCGTTCATGAGCCGAGGACCCGAGGACCAATCCGAGGTTGATTTTACTCTCGGATGGGCATAGAAGAATCAGCAACGTTATCATAAAAGCCCATAAACTACACGACGCAGACCAACGGTTAAGAGGGGTGAACCCCCAGATGTCCTAGAAGCACCGGTGTTTGAAAAGTACTAAAGGCTGCCACCTCCACATTAAAGACCCTTCATCTACCACCTTAGCCGCATTAATGGGGAAGTGACACCTGAACAGTGGAAGGGAAACTTCTGGTTACTATTCAAGGGCACTAGAAGAAAAATATCTAGGTCAAAGGAGGTGAAGGCAACACGTGTAGCAATTATCAAAATTGAGTAGTATTTAAGGAGAGGTTTTAGGACAGAGAAATGGGGGCCCTTTTTGAGAGAGAAAGGAAGAAAAGAAGAAGGAAGAAAAGAAAGGAAATTTATATATAAGAACAGTCCTCGGCTGATATCCGAGGAGGTGGAGCTATAACGTTTCTTATTATCTTTGAGTGTTTACGGTCTTTTAACTTGACCTATATTCCTTAAACGCTTCTAATCTGGGTTTTACAGCCCACATTCTACAAATTCATATTGTTTAAGGCGAATTGGGCCTGAGCCCATCACTGTTTTTAGGGCCAGGTGCAATTGTGCACTTACAACTATAAATAAGCAAATTAACACCAAAAGTAATACAATAATATATATTTATGTCTAAAAATTAATTTATGTAACTACTATAAATAAGCAAATTAACACCAAAAGTAATACAATAATATACATAAAGTGTTTAGAGTACAAACCAAACTCCAAAAGTTTAAATAGGCTACATTCAAGTATTCAACATCAAACTACAAACATAAAAGGAAACCAAACTTTAAACTGTCAAGATTACCATAGAACAAGAAGTTCAATATCTAACTAAAAACATAAAAGGATAACTAAAAACATAAAAGGATCACAGAACAACAACAACATCATCGTCATCAATATAATCATCATTCTCAACTAGACTTATCTCCATCTCTGGCTCATCTAGTGTGAGATAAGCAATCTCAAGCAACCCAGGTCCTCCAAATGGTTCATTCCAAGTATCTTCATTAATGTCCCACTTCTTAGAGTTTCCTTTAGTGTACTCTTCTCTTCTCCTTGAAAGAAGCCGAAGATTAGAATGAACAAACACTAAATCTTCAGCACGTCTAGGAGTAATTCTATTCCTCCTCATACAATGGATGAAGCCATATGTATTCCAATTCCTCTCAGCACATGATGATGAGCAAGGCTGTCCAAGAAGCTTTAGAGCTAAAGTTTGAAGCATTGGCAACCTGGACCCATAATTTGACCACCAAAGCATTGGATCCAAGACCCCCTATCATCCATGTTATCATCATCATAAGCCCTAATTCCTGAAAACAAACCAAACTCCATAGTAACATTCTTCCTATCATCAATATCAGGAAAGAATCTTTTAAGACACTTGTTTCTCTCTGTACAAATTCAGCATCCTTGTGTGGCGCAACACGACCTCTGACTTCCTCAATCCATTGATTAGTATAATACCTAGTTAAAAGCAAATTAGAAATGCCTAAAGAATATTAAAAAAAGAAGAAAAAAAAAGATTAAAGAGATAGAAAAATTACTTCAGATTCAAGGAATGGGCTAGGCAATGAAGTGGTGTGCAATTTTTAGTCCACCGTTCAATAAGTATAGCATGTACAACATCATAGAATGGAGACTCCTCATATTCTTCCTTGCCTTCTTGCCGGTATATTTCTTTTTTCACATTTTCTATCATAGAATCCCACATTTCATACACCTTGTGGAGAATGGGTGCATCCGTGTCAGCCACTCGAAGCATTTCATAAATAGGTCCTGTGAATCTTAGAATATATGCAACCTTGTCCCACCACAAATCATTCAAAATATAATCCCTCACAGTTTGAGCTTTTCCTACATCATCTTCTCTATATGACATCCATTTCTCACTAATGACCATATTTCGAAGATGCTGTTTTACTTGAAACAATCTTTTAAGCATGATGATTATTGAAGCAAATCGTGTTTCAGCAACAGCAAGTAACTTCAAAGGGGAAAATGAATTAAAAATTGCTAATCTCATAGAATGATTTGTGATAAAAATACGAATGAAAGTTGCCTCATCTGAAACTTGTGCAATCCAGTTACATTCATTATATGCATCCTCATTCTGCAAAGAATTCTTAGGTGCACATATATTCTTCAAGGCCAAATTGAGGATATGCACAACACAAGGTGACCAAAATATATAAGGATATTTAGCTTCAACAATAGATCCTACAGCTTTCATAACAGATGCATTATCAGTAATAACTTGGACAACATGAGTATGCCCAACCTCACCAATGACCTTTAGAAACAAATTAGAAATGAAGTGTTTGTCTTTGTACTCTTTGGTACCATCAATGGATTTGATCAAAAGTGGCCCTTTCTCTGATGTAGCCATAAAATTGATAAGTGGCCTTTTTTGTGGATCTGTCCACCCATCACTTACTATGCTTAAACCCCTTTCTTTCCAAGTGTCTTTAATTGACTTCAACAACTTCTCAATATGTACCTTCTCTTTATGCAACAAAGTTGTTCTTAATTTATTGTAACCCGGAGGAATATAGCCCTCTAAATTATTATTACATGCAAATTTGATCATCTCAATCCAATACGGGTTCTTAGCAAAGTGAAAGAGTAAACCAGCAGAATAAAATGTCCTAGCAATAAGATAATCTAATTGCTCTCGACATTGATTATTAAAACACATCTCCAAAGTAGGATTCCCAACCCCTTTTCTTTTTTGAAAAAATGGATGACTGTACTACTGAGAGTAGGACCCAAATGAGGACTACTAGGAGAATCAGATGGTAAAGACACTAGCTTAGGCTTCTTCAATCTACGAGAAGATTCCTCATACGCATCTTCTAATTTTTGCATTTCATTTAGATACTCATCTCCAACCTTACCACATGGTTGTATTCCACAATTAGACAATTTTAACAAGTGTGCCTTCACCCTTGAATAAGACCCCTTAAAAGTTTTTTCACAATAGTTACATTTGAAAGTAACATTCCCACCACCAGCAGTTGCTTTTTCTAATTTAGTAACATATTTCCATAGAGGAGCAACTGCCTTAGTTGATTTTTCACTTTCAATATTCATTTTAGTGAATCACCTACAGTATTTAAGTAATTCAACTTTAATAAATAAATTAAACTATAGCAGTAACAACTAACAAGTAACAATATGGCAAATAATGTAACATAATCACAGTATCCCACTCTCACGGTCACTGTGTGACCGTGAGAGTGGGATTAAAAAAAAAAAAAAAGGTGATAAGATACCTTAAATAAAGCTACTCATCTCATTCACCCAACCAGCCAAACAAATATTTGAAAGAACACAAAAAAAAAAAAAAAAAAAAACAGAGAGAAGCGTCGGACCTGAGTTGTCCACGCCGAGAGAGAGAGATTGGAAGGGACAGCCGGACAGGGATGGCGTCGACGTATGGAGCTCGCCGATCGGCCCGATTTAGCTCCAGTGAGGGACAGGTCAGCGGCAGAGATCAGAGGAAGGGTCGATGGTTCTTAACTAAGAAGTGAGAGGCAAAGAGCTTGTGGGTTTCAGGCAAATGACTGAATGAGCTTGTGGGTTTCATACTTTTGTTTTAGCTATATCATGAGATCAACGGTGGAGGTAAGTCCATATGTCAAAAATCTGTGATTTTCCTCTTCTTTTTTTTCTTTTTTTTTTTCACTGCTGGCGTGTCGGACACGTCGAAGCCGCGTCGGTGCTGTGTCGGAGAAGCGAAAAAAAAGGGACACTAGTTGGACATCGGAGTCCGGCGAATCATGCTGGTTCCAATGTCCGACACATGTCGGACACTGTCACGTCGCCAAAAACGGTCTGTCGGTGCAACCCAGCTTGTAGTCTGGTTTCTCAAAAAAAAATCATTCATATAAGAATTTTAATTACATACAAACTTAACGTAGTTATTTAACATATGAATATCTATTTTACTATGATAGTTTTTTAAAATGGATTTGCTAAAGGTAATATCCACTCAATAAAAAAAATTCTAAAAATGATAATAAATATCATTTTCCAATAATGAGCAACTATATTTTACTAAAATATTGTCATAATATTTAAAATTTCGTACTGAATAATATCATATGCAATTGAAACTCTACATCGAATACCTACAACCATCTACAACGAAGATTTTTATTTATACTTCCCTTTTTATCATCTTACATTTTACGCATCTAGCTATAATGTTTAATTTATTTAGTTTTTAATAAACACCATTTTTAAGCAAGAATGTGTGTGTGTGTGTGTGTGTTTCAAGAACAAGATTTGAAAATGCATGTATAATTGAATTTATATAAACTTATATGTTTAGAAGATTAGTACCTATTAAATCAATGTCCTTGGGTAACAAATAGAACACCCTATATTACAATTCAATTTTTCCAAGCATGACTACCACATAAAACTAAAAAAACATGAAGGAAATTTTTGGGATACTAAAATTTAGTGGGGGTAGTTTAGACATTGCACAATGGGAATTATAAGATTCCATTAGGGTTTAAAGAATGAGGGTATTTGTTTGTTTCCAATATATAAAGGAGAACCCGATTTTAAAGTTTATGGGAGGAATTGTGCACTAACCCAAACATAAAGGAACAAAGTGAATTTTTTTATAGTAAAAGTATGTTGGAGCGTAAAAAACAAAACAAAAGGCCAACTTAAGAAAAATGTGCATGAAACAGTGAATTTTGGCTTACCAAAATTAACTATACCAAAAACGTTTAGGGACATAAAATGTCACAACATTTTCACAATTAATTTATTCTTAGTTGTGTTTGTCTCAATTTGATAGTTTATTTTATTTTATTTTGATCTTTAAGAAACTTACATCTAAGTAGTTGTGAAAATATTATAATAACAACAAAATGTGACAAAATTTTCACAATACCTTTATTTTCAGTTATGTTTGCTCTAGTCTAATAAATTATATTATTTTATTTTAACCTATAAAGAACTTACACTTTAGAAATTTTGAAAATATTGTGACAACAAAAAAAAGTCATATTTTCACAATACCTTTATTATAACATGTGGTTGGTCTTGTATGATTTTTTATTTTCTTACGTTATTTTATTTTGATCTTTAAGCTACTGACACCTTAGCAACTATGAGAATATCATGACAACAATAAAACCATCATCCACTTTCTTTCGTCATCCTCGATAAATGCAAAGAAATAATAAAAACTGAAATTCACAACAACAATGCTTGTGCATATTTGCATAAGTACTATAGCTAAAATGCATTTTGCACAATAGATGCTTATGCTTATATGGGTGACTTTTGGGATTGGTTAGACAAAATTTAGCCCTTATGCCATTTTGCATGAACTAGTGTTAATGCTTTAAGAAACTTATGCTTCAGCAATTGTGAAAATATTATGACAACAACAAAATATCACATTTTAACAATACATTTATTTAAAGTTACAGTACATCCTTGTGTGTGTATGTATATATATATATATTCAACTGACACTTTAGAAATTATAAAAATATTGTGTTAACACAAAATATTTTCACAAGAACCTTATTTTTAGTTGTGATTAGTCTCAGTTTAATTGCTTATTATTTTATTAAATTTTATCTTGTTCAATAAGAAATTAACATATCTCAACAATCATGAAAGTATTTTGACAATACGTTGTGCAGGCACTGTATAACAACTCCTAAACAAAAACACTGTATCACCACATATATTAATAATAAATATTTTTAAAAATGCGAAAATTAGCTCAAAGCATGATTTATAGAACAACTGTATAGATGTTGAAAAAAGAAAGAAAAAAAAAGAGGCCCAGCACGCAAGAAATGCCTCAGCATTAAATCTTGTTTTGGTCTCACAGTGAAACGACTTTTGCCTTTTCGCAACAACGCACATCGATCGTTTTGGCTAGAAAACTTGACTAAACCAAAGGCAACTGTAGAAAAAGGCATTGACACTTTTTATATGGTTAGTAGAATTGAATCAAAAGGGTTTATCTCATCATGGAATAAGGAGGGTGAGATGAGATAATTTATTTAAATTTTTAATTGTTGGAACCATTTCAAGAATTCTTATTAGGAGCCACAAATATAATTGAAAAAAAATATATTTTTATTATAATTATCCGACTAATATTTTTCTTTTCTTTTTGTCCCTACTGGATAAACATCAGTATTATTAATCAAAGAAGAAAAAAAAAATGTTTATTTATTTTTCGTAAATCATCCAAATCTCTTTTGATTTATCGTATTAATTCTGTTCCTTTTTATTCTAGACAAAGTCTTCTTTCTCTTTCTTAAGCTTTTCAAAAAGAGAGGTTTTTTTTTTTTTTAATTTTAAATTAAAATTTTTTTTATACATAATTTCTTCCATAATCGTTGAAATTGTTGGGCCTAAAGGTCCTGACCCAAATTATATGTTGAGTGGGCATGAGCATGGTGAATAGAACACGATGTTGAGTACACAGTGGACTTGGGCCTTTAATTAATCTAGTTTGGGCTGAACGCACAAGTATAGTGCTTAAACCAATAAGGTGTATGGTGTGCCATGTAGTCCAACTTAGATGGACCCAACTCCTATCAACTCTGTCCCATTCTAGACTCAAATCCATCTAAGGCCCAATTTACTTTTATGCACGTAGAACATGTGCAGGGGCTATGGAGGTCAGAAATTGTGAGGAGCATGTGCATAATCATTGTGCAATGGAGACAATGACACCAGGACGAGTGATGGTATTACTTCAAATATTGTGGATTCATATATATACAGAAGTTCTTTGGTACATATATTTAAACACATGTTTTTAGTTTTAAAACAACATTACACGTATTTTTATACATTTTTTCACCTACACGTATTTTCAAAAAATGCAAACAATGTTATTAGAACAACGTTACTAAACGGCCCCATAATTGTGTAAGAATATTGACAGTTCGTAGTTTTCTTAATACAAACTAAGTAAATCTTGGGCTATGAAACGAATTGGGCACACCGGTGGCAATTTCATAGTTTTTTTTTGGAAATATCATGTTAATGCATGGAGTTACTATTCTTGAGGTTGATTTATTTAGAAATTTTTTTGGATATAAAGTATGATTTGGATGTGAAGGTTAGCTTATTACTCAAAAAAAAAAAAAAAAAATTGTGAAGATTAGCTTATAAAACAAGGAAAAGATCATACAGCTACAATACATCAATTTCCCTATTTCCCCATCTTCGGAATGAAGTTGGTTTTGCACTAGTTGGATGACACTATTCATACAGATCACAGATTCACAATATTAGGGAAGGTTTTAACAAACCATACCATACATATATCAGTATATGAGTTGAGCCTTCCATTTCATCAAAACTTCATATCCCTTGACTATCGAACACAATCAGACAGTTGCTCAATATTAAGGATATAAAAAAACATTCAAGATTGATCCATAAAACATGCAATGCACACCAACTTGCGGGCTTACCATCCACCCATCATGTCTGCTAGTTTACATTTTAATTTGTATGTTTTAATATTAACAATTTAACATTAAGAGTTGGGAATTCAATCAAGAGCCTCATGGCTCAATAACACCATCTAGTTCTCTTGTAAAGGAGAACTTAAGTTCAAAACTTTCGTCTCCCACTTATTGTAAGTCAAAAAAATAAAGGTTTTGGGAATTCAGATTTATCAAAATTTACCAAATTGAGGCATCTCATATTCATTCTCTCCAAATAACTTAATAAACAAATTAAAAATAGTAGAAGTTATAAATCTTTAAAGAGAGATCAAAGTAAGAGCAATATAATCACACATGAGTTTAGAATAAGAAAAACCCACAACGACTATGTTGAGCACTATGATAAAATTCTTGATGGAAATACACACATAAAACATATTTAATGTCAAACTGCCTAATTGTATAAAACATAGGTAATATTCGGAAAGCAGTTAGTCAATTAAAAAGAACCAAAACCATATAACTGAGTTAATTTGCAACTTATCTTTGGGCACAGAGTTTCATTCTTCTAATATTTGTTCGTACACCTACATTGGTGTCTCCCCAATTATATGCTCCTTTGAGAAACTATGACCAATCGGTCCAATCGATTGCACTTATTTGGCTTGCAGTAGCAAATTTCTTGGTCCAGGCTCTTGCTTTTTCTTCGAACTGAATTCTTTGAGTCTTATAGATGTTAGCAATCTCAAGATCAATAGGGTCATCAGGATCAGGGTCATTGAAGCGAGCATAGATTACTAGGAGAACATGTGAAATGGTTGTTGCTGGGCACCATGATGTCTCAAGACATAACCTGCCTTGCTGGTCAATGTTTGGGTGATAAACCTAGAAAGTTGCACAATGCTATCATTAAAACAAAATCAAATCATGATCAATCAGCTTATCAACTATTATATTTAACGAAAGACTCACAAATTATATTCCTACAGTTTACAATAATTTTAATTTTTCACCCTAAATTTTCAAAATTTTAATTTGCTCCCTTCTATCATTAGGAGAGCAAATTAAAATTTTATTACAAGTATTCTTTTCCGCCATTTTATTCCATCCAAAGTCAAACTCTTAAACTTCTTAATTAATATGTCGTCTTTTTATAACTTCTACCAACGTTTAGAAGCAAAAATGAGAAAAAAGGAAACATCTGAACATATTTGTTTTTACTATGCCCCCACTTAGTCTCCCATAGCAATCACAATTGTCAGAAGCCATGGAAGACAGAAACAGAAATTGGAATATCTTAATATAGGCAAGACAATAAGAACATGTTCAGAGTCAGAATGATAAAATGACATACCTCTAAGCAAAACACAAGCAGAAAAAAAAGGGGGCGGGGTGTGGGAAGTTTTAAAAGGAAGGCTTCTTTTACAAATTAAAAGGAAACAACTACCTTTTATGAAGTTAAGGTGATCTTCCAGAAGGCGTTTTTTATTTTATTGCTCCAATTGTTTGTTTTATGATCTATTATCTACATGAGCAGTGTTTATTACATACCCAAAAGCAACTAAGATTATTTCTTGAAGTCACCATTTTCAAATTAGAAATTGTTATTTACTTTTTAAGGTGTGTAAAACTTTATAAAACAGTTTGTGTACAACAAATTTAACCCTATCCACATTTGACTACTGAGATTGTGACTTAAAGTCACCATTTTCAAATTAGAAATTGTCAGTTGCTTTTTAAGGTGTGTAAAATTGTGTAAAACAGTTTGTGTACAACAAGTTTAATCCTATCCAAATGTGATGAAGGTAAGGTGATCCTCTAGAAGGCTTAGTTATTTATCTTATTATTTATAACCTAATTTCTTTTGAACTTACTTTATGTTTATTATTGCTCCAATTGTTTGTTCTATGATCTATTATCCACACGAGTGTTGTTTATTACACACCTAAAATAAACTGCAATTGTGATTTGAAGTCACAATTTCCAAGTTAGAAATTGTTGATTGCATTTTGGGGTATGTAAAACTGCATAAAACAGTTTGTGTGCAAAAGTTTAACCCTATCCACATTTGATCTCAATATTATCAGTAAAGTTGTATATGACAAGGTTCATTGCTAGTTATGAAGACAATTGAAGCAAATCATCAAATTTTAACAAAAGGAAGGCTGTCAAATGTCAATATACCTTGGTTTGGAACGTGACTTTGGGAGCTTTGAATGGGTGTTGATCAGAGAAATGGATGTCTAAGAGAAAGACTCCACCAGCATAAGGGCTACTTAGGGGACCAATTAAGATTCCTTCCCAATGGAACAGGCTATCAACAATCCTAACTCTGCAACCTTCTGGAGGATCTCTCTGGAAATTCTGGTACTCAGCTAGAATTCTCTTATTAATCAACCCACTTGCTGAACTCAACAAAGATAAATTCTTGCCCCAAATATCAGCTGTTAGACCACCAAATCAGCAGTTTTAGTGACTGATTTAATGATGAAAAGACGAAAAGGAAATAAAAACTAGTAAGAGTCTACACAAAGATGATGAATTAGACTACTTTAAGATTGCATCTCATTTATCTGAGCTCTTATAAAAACATCATAATGAAAATGGATAAAATGATCAATTTTCTCTGGCTTGAGCAACTTCAACCCAAGTTCCAAACCCATATATAGGAAAGGCTCTTTGAAAAGTACAATCAATTTGATCAATATGAAAACATTAATCGATCTACAAACTTGTTTTTTCTGGGTTTAAAAGACTTACCTCAAACATGACTCCAAATAAAAGCCTATAAATATAATCATCTTATAATTCAAGAAAACCTTAATAATAGAAAGAACTCTTGAGATGGAATTACCAATAACGCATCTCCAAGTAGTACAGACAAGGCTACATCTTGCAAGATCCTTTGGGTCTATCCTCCTTATATTCAAGTGGCGTCTCAATATACGATCGATGAGATCTCTTGGTAGGTCAGACCATGAACGTTGAGCCATTGAAATAAAAAAGAAGCTCAAGCTTAAAATTTGAGGGGCAGGTTTGGTTATCAGTATAATTTGTTGGTTTTTTTTGTCATGGAAATTTATGAACTAAGACAGAGTTTCACAATAGAGAGTGATGCAGTTGGATAACTTCTCCATGAAGGAAAATGCAAAGCTTTTTAATTAATCAATTAATTAAGTCAAGGCGTAGCTGATATTCCCATGAGTTCATGACAATACTATTCTAGATTCTAAATAAGGTTTGTTTGTTTCTATGGCATTAATGGAATTTATGAACTAAGACAAACAATAGAGTTTCACAGAAATTATACCAGCTAGGAAAGCTTTGCTTTGAAGCAAATTGCAAAACTCCTAGTCCTATCTATAAAAAAAATATAGGAAGAAGTCAGCTAGTCATGTCGTGAAACCTTTTTCCATGACATTACCATTCCTGAGGATGATTAGATGAGAAGAATAAATTCTTTTTAATCCACTGACAAGATATTGAAACTAATGACAAAAAATGAAAACCAAAAGATATACACGAGTTAGAATAAGTAAAAGTAAAAGTTAAAAAAAAAATAAAGTAAAACTTTTTGTGAGAGATTTCTTCACAGACTGGAGTATGGGGTCTTGTTTGAGAATAAGTAGGATACTATTATGGTCACGCCCAAATAAAGAAGCCACACTAATCGCTCCCCTCTACCAATTTTTTGGTTAACAAAAAATAAAAAGCTATTTCTGAGAGAGAATTGAACCTATGCACCAGGTACAATTCCTAGCAATTTCATTATCTCAGTTTTATATTGAGCTACAAAACCAAGTGAATAGTGATGTATATAGAATCATTTGGTATCATTTTAGAAAGTACAAGTTTAACAACATTCTCATTAAGAATGCTAAATGGTACAAATGTTAAATTTTAGCATGCTAAATGCTATAAATGTTAAAAAGCATACTCCATCAATGCTCTTAAATCCTATTAATTTTGCAATTCAAAGCAGTCCACTGTAGCAAGATTGTTAAAAAAAAAAAAATCATTTTATATTCTCTCTGTGTTCTTTCTCTAGACTTTCTTTTCACTCTCTCATTTCTATTTCATCCGTCTCTTATTCTTGCTCCCATTTCTTTGCTCTCTCTCTCTCTCTCTCCCTTTGCTCGACGTCTCTACCTCCCTCTCCGATGAAACCCAAGCCAGAGCATCAAGCCAAGTTGATCTCTATCGCAGTGGTTTTTTTTTTTTTTTTTTTTTTTTAATCTTTATTTTTTTAAGTTTGTGATTTGATGTTAGATTCGGCAGTGGTTGTGTGGGTTATGGATTGGGTGTTTTGGGTTGTGGTCTGATGTGCTCCGGCGATGTGCTCTGGCAGTTTTATGGGTCTGGGTTTAGGGGTCTAAGTTCGTGGGTCTGGGTTCGTGGGTCTGCGTTCGTAGATAATAAAAATTATAAAGAAAATAAATAATATTTAAATGAATTTGTAAAAAAAATAGAAGTTTTGATGTTTGGGATACTGTAAAATGAGGTGTTAAAATTGAAAAAGTAGTGTTTTGAGATTGTAAATGCTAAATTTTTTGCAATTGTTGATGAAAATGCTCTAATTGTTGAGTTTTAATTGTAAAGTTTTTGACGTGAGAAATAACAAAAGATGATTGTGGTCGGCAGGTGCCTTTGACTTAGGCAAGGCTCTTCGAGTAGGAGAGAAGAGCTAGGCTTGGTTCCCTCTGTAGGATGGACCTTGGGAGCACTCCAAGACACAAAGAAGTAGTATATATACATCAGTCATGTTAATCGAAAATTATATCTTGTATCCGGTGTAAAGTTGTGATTTACAACTATTTTATATTGGTATTAATTCCGTGCAAAATTTGATTGTAGTTTCTTCAATCATTTTTTCCTGTTTGCATGTGGGTTTTTAATTGTAAGGGTTGAGTGTGAGAGAGTGTGAAAACTCAAGCTTAAAAGGATGATCAAGTGGATTTCGTGAGTGTCTCTCGAGAAACTTACCTGCAAAAGAGCCACGTGTAGAGTACATGACTGGAAGACGAAGAGTTATGCCAGCCTAGAAGTTTTTGCAAGTATCTTGCGAGTAAGGCCAACCCGCGAAGGACTTGTGAAACATTTTGTTTGGAAAAAAAGTGAAGTTTTGCTTTATCAAGTGTTTACCCACACTATATATACTCTCATTACCCACAACTATAAGAAGTGTTTTTCAAAGAAAAAACCCTAGAGCATACACTTGAGAGTTAGAGATTATTATACTCACAATTATCTACACATTTTCTCGTGGTTTTTCTCAACTTCTACCTCTCCATCTCTACATCCTTGAGAGGTTGATAGCCTAAACACTTACCACACCCATTTTGAGTGTCAAGTGAGATTTTGGTGCTGTTGGGAAGTATTGGAAGGAGCCATTCATTGGCGGATGCAATCGGGCTGAATTGTGGGATTCGAAACGCTATAGAAAACAAGGTTCTAAGAAGCCAGTTGGTAGCAGGAGCTTGGAGGGCTCAAGTACATGGGGTATACTAGGGTTGGAAGGTCTTTTGTTATTCGTGTACTCCAACTTTATTCTCTAGTGGATCGATTTCAACTTGAAGGGTCGCAGAGAGGTTTTTTGCCGAGTTTTTCGGTTTCTTCTTCGATAATACGTCTCGATGTTATTTTGTGTTTGCATCTCTCTTCCTGCTCTTAAGCTTTCCTTTATATTGTTGACAATAGATGACTATGACTTAGGGTAGTGATAACGGTTGTTTGTGCTTCTTTACTCTTGTTCCGCACTTAATATAAGATAGAGTAAAAACTATCTAGTCGTAATATTAATTTGGCGGTCTAAACAAGCTTGTGTATTTACACAAATCTAAGCTTTCACCCGGCATATAAACGGGTGCTTTTAGGACAATTGTTAATAAACCATATTAAACAAGTTTTAATGTCACTTTTGTGGCAATAGAACAAATTGTTGAGTACTCAGTGGACTTCGGCCTTAATTAATCTAGCTTCAGCTTTAACGCACAAGTATTGTGAACCACGTAGTTCAACTCAAGCTCAGCTCCCATCACTAATGGAGTAATGGACTCAACTCCAATAAACTCTAGTCCCATTCTAGACTCACATCCATCTAAGGCCCAATTCTCTTTTACGCATGTAGAATTTGTACAGAGGCCAAGGAGGTGAGACACTGTGAGGAGCATGTGCAAAATCATTGTGTAATGGAGAAAAAAATACCATGGACGAATGATGGTGTTACTTCAATTATTTTGGATTTATAAGATGCAGCAACGTTTAGAAGAATTTTCTCTAGGGCCCTGACTATAGGGATCTGAGCAAATGCACAATGTTCAAAGAATATGTGTAAGAATATAGATAATCCGTAGTTTTCTTAATATTAATTAACCAAATCTTGGGCTATAAAACCAATTGGGCACACCGGTGGCAATTTCATAGTTTTTTTGGAACCACTTTAAGGCAGCATGGAGTTACTATTCCTGAGGATTATTTATTTAGAACTTCTTTTGGATCAAAACTATGATTTGAATGTGAAGATTAGCTTATAAAACAAAGAAAAAAAATCATACGCATATGAGCCCAGTCTTCCATTTTATTGAAACTTTAAATCCCTGGAGAGCATTCAAGATTGATCCATAACACATGATATGGACACCAGCTTGTGAGCTTTCCATCTACCCATTATGTACACCATTTTACATTTTAATTTTGGACAAAGTTTAGTTACAAACTTAGTTGTTATTGAAGGCTACAACTTCATTCAATATCTTTTTATTAGATGTGAATTTTAACAAATTCATTATTAGATTACTTTTTTTTTTCATATATCCTTCATTCCTGTAAAATTTCTAGAAATTCAAAAATTAATAGCTATGTCATAAATTAATTATTTAAATTGCAAGTTTTTGTAGTCTAAAATTATGTATGAAAAATAAGTATATAAATCATATACTAAATAATATCCGAATGACATAAAATTTGACATATGTGTTAAGAGCGTAAACAACATATAATCCAACAGTTAGATTTTTCAAATATGTACGATGTTAATTTTTTAAATGACGTTGTGGCCTTAGGCTACAACTAAGTTTCTAGCAAAATTTTATTCTTTAATTTATATGTTGTAATATTAACAATTTAACTCTAAGTGTTGGGAATTTGATCAAGAGCCTTATGGCTCAATTACACTATCTAGTTCCCTTGTAAGGGAACTAAACTTTAGAATATTCTTCTCCCACTTATTTTAAGTTTTTTTTTTTTTTTTTTTAAAGTTTTGTGAATTTAGATTTATCAAAATTTAACAAATTGAGGCATCTCATATCCATTCTCTCCAAATAATTTAATAACCAAACTAAATATAGTAGAAGTTATAAATCTTCAAAGAGAGATCAAAGAAAGAGGAGCATATTTACAAATGATTTTAGAATATGAAAAACCCACATTGGCTTTGTTAATCCCTATGATAGAATTCTCGAAGAAGATACACACAAAAAACTTATTTGATGTCCAACTGCCTAATTGTGTAAAACACCAAACTAATTAGGTAATATTTGCCAAGAAGATTAATCAATTAAAAATCACCACAACCATATAACTGAGTCATTTGCGACTTATCTTTGGGCACAAAGTTTCATTCTTCTAATTTTTGTTTGTACACCTGCATTGGTGTCTCCCCAATTTTATGCTTCTTGAGAAACTATGACCAATCTATTGCGCTTATCTGGCTTGCAGTAGCAAATTTCTTGGTCCAAACTCTTGCTCTTTCTTCATATTGAGTTCTTTGAGTCTTATATATGTGAGCAATCTCAAAATCAATGGGGTCATCAGGATCAGGGTCATTGAAGCGAGCATAGATTACTAGGAGAATGTGTAAAATGGTCATTAGCGGCCGCCATGATGTCTCAAGACATAACCCGCCTTGCTGGTTAACGTTCGGGTGATAAACCTACAAAGTTGCACAATGATATTATCGTTAAAACAAAATCAAATCATGATCAATTAGCTTATCAATTATTATATTTAATGAAAGACTGACAAATTATATTCTTCAGTTTACAGAAATTTTAATTTTACACCCTAAACTTTCAAAATATTAATTTGCTCCCCTAATGTTAGGTATCATTTGGATTTGCTCCCTTCCATCAATGCGCTGTGTCTAGCTTTCCTTGAACTGCCAAATGGACACCCCAACAACACTTTCTATATTTGAATTTGTTTTGATTTTACACCCTCTATGTGAGCATTTGTTTTGATTTTGCATCCTCTATGTTTGAGATTTTTTTGATTTTGCACTCTCTATGTTTGGGTCTATTTATTTATTTATTAATTTTGAACTTAATGGACAGTTAGGCATGATGCATTAACGAAAAGGGAGTAAATCTAAACAATATCTAGTATTAAGGGATTAGATCAATTTTTTGAAACTTTGAAGGTAACATCAAACTTATCCCAAATTTTAGGGGTGTAATTTGTAATTTAGTTTTAATGAAATGATTGTGTGGTGGTTTTGCCTCTTAGTGCTAATGCGTAAAGACCTCTTAAATTACAAGCTTAAGAATCTCATAGAAAGGTCTCAAATAAGCACTTGAGATAAATAAAACAACTACAACCAAGCTTTAATCCCCAAAATTTGGGGTGGTTAGAGATCCTCAACAAATTAATCAACATTTATTATAAGTATTCTTTTCTACCATTTTAGTCTCTCCAAATTCTTCTGTCATACTCTTTTAACTTTTTGATTAATATGTCTTTTTATTTATATACATACATACACACATATATATTTATTTATTACTTCTGCCAACGTTAAAGAAGCAAAAATTAGAAAATAAGGAAAAATATTAGTATGCCCCCGTTTACTCTCCCATAGCAATTACAATAGTTAGAAGCCACGGAAGACAAAAACAGAAATTGGAATATCTAGGTATAGGCAAGACAATAAGAACATGTTCAGAGTCAGAATGATAAAATGACATATCTCAAAGCAAAATCGAGAAGAAAAAAAGGGGGTTAAAAGGTAGGCTTTCTTTGCAAATTCAAAGGAAAGGCATGAAGAATTTTTTGCTATACCTGATACGGATCACAATTGTTATACTGTATTGAAAGACAACTGCCTTTTATGAAGGTAGGTTATCCTCCAGAAGGCTTTGCTTTTTTTTAATATTATTTATAGCCTAATTTCTTTTGAACTTTATGTTTATTATTGCTCCAATTGTTTGCTCTATGATCTATTATCCACATAAGTGGTGTTTATTACACACAAAAGCAACTGCAATTGTGATTTAAATTCACGATTTCTAAATTAGAAATTTTCAATTGCTTTTTGGAGAGTGCGTAAAACTGCATAAAACAGTTTGTGTATAACAAGTTTAACCCACATTTGATTTGAATATTAACAATAAAATTTTATATGACAAGGTTCATTGCTAGTTATGAAGATAATTGAAGCAAAAAAAAAAAAAATCAAATTTTAACAAAGGGAAGGCTGTCGAATGTCAATATACCTTGGTTTGGAACGTGACTTTGGGAGCTTTGAATGGGTGTTGATCAGAGAAATGGATGTCTAAGAGAAAAATTCCACCTGCATAAGGGCTACTTCGAGGACCAATCATGATTGCTTCCCAATGGAAGAGACTATCAACAAACATAACTTTGCAACCTTCTGGAGGATCTCTCTGGAAATTCTTGTACTCAGCTAGAATTCTCATATGAATCGGCCTATGTGGTGAACTCAACAAAGATAAATCCTTGCCCCAAATATTAGCTGTTAGACCACCAAATTAGCAGTTGATTTAATAATGAAAAGAAGAAAAGGAAACAAAAACTAATGAGAGTCTACACAAAGATGATGAATTAGACTACTTTATTTTTACAATTATTTTTGCTAAAAGATTGCATCTCATTTAGAGGTAAGATCCGAGCTCTTATAAAAACATCATAATGAAAATGGATAACATGGTCATGTTTCTCTGTGGTTTGTTCAAGTTCAACCCAACCTCCAAACCCATATATAGGAAAAACTCTTTGAAAAGTGTAATGAATTTGATCAATATGAAAACATTAATCGATCAAAGAGTTTAACTACAAACTTGTTTTTGTTTAAAAGTCTTACCTTAAACATGACTCCAAATAAAAGCCTGTAAATATAATCATCTTATAATTCAAGAAAACCTTAATAATAGAGAGAACTCTAAGATGGTATTACCAATAACGCTTCTCCAAGTGGTACAGACAAGGCTACATCTTGCAAGATCCTTTGACTCTATCCCCTTCCCCCCTATTTTCATGTGGCTTCTAAATATACGATCGATGAGATCTCGTGGCAGGTCAGACCATGAACGTTGAGCCATTGAAATATAAAAGAAACTGATCAAGCTTAAAATTTGCGGGGCAGGTTTGATTATCAATATGATTTGTTGGTTTTTATGGCATGGGAATTTATGAACTAAGCCAAAGTGTTTCACAAAATCAGACTAGTAGCAGTTGGATCTAGTAGCAGTTGGATATGTTCTCTACGAAGGAAAATGCAAAGCTTTAATCTATTAATTAAGGCAAGTGGTGAACAAAGTCAATGCATATTTTATATTCCCATGAGTCCATCACACAGGGCCGGCCCTAGGCCACTTAGGCCTCTGCTTAGGCCTACTAGAGGAAGACCCTAAATTTTGAAAAAAAAATTGATATATTTTTAAAAAATTGGAGATATAAGGAAAAAAATTACTTTTCTATTTTTCCTTTATTTTTACGAAGTCCGAAATAACTGAGTAATATAATTAAGTAATGCTAGAGATAATACAACTTTAAATACATGGGTTTTACAAATAGAGTAATGTTACAATTATAAACTATTTTAAAACATTTTTACAAACGGTTGTTATAACCAACATTTAACATCATTTTTTTCTTTATCTATAATTATGTACCATATCATCAGTTTGTAAGATTTTTGTAAAAGAATTTGTATCTCTAGCATTTTCCCTTACAAATATGTGTCACAAATCGCAAGAAATAATTCAGATAGGAAAATGTTAGAAATATTATTAATTTTACTTGAAAACTTTACAACTTGATGTGACAATTAATTTTGTGATTAGTGACACGTCTTTGTAAGCCTCATATTGTAAAACTTATAATATCCCTAATATTATTCATTCAAATACTTGTTTATTATCTTTTTGAAGTGTCACTAATTGTATTTATTTCTACATCATTTGAAAGTTTTTTTTAGTAATTTTTTTTATAACTTTAGCATTTTCCCAAAAAAAAAGCATATTATAAAATAAAAGGAATATATTTTTATTATAAAAAAATTATGATATTAAATACTAATTAAATATTATTTAAGTAATAACAAAAATACCCCATTTGAAAATATCGCCTTAGGCCTCCAAATTTATTGGGCCGCCCTTGCCATTACAATATCGAGGATGATTGGATTGGATCAGATATAGATATTTATATTGGTGGAGGTGGGTTGTACCGGTTAATGAAAGTTACACCAAGTCAATACAAGAGACAGTTTACAGGCAGTAGATAAATCAATCAATATCAATATTATATATTTTTTTGATACAAGATAGAATTCTACTCTAACCTAATCTAAGTGTATATGTGTGTGAAATTCCCTCCTAAAGACTTGAACCCCAACCCTTGCCCCCTACACCCTACATCCCACACCCCACAAGTACTTATACTTGTGGAATGACCATCGCACCAAGGGTGTCGGCAGTTAATATCATCAATATCAATATATATATATATATATATAAAAGCCGGGACCTCATACGGGAGAGTATGAGGTTCTGTCATATGGCGCACTCTATGAAGAGAATTAAAATACCTTAACTCACATCAGAGATAAGAACAAATTAATTATTGACTTTTGGTTTTATTTGGTTCAATGTTTTAAGACTTTTCTAATTAAAAAAAAAAAATTCTTTGTATTATTTGGTTCAATGTTTGAAGACATTTCATCTCTTACACATACACACAAAACACTTTGCATTTTAATTCACTCTTTTCACCTCTTACACTTCTAACCCTTTTTATATACCTACCTATTGCCCTTCATGCTATCCCATGTCAAATACACAGATAAAAAAAATGATGTCATTTACCTTCAATCTTTCGACGACACCTACCTAACTCTAACATTGTTGCTTCATCTACTCCTACCCTGTTTGAGTTGGCTACAACCAAGGAAGGAGGGTTTGCATTTTATATTGAGTGACAATGGCAATTACGATTTTGATGTTTATATTGAGTGACAATGGCAATTACGATTTTGATGTCAATGTCGGATGTTGTAAATTTATGGGTTTTGTAAACGATATGATTAACCGTGGGTGTTTGAGATGTGTATTTTGTTTTAGGATTAAGGAGAGAGAAAGACACATTCTATAAGAAATTTTATTCTATAATTTTTCTCCAAAGTTTTTTTTTTCATTAGTTCAATTGAATAATTATAATGAATATGTGTATGTAATTTATAATTGTTGTTTTTTTTGATAAACTCATTACTAATAAATTTTTATAGCAACTATGCTGTAATACATATACAACATTCTCCAAAATTATCTTCTATAAAATATTACAATATTATCCATGTATTGCACAGGTAACTTACTAGTTATATATAAAAGTAGAGACCTCATGCGAGAAAGCATGAGGTTATACCAAGTGGCACCTTTCTTTGGAATAGTCTCTCTATCTTACATATTAAACTCTATCAATAAGTGCATTCAGTCAAAACAAAAAAATCTATCATTAAGTGAGACGTTACTGATCCACTTATGTTTTCCTTCATGTCTTTTAGCATACCCAATGCAATTACACAATAACACAAACCCATGTCTCTTTTCACCTCTTGCTATTCTCTTACTTCTATCTCTTCTCTTTCCCATTCATTTGGTCATGTCATGCATGTGATTTTGTCTCAACCTTAAGGAATGGGTGCAGAAGATGAAAAGCCCTCAAATCACTGCGGACATGCTCTCTGCACCTACAAAAACTTATCTTTCACTCTCAAGCTTTATTAATTTCTTCTCTCTTTGGATACTCTTCACTCATGCCTATTTTTGCTTTAATTTTAATTTATTTAATCTTATGGTATGCTAAATTGTGAGAAGCATAGATGGAGTTCTAGAATTATATAAATATTATATTATTGTTGTTTGTGTGTCTTTGCCTCTTTGGTTTCATTTGTGCATTGATGTTTGTCTCTCCAATTCTTATTGTTTTTATACTAAAGGTTTATTTTTGGTTTTATATGTTTTTGGGTATCTAATAAAAAACCATAAAAAATCACTGATTCAAATGTTTGACATAAAAACAAACTTCTTTTACAGACTAGAAGCCCCAATTTTGTCTTTAAATGCTTCTTTAGCAACTTGAGAAAAAGTGATGTGTCTATGGCTTAGTGGAATAGAGGATGAAAACCAAAGTCAAGATCATTGAAGCTAGGTAATTTTTTTTTGCTCATATAATTCAAATTCTTCAATTTTTTAGACAATTTTTGTTGTTGTTTTATCGTTTGATCGTAACTTCATAAGGTTAAGGTATGTTTTAATGTGTACCTTTAATTGTAATAGATTTTATGATTTGACTATAGAAGAAAAAAATCCTTTGCTTGGCTGATGAGGAAGTTTGAGGAATAAGAATTGAAGCTTTTATCTTTTTCTATTGTGTATTCTTTAGGGTATTGATCAACCAAATTGGACATATAATTGTAAACAATTAAAATTTATTAGGTTTTAAACCTATATTTTTTTTTTTTCACATTCTCCTATATTTTTCATATAGAATAATGAGAAACTTGTGAAATTTATATAAGAAGATACTAATTTCAAGCATCCATTTGCCCAAATATTTACATAGAAAGTAGCACCTTGGCCTTCTTCCTCAGTGATCTATTAGCTTCTACCAGCATATGTTCTTGAACCAAAATGAAGGGCAGTATGTATCAAAAGCGAATGGCATGGAAGCATATAAATAATACACATGTTTGAGACACATATCCTATTTTGAAGAGTTCTTATCTCTAATGTAGCACCTAAGGAAGTCCTAAAATTATGAACGTATCAAAATAAAGAATTCTTATTTTTTAAATTTTAATTAGTTCTTATCTCTAATGTGGCACTTGAGGAAATCCTGAAACAAATGATAACAAGTCGTTCATTACAACATTGAGTTGTAAAGGGAGAGCAATTTGAATTTGGAAAAAGCAAAACTAACAACAATTGTCTAGGCTATTAATTTTGAAATTGAGATATATGTAAGATATATGATCTTAGAGGGAGATTTAGCATATGTTATTGACAAGTTTTGATCTAAGGAGGAAGATAATTCATGGTTGGGAGCAATGGTTGAGGCAACAATATTAAGAATAAGTATTATGTACAGTCATAAATATAATTTTACATAAAAAAATATAGTTTTTAATAAAATATTTTAAAGTAAATTTATACAGTACCCGTGATCAGCTAGTTGTAACCAATGACAACACCAAGAGATAGACATCGAGTTACAAAACAAAGTGATGTAAATATAGGGTCCCCTTGGTATTTTCTTAGGATGTAGAGCTTTAATTGCAGAGTTTTTAGTGGTAGAATTATTATGATAAAAGAGATTTAACTGAAAAGAGTCTTAAGGTTTTTAGAGAGTTTGGCAAGCGGATTAACTAATTAAAAAGCACCACAAACATTTAACAGAGTTAGTTTGCAACTTCTTTTTGGGCACATTCGAATTTTTTTTCGTACACCTATATCAGTGGCTCCCCAATTTCATGGTCCTTTGAGAATCTGTGACCAATCTGTTGCGCTTTTCTGGTCTGCAGTAGCAAATTTCTTGGTCCTAGCTCTAGCTTTTTCTTCATATTCAATCCTCTTTGTCTTATAGACGCGAACAATCTCAAAATCAATAGGGTTATCGGCATCAGGGTCAGAGAAGCGTGCATAGAGTACTATGAGAATGTGTAAGATGGTCGTTGCTGGATACCATGGTGTATCAATATATAACTTGCCATGTTGATCAATGTTGGGGTGATAAACCTACAAAGGTAAACAATTATATCATCATAACAATATCAAATCATGATCAATCATCTTATCAATTATTATTATATAAGGACGCACAAAATTCTCAAGAACTGGAATGACTCAAAATTAATGAAATGACTGCATACTGGTTTTGGTTCTATGTGCTAATACATAAACACCTTTACAAGCTTAAGAATTACATTGGTAGGTCTCAAATAAGCACACAAGGTAAAACAACAGCTACTACAACCAGAAAGGTATTCTTTTTAGATATTTTGTTCTATTTCAAAGTCATACTCTTTACTTTTTTAATGAACATGTCTTTTTTATTACTTCTAATAAACAATCTGTTTTTTAAGTATGCCCATTTACTCTTCCAATAGCAATCACAACTTTTAGAAGCCATGGAAGACGAAAACAGACATTGGGATATCTAAGAATAGGCAAGACAATAAGAACATGTTCAGTGTCAGAAAGATAAAATGACCTATCTCAAAGCAAAATCAAGAAGAAAAAAGGCTACTATATCAACAAGCCATGCTTCTTATCAGCCCAAAAAGAAAAGGTAAACTTCTTTTCTGTTTTTTTTTTTTTTTTTTGGGTAGAAAAAGACAACTAATTGGTAGCAAGGAAATGGACTAGCTTACCTAGAGAAGCTTACCTTTGAAAATTGACAGGAATTGAAGGTTAGGTGATCCTCCAGAAGGGATTTTTATTTTATTTGTTTTAATTTTTAAGCCTAATTTCTTTTAAACCCAATTTATGTTTGTTATTACTCCCAATGTGAGAAAGAATTGAGCAATTGCACAAGTTGCAATACCTAGCAATTGCATATCTCAATCCTATAGTGAGCTACAAAACCAAGTGATGTACATAGAATCCTTCAGTATTATTGTAGAAAGGACAACTTTAACAGCAGAGTTTTTGACATGAGAAATAACAAAAGCAACATAACAAAATTATTATTATTATTTTTTTTTGCATTTTCATATTCAAACCAAAATTGATATCGCAATAATATGGTGAAATCATATTTAGGGTGCTTCATCCCTATCCCGTCCCGTCCTCAAGAAAGGGAAAATCTGCACAGGATAGGAGTGGGTTGGGATGGAAGTATATTGTCATCATTTATGATGTCAGATTAAGGTTAATGAGGTTGAATGAAAGAGAAATGTGAGAAGTAGTCCGATTGTTTTAAAGAGAAGAAATTAAAAAATTGTTTTACGAGTTCATAATAGAATATCTACACTCACAAAAAAAAGTATAAATAGAATATGCATAAATTATAAACATTTGGGGTAGGACATGGTGAAATAAGCAAAACTCATCCCTGCTTGATAATAGAATTACGACATGGTGAAAAAGAATTACGACATTTGTGATTTTTTTTTTTTTTTTCCCCAAAACTACTGCTAACATGAGAGAATCTATTCCTGCTTGAAAAAGTGTTGTAATTTCTAATACGAACTTAGGGCAAGAGTAATACCCTAAACATTGCAACTTTCGTGGGAAAAATTAAAATTTACAGACAGGAGGCAATGAGCAAGATGGTTGCAATGGTTACTCCATAGGTATAAATGCTTGTGGAGTGTGAGGGGTAAGGGCCGGGGTTCAAGTTTTTAGGAGAGAGTTTCACACACATTTACACTTAGATTAGGCTAGAGTAAAATTTCTATCTTGTATAAAATAAATAAATAAATAAAAAATCTCTAAATTATTGAAAATAAGACAGTTTTTTTTTTTTTTAATAAAAGTTCTATCTTTCATCTCAAAAAAAAAAAAAAAAAGACATAAACCATTGGTAGGACAAAAATTTGATAAGAAGAATATTAATAAGAAACCTTGAAGGGATACATACCTGTGGGAGCTGCCGTCTTTGATTTTTTTTTTTCCTCTTAACATAATAATTTTAAAAAAATTAATTAATTAAAGATTACATGACAATCTAATTACAGTATTAAGTAGGTGAATTGGCATTATATATTTAGGAGGAAACATTAGTTTGTAAAATGTTTAGACTTTAGAGTAAAATTATTAGTATTCTGAAATTTTTTTAGAGTAATTGAGAAAAGCTATGTTCCAATAATGCTGGATAGCTATGATTTACCTATGGGGCTATATGCATTGTGCAATCTAGAGCAGCTCAAAGAGAAACTAAAGAAAATTTTCTGAAAGATGAGGTATAAATAGGAAGAGAAAATAGATAGAAAATCATTCCATGTAACGAAAACTCTCCAAATATTGGAAACCTAAATACTGTGTCGCAATGTAGATTATACTAGAATGTTGAGTATGTTCTAATTTGATTTCAATTATTTTTGAATGTTCAAAAAGTGTGCAAAACACCTATGAACGTTTAGACCCCCGATTTACAAATTACCAACACAAGCTTATTATCAAACAATGTATGTGCGGAATATGAAAATAAGCTAAATCAAAATTGGTAAAACAATCTAAAGCGAAATTAATTACAACCATAGCAGCAATTAAAAAGTAAAGATTAAGGGAAGAGAGATGCAAATACAAAGACATAACAATGTGTTATCAAAGAGGAAACCAAAGTTCTCGGCGAAAAACCTCTTCGCCGCCCTCCAAGCGGTCAATAATCCATTAGAGAATGAAATTGGGATACATGAATAGCAGAAGATCCTCCAAGCCTAATCTACCCAGTGCACCTAAGCCCTCCAAGCTTCTTGCTTTAACAGGATTACGCCGAACTTTGTCTTTTCTAACTTACTGGATCCCGCAATAAGCCCATTGTATCAATCAAAATGAAGTGTTCCCTTCTTAACTGCTTCTCATGTACCAAAATGCCTCCTCACAGATATGAGTATGGTGAGATAATGATTTGGCTAATATACCTCTCAAGGATGTAACAATGGAAAGGGTGAGAGTAGAGGAATTTGGAGAATCAAAGGATGAAGATTGTGGATGAGTCAATCTTGTTTTTCTTTAGGGGTTTTTGTCTCAAATTTCTCTCTAGAATCTCTCTACGTTTCGTAGGTATAAGGGTATTTATAGTAGGGTGTGTGTGGAATGTAAAAAGTCAATTACAGCCAAATAGGGCATTCAGGCAACTCGAGCTCGCGACTGGAATGAGTCGCGAGCTAACTGCCTGGCCAGCTGGAGGTTTTGTCCTATAGTGCGATAGCTGGCTAACCCTTCAGCTCCCCTTGCATGCTTCACACGTGTGCCATCTTTGGCGACTCACCAGTCGCGAGCCAATTGCGAGATCCAGTCGTGAGGCCCTTCTTGAATGCACACTTTTAAGCTTTTCTTCACACTCTCTCACACACTACCCTTACATGATTCCCACCTAAATACAGGGTTTCTAAATGCTGAATTACAAGCAAATTTGGTACGGAATAAAGCCAACAAAATGATTGAATAAATTCAACCTTACAATTTTTTTTTTTTCAATTTTCTCAATTTTTTTATTTTTTTATTTTGGAACAATAATCTTTCCACCAATCAAAGACACCATCACAAAATTTAGAACTTGATTTTTCCCAACATTTTGTTTCAAAATCACATGAAAAACATGTTCTATATATTAGGGAAATTTACATGTTCTATATTTCAAAATATAAATATAATTTAGCTCTTCCTCCCCCCACCCCCTCTTCTCTCTTTTGTTGGGCATTTCTACAATGTTAGGGTAGAATTACAAAGAGATTCTTTTTTTCTTTTTCTTTTTTTTAAAAAACTAATTATATAGTAATATTTAGCTCTACAAATTGTCTCTAGTCCAAATATAACTTATCATCTTCTTCAAAAAGGGAAAGAAAAAAAAAAAAACCCTTATCAGAATCATATATTAGAGGTCTACATTGAGGTCTTCACATATGTGAAGCATTAACCATTGAGCATGATTATGTATTGCAACCATCTTGCTCATTGCCTCTGGTTTGTAAATATTAATTTCCCATGAAAGTTGCAATGTTTAGGGTATTACTCTTACAAGTAGTAATTATAAATTATTAAATTTAGGGTAAATTATGTTTTTGGTCCCTATTCACATCATATTTCAATTTGATTCCTAACCTTTCAATTGTATTAATTTGATCCTTACCGTGTCAATTTAGTCAATGTTGTTATCTTTTAGATGAAAATTGAAGACGTATCTAATTGCCAAAATAAAAAATTAGCTTCCATAAATGTGAGAACAAACTAAAATTTTATTTTGGTCGTTTACTATGTCAGCAATTTTTATTCAAGATATAACGACAAAGATTAAATCGACACGACACTGAAAGGTTAATGACTAAATTTATATAATTGTTAGAGACCAAATTGAAATATAGTGTAAAGTATAGGGACCAAATATGCAATTTACCCTTAAATTTATAATCTTTATGCCTTTTAAAATAATATTTCTCTCCACGTAATGGATAAAACATTTACTATCATTAAAAAATTCTTTTTCATCTTAAATTGAAATTTCAGAGGATTGGATTTACTAATATACAATACACCAATAGAAACCATAAATTTTGATATAATAAAAGGATAAGAACTTCCATTTCATATTTGATTATAATTCATGCCTACACACGAAACCATTCAATAATTGTGATAATGAGGTAATTTATCTAGATCTAGATGAGGAAGATGGTCATCTTGATTTTCGCGTTGAGTTTATCAATGGGTTATCTGGCATCAAAATTAAGAAAATTGAATTAAATAACGGCACAATATTATACGACAATTAAAAAAACTAATTTAGATTCTATTTATGCTTTGATTTTAACATAATACATATGATGTGTCACATTTGAATCAAAATTTCAAATAAAGACAAGCTGCGTACTCTGTCAGGTCAATTTTTTCCCTGGTTTGGTCCTGTTATCTTTAATGGAATTCCTGCCCTCATTGACATATATAAAAGATGCAAATATAAAATGCACTGAGTCTTGAAGTTAAAGTTCTTTAACTAGGCTGCTGGTTTTCTAAATATAAAATAAATTAAATTAAAACTCCCACCCTAGATTGCTAAAATGTTATTAAAATTGATGCTTCTAACGTTATCAAGTGATAGTTAGTGACCTTCTCAAAAAAAAGAAAAGAAAAAGTGATAGTTAGTGATAATGGCATTTTTGTGATTCCTCATATGTAGTTTGAATGCCACCTCCCCCTCTCATTAAAAGGAGAAGAAGAAGAGAGGTTCTCTTAATTGTGCTATTCTAATTTCTAAAGTTTGGCATGCGTCTATATGTATAAGGTGCAAGGTTAGTTTATGATGAGGATAATTTTATAATTAGCTCGCGATGGAATGAAAGGGAACGGATACAACGCTCCCATCAGTTTTGCCCCTTAAACCCCTCCTTGTAAACGTTAGGCTGAAGGGAAAGAACTGACGACATTAGGCTGAAGGGAGATAGCTAACGACATGAAGCTGAAGGTCGTAAGCCGACGACCTTACTGGGAACAATGACAAGCAAACCCGTCCATAACCTCGCTTGGTCTCCACGCATACGTGTACAAGGAGAATTCTTGCACCACACGCTTAACCTTAATTAAAAAGACTCCTATAAGGAAAAGAGCTTTAAGAGATATGCAAAATCCACGAGTTACTCTCCTAGAAGGAAAGTACTTATTGGCCAAGGCGCAGATTTTGGCCCTACACAACTATAAATACCCAAAGACCTCATAAACCAAGGTACGCATAATTCACCTCAACTCTAGCACTTTAGAGTTGCGAATAAGAGATTTTCTCTAACTTGACCGTCGGAGGATATTTGGCCGATACCACACCGGTACTCCTCTTAAGGTCTTCAGCTTTCGTGTTGTGCAAGTTCTTCATCGGGAGCACGTGAGGACTGTGTGGCTTATTGACAATTTTCGGCATCATCAGTTGGCGCCGTCTATGGGGAATTAGCGACTCATAAAGCCGTGCTATCGCTTTGGACAAAGAGTTGCATGGTATTCACTTGCTCTATGGCGACCACTAACAACATTCAAGGAGACGAACCACACACGACGGCACTCGAGAGCCAAGTCCAAACTCTAGCCGTCGCTGTGGAATGCCTCACCAAACAGAACCAAGACTTGGAAGAACAATTGCGTCAAAGGAACATGGGCGCTAACACCCAGGAAGAAGATCAAGAAGGAACCAGCACGGAAAGAAGGAACCAGGAGGGGCCGGAAGGCAGCAACACCCCTAGCAGGCCTAAGCAGCAGGACACGAACCGGCCGTCTGTCACCAATACTGTCCCACCTCACATAGTCGCTGAGATGCAGATGATGAAGGAACAAATGGACTGCATGATGAACACCCTCAAGGGACGAGTGTCCAACGATCTTGATGATCTGGTCCAGCGAACCGACTCGCCCTTCACAGCGTCGGTTAGTTCGTTCCCCCTTCCACAAAAATTTCGCATGTCGCAAGTAGAAAGCTACGACGGGTCCAAGGACCCCTTAGATCATTTGGAGTCCTTCAAGACCCTAATGCACCTTCAGAGGGTGCCAGACGCGATCATGTACAAAGCCTTCCCTACAACACTGAAGGGACCTGCAAGGATCTGGTTCAGTAGGCTGACGCCCAACTCCATTGGTACCTTCAAGGAGTTAAGCGCCCAGTTCGCCTCGCACTTCATTGGAGGGCACAGGTATAAGAAATCCACCGCTTGCCTGATGAACATCAAGCAGCGAGAAGACGAGACGCTGAGGTCCTACATAGCTCGTTTTAACAAAGAGGCTCTCTCGATCAACAAAGCAGACGACAAGATACTTGTAACAGCGTTCACCAACGGGCTACGGAAGGGTAAGTTCTTATTTTCCTTGTATAAGAATGACCCGAAGACTATGTCAGATGTGCTTTATAGGGCGACCAAGAACATGAACGCAGAAGACGCACTATTGGCTCGAGAAGAGAAGCCCAAAAAAAGGGAAAGACAAGAAGATGCGCGATCGGATAGGGGGCGAAAGAAGGCTAGAAATGAAGAACGACGGGATGATTGACGCCCCAGACCTCTCGCAGGGAGATTCACGAGCTTCACCCCGCTGATCGCTCCTATCGACCAAGTACTAATGTAGATCGAAGATGAAGGAGCCTTGACTTTTCCCAGCAAGCTGAAGGGAGATCCCAACAAGAGGCCAAGGAACAAATATTTCCGCTTTCATCGAGATCATGACCACGACACAGCTGACTGCTACGACTTGAAGCAACAAATAGAAGCTCTCATTAGACAAGGAAGGCTGCAGAGGTCGTTAGCAAGGAGAGAATGGACCCGCCGCAAGATCAAGCTCCCCGACTGGAGAACAAGCGCCCCAAGCAACCTCTAGAACATATAAGGATGATTGTAGGGGGCATCGCGGCTGCTAGGTCATCGAAGAAAGCCTGGAAGACTTACCTCAGGATGGTTTAGAACATCCAGCTGACGGGTTCCTTACCCAAAATGTCACGGATTGACAATCCCTTCATTGGATTCTTAGAAGAAGATGCACGACGTCTTCACCACCCCCATGATGACGCGCTTGTCGTTACCATACAGGCTAAAGACTATAACATGCACCGAATCCTCATTGACAACGGCAGCTCGGCGAACATCCTCTACTACCCCACTTTCCAACAAATGGGGATTGATAGGGAGCGGTTAGTTCCGACTAAAGCCCCGCTCGTCGGCTTTGGAGGAACGAGGGTATTTTCCCTTGGCATCGTCACTTTGGCGGTAACCTTTGGAGACTACCCTTAGCAGATCACCAAGAATGTAGCATTCCTTATAGTCGATTACTCGTCAGCCTACAATGCCATCATAGGACGTCCCACCCTCAACTCGTGGAAGGCTGTAACCTCAACCTACCATTTAATGATAAAATTCCCTACTGATTATGGAGTAGGAGAATTGAGAGGAGATCAGGTGGCCACACGCGAATGTTACGTAGCTATGATAGAGATGGACGACCACTTCCAGGCCATGAGCATAGAAGAACGTCGGGCAGTGACGGAGCCCGTCGAGAGACTCAAAGACGTACCTCTTGACGACTCCCAATCGGAGCGGACAACCAAGATCGGCACCCTTGCAGATCCGATGGTACGTCAAGCACTCGCGACCTTCCTCAAAGAAAATCAGGACGTGTTCGCTTGGAGCCATGAAGACATGCCAGGAATTGACCCGTCGGTCATGGTGCATAGGTTGAATGTGTCACCATCCTTTCCTCCTGTCCGCTAAAAGAAAAGAGTTTTCGCCCAAGAGAGAGATCGGGTGGTGGCAAAAGAAGTTCGCAAGCTACAAGAGGCGGGATTTATTAGGGAAGTCTGCTAGCCTGATTGGTTGGCGAATGTCATGATGGTTAAAAAGAGCAACGGAAAATGGAGGATGTGTGTCGACTTCACGGACCTAAATAAAGCATGCCCTAAAGATAGCTACCCCTCCCGCGAGCCGACCTCCTGGTGGACTCTATGGCTCAACAGCAGCTGTTGAGCTTCATGGACGCATTTTTCGGATACAACCAAATCCAAATGGACAAAGCTAATTAAGAGAAGACTTCGTTCGTAACTAGCCAAGGCCTTTTCTGTTACAAGGTCATGCCCTTCGGCTTGAAAAATGCTGGTGCAACATATCAAAGGCTCATGAACAAGATGTTTGGACAACAGATTGGGAGAAACATCCAAGTATATGTCGATGACATGATAATGAAAAGCCTAAGGGAAGAAGATCACTTGGGGGATCTCAAGGAAACCTTTGATCTTCTTCGCTCCTACAACATGAAGCTTAATCTAGGCAAGTGTGCCTTCGGAGTGACGGCAGGGAAGTTCTTAGGATACATGGTGTCCCAAAGGGGTATTGAGGCTAACTCGGACAAGATCCGGGCTATAATGGAAATGGCGCCCCCTAAAAATGCGAAGGAAGTGCAAAGCCTTAATGGCAAGGTCGTCGCACTTAATAGATTCGTATCCATGGCAACGGATAAATGTCTACCATTCTTCCGCACACTAAAGAAGTTTTTTGAGTGGACGGCTGAATGTCAACAAGCGTTCGAAGACCTAAAGGCCTACCTCTCTTCACCACCGCTACTAAGTCCCTCACAACCAGGAGAAGAACTGTTCTTCTATTTGGCCGTCTCTTCGGCCGCCGTCAGCGTGGCCTTAGTCAGAGAAGACGACAAGGTGCAAAGGCCCATATACTATGCTAGCCAGGCACTTCATGTCGCAGAAGAAAGATACCCACCGATGGAAAAGCTCACCTTCGCTTTAGTCACGATAGCCCGCAAGCTCAAGCCGTACTTTCAAGCCCATACCATGGTTGTCTTGATTGACAAGCCCTTACGACGAGCGATGAGCAGCCCAGAAGTCGCAAGATGCATGGCCTTATGGGCAATAGAGCTAAGCGAGTTTGACATAAAATATCGCCCATGCACCGCCATCAAGGGGAAAGTGGTCGTCGACTTCATTGCGGAGTTCACCAATGTAGAAGGCTAGGGGGCAGAGTATCCCCAATGGAGTGTGTTCACGGACGGATCGTCAAACAAGAAGGCTGGTGAAGCAGGGGTCATACTTCAATCTTCGGAGGGTGACAAGATCGAATGCATGGTTTAACTTGATTTTCCTACAACTAACAAAAAATCGGAATATGAAGCCCTCATAGCAGGTTTAGATCTAGCCAAAGCCATAGGGGCCGCAAACATGGTGATCCATTGTGACTCTCAAGTCGTCACTAATCAGGTAAACAACGACTATGAATGTAAGGGAGAAAGGATGAAGAAGTATTTGGAGCAAGCAAAGAGGTGGGTGAATGAGCTGCAGGCAAAGGTCATTCAAATTCCAAGGGGAAAAAATGAGCAAGCTGACCGACTTGCTAAGGCTGCATCAGTAGAATACACGACCACCCCTAACAAGGTACTATCCTTTATTCAGCTCTCACCACTAATAGATGTCATCGACGTATAGGAGATAGGATCCGAAAGCAATTGGACCACCACTTTAGCTTCTTACCGAAGAGACGGCACCCTGCTTGAAGGGAAGGAAGCCGCAAGGAAGCTAAGGGTCCAGGCGGTACGATTTGTCTTGATAAGAGACATTTTATACAAAAGAGGTTTCTCCTGGCCATACCTGAGATGCTTAGGACCTGAAGAAGCAGATTATGTAATGAGAGAAGTACACGAGGGGATCTAAGGCAATCATTCAGGGTCACGGCAATAATTCGAGCTGGATATTATTGGCCGACCATGCAGAAAGAGGCCCAGACGTATGTCAAAACCTGCGACAAGTGCCAAAGGTTCAACAGCATTATCAGGCAACTGACGGAAGAACTGCCCCCAATAATAGCTCCGTGGCCATTTGCCTAATGGGGATTGGACATCATGGGCCCATTCCTAATCGTAGCGAGGCAGCTGAAGTTCCTAATAGTCGGCATCGACTACTTCACCAAATGGGTAGAAGCTGAAGCCCTAGCCACAATCACTGAGAAGAACGTACGGAGCTTTGTTTGGAGGAACATCATTTGCAGGTACGGAATTCCAATAGTCTTGATCTCGAACAATGGTAAGTGATTTGACAATGAATCCTTCCGAGACTTCTGCTCATAGTTAGGAATCAAGAACCACTACTCTTCCCTTGCCCATCCCCATGCCAACGGACAAGTTGAGATCATGAATCGATCCTTGCTTCGGATAATCAAGACTTGGCTCGAGGGGGTAAAGGGTATATGGCCAGAAGAGCTACCCAGTGTACTATGGGCATACAGGATGACAGTAAGGACTCCTACGGGAGAAACTCCATTCTAGCTGACATACAGGAGCAAAGCGGTCATCCCAGCCGAGATTGGACTCACGAGCTAAAGGGTGGACAATCACGACGAGGGAAGAAATGATGAAGCCATACGTCTACAGCTTGATCTAGTTGACGAGGTCAGGGCAACGGCTGAACAAAGACTCACATGATACCAGGACCTCATGGCTAAAAAATACAACTCTCGAGTCAAACACCGAGACTTCAAAGTTGGAGACCTCGTCTTGAGGAAAGTGATGGGCGCCGCCAAAGATCTCACACAAGGAAAGCTTGGTCCAAACTGGGAAGGACCCTACAAAATAACGTCATGGCTAAGGAAGGGCACCTACCACTTAGAGACACTCAACGGGCAGAAGCTACGCTACCCATGGAACGCCGAGCATCTCAGGAAGTACTACCAATAGAAGATAGCATGAAGAACACTACTCCTCATTTCCAGTTTATCCAATTTATTTCTTTTAATCATTTGTCTTAGATTATTTTTGCCTACAATACATTTTAAGCCCAAAGGGCTGAGGTTTATTCTTTTTGGAACAATTTTCTACTTATGCATTCATCATAATAAGAGGATTTTATTCAGAAACGACTGGTATGTTTATTATGTTAGCTAGTCTTAAAAAAGACAGCATTATCAAGTCCACAAGATGGACAAGTCTACTACTAAAGTCCTCAAAATGGGCGAAGTATTCAATCTGTTAAATAGACGACCTCATTATCCACAAAGTGGACGAGGCTACTGCTCGGTCCGCAAAGTGGACGACCCTACTGCTAAGAGCAAAAGGCAGACAAACCCAAGTCTAAAAAGAGGACGAGTTTATCAGTCCACAAAGTAGACGAATCTGTCGTTACTATACTCAAAGTGGATGGGGTTATTAAAAATTGTTACTTATAAAGCTGATAGGTATATGGCGACAACCTAAAATAAGTTATTTGTTTGTTAGCTAAGATAAAGCTGATGTCGTTACCCATAAAGCTGACGGGTATATGAAAACGGCTTGAAATAAGTTTGTCAGCTAAGAGAAAGCTGACGCTGTTACCCATAAAGCTGATGGGCATATGAAAACGGCTTGAAATAAGTTTATTTGTCATCTAAGAGAAAGTTGATGTTGTTATTCCTAAGCTGACAGGGTTTACGACAACGATTTGAAATAAATTATTTTGTTAATTAACAAAGAGAAAGATGACGTTGTTGTTCATAGGTTGACGGGCTCATCACGAGCAAAGCAAATGGCTTTACTAAATAACTTAGGTGGAAGAGAGAAATATGCCTCGAATATAAAGCAATACATTGAAAGTAACACAAATAAAGTAGTGTTTTTACAAAAGCCCAAAACAACGGGCGTCAAACATTAAAATTCGTTTATGTTTTACAAAAAAAAAACATTAAAATTCGTTTATGTTTTACAAAAAGGAAAGAAAATGCTTAAGTTCATGGAGCTGGGGGGGTCTTGAGACTTCTCGTCACCTTTAGCAATAGTTGGCTGAACGCTAGAAGTAAAAGGTCGATGACATTATGATCATTGCCATGAGGATTTGCTGACGGGGTCAAAGTGATGGGCTTGTCCATGGCCGGTTGTGCAAGAACAATGCTATCAACCTTCTGGTCCGTCTCAAGCTTGTTAGCTCCGTCACTTTCCTCATTAACGGTGTCGCCCGTAGGAGTCGACGGAATAGACTCATCCATAGTAATCTTGGATAAATCCAGATCAGGATAAACAAACTTAACCTATTTTAAACAGTCCTCGAATTCGTCGCCATAATAGACAGCACAAGCATCTATGAAGGACTGTGAGTCCTTGAATTCTGTCACGGCGTCACTCCTAGCCGTCGCCACCTGGTCAAAGAGGGCCTTCAACTCCTTTTCTGCCGTCACTTTAGCATCTTGTTTTAGTTTCTTCTGATGACTTTCCTCAGCCAACTTTTCCTTCAGCTCTTTCACCTCACCACCAAGAATTTTGTTAGCCTCTTTGTACTACTGTTGCCCATCTACCAGATTCTTGATACGCGTGTGCAGACGAGTAACCACCCCCTCCTTAGAAATGTACTTGTCTTGCAAAGCTTTCATTCGAACCATAGCCTACATGGCACAAAACAACGTTAGCTTATTGAAACTCGTCTGACGTCAACATAAAAAAGAGAAG
Organism: Castanea mollissima; assembly: GCA_014183005.1. Classification (NCBI taxonomy): domain Eukaryota; kingdom Viridiplantae; phylum Streptophyta; class Magnoliopsida; order Fagales; family Fagaceae; genus Castanea; species Castanea mollissima. The sequence goes on along the minus strand of JACAVU010000005.1, from coordinate 49,314,023 downwards.
AAAATCATACCCGAACAAGATCAAATAGGCTCGACGCCCCTAATTCTTCCGTCACCCGCTCGGCACAAAGGTCCGTCTCCTCTCTTTTCAAAATGGACTCCACCACCTCTACGGCGTAATCCTTATGGGTAAGAAGGCAATGGTCAAGCCCCTGGCTGACGAGACCAGACACCATCATTAGCCCTTTGCCTGCCCCATGGGTGGACTTAAGAGACGACGACTTTTTAGGGGGATTATTCCCAGGTATAATGGCCGTTTTCTTCCCAAAACGAACGTCTTTCTCTTCATCCTTCCTCTTGGCTCCCATCTTCCCGACGGTCTTAGGAGATGACGAAGGCGTCGCCTCCCCTTTGGCCTTCTTCTCCTCTTCCTTCTTCTTGGCGGCAACAGCAACCCGTATTCTTTGCTTAGCTGCCTTCATTTCTGCAAAAGGTAGAGACTGAAGGTTAGGAAAGAAACAACATAAGGGAATAGATGGAAGAAATTTATTATGCATAAACTTGTTAAAACAAACAAACATCAATATCATGTCAAAACTAAGTGCAGTGGAAAAATAAATAAGACAAGATATGATGGCCCAGAAAAACCAATGAAATTAACCAGTTTCACAATAAAAAACCTGGGAGGAAACCTTCCCGAAAAGCAATTCACTATAGTAAAGAGAAGTTTCAAATCTAGTACAAAACATTTGTCCCTAGACTCTACAATCCTCGTAGATGAACTCACAGCAGAAACCTTCTACAGCTTCAGAACTTTTGAACTCTTCAATATGATGCACGAATTCCAGTACGTGACTCACTCCTTTGCATGAATCTTAGTACGTGACTCACTCACCACTTGAGAAAGAAGAATGTTGGCTGCAAAGTTCTTCACTTCATCAACAATGAAGATCAAGAAGATGCTTGGTTACAAAACCCTAAGGCGCAAAGACGCAGTAGCTTCTTTTAGAGAGAATAAGGCATCGGTCACTTTTTACATATGTTCTCCTTGTATTCTCTTATGTGACGGCTTCTAAAATAAGCCTTATATCTGCCTAGGGTGGTGAGAAAATAAACCCTACACAAATACAAAAGCCTAGCCCAAAAATCAGATCTGAAAATTTTGATTTCCGTAACCTCGATAGATACCTCGATAGATAGTATCTGTCGAGCCTCATTAAACCTCAATAGATAGCTATCTGTCGAGCAACTGTCCGCAAGTGTCTAGTAGGTGTCTAGCTATTTGTCCAGCTTTAGTGAACACATTTTCTTCACTTGTTTCTTAGTCCAATCTTCATGGCTTTAATACTAGACTTGAACAACATGTTCTTTGAAGTATTAAACGCATCCTAGATCTACCCAAATATAAGTAAAGTGCGTTTTGTCAAAGGATTAGCCAACTACATAAAATATGTCCTTTGGCAATCCGTGACAAAACCACAACGAACAAATGAATATATGAGAGAAGTCATAAATCACTTAACTCATACTCACTTGTTGAATACAATAAAATCTACCCTAACACAAACTCTTGAAAAATTTTGCAAGAAGAGAGTTCATGGCATGGAAGACTTTGACAACCTGCATTTCTGAAACACTTTAAACAAAACTCATCAAAGCATCTTTGTGTGAAGCAAAAATAATAGATTGCATACAAATAATAAGAAACATGTGTATAAAGAAAGAAAAGAAACAACACATGCAGAGATAGGTGAAGAAAACATACATCATCACATATACCACTTGATAAGTATCATGTATGTAAACATGGTCACAAGACCTAAGGTACAGAAACAAGAAGCTAAAAGTATCTCCTACAACAACAAGGAGGTAAACACTCCCCCTAACAAGATGAAACACATCTCCCCCTTACAGAGGCATGTATTTCTCCCCATAACGTGTAGAATCTTAAAGAAAGAAACCACAAATTCTCCAATTTCTCCCCCTTTTTGTCACTATTGATAAAGGGTATAGGAAGCTATAAAACTTTACCCGAGAAACATAAAGATGATCAAGAATGATCAAGGGGGCACAAAGAATCCATAAAAATGCATGAATGTAATGAAACAAGATGCTATGGATAACAAGATTAGAGAAACATGCAAAACATGAAAAAATGCATGCAGAGGATCTCGATGGATCAACAGGTATCGAGGAGCTATCTAGCAAACCTCGATGGATCGAACAGCTATCGAGGGGACGGGAACTTTCTCTATCGATCCATCTAGCTGTCGAGAGATGTCGAGATTGCGATAAGATGCAACAGAAGAACTCGACAGATAAGCCAGGTATCGAGAGGTGTCGAGGAGGTATCGAGATGGCTTAAAAACAGTTTTTCAAAGAGGAGAAAAACACAGATATGAATGCAATCAAACATGCAACACAACCAATGATCCAACCAACATTTTAACCTCTCAAAACATCTCTCAAAACAGCTCTCAATCAACAAAGAGTTAAGCATTTAGCTGCCAAAAAAAAAAAAACACACACACACACACACTAAACAAGTCTAACCGATTTTATATTTCAAAAACAAGTTAAGACAGTTTAGTGAGCATACATCAACACATGGAAACCTTGTGATGACCAAATCATATTGTACCTGCACATGTATCAAAAGTAGCAAAGAATGTTGCGTGTTGTGTGTGAAAACATCGCAAGATTGCATAAATGTCTCTATGTTATAACGATTTGAGATATGAGAAAATCACTTTAACTCACACACAATCATAAGTGTTTGATGGGGACTATCACCTTTGAGGTACATCTTATAACTCTCACATCCCCTAAAAAACACGCTTGCAATCATATTTAAAGCATTTTTGTTCTTTTTGCTTTTATTTTCTTTGCATATTTTCCTTTTATTAAGTAAACCATGCATGGGTATACAAAGGAGAGAGAAGAAATACCCAATTATGTTATGCTTTTGACATTGCACTTTTGCTATGCCGAAGCATACAGATGTCATTTCATGATTGACAGGTAACAGTGGTGAGATGGTTACTTATGCCTTTCTCTTAGGATTTTCTAGTCTACCTATCAAAAAGAGTGATACGAGTGTTAAGTACAAGAGATCACTTAACCTTACTCATCACAAACAAAGAGCCACAAAACTCATTTGCTTAGTTGTGCATAGGAATACTCATCTAAGTTACAAGAGATACAAATTTTAGAAAACTCTGTTTCAATGGCCATTTTAAGGTTCACAAGAACCAATGTACACATACACACACTGTTTTTGTATTTTTATGAATTTTTCAGATTTAGTACAAAACATTTGTCCCTAGACTCTACAACTCCCGTAGATGAACTCACAGCAGAAACCTTCTACTGCTTTAGAACCTCTGAACTCTTCAATATATGAACGTCACTCTTTGATGCACGGATCCCAGTACGTGACTCACTCCTTTGCACGAATCCCAGTACGTGACTCACTCACCATTTGAGGAAGAAGAATGTTGGCTGCAAAGTTCTTCACTTCATCAACAATGAAGATCAAGAAGATGCTTGGTTACAAAACCCTAAGGCGCAAAGACGCAGTAACTTCTTTTAGAGAGAATAAGGCATCGGTCACTTTTTGCATATGTTTTCCTTGTATTCTCTTATGTGATGGCTTCTAAAATAAGCCTTATATATGCCTAGGGTTGTGAGAAAAGAAACCCTACACAAATACAAAAGTCTAGCCCAAAAATCAGATCTGAAAATTCTACTTTCAGTAACCTCGATAGATAGTATCTATCGAGCCTCATTAAACCTCGATAGATAGCTATCTGTCGAGCAGCTGTTCGCAGGTGTCCAACTTTAGTAAACACCTTTTCTTCACTTGTTTCTTGGTCCAATCTTCATGGCTTTAATACTAGACTTGAACAACATGTTCTTTGAAGTATTAAACACATCCTAGATCTACCCAAATACAAGTAAAGTGCGTTTTGTCAAAGGATTAGCTAACTACATAAAATATGTTCTTAACAAAATTGAAAAAAAAAAAACACTCACGACGACGAGAATAAGCGTTTAGCTTGCAAGCTTCTTCCGTCGGTTCCAGACCACCACAATATAAATGAAGAGCGTTAAGTGTGATCAGGTCCCGACACTTCCGATCGTCCAACCAGATAGCCATCACTCGGCGAATGAAATCCTCTTGTTCCGCGGTAATGCGTGGACAAATGTTAGCTAAAAAGAAAAGCAGACGAAGTTAGGAGTCAAACAAATACACTAAGTAAAAAGGTAGACGGGATCAACCTGAGTCCCTGACGTATGCCCAAGTGTTGTCAAAACCATGAGGCATCGACTCCCATTCCTCCTGACAGCATACCCAGTTTGTCCCCTCTACAAAAAAGTATCTGCTCTTCCACTTCCTATTTGAGTCGGGCATATCTGATACCAACTTTAACTCCTTCTTCCTAACTGCAAAATGATATATCCCTTTTGATGAGGAGATATGCTAGGGGCAATAGCACCAAAAGAATTCGTCTAGGGTTAGTTGACGGTTTCCACCACTTAGACGACCCCACAGGATCTTGGCACCTATAAATGTTTGCCAGGCATTAAGGGCAATCTAGCTGACAGATATTCCCAAAAAATTGGCCAGCTGACGATGTAATGCCGTCAGCGGTAGCCTTAATCCTGCCACGAACATGGCATCATACATGTCAACATCCGCGATTCGTCCTGAATAACATCTCTTACCCTCCTCGGGGAGACAGATTGGGATATCGCCTGGTATTTGATAACGAGCACGCAGGTTATTAAAAATATTCATAGACATCGACGGCAAGAATTCGTTAACGGTCCAATTCAGGGGTAAAATGAAAGGACAGTCGTCCCCGGGGCCCCCCGAGGTGCTCTCTATGGCCTCCTCACCACCATCGTCATTACCCCCGACACCAGATCCCTCTCTTCCCCTGTCACCAGTCCTTTTACCTCCATGGCTTAATCCTTCTTCCTCACTATCATCGACCTCGTCTTCACCCTCACTTATCTCACCTTCACTACAACTTTCCACTTCCTTGTCAGAAGAATGGGCTGACGTTCCCCTCTCTGACGAACAGGAGAAGCCTTCTTCGGGCTCACGACCTGATTGAAAGACTTCGTCGTAACTCGCTCCCTTGTGGATCGACGATTGTTCACTCATCGCCTCTCTAGACATCTGACTACCTACAAGCGATGGATTCATTCTAAGAACCTAAGACGACGACGTCGCTATAGAAACTAAGCTATAAAAACGAAAGTAAAATGAAGAAAATAAAAGAGAAATTACAAATGAATCCTTGGCAAGAGACGCTTGTATGAAAAGTGATGGCGTGAAAGGTGACGAACTTGTGAGACAAACAGACAAAGGAGATCAGAAAGCGACGATTTCTCTCAATATCAGCGAAGGATGAAAAGTTGGGAATGAAAGAAGAAGAGAGAGATATATAGGCAATGGGAGCACGGAAGACGAAGCGACACGCTCGTCCAAACGCAGAGCCAATCAGTTCGTGCCACGTATCCTGACATTTAAAGAAGGTGGCTCGAATTACCACGCATGAATGGCCTTCCAACGATATTAACTCCATAACCCATCAGTTATAACTAACGGGGTCATGGAGTAGGGGCAGTTGATGAGGATAATTTTATAATTAGCTCGCGACAGAATGAAAGGGAACAGATACAACGCTCCCGTCAGTTATGCCCATTAAACCCCTCCTTGTAAACGTTAGGCTGAAAGGAAAGAATTGACAACATTAGGCTGAAGGGAGATAGCTGACAACATGAAGCTGAAGGTCATAAGTCGGCGACCTTACTGGGAACAATGACATACACTTACGACCTTATGAAAAGGACGACTCAGCAGGCTGACGGGAACAAAGGTTGAAGAAGACAAGCAAGCCCGTCCATAACCTCGCTCGGTTTCCACGCATACGTGTACAAGGAGAATTCTTGCGCCACACGCTTAACCTTAATTAAAAAGACTCCTATAAGGAAAATAGCTCTAAGAGATACACAAAATCTACGAGTTACTCTCCTAGAAGGAAAGTATTTCTTGGCCAAGGCGCAGATTTCGGCCCTACACTACTATAAATACCCCAAAGTCCTCATAAACCAAGGTACGCATAATTCATCTCATCTCTAGCACTTTAGAGTTGCGAATAAGAGATTTTCTCTAACTTGACTGTCGGAGGGTATTTGGTCGGTACCACACCGGTACCCCTCTTAAGGTCTTCAACTTTCGTGTTGTGCAGGTTCTTCATCTGGAGCACATAAGGACTGTGTGTCTTACTGACGATTTTCGGCATCATCAGAGCAAAATTTATTCTTCAACAATTTACCTATGGTGCATATAAGGTTTCCATCCCCTCAAAAAAAATTACTTCCCTTCTTTTTGCAAAAATTAATTTGCTTTTTATTTTAATAAAGTTACAATATAGTTAGATGCATCTTTACAAGAGTTTTTTATTCTTAAGATTAAGAAATTTATCATTTAGTATATTAATAAATTTATCATTCTTTTGTCGGCTTATAATGTCCAGTTAAACTTTTATTCCTAAAATAATTAATAGTTTTTTTTTTCCTTTTTATTCTCATAGTATCTGTATATTTTATGAATTAAATTTGATAAAATTGGAAATTTATAGTATAATTTAGGCATATTATATTATTATGTGAACTATAATTTATTAAAAAACTAATTAAATAGTTAATAAAAATTCATTTCTTATAACCACGACCCACCCACCCAACCAATTTAAATTAGTTTCTGCACATGTGATGGATTACGTTGAATTGAATTGGGAATATATCAACCAACAAGCTCAGATTGAGTTGAAAAAACTCTTCAACCTAACCAATGGACACCCATACCATAAGCCCTCTATTCTACTACACAATATGCTATTTATTCTAACTCTACCTTAAATGACATTATTATCCCAAATCCTATACTATCGTTCCATCATTCTTTGTCGCGCTCCAACTTATGAGTCCATAGGCCAGGTCTGGGTCTCATCTTAGGCCAGCTCAATTGTCAAACACTAAAACTGAAAAACTTGTTGTATTATATTAAGTTGAATAAGAGCAACCACATCAGTCCGGCTAAATTTTTAGGTCTATTTTACACCAACAATCTACTTTTTCTATTTTACAAGACCACTTTTACAAAACACCCATGTTAGAGTATCTATTATACACTCTAATTTATTTAAATAATATTTTTTATATTATTTTATTAATAAATATCTCTTTCATAAATACTCTCTCTCTCTCTCTCTCTCATATCTCAAACCCAGAATTCACACATGCAAAAGACCTGCTGACAGCAGCAAGGCAAACCAGCGGCAAAGTGGCAGCAACTTGGCAATAGATCCAACTAATTTGTGTTAGGTTTTTCATGTGGGATTTTGTTGGATTTTTCATATGGGTTTTCCATTGGGTTGGATTCAGTTTTTATTGATTTTGGTTTGGGTTTGGGTTTGGGATGAGTTTTTCTCTAGGTTTGGGTTGATTATGAGTTGGGTTTTTCGATGGATTTAGCTTGATTTTTGTTTGGCTTGATTTGAGTTGGATTGTGGTGGTGATGGTTGGGTGGTGCTGAGTTGGTGGTTGGATGTGTGGCCGTTGGGAAAGAGAGGGAGAATTTGAAAGGTGAGAGAGAAAAAATAATAAATTATTGATATACACAGCTACAATAATTGTGTATATATGCACAGTTACCATATCAATTTTGGATATATACAAACTTATACAAGCACTGATATACGTGATATTTTGGTTAAAATGTGTAAAACTAACATTTTTTTTTCTATTTTGCAAACTTATGCAAGCACTGATGCGGTTGCTCCAAAGTTCTAAAAGGATTCATATGACAGGTTTCATAATCTGAACATATATGATTGTCTAGCCAAGCTTGTTTGAAGACAAAGTGAGTGTACGAACTATTATTACCCTTTAAATAATCAATTACTTATTTTGGTGGTTTTGTTTTTTTTTAAGGTGATTGTAAATCTATTGTGAATTGTTATTTGATTAAAAAATAACATTCAACATCACATCCCACAAGCTTGTTTTAGAGCCATTGTACTGAATCGAATTGTGGTCCCCTCAACATAGATGACTTTATGTCAAAATGGGATGTCAAAACCGCATTGATACTAATAATGAACTAGGTTTTGATTGGGAGTTAAGCAAATCAACATAGAATCAACTCATTTATTAATCATGTCAAAATAGGTTAACCCATTTTGACATAAAACTATTTGTACTAAATACTAAATCGTAAAAAAAAAAAAAAAAAAAAAACACTAGCCTTAGGCATCAACATTAGTTGAGGAGATAAAAATAAATAAAAAATAAAACACGCTTGCCATACTTCAATTGGCTGAGTAGAAAATTGAGTATACTTTGTCTTAATTTGTGTGATTGCGGATTTTTAACACCCTACTAAAGCTATATATGGTATTCCTCTTTAATTTCCCCAATTAAGATGTGTTCTCTTCCACAAATTTGCTTCAAAATTAATGAGCAACTCGTAAATACTATTTTTCTTCTCATCTTCGTTGAAATTTGAAAATGTTCAAATTGCGATTGCATAATTAGCAATAGGTCCAGTCTTTAGTAGGACTAGGAGGGTATCTATACAACCATTTATGGTAGGTATGCTGTTTTTTAAGCTTTAAATGTGCAACAAACAATTGATTGTGAATGTATTCCATATACGGAAAATTATTAGGTACTCCCAGAGTACCATAAATGCGTATTCCCCCTCTCACATAAATGGTAGGTCCTATCATGAATTTAATTAGTGAGACTCACCATTTATGTGAGAGGAGTGAGTACGCATTTATGGTACTGTGAGAGTACACAATAATTTCCTTCCATATACATAGAGATATTCATGTATATTACTCATATATGTATATGGAATGTATTCAAAAGCAATAAATTTAAGCTTTTTTTGTATTCTTAATTTATTTGACTTAAAAGAATAGATTTATTAGACTTATTATTTGATTTTTTATTTAAGTTTTTTTAGAGCTATTTAAGTTATTATTTTAAGTCAAATAAATGAATATATATATGGAGAAATTATTAGGTCCACCAGGAGGACTACTGACATGGTTCTTAATCTCCTAACAAATAAAATGCTGTTATTTTTGAAATATGACATCATCTGGTTTTTTTTTTTTTTTTTTTTTAATTCCTTGTGCTGATTAGGATGTTCACATTTACATTTACATAGACAACATTATCTCATTGGTCAAGGAGGACCACATCAGCAGTCCTCCTAGTGTAAATAATAAATTCTCATATATATGGAGGTACTCTTTAATAGTCCATTAATTCCATTTGTTTATTATAATTATCAAATTATTGCCAAAAAAATTGTAATTCAATTAGTTGAACACCTCCTAGTATTTTCCAAAAAATATGTCCATGGTTTAAATCTCTCATCTCTCAACTATTAAAAAAATTATCCCAAAAAAAAAATAAATCATTAAAATACTTAAATTTAATGATTTATTTGACTTAATCAATAAATTAAATAATGATAATACAACCTTATCTAGAGAAATAAAATTTTGAAGAATAGTATATATTTATTGTAAGGACACAATTTAAGCCCGAACCCACAGTCAGAAAGGGATGAGCCTGAAAGGCATTTTACAATAAAATTTATAGAAAGTGGGCTTAGAATCTAAGTTTTAGTGATGTTAGATAACAAAAATGATGGGCTTCGTCCTAATGATACACAAAAGGAACTGTTTATATGAAAAAATCTTTTCCTCTGACATGAGCCGAGAATCATTTATATTATCTCTTCCTCAGATAGATTACAACTATGAATCATGAGGCATACAATGTTGTTTTTCTCTTTTTCTTTTTTCTCCCCCTTTTTCTCAAGTTCCCTCCTTCCTTTTTATATCCCGTCCTTTTTCTCCTCTTCATCCTTCACGTAAGGATTAGATTGTTTGGTTTAGATACTTGTCCCATTCACCGCCCTAAAGTCTTTGAAAACAGGAGTAAGGCTAAACTCTGGTGCTCAGGTTTCACTTCCCCATTAATGCGACCGGAATAGCAGTTTGCAGATCATTCAATGCGGGGTTGGTGGTAACATTTTTATTTTAGATATTCTACCGTCCTCTTTCTCATCTTCCCTATTTACCATGTTTACCCTTATCTATAGGATTTTCTAGCATATTGCATGTGGATGTTTAACCAGCCCTTCTCCTACCTCGACTCTACATAGTTGATGACATAATCTTTCTTGGACTATCTTATTAGACATACTTGTTCAGGTATAACCTCCTTACTTATTACATCCTCAGACCATATGAGTTTCATATGAGTTGTTGCTATATGAGTTGACATTTTTACATCCTCAGACCATACAGTGTCATCGGATTGGGTTTTTAGCCTAAAAAATACTCTTAGGCCATCCCACACATATTTCTGGGCTTAATGACCCTACAATAGCCCATCGAGATTCACATTTTGCTACCTCGGAAAGAAAAGAGGATCTCGACATCTGTCACCGTTAATCTGTGTACACCACACATCTTTGCTGACAGGGATAATGACTTTTAAACTGCCCATTACAGATTCCTGACGTTTCGACATGCGAAGCGTCCCCAAATTAAATTTTGACGTCTCTCTGTCCCCCACACTCAGCGACGTGACGTGCATCTAACGGTTGAGGATGGCCTTGGGATATAGGCGGGAATTTTCCTACTTCATAATTCCCACTTAATATAAACACTAACAATTCAAAACCCTTTTTTATACACTACAACACTTGTACAACGTATCTGCTACCCTTTACGATCTACACGCACCTTCACATTTACCAAGTACCGGGCCGAGGTGACTTTATCATTCTAAAGTAAGTTCTCCCAGACTTTCTTTTTCATCATCCTTTTTCTTCCCTCTTTCTCGTTGTGTTTCTTTATCCTCGGCTCATCTATTTTCTTAGTTCTTCCACCATACCCACACCCTGCTCCCACAAATGGGTAGATTTAAATCCCTAGTAGATTCAGATGAAAAAATAAAACAATTTAAGGCTAAGTATAGGATTCCAACAGAGGTGTCCCTTAAATATTGTAAGCAAGGGGAATGGCTCATAAAAAGGCGAGAGGGAGAGGTAGTAATCCTAATGATCACCTTCATAGAGGGAGAGATGAAAATCTCTATGGGGACAGTTATGAAGGATTACCTTAGGGCTTTTAGGTTAGCTCCTACCCAATGCTCCCCTAACATGTTTAGGATTTTGGGTTTCGTAGATGCCTTAAATGAAAAGATAGATCTGGGACTCACCCATCACGATGTGAACTGGGTTTACAATCTCCACCACCTAAAGGGACAGAGATATTACTTAAAATCTAGGTATCCTGAAGTTAGATTAATCCAATGCCTCCTTGACTCTAAGAAGAGTTTAAAAAAAGACTTCCTAATCATATCAGGGGATTGGCACGATGGTCTTCCTTGTCCGAAAAGGGAGGGGGAACCAGGTGAAGTTCTGGATCCGATTGACTTATTTCACAGTCACTCTTTTAAACTTGGGTTTATATAAAAACATTTACTTATTCTAACCTTGTTTTTCTTCTCAACGGTTTTGCAGACCCACACGCAACAGATTGCCATCCCAATCTTGTTGACTTCGCAAGATTAGACAGAATACTACAGACTAAAGTGTTTGTGCACACAGACAACCAACTCCGTGCAGCTCACCTCATCCTTGGCTACGCTCCTATATCCAAAGCTTTCCAAGTGCCGAAGTGCATGATCAGAGCCAAGGACCCACGCTTACACTGGATAAGCGTTGCAGTCGAGGGTTTTCTTCTACCCGAAGGTGCATTCATTCCTTAAGGCACCCACGTTACACAACCCTTACAACTCGTACTGGAGGGTATTCCCATCATCCCAAATCCCACACAACACACAATTGGTGAAACGACCTCCTCTCAACCTATCATAAAGGAAGAAGAAGAGATTGTTGAAGTTTCAGATTCCGAGGACGAGTTTAAAGTCTTTAACCAACCTTTTCTTCTGAGGGTCAAACCGGTGACCTCAGCACATCCTTCTCAACCCATACCCAAGGAGAAATTTACAATCCTAACGCAATGGGAATCCAATGCAAGCCTAAGCCGAATCTAAAAGACATAATGGAAGCTCAGGTGGGATGCCAAGAGATCCAGAAGACAACTCAAACCAAGCTGCCCAGACGAAGGATAAAAGCCAAGAGAAATCTTCTCAGCCTAAAATTCCTCCTCCCCTACCCACTTAGTCCCAACGCACTGATCAAGCTGATCGTAAGCGAAAATGGGATCAACATAAGGGGAAGGATGCGATTGAGGGAGGAAAAATGACCTTCCCCCAAAAGATGTGGTGCCTGAGAAGGGAGCAAAACATGCTCGCACAATGTAGACAAGGTCGGAGAAACGGGCCGAGACTCATATGCTTGTATCTGCCCTAATTTGGGCCCCAGAAATGGCCATGGATGATCACGCGGTTATCACCAACGCATCTATCAGGAAATCTAATGAAGGAATAGCTACTTGCGTGGTGGACGCACAAGAGCAAGCTTTCCTGCTGCCAGAGGACATGCACGAGTTGAGAATGATGCGAGATCAAAACGTTTTCATGACGTTAAAAAAGGAGCTCGCCATGGTAAAAATTCTAATTAGTTATTACTCATTTCTTTCCTCTTTCGCATTAAGATTTTTTGTTTTTAACCATCTCTCTGTGGTCCGCCTTATATTTTGTAAATAGGCTATCCAATCTGTTCATAAAGCTGAAAAAATTGCTATTAGTTCCTACAAAGCCCTAAAGAGTGAGGAGATAAGGCATAGCAACACCAAGAGAACCCTCGAGGTATCAGAGAGTAAGCTGCTAGAGGTCACCACTAAACTGAGCAAGGCAAAAAGTGGATGGAAGAGCGCCAAGGTGGCGTTAAAAACTACCAAGAAACAGGTTGAGACGCAACGTTTATAACTTCGTCAGGTCGACGAGGAAAATGTAGCGGCGAAGGAACAAATAAAGGCCTTAAAGAAAAACCTGGAGGAATCTGAGAATTCTAGAGAAGAGGCCAACAAAGCTAAAGAAGAAGCTGTAAGGGTAAAAGAAGAGGCTGAAAAGGCAGTGAACAAAGCTGAGCAAGACGGATATGAGGTCGGTGTTTCTGAGACAATGGAAGACCTCAAATCACAATTCTCAGAGTTATGTAGACATTACTGCCTTTAGGTGTGGAATGAGGCACTCAGCCGAGGTGGGGTTGATGCTTCTTCTACCCTATGGAAGACAGAAAATTTCTACTACCCCCTAACCATCCAAGTCTCTGCTCCACTTAGTGCCAATGATGACATTGTTACTCAAAGGTTGGACATCGAACAAAGTAACCCAACTGAAGATCCTGCCTCTATTGAAGGTCAATCCGAGGAGCTTAAGCAACCATTCCAATGACCATAAAGGAAGATCCAAAAGGCAAAAGGATTGCTTCTGACTCCTCGGACCCAACCCAGCTTCCAAAAGAACCTAAGGGCAACCTAAAGATAAAACTGAAGCCCTGATTGGTCCCTTTTCCTTCAGCCCTTTCCTTCTTTCTTTATTTGAAGCATTTTGCCAGCAAGTTGTATTTCCATAGAACTTTTAAATCAATGAAGAGATGAGCTTGTTCCCTTTATGTTTTTGAGACATATCATAGTTATATCATTTTCACTATGTTTGCTTTTATCACCTCCTGATGCAATGATGTACGCCTAGATTTATCCCTTACATAAATGATAATTCTTTTCTAATAAATTCAAAACTAGTTAATTAACCAAATCTGGTGAAGTAACTCTGTAATCGAAAATTCCATATATCATAATAGGATAATAACCCACTTTACCTTCCATATCCATTTATAATTCCAAGGAAAATAATTAGCATAATCCAAGCAACAAAAATGTTTAATATAGTTGCAAATGCTTTAAGTGATGCTCATGAACTCCCATCTACTCTTCACATTTTTAGGGGTTTTCAAGATATGCGATTGGGTTAATCCAAGACTAAATTGTCCTAGGATTGGACATAATCATGATTTTAACCAATATTTAATAAAACATTGATATATACAAGGTATTGATGGAAAAATGTATGTGCACAGCGGAAAAATAACGGATCTACTTCATTCATAAAAGTTAACATGTATTATATAAGTTTCGGAATTTGAGAATAAAATAGTGTACCTTGGAGCGGTGAATTTCAAAACCAAAGATCAGAAACACTTAGGAACACTTTCAATCTTCACTCTAATTTCACTAACGCTCAAAATGTGTGGTCTCTCAATCAGTTCCAAAGGAAGAATGTCAAAGTACCCTTTATATCTAATTGATTATCTAATTGGGCTGACTTTTTGGGTCTTTCCAATTGGGCTTAAGTGTGTGGCTTAGAGTGGGACCAAAAGGGACCAATAAGATACTGACTCCAATGAGCCTTGGGCTTTTTTGTCAACTCTTAACAAGTTTAAAACTATCATTAACTATATTTAATACCACTATATAAATATAGTTGCTCTCTAAGCCTTATTTATAAATTATATCTCAAGACTTTATTGTACATGCAACCCCTTCATAAAATATTCGTAGTAACACAAAATCATGGAAGTAGACTGCTATTTTGTAGATTACTATATCTTATCTTTGAGTACCGGTTTAATTCTTTAAGTTATTCATCATATATTTATGAAATCCAATTTCATAAATATATACTCTAGCAACAATTTACTAGAGTAGTTAGACCTAACATTCTGAATAACAAACTCGTTAAACTTATCTCAAGGGAATATTTTGTATCTCCATTAAGAGACTATGATTCCATCTTAAGAATATTTGTTCCATCAACATTAAATGTGGTTGCCCAACATACTGAGGTTTTGACCGTAACTCTAGATCTCACTCGTAATATATCAAAGCAACCTACACCTCATGATCAAGTCCATTATTCTCTTAGGATTAAGAGTTCATGCAAATATAAGTCTTGAGTTTATTATTCATTTGACAGTCGTTAGGAGAATAATAAATCTCACACTGGTCCAATTCAATATGTTTTAACTCTTAAAACATATCAACATATCAATTAGAAATCTCAATTTCCATAATTAAGACAAATCATCTTAGTTGATATGTTATAGTCTTCGCAGATGAAATGCCCAATTTCATCACCGACTACAAACTAAAATTCTGAATTTACAAAGAACTTGTGATTTATATCTTCTGTGACTTTTCACATAAATCACATACTATGCATCTCATGGACTATATAACAATGTCCCAATATTCACGTTACCATTATTTTAGATAATAATAAAACAACTTTATTAATCGTAACATTAAGTCATACATAATATCATACATAATGAAATACATAACATCATACAATAGGATTTAAGGGCACACATCCTAACAGGTATGAAGTCCAAGGATTCAAGCATGATCAAGTTCCAGTTTGATACTTAGAAACAAGAACTGAGATGTTAATTTCTTCAAAGTAAATGATCCGAGAACCAGACATAACTAAGGCTCTTGTTCAACATTTAATAAAATACCAATTTATACAAGGCATGTGGTCCGAAGATCCAGATATGACCAAGTTTCAGTTTGATACTTAGAAACAAGAACTAAAATGTTAATTTCTCCAAAGTAGATGATCCGAGGATAAGACATAATTAAGGTTCTATTCAACACTTAACAAAATATCAATTTATACAAGACATGTGGTTCGAGGATCCAAGCATGACCAAGTTTCAATTTGACACTTAGAAACAAGAACTGCAATGTTAATTTTCCCAAAGTAGATGATCTGAGGACCAGACATAACTAAGGTTCTGTTCAACACTTAACAAAATATCAATTTGTACAAGGCATATGGTCCAAGGATCCAGGCATGACTAAGTTTCAGTTTGATATTTAGAAACAAGAACTGAAATGTTAATTTTCCCAAAGTAGATGATCTGAGGACCAAACATAACTAAAGTTTTGTTCAACACTTAACAAAATATCAATTTATACAAGGCATGTGGTTCGAGGATCCAAGCATGACCAAGTTTCAATTTGATATTTAGAAACAAGAACTAAAATGTTAATTTTTCCAAAGTAGATGATCCAAGGACCAGACATAACTAATGTTCTGTTCAATACTTAAAAAAATATCAATTTATACAAGGCATGTGGTTTGAGGATCTAGGCATGACCAAGTTTTAGTTTGATACTTAGAAACAAGAACTGAAATGTTAATTTCCCCAAAGTAGATGATCCGAGGATCAAACATAACTTAGGTTATGTTCAACACTTAACAAAATATCAATTTATACAAGGCATGTGGTCCGAGGATCTAGGCATGACCAAGTTTCAGTTTGATACTTAGAAACAAGAACTGAAATGTTAATTTTCCTAAAGTAGATGATCCGAGGGATAGACATAACGAAGGTTCTGTTCAACACTTAACAAAATATCAAGTTATATAAGGCATGTGGTCCGAGGATTCAAGCATGACCAAGTTTCAGTTTGATTTTTAGAAACTTGATAACCAAGTCAACACAATGTTAACAAAAATGACAGAAATGCCCTTTATTAATAGTGATACCTTCGTAGGTTGTTTATATTCCAGGGACGTTGTATAACATGTTCATCAAGATCTTCAAGATAATAAGCCCCTATGCTCGCAACCGAGGTAATGCGATAAGGTCTTTCCCAGTTGGGCCCTAGAATTTCCCATGCTGGGTTCTTTGCAGTACCTAAAACTTTTCTCAATACCAAATCTCCAGGTGCAAGTGGCCGTAGTTTCACATGGGAATCATACCCTTACTTGAGTTTGTGTTGATAGTAAGCCAGTTGAACCATGACATTCTCCCGCCGTTCCTCAACTAGGTCTAAGCTTTTTTCTAGTAAATTTTCATTACTACTTGGGGTGAAAGAGCTCGTCCTTAGTGTGGGAAACCTAGTTTCCAGAGGTATTACAGCCTTGGGTTCATAAATTATAAAGAAAGGTGTTTCTCCAGTGGACCTTCGAGGTGTAGTTCGATACGTCCACAAGACATGCTGCAATTCTTCCACCCACCTTCCCTTAGCAACATCAAACCTTTTCTTGAGCCCATTGACTACCATTTTATTGACCGCACAATGTCCAAGCCCCATTGAGCAAAAGGCCATGGACTAAACAGAGGGTTAAGGACACCCCCTGACTAATGGATGTTGGGAGAAAATCTCTGGCATTGGTCACACTTCTTTGCATAATCTTGTGCCTCTCGCTACATATTGGGCCACCAATACCCCTGGGTAAGGGCTCTATGAGCTAAAGATCTTCCTCTTGTGTGACTTCCACAAATTCCTTCATGCAACTCTTCCAAAAGTAATTCTGTTGCTTCTGGGTGTATGCATAGTAAATATGGTCCTGAAAAAGAGCGTTTATACAATTTCTGGTCCTCGGACAACCAAAACCGAGGTGCTTTCCTATGTACCTTATTCACTTCGGACTTTTCTTTGGGCAAAATATCATCTTTAAGGAAGGACACTATAGGATCCATCCAACTAGATCCCACCCTAATTTGATGAATTTGGATGACATTACCACTCATCCCAGTGGGTTTCCATAGATCTTCAACAAAGATAACATGAGGTAGGCTTTGCACTGAGGATTTCGCAAGTGTGGCCAAAGAATCAGCACGGGTATTCCCATTCCTAGATATATATAATAAGGAAAAAGACTCAAATTTGGACTGTATATACCTAACCCAGGTTAGGTACCCTTGCATTCTTGGATCTCTTGCCTCTAACTTCCCTTCCACTTGGCCTACTACCAATTGTGAATCCGAGAACATTTGTACCATTTTTCCACCCATTTTTTGAACCATGTCCATTCCGGCCAGTAAAGCTTCATATTCAGCCTCATTGTTGGTGACCGAGAACCCCAATCTCAAGGATTTCTTAAAAGTAATTCTCTTAGGGGACACCAAAATTAGCCCCACACCAGATCCTCTTTGATTTGCTACTTCATCAACATGCACTTTCCACAACAAATGTTCTTTGCACGAGATCATGCCAACTCATTTTTCATCCATGTCTGATCCCTTAACATTCTCATTTAATGAGGGCTCAGTAAACTCTGCCACCAGATCCGCAATGACTTGTCCCTTTACAGAGGTGTGAGACATATATTTGATATCAAAAGCCCCTAGGATGGTACCCCATTTGGCAATCCTTCTCGTGTAGTCAGCACTTCTAAGTTTAGACTTAAGAGGGAGTTGAGTCAAAATAACAACTGTATGAGATTGGAAGTAATGGGGAAGCCTACGCGTAGCGTGCACCACTACCAGGATTGCTTTTTCCAACGGTAAATAATGCAACTCAGCCTCATATAGAGACTTGCTTACACAATAAACTGGCATTTGTACATTATTATCATCTGGTATAAGAACCAAGCTAATGGCATGATCAGCCACTGCAATATATGCGAACAGAATTTCATCGATTTCTGGCCGAGACATAATGGGTGGTTGTGAAAGATATTCCTTAAGTTGTTGAAAAGCCGAAGTGCACTCCTCAGTCCACTCAAATCCCTTCCACTTATTCAACAACTGGAAGAAAGGTCTGCACCTATCCGCGGACCGAGAAATAAACTGGTTGAGGGCAACAGTCATCCCTGTCAACCTTTGAACCTCTTTGGAATTCCGAGGTGGGTGCAAGTTGTTAATTGCCTTGACCTGAGCCAGATTAACTTCAATCCCCCGGTGAGTTACCATGTAACCTAAAAATTTACCTAATCCTATACCAAAAGAACATTTAGAGGCATTAAGTCACAACTTGTACTTCCTCAGCGTCTGAAAAGTATCACTAAGATCTTCCACATGTGTGGAGACCGCTTTGCTTTTCACCACCATGTCGTCCACATATACTTCAATAGTCTTTCTCAGCTGTGGCTCAAACATCCTAGTCATCATCCTTTGATAGGTAGCTCCAGCGTTCTTCAAACCAAAAGACATTACCTTATAATGGTAATTTCTCGTAGGAGTTACAAATGCAGTCTTCTCTTGGTCCTCCAAAGCTAAAGGTATTTGATAATAACCTTGGAAAGCGTCCAAAAAACTCATCCGAGGATAAGCATTGGGAAAGAATCCTTAGGACAAACCTTGTTCAAATATGTGAAGTCCACGCATACTCTCCACTTTCCGTTCTTCTTCTTTACTACCACTGTATGAGACAACCATTCATGATAAAACACCTCTTTGATAACACCAGCCTTCTTGAGTTTTAGCACCTCTTCCTTGATAGCCTCGGAATGCTCTTTAAAGGACCGTCGAAGTGGTTGCCTCCTCGGTCAACCTCGGGGGCCTCGTAAGCATTCCATGTAGATACATCCACATTCTTCTTCAAAAACATAACTAGCTTTGCTTTTTCTTCAGGTGGCAACTGAACTCCCACCTGAAAGAATTTCTCAAGGTCGTCATTTATAGAACCTTTTCCAATTCTTCACATGTAGGCTCGTCTACAGATGGTACCCTGGGTGTGGCCAGAGACATTGATTGCCATGGCCCTCCCGAGGTCGAGGTCGAGGCCGAGGACTCCGGCCCAAGCTGATGCAGAATTGCAACCACCATGCACTGTCTAGCCACAGATTGACTCCCAAGCAGTTCCTCGATCTGATCCCTAGATGGAAATTTAATTTTGACATGCAAAGTTGAGGACACGGCACCCAAAGCATGCAACCAAGGTCTTGCCACAATGGCCATACAGGTAGAATAGATGTCTACTACAATGAAATCCACGTTTACTACTTCTGGGCCTGATTGCATAGACAACCTAATTTGCCCCTTTGGTATGATAGTCTTCCCCTCAAAACTTATTAAGGGCGAACCATAAGCCATAAGATCTTCAAGTTTTAAGTTTAACCCTTTGAACAAGTCAGGGTACATGATAACTGCACTACTACCCTGATCAACCATTACCCTCCTCACATCGTAGTCCCCTATCCTTGGTGTAACCACCAAAATATCATTATATGGTTGGATAGTCTCGATTTTGTCCTCTTCTGAGAAACCTAAAATTAGTAGGATATTTGCTTTAATCCTCTTCGGCTCATCCCTAGAATCCTCGGCCACGGTTTGAGCCACAGACATCACCCTGAAAGGATGAGAGCCAATCCTTCCAAGTGCAGCAAAAATAACATTGATCGTACCTAAAGGAGGCCTTGATGAAGTGCTGCCCTGGTTCACCGCACTTAAATGGTTTCCCTACCCATTAGGCCGATACAAGAATTGCTATAATCTTCCCTCCTTAACCAACTGTTCCAAATGGTTCCATAGAATCCGACAATCCTCAATGATATGACCCCTCTTCTGGTGATAATGGCAATGGAGATTTTGGTTGCGCCTCGAGAGGTCCCCCACCATCTTATTGGGCCACTTAAAGTATGGTTCATTCTTGATTTTTTCCAACAGCTAATGCACTGGTTCCTTAAAAACGGTATTAACCACCTGAGGGAAGGTAGGACCAGCTTGCCTAGCAAAATCTTTCCCAAGCCTGTTATTGGTGTATCTGTCCGACCTGAAATCCCTCATCTCTTAAAGGATAACCTTTACCTTTTCCTTACCTTGCTGTTGATCTTCCTCAACTCTTTTTTATTCTTCAATGCGGTCCATAAGCCAACGTACGCTCCTGACAGGCTTTTGGTTAAAGATTTTCTCAAGTCGTGCTCTGTAGGTAGGCCGACCGTGAAGGTCCTTATCGCCACATCATCAAAGTCCCCATCAATCTCATTGAACATCTCCTAGTATCTATCTAAGTATGTTCTTAGGGTTTCCCCTTCTCTCATGGCCATGGACAATAATGAATCCAAGGGCCGAGGAACCCTACTACATGTGATGAAACAAGAGCCAAATGCCTTAGTAAGTTCCTTGAAAGAATTGATAGAACCTGCCCTCAAGCTATCAAACCACCTCATCACCACAGGTTTTAGGCTGGAAGGGAACATCTTCCATATCAAAGTTTCATTCTTAGAATATATTGCCATCCTCTAACTGAAATGACTCACATGCTCCACAGGATCTGTTCGGCCATTATAAATGGTGAATGTTGGTTATGTGAAGCGCCGAGGGAGTCTCCCTTCTTCCAACTTGCGTGTGAAGGGTGACTTGGAGATTTAATGTAATGCCCTGCCTATAACATTATTTCCCAAGCCCCTGGAAAACGAATTTTTACCCTTTCGTTCATGTAGGTTATCTTCCGCGTAGGAGAAAGACGCATCTGGGGGAGTCCTTGACCTCAGCCTGTAATTGTCATCCCCAGAGCCCTCAGTAGAAGGATCAGAGAAAGAAGGATCAGAGAAAGAAGGAGTTCGCCTTCACCTTTCGTGACGTAACTTCTTTTTTAGGTGGTCAATTTCTTTTCACATGGCCTTAGCATTTTCCCCATGAGGAACTCTGCTTCCTCCTTGTGAATGACTCCTACTTCTGCTAGTGTGCGTTGTATGTACACTACCCTCTCGGTCTTCTTCGTGCTCAAGATGCAAGGAGTGATTCTCATGCCGGGACCCCACAGACTTCGCACGGTGTGGACCTGAGCCTACCATAATGCCAAATCTCCTAAAACATAAGATTTCCCACAAACGGCGCCAATTGTAAGGAAACAATTTGAGTCTGAACCCATAGTCAGAAGGGGATAAGCTTGAAAGGCCTTTTACAATAAAATTTGTAGAGAGTGGGTTTGAAATCTAGGTTTTAGTGATGTTAGATAACAAAAAAGATGGGCTTCGTCCCAATGATACACAAAAAGAATTGTTTATATGAAAGAATCTTTTCCTTAGACATGAACCAAGGATCATTTATATTATCTTTTCCTCAAATAGATTACAACTATGGATCATAAGGTATACAGTGTTGTTTTCCTCTTTTTCTTTTCTCTCCCCCTTTTTCTCAAGGTCCCTCCTTCCTTTTTATATCCCGTCCTTCTTCTCCTCTTCATCCTCCACTTAAGGGTTAGATTGTTTGGTTTAGATACTTGTCACATCCACCTCCCTGAAGTCTTTGGAAACAGGAGCAAGGTTAAACTCTGGTGCTTTAGTTTCACTTCCCCATTAATGCGGCCAGAATAGCAGTTTGCAGAGCATTCAATGCGGGGGCGGTGATAACAGCTTTATCTTAGATTTTCCACCGTCTTCTTTCTCATCTTCCTCGTTTACCATGTTTACCCTTATCTATAGGATTTTCTAGCATGTTGCCTGTGAATGTTTAACCAGCCCTTCTCCTACCCCGGCTTTACATAGCCAAGGACATAATCTTTCTCGGACTATCTTACTAAACATACTTGTTCAGGTATAACCTCCTTACTTATTAGTGTTACTTTATGAGTTAACATTCTTACATCCTCAGACCATACAGTGTCATCAGATTGGGCCTTTAGCTCAAAAAATACTCTTGGACCATTCCCACACATATTCCTGGGCCTAATGACCCTACAATTATAAACTGATGATTTTAAAATAATAATAATAATAATAATAATAATAATAATAATAATTATTATTATTATTATTATTATTATTATTATTATTATTATATTATTATTATTATTGTTATAAACTGGCTTATTAAGCGAGAACAAATATTCATTTTTTTTAATATTAACATTTTCTAAAGAAATGAATCATTAAATTTTTTTTTTTCAAAATACTATCTCATTTTCCTATATTTAATAAAAACCTTAAAATGAGTTGAAAAATTATCTTCTCTCTTTTATATATATATATATATATATTATATATATATATATATATATATAATATGTGAAGCAAAAAGAAATTCCAATTGCAATTCCAAATTAGAATTCTAATTTATATTGAGCCACATGTCATTGTAAATATGAAATTGGACTCTAATTTTCCTCCATCTGTTGTACTTCCAATGTGCTTCTTTTTTTTCTTTTTTTTTCCCCACACCCGTGTATTTTCAAGTTCACATCTCTTTTCCACACTCACATATTTTCAGGTTCACCTCCCTTTTCCACATCGATTCAAGCACCTTAATATACAGCTCCCCTCTTCTTCAATCAATGCTATGGAATTTCAAAAGAATCTCTCGGTATCAGTGATGCATGTATTTGGGTATTTCTGTATCTTATATAAGAAGAGGTTCTCTAGATATTCCGATTGTACTTGTCTTTACAATTTTCATGGTCATGATTTATGCTCTACAAAACGAATACCAACCATTCCTAAGGTTTGATTACTATTTTCTTTCATCTGTCTATACTGTCGTTCCTTTTAGTGTAAATTTTTTATTGTTTAATTATATAATTTTGTGGTTTTCTTATGATTTATGTTGCATGTTTATTTTCTTTCATCTGCCTATACTTTCTTTCCTTTTTGTCAATAATTTTTATTGTTTAACTATAAAATTGTTTTGTTTTCCTATCATTGATGTTGCATGTTTCTTTTCTTTTTTCATAACACGTTATCAGCACGAGTCTCTACCCAATTTCGAAATGAAGTTGTAATCTCATTATTCTTCAAACCTCAAAGATTATTTGTGTAGTTTTCTCAACTCACTGTAAGTTTTCTTTTTAAAGAATTAGTACTTATCCTATTTGTTTGTCTTTACGTTTTATGCTCATAATTTTAGAGATTTTTAATTGGTTTTAAAAAAAATTATGAGATTCATGTTATTCTATTGTTATATATTGTTATGAGATGCACGTTATGAGATTCACATTTACTTGATTAAAATATTTTGTTAAAAATGGTTTGTGATAAAGTAACTAAATCATAGTTATATGTACTATGTATGAATCAACCTTGAATATATATGTGTATGTAGCATTCTTTCATTAGAATTTTGTTTGATAAAAATATTTGTTAAAAAATTACATAATGCTAAGTTTTATTAAACATGAATAAACTAAGTCTTTTAAGCATGACTAAACTCATGATTAATAAATAATAATAAAAACAAAACCAACAGTATCACTTAAATAATAAAATGCAATATATTTATTTTCATTATTTTATTAAATTATATTCATTCCCGTGCGGTAGCATGGGTTACATATTAGTTTAGCTTAACGTGAAATGACGTTGTTTTTAAAAACTTTTTTTAGAAAATAATTTAATTTTACATCAAGTAAATAAATAAATAAATAGTTTCTATTTGATACAAATTTTTTCATATACTATGAAAATGCGAAAACGCTATTTTCACATCAGCTTTTTCATTGAAACTAATATTAAAAAAAAAAAAAAAAATCTGGACATAAAAATTGAGTCACACATTGAAGTTACCGAAATGGGATTTTTTTTTTTACTATTTTCAAAACTAATCATTCTTCATGTCTTCTACCTCCCATTCCCAAAATCCATTAGCGCTTGACCTATTTTGACTTCCGTTATAAAACGTAGTGTAAATTACTAATTAGATATCCTCTACTGCACTAAACTTGAAGTATATTCCAATTAATCTGCTTTAAACTTTAAACCCCAAGGAATAAACCTTGATTCCACCAATCAATTGAATACAACACTTCAAGCTTACATGAACTTGACCTCATCTGATCACCAAAAAAACGTTCACAGTTACACCCAATCACATGGAAAGCACGTATATATAAAGGTTGAGACAAAGAGAGTCTGAGAGAGAGAGAGAGAGAGAGAGAGAGCATAATGGAGAACAAGAAGCAAGGTATAGTTCAAAGACACTCCAACAAGTTTCTTCAACTTTGCTTTGCTCTGCTACTACTCTCCTCCTTTGCCTTCTTTCCCTTGTGCCAGTCCTTTGACTATGGCGAAGCTCTCTCCAAGGGCCTCCTCTACTT
Source organism: Castanea mollissima (assembly GCA_014183005.1). Classification (NCBI taxonomy): domain Eukaryota; kingdom Viridiplantae; phylum Streptophyta; class Magnoliopsida; order Fagales; family Fagaceae; genus Castanea; species Castanea mollissima. The sequence goes on along the minus strand of JACAVU010000005.1, from coordinate 49,289,236 downwards.
TGAATCTCAACGTTCTGGCCACTTACCACACAACCAAAGAGTCACTTGGCGACACCATTCTGGCCTCACTGATGGTCTTGAACAAGGAGTGAGTCCATTTTATTCTATACCCCCATTTCCCAAATTCACACATATCAAACATATATGTATCTATATATTGATCTTATTCATTTCAATTTCCATACCCCAATTGCCAAACAAGTCCATTTTTCATACCCAATTCCCAAAATCACACAACAAATGTTTATATACATCCATTTTATCATAACCCATTTGTCAAAATTACGTCAATTTTTTTATATAGTTCATACATGCACATAGATATATACGTTCTGAGTGATTTTTTTTTTTTTTTTTTCTTATTATCAGGTGGACTTGGTGGGAGGGTACTATGATGCTGGTGATAATGTGAAATTTGGTTTGCCTATGGCTTTTACTATAACAATGTTGTCGTGGGGTGTCATTGAATATGAGGAAGAGATTGTCGGTGCCGGCGAGTTTGGTCACGCGCTGGAGGCGATCAAGTGGGGGACTGACTATTTCATCAAAGCACATACTCAACCAAATGTGTTATGGGCAGAGGTAAACTCGGACATTTTTTGTGCAAACAAATTGAGAACATGTCATTCCCACGCGCTGAGTGTGGGATTATCCCACCGGGCTCACCGGAAATGGAAACTGATTTGAATTTCCGAACTGTCGGTCGAAGACTGTTTCTCTGTGAAGTTCCGTGAGGACTGACCCACTTTACTGCCGTGATTGGCGCGTGTCTCACTCGCGGCAGTATGTGGGGATGACCTTGTTCAAGTCTTTCTTTTTCTTTTTCTTTTTTTATTTTAATTTTATGGGGGCATTGTTCAACTAATCAACCTGTTTATCTATCTAATGTATTGATTTGGTATAGCTTATTTTCGATTGCCAATTCGACTTAAAAATGAGCTTGAAAAAATATAATTATTCTATAATAAAAAAAAAGTAGATTTAAAAAAAAAATGTGTATAAGCAAATAAGTAAAATTTTATGTTAAACCAACTTGTTTTGTTTAATTTTAGTCAAATATTTATTATGTAAGTAATTAACATACAGTTATTGTTTAGGTGGGTGACGGTGACACAGACCACTATTGTTGGCAGCGGCCGGAGGACATGACAACATCACGGCATGCTTACAAGGTTAATGCCAACAACCCCGGGTCGGATGTTGCGGGTGAGACGGCAGCGGCAATGGCAGCAGCTTCAATTGTGTTTAGGGAAACTAATCCACATTACTCTCACCTACTATTACACCATGCACAACAGGTAAGCTAGTTAATGAGGTTGCTATACAAGAGAATATGTGGTTGGTATACTATTCACCAAAATTGTAAGTGTTTGGTTAGTATTACCAAAACAAAAAAAAACAAAAACAAAAAAAGGCTAGAGGAAGCGTTATACCAATTATAATTTTTTGTTGTATAATTAATTGTGGATAATAATAAAATGGGTTTGATATTGCAGTTGTTTGAGTTCGGTGACAAGTATAGAGGAAAGTATGATGAAAGTATTGGAGTTGTGAAAGGGTATTATGCGTCTTTTAGTGGGTACATGGATGAGTTATTGTGGGCAGCTTTGTGGCTATACAAGGCCACTGACAATGAGGAATATTTGAAGTATGTGTTAGAGAAGGCACATTCTTTTGGTGGTATCACTTGGACCATGACTGAGTTTAGCTGGGATGTCAAATATGTTGGCGTTCAAATCATTGCTTCAATGGTAAGACACTCTCTCTCAATTAATGGACTTTTTATAACCTTTTTAATTTTGGTACCAATATGTAACTGTTGGAAGAGTGATTGAAATGGAAAGCTTTACAATCACTGTTATGGCCAGCGGAAAACATTAAAAAAAAAAAAAAAAAAACCTTGTAACTGCAAGACTTAATAAATTTGTTTAAGCCTCACCTTTGACCCTTCACCCTTGTAGAGTTTAACCACATATATAGCTACAAGCTTACCAGCGTTACAATATTTATTGCAAAATGCTGATTGCATTTCTGTGGCCTACAAGCGTTATTGCAATATTTATTGCAAAATGCTGCTTGCATTTCTGTGTCCACTCCACAGGTAGCAGAGAAGATACTGTATATACATCAAGTATATATAGGAAAATTCTTAGGCATTTTCGAAGCATAGAGAAATAGTATTCTTAGGGTACAGAGAAATTGTACTTCCTCTTCTCATATTCATGATAAAACCTACTATAAATTTAATGAGTGGACTCTACCATAAATGTGAGAGGAGAGAACACAATTATCCGTGCTCCGAAAGTACTTAAAAATTACTTGATATATATATATATATATCATCATTTTTGTTCATGGTATGATAATTGTAATTACATAATAGGAGGAAGGTAATGCATATACCAAGTACATGAGATAATTATTGTAATAAGAATGAGTTTGATTTTTTTTTTTTTTGGCACAAAAAATTGTTTATTTAGTTGCTAAAATTTTATAAAAGTATAATTGTAATGTAAATAAACAAATAAGTTAGTATAACCCAACTAAAAAATTAATGCAAACGTAAATAAACATTGATACACAGCTCTTTTTTCTTATTGAAGCGTTAGTGATGACTTGACTTTCGATCACTATCATTATAGTCTAATTAAAATTTTTTGAAAGAGTATCCATCATATACAGTTTACTACAGTAACATAGCCCCACTCGGATGACCAATAAACATGAACACAATTGGCAAACTATGATTGATTTTCATTAATTTAATTTCAAAGGCTTCTATCACTTTTTTCAATTTTCAACTTCTTTTTCTTTTTTTTTGGTTAAAAATTTTCAACTTCCGAATAGCATGTTAGCACTACCTTTTACTTTTCTGTTGTTTTTCTTTTCAGTTGCTGATGGAAGAAAAGCACAAGAAACACAAGCATATATTGGAACAGTATCGTTCAAAAGCCGAGCACTACGTTTGTGCTTGTCTCAACAAAAACAACGTGTCTAACGTGGAACGCACCCCAGGAGGCTTACTGTACATCCGCCAATGGAACAACATGCAATACGTCTCATCAGCATCGTTTCTTCTCACAATCTACTCTGATTATCTCCAAGCCTCCAATCAGAAGCTCAATTGTCACAAAGGTGAGGTGGGCCCAGAAGAAATCTTTTCCTTTGCGAAATCACAGGTTGATTACATCTTGGGCTCTAATCCAATGGCCATGAGCTACTTGGTTGGCTATGGCCCCAAATACCCACAAAGAGTTCACCATAGGGGAGCATCCACTGAATCATACAAAGGCAATAAAGGTTTTATTGGGTGCACACAGGGTTATGATAATTGGTATGGACGAAGTGGGCCCAATCCTAATGTTCTCGTTGGGGCCCTTGTTGGTGGGCCAGATAGCAAGGACCAGTTTAGGGATCAAAGGTCCAATTTCATACAAACTGAGGCATGCACCTATAATACCGCCACACTAATTGGGGTTTTTGCTAAATTGCATGGTTTACAACAAGCTGAGAATGGTATCTCTGTGAGTCCTGCTTTAATTGCTTCTAGCTAGAAAAGGATATACAAGGAAATAGGAGATTTTGGGTTTCCATTAATTGGTTTTGGTGGCTGAGTCAAAAGCTGCACTAACCCAATGTATAAACATTTTCATGTATACAAAAAAAAAAAGAGAGGAAATTATGAATAAAAGCTAAACCGGGATATTATTCATTCTTTAATTGACTTTTCAAGAAGTATTTCTCAAAAGTAGTTAGAGACAATGCTCCAATCAAATCCATATATTGATCAACACCTACCAACACAAAAGTTAGTCTCATTTTCTTCCAAGAAAAAAAAAGTGAGTCCCATTTTGTGACACTTGGTAATATTACGAAACCAAAAAGATTGGGGAGTTAATGAAATTCACGGACATAATGGGTCATCTTTTTTTCCATGATTTTGGAATTATATGGTCTAAATAAGACACAGCTTCCTTTAATTGCGGGTGTTCCATACTACAAGCCAAACATGAAGAACAAATAAACCACGGCCACGGCTCATATCCAAAATTACGGTGTCAATGGCAGCAAATTTAGCCACCTGAAAAGTCACCCAATACGATAATTAAGCAGGATTTCATGCACTTTATTCATTTCTCATAAATAAATTAGATATCCTGAATTTGGGTCATAAGTTTCAACCTCGTATTAGGGAGATAAAAATTTGCACTTTTTACCTTTTTCCTTTGCTAGTTTACGCAAGTTTTTAGCGCGTGCACACACCCTGGATTGAAAAGCTTGGACCAGATTTATTAGAACACACAAGTACAGCACTAAAATAAGCAAGCAAGACTTTAATGTCAAGGATTTAATGCTCTTTGGTACATTCGCACATTCCCTAGAATGCTCAGTTGAAGAGGACGTGATTTTGCGGGTAGTAATAATGAACGGCAGCAAGGATTTTCTGATTACATAATTTTATTTATTTATATATATATATAATATATATATATAATTTTTATTTTTTGAGTTGATACTTTGATAGTTAGAGAATGAAATATTAAAATCTTAAATTTTTTCTTTAAAAAAATTAAGAGTTAAGTTACAAAACTCTGAACCATTACATAATCTCAATACGATTATGTAATCTCAATAATGGAGGCTTATGATTCTCCTCCCCAAAAAAATGGAGGCTCTTGTTATTTAAGAGTGGTGCACCATGCAAAATACAAGTTTGACAGTCTATCAATAGACAACGTGGAATTGGTGTCGAAATACTAGAGAATGACAACCCCAGTTTTGCCCTATGAACCCAATGACCTTGAGAACCACGAAAAAAGATCTATGCGGAGGTGACTCAAGAGTAGGGGTGGCAAAGTAAGTCCAAACCTATTTGCCCACCTAAACCCGCCTACTCTAATTGAACCCAAACCTACCCAAATATTAGTTGGGTTAAATGGGCATCAACCCAATCAGACTCAATAATTATTCGGTTTTAACTAAAAATCCAATGAGTCTCATTTAATCAAAAAACAATTTACCCAAATTCAACCCAGCCCTTCCCATTTAAAAAAAAAAAAAAAAGACCTCAGACATTTCAGTGTTTCAGGGTTTTCATTTTCCTTCATTTTCTCGGCCTCCAAACACTTCTCTCTCTCTCGCTCGCTCTCTTTCTCTGATCTTTCACTATTCTTCTCTTCACAAAACCTCATAAAAAGATGAAATAAAATACAGAACACAAAAATATATACAAAAATGAAGCTCGCTCAATTCAAACATGAAAAAAAACGTTTCAAAAATCTCATCTTTGAAGAAATAGAAAGAACCTTTGGAGGAGGCAAGTGTAGGCTTATCGTCTCGGCGATCGGCAGAGGAGGCGGCAGTCCAATATTAGGCAGCATTGGTGGAGGCAGAAGTCGACACGGGAGCCGCCGCCGGTGCATTAGCCAAGATCGGAGCAGTAGCCACCGCCAGTATACTCTTTTTGCTATCTTTTTGAGTTTTATGTTTGCTCGAACAGTAGGTGTAGGGAGATGTGATAATTTTTGTGTGGAGTTTCTGTTTGGTTAGTCAAGAAATCAAATGAGAAGGAGGAAAGATCGTTATTGATACAGCAAGAAGTAGAGACCGTTGCTTTTTTGGCAACCGAGGCCATTGTAAAGAAAAGTTTTTTTCTTTTTCCGGGAAAGTTTTGAGCTTGAAATGACATTTGTTTGTATTTGTTGCACTGTTTGGTTGCCAAGTAAAAGAGAGAAAATAAAAAAGAAAAGCAAATATTTTTTTATTTGGTTTTTTAATATAATTGCTGATGTGGATATGTTGATGTGGATGTTCTTATATGGAATTTTTTAATCCCAAGAATGGAGACTAGAGAGAGTGGAAAATGGAATCCAAGAAAGAGTTGGAGTATTCACTTTAGTGGCATTTTGGTAATTTTGATAATTGGGTAATTGGGTGGGTTGGAGTTTACCCATAATAATTAAATTGGGTTGGATTTGGGTTAGAAGTAATTAGTTAAATGGGTTTTAATGGGTAAATAGGCTTTATATACCCAACCCAATTATACCCAACCCAAACCCACATAAACCCACCCATTTGACACCCCTACTCAGGAGACATGCATGCAGGATTTATGCTATGGAGTAGAAGACGAGAACGTGGATGGACAACCTATATAGGAGAGTGATGCTGAAGACCAGACATGGATGGATGATACCCACCCCAGCAACGAGGACAGTCAGACCGAGGATGCATGGGAAATCAAGGTACCCACCGAGATGAAGCGCAAACTAGCATGAACATGGCAAATGAGCATCATCCTCAAACTCATGGGCAGACAGCTTGGCTATCGTACACTCCAAACTAGGTTAGCGGGTATTTGGTGCCCCGCAGGTAAAATGCAATTAATAGATATTGGATATGGTTTCTTTATTATGCGTTTTGATATTTTGACAAACTACCAGCATGCTCTTATGGATGGTCCATGGTTTGTGGGAGACCAATATTTACAGGTGTAGGCATGGGAGGCAGATTTCCACCCGCATATTACCAAAATTTCAAATACGGCAGTATGGATCCATTTAGAACAACTACCCATAGAATACTATCACCCAAAATTCCTAAAACACGTGGGAAATAAGTTAGGAAAACTTCTAAAGATTGATGTTGTCACTAATGCTGCCATCCGAGGCTAATATGCTAGATTATGTGTCCATGATTGATTACATATTCCTCCCACATGAAGACAAGGGTATTAAATCCAGCCCATTAAGCAATTGAGCAGTGCATGACATCCAAATTTGGGCATACACAAACACGGGTGAATATTCGGTAAAAAGTGCATATAAGATGATCCAAACTCAACTCTTAAGTTCTTCTTATGGCCAATTATCCAATCACTTACAAAGCAATAAAATCTAGAAAGCAATTTGGGTGGCCAAGGTATGTAATAAAATCAAAACTTTCATTTGAAGAGCACGTAGAGATATACTACCTACTAAAGCTAATTTAACTAGAAGAAAAATTTTGTTTGATGCTGGGTGTGAATGTTGTGAGGATGGGGTAGAGACAACTGATCATAACTTGCTAAGCTGTCCATTTTATGACGAGGTTTGGAAGCCCACATGCTTGAGAGAGATCATGACTCATTGCACAAATCTTTCATTTGTGGACGTGGTTGATCAAATAATGCAAATAAAAAATGACCCAGAGATTGCAATATTTTTCACAACCAGCTGGATGATTTAGAGTAAGCGGAATGAGGCTCACTATGATACTCCACATCCTGATCCCCCTTCTCTAGCCAAGTCTGCTATAGCCCATGCTTTAGAATATTTAAAAGCTAATTATGGAAGCTTCAATTGAGTATTTGTAAGATTTTGCGTGTCTCAGTTCCAGGGTGGCTGATCATCCTCTTGAACCAGCTACTGATCATCGCCTTGGTAAGCTATTGCCTCACCAATTAGCTAATCAGATGCGAGCCCCTTCTCTGGCGGATTCCTCCTTTTGCTCCTCAACCTGCGGGGTATTAACAGTCGTTTCCAGCTGTTGTTCCCTTCCCAAGGGCAAGTTCTTACATGTTACTCACCCATCCACCACTGGAAACAACAAATGGCAACACTTGGGTAAGAGCGCGACTACTAGGGGAGTCCCTAAGACCTAAAATCAATACCGTATGGAGCCATCATCGCGTATAACAACGTGTGCATGGCGAAAGGCTTTGTAGGACTCTCGTAGCCACAGAAGCTATGACATGGGCATAGCTAGGTGCTGGCTTAAGTACTGGTGAAAGTACCTGAACCAATGGTGACATCAGTAGGAGAGGCTCCAGCACTAGTAGGTAAGGGCGAAGTCATCATAAGTGGTTGATTGGGCCTAGGAACGACCATCGGTCAGGGCCCGCGAGCTTTTAAGGCAAATTCATCGTTTTTCACTCGTCTTTCATGCGTGCCAATATGAATTGCATAAGCCATTGTGTTTTGGCGGTGGATGAGTACAGAAGTGAACAGTGTGTTAGTATTTAGTTGTGCGAAGCATTGTTAACAAGACTTACTCAACTCACTGCTTTCACCTGCTTCCGGTGACAACTACCACTCTCTTATGAATGGGAGGGTAGTGTACCAAGACATAGGGGTTGGCCAGCGAATGCGGTTTATTTAGTACCAGATATACATATTTCAAATTCTTTTCATGGCAATTCAAAGGCACGAAAGATAAGGAAAAATGAAAATCTTCTCAAACCAGAGTAGGAATTCAATCAATTGCTATCAATGCCAAGAGATGAATCAAGATTCATGGGAACGATAACCTTTTTTGGGAAGAGTAAAGCGAGGGATAGGATAGATGAATAGGTTTAAGCCTTTATCCACTTGGAGGAATGAATTTCAAATTTGTAAGGCTTCATTTTTCTCCGGCAAGCAGCTAGGGAAGCATTTATTCCCAAGCGATAGAGCTTGGAATTCAGATTGATGCCTTAGTGCACTCCGAGATAGAAAGATACCAATAATGGAAAAAGATATGCTCTTGAACTCCAACAATAGGTTGATCAGTTACTATCAGTAGGGATGGGAGACAAAACTGCTACTGATGGGAAAGCAATAAGAAGCCTGAAAGTGATTTTGACACAAGATATGATGACAGGAAGGGAGTTTGATCAAAAATAGACAGAAAAAAGGCTGCTAGGCTCCTTTCTTTCTCATAGGAGGGGCTCTCATCCAACCCTTATCGATACACCTCGCTAGGACATTTAAGTGAGTCGAGTTTCTTTCTGGTTCCAAAATGAGGCGGTGTTACCAATGACTCGATATCCCGCTGCTACCGAATGAAGTTCATCCTTCACCCCTTTCCCTATAAGAAAGTGCAGACCCCCATAGATAGATGTCCCATATAGCCCCTCCTCCCCCAGGTTGGGTCTGAAAAAGAATCGAATTGGGTTGAGAGAAGTTTATGAATCAAGTGAACATGAAAAAGAAAAATCTTAAAATAAAAATGGGCAAGTATGCTTGCTTATTTTTATTATATTAGAATTAGAAAAATACCAAAAATATGAAGAAGAACTAAGGCACTTGCTTCGGCGAAACCTTTCTCTATCGTTACGGAGTTCTTCTGCTCTAATCTTCGAAATCGAAGATCAGTTGACTGAGGAGTTAATATTGATTCATGCAAAGATGCTCCTTTGAAGCTGGAGTAAGGGATTGTCCACCTCACCGCCCCGAAGAGCAGTGGCTTTGTTGTTTTGCACACCTTCGGAGAGAGACTCCAAAAGTACCAACGCTCAATCGAAAGAAAGAGAAATCAACTATATGCTTAACTCATGCCCTAGGAATCCCTAAACAAAGGGGGTACGAGCGAATCTTTTATTGGAGGGAAAGCTGGGGAAAAGCATAAAGCCTACGAGCTCAGCTCTCGCCTTCCTCCTGCCCGTGACGCTCCCAAATTAATCGCTATCGTTTTCTTGCTTTCTTGTTTTCTTGAATTGTTATAGAATGGCTTTCTCTTAGGTATAATTGGTATAATGAAGTGGGATGAAGCCTTAGTGGATATAGCAAGTGTGCCAAGGATGCGGCTCGAGCGTAGTAGGTCTAGACGACTGGCATGAAAAAGCCTTCTCTGGTAGCAGCACTATACTAAGGTATAGTATCTCCCTAGCTTCCAGTCTATATAAAACGTAGTTAGCAGAGGTAAGTCTATCTGGCATTCCCTCGCGTAAAGGGCGACTTTGGCATCGACTCTCTCTCGTTAGGTAATTACCAAGGCGAAAGCAGCTCTCTCGGAAGTAAGTTTCCTCGCCATCTTAGTGGGACCAGTCTAATAAACTTTCACTTGAACTACCAAGACTCGAATTTTTTTGTTGTGGTAACACTCTTCTAGAATTACGTTTAACGTCCCTTTATGACTTTCCTGATCGGCGCCTCGGGTCGGTAGCTGGGCTCCGGGACATTACTACCACGACTACTATCGGCCTGAGCAAAAAGAAGGAAAAGAAGGGACTAAAGCGAGGAGTTCATTGGTCATACATAGTGAAGGGGGATGGGGGTCAACCTCTTTCATGACCCATGGCCCCAGTCTGTCACTTGGTTAGCATTTATAGAACAAATTAAGTAGGGTTGGTTTTTCGATAGGGAAATAGGGGAGTTGGCTGTAGTTGAGACACGTTTTTCGGATGGAAGATATGGATTTTTTCGAGATGGTTAACCACTTTTTTAACCGTGAGAGGGGGGTCATTCAGAGCCCGCTAGCTTCAGAATTGGTGGATGTTCCCCACGCCGATCCCTATCAAGAACAACGTGAGGCACTTCGAAGTGCCATTCACAAATTGATTCTTGAGCAAGTTCAAGAACATTGTGAGAAGGGGAAAGGGCGGCTATCCGTTCACTTTCCGAAAATGGCATAAATCTATTCCAGTGTCGTAGAGAACATTATGTCTCACGATTTGGAAATATTTGTGGAGATGGATACTGAAACCATCTGCGAATGGGTGGAGGAGATAAAGGAGAACCCTAATCTCCTAAAATCCCTCATTAGGGAACACCTGTAAGATGAATATGCCACTTTCTTTCATAACTGAGCCGGGAATAACGATTGGCATAGAAGTCTCTCGCATGCAAGGAGATGCCGCTGCTGGATGTCACGATTATGGGGCGCCATGATCCTTCTCTCTGGAACAATCGAGGGCACTGCCTTCCTTCAGCTTTCAAAGGTAGGGGCTACATCAATCATTGTTCAGTGAGCTATTTATTGCCGCCAATAGTGCTTCACTTGCATGCAAGGTGGCACACCAGGTAGAGCTATCGCGTGTGGGTGAAGGAGATGCATTTCTAGTACTGGTAGTACTGGACAAGCTCTTAGGGAATAATCTCTTTCTTATTTCTGCCTTTCTTTCCCATGATGACTAGGAAGAGGCAAATCCAAAATTTCACTTTGAATTTCGGACCTCAACATCCTGCTGCTCATGGTGTTTCACGATCAGTATTGGAATGAACGGAGAAGTGGTGGAACGTGCAAAACCACATATTGGATTACTCCAGTGCGGCACGAAGCTGCTGACGCTAAGTCGGCTCCTATGCCACTAGCTATGCCCTACTTGGTCCCCCGGCACGGTGGAGGTTCCATAGCGCATCATGAGCACCGGGCTAAGGGGTGGTGAGCAACTCAAGCGAACCGCCCTACCTTACTACAACATAGGGATAGAAGGGAGAAGGTTGCGAAGGTGGCCTCGTTATCCACACCTCCGGTCAGATGAATGGAGGACCGACCGATCGACCCTGGTTTTCATGAGCGCTGGCAGGTCCTGGAGTGCCTGTCAAGGGCGCTAGCGCATACCCCGGGGTGATCATCACCACCTACACCTCACATCTCGACATAGTGGAATGTGTAACCCGCCTGCTATCTCATTCAACTACATTTGTTCCTGTAATCCATAACCTAATAGAACGCAGCAGCAAGGGACAACCCACTCATACAGCTAGTGGGGAGGATGGCACTACTGGCAAAGACCGCCTGGCAAAAATGTCGCAAGCGCAAAGCGTGGTAGGCCTGCGCCGGGGGAGCATAGCGTAGGGAGGAAAGGGAGCCCAGAAGGTAAATTTCTTTGGCATTCCTTGATATAAATTTGTATACAGTCAATACATTATTTGTTAGGTGAAGAGAAAGCTATGTAGCTGGTACAATCTTAACATGGTTGATCTATGATGCTACCTTGCTTTTGTAGAAATTTATTACTTTTTTTTTAATAAAATTCTGCTGTTTATCCTCAAAAAAATAAATAGAAAGAAAGAAAGAAAGAAGACTAATCGAGTGATGCTAGAATTTTCGAGGAGTTGATGATATATAGAGCAAATATTGGTAAGAAGGTTAGACGACGTCATCTCTTGGTTCAAATATGGCCAAAGGGGTTTTCCTTTCCTTTTATATATATATATGTATGTATGTACTTTTTTTTTTAATAATGTGGTTTCAAAATTATTGATAATGTGGATTAAACTATGAAATATAAATCCATCATGTGTTTAAATGAGTTAGTCTTTAATGGAAAACACTACCAAAATGGTTAAATTTGTTATAAAACTAATCGGTTAATTATTCAAAACTTCAAATTAAAGTTTGATCTGACACATTGACACTTATACATACATATATACATACATACATACATACATATATATATATATATGGTTTTACTAACGTTTGCCTTTATGTCTACCCTTAGGCATACAGTAGTAAACCATTTTAGGAAAATTTGTATTGAAAAATAAAAAAAGTAGTTATCTATTTTGACAATGATTGTACAATTATAACATAGATATGACATTGATATTGCAGTGGTATAGTAAGATGTTGTGAATGGATAGTAGTAATGGTGGCAATGAATGATGGTAATTAATGATAATGGCCAACATGTGGTGGTATTAGTGCTAGTGATAATAACGATGGGTTGCAATGGTGGCAATGGCAACATCAACAACAATATGACATTATCGAAAGCATTTGCAATGGCAAGGATGCAACAATGATACTGGTAATATTGTAAAAAGTAACATAGTAGCAACGATGACGACAATGATGTGATAATGTGAAAAGTAAAATAAATTTTTTAATGAATTGGCACTTAAAAATCAAGCATTGGATTTTTTATTATTTTTTATTTTGCATTATTTGAATAAAAAAGAATAACCAACCGAGTTTATGCTTGATTTTCCAGCGTACACACCACCTAATAGGGGGAAGTAGGAATTCCGGGGAGCTCAACTTATATGAGAGCAAATATGGGAGGCCTTGGGCAGGAAGGTTAAACAACTTTATCGTTTTTCGGTTCCAAATTCTGGGCCTAGGTGATCTTAAAGAGTTTCATTCTAAAGCCCAATTTTGTTGTCAAAACTCAAAAGTGAAAGCAAAAAGTCTCCCTTTCTTTTTTCTTTGAACAAAAACATTAATACTATGAACTTAGCATTTTCCATGACAAATTTTATAATTGTTGAAGTCTTTAAATGTGAGTGGTGAAACTTGAGACACAACTAACATTTAAAATAGGGTCTACCATATTTTTACCACTGCTTACAATATATCACTTCAAAAATTATGATTTTTTTTTAGCTAAATCAACAATTATGAAATTTGTTTTGAAAAAATTGTATATATAGCATTACTAAATGAAAAAGTTTGAAAGATCAATTCGTTAATATCAGTCGTACCTTTTTTTATATATAAGGAATATCAGTCGTACCTAATATGTTAGGAAGGGTGAGCTACTTCAAGCGAGTTAAATGGAATTTGATCTTTAGTCCTATTCAAAGTGCAAATAGTATGGTACTCCATGCAAGACCTTAAGCACTGGACCATGGACCATGGACCATGAATTTGAGCAGTGGAACAAAAAATCCATGATTGTACCCAAAAAAATTCCTCTTTGGAAAGGGATGATTCATAAGCATCCCAAAAAAAATAATAGTTGATGATTACTTCTAAACAACAACCATATATAATTCACCTCCAAATTAGTATATTCAATTTCAATGATCGTAACAAAAGGTGAGTTTCGATTAACTCAACTATAAAATTTATATGATAAAGTTTATTATCGTAAAAAGAAATATTATAATCTATCTGTATAAGAGGGAAAATTTTAATGGATTTAACTCATAATTTCAAGAAAATTTGAAATATTAAAAAAAAAACATATTGTCATATGATAATAATAAATTGAAGGGCACTACATTTTTCACAACTACTAACATATCTTACTATGATTAATGCATGATACTACTAATTACTATGATTACTTTTAAGTCATGTCAACTAAAAAGCTAACATGGAACCTAAACCAACAGAGATTATGTGGAAATCTATCACTATAATTTCCTTATCATCGACCAGGCCTTACCACATTTTTCTTGTGTTTCATCACCAAACAAACATCCTGTAGCGGTGTACCCTTTGTCTTAGTGTTAGATTCCAGAATGATTGAATCTTCTACCATTTGATTTATTCCTTTCCTAAAAATTTCTTGTCACGCAAGAGAGAGTACTAAACACCTACCTTACCCCTTTGATACTAAAATTTCTAGGCGAAGAATACTAATCATGGAAAAAAAATTTTAATCAATACATGATTAATTGCAAAGCTCAATTACGTAAATTGCATAAGGGAACTGTCTTGACTTTGAAGACTTTAAACACTTGCTGCCTTATTTCCAAACTCTACACCATCATCTCATTTTGATGCAGGACGACAAGTAATTATTAAGTACTACTCAAGTACAAAGACGCGATACTTCATCCTATTATATTCATAGTGAATTCTACTAATTAAATTTATTATAATTTATAAGGTTCACCATGAACATAATAGGACAGATGAATGTAAAAGGACGAAGTATCACTTCATAATTATCTAATAACTTTCCCTTACAATCAGATATATATATAGCCGGTAGCTAACCGATTAGCTAGGCCTTGTTGAAAAATGCTTTGTCACCCAAAGTAACCTCTTCCGTACCATCATATACCTTTTCAGCAACTTGACTAGCCACTCCTTGCTGGGCCTTCCTCAGCTTCTCCTCAGCCATTCTTTTGAATTCTTTAGCGGTTGAAGGTGCCCTCTCTTCTATTATTTCACGGGGATCGTTGTGCCTGCTTGCTTGGGCATAACTCTGAAAATATTAATCAGACCAAAACACAATGAGCTACAACACTTTCTAACACATTTTAAGTTTGACTAATGATTTTTAGAAATCACATCACGAGAGCATGGAAAATACACCAACAAAAACTGTCAGGTTTTGTTTTGGGCCTTTTGGCATTACTTTCTTTCTCTGTTTTTACTTTTTAGTTGGGACCTATATAACAAATCGCTATCCCGCCCAGAATGGAGTGAATCAAGACACTGGCCTCAATTAATAGATATTAGTGTTACAAATTGGCCAAGCTTGACCCAAATGGATCCCCCATTAGTGTACACAAGTCACATGACCTAGCCAGCCAAGCTAAAGTTCATAAATGTTACATGGGCTGGTAGATTTCAAAGGGGGAAGTAACTAATGCAAGATTTAAAAAACTGTCTCTAAGATGACAAAGTAAAACAAACACATACAAGGTCTAAGAAGTATGTAAAATGCACAAAAGTAATCATGCTTTGATTTACTGTATCCCAAGTAGTTATACTTACACTGACATACTGGCAATTAGAAGACATTTAACAACCATATAAGCCTTGTTAATTAGTTGTTACACCATTCAAAGATTGTTTATTGAGATCAACCGAAGTCATCTATATACTTGGATGATGATCTTTCTTAAGAACTTGGGATCCCTCAGATTCTGGCAGTCTTGACTAATAGACTTGAATGATCCAGAATGGCAAGTCATGGAAGTAGTGGACAGACATATATAGAACAACAGATAAAAAATACTAGACACTACCTCATCTTGAATTCAAATTCTACCCCATCTTGTTTCATACATTTTACTCAAAGCACAAAAGGCATAGGAAATCAATAGCTACCCTAATAAGCATAAGAAGTACTCCTTCATCAAGACCAAAAATTGACCAAAGACCAGCCAAGAAGGAAGTGATAGTGGTTACCTTGATGGGCTGGTAGACACATGCTCTCAAGTGCTTGGCCAGGAATGGCCGCAAGGAAGTGTTGAGAGGGAAGAGATGGCCACTCATATTGGTTACCAAGCTAGATGTGTAGTACAGACTCAGAGAATAACAAAGTTGGTTCTATAATTACACCGATGAAGAGTGAAGAAAGTGAATATTAGTGCAGAGATGATGCAGTACACGTGTTTTCATGAGCTAGGATATCACTAGAAACGTGGTGGTGTCGCATAGGTTGCCATTTTAAAATTGGTATGCAATTGTTGCTAGGTTACATGTCTGTTTTATATGAGAAATGAGTAGAGTGTGATGATGCTCTCTTCCTTTGGGCTCCTCCAATAGACTCTTTCAATTCTTCGCGTCTCTTCGGAAATTCCAAGAGCTATACAAACTGCAATAAGCTACCCAAAAAAAGAAATACAGACTTGCTTGTTGACATATTTGAGAAAAACAAACATCCTTTGGAAAAGTAAAAAGACAGTTTCAACTTTCAAGTATAGCCAACAAAGTTAACACATCACTAAAAACAGTTTTTGTCATATAAAATAGGATGGCGTATGAAAATAGGATAATAAAGACTAATGCTTTCTGGTAGCCCTATTTAAAAACAGTCTTGGTCATATAAAATACATAAATTGGTAAGTTTTCACTATCCATTTTCCATTGAAAACGAAGATAATATTTTTTTTATATTTTTCTGTATTAGGTAATATAGAAAAAAAAAAAAAAAAAAAAGAGTCAAAAGAAAAATTATCTTTTTATCATCAAAAAATTCTATTAAAAATATGATTTACTTTTTAGAAAATGGCTTTTACTTTAAAAAAAAATTGAAAAACAATTCTATCCTGTTCAAAACAAAATAATTTGGCAAATTATTTTTACAAAACAATTTTGTGAAATTTATTCTCGCAATTTTAGGTGAATTGCAAAGTATATTCCTAAAGTTTGAGATTGTACCTTAAAGTTTACCTTCTATTTAGTAAAAGCAACTCTTCCGTGAGGAGTCCAAATCTTCTATCTCATGTATTGTGCTCCATTCCATACTCCACCAATAATATCTAGACAACTGGCCTCTTTCTTTTAGTGAGATAACACATCTTTTTCTATCTAAGATAACGCCTTTAAGGTTAGGGAAACAGAAGATCAGTTGAGGTAAATCTCATGTAATTAACTTTTTTATTTTTGCCCATCACTTTTTGTTTTGGTTTTGTTTCTTCTATCTGTGGTCTAATTAAGGGTGGCAATTCGTGTTCGCGTGTCGGGTTTGTGTCGTGTCAAGTCATGAATATTCGACTACATAGGTCAACACTAACCCGACCTGTTTATTAAACGGGTCAAGATTCCTCAACCCTAACACGACCCATTTATTAAACGGGTCAGTCGTGTCGACCTGTTTACCAAATTTTATCAAAATGAAAAATAAAAATTATGAAAAAACAACAAATAAATATTTTTAATATAAAATTCAGAACTAACGAGTAATTGCATCACAAATAATCATTCAAAATTAAAGCATATCCAATATCACAAATAATTAATCACAATATGTTAAAGAAAATAAATCACAACAACTAATAAGTTTATATACCTAGAGTTTGAAGGGTATATTGGTAAAATATCATTTAATTAACGGGTTAGACGGGTCAAACGGGTTCTATGTGTTCAACCCTACCCAACCCATTTATTAAACGGGTTAGCCGTGTCAACCCGAATATAACACGAACCCGTTAAGCCTCAACCCATAACCTGCTAATTTTGTGTCGTGTCGTGTCGGGTTCGCGGGTCGTGTCAAAATTTGCCACCCCTAGGTCTAATTGTATTCCTTCCTTACTACCCATATCCGACCAATTTATGGGCTTAAACCCCACCATTTATTCAGACAAATCTGACCTTATCTCAATTGAAGCACAAAACCAAAACATATTAGTCCAAGCATTCTCAATAGATAGCCATCAACTAAGTCGTACTTATCTGATAGAGTTTGATAAAATAATGAAATCTGAAATTTAAATAAAATGTTATTTGTATAATCAAATCAAATTGTAATCTCTACAATAATATATATACAAGTGAGCAAGCTTCCCGTCCCTAAACTCATTCAAGAATTTCAACAAACATGTAAAATGCAAAAACTAGCAACCCCAAATATTTACAAAATACAACCTTTACAAGAAAGAGAAACTTTTTTCTTTCCACGTGTTTCCTAATGAAACAAAAATCAAGCACCATTATCACCATAAACAAGTCACTCTGTTTCTCTCCACACTTTATTCCCACATCAAACCCTCAAAATGCTCGGTAACAAAAAAACCCAAAAAAATTCTTTTCCACAAACCAATAGAATCATAATTGGTTTTTGAAAGTGTGAGAGACCATGCCCCCAGCCCCTTTTTTTTTTGGATGTTGGGTCAAACCCACGTGAATGGATGGAATCGTGTTATTGCCTCTCAAAATGGAGGTTCAACTGAATATATTTTCCCCTTTAGATTAAGGGTTTTACAATGGAGTCGCCACTTATTTAATTATTGGAATCAATAAGAAAACCATAATTGAAAAATTCTTCATGCATTTTATTAATTTGAAATTAAATTTACATTGATCATAGGAAATTACATGGCTTTGGTCCTAGATACAATCTAAGATAAAATACATGGCTTTGTTTCCTAGTTACAATCTAGAAATTGAAAATTACAAAGATAAGCATTAATCTATCAACTCTTGATCTAAGCTTGGAGGCTATGTTATAAGATGAGAAAGTGTTAGACACCCACCTTGCTCGATGAAACTAGTCTTCTAGACTATGATGGCCAACATTCATATCACACCATCCAATATGTTATCAATCAATTTGCATGTTGAATTTAATGTGTGTGCATATCGAATTTAATGTGTGTACATGTCATAAACCATAATTCAATTTATTAAGCATTTCATTTGGATTGAAAAATAAATTCTAGTGAATGTGTGTGGATGGTGATATCCTAGATCCAAGAATTTGAAAGAATTATTAAAGAAACATATTTTTCCATGTTTTTGGATGTGGATTTAAGATCAAAACTAGTGTTATACCTGAACATGTGATGAATAACCAAGAACATGTGAAGAATACATAAGAACACTTAGGAACATTCAAAAATATTTAAGGGAATTTAAATAATTACTATCATGCTTTAATCTTAAATTCTCATCATGATAACACAAAAACCAAGTTAAGGAAATAGATAATATCTTCATGCAATATCCATAGGGTGGAGGAGAAGACTCTTAGTAGAGGTCCTAAGAGTGGAGGAAAAGAAGAGCTAGGAGAGGAAGAGTGAGTCTCACTCAACACCTTGAGTCTCAAGAAGACCAAAATATGACAAGACTACTCAACTTCACTAGAACTTAAGAGATGAGAAGAGATGGGGTTTTTGTGTGGTTTCGAATGGAGGAGAAGGGAAAGAGGGTTTATAAAGTAATGGTAGAGAAAATATGAATGGAATGTCATTTAATGAGGGTTAACAAAGAATCATGAACTTAGACCTTATTTTAGCCTTTGGGGAAATTTGGTACATTAAATGTAGAGATTGGTGGGAGTGAGAAGCAAGCAAAATTCGGTTTTTCTAACAGCTTGTAAAGTCAATTTCAAAAAATCATATCTTAGTCAATTCTGATCGGAATTGTCTCGTTCTTGTGCTCAAATTGAAGCCCCGGATGTCGTTTATGGGAAAATTAACTTCATTCACAGATTCAAAATATTCTGAGAGATATCAACAAAATGGTGAGCAGAGATTATTTGTTAGAAAATAATTTTAGCACAATTAACATTAATAGGTCCCAAATTAGTTTCCAATTAACATCAATAAGCTCCAATCACTCCCATTTCAGACTTAATTAGTTCCAAATTTACCCTAATTAAAAGATAATTGCATAAATTACTCATTGAATAACTAATGTTTAATTATCTAGTTGATTAGGTGTGCGCAACCTTACCATAAAATGTAGTCCTAACTAATCAAATTATAACACATCATTAATCTCGAATTGATTATAATTATAACCAATTGAAATCAATTGTTCATAATCACATATATTTGGACTCAATTTGTGATAGTGCGTCTCGGTCTTTAAAATTTGATTTGATGATAACTTTCAATCTGGTAGCCCGATAAGGGCTTATGACCAGTCGATTTAATCGTTACAATATCAATATCATTTTGGTGAAATAAGATTAAAGATTTAATGACCAGAATCAAGATATGTATTTTCAATGTGAAATTACCATTTTACCCTTCATGTGATATTAAATGCGGGTTGCAAAGTGGGGTGTGCGAAAGATTCAAATAGAGGGAGAGTTGGTGATTGGTATTGTATAGAGAGGCGGATGTGTCTGTATCTAGTGAGTAATAAGGATGAAGATGAACACTTCAGATTGAGACCACAAAGAGAAGTAACAAAATCAAAAACAAGAGTGGCAGAAGACGCAAAAATCAAATAATGAAGATATAGAATTGAGAGATCCCCAAAAGAAAGCGACATTATCTCAAATAAAAAAGAGGCGTTACTCAAATAAAAAAGTGGTGTTATCTTACTTAAAAAAATAGAAGCCAGTTGTTTAAATATTATTAGTGAAGAATGAAGTGGAACACAACACATAAGACAAAAGATTTAGACTCATCCATGAGTCACCTACACGGCCGATAAGTGAATTGTGATTTAATTGTGTCTGATGTGTATTTTTTATTTATTTATTAAGAATTTCATCAGTACCATATAAATAAATAAATAAACAAAAACAATTTGACAAATGTGACCCCTCCGTTCAGTCAAACCCTGACGTGGCCACTCAACTGTCCACCTCTGCATCAATGTACAAAACAGTCAAAACCCTCCAAAACTCTCTCCCTCTCAAGTTAGGGTTTTTACAATTCTTCTTCGCGTAAAACTCACGCACACTACCACTCCAGCTTTCCACCGAAAATTCGAACCCGACAATGGAACCCAACGGCCATGACGAAGCCTCTCGGATCCTCCACGAGCTCCAATCCCTCAAAGCCACAAAATCCGACATAGACCGCCGAATCTCCACCCTCGAATCCCAGCTCCGCCACCTCAATCTCCAAAACGGCGCCGTCGTCAAAACCTCCACCCTCCCGAATCCAATCACAGCCGTCCATCACGATCTCACCCCGGAGATGATCCACCGGTACAGCCGCCACCTCTTGCTCCCGTCGTTCGGAGTCAAAGCCCAGTCAAACCTCATCAACTCCTCCATCCTCGTCGTCGGAGCCGGCGGATTAGGCTCCCCGGCCCTCCTCTACCTCGCCGCTTGCGGCGCTGGCCGATTAGGCATTGTAGACCACGACGTCGTTGAGCTCAACAACATGCACAGGCAGGTCATTCACACCGAGGCCTTCATTGGTCAGCCCAAAGTGAAATCCGCCGCTACGACTTGTCGTTCTATCAACTCCTCTGTTCAAATTGTCGAGCACCATGAAGCTTTGCGCACTTCCAATGCCTTAGAAATCTTCAACCAGTATCCTCTACATTATTTCTTTGCTCAAATTCAAAGTGTTTCATTTGATTATATTTTTGAAATGTTAGTATATGATTTCCGTGACTGGTAACATTTGGAAAGATATGATGTTATAGTGGATGCGACCGACAATGCTCCTAGCCGTTACATGATCAGTGATTGCTGTGTTCTGTTAGGAAAGGTAAATTAAGCTTGATGTAATATTGTTAATGGACAAAATTTACATAAATGCATTGAATTTTATTGTTCTTGGAAAAGAAAATAGTGGGTTTTACTTCATTGGTCAATGCAATCGTGTGTTTGATTTTAATTGGGAACTTAAATGTACTAAGGTTGGATTTTCTGGTAACTGGCTCTGGTGGGTGGGGTCAGTTGCCTATAGGAGTTTGATTAACAGTGAGGATTGTTGTATAGTGCAACTAATCTGAGTGAAGTTTTCCTACATCATCAAAGCCAGTTTGGAGGAAAATTCCTCCGATCCGCTACCCGGCAATTCATAGTGCCAATAAGGCAATAACCAGCAGCCTTTATTTTTAGTCACATGACCTATTTAATGAGTCGTGTCAACTTGTTTAAATATTTAATGAGACACGTGATTTAGTACACATGAATGATTTTTTATATCACTAAATAATAGTTTAAGGGAGATTCCTCAAACCCAGTTTGGAAGAAAACTTTGTCTTAGAGGGACTGATTTTGTGTGTGTGTGTTTTTCTGCATTCAAGTGCTAATTGCCTCCATGTTTATGAATGCAGCCTCTTGTATCGGGTGCTGCTCTGGGATTGGAAGGGCAGGTATGCACTATCTTTTCTACTGTAAATATAAGTTTCAGCATGAATCGTATTGTTAAAATTCCAAGAATAACTACATGATCAAACTCATTGTATAGCTCACAGTTTACAATTATAACGGCGGTCCATGCTATCGATGCCTATTTCCAACTCCACCTCCAACAGCAGCATGTCAAAGATGTGCTGACAGTGGTGTCTTAGGAGTAGGTAAGCTAATGAATTGCTGTATTCTACCAAGTGAATTTCTTATTACTAGTCTACAATTCTTTCTACAATGTCATCAAAATTTGAGTTTGTAGGTGGAACTCTATTTCTTCGTAATGCCCTGTCCTAAATGTAGAAAAAATTAAAGTGTAAAACTTTATTGGATGCTTTTAAGGATTGAAACTCAAATTATTAGCTTGATTCATCCATATGGGGATACTGCTATAAAACCGGGATAAAAATGGGGAAAGAATTAAAAATAAGAATAATGGGCAAGTTCTTAAGATGAGGAACTGTTGTAACACTAAGAGCCTCGTTTCTATTCATTTGACACTTAATTGATTCTAATTCTGTATTTATGTTTATTAATTTCCAAGTAGTAGAACTGCGCTCTGTTTCTTACATTCTGTTTATTAATTTTCAGTACCTGGTATCATTGGCTGTCTCCAAGCACTTGAGGCTATCAAAATTGCAAGTGCGGTTGGTGAACCACTCTCAGGACGGATGCTTCTATTTGATGCATTAGCAGCAAGAATACGCATTGTATGTATCATGTTCTCCTTTAAAACTTCCTTCCAGTGGTTTACATTTTTTCCTGTGAGCTCAGATTGGAGTCTAAATCTTGCCTTAGAATGAAGTGTTGTTAGGTGAGACAAGACCTTTTGAAGGATCATAGAAGATAGGCAACCATTTGAGCAATTCTTAATATGGAGATGGCTGGACCAAATGTAATATTATCAAAAGATAAAAAGTATTTGTTTAATAAGTGACTAACTTGTAAAAAAACATTAAAAATTTGTAGACCTAGCTGGACTTGCATTAAACACGTGTCAAAGGTTTGGGGCCTGTTTCAGTAGTGACTTCGTTCAACAGATGTCAAAAAACAATTTGTAGTTCTGTTTGCTCTGCTGCGTATACCTCTAATCCCATTTCCTGCCCTCACCAGCCCCATAATATTTCTCTCTCCTTACATTAGAGTTTACCATCATTTTGATCTTTTGTAGTTAGGACACCTTACCTAGAGCCTCTAGGCTAGAGGACATTGATAAGAAGTGGGTTTCCCCTCCTCTTTTGGGCTTTTGCAAGGCATCTTAATGTGATATACTCTTACTGTCTCAACTATTTATATTAGCGGCTTGTAGTGATCGGCATTTACAACTGGCACTTCTAGAGTCTCATCTTGATAACATCATCAGGTGTTTCTTGATAACATTTATGTTATTAAGAAGACATTTATTTTAGAGCAGTTATTTTTAGAATCAGATTTTCTTTGGTATGATGGGAGTTGGTCTAGGTTAGGCCCTTAACCCTTTTTTTCATATATGATATAAGTAATAGAAATTTTATTGAAGATGAAAAATACTCTATGTTCCTGATGATGCAAAGTATCTCAAAAATTTACAAGATCAAATATAAGATCTAAAGAGTGTTGGGTTTCAAATATGGAAGTACAATGTGTAAAACTCCATGCCTGACTTATCAAAAAAAAGACTCCATGCCTGAGACCAGTCAAATAAAGTACGGATCAGCGAGGATTTAAATTGATCAAACGGTCTCACAACATCCTCAAATGCATGACTATTTCATTCCTCCCTTTAACCCTTTTAAGTGGGCTGAGTTTGCTCTCACCATGATGTAATTAGTTTATTGCTTTATTGATTGTGTATATTCATATTAATAGATATTGGACATTTTGTGTATATATTTTGAGCTTTGGTATATATATATACATATTCATTTCTGACCTATGTTGCAGGTAAAGATTAGAGGAAGGTCACCACAGTGTGAAGCTTGTGGAGAAAATGCAACATTCACTCAGCAGCAATTTCAAGAGTTTGATTATGAGAAGTTTACTCAGTCTCCACTGACTCCAGTAATTACACTTTCTGTCTCTTCTTTCTTCCATTGATAATTGTAATTGGATGAGTAGGTTGCTTAACTGTTAGTGCTTATGTTTTGGCTTGTTTGCAATTTGATTTCTCTTTCATTTGACTAAGAAATATGATATTTGAAACTTGCTGCAGTCACCCTTGAAGTTAAAGCTGCTTCAATCAGATTCCAGAATAAGCAGTAAAGAGTATCATGATAGGGTTGCTAATGGGGAAGCACATGTATTGGTTGATGTCCGACCGGCTCACCACTTTAAGATTGTTTCTCTTCCCAAGTCTTTGAACATCCCACTCCCAAGTTTGGAGGCTAGATTGCCTGAAATTTCTTCAGCTTTGAAGGAAGAAGAAGAGCGAAATGGAAGTTCGAGTGCCAAACTATATGTAATTTGTAGGAGGGGGAATGATTCTCAGAGGGCTGTTCAGAATCTGCACAAGTTGGGTTTCACCTCAGCCAGGGATATTGTTGGGGGTCTGGAGTCCTGGGCCCATGATGTGGATTCCAACTTCCCTACCTATTAGTAGGCATGTTCATGGTGGGCTGTCTTTAATGTAAACTTTTCTTTCTGGTTGTAGTTGTTTCTACATATATCTTTTTCTGTTCTTCTTTTTGGGTCCAAATTTCTATATTTTTGTTACTGACTTATTGGCAATATCCCATAAACGAACAAAAAAGAAAATTACACTGGCAGTAGCTGTATTATTAACTAAAGTAGTCTTTGTCGCTAATGTTTGAAATCTTACACTATTACACTCTCTCCCTCTCTCTCTCTCTCTCTCTCTCAACGTGTCTGCATGTGGCATGGAAATGGATTAACTATTTTTCGGTGCTTGGTGTGTACAAGAATTCATAATTGACAGCCACTCTGAACCAATGTTGCAGTCCTGGGCTCAGATTTTTTTTTCTTGCAAAGCTTGGAATAACCTTTTGTTTGATCCATGTTTATGTGAGCAAAGTTACTAGCCAACAGCTACTGATAAGATAACACCCAGGAAGGGGATATGTTAGGCTTTAGCTATGAACAACTTGTGCCCAAAGTTGTCCGGTTTAGTCTGATGGAAAACGCTTAGAATTATTATCAATTTTGCAGCTGCCTCGATCATTTTTGGGAATGAGAAATCGCAGGAATGTTATAGAAAAATGTCATATCGCATCTTCCTTGTTATGAAATAGATAAATTTTGAACCATGTTCTGCATTTTGTCAGTCTAGTCAAGTGGTAACTTAGTCAATTGCCTGGCTGTTCACTTTTAACGTGGGCTTCGCAATTTAGGCAAGTGGTAATTTTGTTTTACACGCTCTAAAAAACAACTAAACTTGTAATTTAAGTCACAATTTCAGTGTTTTTTGGAAAAGCATGTAAAACAATTTGTGTAACAAGTTTAACCTGTCTGTTTATATATATATTTTTTCACAATTAAAATGAAACAACTTATGGGTTTTTTTTCTTAAATTTTTCTTCTCCTTTTTTTTTTTTTTTTTTTTTAAATGCAGGATAAGCAGAGGAAAATAAAAGGAGAAAAGGGGGGGGGGGGGGGGGGTTGCTGTTGGGGGTGGCTAGGAACCCAACTATTTTCACATCATATTAAGTAGCAAAGTGTGTTTGACGTAAAATCACTCACATAGAAATCACTAGTGAATTACTTTTATTATTATACCAATCATAACAAGTCACATTAATAGTTGTGAAAAAAAAAATTATATTATAGAAAGAAACACCAACTAGGGCAAGCAAGCAGCAACTTGGCCACAAACTGATGAGTTGAACAGCGCATTGAGACATAAAATGGATCTTGTCATAAGAGCTTCAGGGTCATGACTCATGACCAAGCATTAGTGAAGTTCAGAGCATAACGGCAGGCAATCAATTTAGATGTCACCCAAAAAAAAAAAAAAAAAAAAGTTAGAGCTATGGCTTTTAAACTCAAAAAAAAAAAAAAAAAAACAATTTAGTCTCGCAGTTTCAGTAAACCATGGAAACCAAGTCAAAATTGGAAGCCCTATAAAATAAAAATAAAAGGTCAAAATTTGAAACTAGAGTTGAGGCATTTTCACCACCCAACAAGTAAGAGCCATCAGTATATAAAGTTTGCCTGTCTAAAATAAGCAGCCCGTGGATCCCCATCAACATCCGCAGTAATCTGCAAAAATTCATGAGAACAAACAAAAAAACCAGTAAATACAGAAGAAGCACTTAAAAATGTTCGCGCTCATAAAGAACACACCAACATCACTTAAACACCACATGGGTACCTTATCAAGCCTTGGTAGAGGGTGCAAGACCACAGCATGCTTCTGCATAACATCCAAGACATTCTGATCTACAATGTACTTCCCTCGAGCTTCTTCATATTGGTCAATTCTATCCCCAAATCTTTCTTTCTGAATGCGAGTTTGATACACTACATCACACTTAGAAGCCCATTCCACTCCCTTTGATTTCAAATAGTCTTTTATATCATCCTGTAAGATGAAATTGTAAATATAGAGAGACCAAAACCCCAAATGTTCTATAGTATTTCCACTTCTCATTTGCCGAAATCACACAGAAGACCTATAGGTAAATTCAAATGACAATTGGATCAACATTTACCTTCATTTTTACCACATCAGGAGAGACAAAGTAGATCTTCACATCTTGGTACTTGGCAAGCAAGTAAGCAAGTGAGCGGACAGTCCTTCCATTGGCACGATCACCCACTAGCCCAAATTTAATTCCATCTAGCTTCCCCACCTCTCTTCCAATGGTATATACATCCAAGAGAGCCTGAATCGTACACAACAGCAAGAATAGATCTTTGAACTAAACCGTGTGAAACTTACTGCCAACAATTAAAATATGACGAAATGATAATAAAATTTTTAAAAAATCATCAAATGAAAATACAGAACAAATTCTCCCCCTCTACATTAGGAGAATAAACAGTTAATGTCACACCAAGACAGAACAACATTGTTACTTGTCTATGAAGATATTTGTAGATGAACACCTCACCCCATCTTTTGCAGCAATCCTTAGATATAAGATGTGATCTAGCAAGCCTTGGATATGCTCTGTTTTTTTTTTTTTTTTTTTAATCTCAGAGAATCAACATACATCTAAAAGTTAAAGCATAACATTTATTATTGCTACGCTCTAGTTGAGCCACATTATCGACCATGTCACCTTTTTTTTTCTTTCATTTTTTAAACAATATTAATAAATAATTAAATAGTGCAACTTTACACATTCTCTAACTCATTATCCACTCACTATGAACAACCATACACATTCTTCAACTCATTAAATCCAACCCACCATTAATTTATCATTCTTCCAATTCTCAACTCTTCATTTTCCCCTTCAAATCATTTCACTCTTTTGAAATTCAAACCCTTCAATTGCCACTCTTGTGATTAACTATGTTATTTTTAGCACTATAAATTTACAGTTGGTCTCTCTACCTCCACAAAAGTTGCCAAAGTGGGATATAATTTGGAAAGTCCCTTTGAGGTTTGTTCTTTCCCTTCTTATTTTCTCTTTTCTCCCAACTTTAGTTTTTCCATTGGATTTCTAAAGCTTGTGGATGATATGTTTTTTTGTGGGTTGCTGACAATGTGATCACTTTGGGGCTATGGGTGGCTAGGATTGGTTTGTCAGTTATGAGAAGGGTTTTCAAGAATTATAAATCTCTACAACAACTTCTTACTTCATATTCATTTTGTACAATTTTTATTTTATATTTGTGTTTTACCTGTTCAATTTGTTAGTCTTTGACATTTATTTATTTTTACATTTGACATATGTTTAACTCTATGTAAAAAAAGGAAGAAAAGAAAACCAAAGTTTAATGTATTTGCCTATGATTGTTTTGAAACAATAATAGAGTATACGTTATAATTATACTCCAATGACTGGTTTCATATTTTTTTGACTCAATGGTTCTTTTTTGTTGTGGAACATTTCTCAACTTCTATTTGGCTTCGACAAATACTATGTTTAGCACACTTTTTCTTATTATGTGCAGCACATAATAATTTGATCTTGCCGTGTCATAGACAATAAAAAATCTACCTCAAAATTTTGGTCACAAGGAAATAGAAAATCTCAAAACATGATTAATTGGAGGTTTAATTTTTATCTAATTTTGATAATGCTAAATGTGGAATTTCGTTCTTGTAGGGTTTAGGATCATTGACCTAGATACTTGAGATTTTGACAATGAAGGTTTCTTAAGTGGCCAAAGATATTTCAAAGGAACTTTAAGAGAAGAAATAATTTTTTTTTTTTCAAAACTTCCAATATTATATATAGAATAGATATGTATTCACATTGATTTTTTTTTTTTTTTTATTCTTCATTGATTTCATGATTTAGTTATTAAGAAAAAGCCAAAATAATAGAACGGAAATGGATAATACTTTTAAAAATAGTTCAATTTTTAAGGAGAACAAATTATTTTCAATAATTTTTTAGAGAATAAATTATATATTATAGCATATTACAAAATAATTATATATTCCCACGCATCACGTGGGTTTGCGACTAGTAATATCTAAAAGTTCAAGTATAGTATTTATTTTTGTCATGCTCCTATTAAGCCACATCAACATAGCATTTTACTCCATTTCGGTCTAATTAGAGAAATACTTTATCCATTACAACTTATTATCTAAGATTTGTTGTGATAATCTGTTGCCTCTTTTGTTATCCCTTTTTTTTTTTTAATTATCAATTTGGGTATGGTCTTAGAGTTGGGTGTATGTTTTGGGTTGAGTATACTTCAATTATTTTTATATTCAAATGAATGAAATCACTTGATTTAAAACTTAATTAAAACAGTATTTTTGGGCTAAATCGATTATGGAGCTAAGCCTTGTTAGTTGTGAATATATTATTTTTTTCAATTTAGGTATGATTTTGGAGTTAGGTACACAGATAATCAATTCATGTGATATAGAATTGAATTCTTTGCCGATTTAATTGAGAATTTACCACTTGGATTCTTTGCCCAAATTGCAATATCTTCAGTGGGAGAGGCAGAGGGATGGATTTGTTGGATGGAGGAGGCAATTTGCTAGTCAAAAAGTGCATGGAGTAAGTCACGGTTCCATAGCCTGGTGCCTGGGATGACAAGCTCGGCTACCAACTAGATGTCTAATGGGGGTGGAGGATACGGGGGAATGAAACCTTGGAGAGAAGGTATCCATGGATCGTTCCAAATGTTGACAAAATTTCTGAGCTAATAAGGCGACAGTGGCCCAATTTTAAGAGGGGGCCAGACTTGATGATACCATGGAATTGGTTAAGACAGTCTTGGATAGCTTCAGTATTTGATGGGAGTGTGAGACAAGACCTTTTGAAGGATCATAGAAGATAGGCAACCATTTGAGCAATTCTTGATATGGAGATGGCTAGACAAATCTTATATCATGGAAAGATAAAAAGTGTTTGTTTAATAAGACTAACTTGTCAAAAGCAACAAAAATTTGTAGACCTAGCTAAACTTGCATTAAACAAATGAGTCAAAGGTTGGGGTCCTGTTTTAGGAGTGACTTCATTCAACAGATGTCAAAATCAATTGATAGTTCTGTTTGCTCTGCTACTTATACCTTTACCCCTATTTCTAGCCCTCACCAACCCCACAATATTTCTCTCTCCTTATAGTAGAATTTACCAGCATTTTGATCTGTTGTAGTTAGAACACCTTAACTAGAGGACATTGATAAGAAGTGGGTTTTCCCCTCCTGTTTTGGGCTTTTGCAAGGCATCTTAATGTGATATACTCTTACTGTCTCATTTATATTTATATTAAAGGCTTGTAGGGTCGGCATTTACAACTGGCACTTTAGAGTATCTTCTTAATATCATCATCAGGTGTTTTTTTATAACATTTATTTTATTAAGAAGACATTTATTTTAGAACAGTTATTATTAGAATCAGATTTTCTTTGTTATGATGGGAGTTGGTCTAGGTTAGGCATTTAGCCCTTATGAGGGTTTGTTTTTGGACGGTGTCTAGACCCAAGTTTAAGCAAGGACCATGGGCCCTCTTGTTGTAGTTTGAAGGACTAGGCTTGGTTCACCGCAGCTAAATGGGCTGTTTACAAATCAAGTGGTGCATAGGGCATGATTCTTACAATACGTATACACTAGTAAGCAAGAATATATGTATTGAACAACAAGAAAACAGCAAAGGAAGGCAACGTAATAAAGAAACACACAAAAGTAATTGTTAGGGATCCTTAAATGAATAAGAAATACTCCATTAGTTTTCTTAATTATGGATTACAATGTGCTCACTAAGACGTGATACAAGGTCCAAATAAGCTCAAAAATTAAAGACTTAAATGGCTATCTAAGCCTCTAATACTTACAAAGTTTGAATCCTTTTGAATCCAAGTATGTACTATAGTGGATGTATCTGGGATACCGGGCGATATTTTGCCTCTTTCTTTGAGTTTTGACAGAGTTTTCTCAATGATTCTATTATGATTTCACTATTGCTGAATGATGCCTTTCATTGTTGCTGCTTCCTCCTTTTATAGCGTCACCTTAGGGCTCCGGGGTACCACTGATTCTCTCTCTTTGCTCTCCTAGGTAACAGAGCCCGTAGCGTGCCAGCAGCTTTGGTGATTGACCCATTCCTTGTTTCTCATAGTTCTCTTCTTTTGGTGCCTTTTCTCCAAAAGCCCCTTGCTGACCTTCCATTCTAAGGTGTCTTCAGGGAAGCTGACCTTCAATTTCACTTCCTCTAAGGCTTCTCAATCTTCCTTTTTTCCAAACTTAGCCTTTTGGTCGACCATCCTTTTGTCATTTTTTCCCAGTGAGCCAAATCCTTCCCTACCAGGTCAAAAGTTTTCCCATGTACTTTCCCTTATGGTTCTTCTTTCTAGATTCCCTAAGGTACCGGCCTTTTGCTCATAAGTTGTTGTTCTCCAAACCCTCTGGTTCTGCACTGCATCACTGAGTGCTTGAGAAGGACATATATGTCC
Organism: Castanea mollissima; assembly: GCA_014183005.1. NCBI lineage: Eukaryota > Viridiplantae > Streptophyta > Magnoliopsida > Fagales > Fagaceae > Castanea > Castanea mollissima. Next base: position 49,258,289 of record JACAVU010000005.1, on the reverse strand, counting down.
TTCGTTTCTTGTGCCTTTTGGTTCCCCTTTGGAGCTGTCTTAATCCCTCTTTGGTTGTGCTGCACATCCCAGGGATCCCAGGCCCTTGGCAGTCTTCGAGATCCCAGCCCACCTCTTTTTATTGGACTCTCTTTCATCCTCCGATCTTGGCAGGTTGACCCTTTTTTCTTTCTTCCCTTTGTTTCATAGATTCTAAAACGTGCCCCTTCATGGATCTTGGGCCTCAAATCTATTGGATCTACCATCTTTTTCTTTTGTGAGCTCAACCCCTTTTTTAGTTTTACTTTCCATGGGTTGGCTCAATGTGTAATTTCTTTGGGCCTTGTGTCATAATTTTTAAGACCTCAACAACCCTTTTTTTTCATATATAATATAAATAATAGATATTTTATTAAAGATGAAAATATACCCTATGTTTGTGATGATGCAAAGTATCTCAAAAATTTACATGAAGATCAAAATATAAGATCTAAAAGAGTGTTGGAATTCAAAAATGAAGTTCAATCGACTCACATACACCAAGTGTTCACAATTTTTAAGTGTCTATTTTTAATACGTGGTGTGGACACAAGGTACAAGCCCCCAATTATACACATGTATGGGAGAAATAACAAAAAGAAGACGGCCCAACCTGTGGTCTTATGGATGGAGCTTGTTAGTAATTGGGCTTGAGATTAAGCAAGCCCGAGCATTTAATACTTAGGGTTTCTTTATGCATTTTATTTTTAGCTATTTAAGCACTTTTTCTGATTATTGCAAGTCAATTTTGAGAATTATAAAAAAAAAAATTTAAAAAAACGTGTGTTTCTTTTTTACACTGGTGCCGACTCCAGTTTTGCTTGGTGCTAACTCCAAGCAACCCTTAGGTGCTAACTCCTAGGGTTTATTCTTGATTTTATTACTGTTTATTTGTTCCGTTGAAATGGTGTGGTTGTCCTACGTCAGTTTAGGTATCAGAGCAAACTTTCAATCCATATAACACAACTGTAGACAACCACTTGAAAGCAAAACCATCAAAAAAACAAGCCAACCAAATATGACAATACCTTTCAAGCTTTTGCCACATGAGATCTTGAACAAGCCCAAACTAGCCCCTGCAATCTGTATATACCCCCTTTGGCCACATAAGTTCCCCATGCCCAAGCCAACAGAGAAGCCAGCGACCCCTCCCAAACCGATGACCACCATCCATGCCCGCCTCTAATCACAGAAACCACAAACTACAACCCACAAAAGAGAGAGAGAGAGAGAGAGAGAGAGAGAGAGAGAGAGAGAGAGAGAGAGAGAAGAAGTGACCCACACGAGACCCATCGTCAACCTCGACCCACCACCGCTCATATTAATGAACCACTGCTGCTGCCAAGACCCATCGTCAGCCTCGACCCGCTGCCGCTCAGATTGATGAACCACTGCCACTGAGATTGCTGAACCACTGCCACTGCCAAGACCCGAGACAAGCTGCCACTGGTCCTCCATGTTTCGTGCCACCGCTGTTTGTACCTCCTTCACGCTGCCGCCAGGCGTTGGTTCCCCATGCTAGCCGATGACTCTCATTGCATAGGCAACCTTTTAGATTCTTTAAGTTTTGTTAGTTAGTTTTTGAGTTTATGTTTTGTCTTTGAGTTTATCATGGTTGACTCTTGTATTTTGCTATTTGTCATTTAAAAAAATAAAATAAAAAAGAGGAAGGAAAAGAAAGAAAGTATTGTTGTTGTGACAGCCCATTGCATGTATTGGGCCTTTAAATTGTTCGTCCACAGGTCCACTTATCCAAGTAAGATCCATTCACTTGAGGAGCCAAGCCCATGACTATCAAGTGCAATAAGTTGGCCACTGACCAAGGTACAACTCTTACTCTCTTTTTGGTGGGTTCAATTTTGTCTCATTGAAAAATATTATCTTTATATTTTTTATGTGCATACCCCATTGGCCTACCCATTTTGTGCTCAATTTAGTTATTTTATTATTTGTGCTTTCTTTCAGTACCCATTCTTAAATTCCAAAAAAAAAAAGATAACCCAATTTCTTTGAAATATCTAATTTTCATTATTAATTATGGAACTTATTGGAATTTGAATTTTATTTGGGCTATCTCTTAATATTGTGAACACTGTCACTACTTGACTGCAATTTATTCCTTTTGTTTCTTTGATCTAGTCTCTACATGTACTCTTGCTTGACCTTGATTAAGGAACGAAAGGCAGATGTGTCCTTCTCGAGCACTCAGTGATGCAGCATAGAGCTAGAGTGCTTGGAGAGTAACGACTCAAGAGGAAGAGGTCAGTAGCTCGAGGAACCCAGAAATGAGAGCCATAAAAGAAAATAACTAGGAAAACCTTCAACTTGGAAAAGAATGGCTTGGCTTACTGGGAAAAATGACAAAAGGGGAGGGGCGGCTAAAAAGGGACTAAGTTTGAAAAAGGGAATATAGAGAAACCTTGGAGGAAGCAAAGTTAAAGGTTAGCTCCCCCGAAGGCACCTCAGAACTGAAGGTCAGCAAGGGGCTTTTGAAGGAAAAACACCAAAAGAAGAGAACTAAGGGAAACAAGAAAAGAATCAGTCATCAGAAGGGCTGGAACAACAGGGGCTCTAGTACCCAAGGTCAATGGTACCCTAGAACCCTAAAGTGACACTATAAAAGGGAGAAGTAGCCAACGTTGAATGGGGAATTTAGCAATAGTGAAATCAAGAGAAAACCATAAAATTCTATCAAGAAACATTGAGAAAATTAGGAAATATCTCCCAGTATCCTAGAAATAGCCACTATAGCACATACTTGGATTCAAAAGGATTCAAATTTGCAAGTCGTAGAAGCTTAGACAGTCATCTAAGTCTGTAATTTTTAAACTTATTTGAACCTTGTATCATGTTTTAGTGAGCACATTGTAATCCATAATTAAGAAAACTAATGGAGTATTTCTTACTAATTTGAGGATCCCTAACAATTATTTTGTGTGTTTCTTTATTTCATTGTCTTCCTTTGTTGTTTTTCTTGTTGTTCAATAAATATATTCTCGCTTGCTAGTGTGTACGTATTGTAGGAATCTTTCCCTATGCACCACTTGGTTTGTAAACAACCCATTTATCTGGGGTAAACCAAGTCCAGTTTCTTCAAACTACAACAAGAGGGCCTAGGGTCCTTGCTTAAGCTTAGGCCTAGACACTGTCCGAAAATCGACCCTCACAATCGTTTTCCTATCCCTCGGTTGGATGACATGTTGGATATGATGGTTGGAGCAACAATCTTCTCAAAGATAGATTTGAAAAGCAACTATCATCAAATTAGGGTTCGTTCTGGTGATGAGTGGAAAACTGCCTTCAAGATGAAAGTACGGATCAGCGAGGGTTGCTAATGGGGAAGCACGTGTATTGGTCGATGTCCGACCAGCTCACCACTTTAAGAATGTTTCTCTTCCCAAGTCCTTGATCATCCCACTCCTGAGTTTGGAGGCTAGATTGCCTGAAATTTCTTAAGCTTTGAAGGAAGAAGAAGATCGAAAGGAAGTTCGAGTGCTAAACTATATCTAATTTGTAGGAGGGGTAATGATTCTTAGAGGGCTGCGTAGGATCTGCACAAGTTGGGTTTCACCTCAGCCAGGGATATTGTTAGGGGTCTAAGTCCTGGGCCCATGATGTGGATTCCAACTTCCCTACCTATTAGCAGGCATGCTCATGGTAGGCTGTCTTTGATGTAAACTTTTCTTTCTGGTTGTAGTAGTTTCTACATATATCTTTTTCTGGTCTTCTTTTAGGGTCCAAATTTCTATATATTTGTTACTGACTTATTGTCAATGTCCCATAAATGAACAAAAAAGAAAATTACACTGGCAATAGTTGTATTCTAATTCTACTATCTTCTAACTATATAAAACTGCCGGTAGGATGGCATAAGTTGAATACAGATGGTGCCTCACTTGACAACCCAGGAGAGTCAAGGGGAGGAGGACTAATCAAGGACAGTGAAGGAAAGTGGGTGAGAGGCTTCTCAAGATCAATTGGATACGCTACTAGCATTGTGGTTGAGGTTTGGGCATTGAGGGATGGGCTAAAGCTGGCTTCTAGCATTGGTATCCAAAGCTTAGTTGTGGAGTTGGATGCGAAAATGATTATGGAATTGCTTAATTCTAACAGTACTAATAGAACCTTTTCTCCTATTCTTGATGACTGCAGATCCCTACTGGGTAGGTTCCACCAAGTACATGTGGAGCATGTGTATCGAGAAGGGAATAAGGGTGCAAATGTGCTTGCCAGAAGGGGCACGATTATGTCAGAGAATTTAATTGTTTTTGATTTCCCCCCTAACTCTGACATCCTTTTTATCATAAATATGAAGGTATCTGATATGCACTACTATAGAATTACGAATGCTTGGGGGCTCCTTTATTCCTCACCAAGTCTCCAACAAAGGACTTTAAGTTCTTCCAAGAGAGGTTGGAAGCCAAACTAAAAGGGTGGAAAAGTAAGACTTTATCATGGGCGGGAAGATCCACTCTAATTAAAACGGTGGCTCAAGCTTTACCCACATACACAATGTCTACTTTAGACATCCCTACTAAGGTGTGTGATAAGTTAGATGCTTTAAATAGAAAATTTTGGTAAAATCCAAAAAACCTAAATAGAAGGTATTTGGCTTGGTTGGCTTGGGAAAAATTATGTCTACCTAAAGGAATTGAAGGGATGGGATTCAGAAAGAGCAAGGATTTTAATAAAGCTCTATTGGCTAAACTTGCTTAGATGATTGCCTGAAAAGGCGACGGCTTGTGTATGAACTAACTAAGAAGCAAATACAAGGTCAGAGAGAATTGGATTCAAAGTGAACCTTCCAAAAATGCTTCCCCAATTTGGAAAGTAATTGAGAAAACCAAACCCCTTATTGCTTAGGGAGCTTGATACCTTGTTGGAAATGGTGCTTCCATTAACATATGGGTGGACCCTTGGATTCCTTAGCTAGCTGGTTTTAAACCAAATCCAAAGGATGACTCAATTCAACTAAACCCTTTGATGGTATCTAACTTGATATCTACCGAGGATCATTGCTAGAATCTACCTCTACTAAATGAGCTATTTAATTCTGAGTCAGTTGAAGCCATCCAAAAAATACATATTCCTTTGAGGGGCAGAGCTAATAAGCTAATCTTTGTTCCGGACAGCAAAGGGGCATTTTCTGTGAAATTTGCATATAAGGCTAACCAAGTCCCTCCTTGTGGAAGTTCCATAGTGAAATGGCAAAAAATATGGAAGATCAAAGCTCATGACAGAATCAAAATGTTATTATGGAGAATTGGATCCAATGTGTTACCAACCAAAAACAACTTGGCAATAAGAATAGGGACATCTGATCCAAACTGTGTTTTGTGGCATAGAACATGAAACAGCCACTCATCTATTCTTTCATTGCCAAGTAGCAAGGGCCATCTGGTTTGGCTACAGTTGGGGCATAAGAACTGATAAAATGAATATTGCATCAAATGAGGACATCCTCAAAATGGTCTTGAACTTGGATAAGCTTAGTACACTTCAAATGGCAATAACTATGGAGGCTATATGGCATCTCAGGAATCAGGTTTGTCATAATGGTAGTGAGGTGAACATCATTTCTACCATATGCAATGCAGAAAACAGAGTAAAGGAATATCTTAATGCTTTGGACCATGAGCAGGACAATGATAGGAGAGAGGAATTGACTTCATGGATTCCCCCTCCTAAAAACTATATAAAACTAAATGTGGATGTTGCTATCTCATAGGCCTTCACCTCCTTAGTTGTGGTATAAAGAAATGAGTTTGGAGAGTTGTTAAAGGTATGGGCTAAAATTCATGATTTATGCACTCCTACTCAAGCTGAAGCGGCTGCAATTCTGTGGGCTCTAAGCTTGGCTACCGCTGAATATTGGTGCAACATCATTGTGGAGGGGGATTCAAAAACATGTTTTGATGCCCTATCCAAAGCAGAAGAACCATCTGATTGGTCCATCTCCACCATCATTCGTGATGCTGTTGACATGAGTGTATCTTTTAATGATTGTGAGTTTTGCTGGGTTAAGAGATCTCTAAACTCAGCAGCCCATTCAACTGCTAAATATGATATTACTCTTAAAGTAGGTTTCTTGTATAATAACTGTAATTTGCCTCCCCCTATCTTGAAAGCTTGTAGGCAAGATTTTTGTATCTCCTATTGTTCAAATTAATCTAATGAAATGGCAGATTATCAACAAAAAAAAAGGTAGAATTACGAATGCTGGCCTTGCCCCTGTGGCAAGGCAGTGACTATGTTTTTGTGTTGGTTTGTGTTTTTATTTCAAGCCCTATTAACCCAAAAAAAAAAAAAAAAAAAAACTATATAAAAAGTGTCAATAACTTCAATTGGGTGAGGCAAAACTCATTGTTTTGCTTGAGCTGGGCTTTTTTTTTTTTTTTGGGTCATAGTATGCCAGTGTTTTTGTTTGTGCGCTTTTTGTTTTTTTGTTTTAAATATTTATATGTGCAGACACAACATTGCTGTGCTGACTCAAAATATTCTTACAATATTTTCATTATTGAAGTGTTAATTTCTTATAGCTCAAAATAAAATAATGAAAAATAAGACTGGGACCAACTATAACGGAAGATAAATGTGTTGTGAAAATATTATAACATCTTGTTGTAGTCACAATATTTTTACAATTGCTAAGATCTCAATTCCTTATAGATCAAAATAAAATATTAAAAAAATGCTAAGTTCACAACATTTTTATGATAATTTCACAACAAATTCTAAGTGGCAAGATATTATTGATGAATAAAAAAGTAATATCAATAATGGACCTAATTTAACAATTTGTCATCGAAAATTTGTTGTAAAAATGCTGTAGACGTAACATTTCTCTAAAATAAAATAATAAAATATCATATCAGCACTTATCACAGCTGAAAATAAAGGAATTGTGAAAATATTATGACATTTTTTTATGTTCTTAGACTTTTTTTAGTCAATTTGGGTGAGTCAAAATTCATTATTCACACAATTTTCTTGTTCTGGTTTTTTGTTTTTTTGTTTCTTATACACAATTTAAAGTGGTAGTTTCAGTTTAAAACCAGTAGCAATTTGCCACTTAAAATTTGTTGTGAAATTATTGTGAACGTAAAAAATTAAATATCATATTGAGACCTACCACAACTAGAAATAAAAGATATTGTGAAAATATTGTGATATTTTGTTGTGTTCTTAGGCTTCTTTTTTTGTTTAGTAAAATTTGGTGAGCCAAAATTTACTGTTTCAGACACAATTTTTTTCAATTAGCTTTTTGTTTGTTTTAAATGCACAGTTTAAAACCAATAACAATTTACCACGTAAGATTTTTTGTGAAAATGTTATAGATATAGCATTACTCTAAAATAAAATATTAGACTAGAACCCACCATAGCTAAAAATAAAAGTATTATAAAAATATCGTGAAATTTTGTTATGTTGCTAGACTTTTTTATTATTATTATTAGTCAATTTGTTGAGTCAAAATCATTGTTTTATGCACAGTTTTCCTAGGTGGCCTTTTTTTTTTTTAACACATTGTTTAATGTTTAAAACACACACACACACAAAGAGAGGCAAAAAAGCACTTTCACCCTTCATAATTGGGGTAGTTTCATTCCTTTCCTAAATTAAAGTTGAAAATTTTCCTCCTTTATATTTTGTAAAGCAGCATATACCCCAACTTTTACACTCTTAGATAAACCCTAATGAAATCTTATGATTTCTAAAATATTTTATTATAAAAATGTCTAAAATACACCCCACTAAATTTTAATGTCCCAAAAATTTTCTTTGTGTATTTTGAATTTTATGTAATAGTCATGCTTGGAAAGTAAGAATTGTGATATATGGAGTTCTATTTGTAACCTAGAAAACACTAATTTATTAAGTTTAAATCTTCTATACTTATAATTTTGTTTAATGGAAACTTTGATGGCATATATCTTTTGTTATCTTGTTCTTTTTTTAATTTATTTTCTTGCTTAAAAGAGTTTTTCATATGAAAAATTAAGTTAAACATCAAAGTTATGCTCATAAAATAAGAAAATAAAGAGAGAAGTATGCATGGTGTGGGGAGTAAAAAGACCTTGGCGGGTATGTGGGCCTTTGGGCCGTGTTAAGAAAGGCCGACCTGCTCTTGGGTTAAGCGTTTGTAAGTATTATGGGTCAGCCCATACGCCGAGGACCCGAGGACCTGTCCGAGGATGAGTTGATCCTCGGACGGACACAGAAGAACCATGGACTCCGTTGTAAAGGTTAAGGAACGACATGGTGAGGACCAACGGTTAAAAGGGGTTAACCCCTGAACAACCTAGAAGCACCGATGTTAGAGATATACGCAAGTTAAAGACTGTCACCTCCACATTAAAAACCCTGCACCTACCACCCTGGCCGCATTAATAAGGAAGTGACCCCTGAACAGTGGAGGAGAAACTTCTGGTTACTATTCAAAGGCACTGAGAAAAGAAATATCTAAGCTAAGGGGGAGTTGGTGCAACACGTGTATAAAATATCAAAAAGAGAGTAGTATTTAAGGAGGGGTCTAGAACAGAAAGGAGGAGGGCCCCTTTTTGTAACCTAAAGGAAAAAGAAAGAAAAAGATAATACAAGAACAGTTCTCGGCTTACGTCCGAGCAGATTTATTTGTTATATTCCTTGTTGTTTCTGAATGTTTGCAATCTTTGGCTTGTCATCACATCCTTAAACACTTCTAACCTGGGTTTTAAGCCCACACTCTACAAATTCGTATTGTTTAAGGCTCATTGGGCCTGAGCCCGTAACTGTTCCTGGGGCCAGGTGCAATTGTGCACTTACACATGGATAACAAAATCTTCATTGCAGATAATTGCAAGTATTTTATTTGATTAAGAGTTTCAATTGTAGCATATATTATCATTCATTGTGAAATTTTATATATTGTTACAATGTCTTATCAAAATTTAGTTGTTTATTGTTGAAAGATAATGACATTCATTATCATTCTTAGTATAATTTTTTAGTGAGTAAATATTACATTTAGCAAATAGATTCTAAGAAATTGTCATAATAAATAAATATTCATATATTAAAAAGCTATTTCAAATTTAAGTACATAACTTTGTACTTTTTCAAAAAAAAATTATATCTTAATTTTCTCACGAAAAGGGTGGCACATGCAACCCAAACTAGTATTAACTAAAATAGTCTTGTTGCTAATGTTTGAAATCTTACACCATTCTACTCTCTCTCTCTCTCTCAATGTGTCTGCATGTGGCATGGAAATGGATTAACTATTTTTCGGTGTTTTGGTGTGTATCAGAATTCATAATTGCTTAATTATGTATCACAGCCACTCTGAACCAATGTCGCAGTCCTAGCCCAGATTTTTTTTCTTGCAAAGCTTGGAATAACCTTTTGTTTGATCCATGTTTATGTGAGCAAAGCTACTGGCCACCAGCTACTGATAAGATTACACCCAGAAAGGGGATAGCCGGATAGGTTAGGCTTTAGCTATGAACACCTTGTGCCCAAAGTTGTCCGTTTAGTCTGATGGAAAATGCTTAGAATTATTACCAATTCTGCAGCTGCCTCCAGCATTTTTGGGAATGAGAAGTCGCAGGATTGTTACAGAAAAATGTCATATCGCATCTTAATATGAAATAGATAAATTTTGAATCATGTTCTTCATTTTGTCACTCTAGGCAAGTGGTAACTTAGTCAACTTGCCTGGCAGTTCACTCTTAACGTGGCCTTGGAAGTTTATGCAAGTGGTAACTTGGTTTTACACAATTTTACACACCCTCAAAAACATCTAAAATCGTAACTTAAAACCACAATTTCAGTTACTTTCAAAAAGGTGTGTAAAACAATTTGTGTGCAACAAGTTTAACCCTTCCGTTTAAATATGTTCTTTTTCACAATTAAAATGAAACAACTTATGGGTTTTTCTTCTTCTTTTATTATGCAGGATAAGCAGAGGAAAATAAAAGGAGAAAAAGGGAGAGGGCGGGGGGGGGGGGGGGGGGTTGGGGGTGGCTAGGAACCCAACTATTTTCACATCATATTATAGCAAAGTGTAAATCACTCACATAGAAATCACTAGTGGAATTACTTTTATTATTACACCAATCATAATAAGCCACATTAAAAGTTGTGAAAATAAAAAATTATTCTAGATTTATTATAGGAAGAAACACCAACTAGGGCCAGCAAGCAGCAACATACTTGGTCACAAACTGATGGGTTGAACAGCGCAATTGAGCTGTAAAATGGCACAAAATGGATCTTGTCATGAGAACTTCAGGGTCATAACTCATGACCAAGCATTGGTGAAGTTCAGAGCACAACAGCAGGCAATCAATTTAGAGGTCACCCAAAAAAGAAAGAAAAAAAAAAGGTTAAGAGCTATGGCTTTCAAATCCCCACGTGTTAAAACTCAAAACAAAAAAACAATTCAGTCTCACAGTTTCAGTAAACCATGGAAACCAAGTCAAAATTGGAAGCCCTATTAAAATAAAAGGGTCAAAATTTGAAACCAGAGGTGAGGCATTTTCACCACCCTACAAGTAAGAGCTTCAAAAGAGCCATCCGTATATAAAGTCCATTCTTTGCTTGTCTAAAATAAGCAGCCCTTGGATCCCCATCAACATCCACAGTAATCTGCAAAAATTCATGAGAACAAACAAATAAACCAGGAAATACATGAGAAGCACTTGCAAATGTTCGCGCCCATAAAGAACACACCAACATCACTTAAACATCACATGGTTACCTCATCAAGCCTTGGTAGAGGGTGCATGACCACAGCGTGCTTCTGCATAACATCCAAGACATTCTGATCTACAATGTACTTGCCTCGAGCTTCTTCATATTGGTCAATTCTCTCGCCAAATCTTTCTTTTTGAATGCGAGTTTGATACACTACATCACACTTAGAAGCCACTTCCATTAAATCAGCACTTTCTTCCCATTCCACTCCCTTTGATGTCAAATAGTCTTTTATATCATCCTGTAAGATGAAAATGTAAATGTCGAGAGACCAAAACCGCAAATTTTCTATAATTTTTCCACTTCTCATTTGCCTAAATCAACAAAACATGAAACTGTAGTGAGATTTTCTTTCACTGATTAATGCTCATTTAAATTCATATCACACACAGAAGACCTATAGGTGAATTCAAGTGACAATTGGATCAACATTTACCTTCATTTTTACCACATCAGGAGAGACAAAGTAGATCTTCACATCTTGGTACTTGGCTAGCAAGTAAGCAAGTGAGCGGACAGTCCTTCCATTGGCAAGATCACCCACTAGCCCAACTTTGATGCCATCTAGCTTCCCCACCTCTCTTTCAATGGTATATACATCCAAGAGAGCCTGAATCGTACTCAACAGCAAGAATAAATCTTTGAACTAAATTGTGTGAAACTTACTACCAGCAAGTAAAATATGACGAAATGATTATAAAAAAAAAATCATCAAATGAAAATACAGAACATTAATCTCCCCCTCTACATTAGGAGAAAATAAACAATTAATGTCACACCAAGACAGAACAACATTGTTACTTTTCTATTAAAATATTTGTAGATGAACGCCTCACCCCATCTTTTGCAGAAAGCCTTGGATATAAGATGTGATCTAGGTGCTGCTTAACACACACATTATAAATAAGAGAAGATTTATAAAGAAATAGACTACTATGTGTCACAAGATATGCTCTACTCGTTTGTTTGGTTTTTTTTTTTTTTGAAATCTCAGAGAATCAAGCTGTTCATCCTACAGCAAACAATTAGAGTTTTCAACTGTCCATTAGTCCATATAGTATGAAAATTGAACAACTGAGTTAGAAGGTGAACCATTTCTGTGTTTCTTTCATGTGTGTATCTGTCATAGGAATGACTTCTTACATATGACTAACTAATATTGAAAATAAAAAAGCGTGCTTTTGTAATTAGTCTCTTTCTAAATTATGACAAAGCTTCATTAGTAATATCCTGTGTTGTATAAATAGTTTCTAGACTAAAACAAATTAAGATTCCTCTCCATTACAAAAGATTATGTAGCATACTGGACAATGATCATGGGATAGATGGAAGTCTCAGTCAAGGCCATATTTTGTTTCCACCTCCAAACTTCTTGTCCACTTGATTTATCATTAAATTATTTATTTCTCTTAAAATCACTTCACTGTTTTGTTTATTTTTACACACGCCTTTCTTTTCTCCAAACATGATCACTTACAGGCTATCAAACAAAAAGCTTAATATTGTAATTAAGAACAGCTTTCTTGCATACCTGTGTAGGATGCTGCCCAGGACCATCCCCGGCATTAATAATAGGAATGCCAGCTGTGACAGCTGCTCTTTTGGCAGCACCACTTTCAAAGTGCCGCATCACAATTATATCCGAGTAACCCTCAATGGTTCTTACAGTATCTGCAAATCAAGCTCCTAAATTACAACTAACTTTCAGTGATCCACCACTAGAAACCTGATTAAGTAGATGAAAAGGCTTACCTTCAAGTGTTTCTCCTTTAGCTGCTGATGAAAACTCCCGTGCATTTTCAGTTGTCAAAACTTCCCACCTAACCTTTTCATGGCAGACTCAAAGGAAAGCCTAGTTCTAGTGGAAGGCTCATAAAAGAGAGTAGCCATAAGATAACCCTTAAGAATTTGGCTTCCAGGAGAATTCTTTTCTGTCTTCTCCATCTCACGTGCAACTTCAAATATAGCACCAAGAATATCCCTATTAAATTGCTGAGCTTCAATTACATCATCAAGCTGAAACTTCTTCCCAACTGAAAATGAAGGTGCATTTTCAACTTGTACCGCACAGCACTGGATTCTGTCCTTTGGAGAGACTCCTTCAATTTGCTCCCTTTTCGATAATTTCCCGCTGGGCAATATCCTCAAATGTGTTAGGTACATTGACTTAATGTATCCAGATTGTCCACAGGAAAGATTTGAAGGACAGCCCATATACTCTCTGTAACATTTCAATGTCTTGGGAGCAACCATGCTCCCCTGCAACGAAGATGTAAAAAGAAAAGATGAAACAGCCATTGGACTTTATAGAATTGGATTTGATAGGATCAAGTCTTGTTTTCTAAACACTTTCAAAACCCTGTAAATATAGTCAGCAATGTAAATTAGAAAAAAGGGGTAAAAGAATAATAGACATGAGGCAATTACAATCAAATTGAATGAAGTAGAAGCAATCACAATACATTGATCAAGTAGGAACTTAATAAGACCCTAACTTTCACACGCTATAATATTGATTAAGAAAAAACAAAATCCAACACACACCCAAAATTTTTTTTTTTTTCTAATAGATACTAGATATTACGTCAGGAAGTTAGTAAGAAACTTTAGGAAAAGCAAAGATACCAAAATTGTGTATCTTAAAATTTTCAATATCAAGGAAATAATAGGGAGAAAACCCACTAAAGAAGCTTTACACCACAAACACATACGACTTATATTTTTTTTTCCCTTGCTCTTTCCTCATTTCTTAGCACCCTAATGGAGTTTACTTTTTTAAACTGAAGTACCAGGTCATGGGAAAAAAAAAAATTTGATGAGTAGGTCATGGGAAAAAAATTCTAAGACATAACTTCAAGTCAGCATTTTAATTTGGGAAAAAGAATCAAGTACAAAACAGTCCAAAAACAGAAGCAGCCATAATGATTGTGAAATCATCTGCAAGAACAAAGCACATAGAGATCATAAAGCATCTCCAGCAAATTCCAAACCTTAGCATCACTTGCTTATTCTTAATTTCTTCGGTAAATAAATCCAAAGTTGCAAATGTAGACTACTCCCTTGTAAGTTATACACTAAATCCATTCTGAATACAAATTAAAAACTCAAAAGATCCAAAACAACGTCGTGACCTATTTGTTTGCAAGTATGGATCAAGCTCGTATCAGAACTTGCCAAAGAGCTCTAACTCAAGTCAAATGTCACTTCCTCCTCCCACAAGAATGGATGGAGAGTGAGCTCATGAATTCACCAACTCTTTTTTTTTTATTATTAAAAAAATTTGATTGAAAAGGAATGAAAAGAATAATTTTAGAATATTCTTTCATTCGCTTGTTTGGGAGTTGGGAGGAAATGAAATGAGTAGGAGGAAACACTCATTATCCTCTCTTTTCCTCAAAACCTCAAATTTTCATTCCAAAATTAGAGGGAATGAAATTAGACTTAATGGCTTTTTTGGAAATTTTAGTGAAAAATTCATTAAATCTATTCCTAAGAATGAAATTTTGAGGTTTTAAGAAAATAGAGAACAATCATTCCATTCCCTCTACTTAAACTCTCAAACAAGTTCATTCCCTCCATTAAAACTCCAAGTAATGCTAGGAACACATAAAATATTACAACTTTTACCACAATTCGCCAAGTGACAAGTTGTAAGTGGCAGAAGTGTGGTAGTAGGTCCACGTGACGAGTTATGACAAAAGTTGTGTCATTTTATGTGTCCCTAGAATTACTCTTAAAACTCCCAAACAAAAAACAAAGAAAGGGACTATTATAAAATTATTCTTTTCATTTATTTTCATTCCATTCTTTTCCTTTCCCTCCTCCCAAACAAATGGTAACTTGTAAAGGTCCCCAGGGAAAATTCCAACTACTGACCTATGCTTCCAGCAGAAATCCCTCAAAAAAATTAAAACATCACCAAATTTAATGATATTGCATATCAACAAACAACTAACCCGTTTATCATAAACAAAACGGGGAAAAAAAAAAACCCCAACACAACTAACCCTTGAGCATGGAAAACTAGGAAAGAATGATAATACTAAAAAACAAAAATCAAACCTTTTACTAATACAATATATTCCGTTTCAAAAAGGGTGTTTTTTTCACTCTCTAAACCCCATCCAAGAAATCCATAACAAATTCAACAGCCCACAACAAACACACAAAAAAAATTGAAGAACAATAGAGAGAGAAGGAGAAATGGACACAAACCTAGTGAGAGAGAGAGAGAGAGAGAGATTTTCTGATGTGCCCAAATGGTGTTCAGTGAATGAATGATAGCATGCTCCTTTGTAGTTTAATGGGAGGGACTCAAAATACGAAATTTGGCGCAAAAGAAAATGTTAAACCATGCCAAACCAATGCATACTTCTTCTCTTTTTTTGTCAAACTTATATTATATGCAGCACTAGCATGATAATTCATAAATGCCTAAAAAAGAGAGACCCATTTGAGGGAAACCATAAACCACCCACATATGAGTATGACATATACCATTTTGTTAAAGAGTTGGTGTCAACTCTGCTTGTTTTTTTTACAATCTCCAATACTTTCATCCCCACTTCAGCATTTCACCAACCAACAAATAGGACATGCCACACGATAAATTCCCATTCAACATTCGCGTGTATTCTCTTTCCACAAAACCCAACAGTCATGGATTCCAAAAACCCCCCCAAACGGCTAAACCCCATTTTAAAAGTAGTACTATTATTATTAACACAACAACATACAGACCCACCTTAGAGTTCAATTGCCGGAGCCGCCATTTTTGCGTAGCGATTGAGAGAGCAAGGAGCTTGCCGATGGCTATTGGAGGCCACGGTGGTGGGAGTCCTTACTATTTGGTGAACAGAGACTCCTGCTTCTGACAACGACAAGCTAAACGTCGAAGCTCTCCGGCTGATTCTCTGGCTGTTGGAGGTGGGAGACTGTGGTTCTTCAACCGTCGTTTGTGGGGTTGGATTTTTTATTTTGTGAAATTGGATAATCGTGTGTGGCATGGCTTATTCCTTTATTAGTAAAAACTCTGACGTGGCATGTTTCTATTGGAAGATATAAAAAAGATGAGTACTTAGTGTCGTCAAACACAGATGGAAAATCCAAGTAGTTTTCATATTTTGCTGTATTTGGTAATATAACAAAAAAAATGAGTCAAAAAAAATTATATTTGGTCAACATAAAAAAAGTATGGCTTTTTTTTTTAATGCATTGTTTATTATCCGAGTACTAAGAGGTTATTTTTCACTCAATTTTTTTGGAAAATAACTTTATTTCATAGCAAATCTAAATAAGGATAGTTATGAAATTGTCTTTCAACATATTTAGGGTGTGTTTGAAAACTATTTATTTATTGAAAACTTATTACGAAAAATATTATAGTAAAATCATTTTTAAATATGTGAATAGTGCTGTGGGACCCAAATTTATAATGAAATATGTGTTTGAATGACTTTTGTGGGTCTCATGAACAGTGTCGTGGGACCCCAAAATACGCAAAACGCAGCACTGAAATAATTTCAATGCTATGCAAATGCACACTTAAGGTTACTACCAAATATAGAAAAATGAGATAATTTTATAGAAAATACTTTTTAGAAAATGACACATTTTTTAGAAAATATCACTGCTGAAACAAACAACATGTAAAGTATAAGGCAATTTTATTAACATACCTTGAGATTTGGGCTAATGTTAACCAGGTCCAAGAATTTTCAAAACTAACAAATTTTGTCCTTAAAATCAACTTAGTTCCTAAAACAATTGAGAAAAAAAAAAATTAACTATTTAGGAATTAAGTTGGCTTTAAGAACCAAATTTGTTAGTTTTGAAAAGTCTTTGACCTAATTAGTATTAATCCAAACTTCAGGATATGTTAGTGTAATTTACCCTAAAATATACATGGAATGAATAAAAAATTGACTTTAGAATAGAGAATGTTGGTGTGTTTCACCTTAATTCACACCACTCCCGATGAACATATCTAAGGAGACTAGAACATGAAGTGCTTGTTTCGGCAAAAATAGCAAATTAGCTTTAAGTTTCAAACAATATAATTATCAGTTACTGATTACAAACTATATTTTTTACTAGCATCTCGAGTCTAAAAGACTCGATTTTGGGCCTATAAATCGAGTATTTAAGGGTCGATTTTTATGAGCTAATTCTGTCTGATGTGGCATATTTTTCACGTGACGTTTAGTAAGAAATCGAGTCTTAGAAACTCGATTTATATCTTATATCTATTCTGGTTTTTTCCATTTTCTGCTTTTCACTCGGGTCTTTCTTCCTCACTACTCTCAATCTACTTCTTTCTTCTCACTGCTTCTTTCTTCCTCCTCCTCTGCACGCCCAGCCGCCGCCGACGCACGAGGACCCAAGCCGGCGAGCCCAGGTCGCGCGACCCAGGCCAGCGTGCCCAGGTCGTGCGACCCCGGCTGGCGAGACCCAGTTCCGTGCGACCCAAGCAGCCGTGGATCTGGGGCATTGGTTTTTTTTTTTTTTTTTGCATGCTGGGTTCTGTTCAGTCTTGATCTTCACATGGTGGTGGATGAATTTTGATGGTTGTTGTGGATTTCAGATGGTAAAAGACTTAGATTTTTTTTATTTTGGGTTTGTAAATCGAGTCCCTAAGACTCGATTTCCAGGCAATTTCTACGTGGAAAAAAATGTCACATCAGACATTGAAAATCGACCCTCAAAAACTCGATTTTTGGCCCAAAATCGAGTCTCTTAGACTCGAGATGCTAGGAAAAGATATAGTTTGCAAACCGTAACAACTAATTATATAGTTAGAAACTTATGCCTATTTTACTATTTTCTCCGCTTGTTTCACCACATGTGAGTTCTACATGTGTGTAGGGCTTACCAAATGCGAGAGAGGTGTTCCATATATCAATCTCATAAGGTTTTTTCTCGCTTTGAAGAGTTGATGATGTAAGGATAGGACGAAAACTTTGGGTCTTGACCATCAAACTGGGCAGGTTTTAATTTATCCACCCTAACCTAAGTATATTTACTAAAATATGATTTTTTTTTAATTACAAAATTTTCATTACCTATTAGGTTTTGTTTATTTTCTGTCATTTGCTTGTTATTATTTTATTGCTAGATACATTGAGAGAGATGGTGCATCATATAGTTATAATTATTATTATGATCCCACACCACCACTCAATTGTTATCCCTGCCTTTATTTGATATTATATTATATTATGTGGGTTTATGTGGAATCCATGAAGACGCTAAAAATTGCAATAGGCTATTAAGAACAATAATTCATTTCAAATAAATCTAGAGTTTAGATTATAACAACTGATTTAAAAAACAATAACTTTAGTTGAATTTGACCGTTGTTAAATTTTTATTATTAGGTTAAGTTCATAAACCTTTAAATGCGTTGGCATAATTTAAACCCTAGATTTATTGGAAATAGATCCTAACCTTTAAATGGAGACTCTCCATTTTACTTTGACATTGAGAGGTTTGTACATGGGAAGTGTGCGCTTGAAAGTAATCAGCAATGGACCAGTAAGGGGGCATTTGGCTAACTTGTAGCTAGTTAAAACAATTGCTAGCTATAATCATGGTCAAATCTTCAACATATCTCTCCCTCGCTCAACTAAGATGAGAGACATGTCACCTATGAAATTCCCCAATCCAAAATCAACCTCAAGTTGGTACTTTGGTAGCCATCATCGGTATTCATCAAAATACCCTTCCATTCAAAGCCACAACTATCAAAAGTTCAAAACCTTTGTGATCATTGTTCACACACAACGAGCATAATCCAAATTGATAAGTGATATGGGTCAAATGGGTATGTGTCAAAATGGGTTAACCCACCTTGACACAAATAATGAGATATGCCATTTTGAGTTGATTGCAGATAAAGTAAATGAAATTAACATGTTTATTAATTGTGTCAAAATGAGTTAATCCATTTTGACATTAATCTATTTTCAAGAAACATTAATTCGTAAAAAAATATATCATGTTCATAAGTTGTATCAAATATTGTCACATCTAGTTCACATGCATGATATTATGAACAAAAACATATTATTTTTCATAGTGTACAACCTATAAGGGAGAGGGAGAGGGAGAGTTGAGAGAAGAATAAAAGAATGAGCTAAGCAAGATAGATAAAAATAAAATAGCCTTTTAAGTTAAATTTAAAATTTTGCCAAATCTAATGTGAATGCTCTACCCCCTTTTTTTTTTTGTTTCTTTGTTTTCAATTGAGGGTGGGGTAAATACTAGTTGTAGTCTTGATATTAGGCTTCTATTTGCCACCAAATATTTTTAAGTTCTTATTGAAGCGAAAGATAATTAAGCCCGAAAATTGAAACACATTTTACTATTTTAAAGAACAAGAACTGCTAAGATCAAGAAAAATAGTAGCATTGGGATGAGGGCTGGCGGACCTTCTTGGCATGGATCATAATTCATAATATAATTGCAAAACTTGAAATTTTATAAATCACGAACTCCTTACAATACCAACTTCTCCGATAGATGAGACTAAGAATAAGAAAGGGTAGGACATTAATATATGAAGAATAAGAGAGAGTACTCACAAACATTACAGGAACAGCAAAGATAACTTACATAGCTGGGTTGACTAATATAAGGAATATGTTTTTGATTATCAAAATAACTTCATTGCATTGTAGGTGGGTGTGGTGGGTGCCATGGTTGAGGTTTAGGAGGAAATGGGAATGGAGGGCGAGGCCATGGTTGTGGTCGAGGCGGTTTAGGAGGAAATGGGAAGGGAGGGCGAGGCGGTGGTCTTGGAAATGGCAATGGAGGGAATACCTGAGCATACCCACACATCCCATAGAAGCACAGGACACCAAATGGACATCTGTTTCCACATTTGCCACAGTTAAATGGGTTGATATTCGTATCAGCGCATAAACCACGACAACATTGCCAAGTAAATGGGCATCTAATCCCACACAAACCACAGTTATTAACATCAGAAAAAACATCCACACAACGGTTTCGACAACACCGCATTCCAGGTCGAGACTCTCCTTGCCTGCATATCCAAGGCCTGTTCGCGCACCCGGGACTTCGAGGGGCCTGCTTTTGGTTCATGATTTTCTTGAGCCATGGTGACGATGACGAAGAGCCAACCGTGACATTTTGCTGCACCACTTCAGGTATTGAGTTTCCTTCCACAATCACATGTAATAATAGCCATAGAAAAAGAGAAATGGCGATTTGAAAATTTACTAGCTGCGTCATTCTAAGATGCACAAGAAGAGACAGAGGGGCTTATCATTTTTTTTGCTAAGTAGAAGAAAAGGCATATTTATGATATATTATATATATCTAAAGTGAGGAGAAGAGGGGAAGTTCCCTTTTTCCATGTGGTAGTTCATGTTTTTCTTACATGGGTTATTAATTATTATTGAAGACTCATGTTGTGGGTGGTAGACCTGGTGTGGCTGACAACTAAATACGTGATGGGAGGGTTTTCTTCTTTCTTTTGTGCATGGATAACTTTTTATGCTTTTGCTAGTCCATGGCTAGAGTATGTGTAACGGTGTGAGTAAACTTTTTTCCCACAGTATTCTCTCTTTATGATGGGAGGCCCTTCTCCAGTGTTGTAGGTCTTATGTGGTAGACCTGAGGCCCATCATCCCCCATGGTCCTCTGAATGCATTGTTTACATAATCAATGAAGTAGGTGTAGGATGATGCCAGAAATCAAACAGATCAAAGCAGGGAGGATCTTGCAACCCAAACCATGGATCAAACTTTGGTAAATATGTAACAGTCTGGAACCTTTAAAAGTATATGTATAGTGAAAAATTAATAGATCTACTTCATTTGCAATCGTTAACATGTATTATGCAAATTTCAGAATTCAAGAATAAGAGAGCGTACCTTGATGCAATGAAATTCAAAACAAAATATCAGAAGTACTCAAGAACACTTTTAATCTTCACTCTAATTCCACTTTACGCCCAAGAAGTATAGTTTCTCAATCAATTTTCAAAAGGAGAATGATAGAGTGTCTTACTCTCACATACACCATTTCACAATGATGTATTTCTCTTATCTAAAAATTCTATATGTTTCTCTCCTGATAACTGATTATTTAATTGGGTTAGCCTTTTGGATCTTTCCAATTGGGTTTTAGTATGTGACTTGGAGTGGGATCAAAAAGGACCGATAAGATACTAGCTCCAATGGGCCTTGGACTTTTTAGTCAACTCTTGACAAATCCAAAATTACCATTAACTATATTTAATACTACTATATAAATATAGTTACACTCTAGGCCTTATTTATAAATTATATCCCAAGACTTTATTGTATATGCAACCCTTTCATAAAATATTCATAGTAATACAAAGTCATGAATGTAGATTGTTACTTTGTAAATTACTACATCTTAATCCTTGAGTACCCATTTTAATCATCTATATTATTCATCATATATTTATGAAATCTAATTTCATAACCAAACCCATTAAACATATCTCAAGTGAATATTTTGTATCTCCATTAAGAGACTATGTATTCATTCTTGAGAATATATGTTCCATCAATTTTAAATGTAGTTGCTCAATATACTGAGGTTTTGATCGTGTTTTTAGATCTCACTCCTAATATATCAAAACAACCTATATTTCATGATCAGGTCCATTGTCCTCTCAGGATTAAGAGTTCATGTATATAAAAGTCGTGAGATTTATTATTCATTTGATAGTCGTTAGAAGAATGATAAATCTTATAACGATCCAGTTCAGTATGTCTTAACTCTTAAAACATATCAACATACCAACTAGAATTCTCTACTTCCATGAATTCTCTACTTCCATGATCAAGACAAATTATCTTAGTTGATATATTAGTCTTCGTAGATGAAATACTCAATTTTATCACCAACTACGAACTATAATTCTGAATCTACAAAAAACTTGTGATTTATATCTTGTGTGACTTTTCACATGAATCACATACCATGCATCTCATGGATTATATGATAATGTTCAATATTCATGTTACCATTATTTTAGATTATAATAAAACAACTTTATCAATCACAATATTAAGTCATACATCATATTATACATAATATCATACATAGCATCATACAATTGGATTTAAGGACACTAATCCTAACATATAGCAGGGAAGTAGAGGAGATGATCAAATTATTGCCAACCAAAGCTTTAAATTGTGGTAGGCAATTGGATCATTCATTGTAAATTCATTAATCTAACCATCCATTTATCGATATCCATGAAAGGGTACAAACTTGCAAATGCCATTCAAGCACATAACTAGCAAAGAGGTAATCATACTGGACAAGAAATCCTCTTGTCCTAGAAAGTAATCAAACAGTGCAAGCATATTACATCATTCCGTTATCAGAGGATCACAATGTAACCAATTAACTAGGTATACTTTGTACGAAGATTATGTTAGGATTAGTGCCCTTAAATCCTATTGTATGATGCTATGTATGATATTATGTATGACATTGTGTATTGTATGACATGATGTATGACTTAATATTGTGTTTGATAAAATTATTTTATTATTATCTAAAATAATGGTAACATGAATATGGGACATTATCATATAGTCCATGAGATGCATTGTATGTGATTTATGTGAAAAGTCACAGAAGATGTAAATCACAAGTTCTTTGTAAACTCAGAATTTATAGTTCGTAGTCGGTGATGAAATTGGGCATTTCATTTGCGAAGACTATAACGTGTCAACTAAGATGATTTGTCTTGATCATGGAAGTGGAAACTTCTAGTTGATATGTTGATATGTTTTAAGAGTTAAAACATATTGAACTGGACCGCTGTGAGATTTATTATTCTCCTAACGACTGTCAAATGAATAATAAATCTCACGACTTCTATTTGCATGAACTCTTAATCTTGAGAGAATAATGGATCTGATCATGAAGTGTAGGTTGTTTTGATATATCAGGAGTGAGACCTGAAGTGACGGTCAAAACCTCAGTATGTTGGACAGCCACATTTAGTGTTGATGGAACATATATTCTTAATATGGAATTCATAGTCTCTTGATGGAGATATAAAATATTCCCTTGAGATAAGTTTAATGGTTTCAGTTATTCAAAGAGTTAGGCCTAACCACTTTAGTAAGAAATTGCTAAAGTATATATTTATGAAATTGGAGTTCATAAATATATAATGAATAACTTTAAAGAATTAAACCGGGTACTCAAGGATAAGATGTAGTAATTTACAAAGTGGCAGTCTACATTTATGACTTTGTGTTACTACGAATATTTTATGAAGGGGTTACGTGTATAATAAAGTCTTGGGATATAATTTATTAATAAGGCCTAGAGTGCAATTATATTTATATAGTGGTATTAAATATAATTAATGGTAACTTTGGACTTGTCAAGAGTTGACGGAAAAGCCCAAGGCCCATTGGAGCTAGTGTCTTATTGGTCCCTTTTGGTCCCACTCCAAGCCACACACTAAAGCCCAATTGGAAAGGCCCAATAGGCCAGCCCAATTAGATAATCAGTTAGTTATAAAGGGAGAAACATACAGAATTTTTATTAGAAGAAAAAGAAAAGAAATAAGAAACGGTGTGTAAGAGAGTGTGAGACACACTTTCATTCTCCCTTGAAAACTGATTGAGAGACCACACATCTTGGGCGTAAAGTGGAATTGGAGTGAAGATTAAAAGTGTTCCCAAGTTCTTCTAATTTTTGTTTTGAATTTTTCCACACCAAGGTACGCTATCTTGTTCTTAAATTCTGAAATTTATGTAGTGCACGTTATCAATCATGAATGAAATAGACCCTAGTTCGTCGCTTCCGCTGTGGGTTTTGCATGAGATGCAAAACCAGAATTTTTCCTTCAGATTATATATTCAATTTTAGCAAATCAACGCTCTCGGGGAGGGTGCGGGGTGTGTGAAAGCAACAGTTATCAACCTAGAGAAACAAAAGATATTGAAAGTTTGAAACTAAACCCCAAAGTGGAAGTTTCACCAAAGCAGTAATTAAGACCAAGTCAATTAGTGAAATCCTTCAAGAAATAGGAGAACCTCGACTATGATATATAAACTCCATTCAAATGCTTATGGTTGACAGTATGAACCCATTTAAAGAGTTGGGAAACAAAGATTTTAAATAGTTTACATGCAGGGTGTAAAATTGCCCAGTATTCATTATGATAAAGGTAGAATATAACCCTTGTGACAAAATAAGAGTTACTTTAGAACTGGCAAGAACTCAAAATCTTGAATTTGATAAACTCACAGGTACCTTAAACTGCCAATGACAAATTACATGATCCAAATGGAAATATTTGTCAAAATTAAACCAGTCACAAAACATAGCAACACACATGTTCTCTAGAATACTCACCAGATTCATTTTTATTCCAAAGATTAATATTCATTAAATCTGACAAGAATATTACAATTGCATCCTAGAAAAAGTCACTTTTCTTTGTCTTCATCATTCTCTTTTTCTTCATAACGACGCCTAAACTTGGCAATCTGCCCTACACTTTCAGCCATTTGACGTTTCGCCCTGAAGTGGTAGACTTTACCAACCTGGTGTATTTTGGTCATCATAACGTTCATCAATCTTCCACTCTGAGTCACATAGGATATCCATTGCAACTGGGGGTGCGCTCCTTTCTTCATTTCCCACCAATCTGCAAATTAAAGAGGAGCAACCTTTACTCTATTGGAGAGTCAAAGCTAAACAGAAATTCCAAAAAAGTCTTCATTTCAAAAAGAACAGTTCTCCTTCTCCTCGTCCACAAAAAAAAACAATATACAGAAGTTGCATTTACAATTGCAAACAAAATGATTAACACAAAATGTTCCAGTTGCTCATAGCTGGCTATCTGCAACCATTGCTAAAAACTCTAGCTCATAGACCACTTCATGATTGTTTAAAATTTCTACAGAGCTTAGACACCGCACAGTCTATACCAGAGTTAAAACAGCTACTTGAGCAAACTTAAATTAACTTAAAGAGTGTACTGTAATACATTAAACGGCATATTTGAAACAATACAACAACCAAGCTTTTAGTCCCAAATTTTGGGGTTGACTATGGATTGAGACTAATCAGATCAGTCACATGTATTATTTTCCATCATTCTAACTTATTTGAAACAATTCTTTCATAATTTGGGATATGCGATGACAGGCATCAGCATAGAAAGTCATATAAAAACAGATGCACAGCTCGGCATTTCATCGAATACTTGTTAGTCATTCCCGTTCAGACACAAACAAAGATGGCCTGTAAGTTTTCACACACATGCCAGAGAAAAATTACAGTTCATTCCACACTAAACACTCTTACTGAAACAAATACTGAGTACCCATTTTCAGATTCTACACCTAAAATTCGATTCAAACAAATTTTGTGACTATTGTGATAAATATATAAAGATATATTCATAACAGATATACATATTTGTTTTTGTGATAGAAGAATGCGAGTGATGGAAATAAAAGGAATTGAAAGCAAAGGGTGTGAATTGTGATGAGTGAAAGGAACACTTACACAGTGAATGAGGCAGTGACCTGAAGCGAAAGGGAAAGCAGAAGCGTATACTTTGCTGTGTAGTGATGAGCGCTTCAGCCGCTCTGTGACTTCAGGGCTCAGGCATATACTTTGTGGTGGGCTATGTGATTAGGCCCGGATACTCTCTGACTTCTGGACTGTTAGATGGGTTTGGGGTTTAATCATCCACACACACTCACACGTATAACAAAAAGTTAACCGATACCCTAAATGCATTAATTTGAAAAAAAGAACCTAATATTTTTCACAACTTTTTACATTTTTGGTGTAAGTAGTATCAAAACTTTTATACAGTACTCTATAAATAAATAAACTAAGGACATCTAATAACACTGCCCTTCATGAAGTATAAGAAAATGACAATAATCCTCAAAAGTGTTGCAAATATAAATCCTCTTCAAGAAGTTTGTTAAAAATATAAGAATTACTTTATCAAAAATAAATATAAGAAATAAAATAAAATTCCTAATTTGTCGTTAAGTTATTTCATTTTTGTGGGCCAATTTAGCCTTGGTTTTATAATTTGTTCTTAATTTTGGGCAAGTTTGATATACTGTAATAAACGAAAATCTTCCTGCAATTGATTGTTGCTGCTACTTCATGCCTTGAGTTTAATATTAATGAAAAATAAATTGATGGATTGCAATTTGGCAATTGATATTTGTTGTTATCGAAAAAAAATTACTATTTTAATATTTTATAGTTTTTAATTTTGAAAAAAAATTACAAGAATATTAATTATTTTATTTTTCAATTTAAATATAATAAGATATTAAGTCAAACTCAAAAAAAGTGTTAATATAATTTTATACATGACGATAACTTAAGAAATGTTATTTATATATGCTTTCATTTCACTCACTTATCATATATATTCTAAACTGAATAATATTGATTCAGGTTTCTGTTCTTTTATAATTGTTATTATAGTGTACCAAAATAACCAAACATACCTTTATAATTAGTGTCCATATTTTCTAGACTTGAATTGAACTAAAACAAACATTTTAGATTTTTCACAGCCTGCAAGTTTTGAGTGATGGACAATCAAAGTGAGCACACCATTAACACTGCTTCTATTGCTTTACACTCACAACTTGACCACCCCCAAAAAAGTTGTGTTATTAAATTTATGCAAAAGAACATATGCTCTTATAAGCTTAAGATTTAGGAATATACAAGACATTAGTTATAAATTAATGGATAGAAAAGTTTAACAAAATATAATTTATTATCTTTTATTTTTCATCTAAATATGAAATTTTATAATTATAATAATTATTAATAAGCTTTTATTATAATCATATTTGTATATTGAATTGTTTATTCCACCACTTAACTAA
The DNA here is from genome assembly GCA_014183005.1 of Castanea mollissima. Taxonomy (NCBI): domain Eukaryota; kingdom Viridiplantae; phylum Streptophyta; class Magnoliopsida; order Fagales; family Fagaceae; genus Castanea; species Castanea mollissima. The sequence continues at coordinate 49,231,617 of JACAVU010000005.1, read as the reverse complement.
AATATTATGTAAATCCTAATAAATTGTTTAAATATAGAATAAAATTTAAACTAATATTATTAGGTTAAAAAAATGTCAAACGTCTTTTTTTTATTGGAAGGTCAAACATCTTTGATTACTGATGATGCAAAGAAGATCAGTAGGCTGGATGTTTCGGACCTAAAAGGACCACCCGCTCTCTTAATGGCCTGAGAAAAGAAAGGAAAGCGAATCAAAAGCGACCGGGGCTGCCGGCCAAAAACCCTCCAATGGCAAAGTTAGTTTTTCTCTCTATGTTATCTGAGTTCCAACTTTTTTGGAGTGAAAAATGAACATACCTTAGCCTTGTCTGAAACAACCTTTATATAGTGCTCTTATAGGCGGTTACCAAAATTGGAACCTCTCCTGGATTCGAGGAGAGGTAGGAATTAAACGTAACTTGCATAACTGTTTGGGAGTTATACTTCTGTTTCACAACGGATACCTGGCGGTTATGCGTGGGATAAAGGATTGTCACGTCATACTCGGAGATTTTCCTAAGTATGGTACCCTCGTCCTGGAGTTCCTTTGTTGAGTGTGCACTGGTACACGCGCAGGTGCTGTTTCGTCTAACAGACAAATTCCTTCAGGACGAGTTCCTTCAGGACGAGTTCCTTCAGGACGAGGTTATCAGCACTCTAGACGAGTGCATCATTCTGGTGATGCTTACCTTGTCCAGAGCTCTTCTTCCTTCGACGAGGTAATTCTGGGTAAGTTTCTGAAGGTGTTTACAATAGTAGTTGGGTTATGGACGACTCGGAGATAGGCTAAATCAGTACCCTATCAGTTGCCTCCTGTTCAAGGGTCGTCCAAAATTTTTTGGTTTCTAGACTCGCTTCAACATAATATACCACGTGTCTCAAGGTAAAGGGTACCCCAAATTATGCCACGCGTCATTACTTACTTGGGTTAACCGTTGTGTCGATTTGAGTTTTTGAGGAGGTTGCCACGTGGTTCTTCTTGATTGGACACTTCGTTTCGGGTTTTACTTTTCAACGCCTATAAATAGTGGTTTTCCTCCCATACCCTCTCCATTTTTCAAATTCCCTCGTTTGACATCTCTCGTCCATCGCCTCGTCTAGGAGTATTCCAGCGTCCCTAGTGTCCTTCGTCTAGAATCAAGTATTTTCTCTACGCTCGTCTTTAGGCTTCCCTTACATTTCCACAATGTCCGAGGTTTTTTCTTCGTCTAGCAATAGTGTTGATAGGGAGATAGACGAGTATCGCAATACAACTAGCTATACTGGCTCTAGTAGTGATAGCAGTAGTAGCGGTGGCAATACTACGGACGAGTATGTTTCTGGGGTCCCTGGGGTTCCCTTAGAAGTTTTCCAGGAAGAGTTTAGGACGAGAGTGATGTCAGGGTCTAAGGCTGGCCCCTCTAGTGCCCCCTCGTCCACTCAGAAGGACGAGGTTGTTGAGACTGTTTACAGCTGTGCTATAGGGACTCCGGTCAGGACAGACGAGAGAAATTAGCATCTCTTCGAAACTGGTACCAAATTCCAGACGAGCTAAATCCTAGATTGGCCGTCCGTGATGAATGGTGTTGCCAACCTCATTTTGGCGTTGGGGTTTACGAAGCCTATCTCCTAGGGGGTCTTAGGCTTCCTCTCAACGCTTTTGCTAGGGAGTTACTTACTAGGTTAGGTATAGGTTTGTGTCAGCTAAATCCTAATGTATGGAGGCTAGTTGCTTCTATGCAAGTTTTGTGGAGAGAGGTTTTTGAAGGGGATCGTCCTCTTACCGTGGACGAATTCCTTTTTTGCTATAAACCCTCTGAAATTAGTCAATCTCGTGGCTTTTATCAATTCACGGCCAGGAGAAAAGACTGTAGGATAATAAAATCTTTGGTTACCTCAGATAGGAGTTGGAAGACGGAGTTCTTCTTCGTCTCAGGTCCTTGGGTAGGACGCCCTGTTGAGGTGGGCAGGGATTCATTTCCCCCATATACAGGAGAGTTAGGGAACCTTCGTCCTGAAGGTATGCTCACCACTACCGTAGCATTATCTTTATTACATATCTTTCTGGGCTAATCTCTTCGTCCTTATTGCAGGTGTTAGAAGGCCATCGTTGAACAAGTTCTATCTAGGACGCGTTCAGAAGGCTCGTCTTCACCCAGAGAGGGACTTCCACTCTTTGGTCACCTTGCAGCGTCTTGCGACTTGGGGACTTGGCCCTGAGCCCTCTCCAGAAGCTTTAGCCCACGAAATCACAGTTCGTCGACGTGAGTTCTCGTCTTGTATTTCCTCTTTTATTTATCTTATTTATTTTTTTTGTCGTCTTGGACACAGTTGTTAACTTATTCACTCACATCTATTATTATTTATTCCAGGGATGGCTACCATGAAGGAAAACAAAGGCAAGGGAGTCGCAGACGAGCGTCCTAAGCAAGACACCGAGACTAGGGCTCGTCCTGCTGCTGGCGACAAGAGGAGCCTGTCAAAGGCCATCAATCTTGAAAACCTCCCCAGCTGGAGAGCCAAGCACAGGAGGTCGTCCAAGCCTGGGGTCGTCTATCCTGCTGTCCCTGTTCCTCCTCCTCAGTTGCCGTCCGTCCAAATTCTCGATGTGGAGTCGTCTGAGCCTGTTCACCCTCCTCCGTCCAAAACCAATGTTCCTACCTCGTCTCAGCCTCCTGTTGACGCTGTGCCTAACCTTCTTGAGAGTGAAGGCTTGGCCTGGGAGAGGTTTCAACAAGCAGTGTCTGACGAGGACGTGGTTGCATGCTACAACATGTCCTTGAAAGATTTTGAACACTCAGGTGTCCACGATCTTTTCAAGGTAAGTAATATGTATTTATTCTCGTCACTATTTTTGCTTTTATGCTTGTTGACTTTGCTTAATACGAAAACTTTTATTTGCTTGTGCAGGCCATGTCCAAGTTTATAGCTGCGTCTAGGCAGGCTACTAAGTTGGACAGGATGAGGCTACTGTTGGAGAGGAGGATCCAGGAGGTCAAGGACGATTGCAAGGGTTGGGCTGAGACGGCTGCCAAGGCTAAGGACGAGGCCAAGGGTTTGCTCAACCTCGTCGAGGAGCTGAAGGCTGACATAGTGGAGAAAGACTCTCGTCTTGACCACTTTCAAAGGAAAATCGACGAGCTAAGCAACTCCCTTGTGAGGGCTAAGGACGAAGCTATGGACGAATTCAAGGCTTCGAAGCCATTCATTGACCTTCTGGACGCCAACTATGCAGCTGGATTTGAGGATTTTCGCATGGAGGCGAAAGAAAAGTTTCAAGAAGTTGATTTCAGCCCCATCGTCCTTCAACTAGGAGGTGCTTCCAGTTCTTTTCTTCAAACTAGTTCTGAAGACGTCAATGTTGAAGATGACGCCTCGACCAAGCCTGCTCAAGACGACCCTGACGCCTAAAGCCCTTTGTTATTCAAAGATTTTATTACTATTTGTTCAAGCGTTTCGCCCTCGTCTCTTTTTTTTTTTTTTTTTGTATAATACATTTATCTCGTCTAGAGTACTTTTGACGAATTTATAAACAATTGCCTTTCAAGACTTATTTCTTAAGGGTTTTTGGACAATGGTCGTCCCCCCTTTGATGTCTAATGAATGTTTATTTTCGATTACTATTGTTGTTCCATGGACGAGTTTACGCATTTTTATGTTTTATTCCATTGCCTTTTAAGCAATATTCCCAAGTGTTGGGTGATCGTTTACACGATTCCCTTATGGACGACTAGATTAGGACGATGATGATCATTTTGCCTGCCCTTTAGGCGATTATTACTCGTATTTTCGCGAGTTCGCAATCGTCTTGATCATATGCTCGTCGTTGGGATGTCATGCGTTAATGCCTACTTTCCTTCTTAGACGAGTGGGCTTCGGCTAAGGAAAGCTTGGACGAGCATGCCTTAGCATTTTTCTCTCTGCTTTATCCCCTTTTTTTTTTTTAAGGAAAGCTTGGACGAGCATGCCTTAGCATTTTTCCCTTTGCTTTATCCTCATTTTTAGGAAACCTTAGACGAGTTTGCCTTCGTCCAGAGATTTTACCAGCCTAAGGCTTTAGCCTCATCCGTGGGTATTATCAGGGAAACTGGAATTCAAATACATAAGAAATCCAAACCATATTATTACATGAACATTGTTCACAAACTTGGCACGTGCTTATAAGCTAGTGCCTTATTAAGATACTCAAGTACATAGCATCATCTTTCATAAGGTAGTCTGTAAGTAGTGCAAAAGTTTAAGAACTAGTGCACTTTTATTCATAACACACCATAACAATAGTAAAAGCAAAAGTAAATATAAGCAAACACGCAAATTACGACTGTAATTTTGCCACTGACTTCCCTCGTCCCTGCTCATCACTGTACCTTCGCAGATGTTCCACGTTCCAAGGATGCTCTAACTTCCAACCGTCCAGAGCTTCCAGGTAGTAGGACCCCTGCCTTTTGCAGTTGACGACCCTGTAAGGTCCTTCCCAATTGGGTCCTAGTTTTCCATGAGCTGGGTTCCTGGTTGCCAAGGAGACCCTTTTAAGGACAAGGTCCCCCACGCCGAACCGTCTGGGTTTTACCATGGCATCATGTTGTCTGGCCATGAGATTTTTGTACCTTACCGTCCTTTACTCCGCATCCATTCTTACCTCATCAATAAGATCGAGGTCAAGGCGAAGTTGTTCCCCGTTGTCTTTCTCCTGGTACTCCATCACTCGGTGACTTGCCATATGGACCTCCGCTGGTATGACAGCTTCACTTCCATAGGCTAGTTTAAAAGGGGTCTCTCCTGTCGGAGTTCGTGCAGTCGTCCTATAGGCCCAAAGAACACCTAGTAGCTCGTCTGGCTATATCCCTTTTGCCCCCTCAAGCCGAGTCTTGATGATTTTCAGCAGGGATCGGTTTGCTACTTCTGCTTGCCCATTTGCCTGTGGATGGGAGGGTGAAGAATAATGATTCTTGATCCCAAAATGATTGCAAAAGTCCTTGAATGGTGCGTTGTCAAATTGACGTTCGTTGTCAGATACTAATATCCTGGGTACTCCGAACCTACATAGGATATTCTTCCATACAAAATTTTTCACGTTCTGTTGAGTGATTGCGGCAAGAGGCTCGGCTTCTACCCACTTGGTAAAGTAATCTATCCCTACCACCAAAAACTTCATTTGCCGGATTCCTATGGGAAAAGGACCCAGGATATCCAGTCCCCACTGTGCGAAGGGCCATGGGGCTGTCATTGGGGTCTGGTATTCTGACGGCTGTCTAGGCACATTGCTGTAACGCTGGCATTGGTCACATACCTTGACATAGGCTTTAGCATCTGCTTGCATTGTTAGCCAATAGTATCCGGCACGGACGATCTTATGGACAAGGGACCTTGCCCCTGAATGATTTCCACACGATCCTTCATGAACTTCCCTCAGAACATAGTTTGACTCGTCAGGAGCCAAGCATCTTAAGTAGGGTTGGGAAAAGCCTCGCTTGTACAACACCTCATTTATGAGGACATACTTGGCCAACCTGACCCTTAACTTTCTTGCTTCATCCTTGTCTTCTGGAAGCCTCCCATCTTTGAGGTAAATTATTATCGGACTCATCCAATTCTCTCCTCCTCCTATCTGCTGTATGTCAGGGATGTCTATGCTCGGCATGTATAGGATGTCGCCGAACTCGTTTATGACACCTGCCGAGGCGGTTTTCGCCAAGTCGTCTGCTTCCGCATTCTCCTCCTTGGGAAGTTGAATAAAACTTATGGCTAAAAATTTCCGGGCAAGGCGCTTCACCTTGTTGAGGTACTTCTTCATTCGATCTTCCTTGACATCACACATCCCATTTACTTGGTTAATGACCAGTTGAGAGTCTCCTCTGATTGTTAACGACTCCGCCCCTAAGGATTTGGCCAAATCCAACCCCTTGAGTAGAGCCTCGTACTCAGCCTCGTTGTTGGTAGTTGGATACTACAGACGAGCCGCATACTCCAGCTTGTCACCCTCAGGGGACTTCAGTACAATTCCAATCCCTCCTGCATACAGTGTGGATGATCCGTTTACATTAACCACCCACATTTCATTTCCTTCGTCCTTGTTCAGGTCGTCCTGACTGGGGGTGAATTCTGCAATGAAATCTACCAACGCTTGCGCTTTTATCATGCTCCTTGGGAGGTACCTGATGTCAAACTCGCTGAGCTCAACGACCCACTGTACTAGCCGTCCAGCAGCTTCCAACTTGCTCATCGCCTTTTTTTATGGGATGGTCTGTTAGGACGTTGATGACGTGTGCCTGAAAATAATGTCTTAGCTTCCTGGAAGCCGTGATTAATGCGAAGGCTAGTTTCTCCATCATCGGATATCGTCCTTCTGCTCCTCTCATCGCGTGGCTCGTGTAATAGACCAGCTTCTGGACTCCCCCCTCTTCTCTGACTAACGCCGAGCTTACTGCGTGTGGGGACACTGCCAAGTACAAGTACAACTCTTCCCCAGGTACAGACGGACTCAACAGTGGCGCCGTCATTAGATACGTCTTCAAGTCTTGGAAGGCCTTTTGACACTCGTCCGTCCATTCAAAAGCCTTCCTAAGGACTTTAAAGAACGGTAAACATTTGTCAGTAGCTTTCGATACAAACCTGTTGAGGGCGGCCTCGTCCAGTAAGAGACTTCTTGATTTTTTCGGTGGTTCCATATTCAGTATCGCCTGAATTTTATCCGGATTCGCCTCAATTCCCCTGTGCGATACCATAAATCCCAAGAACTTACCTGATGAAACCCCGAAAGCACACTTGCTCGGATTTAGTTTCATGTGGTACCATCGCAACGTATCAAAAGTCTCTTGAAGGTCGTCCAGATGTTTATTCTCGTCCTGGCTCTTCACCAGCATGTCGTCCACATAAACCTCCACATTTCGCCTGATTTGAGGACGGAACATATGGTTAACCAGCCTTTGGTAGGTCGCCCCCGCGTTCTTCAAACCGAAGGGCATTACCTTGTAGCAATACAACCCTTGGCTCGTGATGAATGAGGTCTTCTCCTGATCTGTTTCATTCATCTGAATCTGGTTATACCCTAAGAAAGCGTCCATGAAGCTAAGTATCCTATGACCTGCCGTCGAGTCCACCAGCTGGTCAATGCGCGGCAATGGGTAGCTATCCTTGGGGCAAGCCTTGTTTAGATCAGTGAAGTCCACGCACATCCGCCACTTGCCATTGGCTTTCTTGACCATGACTACGTTCGCCAACCAGTCTGGGTAATAAACTTCTCGAATGAACTTCGCGGCGACCAACTTCTGCACCTCTTCCTTAATGGCATTGTCTCGCTCGGGAGCAAAAACTCTTCTCTTCTGACGCACTGGTTTTGAATAGGGACACACATTCAAGCTATGGGTAAGGACGCTCGAATCAATGCCAGGCATGTCCTCATGAATCCATGTAAAGACATCGAGGTTTTTCTTCAGAAACCGAATCAAAGCGTGCTTTGCCCCCAACTCTAGTAGTCTTCCCGGGCTGGTTATCGTCCAAAGGGACATCCTCTAATGTTTCAGTGGGCTCAGCTACGATCCTTCTTCCGTCTATACTCATCGCCTGCATGTGCTCGTCCATGGCCAGCATAGCTAAGTAGCATTCTCTGGCGGCCAGCTGGTCTCCTTGCACTTGGCCTACTCCGTACTCGGTTGGGAATTTGATGGACAGGTGGTAGGTAGAAGTTACCGCTTTCCAGCTATTCAAAGTTGGCCTTCCAATAATTGCATTGTATGACGATGCACAATCAACAACGAGGAAATTTACCTCCTTGGTTATCTGCTTCGGATATGTTCCGACGACCACTGGCAACGTGATGGTGCCCACAAGTTGCACCTTCATCCCTCCGAATCCTACCAACGGCGAGTTCACTGGTCGAAGTTGATCTCGTCCTAGCCTCATTTGTTGGAATGCGGGGTAGTAGAGAATGTCTGCAGAGCTGCCATTCTCTATCAATACCCTCCCGGTCGTATAGTCAAAAATGAGTAGGGTGATGACTATTGCATCATCGTGTGGGTGGTGAATTCGTTCTGCCTCCTCGTCCGTGAACGTAACAGCCTGTTGGTCTACCTCCCTCGTCTTAGGAGGTTGTCCAGACAATTGGATGTTCTGCACCACCTTCAGGTATGTCTTCCTTGACTTGGACGACTGCGTCGTCGAGTTTCCTCCTACAATTACCCTTATCTCTCCTAGTAGGGGGCGTGATGATTCCTCCACCTTGGCCTTCAGTTTCTCATCTCTCTGGTCTAGTCCAAGAAATTTCCTCAATTTTCCCTGTCTAATGAGATTTTCTATCTGCTGCTTCAAGTCAAAACACTCGTCCGTATCATGCCCATGGTCCCTGTAGAAACGGCAGTACTTGCTCCTATTGCGCTTGTTGGGGTCTCCCTTCATTTTGTCCGGCCACTTCAAGGACGGATCATCCTTGATCTGCATAAGAACCTGCTCTAGTGGCATAGTCAGGGGCGTGTATTGCTTATTCCTCGCGGAGGAACTGGTCTTCTTACCATCTTTATCTTTCCTCTCGTCTACCCGAGCTTTCTTTGGACGAGGTCCTTGATTTGAATAACGATGGTGACCCGCTTCTGAACGTTCTGCCCTTTTTCTCTTCTTGGCTATGATAGCGTCCTCAGCGTTCATAAAATTCTGGGCCGAATGTACTAGATCGACCATGGTCTGCAGTTCCTGCTTGTAGAGCTTATGAATGAACAAGTCAGAATTGACCCCATTGTGGAAAGCGGCCAGTAATAGCTTGTCATCCATCTCATCCACCGTCAAGGCTTCCTTATTAAAACGGGTGATGAAGGATCGCAAACTCTCATTTTCCCCTTGCTCTATGGTCAGTAAACTGGAGGAGGAACGCTTGTGACGCTGTCCTCCAATGAAATTGTTGACAAACAACTTACTCAACTCTTCAAAGGATCCCACCGAGTTTGGGGGTATCTTACCGAACCACACTCGTGCCGGTCCCTTAAGTGTGGTGGGAAAAGCTCTGCACATAATCTCGTCCGGGACTCCTTGTAGGTGCATGGTCGTCTTGAAAGTTGCAATATGATCGCAAGGGTCGCGATTTCCATTATATGAGTCCAGAGAAGGCATTTTGAACTTTGGAGGTAGGGGTGACTGCTGATGGAAGCCGTGAAGGGTGAGTCCGTTCTGTGAACCATATCGTCCACTGGGTTCGCTCGCCTCATGTTTTCCCTCATTTCATCCATGACTCTTCTCATCTGGTCCATCTCTTTTTCCAAGTGCGGCACCCTTCTTGAAGCGATACCCCTTGTTTGATTTTCGGACTCTACATTTTCCCCTCCTCCTTCCTGACTTGGGGCCCTTCCCTCCATGCGCCCTTCCTGATGCTGCCTCCTGAGGTTGATCTCCCTATTCAACTCCTGGTTCTAACGTGTCAGTTCTGCCATAGCGGCAGCCATGGATTGTATGTGCTGCATAGAAGGCGGTTGCATTACAGGTGCTGATCTGCGATCGCGAAAGGAATTGCTGGATGCATCCCTACTCTCCTGGTGGCCTGGGCTGGTAGCCCTTGATCTTGTTCGAACCATTCAGCCTTTTGCCTGGGATGGAATAACTTTTTTCAACAAAACACGATTGAACCAAAAAGGACTGAGTAGTACTTCCCACAGACGGCGCCAACTGATGATGCAAAGAAGATCAGTAGGCTGGATGCTTCGAACCTGAAAGGACCACCCACTCTCTTAATGGCCTGAGAAAATAAAGGAAAGCGAATCAAAGGCGACCAGGGCTGCCGGCCGAAAACCCTCCGATGGCAAAGTTAGTTTTTCTCTCTATGTTATCTGAGTTCCAACTTTTTTGGAGTGAAAAATGAACATACCTTGGCCTTGTCTGAAACAGCCTTTATATAGTGCTCTTATAGGCAGTTACCAAAATTGGAACCTCTCCTGGATTCGAGGAGAGGTAGGAATTAAATGTAACTTGCATAACCGTTTGGGAGTTATGCTTCTATTTCACAACGGATACCTGGCGGTTATGTGTGGGATAAGAGATTGTCACGTCATACTCGGAGATTTTCCTAAGTATGGTACCCTCGTCCTGGAGTTCCTTTGTTGAGTGTGCACTGGTACACGCGCAGAGGCTGTTTCGTCTAACAGACAAATTCCTTCAGGACGAGTTCCTTCAGGACGAGTGCATCATTCTGGTGATGCTTACCTCGTCCAGAGCTCTTCTTCCTTCGACAAGGTAATTCTGGGTAAGTTTCTAAAGGTGTTTACAATAGTAGCTGGGTTATGGACGACCTGTATGGACGACTCGGAGATAGGCTAAATCAGTACCCTATCAATTATATTATATACAAATCATTTTTGGTGCAACAAAATATAAATATAAGAGAAATAGAATAAAAATTATAATATTTTTTTCTTAAAGAATCTCAACACTATTGGACTGAGGGCTAAGGCCCAAGATCAGTGCAATAACATTCTTTTGATTTGGTCTCCTCCATGATACAACTGGTCAACAATCCAAGTACCTCCCCCTCCTCCTCCTCCTCCTCCTCCCTGTGCCTTCTTGTGAGCGTGTATGACCCATTTTCTCTTACATTACACTTAAAAGTCTAATAAATGACCACACTTACAAAATAAGGACTCTCTTCTTATCAATGTAGAATTTCAAATTTGATAATATACTAACTCCTCCTCTACCACATTAGACCCTTTTATATATATATATTTGTGGGGACGAGGATCCCAAATTTAATTTAAATGGGCAATTAAGGTTATTACTGAGGACGCACCTCGGACATCGGGGACGAGCACTAGTTATGTGAGGTGCCAAAGTTAAAACATAAAAAATGAAAAAAAGCAAACTTGGCACGGAATATGAGAAGAATGAAGAAATAATGGTATAGAAGTCACCCCCTCCGCATTAAATACAAGATAACCACTCATTTGGCCGCATTAATAGTGGTGGCACAACTAAGATTATAGTGTAAAACTTGCTAGTATGTTCTGGATGGGACAAGAGTTCTAGGAATGCAATATCAGCCCTCCAAGTGTAAGATTCTGATAAGTTGTAGTTGGTTATAAAAGTAAGAAGAAGATCCAGATGAGGGAGAGGGCCTAAAAAGAAAGAAAAGAATTTATCCATCTGTAACCCCAATCTCAGACTAGACCCGAGAACCAACACTTGTGTTTTTTCTGAACCAGTTCTTAAATTGTGAATTAATAAAAGAAGCATCATTTCTTATTCAATTTTATAACGTAAACCTTCTTAGTTCGTGCATTGGATATCATAAACAGATTTTTGATTTCTCATCTTTAAACAAATTTATTATGATAGCAAACAGTAAAATCTTCATTTAATAAAATCATCTTCATTTCATTATATTCAAATGCTTTTCAAAAAGGAAAAAAAAAATGGAGACACTATTAATAAGTTCATACAAGCTTGTGTTTAATTTTGGAATTTACAAATATGAAATGCAATGAGTTATGAGCATTTTGAGCTATCAATAAGTTCGTGCAAATTTTCACACAATCCAAGCATTGAATGGAGAATCTCAAAAGGGCATCATTCTTGAAATTGCAAGATAAAATTAATCAACACCAGCCACCGGTACCGAAAAACTAGCTTGTCCTTTTAATAAGGTTCCAAATTCCAACACAAAATGTCATAACTTTGAACAGAACATAAGATAGTGGATAGAGTTGCGATTAATCTAATTTCATCTTTAAAAAAAATAAATATTAAATCGTGAAAAACTAACATGCATAGCACGTGCACATTGATTTAGTAACAATATTATTAGTCTTACATTCATCTCAAAGCATACCAAGGGCTTTACTAACTTGTTCTTGTAAGGCAAGTTGCAACTACTTTTTTGTGATTTTTTTGTTTTGTTTATATTTTAATTAGAAGACTTCTTTGTTAATCTTTATGAATATAAAGCAGCCACCAGTCTCACAGGACATATCACTTTTTTTTTTTTTTGTTCAATTAATTGGTCATCTCATCCATATTGATTGAGCAATAGTTGGGAAGAAGAATAAAATATGTGGTCAAGTAGTATTTCTTAATCTCAGCACTATCAACAGAAAATCAAAAGATTCCCTATTTCCTATAAGGTGGGATATTTTTGCTGATGTATGTAGCAGTATTAACATGGTGTTTATAGATGTCATAGTGTAAACTAGACTTTAGTTTTTCTTTTTCTTTTTTAATATGGGTGTCCAAATTTCAGAAATCTTTGAGTGTGTGACTATTTTTTCAAATCCATCCCAATAAACTAATCTTTACTTGATTGAGATGTACTTAAACCAATATATCATGAAATAAACTTGTGAATTAACAACGCTATTAAAGTTTCTACTATGGATGTTGGAATTGTGGGTGAGAGTGGGTTATAAAGTAAAAGTATTCAAAGAATTAAGGTAATTTGACTTAATGGTCTATGCTCACAACATTGAAGTCGTTAAAAGCTTACATTTTAGTATGATGACTTTGTTTTTTCGACATTGATCTACATAAGGCTATGTATAATAGATCCAAGACTAACTCGTAATTACTTTACTGTTAAAAATATTATCTCTACATTATGATTATTTTGCTTAACACTACAAATACGTCCTGTTTCTCAAAAAAAAAGTCCTAGTACAATAAACCTAAACTATGATAATGTACCTGGACCTTAATTAAGATTGGACCTTTACAACTCCAATAAATAATATTATACTCCCGTTTAAAGACAAAGATGGAAGTTGAGCATCAAACAAGAACGCTGGAATGCAAGTTGAGAGAATCAACCTATATGCGAAATTTGGTACCTAACCTTCCTACCATTGTATCCTTGCGGGATTATCGTAAATTCAACTAAAGGGGGTGTTTCTATATTCCCCAAGGATTACATGAACTTTCAGAGAGTCAAGAAGCCACCAGAGATGACGTTTGTCATAATAGTTAATACAAACATGAAATGCCACGAAGCTAAAGATAGTCTATGTGCCAAAAAAATTTGAGAATACAACTTTTTTTGCCACAACTCGTATACGCAAAAGATGATTATGATCCTAAAATGGTTGGTGCAAGCAAGGTTCTTCCAAAGAAAATGGTTTGTCTGATCTGATCTCTGATATACAGCAGTATGGCTAACATATTAAACGGAAGATGTAAGTTATGATCTTAGTGCAAAAAGGTCTGATTGCATGGGTAGCATTGGCAATAAACTACCTTTGTCTTGTTCTTCAAACTTCAAAGAAGGAAAATAATTAAAATTTGAAGAGCAGCAGCAGCACCTGAAAGATTTAGACAACAAGGTAATTAAGCAGAAAGATTTAGATAATGTGTAGGAACTAATTAGGTTGAAATTATCTCAATCTCATGTCAAATGCAGAAGACAAAAGCACTCATAGCAAGTGAAGAAGACAGAACCACTAGCTTTCTATAGCATTACATTCTACAATCTGCAAATCAAAATTTCCATCACAAATATGTTGAAATATGACTAAATCATGAACGAATCCTAGACCAATAGTCATCCTTATCACATTATCACTGTCGAGGCTATTTCCTAGGCCTAGACATTTTGTGTTTTTGTCCCGTTCCCATTAACTAGCAAACAAGAAAAAGGAGAAATAAACAGCTAGCACATCCAAATACATACAAATTCAACCTTCATTATCTCATTACAGCAAACAGTGTATTTTACATAACCCATGAAACACGTCTTAACAACAATATTACGGTGCCAATATGCAGATAACATAAACACAAACAGTACTACAACAATGCAAACCCAGTTTGCTTATTTACGCAACTGTGAGGATCCATTAAGGTACGGATACAAACTCAAACAGCAGACTGAAATAACTGACTCAGACCAAAACACCTCTGATCTGGTCATCAGAGCCTAATTCTTACTGCAGAACTAGGCATTCTTGTGTCCCAGTCACCATCGCACGCGGGGGGTTGTTAATGGCATCCACGTCCTCAAGAGATTCAGATTTGCCATCAGAGTCTTCGAGTGAGGCATGAGCAGCAATGGCTTCAGAGATAAAAGCATACACTTCCTGGAACCTTTCTTCAGAGAGGGAGACCTCAGCAAGGAGCCTCCAAGCATTTTCCTCAGATGCCTCTTCAAAGTCTTTCTTCCTCTTTAACACCATGTGCCCACTAATCTCCCACACAGCCGGGTTTACTTGGGTGTCCAGAAGCTCAGCACTAACTTCCCCGAGAGCTTGTTTCTCAGCATAACACTGTTAATCAAATAGGACCCAAAAAAACATGAGGACAACTGATGATAACTGATAATGTTAGCAAACCAACAAATAGTAAATATTTTATATAAAAAAAAGTAACACAAAATAAATACATTTCAAAACAATTTACCTGTGGGAAGAGGAAGATACGCCTTCCACAATCAGCAATGAGGACATTATAAGGGACGTTGTGATCTTGAAGGCACATGCAGGCATCCGAAACAGTGTTTGATAAATCTTGCAGAGTATTTCCGCCCTCAAAGACAAGACCTCTGACTGGATAATTCAGCAGCTTAGAGATTTTCACCCCACCATCCGATGAGGTTATCTTCTCAGTGGGAGCCTTCTCAATAGGAAAGGGCACGGACAAGTAGTAAGCCTATTCCAAAGAATATATTAATTTGCCTTTCCTTTACTAAATCATAGCTAATTGTTCAAAAATACAAATGATCCAAACATATAATTTAATTTCATGGAGTAGGCGAGAGTAGATGATAGATACCTGGAAGTGAAGGTGGTTGATGGTGGCAAATGCACCCAAGCTGTTATAACCCAACCTGAAGTATGGATTCCTGGCTTCTGCCGCCATGTGAAGAGCAAGCAAGAAGCTGTCACGGTCAATCCTTTGTGGCAGGCACTCGAGAATACGAGGGATCAGAAGCACATGCCCGTATTCAATAGGACTAACCTGTTAAATTGCATGTAACAATACAGAATCTTACTAATTGCTTGCTCAAGTAAATCTCAAAGAAACAAAGAGTTAAACAACAAGACAGTAACATACATTGATGGCAACAACACTCGGAGAATTCTCAATATCAACCGGGGCGTTTGGGAAGAACTGGACTTCACCATCTTCGCTTGCCTCAAACTGGAAGAGCACCTCTTCTTGCCCAACCTTAGTGAAGTTGAATTTGTTACCATCAAAGGGCTGGAGAACCTTATCAACGCGGAACTCGGTGGGCCTCTTCTTAAGATGGCGACCCTCATTCAGCTGCGCAATGAAACCATGCTGACCCGGAATCACCTGCACCAAACATATTGCAGAAATTGGTAAAAATCCACATGTCCCAGTTCAGCAAGTACTCAAATCTTCTTCATCCTAAACAAGGAAGACCGAAATGAGACCTTAGTTTCACAGGCAGTGACATCATAGCGAAAGAGCCCTCTCTGCATGCGATCCTCCACTACAATGAAATTGGAAACAACTTGAGCTCACACTTGATTTGATACAACCACCAACAAACAAAAAAAGACATAATTTTTGGTTCATTCTTCCTCAAAATATAGAAGTTTTACCTCGCCAAGAAGCAGCGAGTCCAGAAAGGCCACGGGAGGCTCTCTGTTCTCAAATTCGGGCATACCCTTGTCGCAGACAACCTTGTTCAGCTTCTTGAAAGCATACAAAGGCAGATTTGCCCCTAAAATCAAAATTCAAAACATCTTACAATCAAAAACCCCCCATACCAAACAAATCAAAATCCCACACAAACTACACCCATTTAGTAACAAAGCATTTCAAACAATACCCATAAAACAGATTAACCTCAAAAACCATAAACCAAAAATAAAACCTTAAAATCCACATGCCAAAAAAAAAAGAATTTCAACAAATACCTTGAATGCAACACTTGTTGAGACAGTTACGGCCACATCCTCCTCCGCGGCGAGCAGCCTCTTCCGACTCATCCTTCTGGTAATTCGAAACAACAGTAGGAACCCTCTTGATCCTCAACATCTTTTCGTTCTTTCTTTGTTTTTATTTTTTTCTAACTTAACAAAATCAACCAAAATACCCAACAACAAAAACAACAACAAAGATTGAAACTTTCGCTTAAACCCAGATCTAAAATCGCTCTTAAGAACCCAAAAACAACAAGATCAACAAGAAAAGCAAAGTCTTAAAAGGCAAGGCTAGGCTAGTGGTTTGTAAATTGGTACTAGAAGATTGAAAAAAAAACTAATATAGTACTAGTAGCGAAGAAAGAGCAGCGTGACCACCACCAGCAAGGAAGAGCAGGTCAGAAGGGCTACCGCCTTCGGAAGGCAAAGCGCCACGCCCGCCGTGCGGCGAAGGGTTGCTCTCAATTACACAACCCTTTCGTCGTACTGCTCGGACATGAATTAGAGGCCGTGAAACTCTGTGTATAGCCGTGATGTCTACAACTTGTCTATCCTGGGTATTACCCCTCCTACATACAATTCTTCAGCACCGCTTTCTTTTCTTCTTCTTTGAAATACGAAAACTTACGAAACCAAAGCTTGAGAATTTGAGGATTTTTTCGGTCACTGGTTTTTGAGAGAGCTATTTCTTTTTTGGGGTGTGTGTTGTGTGAAACTTTTGGGGGATGATGGGGTTGTTATATAGATAAAGAGACGTGGTAGTTGTGGTTGTGGCTGTGGTTTGGCCGTGGTTCGTGTTTGTGTTTGTGTGTCTGTAGTACTGTTGGGTTTCTAGTGGCCTTGGTGCTATACGTACGCTTGGTATACAATTCAACACAACGCAGCACTAGCACAATTATTGAGAGAGAGAGAGAGAGAGAGAGAGGAGATTTCCAAATCATGAGTCCCACCGGGGAAACCTCTACGTACGTTCAATTGTTGTTTTGCCGGAAAAATGGGACCACAAGAGGCGTACGGATGGGATAAAAAAAAGAGAGAACTACTATCCATGTTAACAATATTTTTATACAATAAATAAATTATAGTGTGTGTGCATCCCAAAAAAAAAATTATAGTGTGTGATAATTTTTTATTAGCTCAAATCTCAATCCGCCACTCGCTGTATTTTTTCACCTAATAATAATAATTAATAATTGTCTATCACTTAAGATGAATTGTAAAATTATTATGTAAACATTATAAATATAGCATTATTTAAAAAATTATGACTTCTTTTAAAATAACAAAATTTTTAAGATAAGTTGTAGTTTTAAGAATCTATTAAATAGTATTTATTGCTTTGTTTGTCTCGATGATATATTTGATAACACTTTTAGTAAAATATATTCAAGTGTTCTGTGTGACATGCAAAATTTTTCAAATACAAACCATCAAAATCAACTGCTTAATCAACACTAGTCTCATCACACGCGTTTTGCTCATGAGATGAGACTTTTTTTTAGCCAAAAGAAAAAACTCTGTGTTTTTATTTTATATATATATATATAATTTTTATTTTGAGAATCTAATTTATAAGTGAATAAAGTAATTTGAAAATTAACAGGAGAGTTATCTTATTTTCTAGGCAATGTTTTAGTGGGAGTTAGAGTTGCATTTTTACCGAATTGTCCTTTAGTTTTGTCTCTACTTAAACATATGGGTTTAAGGGCATTTTTGAACTAAAAAAATAGGAATTCAAATAGAAGAAACCCCTTAAATAATAGTATAGATAACCACCAGATTGGGGGAGAGCCATTGTGTGGTTTTGTTAAATTTTTTGATAATTTTTTTAAGGTAAGACATTTTACAACAAATTTTATAGCCAATAGAAAACGTTTTCGTGTTTGACTAAATTTTACAACAAAATAAACACGATAAAATTCTGAAAATATTTTTCGTAAAATGTTTTCGTAAAATATTGCACACCAAAGCAAATATGTTAGTAAAACTTAAAAGTGCATATAAATAAGTCTTTTAAGTTGAAATAATAATAATAAAGTTGTGTCCAAAATTTTGGTATGGATTATAAATTCTCAAGTTTTTTTTTTTTTTTTGAGAAAAATAAATTCTCAAGTTTAATTGTATTTTATTGATTCTTTAATTGACACGTCACAAATAAACCCTATATTAAAAATGTTACGTGCAATTTATATGGCATGATTCTAAATATTTAAATAGATTCTAAACAAATATTAATTGATTGCTATTTTGTGGGATGATTCTGAGTATCTAAAGATTATAAACTTTTCTTTTAAAAGAATATTCTAAACTTATTTTTGTTTATTTTGACATTAACATTTTAAGGATAATGAATCATCTTTTAAAAGTCATTTTCTAGAAAATTATTTCATTTATTTTCTTTATTTGGTATCAACTTTAAAATGAGTTGGAAAACTATCTTAACTTTTCTTATTTAGTTTTATGTGAAATAATTTTTTTTTTATTATTTAACTTTGTGTGAAATAGAGTTGTTTTTTAGAAAATTGTAGTGGAAAACTACTCTATCTGTTAACAAGCTAAATAAAGGAAGTTAAAAGATAATTTTTCTTTGACCAATTTTTTTATATAACCAAACACAAAAAAAAAAAAGTGAAAAATTATTTTCACATAAATTTTTTATTAAAATAAACAAAGCCTAAAAAAAACATTAATTAGCTAAAGGTTTTATAGATTTTTTAGAATTATACATTCACATATATAGACATTTGAAACTATTACCAAATTATAAGGTTGATTAAGTAATTGCTCCCTTTTTTTATTTTTTTTGACTCTTTGGAGTTTGGACTCTTCGGAGGCTTGGAGAAGGGAAGGCCGGCTAGTCGTACAAACTTACTATAGGTTACAAAATAGGTTGTCCTTTTTTTTTCTTTTTTTTTTAGAGAAAGTTTTAACTTATGACGTCGGCTTCTGATAATAGCTTTTTTTTATCAAATTAAGACATTAATCAGTTTTTTGTGTAAACGAATATTGAACCCTAGATATCTTATTCAACCATAAGAAATTTTACTAGTTGAACTAGCTGGAATCCACAAATAGGTTGTCCTTATACAACCACAATTTTATTTTTCCCTTTTCTTGGGGAAGAATTAATCTAGCCACAATTAGTTTTTCTTTTTCTTTTTTTAGGGAATATCCACAATTAGTTGGTAGAGAAAAAAGAGCATGGTTTTGATTGTTTATTAGTCATGTTCACATTATAGGACAAGGTTAGATTTTTTTTTTTTTTTTTTTTTAAAGCAAACTACCACTACTTTTCTTAGAGAGATATTTTGTGCCACAAAAAATACTTTTAAAATAGTTTATGGTACTAGATTTTTCAAGATCATTTTTAATCCATTTAAATTTCAATTATGTAATTATCCTCAAACATAATATATAAGTTCTATTTGAGTAAAGTTGATCAAAAAAAAAATTTCTATCTGAGTAAAATAAGAACAATCTTCGGGACCATTTGTCATAACTCATAAGTGTAATATTTACTTTTATAATTATCACAAATTACCATTTTAATGGTGTAAAAATTATGTATGAGTAGCCTTATTACAATGAATAATTTTTTTCAGTAATACTTATGGATTAAGCTATACATGAGAATCGGAAATGGAATCGTTTAGTAGATGTTGGAAAAGAAATTTGAATATGAATTTGACTCCACCAACCAATTTCGTTACTATCTCCTTTTCAATGAAAATTCTCCCGTACGAATATTCTAGTCTTCAACAAAAAGCACAACATGGTATAAATGTATGATCCCCATAAAATGGATTAATTCTTTGAATCTCTTTGAGTTTATTTCCGGTGTACTATTCTTAATTACTATCCTTTTTGACATGGTATACTGAGAATATATGAATTATGATATTATGCTTAGAAGAGTCAAGAGTCAAGCTCAATTGTAGCTTATTGATTTTATTCAGTCAATTAAGGTTTGTTATTTAACCGATTAATGAGGCTGCTATTGTGGGTTTCAATTACCTCAATTGGTATATTTTTTTGTAGTTGAACGAGAGATCTATAGTTTAAATCCTACCACCAAAAATTAAATGGTGTTTTAACCTAATAATAAAGAGCAATTGTAATAAATAAAAATTTCATATCTAAAAATAAAAAGTTGTCGATATTCCACAATCAAATGGTAAACAAATTATATATTGTATGAAATACTAATTGTTTCTTAATAATAAAAAAGATTTGGTCTATTGTAGGAAATAATAATTGTCTCAGACTAATAAATATATTTTTCCTCTATAGAAATTGGTCAAAGTTCAATTTTTCTAATTCGAAATTAAAGAGTTGTAAATTTCTCTTTGAAAATTTTAAGAGAAGTCAATTTCAAACTTCTATCTATTAAAGAAGTTGCATTTATAACAAAAGGAATCTTTTTTTATAGAAGGTGTTACAAAAGAATCTTATCGTAACACATGACATAACCTATAATAAATTAAGTGTAAGATAAATGGATGATAAAAAAAAAATTATATATGAATCATAGCTCGATAATAAAATTAGTGCAAACAAACTATACATGAATTATATGTTAATAATAAAACTAGTGTGTAACTCCGCGAATATACATAGGTATAATTAAAAACAAGAATAATTAGTTTTAAAAAAATCACAATTATATGGTTCAAAATTTTAAAATATTTAATAGTTTCTCATTATTTATTTATTATATATATATAATTTAGAATTTAATTAAATTTAGACCCTTCGATTTTTAGACCAAATAATTCAATTGATATTAAAAATTAAATGGACATGTGGCACAAAATTGAACTCTAATTGAATCCAATTTAGAATCTAATTAAATTTAGACTTTTCAATTTTATACTCAACTAGCTTATAACCCCCATGCATATGCATAGATACATTTAAATATATACAATAAAATGCATAGTATAATTCCTACATTTATAATTTAAATATTATTGATAGTCATTCCTATATTTTATTAAGTCTTTAAAAAGTCTTGTAATAATTTTATTAAGTCAAAAATATAAATTATCTATGTCTATTTTATTTTATTTTTTACTTCTTAATTTATGTTATTGCGAAACAGTTTTTTTTCTTTTTTCTTTTTCTGATTAATTCTAGACTCTTTGATGTTTGTACTCAATAATTCACTTTGATGAATATTTATGATATGATCTCACATTTGACTCAAAATTAAGAAATAAAATTTTCTCTAAAAATTAATAATTTATGACACATGGTGCAAAATTGTACTTCAATTGTAGAATCTAATTGAATTTTCTCTAAGTTTTGGCTTTTAATATATTATATATAATTCTTTTAGCACACAAATTAAAAAATTAGATGACACACATGGGGTAAAATTGAGAATCCAATTGAAATCTAATTGGGTTTTCTTTGAGTTTTTTTTTTTAATATGTACTAGTTTGACCTGTACTTCGCATAGTCTATATTTATTTTATTTTATGAATTTTTAAATATTTTAAGTAAATATGTATAAGAAAGTAATAGTTTTTGTTAATAATAATATTTGTTATTGTTAGGTAGTTTATATATGTGCGTGTGTGTGTGTGTGTGTGTTTGTTAGAAAATTTTATTCCCTTTGAAAGGATAAGTTGTAAATATCATAATGAGAGAAATTATTAGGTACACCTAAGGATTAAATTAGTAATGTTCAATGTTTTTTTCGCTTAATAATATGAGTCAATATCATACTAAATACCATTGCAATTTGGCTAAGAAATGCAATAATTTGATATTGGTATACATTGGTATATCAGATCAAGATTACAACAATATTAATTTGTTAGTAGCCTTCATAAATAAAGGTTCATACCAAGACCAATAAAATTTTGGTCCAAGTCAACCGCACTGACAGCGCCAAGTATTAATCAGGGTGGTCACAAGACCACCATGAATTTTTTTTTTTTTTTAATATAACTTAAAAACTTTGAGTTTTAAATTAATATAGGTCTTTTGACCACTCTAGGAAACAAAATTTGACCACCCTAAAAAAAAACACTTGAATACCCTTAATAACAATTGAGCCCATTAAAAAATAAAATTCAACCTCTCCAAAATTTTTGTTTGTTGAATATTGAAAAAAAATTGCAAGAAATGCTATGTTCACTACATTTTCGCAATATTTTCGTAACAAATCCTAAATAATAGGTTGTTATTAATGAATAGAAAATAATTTTAGTGGTAAATTTAAATTAGCACCAGTAAAAACTTACAACCTAGGTTTTGTTGTGAAATTGTTACAAAAATACTGTGAACATAACACTTCTCAAAAATTACTCAAACAAACATATTAGCCTAAAATCTCAAATCAAATTTTAATTGTGATTTTTTAAATTGTGTTTCAACTAGCATATTTTAAAATTGCTATTTTTTTAAATATAAAAATGCAAAATTTTCAAATAGCTAGTCTATTAGTATTTGCTTTAATCTTTAGCCAAATTTGTTGGATTTATGTGATATATTTTTTCAAAAAGATAATGTATTTTATTTATATTAGTACTTATTTAGACAATATGTTAGTTGTGAGGATAAATAGGCCGAGTAAGTGTATTGAGATGTGGGTCATGTCCAAGAATAGATAGGAACTTGAGGATGGTCAAAGGGCTTATTAAGTTTGGGGTTAATGGGCCGAGGACAAAGGAAGATAATGACGGGTTAGTGATGGTTCCTGAGGAGCCGAGCCACCTCGAGAAAGCTTTATGGAAGGTTGGAGCCAATCCACGTCGGGAAAGCTTTACAGAAGGTAATTCTTCTAAAGATAAGCATTAGGGAAGATAACAGAGCAAAGTCAACAACAAAGGAAGAAATATCTAGGAAGAAGGCTGTCACGTCACATTAAATGCACTGCACCAAACCAATTGGCTGCATTTATGAAGAAATGACACATGACCAATGTCGTCTCAGTTCATTGCTACTCACAAAACTTCTAGAAGGTTTTGATGGGACAAGCATCTAAGGGATTATCTACAAGATCAACAAGTGGAAGGCTGGGATGGAAGATTGAAGGACTATATAAGGGAAAGGCCTCCGTAAAAAATGGGGTATGTAATTTAGGAAGGAAGGAAAAAAAGAAGAAGAACACTTTATATTCTATTTTCAATTAAGCTTGAGTTAATATAAGAACATCTCATTTTCGAGAATAACCGAGGAGCATTATTTCCATTAATCTGTGACTTTAATCTTACTAGCTTGAGTCCTATCAACTATGGTCCACTCTTTTCTTGTAGAGTCATTTCCTGAATCGACTCATTCTCTTACAAATATATTGTTTTGGGCTTAGTGGGCCATTGTCCATTGTTATTGGTAGGCTAGAGTTTATTTACTGTCCTTACATTAGTAATTAAATAGAAGATCAGTAGCTTAATAATTACTTGGTTGTGTATATTGAAAAAGATGTAGTTGACAATATTAATAGTGAAACTATCATATCACACAACAATTTTAAAATTTTAACTTTATGGATTTAAATATGTTTTTTATTTTGTGATGTTAATGTATTCAAGTTTTATTATTAATAATTTTTTTTAAAATTAAGTGTTTTTAATGACCACCATGAAAAAACTTTCTGGAGCCGCCATTGGTCGACCACCTTATCAAAAGCCGGCCACAAAAAAAGTCTAAACAATAATAGTTTTTTTTTTTTTTTTTTTGGTTGGCTGAATTAAACAAGTAAACAATAGTAGTTAATAACAATAAATTTTTTGCGAGAGAGATATCTTTTTAACTACAAAATGATTGTTTAACCTAAATTTTCATATAAAAATAAAGCAATTTATAAAACATGAAGCATTAAAACAAATTAAAGTCTCTGATGGTTGTATAAGAGATCTGGAGTTCAATTATCGCTTACACCAAAAATTGATTGGTGTTTCGGTCTGATAATAAAGAACTATTATCAAGAGCGGGCATGATAAGTTGAAACTCTCTCAAAATGAGAAAGTGCGAGAAATAAAGTACCTTTGACAATAAAGATCAGAAAAAAAATGCAATGGAAGATAATATTTTAGATGATCACTCGACCTAAATTTTTATATACCAATAAAGCAATTTATAAAACGCAAAGCATTAAAACAAATCAAAGATCAAGATTATAGAGAAACTGAAATATGAGAGAGAGAGTACCTGTGATAGTACAGATAAAAAATATGCAATGGAAATATAAATTTTCCCATCACAAATACTAAGCTTGTTGGTTATAATTAATATAAGAAGAGAACATATATAAACTTGTAAATATGTAGAGGGAGGAAAAAATGTATTTATGATAAAGCAGTGCTAAGGGTAGGGAAAGGTTGGAGAAGAGGCGGAGGTCTTGTATGTTTTGGTAATAATATATTTGTAACCAGTAAATTATATAGTTGATATAATAGAATTATAAAATATGATATTATAAGTAATTAAATTCAATGGGGTAGCACTAGCATAATAGGTTTATGGAAAATTTTCCACTTTCCATATTCATTGTTAGTTTTTTTCTATTTTATTTTTTCACTTGAAAAAGATAATAATTTATTTTTATCATTTTTCTCAATTAAATCACTGAATTTATTGATTTTTTTTCCACTTGCATTGTAAGTATAAGATCAACCGGTTGTTATTCCCCCAGAAAGTGAATAACACCTATTTAAGTTGTGGGTTCCAATTAACTCAACTAGTAAAGTCTCCGATAATTAAATAATAGATCTAAGGTTCAATCTCGGCCTACACGAGAAACCAATTGATGTCTTAATCTGATGACAAAAAGCACAATCATTAGAAGTGGTTGAAACTTTATAATAATAATAAAAGGGAAATACTAACGAATGCCCTTAGAGCATTGGTTAATAATCTATTTAAAGAAAGTTTTTAAAGAAAGAGGAAAAAAAAATGTTTTAACAGCTGTTTTCATTTCTCATAAAAATTGTGTCAAATTTTTTTTAAAATAGCTAATTAACCAATGTCTTAAGAGTACTAATTAGCATGACCCATAATAAAAAAGGACCTATTTAAAGTTGTATTTATTTCCTTTTTCTTCTCACTTGAATTTTATAAGCAATAGATTGTCATGCTCATAGAAAATTAATTTATTGTTTTCAATTTTTTCCCCATTTAATCATGGTGATTATAACTATTTTTTTTCTTTTCACTTCAATTGTACTATGGACTAGCTTGTAACGTTATGCATATGCATGAATTGCTTAAAAAATATGCATTAAAATGCATAGTATAATTCTTATATATATAATTTAAATATTATTGATAGTCATTCTTATACACACACACACTCATATATATATATATATATATATTCTTTTTAACTCTTTAAAAAGTCTTGTAAGAATATTATTAGGTAGAAAATGTAAATTGCCCTTATTATTATTTTTTTATGTTCATTAATTTTAGACTCTTTGGTTTTTGTATGCAATAACTCACTTTGATGGATATTTATGATTTTATCCCATATTTGACTCCAAAATTAAAAACTAAAATTCTCTCTAAGAATAAATAATTTGGGACATATAACGCAAAATTAGATTTCAATTGTAACCACATGTATATATACAGATACAATTAAAGATATACAATAAGATGCATAATATAATTTATATATATATATATATAATTTAAACACTATTGATAGTCATATTTATATTTTTTTAACTCTTTAAAAAAATTTGTAAGGATATTATTAGGTATAAAATGTAAATTGTCCATTTTAAAAAAAAAATTATTGTGAAACACTTTTTTTTTCTTTTTTTTTTACGATTCATTTATTCTAGACTATTTGATTTTTGTACTTAATAATTCACTTGGACAAATATTTATGATGTGGTCTCACATTTAATTCTAAAATTAAGAAATAAAACTTTTTAAGAATAAATAATTTAGGACACATAACACAAAATTCGAACTTTAATTGGAATTTTAATTTGAGTTTTTCTCAACTTCACCTATTATTATTATTATCATTATTATATATAATTTAATTAGATCTAGACTTTTCGGTTTTTGCACCCAATAATATACTTGTAGAAATAAAAATAATTAAATGGTACACATGATGCAAAATTGAACTCCAATTAAAGTTCAATTTAAAATCTAATTAAATTTAGGCTATTTGACTTTTGTACATAATAATTCACTTGACACAAATTTGAAAATTTAAAATCTAATTAAATTTAGGCTCTTTGACTTTTGTACATAATAATTCCCTTGACACAAATTTGAAAATTAGATAAGACATGTGGCGCAAAATTAGACTTCAATTTATAATTTAATTAGATTTTCTCTTAGATTTGTTTATTAATATATATATATATATATATATATATATATATATATATATATATATATTTGCATTTGTAACAAACGAAATTTTAACGCAACACATGTGTGACCTATATTAAATTAGGTGTAAGATAAATCAGTGGTTACGACATTATATATATTTAGTTATACTAATTGAGTTAGGTTCAAGTTACACTTGGTGTAACTCTAAGTAATGTTACACCACCTAATAATTTGTTATTAAATTCATATTTTAAGAATCCCCCCGTTGAATTATATGTTCTATATGTGCTTAACATGCATGCTAATTCAAATTAAAAAATGAAAAAAAATAAAATGGTACACATGATGCAAAATTGAACTCCAATTAAAATTCAATTTGGAATCTAATTGAATTTAGACTCTTTGACTTTTGTACCTAATAACTCACTTGACACACAAATTTGAAAATTAGATAAGACACGTGGTGCAAAATTAGATTTCAATTTATAATTTAATTGGATTTTCTCTTAACTTTGTTTATTAATATATATATTTAGTTATACTAATTGAGTTAAGTTCAAATTACACCTGGTGTAGCTCTAACCAATGTTACACCACCTAATAACTTGTTATTAAAGTCATATTTTAAGAATCCCACCGTTGAATTACATGTTCCATATGTGCTTAACATGCATGCCAATTTTCATGTCAATCGGATATTATTTATTATGTAATCCATAAACTCATCTCTTATGAATTATTTTAAACTACAAAAATTTAAATTCAAACAATTGATTGATAATATGACTATTAATCTTTGATCACCGTAAAATTTTGCAAGCATAGAGAGTATATGAATATAATGTAATCCAACGATAGATTTGTCAAAATTCACATCTAATAATAAGTTATTAAGTGGTGTAACTTGAACCCAACTTATAGTAATTATATCTTAATATTTATAAAAAAATCATCTTTTAATACCTCTTAATCATCTTATAAAAAAAATATATCTCTTAATAATAAAATATATTTTCAGTAATATCTATTCAGTGTAAGTGTGTAACAAAAGGAATTTAACGTTATACATGACGTAAACTATAATATATCTAGTGTAAGATATTGGGTTGGCAAATTGGATACTTCTTAAATATTTAAAAACATAAAATTACAACTTCATATATTTTAAAAATAGTAAATCAATTTCGGACTATTCTCTAAATAAAGAAGTATATTTCGACCTAAAGTCAATTTACTAGTTAATTGCAACTAATCACCCTAAATTATAGTAGCATTTGTAAATTGCACTCATAGTTCATGATGCAAAATTTTGCAATCAAACAAATATAATTCGAAAACAATTTGCGATATTTACTCACAATCCAAGTAAATGGTACAAATGCTCTTATACTTTAGGGTATACATTGCAAATTCTCTCATAGTTTAGGATGAACCTTTCTGATACTCTCATAGTCTCATAATTTAAAGTTTAAGATATATTGTTGCAACTTAAAATCGAATTAAAGTGTTCATTGTAAAATTTTGAAGTCGAGAGTGGTTATCATAAAAATAAATAAATGAAACCTTATAATATAGCTAAAATGATTGTAAATACTCTTCTTCTTTTTTCTTGCTGAATGATTGTAATTACTCCTAAATTTAGTTGGCAAGCATCTATATGTATATTTAAAGCCAAAGTTGGGAATATCTAATTAAATTTTAATTGCTATCTAATTTTTCGCTGTGTGTTTAATCTTTTTTTTTAAAAAAAATTGTTCTAAGTAAGTTAATGTTGTGCAAAAAATGAAGAATCTAATTAATATTAATAAACTATTAAAAAAACCCAATAAAAAAGGACTCTTTTGTATATCTAAAAAAAAAATGAGCGAGTAAAACTTGTGTGTGTGTGTGTATGGCTTAACAAATACGTAACTTTTACATCATATTTAATTTAAACTCATATATGTACGTAATTGGATTGAAATCAGGTACAATTCACTCACTTTCTGACAATTTTTTTTTTACTTTTTAACTTTAATTTTTAAATTTTTCTTTAATATATTTTATTTAATGGTTGAGATTGAAAGTTGTTTTTTCAACTTTCAATCTCAACCATTCAATCTCAGCCATTGATTACAATTGCTTCAGGCACTTGATCCAAATCCTATGTAATTGTGATTTTTTTAATTGTATCGTACATACACATAAATTATTCACTAATATCAATAAAAACGAGCAAGATTGGAAAATTTTATTGTTGTATTTTTAAAGTATTGCATTTGATCCAAATCTTATATAATTGTAATTTTTTTAATTGTACCGTTTTTTGCACAAATTATTCATCAATATTGATAAAAATGAGCAAGATTGGAAAAAGTTATTGTTTTTATTTTTTTTCGTGCAATTTGGGTATTCATGTAGATTGATTAATATATGAAGTGGGCCCTCATTCATTAGTGTAAACCCGACCTCATTCACAAAAGTTCACACCCCCTTTTTGGATAGATAAGGCAAAAGGGACACCTTTAGGAAATTTCTTATGGGTACGACCAAAACTATCTCCTAGAGGTTGAGCCTTTTGCCAAGTACTCAACATCCTAACCGTTGGTAGTGTGGCTTCTACTTGGCTAGGAAATTGCCTAGTGCCAACGCTTTCTCGTGATATGTGAACTAAAATGCCCACGTAGGGACCCGTCACAGTCACACTTTGTGTTATTTGTCTAGCCCTGCTAACCGACACGTGGGTTACGGCTTCAACTTTTGATAATTCAACGACACTTGTGGGGTTAAATTTTGTTACCACGCTTCATAATATAATCAATCGGCAATTTTGAGAGTTTTATAATTTAATTGATTAGTATTTTTTAATGTTTGTAGTGAAGACATTTTGACTGAAATTTTCTATCTCTTCTACTGTAACTATCAAGTTATTATTAGTAAATAAATAAATAAAAACCTGGTTGTTAATTTGTATATGCCAAAAGAGTATTGTAATATATTTGTATCTTTTGTAATTCGAATATAAAATTTGATAATTATGACTAAAAAAATGGTAATTATAATTAATAGAAATTTATAGTGATTATGTTTGTGTATTTAATTATATATTATAGAATTAAACATTATATTAAGATTATCTCAATAGGAAAAAAGTATTTATTATGATTATATTTGTATAGAAAGCTATATATTATACAATTTAAAGAAGAGATTAAATTTTATAAGGATGTGGTGTAAAACCTAAGTTTTACATCTTCCAATCCCAATATGTTATATCATATATATATATATTAATAGGCAAAGTAAAGAGAAAATTCAATTAGATTCTTGATTTTGCGCCACGTGTCCCATTTAATTTTTAATTTTGTGTCAATTGAATTATTGAGTGTGAAAATCGAAGAATTCAAATCCAATTAGATTCTAAATTGGAGTCTAACTTTTCACCACATATTCATTTATTTTTTTAATTTTTGTGACAAGTTAATTTTTGGGTAAAAAACCAAAGAGTTTAGATAATATATATATATATATATATTATATATATATATATTAATAGGCAAAGTAAAGAGAAAATTCAATTAGATTCTTAATTTTGCGCCACATGTCCCATTTAATTTTTAATTTTGTGTCAATTGAATTATTGAGTGTGAAAATCGAAGAATTCAAATCCAATTAGATTCTAAATTGGAGTCTAACTTTTCACCACATATTCATTTATTTTTTTAATTTTTGTGACAAGTTAATTTTTGGGTAAAAAACCAAAGAGTTTAGATAATATATATATATATATATATATATATATATATTAGAAATATATGATTTTAAAAAATGTAAGCTAATACCATGTATAATTTGAACATCTTCTAAAAAAATGTATAATTGTAATTATTTTTAATTGTATTTGTACATATGCATGAGGCTACACACTAGTTACATATTAAAAAATAAGCACAATTACAATTAATCAATTCTAATACATATCTAAAAATTTAACCCAATTTAAAATTTATTAAGATGTTATTAAGTGTGATAGGTAGAGAAAAGATTTTTAAAACCTTGAGCATGAAAAATAAAATGTGTATTCTCTAATACTAAGCAGAATAAACTATACATGAAGGTGTCAATGTAATATTTATATAGACATAGAATCCTTGGACTTTTAGTAAAATAATATTGCTAAAATAATATTTATATTTATATAATATTAAAATTATCTTGCTTTGAGTTTAGGTGACATTTAATTACCATATTATTAACTATTGTAGGCGGAAGGGTGACAATCAAAACACTTTAAAACAATAGGGACTAAAATATAAATTTTGAAACTTGAAGGCAAATCGAAATTGCCCAAAATTAAAAGGTGGATTTTTCATTTCAATCTTTTTGCATAATTTGTATGATTGTGTAATTAAACACGTGAGTCTGTATCTTGGTAATTGGGACGACACTTGTCTAGTAGTGAGCGATGTTTACCGTCATTGTCGTTTGTAATAGCAGTCTATCACCGACTACTTAAAAAAAAAAAATGTACTTTTCAATTCAAAGTCTTCATCATTCGGCACCTTTTTTTAAATTAAATTTTGGACTTCATCGTTAGGCAATTTAATAAATCTTTTTGTTTTGCAATTTTTTTAATTATAGTTAACTTTAAGAGGGTGTTTATTTAGGGGTGAAATAAAGTAGATGAAAATTTTTGAAGAGAAAATAGAAAATAATTTTTTTTAGAGCGTGTTTGATTGGATGGGAAGGAAAATAAATTGTAAGGACGAGATGTTTTGCCCAAAAAGTTTTCTCTTTAAAATTGAGGAAAACTGAGTTGATTTTTGAAAAATGTTGCTTCAGCCATGCTTTTACATTTCTACCCCTCTTTTAGGGTGTGTTTGGTTGGGGTGAAAACAGAGAGGATGAAAAATAGAAAGAGGAAAATATGATGGAAAATGTTATTTTTCACTATTTGGTTGAGGAAAGAAAATAGGAGATGAAGTTTTTCCTCCTTGGCCCACTTTTTCTATCATCCCAAATTGAAAGGAAAATGAGGAGGAAAAAGTGATGAAAAATCCATTTTACACAAATACCTTCTCACCTACCCCTTACATAATAATCAATTCATATAAATTACATTTTCTATTATTCCATTTTTCTCTCCAGCCAAACAAAAAAGTTTTTCACCCTCTCACTTTTTCACTCCTCCAACCAAACACATAAGAGGGAAAACTAAGTATTTTCTATCCTCCCACTTTTCCATCCTCCACTTTTTCACTCCTCCAACCAAATGGACCCTTAAACAGCAACCAACTACGCGACAATCTTCTTTCTTTCTTTTTTTTTTTTCCCTCTTTAGAACATGTTCAGCGCATTTTTTTTCTCTTACACAAACATATATAATATAATATAATAAGTAAAAATAATATAATATAATATGTATCATGAGTAAATTTTTTAAAGTATTATTTTAATAATTTTAATTAATAATAAGTAATATTTTAATTATTTAATAAGTATTATATAAATTATTTCTTACATATTATGTAATAAGGATAAAAGAGTAGATTTACCTAAACTACATTTTTTATCCTTCTACTTTTCTCTTCAACCAAACAAATAAGTTTTCCATCCTTTCAACTAAACACACATGAGGGAAAATCAAAATTTTTATATCCTCTCACTTTTCTATCCACTCATCATTTTCTATCATCCCACTTTTCCATCTTTCCAACTAAACGGATTCTAACCGTGGATTCTAGTTACCTCAACCAATAAAGCTTTTTATAGTTGAAAAAGAAATTTGAGACTCAATTCCTGCGTAAAATTTTTAAAGTATTATTTTAATAATTTTAATTAATAATAAGTAATATTTTAATTATTTAATAAGTATTATATAAATTATTTCTTACATATTATGTAATAAGAGTAGAAGAGTAGATTTACATAAACTACATTTTTTATCCTTCTACTTTTCTCTTCAACTAAACAAATGAGTTTTCCATCCTTCCAACTAAACACACATGAGGGAAAATCAAAATTTTTATATTCTCTCACTTTTCTATCCTCTCATCATTTTCTATCATCCCACTTTTTCATCTTTCCAACTAAACGAATCCTAACCGTGGATTCCAGTTACCTCAACCAATAAAGCTTTTTATAGTTGAAAAAGAAATTTGAGACTCAATTCCTGCGTAAAATTTTTAAAGTATTATTTTAATAATTTTAATTAATAATAAGTAATATTTTAATTATTTAATAAGTATTATATAAATTATTTCTTACATATTATGTAATAAGAGTAGAAGAGTAGATTTACATAAACTACATTTTTTATCCTTCTACTTTTCTCTTCAACTAAACAAATGAGTTTTCCATCCTTCCAACTAAACACACATGAGGGAAAATCAAAATTTTTATATTCTCTCACTTTTCTATCCTTCTATCATTTTCTATCATCCCACTTTTCCATCTTTCCAACTAAATGAATCCTAACCGTGAATTCCAGTTACCTCAACCGATAAAGTTTTTTATAGTTGAAAAAGAAATTTGAGACTCAATTTCTGCTTACACTAAAAACTTGTTAATATCTTGATCTAATAACAAAAAATGTAATCATTAGAAGCGAACATAGGTTAAATTCTCTTTAAAAACAATTAAATTTAACTTAATATTTCGTAGCATGCAATGGTGAATTTCTATCTTATATGGCTATTAATTTTTGTAATATAATTGATGTAAATAATAACATGATAGGTGTTTTATTGATAAACTAGCTTGTAACTTTATGCATATACATAAATACACTTAAAGATATACAATAAAATATAATATAATTCCTATATATATAATTTAAATACTATTGATAGTCATATTTATATTTTGTTAACTCATTAAAATTTTTTGTAAGGATAATATTAGGTATAAAATATAAATTATCCATTTTTTATGATTTATTATTGTGACGCACTTTTTTTTACTATTCATTTATTCTAAACTTTTTAGTTTTTGTACTTAATAACTTATTTGGGTGAATATTTATGATATGGTCTCTCACTTAATTCTAAAATTGAAAAATAAAACTCTTTAAAAATAAATAATTTAAGACACATGACACAAAATTAAAACTCTTATTTAAATTTTTAATTTAATTTTTTTTTAATTTCATCTATTCTATTTATATATAGAGAGAGAGAGAGAGAGAGAGATTTGACATTTCTCAAAAAAAGAAAAGAGAGTGTGAAAATAGGAAAGTGGGATTGTCAAAAAAAAGTCAAGTGGGGGGCGCAAACAAACAAATAGATATGAAAAGGTCGAAGATTCTGGAATCTAGTCTGGGATCATTCCACATGGTATAACTGCCTACGAAATTCACATGCTTGTCCTCTCCGGGACCACTCAACATTAAACGTGGTTCACATTTGCCTCTTACTGTAAACTGAGAATCGTGTTTTTTTTTTCTTCCACAAATGTCCCTAGCTACTTTAGAGCATCCACATTAGTTCATTCATTTTAGACATCTATTTTTATACTAAAAATTTACTTTTTTTTTAATTTTACACATCTATTTTTATAAAACACTCACATCAGTTCATCTATTCTACTACCTCTTTTAATTAAATAATTAATTTCCTCACATTTTTTATTATTTTCCTCAACTATCCATATATAATACGTGCGCTCTCTCTCTCTACCTATTTCTCATTTCTAATGTGTTGCTCTCTCTCTCTCTCTCTCTACACCCATCTCTCCCTCTTGATCAACTCTCTCTCTCTGATCCACGAGCTCCGATCTAGTCAAGCACGGATTGTTCCAATCAAGCACCGATCTGTGTTTGTGTATCTCTGTTTTTTTTTTTAGCAAGTGTATCTTTGTGTTGGTTTTCTGTGTGGATGTTTTTGCGTGTGGGTGTGTTTGTGTGCATCTGCGGAAAAAGAAGAAGACAAGGAGTTGAGTTTTAACTGGGTTTGTTGAGCACAGAAAAGAGAGAGAAAAAAAAAAGGAGCGAACGAAAAATTATAAAATAATGGGATATACGAGCTACAATAATTGTGTAAATATACACGGTTATTGTAGCTCATAGATGGATTTGCACAATTTTAGACATTTTTCACCCATTGATGTGGGTGTTTTTTTACTCAAAATGTGTAAAATTGGTAGTTATTTCTATTTTAAAAGTTTTTACATGAATTGATGTGGATGCTCTTAGTTTTTCTATTTAAAAATAAACATTAACGATAAATCATACTTATAATTAAAATATAATAATTGTAATAAATATTAGCTAATAAGTGAAATGCTTGCATCTTGTTATTATCTAAATATAATGTAAGTAGATAGACTCGGCCGAAAAGAGAAAAATCTAGGAAGATGACAAGTGGCAAAGTCATATAGATTTTTTATTAGTGTTAAAGTTGTTATGTGATTGTGTAATGAACGAAATGATGAAAGTGATACCATATATAAAATTTTATATAGTTCAACTCAACAATCTATGTCTACAATAAAAAAAAAAGCTCTTGACTGCTACTTATTGATATTAAGCACTTGTGTTACAATGAACCCAATGTAAAATCTGTATACTATGAAATATTAGATTAACTCTAGGCTAACCATAGACTACGGTTGATATGCTTATAAGTACATAGACTTACAATTGGTTTACGCCAATTGGTCCATAATATGTCTAACAAATGGGGTCATAGTTATATAGTTATATGAAATCTTCAACGCAAAAGGAACAATTTATTTTATTTTGTTGATAATTTGATAGTTGTTGTAGGATTTGAACTCTAAACATTTTTAATGGAAATATAAAAAAGTGCTAGTTAAGTTATAAGACTATTGACAAAGTCACAATTTATTAATTCCATATATGTATGGTAAAAATGTAAAGTTTAATATAAATAAGGCCAAAATACATCATTAATCCTTAAAGTTTATCTAAAGAACCTTTTAGGTCCTTGAAATTTCAAGTGTTTGTTATTGTTCCTGAAGTTTAGAAAACAAGCACATTTAATTTCTAAAGTTTTAAGTGGGTGATATTGGCCCCTGGAATCTAAAAAGTCATTAGTATTAGTCCATTCATCAATTTCAGTTAATTTGTTTGTCTATGCATCTAATAGAGAGTCATAGCGCGCAATTTTATTTTTCAAACTTTAAAAATCAATAACACTCATTATTGAAATTTTATGAACTAATAGTACTCATTTAAAACTCCAAGAATTTTTTTTTTTTTAAATCTAGATATATAACTTTAGGAACCAATTGTGAATATTGGCTTAAATATTATGTTAGTTCATGTGTTCTAATTAGTAGAAATCTACCATCAACAAACACAAACTAGGTAATTAGAGGAAGGAATCACCAGGGAGTGCCCTCGAGGTGCTAACTAAAGATAAGTTTGTATAGCATCTATAATAGCGTAATTTTTAAAAAAAAATTATTACTATTTTAAAAAATATATTTTTATAGAAATACATACATACATACATATATATATATATATATATATATATATATATATATATATAAATGCAAAGTGTAGGTTGTTTTTGGAGCTGTTGGAGGTTAATCATGGTTCATGCTATTGTGTTGCACTTTTTGCTACTATGGTGTGGAGTCTGTGGCAGTTCTGTAACAAGCTGAGAGAACGCTAGTCAGTTTGGCCACTACATGAACTGGTTGATCAAGCTCAGGGTTTAGTTGATGAGTTTTAGGAAGCTAATCCTTAGGTGCAGTGTGAGGCCATGTGTCATCCCCTAGTGCGTTAGTCTCCTCCCCCTAATGATCATTACAAAGTGAACTTCAGCGCAACTTTCTTTGAAGAAACCGAGTTAGCAAGTGTTGGTGTAGTTGTTCGTGGTTGTACAGGGCAGATTATTGGTGCTTTGCGGCAGAATATTGGCTCGGTTCAGTCTATTGAAATGGCTGAAGCTATGGCGGCTCGGAGGGCGGTGATGTTTGCTATGGAGTTATGTGTGTTTAGAGTGATGATTGAAGGTGATTGTAGTCAGGTTATTGACGCCTTAAAGGACTTTGGTCGCTGCGGTACTTTGTTTAGTCACATTATTGATGAATCTAAGCGAATTGGAGGGACTTTGAGGAACTGTTTGTTTCAGCATGTTCGGCGGGAGGGGAATAGGTTAGCTTATTGTTTAACTAAAAAAGCAGTTTTATCTGCAGATACCGATGTCTGGGTAGAATCTCTGCCTGAGGATGTGGAAGATGTTTTCCATTCGGATATGCATTGAACTTGTGTTTGTTTTTTTCGGTTTGGTTTTTCTTAATAATATTTCTCTTACCTTTGTCTCAAAAAAATATTAAGGGAACAAAAATGGAATAGAAGATAATAATGGTCAAATCTTTACAATAATTGTAGCTATAGACCAGTAGGGAACGATAAGAGAGAAAACTATAGGATTAATTACATTCGATCAAAGCCCCACCTTCTAATATAAAATCAGTATACCTATTTCAAGTAAACTTTCCAATGCAAAAAGAGCCGCCTTAGCTCCTACCTCTGTCAGATAAAGTTTGGCCATAAAATTAACTTGTCGCTAACTTGTGTTATGCACGGGAACTTACCTATTTATCAGGTAGACTAAAATACTTTTATCAAATCTTAAATTGATTAATAAACAACACAATTGCATGATTTGCTATTGTATAATTTCAATTTATGTTACAAATTGATGAAGAAGTTATTGCTTGAACGTGCAATGACTTACAAAAAATTTGTCAGACAATTTTAGATACTAC
Organism: Castanea mollissima; assembly: GCA_014183005.1. Classification (NCBI taxonomy): domain Eukaryota; kingdom Viridiplantae; phylum Streptophyta; class Magnoliopsida; order Fagales; family Fagaceae; genus Castanea; species Castanea mollissima. Next base: position 49,194,761 of record JACAVU010000005.1, on the reverse strand, counting down.
AAAAAAATAACTCAAAAATTCAGATACTAAAACTTCTGAAAGACAAAAAAATATTAAAGAAAAATTATCAACGTTTGAGTTTGAGTTTAAGTTGGACTTGTTAGAGAGATAAAGTTTCGCTCCTTGTTAAGTTTGGATTAAACAAAAATAATTTTTTTTTTTTAAATGATGAGTTTGAGTTTAAGTTGGACTTGTTAGAGAGCTAGAATTTCACTCCTTGTTAAGTTTAGACTAAACAATTTTTTATTTATTTTATGTGAAAACAAAAATTATTTCGTTTTAAGAAAATGATGAGTTTGAGTTTAAGTTAGACATGTTAGAGAAATAGAGTTTCACTCCTTATTAAGTTTGGATTAAATAAAAATAATTTTTTTAAAAAATGAATATAAAATAAAATTATATATACGATGGATGGGTTGGAAAAATTATCAACCCACAACTTGACACAACTCAAGGCTAAAAATAAAATTCCAACCCAAAAAAACTAACTCAAGGTGTCGGCTTGAATTAGGTTTGGTCATTTTTTTCGGATTAGTGTGTTTGATTTTTGATGCCCACCCTTAGTCACAATCACATAGTGGGTTGGAGATGGTAGCTCTAAACTGGTTTGAAACTAAATTGATTGGCACCTCTATATTTTAGAGAAGCCAAATATAATGAAGTTCTCACACCTAAATAAAAGCAAGAAATTATACATTTAAGGGTTTTTATTTATTTATTGAGGTAGGTGGACAATGGAGAAAGTGTTGGAGCATTTTAATATTAAATAAATAAAATGAATAAATGTGATAACATAAATGTAAAGATGTGGGAGTGAATGTGGAAGATGAGGAGTTAGTGAAAATGTTTAATCCCACATTGAAAAGGAGAGAGACTATTTTGTTCTTTTTAATTGTAGTGATTAATGGGCTAACATGAATTGTCTCAAATATTGGGCCAGATACGTGCGCAAGGGGGAGGTGAAGGGTGGAGGTGTCAAAATTGGAAATGAATCAGCATCTTGGATCCTCCTACTTGACAGCCCAATCAGAGTAATTACCATATCCGTTGGTGAGTAAATGGCCCGAATTAATATTCCATTTTTATTATGGAAAATAATGAGCCATTAACCCACTTAATGGACTATCCGTTTGGGCCTTTTCATTAATCAGAAAACTCCTTATCTCACCATTAATTGTGTAACTCCAGCCCATCAGAATAATATCCAGCAATTAATCTTGTAACACCCACTATATCAGAATAATGGACCTAATTAATCAGATTAATTTGGGTAGTAATTTCGTGAGGCCCATTGAGCCTATAAATAGACTCATTCAGACACAATCCATATGACTGATATACACAAAAAAAAAATTAGAGAGATTCTTGGCAAGGAAGGGTGTTCTTTCTGGTGGAGATTTGGGCTTGAATACTTTGTGCAGAGGTTGTTCTAGCCATACGACACTTGTTGGGCTGTTGTATCCTGGGGGAGACAAGTCAGAGACGGTCTGCACCGGTTACAAAGTTTAGCCAACCAAGGGCTTGAATCTCCTTAAAGAGAGCGAGTGCCGCGCCTCAGTCCAAATAGTGTTGTGTAATTTCTCTCTTTAAATTAATAAAACATTCAGAAGTATTATTCAGTTTCTCTTTGTGTATTTCCATTATTATTGTGTTTGCACCAACAGAAAGGATAGGGAAATTCTAACCATAAACATGATTTATGAATAATGATATCATAAAACCTAAGGATTAGTTAAACACAATTCTGAAGACCAACATGATAATAGAGGAACAGACCTTGAAAACGAATGACAACTACCTTTATAATTACTCCTCTACTATAGATGCATGACATTTGGCCGCAACCAAGAAAGAGGATGGTTTTATTCATGTTGGTTGAGTCATTCTAAGCCGTGATTTTGAGTTTAAGTTGGATTTATCAGAGGGATAAAGTTTCACTCTTTGTTAATTTGGGACTAAACAAAAATAATTTTGTTTTAAAAAAAATAATGAGTTTGAGTTTAAATTTGATTTGTTAGAGTAATAAAGTTTCACTCCTTGTTAAGTTTGGACTAAAAAAATATAATTTTATTTAAATAAAATGACAATTTTATTTAAATATTGTGCTGATGTGAAAAATTGTGGGAGCTTTAGAGGTTTCGGTTTTATATATATATTAAAAAAAGTAATGAGTTTGAGTTTAAGTTGGACTTGTTAGAGTAATAGAGTTTCACTCCTTGTTAAGTTTCGACTACATAAATATAATTTTATTTAAATAAAATGACAATTTTATTTAAATATTGTGTTGATGTGAAAAATTGTGGAAGTTTCAGAGGCTTCGGTTTTATACATATAGTCTAAGATTGCAATTTTCATTAAAAAAATTAATATGATGAAATATTTTAAAAATCTAATAGTTAGATTGCATTATTTTTATACTTTTAATTAACATGTCATGCCAATCAGATATTATTTACTACATAATCTATAAACTTATTTTTTGTGCATAATTTTAGACTATCAAAACTTGCAATTTAACCAAGTTATTAATAATATAAGTATTGATCTTTAACCTTCTAAAAATTTTGTAAGCATGGAGGATATAAGAAAAAAATAATAATCTAATGGTGGATTTTTCAAAATTCACATCTAATACAAAAATATTAAGTAACATTGTAGCCTTAAGGTACAACTAAGTTTGTAGTTAAACTATGTCCCTTCATGACCATAAAGAGTCACTTAAACCTAGGTTGGTAGTGGAAAACCAAAAGAAGAGGATTATAGGAGTGAATAATTTTACTATTATTGTAGGGGTGAATGATTTTTTATTTATTTATTACGATTATCTTAGGAGTGAAAGATAAAGTTTTTTTTTTTATAATAAAAATGGAAAAGATAGAATCATTACTAAAACTTAACGGTGAGTAAGGCAATGAGGTTTTTGGTAAGGTTTTGGGTATGCTGGTTATGGATTTGTTGTGTTCTTTTATGGATTTTTTTTTTTTGGATATAATTATGGGTTTTATTTAATTGTTCAAAAAATGTGGTTGTAGTGAAAAATTATCATGGGTTGTGGTTAGTGGTGTCCACCCAACCTGCATACCCAAGCAACCCACTCGAGCCCGAACCGAAAACAGCCCAAATCGACACTCTGACGGTCGATGGCGAGTGGCCGCCCACATAACCCGACACCTTCGGGTCAGTTGGCGAGTTTCCTCTCCCAAAACCCGAGTAACTTTACCTGATCATAAACCCAGAAACCTCCGGCAATATTCGAAGGATTATTGACAAAAAACTCACAAAGACTGGCAGTATTGGAGTTCTCCAGCAAACGTTACTTGAAATCCCATCAAATCTGACAAGATCGGTGAGATCTCGTCCTAATCTAGTCCAGATCCGACGAGATCTGGTGCTCGTCGAGATCAGGCGCAATCTTGTTGTGATCTTGCCAAATCATCAGCGATACACTCGAAACCCGATCGCTCAAACCGAAACTCGACGAGACTCAAACCGCCAGATCCGACTAGCATTCTGGGTCGGTTTCGGTTTCAGTTTTCGATTTCACCCACTTGAAAGTTTCGGGTCGAGTCTAGGTTGGGCACAAACCCGACCCGACCCGTGGACACCCCTAGTTGTGGTAGTGACAAGGATTTATAAAATATATTATTTTAATGCTATGTATTTTAAAGTACGAAAGAGAATGTAAAGTATGTTGTGAGAGCATTTTCATCAAGAGTTTTAAAAGTTTTAGCATTTAGCACCTAAAAAACTAACTATATAGCATTTAATGTATCACTTTATAATACTCTTAACATCAAAGCTTTTATTTTTTCTACTACTTTATTAAAATATTATTTATTTATCATTTTTTATTCTTTTTTAGAGACAGCAGAGAGGGAAGGGGAATAAAAAATAATAAAAAATGAGTAGCAACTTGCTACAGTAGGGTGTTAAAGCATTCTCATCAAGGATCTCAAAAAATTTAGCATTTAGCATATCAAAAAGTTACTTTATCAATTTTAACAACTCATTTTATAATATACCCAACATCAAAGATTCTATTTTTTTTTTTTACCATTTTATTTAAAATAATATAAATTACTCATTAAAATAATAATAAAAACTACACAAACCATCTTTTCCCCCATAAATATTAAAATAATAGTATATTTTTTAAAGATTGGAGCTACAGTGAGCTTTCATCTTTGAAAGCTCACTGTAGCTCATATTGTATTGTATTGTATTTTTTTATTTATTTATAAGTTTAGCATGTTTGTTGTAGCTTACTTTTTGGTACTTTTTACAAACTTGATATTAAAATTTAGCATTTAACATTCTTAATGAGAATGCTCTTAGTAATAACATCTTACTGTAGCAAGGTGCTAAAAAATTTAAAATTTAGTACCATTGATGTAGGGGCTTTTTAGTGGTTTTGTTGTTAAAAATAGCTTTTAGCATTTATCTCACATTTGATAAGAATGTTCTAAGAATAATTTCATAAAATAGAAAAAAAAAAACTTAATTAATTTTTTATTTATTTTATGAATTGATATGCAATACTTTTTAAGAGAACCGGAATGCCGTTGTTTGAATTAAAATAATTCTTAAGTACTCATGAAATACGGAAAATGAAACTTCATCTTCTCACATTACTGTTTACTCATTTTATTTTCATGTGTGTTCTAATAAGTATTACTATTTACTTAAAAAAAATAGGGATGCTTATCCCACATTGGTTGTATGTGTCTAGTATCCGCTGTTTATAACCCCAGTTTACAACTATAAAAGTTAGACCCTTTTGTAACTGTACTCTGGTTATATAATATATTATAAATTCGGTTTCAAACACTATTATTATTATTATTTGTGTGTGTTTTAATAAGTATTACTGTTTACTCAAAAAAAAAAACTGCTCACATTCATGATTAGACTTACTTATTAAATTTATAATAAAATTCACCATAAATACATGAGAAGAGAGTACTATTTTTCCATCATCTTCAAGAATTTTCCACTTAAATCATACTTTTTTTTATATAAAAAAAACCCATTTAAATCATACTTTGAATGAATGGCGTGAATAACGATTTGGTGATAAAAATAATTTATTAATAAATCAACACGTGTGATTTGTCTATTTGGGAATATAAAACGTTATTGAAATCATCTTGTTTACTGTACGAAGATTCTGCCGCGACAATCTTTTTGGGCAAGGGTGAGGTACTGACTACTGAGGCCATATTATTTGCTTTTACTTGTATATAATTCTTGTATTATTCTATCTCAAAAAAAAAAAAAAAGCTGAATTTTTACTTTTCTTAAATTATTTTATCACGAAATCATTACTTTATCTCAAACCTGACACATCAAAATTCATTGCATTTTTTTAATGATTTTTTTAATTTATTTATGAAAGACTGGTATCTGAGAATATTATGATAATTTATTACGTTTTTAACACATTTTTTCTTAAAATGTATGCTTACGTCAGATATTGGGAGGATTCTAAAAAAATAAGTGTCAAATATTGGTAAAGAGCAGGGACGGCGTTAACTTTGATCCAGCGGGTTCAAATGAACCCCTAAGCTAGCATATGTGTGTGTATATATATAATTTATATATATATATATATATTTTTTTTTTTTTGACCCTTTAAAATAAAATTTTGAACATCTTGAGTCCATAACTCTAAATTTTTTTTTAGAAGTCCAAGTCCAATTGAAATATACTTAAATATGATCACCATAGCAATCTATTCTTATAAATAAAGTTACAATTAATTAAAACTTTTGATCGAATCTGTAAGTGGAGTGTTTGAATTTGAATGTATTTTTAACTTGTTATTTGTCAATCAATGGTTAATATATGTTAACACTAATCGCTATAAACATCAAAAACACCAAATCTGACTAAAAGAGGGGAGAAGAGAGAAAGTCCAAATCGCACCACCAAACAGATCACACCACCACCAATCAACTACCTTGCCCACCAAAAATACTACTGCACCACCATTGATCTACCACCTGGCCCACCATAAACTCCGCCTATTTGGTGGTGATTGTTATATGCCAAAGAGAGAGACAAAGACAACAAGAGAGAGAGAGAGAGAGGGGGGGGGGGGGGAAGGAAGAAGAGAGAGAGACAATGATGACATTGTCTCACTACATATGGCGAGGACACTATTAATTGCTAAAAACTTTTGTTAATTTGGTGAGATTGATACAAGTATGTTTTGGTTGATTTTAGATAAATTTTTGTTGAAATATTAAAATGGTGAGACTGATAAGAAGAGCTAAAAGACAATTAAACAATTAGACAATGAATGATTCTAAAAAAGATGTTTTAAAAGATTAGATAAAGGCCGTAGAATAGGAGAGTGATTGAGTAAAGACAAAAATAAATGTTAGCACAACAAAATTTTTTTTAATAGAATTACAAAGACCAATAATTGTAAAAGTTGAGCTCAGTTAATCAGTAGTTAGTAAATGTTAACACTAAACAAAATTAAAAAATTAGACATGGGATGATTCTAAAAATAAATAAATAAAATTAGACAAGGGGCATAGGATAGGGGAGTGATTGAGTGAAGATAAAACAAATGTTAACACAACAAAACTTTTCTTAATAGAATTACAAAGGCCAATAGTTATCAAAATTGAACTAAATTATTAAATGAAGTTACAATTATTTTATACTTTTGATTGAATTTGCAAGTAGAGTGGTTGAATTTGAATGTGTTTTTAATTTTTATTTGTTACGTGGAGGTTGGGGCATGAGCCAGTCAGTCAATTAGTAATTAGTAGATGTTAGCATTACAAGACAATTAAACAATTAGACAGGGGAATGATTGAGAGAAGCATTCTATTCTTCTCTGTTGGCTAATTGCAGGTCTCTTCTGGGCAGATTTCCTCACTACAAGGTGCAGCATATGTATCGAGAAGCCAATAGGACTGCGGATGCACTGGCTAGGATAGGATATAATATGCAAGAAGTTTATGTTGTTTTTTATACCTCCCCATTTGATGAGATTTCTTCTTTTGTATTGTCTAATGTAAATGGAGAGAACTTTTGTAGGCTTATTGCGACTAACTTTGTCATTTTGGCCTCTTAGTTTAATGAATATTCTGTTTAACCAAAAAGAGAAAAAAGAAAAAAGAAGCAAATGTTAATAAAACAAAAATTTTCTTACCATGATTACAAAGACTAATAGTTGTCAAAATTGAGTTGAATTAAATAGAAGAATTGCATAGAGTAATGACAAACTAATTGATAAAATTTTTAAAAGCAATAATAATTAAAATTCACTTAACAATAATAATTTAATATTTTATTGTATGTATAGTTTTTAATCTAAGATAGAAATCTCACTTTAGTATGTTTGTTTGAATGATAATAAAAAAAAAAGTAAACATTTTTATCAAATTCTAAAGATAAATTCTTATGGTTGAATAAAGAACTTAATATTGAATCTTTACCTATATTAAAAAGAAACCATTAAAATTTTAATTTGTTCAAATTGCCATAAGTCCGTTTCTCAAAAAAAAAAAAAAAATTGCCATAAGTCCATAACAGACCAATTTTTAATTTTAATTTTAGTAAATTAATATTGAATATAGAAAGGGGGACATATTATTCGACTATACAAGTTTTTAGTGACTAATATTTGTGATTTGAACTCTAAACTCTCATTGTTCCAATAATTACTAAACTAAAAAAGAAAATAAATGCCTTTGAGATTGCATATAAACATTTTGGTATCAAATTTTTTATTTATTTTGTAACTTATTTGTATAGTATTTATCACAAAATATAGTTTTTGTTAACTTTTATGTTAAAAGTACAAGCTAAACTTACTTCACATGTATTCGTTTAAAAATAACTTATTTAATTTTTGTTGAAAATATGTTAAAATATATTTAATTTTTTTAAAAAAGTGATATTTTAGAACCGTAGGTAAAAACTAAAAAAACAAAATATTTGCCTATAATCTTGTTCCCAAAAACACACACAGGTTCCCATAAATTAAGTTTATTTATAAATATATTTTTTATTTTTAGGATAAATTTTTTTTTTTTTGATATTTTCAAATTAGAGTGCATGTACAGCAGACGATACTGGGACAGAGGAAACTTCGGGCCACCTCTTCAGATTCGCGGAGTCAAAAAGTATTTTGAAGATAGCTTGGAAAGTTTACTTTACGGTACAGAGAGGGACCCTGTTGATCCATCATATTCATGATCCTCATAAATGTCAAGCATCTAGAGGCCATGAATGAGAGTGATACTGTAATATTTCTCTCTCTTTCTCTCTGGGTTTTGTGGTCAGGCTTCACTATCTGGTTGATAATTCAAGCACTTATTGGTTATTATCATACATAAGTCTTTTAAACCACAAAAGTTAATTAAGATTTCAAGATAACGAATTTTTCTGAATTGCTGATTTGCAGTTAGATCGAATACATTAAAGTATTGGGAAATGGATAGGGGGATGCAAACAACAAAACTTGAATTTTATTTAGCTTGGGGATCAAATTCATTATTAATAAAAATAAGTATAATATAAACCTTTTTAAAGTATGGAATTGTTTTAATTATGCTTCTATATTGGTTTTGTCGTCCATTTATTTTAATAATTTAGATTTTTTTTTTGAGAAAGTTAATAATTTAGATTGATAAGTCATAAGTGTGAAATAGATGTTATATATTACGACACGTCATTTGTATAAGTTTAAATTTGTTAGTAATCTTAAATACTAAATAAGTGACATTAATTAATATGCATCACCCATGGAATTTCATTATTGTTAGTAAGCTATCTGTTAGGTGCTAGATAAGTGTTATCTATTAAGATATATCACCCATATACTATCACGTGTCACGAGATTACTAATAAAAATGAACAACATGGCTAATAAGAAAATAGAATCAAACATGAAAGGTTAAAATAAAAATTCTGAAAAGTAAATGACAAAAATGAAACCAAATTTAAACTTTAAAGGCCAGTAAACTTTTATTTAAAGATAAAAAATAGTTTGAGAAAATGTTCAAGAATGTTAATGCTCATTTTTTCTAAAGACCCAATTCTTTTTAGGCACATTATCGGCCAAATCGGCCCAATACCATCTTTTTTTAAAAAAAATTAGGCAAAAAATACTGTTTAGGAAATAATTGAAAAAATACTACTTTTTCCAGTACTCGAGCTCACAAAACTCTATTTTATACTTCCACTGTAGCATGCCAGCATGAAATCTCGCTTAAAAAATGTCACTTAGTACTCGAGTTTGGTGGACTCGAGTACTGTATAATGTGGTACCCGAGTCCACTAAACTCGGGTACTAATCTGGATTGACCGCCAACTTTTGATGGGATAATGCCATTTGATACTCAAGTTTCATGTACTCGGGTACTATGTTAACAGTACCTGAGTTCTTGAAACTCGAGTACCAATCTGGATTGGCCACCATCTATTTGGTGTATATCATGCCCATTATACTCGAGTTTTATGTACTCGGGTATTGTTAACACAGTACCCAAGTACATGAAACTCAAGTATTGCTCACTAAAACCACAGAAAGTTCAAATTTTGTCTCTCATTTCTCAGTCACCAGACACACTCTCACCCTCCACACCCAAAACGTACAAACCCCAAACCCATTTCATCGGCGGCGACCTCGCACTCACTCCACAGGAGACAAGCCCATTTCATCGGCGGCAGAAATCTCTCCTTTTGCCGGCGACCTCGCACTCACTCCACCGGAGACAAGCGCATCTCATCGGCGGCGAAAACAATAACTCTCCTCTCGTCGGCGTTCTCGTACTCAAAGATTAGCAATTTTGGTAATTTTTTTTTCTTTCCATGAGTTTTTAAATTACACTTATGTTTAAGATTACAAAATTTCCCAAAAGGTTTAAGTTAGGAAATTGTGAATTTAATCATGTAATCTAACATCCTTGATGATGGCTGGTGTTTTACAATTGTAAATTCCACAAACCATGATTTAAATTGAATATCTTGCAAATGACATGCCTAGGTTTCTAGGTTTTTAGCTTTTGTGGTTGGACTTGAAATGACCAGAAGAATTTTTCAATATTTGATAGGAAAAGTTGTGTTTGAATAACTAAAAAACTCTTGATTTTAAGTTTTAACTCCTACTATTATTAGTAAAGCCACAACTGAAACAACAGGAACAAATATTGATATGGTCTATATGCTCTTCTAAATATTTATATTAAAGCTTGATGATTTTAGACCATCATGCTAATGCTTTGAGGATGAAAAAAGTAATGGCGAAAAAAAGGAAAACCTTTATTAAAGCAGCACCTAAAACATAGGCTTTCCCCTCCAAATGTTGGCATGTCAGTGAATATCAAACCAGGATGTTGAATACTATCATAATAATTTATTTGGATTGCTGTCTCACCTGTTCTCTAAAAAACCTGTCATATATACAAACGACCTAGAGACCTATAATGCATCCAAGTATAATAGGGTACATGGATACATCATCTTTAAAATCATTATGCTATAGCTTTTAACATTCTTGCATCCTCTATTCCTCTTTCTAAAATGCTGCACACTCATAACATGGTACAAGAAGGTTGCTCTAAAACAAAAAAAAAAATTATAATCTAACATAAAGGCAATTTACCATAGAAACACGCAACTGTAAATAAAAACAATTTTTTTTTTCCCAATTACATGCGACTTAAATCTTAACTAAGATCCTTGATTTTCTGACAATGCCAACAAGAGATCAATGAGATGCTATCATTTTGATTTAGCTTTCACAGGTGAAAAAGATATTCACTTGCCACAACATATAGTTATGTGCCCTTCATACCTAGCTCAATTTTGACTAAACTGGATGCTGCAAAGACCACTTGTTAATCTTATCAAAAAAAGATTGGGGGCATAGACCACTTGTTAATCAAAATAAAAATCAATTAAGTAGCAGAAATTTAAACCATCATATTCACAAAATTAAAGGATAAAATAGTTAGTGACCAAATCAGGTTCAAGCTTCATCAGATGGGCAGAGCAGCTATCAAGTCAATGAGCTTTAGAAACAAACCAAAATGTAAATGTAAACAGGACCAAATTGAAGCAAAAGGATGTGAAAGGCATTCCTATGCATCTCAGATTCTCTACTATTTTTTCCTATTTATGGTTTTGTAATGCTTTTGGCTTTGTAATGCTTTGTTTGGTTTGGTTGCTTTAGAGATTTGGGAAAACAAAATACTTTGAATAGTTTCCTTATTAGAGTTTTGGGATAAGTGTGGTTGATGGGATCCCTGTTGAACCAAACTGGTAGGGCTGAATTTAATGGTGGTGGTGAGGTTGTGAAGGGAGTGTTGAATTATATTTCTTTATTTGTTAAATTGGTAGTTGTGTGTAGACTTGTTGAACTTGAGAAAAGAAAATATATTTGTATTCGTTCATTTTAATATCTAATGCAAGTGACTTAGGAATGAGGCCATAAAATGTATATATATATATATATGTGTGTGTGTGTGTGTGTGTGTGTGTATTAAACTGAATGCTTATGGGTATTTGATGAATATGCTAATGGGCCATTAATCACCTTTAATTTATGTCAGGTATGGACCCACATCGAGCAGGACCCTCTATAGGGACTGTCTTGACGAGGCAACCTATGCATCGTTCAAGTTTGCTTTGGGATGCTCCTTTGGTAGGCGAGGTATGCACTTGTGTCCAAAATCGTAATCAATATATGTAGTAGAAAGATTTTGGGCATTTATGTTTGAAGTGTAATTATTACGTGGTTAGTGAATGCTATTATTAATACTAAGCTGCTTTGTTTGCAGGAAGTGCCAGGTGTTCTGACTTGTTGTCACCGAGATAAAGGTTTGTTTGATGGTGGGTTAGATCCACGGATTGCCACTTATATCACAGATGCGGGGTTAGATGGGCTACTTAGGGTCCCATATATGGACCTTGACCATGCACTGATCACGAACTTAGTGGAGAGATGGCGGCCAGAGACGCACTCTTTTGGGGATGAATTAAGAAAGTATTGCTTGCTAACTATGTCTTGTTGCTTTGTACTAATACAATGATGTGAGAGTTTGTTTGTCATGAATTAAGATAAAGAAATTGGACAGTTGATTTACCTATTGAATCACAATCGGGGGCAATCTAGAGGTGTGTTTCTTAAACAATTTTGCCGTTTGATGTGATGTTTTCTTCATTGGAAAAGGAAATTATAGTGAATTGTGGGCTAAAATTGATCATATTTGGCTCATTAGTCAGTTATTTGAATATTTCCATGAAGAAAGAGAGCATATTTTTCTTCTTCATTTTTTTTTTAATAGTGAAGACATTGTGCTTCCATCTATATTATAGACACATTTTGCATTCTTATGCATTTTATTGCCTATGTGTCGTTTCTTTATTTAGCAACTGAAATTTCTTGGTCTGGCAGATCTTGGATGACCCATCGCCATCACCATCACCATCACCATCACCATCACCATCACCACCAAAACAATATTTTTCAACAAAGTTCTGCTCATTTATCGATGCTTGCTTGCAGAAGGATGGCAGAAATTTGTGACATGGTATATGCCAATGCTAGTGAATCATAAATCGGTGGTTTTAATTGTTACTATTTTTTAATTTCAAAAGAAAGAAATAATCTAAGTTTTGGTAAATTTTAGTTTAATTATTAACTTTATAAAATAAAATAAAAAATTAACCTTTGTTGATTATTATCAAGAGATGGTTTTGATTCTCCTTTCACTTACAACATGTATTTGCCATTGTAGATATAAAGTTCTTAGTTCTTTTTATTGACTTGGACTTCTCCTTGTTCAATTACAATGCCACATCTTATCTTTGCCTAATGTTTTTGCAGACATGATTCTGAAAATCATTGTGCCACTTTTCATTCTTTTTTAATGTTTTTTTTTTTTTTAACATCTTGAGGTACTTGTTAAGTAAAGACATGCTCAATTCAACACTGATTTGAGTCTTACTTTTTCAGGAGACGGTCGGGGAACAATTGTGATTAGTAGTTGGAACATAAACGGAAGTGATCATTCTTGTCGTGTATTGCCATTAAGCTTGAAAGGGGAAAATAGTTGGGATGCTGAGAATTAGAGTTGAATGGTTAAAGTGGAACTCTGCATTTTGAGTGTTGTGTAATTATGTTATTATATCGATAAAGCCATACGAAATACAAAATTTCAATTTTTCAATTTAAGAAGCTTGTTTAAAGTTTATTTATTTACTTTTATGAGGATGCTGAGATGTCAGACGCTAAGGAACAAAGTCATAGTTATATCACATTCTGTGGCTTTATCTGGGTAATTTGGCAGGAATATTGCATATATTTTGCTAGTTTGTTATGTTGATTGGCAACAATGAATGGGCTCATTCCTTTTGTAATGTAATTATCGTGAAATTTCTCTCTTTTGTTTGGACATGGCATTCAAATGCCTGCACTTGTTGAGAAGTTTAAAATCTAGTTTTTTCATTTATGATAGATATTAAATCAGTTGTTCATAGTTACATTCCTCACAGGTGCAAAAAGCAGAAAATGTCAGGTGCAAATAATGAGGATATAAAGGAGCAAGAGCTTACTGATAATACTGTAAAAAATCAAGTTGATGGTGACAGTTCCGTGAAACTCGAGTAATAATCAGCATGACTCAACAAATTCGGGCAAATCCAGATTGGTACTCGAGTTTCAAGAACTCGGATACTGTTAACACAGTACCCGAGTACATGAAACTCGAGTATCAAATGGCATTATCCCATCAAAAGCTGGCAGCCAATCCAGATTGGTACCCAAGTTTAGTGGACTTGGGTACCACATTATACAGTACTCGAGTCTACCAAACTTGAGTACTAAGTGGCATTTTTTAAAGCGAGATTCCATGCTAGCATGCCACGGTGGAAGTATAAAATATAGTACTTGAGTTTCGTGAGCTCGAGTATTGAAAAAAAATGGTAGTTCCCCAATTATTTCCGAAACAATGTTTTTTGCCTAATTTTTTTTTTTAAAAGGTGGTATTGGGCAGATTTGGCCCACATTATCATTATTTGTATTATTTCATCCTTGTACATGGCCCAAGCCCATGTAATTCAATGGAGAAATTAAAGGAGTGTGATAAGAGGGTAAAAAGTAGGTTTATTTCGGGCTTACATATGTGTTCAAGAGGTAAATTTTTACCAATCGGGTTGAGAACACTTGTAATGTGTATGAGCCCATGAGCAAGTTAATTTATGTGTTGGCCACTAACACTTGAAAAAACATAAGACTGATCTGCTTTATTTAAATGAAATCTCGGTTGAATTGCTCTTAAGCCACGAGAAGCATGTTGGCTTCAATAAATGCCTATTGACAAAGACGGTTTAGTCAAACAAATTACTTGAAATCATTGCAAAACTAGGTTGCCCTAATATCTAAAATTAGAACAGAGCTCAAGGTTGTCATTCTTTAAAATATCTAGCAACCAAAAACTTCGATTCTTATTTTTGAGAGATTTGGCATGCTCTAGACTTGCTATATAATCTTGTCAATAATTCATGCGTTAATCAAATTTTTCTACCCACCAATTATACTTATTCTCCAACTTAATCCTAATCTTTTAATATAAGAAGCAGTTAATCTTAATGCTTTGTGTGTTTGTTTTAGAACAAATACCTCTCTCTCTCTCTCTCATCATTTTACTGTTTGTGACTAAATAAAGATACGAATTATTCATTGTTAATTTCTCCCTTGTGATTTAGCGCCTTCAACCTTGATTTTGCATTAAAGTGAATGGTGGGCTCAACTCTCTTCATTTCAAATCCAGGTTGATTGGCACAACTTCATTTTCCATTTGCCACTCCAAAATCGACCCACACAGAGAACAAATGACTCTTTTTTTATTTTGATAATTGATAGTTCTAAACTTGCTCTACCAGCTTTATAATTTATTTTTGGTAAATTATAAATTACACCCTTAAAGTGTTTGAATTTTATATCCTGAAGTTTCAAAATTCGGAAGTGTAACATTTAAATACCCCAAATTCTAGGAAGTAAAATCCAAATTCTTAAATCTCAGGATATAAAATCCAAAAAACTCCAAATTTCAGAGAGCAAAATCTAAAATCTAAAATTTCAAGGTGTAAAATCTAAATACTCCTAAATTTTAGAGGTGTAATTTGCAATTTATCCATTTATTTTTTATTTTCTTCTTTAAGAGTATAGCTTTTAAAACTTCAGGGCCACTTGTCAGCTTAAACACCCTAGGACCACTTTTAACCATCTCGCTAATTGAAAAATGGATTGAAGACATCATATTAGCTTTAATATCAAGGATTTAGGACCACTTTCATTGTTGCAACGAGAACGGCATTAGGGACCTCTCATAAATATAGGACAGTATGATTGAAAGCACCATTATATGGTGAGATATGTCCTACATTTTTCGTTGTTTTCTACCTTAAAACTTTACTTATTTATAGATAAAATCTCAAGGGCTCTGAACAAGATAAGGTTTTTATAGTGACTGATTCTAGGGTGTAGCCAACACCATTTCTCTCGTGATATATTGTTTCCAAAAGGCAGCAGTCCCTTTCACACCCTTTGGCTTCAAAAACCAAATGAAACAAGGAGCTTCAAGGACATGAGTCTCTGTATCCGAGGACACTACCTTTTCATTTAGGTACAGATATTCACATGGGTGGGCATCACATAATGGCATGTGGCAGGCCCTTTCATGTGAATTTCAGCAAGTTATTTATCCTCTAATGTACCTTAAAGTTGGCAGTTAGGTATATTTTGGAACTTTCCTTCCCCTTTCCACTTATGCCAACTTTTTTTTGATGAATCTACTTATGCCAACTTACTGTTTCTTTTAGAATAAAAATCTTTTTTTTTTTTTTTTTTTTTTTGTATTTTAGATAACCATTTTTAAAAACAACCATGTTTAATTATATATTTTATACTCTATTTCATTAAAACATCAAATTTCTTTGTTTCTTTAATCATGTTTTTCTCTTTATAGACAATAATTACCATTAATTCTTTTTCCTTCGCCCCAAAAAAGTTCAAAGAAATAATAATAAAAAAATCTTTTTCCATAAACTACAAGACTCGTATATTTACACAAACATGTAGCAAAATCCCATTTGTTCATAATTTGATATGGATGATTTTTGGGCTTCATTGTCTATATTTTAGTCTTTATGCTATTTTACATGAGCTAGAATGCTCTACATATCTAACACCCAACCTTTTTTCTTACACATAATCGTGGCTTGATACGCTTATATAATAAAATGCATCTTATATTTGTTGACATTTTAGACAGGAATAGTAAGCAGCATAAGAGCATTCTTATCAAACATATAAAAAAAATATAGCATTTAGCATTTCAAAACCCAATTTTATAACATATAACACACCACTTTACAATACCACCTATATCAAAACTTCTATTTTTTTTTACCATTTCATTTAAATAATGTTTCTTTATTATTCAATAATTTTTTATTTTTCCTCTCTCTCCTCTGTCTCTCTCTCTTTCTCACAGCACCGCCGGCACCACACTATCAACCACCCACCAAAAACCTACCACCCATACCACAACCATCACTAACAAAAAAAGAAAAAAAAAATCACAATAGAAAGACACCTCCACGTCCACATCCACATCCACCCACATCCACCCACAACCACCACATCCTCTCGCCACCACCAACCACAGCAAAAAAAAAGAAAGAAAGAAAAGAAACCTCCACCATCGCCGCCACCAGGAGACCCATCACGCCGAACCAAAACCCACAGGACAAGGACACCACTTCCCTCCCGGTCATCATCTTCTTCCACGGCGTGGCTTGACATCCTCCTTCGCACCTGTAAATCAAATCAAGACTCACCCCAACCAAATCAAGACCCAAAATCAAATCAAAGATTTGATAGCATGTCATTTTGTGTCGGCCTCGCATGATCGGAGCCCAATTGGACCCAAGAAGAACCACACAGAACTTTAAAAAGAGAGAAAGAGAGAGAGAGAGAGAGAGAGAGAAAAGAGAAGAAACCTCCATCGCCACCACCAGACCACAGCCATCGGCATCCCACAATCACCGGAGCACAATCATCGGCAGAGCCCACTCATTGGCGAAGCACAGAGAGAGAAGAGAGAAGAAAGAAGTGAGAGAGGAAAGAGGAAAGAGGAAAGAGAAAGATAGAGCAGAGAAAGAGAGAGCATTGAGTGAATAAAAAAAAATCAGCTTGGCTTGATGCTCCAGCTTGGGTTTCGTCAGAGAAGGAGGCAGAGACGTTGAGCAGAGGGAGAGAGAGAGCAGAGAAATGGTGAAATAGAGAAGAATTGGAAATGAGAAAGACAGAGAAGAAAAGAAAGTGGGCCCCCACTAAACAAAAAAATAATATAAGTTTTACCATTGATAAACAGTGCGGTCTCAAATATGAGATTGCACTGTTTATCAATTGCAAAAATTATACCATTTAAAACGTTTGATGGAGCAAGCTTTTGGGTCAAAAATGCTATAAAAAAAAAAAAAAAAAAAAAAAAAAAAAAAAAAAAAAAAAAAGCATCTTTTAGCATATACAAGGCTTGATAAGAATGCTCTAATGGTGTGTTCTACATTTTAAAACCTTCCCTTCTCAATAATGAACTCTAATCTAGCTTGTGAAAATAAAATTTATCATTTAGACTTGATTTTACTGAATGGATTGGTACTTGAGCTCTGGATCTTTGTTCCTGCATCTTAGATGAGTGAAGATAACATAGCATTTCAAGTGTGGTTCTTGTACTAATTATTTGTATTTAAGAAGTTATTGCTAAATGATAATTTGCCAAAGACTTTTTTGCTAAGGCTGGATATACAGTCACATGTATCTGATTAAATGATAAAACATTTCAATGAACTTAATCAGAAGTTCCACAATTACCATAACTTTAGGCAGATCATATGATCAGGGTGGGCTCGAGCATCATTATTATATAATCCTTGGGCCAACCTAAAGCCATCCTCACAATTTCACCAGGTACATTGTAAACCAGTCTGACTTCACTAATCCTTCTCTCAATTGGAACAACCATTTCCACCTTCTCATTTACCAAAGCAACACATGAGCCTGATTACTAAAAAGCTATAGGGCAACCATATGTTTGAACCAGAGGTGAATTACAAATACCGTCCATCCAGTCCAGCCAATTTCAGACCTCAAACCACCCATGTTATTGAACCACATTACTGCAAAAACATAAGGAGTAATATAAGAGTCATATACATGTAAGCTAGATTAGAATAAGGCAAACGGCAAATGGCCAAATTTGGGTTACTTGTTGGCATTGGATCAATGGGGCATCCACTCTGGCCACTGGCCAACAGCACCACTTGACCATCTAAGTCCTGGGATTATATTCTGTGTATACTTCACCTACAGTTTCATCCATAGAAAAAGAAAAGGCCTAAATTGTGCCCAGGGCATATTCTCCAATTGTCATGGTGGCATGATAGCAAACCATGAATTGCAAATTGCAGTCCAACACACTGCTGGTCCACAAATCCAGAAACACCTCAAACAGTTTACTCAATCTGGAGGTTATACTTTAAATCCACCAAGTGATTCACATCCCACTCAAAAGGAAACAAAAGTTTAAGCTACAAACAAATATACTTGATGCTGATCTTGTATAAATTATTCATGAAATCTACACCTGTTTTTTTTATCTTTTATTATTGTAAGTAACCGAAATCTAGACATCTGGCGCATCAAATAGTTGAGTAAACTGTATGATCATCAAAATATATGCAATATCCAGAAAACAATGGAATTCAGAGAAGAAAAGGTGTAAAAATTTAAATATAACTGCTGCTTTATGACAAAACAAAGAGACTTGGTCCATAGCAACAACATTCATAAAGAATGCAACAATTTAGTGTTTCTCAAGAAAAACATTTCCAAGAGATCCGAAAGGAGATGTGGCTATCTGTTGCTGGCATTTTGATGAGCCAACAGTTTTCATTGTTTCACATGGTCCATTAAAGCAAAATAGCCATTTAATTTGTTGACATCTCACTTTTTGAGGAAATATCTACACAGTCAATCAGATGACAAACAAAAAAATACGGATGATACTCTTATTGCAACCTGAAATGCCTATTTCTTCCCCTTGGGATCTAAATTCATCTCCTGAAGGTTCAGCAACAGATCACTTGAATCAAGGAAAACTTTGTTGGCTGAATTTGAGATAGTATGAGCAATTTCTCTCGAAGCTTCAATCTTCCTTAAAGTGGTAAATGCTGGATTGTTGGCGATAGCTTGACCAATCAGCTGGGCACTCTTGGCTTCACCCTGGTATTGGTGGGAGAAGAAAAATAAGTGAGACATTTACATCATCCAGAATGCAACACTAAATCCATAAAAGACACCAATGCTTTTTGATTACAGATTAGCAATGATAATTAATAAAAAAATTACAGATTAGCAATGACATGATTCCCATTTTTCCCACACTATTTATCACTGCTATATTTCCAAATTAGTTCTACTAGCAAAAAAGATATCATGGGCAAAAATGTTGAGCAGGGAAAACACCAAGTTCTTTCTATAAAAGGTTCATAAACAGTTAAGAGCAAATACAGGTATGCAGTAACATAAATCCAATTTAATATCAGTATCTAAATTTGAGGATAAAGCATTTGTTCTACGTTACCTGAGCTCTGATAATAGCACTTCTCTTGTCTTGTTCAGCCTTCTCCACAATAAATTTAGCCCTCTCAGCTTCTTGTGCAGCTACCTGTTTGGCTTCAATAGCAGCTGTAAATTCCTTCCCGAAAGTTAAACTCGTAATTGACACATCATCCAGTGCAATATTGAATTTGGCTGCTCGAGCTACTAAAACTTCCCGTATTTCCCTACTGACAGCCTAGAAAGAAAAGGTCAGAAGCATCAGGATTAAGCAAATGATCCATATGATAAAAACATGCAAAACAGAACATTTGCACAAACACTTTCCATTGCCCATTGAACTTAATCCTAACCAGGAAGGATGCAAAATGAAGTCCAAACCATTGGTAATTTCACTACTTCCAGTATTTAAATAAAGAATTGGAGTGCAAAATCAAACTGTGAAAAAGTATAGGCCTTGCTGCTAACCTCTCTCTGAGTAATGAGCTGGCTGGCATTATACCTTGCAACCACAGCTTTCAGAGTTTCATGAATAATTGAAGGCAGGACCCTTTCATTAAAATTCTCACCAAGGGTTCGATAAATTGTAGGTAACTGATTTGGCACAGGACGGGTAAGAACTCGAAGACCGATTTTCACCTATAAAGTGAAACCAAGATACATATTATGTAAAAATCAGAATATATGACAGATTGTGATCGCACAAGTAATAAATTTGAGCACACAAATTTAACCTTGCAGACACAATATTATAACAGCCATCAGAACATCAACATCCTATATAAACTCTTCAGCCTTAACCATGAAGACATTTTTGGGCATAGAACTGCTTCAACTGTATCTGTATGTGAGTACAGAAAACTCCACAAAAAATAGGGAGGAGCTGAGGAGAAGAGGACACCTCATCTTCTCTCTCTCTCTCTCTCTCTCTTTCTTTGGTGGGGGGGGGGGAGTGGGAGATCAACAAATTCGTGTTAACTCTGAACTTTTTGAGATTACTGAAGCAGTAAACAAACTACAGGACATACAGGGAGGCAAAGGATTCAAACATCACTAGAAGAATTGACAAGTGTGACAACCAACCCCATAACTTGATACCATCCATAATACATCATCAAGGCAAAGTAAGCATTAACATCCAGAAAAAATTTGTGGAAGAAAGAGAGAGAGAAGAAAAAAACAAACATCAGAACAATCACAAATGATCAGGAATACAAAAAGTTTCCTGGAGGTACTACAAGAGATAATGTAAAAATTTCAAACTTTTGGGTACATGGTTTTAGACAATGGTATCTACACACTAATTGGTGAGTCAATGCCTGAAAAAAAAACATCATAGTAATATAGGCATCTAAGTGCAACATCACCCTCATTTTTCCAGTAATGATGAAAAATAATTTCAACAAACTCCTTGAAAAATAATTCACAAAAAGAAAATAAGATCTAGCAGATAAGGGTTCTTAGAATTCATTACAATAATGGCAATAAACATCTTCTATACAAACAGAGAAATAATCGAAACATGATGAGTAATGTACAAGACTCACCATGACACAGTCTACAAAAATCACATAGCATCGATACTGGACCTTATGAGTGATATCAGTTGCTATATTTAAGTGCTTGATGAAATCACATATCAAGCTCTATGATATCCCAAAGCATTCAACCTGTAACCTTTTTTTTAACTGAAAAGATAGTCATGATATAGTTATTTTCATATTGCAGTGAAGCAAACCTTTTTATTTCCCATGGTCATTGTTCACTTAGGAAGTTTGTTCTTAACATTATATAAAGCCAAAACAATGCTTATAGCCAATGTCAATCGGATCTCCCAAAGGGGAAAAAACACAGCACACTCAAATAATTGCAGACATTCATACACAAAATGATAGGCAAAGGTAAAAGAAAATCTGATGCGTAGAGAGAGAGTAAAATCAGCTCCTCAGTAATTCTTTCTTTTAAGCATAAGCTGGAAAGATAAAATGACAGGAGGCACCTCAATACTTAGTTTAAAACAACAAGAATAGAATTCCTGCAGTTTCTCATGACACATAACTAATTCCCCTTGGGTAGATCTACTCTAATGTTTTCAATTTCTTTCTTCTTTTTTTTGGATAGGAATGGCTAAAAAATTCCTGAACAATAAAGCATTTATGCCCCAACTTAAATTTATATATCAAGAAAAATGAAGAAAGAAATTATACAAGTGGTTAAGAGAAGAGTGTAAATTATGGAAACAACAGCTGTGAATGCATAACATGAGGGAATTTAATCAACAACTGAGTTGGAGTGATTCTCTGTAACAGAAACAAGAAAGGCATTTACCATCTGGAGGTCACGGCTTCCTGAAGTACTCTCCACTAGATGGGGTCGTGCACGGACATCATAGATGATAGGCCTCTCAAACCATGGAATGATAATGTGTGTCCCTTCAACATAAACCTGCATAATCAGAATTTTAAGACCCAGAAATTTGGAAAAATAAGGGAAAATATACATATACAATGATAAATAGTATATGAATTTTATGAAGGTAAGAGAACAAAATAGTTTTATCTAGGCTCAACAACCACATTATAAAGCCATCACTATGTCATAGTTCATATTTGATTTGACTTGAGCATCCAATTTTATGCTCCAGTGGATGCAAAATCGTCTTGATTCTCAAAAGAAAATTGCTTAAATTAATACAAATGACTAGCTGACATTGACATATCAAAACATTTTCAGTATATCAGGTCAGATGTGAATAGTCAATTCCTAGAGTACAAGAAAGCTATTACAACATATTGACCTGATCTTTGACACCACCTATACGGTTGAACACAATTGCTCGATGCCCTCCCTCAACATTATAGAGACTGTTGGCAGCTGCATACACGCCAACCCCTCCAAGAAGTCCCAACTTAAGCAAAGTAGAAGCTGCGCCACCACCTGGAACCTTGGGAACTTTAACGTTGTTGAAATTCATGTTTCTGCAATTTCAGTATAGCCAAAGTCAATGTGCGTTTGGATTGGGATGGAAAATTAAAATTATTTTACTATTTAGCTTATTTCTGTTACTATTCATGGTCCCACCACACTTTTTGATACTATTTATAGGCCCCCGCTATACTATTTCAACTAACTTTTACCTTTATCTATTGTACTTTCAGCTATAAATTTTCAGTTTTAGCAAAATAAACGGTATCCAAACACACCCTCAAAAAATCAAATGAAAGTGTTCAACCAACCCTTCAATCATAAGCAGGAACCAGAAATCCAACTAGAAGCCATATATATAAATGTAAGTATATAAACAATGAACTCAGAAGAATGGAATTCAAGTTAATGATAGAAAACCAACAAAACTAGAAAAAAGAAACTCGAGATGAACATAATAGAATACAAAAAATTCATAGATTACCAAAAAAAAAAAACTTACTTGTTTCCAGTAGACACGAAATGCCCTCATTTTATTAGTCAGCACATGAAGGAAATCCAAATTTTCTTAATCGAACAGGCAACTCTTAATTGTTTTCCCAAGTTCATTTTCTACTTAAAAGGATATTTAAAACTCACACTCAAGTAGATTACAGATTCACAGTCAGTCATAGAAGCAAATTCTATTCAATTTCAAAATGGTGAAAACCCCATCATTTAGCTGCTCAGAAAAATGAGATTTTTTCTCAAAAAATGAAAAACCCAAGTCAAGAAATATCTATTACATTGTTACCCAGAGACCAAAATGTGTGATTTCGTTCTACTCCCACACTTTCTATGCAACCAAACTGAACACAACTCAAACAGAAAATACAAAAAGCAAAATAAAATATAGATTACTTTCTTTTTCCTAAACTTTCTCAGAGACCAGAAAGACGAAACAATAGGAGGAGAGAGAGAGCATCATAGATCTCCGTACCTTCTAGTCTTCCCCGCTAGATGAATACAGGAGGGTTTAGGGTTTAAGAGCGAAAATAAGAAACGAAGGGCCACTTAAAAAGAAATGTGGGGAGAGAGGTTTTGGGCTTACAGGGCCGGGCATTTATTGGGTCCATAATTGATTTTTGAGATAAGTTAACAGATGTTTTAAAAAATTTATTTTAAAAAATATTTTTAGAAATTTTTTATAAGAAAATAAAAAATTAACTGATTATTTTGGAAATTATTAGGTTTTTTTTTTTTTTTTTATGAAAGTGGTATCAAAATTTTATTTTAAATGGTTCTTTAACAAATATTCTAGGAGTACTAGTTAATAGGACCTTCAATTTTGTTTAAATCTATGTGCCTATTCCATGATAATTTGTAATTCTTTTACTTAGGAATGTTCACCAAAAAGCACAAATCACAAAAACCGCACTAAAACTGTCTGCAAAATGGTATAGCCGCACCATACCTCACCGCATGGTGTAGTGCAGTTTGTAGTTTTATAATAAGAAAACAGGACAAACCGCACTGCAACGTACCCTATTTATATATTAATATATATATTTTTAATATTAAATATATTATTAAAAGTTTAATAACCCTAGTTTTGAAGAAAAAAAAAATCTTAACAAGTGTTGATTAGAAAAGGCAACCCAAAATAAAGAGAAAATAGCTCAATAGTTTAAAACATGGCCCAAAACAAAGGAAAAAATTATATTTGGGTTGGGCAAGAAAAACCCAAAATTTGAAAAATATACCTATTTCAAAACATTCAAACCAAGTTTTATATATCGCACCACATATGTGATCGCAAAAATGAGATGCGGTGTAGTTATGACTTTGGCCAAACTTTAAATCGCATCGCACTGCACATGTAATTGCAAAAATGAGGTGCGGTGCAATTATGATTTTGGTTAAATCACACCACAAAGTGCAGCGCTAAATATTGCCCAAAACTATGCTGCACTGCGAACACCCCTACTTCTACCTTATGTCTTCTTCTTCTTCTTTTTTCTTTTTTTTTTTTTATGGATACTATAGATTTTCAATCTATAAATCCCCTACATGATAATTGATCTTTATCATTTGGTTAAGACACCAATTTACATTATGTCTAAAGTTTAGTTTGTTTCGATGAAAAATATTTACTATCCGTAAATTATTTTGAGGAATATTAAATATTTTCAAGTATTTTTGTTGCATTCTTGAAAATGATATGAATTTTTTTTTTATTTAAGAGAAGAAAAGTTTAGATTAAAAGAATCATGACCGGCAACCATGGTGGTTGGCTACTAACATTTGGGGGGGGGGGGGGATTGGAGGTAATCGATGAGTCTAGGCCTAAAGTTACTCCCAACAAGGAAATAAACATGTCCAAAGCCCAAACCATTGGGCCACACACATTTTGTGGGTAAGAAATGAGAAATTTATATATATATATATACACACACACACACAATACAATACAATACAATTCAATTTAAGTATCAAATTAAAAAAAAATTAATTAAATAACACATCACGGTTTAATCTTGGTTGAACTTCAGTCTGACCTCAAAAATCTTGAACCTCTCATTTTTCTCTTTCTTTTTGAAGTGATTTAAGTTTCAAAATCATGGGTAAATCCAGGCAACTTGAAATAAAACTGTTTTTTAGGGCCAACCTTTTGAATAAAAAAAAGCCATCTTTGAAAAATTCAAAACCTTAACCAATAAGTTCCACTTTTTACACTAACTTCCTCCTACAAGGGAGCCTTCTTAGAATTACTATGAACTCATAAACTACACACATATAGATCTATTTTATGAAACTCACGGCTTGCTACTGCTGAAGGTATAGGAAACTTGGGTTAAAGACTTTTAAAAATATTGGCCACACGAGTTCTCTTATTATGGCATAATTTTTGGCCCTCAGAGATGAACTCAGTTTAGCATTTAACTTTGAAAATTCCAAAATTAGTGTAGAATTAGATGTCAAAATGGAAATTAGTGTAGAATTAGATGCCAAAGTACTAACTTGGGTTTAAAGTCTCACCCTTATAGCACTCACAGCAAAGCTGCGAAAATGCTAAAAAGTTATTTTTTAACAACTCACGCCATAAAATAAGGTTATGTTAGTGATACTATTGCTACAATTCTTAGCATCCAAGCTAAAGTAGAGTGTCATCTTTGACACCTTACTGTAACTTCAAAGTTATAAAAAAAAATTATATCATTTTCTTTCTCCTTTCTTCTAAATTATTATTTCTCTTTCTTTCACCATCTTTGTCACTCCTCTATCTTTCTTTTTTTTTTTTTTTTCTTTTTTTTCTTTTTTTCTCTTCACCATTTATGTCACTTCGTATTTCTCCCTTTTTTTTCTCTCTCCTCTCTTGCCTCTCTCTTTCTCTCTCTCTCTCGTTGGAAAGCAAAGTTTGTATCGCATATAAAACATACGCAGGGGAAAATTAACAGATCTAGTTCATTCGCAATTGTTAATATGTACTATGTAAATTTCAAAATTCAAAAACAAGAGAACGTATCTTGATATGGTAAAATTCAAAACCAAATATTAGAAGTACTTAGGAACACTTTTAATCTTCACTCTAATTCCACTTAAGCCCAAGAAGTGTGGTCTCTCAATCAGTTTATATGTATGTGTTTAAGGGAGAATAAGAGTGTGGCTTACACTCTCATACACACCATTTCATGCATTCATAAAACTTTATATCAAATTCTTTATGTTTCTCTCGTTATATATAACTGATTATCTAATTGGGTTAGCCTTTTGAGACATTCCAATTGGGCTTTAGTATGTGGCTTGAAGTGGGACTAAAAGGAACAACTAAGACTCTAGCTCCAATGGGTCTTGCGCTTTACTAGTCAACTCTTGATAAGTTCAAAGTTACTATTAATTATATTTAATACCACTATATAAATATAATTACATTATAGGCCTTATTAACAAATTATATCTCAAGACTTTAGTATACATTAAATCCCTTCATTAAAATATTTGTAGTAATACAAAGTTATGAATGTTATCTACCACTTTGAAGATTACTACATCTTAATCCTTGAGTACCCAGTTTAATCCTTTATATTATTCATCATATATTTATGAAATCTAATTTCATAAATATATACGTTAGTAACTTTTTACTAAAGTAGTTAGACCTAACACTCTGAATAACCAAACCCATTAAACTTTTCTCAAGGAAATATTTTATATCTCCGTTAAAAGATTATGAATTTCATCTTGAGAATACATGTTCCTTCAACACTAAATATGACTGCCCAGCATACTGAGATTTTAATCGTGACTTTAGATCTCACTCCTGATATATTAAAGTAACTTACACTTCATGATTATGTTAATTATTCTCTGAGGATTAAGAGTTGATGTAAATAGAAGTCGTGAGATTTATTATTCATTTGATAGTTGTTATGAGAATATTAAATATCACAGCGGTCCAGTTCAATATGTCTTAACTCTTAAATCATATTAACTAGAAGTCTTCACTTTTATGATCAAGACAAAACATCTTAGTTGATATATTATAGTATTCGTAAATGAAATATCCAATTTCATCACCGACTACGAATTGAAATTATGAGTTTATAAAGAACTTGTGTTTTATATCTTCTGTAACTAAATCACATAAATCATATATTATACATCTCATGGACTATATCATAATATCTAAATATTCATGTTACCGTTATTTTAAATAATAATAAAACAATTTTGTTAATCATAACATAATATCATACATAGCATCATACAATAGGATTTAAAGGGCACTATTCTAACATCTCTCTCCCTCTCTCTCTCTCTCTCACATTTCTTTTTCACTTCAGCATCTTCATGGTTGTGGCGGCATAGGTTGTAGTCATGGGTCGATGTTGTGGGTTGACTTCGTGGTTCATGGGTGGCTCAACTCGTGGGTCTTACAGTGGGTTTTTAATTAGAGTTGCGGTGGTTATGCAGGTATGGATGGTTTCTGGCTGGTGTGGCTGGGTTTTTTCGTGGTGATTGTGGGTTTAAGGAGGGAAAGGACTACGAGTTTGTGATTGTGGTAGGTTGTTTTTGTTTTTGTCTTTTCAGTTGTTGGTGGTAATGAGGTTGTGAGTTTGAGTTGGTAATTTTGGTGGTTGGCGATTGTGGTTGTGGGAAGTGGTGGCAGTGACAGTTGTTGTAGCTGTGGTGGCTGCTAGCTAGTGGGTTTTTTTTTTTTTTTTGGTGGTGGTGCCTGGCAATGACTAGCCATGGTTGTGGCCGTGGCTGTAAGTTTGCTTGGATTAAGAAGAAAGTAATGGGTTTCTTCAGAGAAAGAGAGAGACATAGATAAGAAGAGAGAAAAATAACAATATTTAAATAAAATTGTAAAAAAAAAAACCTTTGATGTTTGGTATATTGTAAAGTGAAGTGTTAAAATAGATAAAATAATGTTTTAAGATGTTAAATGCTAAATTTTTTTACTCCCTTGATGTGAATGCTCTTACAATATCCTGGATTTTAACCACTGGTTACTACTTCGGTTTTTTGTGGAGGCACAACTCTATCACTCCCACCATGAAGGAAACCATCTAGCTGATTTGCTAGCCAATGTGGGAATTAAGAGTTGTGAATCTTCAATTTTTTTTTTTTTGTGAGCCAATTATTGGAAGATGTTGCTAAAAGGTTATAAATGAACCAATTTGTTTATAAAACTTGAACTTAGTTCAATAAAAAAAACTTGTTCATGTTTGTTAGTTTATAAACAAATAAAGCTTGAGTCTTAGTTTTAGACGTGCTTAATAAATGAGCTAAGCCTAAGGCCCCCTAAAAAAAATTTCACAAACAAACTCGTGAACGATATGACTCAATAAAAAGTAAGCTAAGCATAGACTCATATATGAACTCGGTAATAAAATTGCTATGGATTAACATATAAACTTATAGCTTATTTAGTTTTTCACTTAAGACTTTTTTTTTCCTCTATGAAAATGTGCTAAAATATATATTTATTCTGTAAAAGTAAGAAAAAAAGAAAAGAAAAAAAAATGAGGTTTTAAAAAGTATAAAAAGCAAAAAGCTAGCTTATAAATTAGTACCAAACACGTACTAAGACTTCGATTAATTGAGAATTAGAACCATTTGTCCAAATCAAATGAGCTTGATAATGTATTTGTGTTGGATCTTAAGTTTAAATATTTGATATTGAGCTCAAGTTTAAGCCTGATACTATGCTTGAACTTGAATATTATTTGTAAAATTGGTTTGAACTTAAGTCGAACTTGAACATTTTACTTTTATTGTCAAATTAAGTTCAAATATTCATTACTTGACAAAACTCAGTACATTTATTGCCTTGATTATCTTATTGCTTTAGGGAAATATTAACGAATGCTCTAAGTGCATTGGTTTAGGAACTATTTTTAGAAATGTTTTTATGGGAAAATGAAAAAGCAATTAATGTTGTTAACTTTTTATATTTCCCATAAAAGTTATGTTAAAACTTTTCTAAAAAACCTTAGTTTTTAGCAACTCAAAACACTACTTTATTTATTTTAACAACCCACTTTGTGACACATCCTACCACAAAAGTTTTATATTAACATTCAACACATTAAAATAGTATAAATAACACAATAAAACAGTATATTTAACACAATAACTAATTATCACAATTATTAATACATTAATTCTTTTTAACACTACATTAAAATATATATTTTTTTGTTTTGAGTTTTGAATTACAATGAGCTATTATCTATAGCAATCTACTATAGTTCAAAGTTAAATTTTTTAATATTTAGCTACTTTACTGTAGCCACAATTTTGAAAATTTAGTTACTAAATTGGCCTTTTTGTCAATTTAGCAACCTTAGTGGGATGCTCTAACAGTTGCCTTGAATAGCCATTAACACGACTTTTTACTTTTATTTATATTTTATGATGGGACATGACCTTTTAATTATGTCTTAAGATAAGTTTTGGCTTTCCAAATTAAAAAAAGAAAATGAAATGCTGACAAGAAAAATAAATGGACCATGTGGCGTGAACTGTGATAGAGTTATTGACGTTGTAACAAATCATGATCTTAAATAAATAAATAATAATAATAATAATAAGATATGTTTTTTTTGGGATAAAAAATAATAAGATATGTTGACGAATCACGAACAATTTATGCGTCTCCAACATTTCAAAAAAAAAAAAAAAAAAAAAAAAAATTATGCGTCTACAACTGGAAACCCTCTTGGCGACGCACTGACTCGGCTCCACCAATAGACCCTCGGAGTTCTGCATCTTTCTTTGCCAATTTCGATTAGTTTATTACTATTATTCTCTTTGCTGAGTTTGCTTTGCAAAAGCAACACCTTTGTAATTATTTTGTCTCTGTCTCTCTCTCTGTGTTTTTTTTGTTGTTGGGTGGAAATGGACGAAGTATTGGTAGCCGCAGATGCGTCTTCGAGAGTCAGATCGGAGCCGTCCATGATCCCCTCCAACCTTCCTCTCCTCACTGCTTTCCTCTCCTTCGCTCTTGCCCAGTTTCTCAAGCTCTTCACCACCTGGTAATACTCTCTCTCTCTCTCTTCCTGTTTTTTCTGTACAACCATAATTGGGTCCTCAAAAAAGTAATTGAAAAGAAAAAAAAAACCCATTTTTTTATTACTGTAGATTGCTTTGTTTGTGTATCTTCATGGGTACTTTCTCTTTTGCAGTTTTGTTGGATTATTTAAGATTTTTAGTCGATGTTTAGCTTCTCACTGAATTTGGAGCCCCTGTTTGTGTAGAGGAATAGTGTGGGTCCTAAAAAATTCAAGGGAAAGAAAAGAAAAACCCTTTATTGATTGTTGTGTATTGCTTTGTGTGGATGTGTGTGTGTGTGTGGGTGGGTGTTAATGGGGATTCTTGCTTTTGCTAGATTATATAAAAATTTAGTGAATATTTGGGTTCTCAGTTGTCACTGAAATTTGGACTCTCCTTCTGCAGAGGAATAGTTTGGATCCTCAAAAAGTCAGGGGAAACCTCAGTTTTAGTTTTTGTGTGTTACATTCTTGGTGGATGTTTGTGGGCAATCTTTGTTTTCCTGGATTATATAGGAATTTTGGTGAAAACTGATATTTGAACTCTCTGTGGTCTGTTTGAAATAGCTTCTTATCATTGGCTTATTTTGCTTAAAATATAAGTTGGGAATAATTACTAGAAAAAGTGAGGCTTTAGGGAGAGGGTGGTGGACCAAAAATACGGCCTAGTGTGGGGGTTAGTGTTCAAATGGTTTCAAGGGCCGAATGTGGTGAGCCTCTGGAAGTACACAAGGGCAGGATGGGATAGCTTTTTTTTGATAGGTAGATAGTGGGGGAGGGGGAGGTGAGATTTGAACCATGAAGTAGGGGGTAAACTCATAAATTTCTCACATGACTCATGAAGTAGGGGGGCAGCTGTTGAGGGAGAGATTTCCAGAATTATTTTGAATAACACTTGATATAGAGGCATAAGTGCTGGACCATCAAAACATTTATGGGGAACACATCACTGGGACATCAATTTTGTCAGAACAATTCAGGATTGGGAGCTGGAATCCGTTTTAACTTTCATGGATCTCATTTATTCCAGTCTGATGAGCTGTAATAGACTTGATACAGTTCGTTGTAATCCATCTTCAAGGAACATGTTTGAAGTAGCATCCTTTATAAACTATTAAATCCTTCAACCTGGTCTTCCTTCCAGTGGAAAAGTTTGTGGATGCCTAAAGTCCCAACTAAGGCGTCATTTTTTCTTTGGACCGTGGCTTTGAGGAAAATCCTACTATTGATGGAGGCAGTGGGTAATTGTTTTGTATATATAAGTTGGCCCGGAAAACTATAAAACATCTGCTTCTTTATTGACTTGTTGCTCAAGAGCTTTGGAGTATGGTGTTCATTTTATTTGGGGTCGTGTGGGTTATATCGAGGGGTTTGTTGGAGCTTTTAGCAAGTTGGCAATGCAAGTTTGGTTGTAGTGCAACAATAGTGCGATTTGGATTGCGATCCCTCACTATCTCTTGTGGTGTGAGAGAAATGTTAGGACCTTTACAGGATGTGAAAAGTCTGTAATAGATCTCAACCTTTCCTTCCTCAAATCTTTATTTGGGTGGATGAATCATTCCTCTTTACGCTTTTGCTAATATGTTTGAGATGCTTGATAGTTGTTCATTTTGTGCTTAATGTTGGTGGATTTTATTATGTACACATCCTGTTTACACATGTACCATTTTAATTGATAATAATTAATAAATGAAATGCTGTTTGTGAATTTTAATATTTACTAGTTTTTTTTTTATTTGCTTATTCCCCCGTATCATGAATAAATTTTTGCTTAATCTTTCAAGGTATCATCCTAGATGTGCAGGTACAAAGAAAAGAGATGGGATTCTCGAAGGATGCTTGGGTCAGGTGGAATGCCCTCGTCACATTCCGCAACTGTAACATCTCTTGCAGTTGCTATTGGCTTGCAAGAAGGAATGGGAGGACCAGCATTTGCTGTTGCGGTGGTCTTGGCATGCGTTGTATGTACTTGTTAACCAGGTCTTGTTCATTCTT
Organism: Castanea mollissima; assembly: GCA_014183005.1. Taxonomy (NCBI): domain Eukaryota; kingdom Viridiplantae; phylum Streptophyta; class Magnoliopsida; order Fagales; family Fagaceae; genus Castanea; species Castanea mollissima. Next base: position 49,162,652 of record JACAVU010000005.1, on the reverse strand, counting down.
TTGTTTGTGTCGGCATGCTCACTTATGATTACTTTAGTCTTTGCCAATGTGTACAAAAAGCTTGCAGTGAAAGTAAGGTAGTTTACTATTACTGTTTGTAATTTAATTTTTGTTATTATTATGTCATAGTTTACTGCTGGTACCATGAATGAAGAACTTCTAATAGGTTCTTGGGTTATTGAAATCCTTTTTATGGAGCATCTATCAAGTATTTCACAAAAGATTTATTTATGGCACTAGGTTCAATGCTAAACTTGTGAAGTGGTTGCTTTTACTTGCATAAGGGACTTACATCATTTAGTTGTCACTGATTAGCCTCGTATAAAAATTGAATGGTTGCCTATTGTTCTTCAAGAAAATTTATTAGCTATCATGTGGACTCCTTGGGACTGGAGCTTCAGGTTATTTTGTCCATTTAATCATTGTATAACACCATTCCTTGTTTTAGTTTGTATCCCAATTTTATTATCAATGTCTATAAACTTACATGGGATTGGGCTGCCTAGATTAATATTGATGGCTCCTTGCAGGTAATGTACGATGCTACTGGAGTTAGACTTCATGCTGGTCGCCAAGCTGAAGTAAGATCATATATTGCTAGCAGCGTATTTTGTTACTTGCATATAGTCTATATTGCCTTAGCAATAAATTAAGAGGAATTTGTTACATATTGTTAGATACCTTTGGATTATATCAACATGAGTCATGTTTATCATTGGCTCTCTATACTTTGCTTCTTTTGGTTTGCATCATGGCATTTGGCGCTAGTTTTTGTTATGGAACCTTGCTAATTTTATTTTGTACGTTGCTTATTTCAGTTACTAAATCAAATTGTGTGTGAGCTGCCTCCTGAACACCCTGTCTCTAATGTTAGACCTTTACGAGATTCACTCGGCCATACCCCGCTTCAGGTCTGTTGCTCTTCTTTGGTCCATATTTAATTATTTATTTAGATATAATTGTTTTTGTTGTCCTCATGTCAAATACATAGGCTTGAATGCTTGATCAAATGATCAGTATATATTAGTATATGGATTGAAATTTATATAATGAAAAACAAAAAGGGGCGGGAAAATGGTTTGAAGTTTGTCTATTCTAAAGATGGAAGTCCACCTTTGGTGGTGCAAATGCTAAGACTCATTACACTTTGTATTCTATAACACGGAAAGATCTTGTATTCTATACTTCTCCATAGATCAAAATACCGTTAAAGAAAGATCTTGTTATGATGTTCTATACTTCTCAAGGCATGGAGATCTTACCTATTTAATTTCTTTGACATAATTGACAAAACTTACCATTGATGGTAACGTATTAATACCTTAGGTGATAATACTTTAAAAAAAAAAGTTGTTTTATTCCTTTTTCAATTTTTTTTTTCTCATTGGATGAAAACCTATTTATTTACTGCTGCAGCTATTGATCTATTTTTTTCTCAAAGCGGTTACTTAAATTGTAACCATATTAGTGGTAGGAAGCTACTTTGAGAAACAATGTTTTGCCTTGCAAAGCCTATCGATCTCAAGAGTTGTCTATTATATGTCCATTCTAATGGAACAAGGGAAGCTGATAATGTAGTTCTCACGCCAACAAGATGGCCTGTTTTAACCTCTTCATAGCTGTAGCTGGTAGCCTGGTACTTGTTCCTTTTATGCCCATGGGCAATTGCATTTTTTGTTGAAGACAAAAAGGTTGCCGGAATTCCTTTTGATAATCAAGGCATAAATGTTCTATTTGAAGTTATTCATCCTTAAAGTTGATCATATACACACCATTCACCATGCACAAGCTCATGGTTTGAAACATGAGACTTGAGAGTGAATGATCCGTTTGTTTTGTGCGTTTTTTTTTCCTTGATCAAAATGACTAAAAACTTGTTATACTAATGATATGACTCTAAAAGAATATTGTTCCGTTGGTGTTTCTGTAGGTTGTTGCAGGTGCTATATTGGGATGTGTGGTAGCACTCCTCATGAGAGGTTCTAGTTAAGGGGATGATATAGTAAATGGCAATATTTGGTCATACTAGTCAACAATTACCAAGCTGGCGAGCTTTCAATGTGGTCAGAAGCTTTCCTGCATGGAGATTTGAATTTGGAAAGAGAAGTTTCAGAGTTGAGACTATAGTGAGTCTTAATTTGATGTATGCATACTAGTCTTCATACGAGTGGCTTAATGTTAGATGTAATTAATTCCTTGTTATTGGTCTAAAATGTTCAACTATCTTCTTTAATGGTCCTGGATTAACAATTCTCACCAAAAGCTCTGCAGTTTTTATTTTCGTTATAATTGGGGGAAGGAGATTTGCTCATTTCCAGGGGAGAGTTGGACAATGCTACTCAGCAATAACTCTCTAAGGCTCTTGGTAAAAGCTCCACATGTTTGTTCTTCTAAAGTACTAATATGAAATATCTGTGTCTGATGAATCTTTAAGATAGGCTGCGTCCTTTTTACTCATTTTTCACAACAGTTGAGTTTACAAGGAAGATTTTTTTTTTGAAAAAATTGTTAATTACTTTTTTAATGAGAGTACGATAAATAGACCATACCATAAGACTAGAACACTAATTAACTTTTGGTATAGGTGAGATTTGAATTTCAGTTTTTTATTTAAACGACAAGAGACTTCCCTGGTTTAGTTAAAATGAATATCACAGGGAAAAATGAATTCTAGTGGTAATCAAACTAAATTCTAATCGCACTTTTTTTTTAAATTAATGAAGATAGCATTGAACAAGTGAGACTGTGTTTTTAATTCAACAGGTTGATTAAAAAATTGGAAGCATGCTATTTAACTCAACAATTAAAGTCTTGATATTGTGTTATTTAATTTTATTCAATGTGTATACATCTTGGGAAATAGTTTATGTCAATCCTGATATCACAAATGAATCTGACTTGAATTCCATCTGTATCCTTTTTATTTATTTATTTTTTTAAAATTTTTATGGAGCCGGGTAGGTGTGGTCAGTTCCAAAGTTGTTGAGGAGAAGAGAGTAGAGAGTAGTAAATGCATTAACACATCAACTGTCTCTACATTAAAAAATAGGGGTGGGTGGGTGGAATGCTTTAAATTGAGGCAAATGAAGGTCTCTGATTGTTTGTAGTCGCAGTCAACAAAGAATAACAAAGGAAGGATGCAGTCTTCTCCTCTAAAAATAACATTAAAAGTAGGCCAGAAGCCTAGTGGGACAGCTGCATCTTGGCTTATAAAAGTTGTTTTATTTATTTATTTATACTACTATTTAAGGAGCTTTCCCTGTTTGGATTTCACATTTTTAGTTCAAAAATACCCCTACAATTCTATGTTTAAGCAGAGATAAAACTAAAGGACAATCCGGTAAAAATGCAACTCTAACTCCCACTAAAACATTGCCTAAAAAATAGGACTAATCTCCTGTTAATTTTTAAATTGATTTATTCACTTATAGTGGGAAGTTTGTATTCTATAGTGGTATTGTATCTATACTATTATTTAAGGGCTGCACCTATTTGGATTCCTATTTTTTTTAGTTCAAAAATGCCCCTACAGTCTTATATTTAAATAGAGACAAAACTAAAGGACAATCCGTAAAACTCATTTTTTTAGTTCAAAGATGCCCTACAGTCTTATGTTTAAGTAGAGACAAAATTAAAGGACAATCTGGTAAAAATGCAACTCTAACTCCCACTAAAATAATGCCTTAAAAATAGGACCACTCTCCTATTAATTTTTAAATTGATTTATTCACTTATAAATTAGATTTTTAAAATAAAAATCATATATATATATAATATAAAATAATTAAATACAATTTTTTTCTACTATTCGGTAAAAATGCAACTCCAAACCCACTCCCACTAAAATATTACCAAAAAAATAGGACCACTCTCTTATAAATTTTTTAATTGATTTATTCACTTATAATTAGATTTTTAAAATAAAAATCATATATTATATAAAATAATTAAATACAAATTTTTTTTTTACAAAATAGAACCACTAAAAAAGAAAAGTCTCATCACACGCGCTTCGCGGTGTGATGAGACTAGTGTAATTAATGGAGTAGTTTTCATTTTGTAGTGGGAAGTTGAAGGCGTGAAGAAGGTTATTCAAAGGTAGTTTTTGTTTTGTAGATAATGTTTTACGTGAGAGTTAAATAACATTTTTATCAAACAGAAAAACCCTATAGAACACTCTCTTTCTTTTTTTTCCTCTTTTTTTTTTTTTTTCAAATTCAGAGTTTAAAAACAATACAAGTTTTAGATGACTTCACATTTAAAAACTCAAGTAAAATATGCTAAAATTTCGGATAAAACTACCACTCTCCCACAATCACTCCCACCGTTATTTTTCTTTATCTAAATGCAAGTTACATGGAGTTATATTTCTGCCATAATGATAACCACTCATGAGAAGATTTATCCAATTAATTCATGGCCATGTCAAAGGTTACTTCCGCACCAGGTTAGGATTTGCTTAATTTGTGATTTATACATGTGGGTTTGTAAGTTTGTCTTTAGTACAGTTCGATCAATAACATCTTCTAGGGATTTTTTATGGTATTTACTTTTATTTTTTTTCTCTTTCTTTTGTTTTTTTTTTAATTGCAATAACTAGGTTATGAGTAAGATTGCTTTACAACGCCATTAAAGTCCAATACCCTTTAAACAGGGAGTGTCCTTTTATGGTCGTGGTATTTAGTTTAATATGTTAACAATTGTGGGGTTTTCCTTTCTTCTTCTTTTAAATTAATTTTGCAACTGGAGTCTAATACACATTATAGGGAGAGTAAACATGAGATTGCAGGGTCAGGTTCTTATCTACTTTTTTTTCTGTTCTTTATGTTTTTCTCTCTCGATTTAGATTATATTTTCCATTTTTTTTTTAGTTGTTGTTTGGATGTATACATTCCTCTTCTACATTGGGGGTCGAAAGTCAAATGTAAAAGAGGAATCATTACCACCAAAAGCAATTGTGCTTACCAAAAACACAAACCATTTCTATCAAAAAAAGAAAAGAAAAAAAGACTGATGTTCTTCTGCATCTACATCTCTCTCAGTGACAACTGAGACAAAGTGTGTGTGGTGTTCGGATCAGAAATAAGAATGGCTGGTGAAGAATAGGGTCCTGCAATCGGTGTCAATCTTGGGACGATGTACTCATGCGTGGCAGTGTGGCAACTTGATCATGAGGAAATAATAACCAACAAGCAGGGCAACACAATGACGCCTTCCTATGTTGCCTTTTCACTGATAATGAGCAATAGGTGATGCTGCCAATAACCAAGCTGCTTGGAGTTCTACCAACTTCATCTTTGGTACTCTACTTCTCCATACATTTTATTCATTTTTTTTTTTTTGAAGTAGAAGTAACAAAGATGTGGATGAATTAAAGAAGCAAATTGAAAATATGACTTCATATAAAAGACTACGTGTTACCGACCTTAACTAATTTATTGAGAATTATGTTGTTAAATTTTCCATTCCATCCAACTCATCAACTAGACAAAATCGACTTAAATTTATTATTTATTTTTTTTTAAGTTTTAGTTTTTAGCCTTGACATATACTACTTCTGCATATGATATGTGTTTTGACTGCATAAGAAAAGAACAATGAAATCAACTTGACAAAATTTACTAAACTAAATTTTTTTGTGGATTGATGAGTTGGGTTGGGTTGAATTCTTTATTTGTTTGTTTTGTTTTTATCTAGCCTTGACATATGCTACTTCTGCACATGATATGTGTTTTGACTCCATGAGAAAAGAAAAATGCAATCAACTTGACAAAATTTACTTAACTCAATATTTTTGTGGATTAATAATGGGTTAAGTTTGGTTGAATTTTTTTTTTAGCCTTGACATATATTGCTTTGTGTTTTGACTGCATGATAGAAGAAAAATGAAACATTGGGTTATATTTTATTCTTATCAACCAATATAAGAATATATTTATACACATTTTTTTACGTTTTTCATTATAATGCATTGTAGGTGAAATAATTTTTTCATCATATTCCTAGATTTTTAATGATTGAAAAATGTAATAATCTCAAATTATAATTGATACAAATTATTAAATTTTGAAAGAGATTAATTGGTACTCTACAATTAATCCACCTCTAACAAATCACGATTAGGTAACTCTCTTTCCTCTCACGCTCTCTTACTTTTAATTTCATTTTCAGTATTTTTTTTTCATGAGTCATATTGATATAATTTTTCTGAAGGTCATTTTTTATTTATGTATTTTGACAGAGGGAAGACACATTTTGAAAGAGATTATCATTGAGTGATTAGATTGATTGCGAAATAGTTGACGATGGTGATGAATCAGAGACAGGATGTTACATAATCCTTATTAAAGAGCCCAGATGAATGCAAAGGAGTATGAGACATCCAATTTTTTTTTTTTTTTATATCGTCATCTACTATTGTTGACTTATATTCTTTGTTGGATTTCGTAAGGAAAACAAAATTGTAGTTCTTTTTATTTATAAGTTATGATTTTTTTTTTCTTTCAACAGGTTGATCTAGAAGATTAAGAAGAATGATTGGGATGTATAAATTGCAAGTTGTAACAGTGTATATATTTCAATTTTCAAAATAAGGCAACATGCTAGGGATCTAGAAATTTTTTCTTTCAATATGAATTTGGCAATATTTTTAGGGCTCCACTAGGTTACCAACTAAATGCCTCTTCTGTTTTTTCCCCCTTCAGATGGAATTGTCACATGTGTAAACAATTCACAATTTTTTTTTTTTGAGAAAAAAAAATATTGAAGACATAAAAAAAAAAAAAAAATCATCATCGTACGCATTTTTCTCATGCAATGAGGCCTTTTTTTTTCTTTTTAGTTTTTGGAACGGTATAAAATTTTTATTTATTCATCACTTATAATGTCATAAATTTTAGAGGCTCACCAATAAAAAGAATTCCAATGGTGAAAAATTAGCAATTTAGGATGTACATTTGAGGCCAAAAAATTTGTAAGTAAATAAAAATTGAAGCAAATACTCATAGAGACTCAAACAATAGCAATATTTTACTATAATAATCCCAAATATAAATGTAAATTAGGATCACTCCCTCACTAACCCACTTTTTAGAAAAAAAAAGTTAAACAACCTCACGTTGCTGCTGTTGTTTTTTTTTTTTTTTCCTTAAAAAAAAATCATCCTCACAATTATCTTCCTATCAATTTTTTTTTTTAAAAAAACATCCTCAAGTTTATCCAAACAAAAAACTGAATAGATATATACGTTTATCTTTCTATCAAAATTTTTTTTAACATCCCCAAGTTTATCCAAAAAAAAAAAAAAAAACTAAATAGATACTAGCCTCTAATTTGGGTAAATGTTAATAATTTTCATCAATTATAATTTGTAATTACTATATTTTTTTATCATAAAAAATTCTAGGGGTGTGATGAAACACACAATACTCATCACACCATAAACACATAATTTTGTAATAACTATGTTCCTATTATCTTCAAATTATCAAAACATCAATCACTGGACCTCAAAAAAAAAAAAAAAAATCAATCACTGCATTAACAAAATTGCCAAAAAATGATGATAATTATGGAATACTAGCCTCTGAGCACACGCGCGTGAGAAGCTCTTCTATTTTTTGAGTAAGGATTAATTTAGAGCATTTATTATAATTTGGGAGTACTACATTTTCCAATCACAAAAAAAACCATAGGGGTGTGATGAAAAAGACTTCCCAAAAAAAGAAAAAGACTTTTTTTTACTTCAAAAAAGAAAAAGACTTCCACAAAAAAAAAAAAAAAAAAAACTACCAACATCATTTTTTTTTTTAAAAGAAACATGCAAAAACCATTTATAACTTCTTGCAAAAAAATACATGCCAAAAAATTTTCATAGAAAGATTTATCTTTAAATATTATGAAGACAATAGTAAAGATAAAACTAGCCTCTGAGCACGCACTCACGCGCGTGCTTAGAGGCTCTTCTATTTTTGGGTAAGAGTTAATTAGAGCATTTATTATAATTTGAGATTACTACATTTTCCAATCACAAAAAAAAAAACCTAGGGGTGTGATGAGTATTATGTGCGGTGAAATAATTTTTCATCACACTCTTAGGTTTTTTTTTTTTTTTTGTGATTGAAAAATGTAGTAATCTCAAATTATAATAAATACTCTAAATTAACTCTTACCCAAAAAATAGAAGAGTCACGCGCGTGCTCAGAGGCTAGTTTATTTTTCTTTCTTTTGTAGCAAATTTATTTGTGATCGCTTATTTTACTAAAATTAAATTTTTTTTGCTGATAATATTCTAGATAAAGGTAAAAATTAGCTGAAATAGTATAGTGAGACCTATGAATAGTATCAAAAAGTGCAATGAGACCTATAAATAGTATAAAAAATTAGCTGAATATTAAAATAAGCTGACTTTTTAATTTTTGCCAAACACACAAAAATAGCATTAAAAAAAAGATCTAAAGCCTGCATGATGCATCATGAATGTGTCCAACCCAAGATCCAACCCCATCCCTTACCACTTAAATAAATAAAACTTGTTTTTAGACATAAATCCAAAATTGAAGACTTCTGCTATATTTTGGGAGGGGAAATAGTGCCTAATGTTGAGAAGCTCATGTTTCCTAGGCAAGATTGTTAAATGTTACCTGGCATCCACTTGGGGTATGAAAATAAAATCCCAACTCATATAAGCATTCATTTGGTAAATAGAAAATCCCAACTTGGAGTACTATTTAAGAAAACATTAGTTTCATACATCCCAACTAAATTAATGATTGGAAGAAAAAAAAGACTTATTTTCAGACATGGATAGGGTATTAAAGAATCTTTTGTAAAATTCATTTTGGGTTGGGAAGTATGCGAAATAATTTGGGAAGATCTTGTACTGGTAGTGATCTTCCTGGAGGCTTTGGTTGTACAAAGTTGTGACACAGACAGATATATATATATATATATATATAGAGAGAGAGAGAGAGAGAGAGAGAGAGAGAGGGCTTCAGGGTGTGGATGTATACTACAAATAATGTATTGTGTTACTCGTGTGTGTTGTGTTTGGTTGGTTTGATTCTTTGATTTATGTCCAACTCAAAATTAGCCCATATTGGCCTAGCTAGCCGCTAGGTATAATGTATGCTAGCTATTATGCTTGTCTAAATTTTATTTCCAACCCAATAATTTAGCCCAATTAGCCCATATTGGGCTAGCCTAGGTAAAATGCATGCCAGCTATTATGCTTTTCTAAATCTTATTACCCTTCTCAGTTTTTGAGGGTCAAGTTAACCCAGTATATACAATTTTTTTTCCACATGCCAAAAATAAAAAGAAACTGAATTATATTCTATTTGTCTTCTTTTAAATATTTAAGAGAACAAATAAGATCATTTATTAGCAGCACAGTGTGTAATTAATTTATTAATCTGAGTTGGACTTAAATTTTATCAGTTCATTTAAGTGCCACACATTTTTGCACACGCTTTATCTCAACCATCCAAAATGGTAGAAAATAAAACTTGTATTGTGTGTTACAAACTTGCGGTTTGATTATTAGCGAAAAAAAAAAACTTGCGGTTTAATATTAACTATTTTAACTTTAAAGTTTCAACCTTGTAAGAATCAGTAAACACCCATAATATTAGAAGCACACCAGCAACAAGAAAAAGTAGAATGAAATAACATCAATACACGAGAATATCATAATACAGAACGACACATGATCATTAACAAAAAAACAAAAAAATCAAAAGAAGGAAAATGAACATACTGTTCTAATTTTCATTAAAAAAAAAAGAATAAAAATTCTGGTAGTTTGAGAGAGGAGGGTCTTTATGACCAACATTCCTCTTGCATAGTTGACATAAAAAAATTAATCCAAAATATATCAATAAATAAAAAAATTTACCATGTTGCATAAACAAAAATACCTATATATATGAATGTCATTTCTCAAATACAAAACGTATATGGAAGATCTTGCTTTGGTTGTAAGCTGTTGGGATGTAGTTTCTTCACAAACATGGGAGAAAGATGAGCAAAGAGACTACAGAGGCCTTTGCCATCATTGCAAATAAATTCTGACCTGATCAAGAGCACCTCAAACAGCACCAGGTAGGGGAGTAGCAAAGCTCAAGAGAAAAAAAAAATCACTAGAAGAAAGATGTTAGATGTATGTGGGGGTGTCAAATGGGTGGGTTTGGGGTGGGCATAATTGGGTTGTATATATAAAACTCATTTACCCACTAAAACTCATTTAACTAATTGCTTCTAACTCAAACCCAACCCAATGATTATGGTTGTTGTGTATTGTGTTACTTGTTCCTGTCCTCACTTTCTCTTGTGTGGACTATTTAAGTAGTTGGTTCAAATTAAAACCAATAACAACACACTTAAGAATTGTGGTAAAAATGTTGTAGACATGACACTTCTCGTACGTCTGTGTAAAAAGTATATTACATATATGTGTGTGTGTGAGAGATAGAGATATTGGAACCAGTTAAAGGAAACTTGTATATGCAGTGGACTATGCACCGTGCAGTGATTAAGTAACAAGTTATTTTAAGTTTGTTTGGTTTTTGATGGATACACATATAGCTTTGATTGGAGTCCTACTAGAGTGCACAAATGCCTGGAAATTTCTCTATCAAATTTGCTAGCTATTTACAAATTATTTGTGAATAGCTAGTAAATTTTATGTCATATCGATGATTATAGCTAGTAGGATAATTTATTGCTAGTTTTGTACTTCAACAACTGATGGTCTCTAGTGTCGCTTCTCAAAAAAAAAAAAAAAAAAAGAAGGTCTCTAGTGTCCATAGATAATAGTTATTTAAATTATTAATTTGGTCCCATAATTATTAATTAATTTTGGCAATTTAGTCCCTTAATTTTTAAAGTCAAATCAATTTCATCACATTATCTTCTCTTTGTTAAATTTTAAGTCTTAAAATAAGTACATAACTAATAGTTCAAATTAACTTAATTTTGAAAATTTCACACTTTTCACAATAACATACGTTTCTTGCCACGTCAACTAATTTCGTTAAACTTAAATGGAAGTGAGATTTAAGGATGAAATTGAGTTGATTTTGAAAGCTAGGGGTTAGATTAACACAATTTAATAGTTGAGAGACTAGATTGTATTTTATTATCCCATAATTGGAAGATCAAATTGGTAACCCATTAGCCTTTATTATTTTATTCCTCAAACGACGTCGTTGTGGATCCCTTTCTTCTGTTCATTCATTTTCCATTTCTCACAGTGAAAGTAACCACTTCTCTCTCTCTCTCTCTACTTTTTCAAAATTTCCCTCTCTCTCTCTCTCTCTCTCACACAGAAAGTGAGAAAACAACAATGGCTGTGGAACCGTTAAGCCCTAAGCCAACAGCGCAGAGAGGTACAGCCGCCAACCGTCTCCAATCACCGACCAGCCCGTTATTTCTAGGCTCCAACGACGACCAACTCGAACGCGCCCAGGCACGCGCTGCACGCGCCGCCGCCAATCGCCGCGTTGCCCCTACCAACAACACTGCCGCCACCAACACCACAACCGACCCTTACCTTAGCAAAGAACAGATCGTCGACTTGTTCCACAATTGCATTAAGCTCGCCAGCGAAAATGTCAGTTTTCTCCTCTCTCTAAAGTGTTGCATATTTATGAGTAATTAAAGCCTAATTTAATTCATGTGGGTTCATGTTACATTGTTGTTGATTGATGAGTAATTACACTCTAATTTGTCATTTTTTTTTATACATGATTAAAAATCTACTCTGGTTAATTTAAGCATATATGTATGTGAAACACTCTTATGGAGACGTGAACCCTGCCCCCACCCTACAAGAATTTTGTATTTATGAAGTGGCCATCAAACTAAAGTTGTGCAGTGGTAATTTGTCATTTCTCAAAAGTAAACGAATGATTAGAACCATCATAGACTTTATTGTAAACTTGTGACTTCAAGTCATGATTTTTATGTGTATTTGAGTATGTGTCTAAAAGTGTGTATAACAGGGTGTGTGAACTAGTTTTTACTCTTATTACATTTATTGTTAAATGAGTTGTTTAGATTTTGTTATATTGTCCATCATTATATAAAAACAATATTTTGGGTACCTATTTAAGTTATTGATGACTTGACAAACTTGCTTCCGGACATGAGAATAAACTACTTAACCCGTCAGGAGTGAGTGAGGTCAATTGCCCGTAGGTTTTGCTCTTTACGTTATCAAGAGAAAAAATTGACGACTTGATAAAATCTAATCTTGTCATTTATTTAAGAATGGATAAGATCTGAAGAACTTAGAACTAATAGCTTGCGCCCTGTACCAATACATACACAAATATACACCTCTTTCTAATTCTAAAAATTGTTCAAGGTTTTGGCTATAGTTAATGACTTAATGCTGAGTTGTTGAGCATTTGTTTTATCAACAATCATTTTGTGACTTTCTTATTTTGCTTTATTATCCTTGTAATGTAGAAAATAACCAGAAGAACACTTGGGAGCTGAAGCTTATTGATCATCTTAGTGAGATTATCAAAGTTGAATCTGAAAATGATACGGAGACTAATTTTCAAAAGGTTCGAAAATCGAAAACCCTTTTGTGAAAATTGATTGGTTTTTTTGTTAAGTTTTTTTATGGTTGGGATTTTGGGTTTATGGATTTTGAATTGTAGGCAAGTTGCACATTGGAAGCAGGGGTGAAAATTTACTCAGTGAGGGTTGATTCAGTGCACTCGGAAGCATATAAGGTTTTGGGTGGGATCAACAGAGCTGGAATAGAAGATCAACAAGGTTAGGCCTTTATTTAATCTCAGGCTGAGGGCTACAATTGCTTCTATATGGCATTTGCTTTCATAGTGAATTCATGTATAGACTAATAGAGGTAACTTGCAGTCATGTACAAGATACTTGGTCATTGAGATTGGTGAATTTAATTTTGCTGAACTATGTGGTAATTTTGTACTCAATGACATCTCTCAGAATGTGATTAAAAGTGGCATGTCATTGTAATCTGTGTATTATAATGCCCAAGTTATGGAAACTGGAACTGCTACAGGTTCATGAAACCAAGAAGGCTGATATCTGTCAAGAAGAGATAGTAGAACCAAAATATTTATTTTAGGCAAGTTTACTTTGCACATTTTATACTTTACTTGAAAAAGGTGATGCCTTAGATAGACCCTTGTGCTTCAAAAGGCCCTTGTGAGTCTGTTGTTGTATATACACAGATACATGTGGACGTTCATTGCTATAAGTGTAACTTCTATTTCCAACATGTATTTCTTCATAACTTGCAATTTTATCTCTTAATTTTTAGCATTTGCTTTTTCTTGCAGTGAGAGATCTTTACTTCTGCATTTTGGTCTGTTCCTAATATAATGCTTTGGTGACAGAAACCATTATAGATGGTGAAAATGGGCAGGACACGGGTCACTCTAAGAAAGAGACTGCGAGGAAGGTATGGTTTGTTTCTGATTAGATGGCATTAGTGAGTTAATCTGCAATTGCAAACTGATGCAAGTGATTGTGCAGATTTCACCACTGTCAACATTGGAATCCTCTTTTGAAGCTCTTAATGTAAAGAAATTTGATGGTAACTTCATATCCTACTTCTATCCCTTACAGTTATTGATCTCTTTTCCTTTTTGAATTTCTAATTTGTATCTTTTGTTTTTGTTTTTTTAGTTGCATTTTCAGTGGATCCGCTATATCATCAGACATCTGCACAATTTGATGAAGGTGGAGCCAAAGGTCTTCTACTGAATAACCTTGGAGTCTATGGAGGATGTCGGGTACTTTTTGATTCTTTTGAAGTACCAGGGAAGTGCAAGTCATGTTCATCCCAAAATGATACTTCTGATATGGTTGATCTCTCTTTTGCCAAAGGTATGAAATTGCCATTATGATCTCTCTAGTTCATGCTCAAATACAAATGCACAAATATTTTACCTTTTCCTTCTCTTGTTTTAGCCATTTGCTTATTTTCTTTGTAGAGTCCATTGAGCAGATGGTGGTGAACATGCGTGCAACAAATGAAATTTCTCCTACTCTCAAGGAGATTATCTTTCAATTTGATAAGGATAATCAAAGGCCATCACAAACATTCAATGTCGGTCAGCAATCAGATGCGACTGCTGATGCATATGATGCTAATGAAGTTGATTTTGATTCTAATTTATTTTGGAATAATGATGCATGGACCTCTGATCATGAGGCTGAGACAAGTTCTGTTAACCAGAGCTCCAGTTTTGGAGATCCTAGATTTCAAAGTCATGAGGTATTTGCTACATCCTGTGTGTGAGAGGTTACTTATAACATATTTTTTCCTTCTGCGTCTCCCTTTACTCCCATGGATCTGGTGGTGAATGTAGAGATTTTTCCTTGAATAGGCCAGCTCATAATTAAGAATTTGGTTGTGGGGCTGCTCTTATATTGTTAGATTCTTTAATCAAAGAAGCACAGATATATAAAAACTTTCCAACCTGTGGTGGTCTGGGCCTTCACTACCTCTATTTCATTTCCTTCCTAAATTTGCCTTGACATGGAGCCTCACTGAAATGAAACAAATATACGAAAGGTTACTTCCATAATTTTGTCATATTTCTGCAGGAGAGTGATCCCTATAGAATGTGTGAACCTGATGTGGGTGACAGACTCGAGAAAGTTTCCATGTTTCTGTTTCAAGGGCTTGGAATCACTTCAAAACAAAATGCATGGGCAGGTCCTGATCATTGGAAGTATCAGAGGTCTAAGGGTAGGTAACAGGTGAAAATTATGTTGTCAGTTTTTGTAACCTATGTTGTGTGTGTCCATTTAATATACTGTATATGGTATCTATTTTGTAGGTTCAGAGGATACTCCTGCCCCAGAAAGTGGATCAACCGTCACAAATAAGAGAACGAAGAAGAAAATCCTCACTGAAGTTGACATTGACTTCACAAATTCCTTGGACAAGGAAGTGGATGATATCTTTCTTCCCCCCAAAAATCCAAAGTCCTTACTTTTACCTGCAAATAGAGCACCAACTAGTAACAGACTTCCAGATGATTGCCATTATCAACCTGAGAATCTTGTCAAATTGTTTCTTCTTCCCAATGTTCTGGTATTGTAGCTTAATCCCTAACCATAAATAACTTTACATATGGTTTCTAGCAATGTAGTGTAAAACTTGATTAGGTACTTAGGCAAGCTATTTGAGGTCAACTTGATCTCAGATTTTTTTTTTGGTGTGTGTGATAAGGAGGCGCTAATCCAGCATATTAAATTATATAAGCATTGGACTGAGTTTGAAATGGATGGAATACACACACGCATACATATATAGCCCACAGAATTATTTTAAATAGTACTTTGCTACTAATAAAGAAAGTATAATTGGTAATATGTACTTTGAATTTTATAGTCTAAAATATCTTATATAATTTTCTGTAATGTTGAGAAGAATTTGTAGTTGAATAATCAAGTTTCTGCCCTGATTTGGAATTAATTCTTTAGGCCTTCTATTGTTTGTTGTGGTTGATAATGGAATGCTTATTTTGATTGTAGTGCCTTGGAAAGAGAACACGGAAATTTTCAGGTACAGGCCCTTCTTCCTTTCTCACAATTTTCTAAAATTGCAACTGAACTGTTTTTCATACTGAATTTGAGTGCAAAACACATATGCGGGGATAAATTCTAGGGATTTACATAATACTGATTTTTCCTTTATATTTTATGGTATCTATCTGATGATGTGAGGCAGAGAATCCAGCATAGTTTCTATAGGATCTACTTCAATAAATTGGGCACATTATATTGAGTGTGCCTTATTTGCTTCTTAACTTCTCATTCCTTAACTGTCTATTTAGTAAGGCATCATCTCACAAGGTTATAATGTTCTTTGTCTCATCATTTTATGATAAATAATCGTTTTTCACTTTTCAAAGAGTACAGCAATATTGTTTCTTTCTTCTCTCTTGTGATATTTTAGTAAGCATTTCCCAGAAGAATTGGGGAGGAGTGTTAATGACCTCTAGCTCAAATGGCAGCTACTTCCCTTGTCAGAGCAAGGTGAAGGGGGTGAGGTAGTTGTGGGTTGAAAACCCATAGGGTATGTGTGCTACTTACCAATAAAAAAAAGGAATTTGGAGAGTTATTTCCAAAAAGAAAGGGAAGGGAATTATGCCATCATCTCACAAGGTTATAGTATTTTTGTCTCATCAATGATAAATAATCATTTTTCACTTTTCATAGAGCAGGCAATATTTTTTCTTTCTTCTCTCTTGTGATAGCATTTGACGAAAAATTGGGAGAAGTGTCAATGATCTCTAGCTCAAATGACACCTCCTAACCTTGTAAGAGCAAAATGAGGTTTTGGGTTGAAAACTTGTTGGGTGTGTGTCTAACTTACCAATAATAAAAAAAAAGAATTGGGAGAAGTATTTCCAAAAAGAGTTGGGGAGTGTATATTAATTGCATTGAATGGTGATTAACTTCCTTTTATTTTCTCCAGATGCTAACTCATGGCAAGGAAACAATGATTTTGATGAAGCATTGCCGTCATGGGACAATGAGAGTGTGCTTAGTGGTCAATATGATGATGGATGTGTTCATAATGATGTGGAGGACTTAGATGGACTTGTCTCTCAACCTCGCCGGGTTTGTTTTTATTCTATTTTCCATTATTTTCTTTGAAATATTCAAGTCAGTCATGTTAATCTTTTGAGTCAGGTCTATAGGTGTTTCAAATAGATTGGATGAACATTATTCAATAATTTCAACAAAGAAAATTTTGAGCCTGGTGAAGTTTGTAATATAATTTGTTGGTTGAAGATTACTTGTTAAAATAAATAATTTCTTAGAATTGCACTAATCATTATTACCCAGAATTTTGTATGTGTGTGTTTCTTTTTGTCCTGGCTCATGATTGCTAATGTTTCAGGTAAACAAAATTGAAGTTCAATATGACAAAACTTCAAAACAAGTTGATGTACATGCATTGAAGGAAACTCTTTGGGGTCAGATTCAAGAATCTACTGAAGTTCCTGAGCCAGTGAGCCTCTTCTTTTCACTTGTCGTAGATTCATTTCTGACACAAGTGTGTGTGTGTGTGTGTGTATTATCATTCATTGTTCACAATGTTCCATTGGACTTGCATTTTTAGTTCATTACATAGAAAAGTTAAGTTCAAAGAGCCGATCAATTCAGAAGTTTGATATATTTAAGTTATCCACCACTCGGATGGACCTCATAATTATTGGAACTCTTAAGCTTATTTGCAGAAATTCAAAAAATTCACTACTTTTGAATTTATATGCAGTTTATTTGCAATTTGATGTGTAAAGAGATGCCATTATTGATGTGAATACAATTCATGTAAAGTTCATGATCATGAGTGTTTTGGAAAGTGAAATATTTTTCCTATCAGCACCAAGGCCTTACTAAATGCTTATTGATTTTGCTGCAGCCTGCCTGTTCGTAGCATCTTGCAAGTTCTTTTACGTCATAATTCTAGGGCTAGAAATGAATTGAGTTGTTTGTGAATTGCTAGGACTCGGCTCGAGAAAAGATTTTTTTTATGTTCATTTAGCAAATGAATCAAGCTCATGCTTAAATTTAGGCTCTACTATTAAACAAGTTGAACTCAACATAATAATGTGTTCATGAACAAGTTCATAAGTATGATGCTCAATTTTAGTAATATGATACTATATGTTTATATGTATACATGTATAAAAATACAATTATATAGACATGAGATTAGATTGTTTAAGTTTGTAAATAAGTTTATAAGAATTTCAAATTATTATTTGTATGTATTGATAATATAAATGTCCATTTTATATATAATTTTTAACAATAAATGGTTGGTAAATCTAATTTTATGTATATAAATTAAAATTTTATCTAATTAAATTAAATAATATAATTTCAACTTTAACTTTTTTTACTAATTATTAGCATAGATTTGGGAAGGGGGAAACAATTTTAGTAGTACTGTTTACTATAAACCAGAAAATGATGAGTAAATCAAGTTGCTCATTGACAGGCTTGAGTTGTTCAACAAGAAAATGAACACTACATATATATATATATATATATATATATATTATATATATATATATATATCCATACATGCACACACTTCGCTAACTTGTTACCAGGTTTCTGTTTTTGGCTGTTTTTCATTTGCATTATATACCTTGAAAGGTATGTTTCTTATTATGAATTATGTGCTTGTCAAAAGGTATGCGAAGACACAATTTCTTTCAGACGTCTCTTGTCTACCTTTCCTGCTGAATGCCAAGCTGCTGCTCCAGAGGATATCTCTCCCCATTTGTGTTTCATCTGCTTATTGCATTTGGCCAATGAGCATGGTTTAAGCATTCATGATTGCCCCACTCTTGATGATCTCAGAATATGTCTTCCGTCTTCTTTTTGAAACTCAGATGGAGTAGTTCAGGTTTCATCCTAACCAAGATGCCACTTGATTTTTGTATTATAAAAATTGGGAAAATAGCATGTGTTGCTCTCTCTTTTTTGGTGGAAATAGCTTGTATCTCTTATATGCCTAGTTCTTGCAACCAATCAAGCACTAGAAATCAGAATTCTTCTATAAAAAAAGAAGAAGATGTCTTAACTTTGTGTATAGATGGGTTTTTATTGTTTTCAGCATATTTGGCTTTGTATATGCTGCTAGATGTGCACGAGTATAGTGTTATTTAGAATCTTATCTTACTTCCTGTGTCATCACTGTGTTCAACTGGTTGTTAAGAACAGCTTGTTTTGTTTTAGAAGTTTTGCTTTAGAGAGGTTTCGTACTTTGTCCAAGGTACACATTGGATTTCTATTCCTGTTAAATTAAGATTCCATTGGGGATGAATGGGATAAGATAGATCTGTGTCAGGATGAAATGAACATACTATGTGAAGGATTGTCTAACACAAGTGGTGACAGCAAAAGTAAAAAGAAAAAGGCAACTTTATCTGTTTGATGAACTTGGAAAGAATCTATTGTGGTTGTGGTCATTGTGTATCTGTGACTTGAGATCCAAACGAAAATGACATCCATTTGTGCATTTTGTTACTCAAAGGTTTGGATAACTCTAAATAAATTTGTAAAAAAAGTGACATTTAATATTGACGTAACGAGACAGCTGCATATACAGAGCAGGGTGGACGGTTGAGTTCAATTCTTAGTCAAACAGAAAAAAAAAGAAAAAAAGAAAGTAGAAAAGAAGGAAGATGTTAATAACTAAATTTCAATGTAATTATTGAGTACTTTGGAATAATACTCTCTTCTCTTATAATAGTTTTACTAATTAATTCATGATATTTCTTACCATTTATGTCATCACGTGAGAGAAGGGATTACTGCTCTTGAAGTATTGAGTAAATATAATTTGAAGTGGGGATGACAGTAGTATAGGGTGTGCTTTGTCCCTATTACGTGGGTTAGAGGTATTTTTTCCATCCTTAATTACGTGGTTTTGTCACTAGTGAGAGATGAGAAAGAAAAGAAAGAGGTGGCAACAAGAGAAAGAGACAAACCAAGTGTGTTCATGACAAAATAATAGAATGTGTATAAAAAAAAAGGTATGTATAAAATAAAATAAATCATATACATAACTAATATAGATATATATATTAAATTAAAAGTATCTATATACACTTGGAGAAGTGGGGAAGGGATAAGGTGGAGTAAGCAAAACCTGTCTTCATCATGTCTCTCTTTAAAAACGGAAAAAATCTATGTAAACAAAGTAGGTCAAATATGATAGGATTTTTTTTATCATCTATAATTTTTGGTACTACTCAATGGAAAGCAATTTAAGCCTCTTTTGTTGTCATTCCCTTACAAGGATCAAGCTCTCTTAACTCATATATCTTTTGCCGCCTGCATAAAATAAATCCTAGTGTATCTGCATTTTCAGCTAAAGTTCACCAAAAGAAAGTTTGGATTAGTTGGCACCTAGTTGGTGAAAGGAATCTCTAATTTGCTGCCACATTTTTTTAACATATATTTATTAAAAAAAATTGATGCAGTGCATAATGTTATCTTTTGGAGGTAGATATTTCGGTCTTTTCAGAACTTAAATCAGTTTAAAGGAGAAGTTTGAATTTGAATTCTCTAGTAATGTGATAGGAGATATACGTAGAGAAAATATCTTGATAAAAGAACAATGCATCTATATCTTCTAAATCAGTTTAGTGAAATCCATAAAATTGTGTCACATTAATCTTTTATAAAAACCCTATCCTTCACTATAGATTGTCTAGTAGGGCCCTAGAGATTTTATATTTGAATGCCATATAATTGACTACACTATTTCCTTTTAACTTTGTTGCATCCATTTTGATTTATAAAATACCCTTTCAAGCTTAGAGAATAAAAGTGAAAAACTGCTTTTGACAACTTATGGATAAACTCAAAGCAGAAATGGCAGAGGATTGCTATATATTATTCTTCGTTTCAGATTAGCAACTTGGAAAGTAACAAATAACAGATTCATGTTTAAAATGCCCTTTTTTTATCCACTTTTTATTGGAGGCTTTTTTTTTTTTTTTTTTTTTTCCAAAGACTATTAGGACTTATAGGCGATAAGCGTGCATGTGGAAACAGAACAAAGGGAGAGAAGAGTTGGGCCGACCAAGCATGCAGGTCATTAAAAATACTATTTTCATATATTTTATTTAATTTATAATTTATGTTTAGATTTAAATTTTATATCTTTGTTCTTGAATAAAAAAATTTAGGATCAAATCCTCCTAGCCAAAAAAGAAATCTTATTTTGATTTGATTATGATAAACAATTATTATGAGCATTATCATCTGAAATTGTAAAAAAAAGTTATATTTTACCATCTAAAAAGTTACTTTATCTGTTATACTATCTCACTTTACAATACAACCAACATCCCAGTTTTTATTTTACCATACAACATATTAAAATAATATATCTACACAATAAAATAATATAACCCAAAAGAGGTGAGAGACCATAATAATTTTTAAAAAAAGAGGTGAGATACAATAATGAGAGAGAGAAGAAGATTTATAAATAATATAAAAGAGATGAGAGACAATAAAAAACTATTTATAAAAATATATTATCTTGCTATAAGATGTGATTGTAGTTGAGTTGTAAAATATTTTAAAAATAGTCTTTCAAGTAATGACCTATTTTTGTGGTTTGATAGTATAAAATAGAAATTTGGGGATTTATAACCTCAATGCTAATACTAAATCTGTAAAACAAAATTTTAATTCATGCACAATTTATTTTGTATTTTTCTTTGGTGCTGCACTGATGCATCTAACTTCCAAAAGCTTTTGGGGGACCAAATTTTTGCGTTAATTTTATGATAAGGTTTTAATGTATGTCCCCCGGCTAAATCGCTGAAAGCCCGGCCCATCTAAACGACCAATGAAGCAAGTGGGCCTTAAAAGTGAGAGGTACGTGGGTCCACATGCGCATTAGTACAAGTGGGACTGTGGGAATTGGCGGGGAAGATTCTCTTTGGGTCCAAATTTCAAAAATCAGAGATACTATAGCCTAGGTTAAGGTCCTAGCTTTGTGGGATCCACATTAGAGGTCCATTGTGGGACCCATTGAGGTCCAAGCCTAGCTTATGGCTAAAAATTCATTTTCCTGTAAAAAGGAAGTTAAGGGCATATTTGATACATCAACTTATATATATTTTTAGTTTTTAAATAACATTATACATATTTTCACATACTTTTTTAGTTATATATATTTTAAAAAAAATTAAAAACTGTTATTTAAACACAAGTAATAAATAGATTTAGGTGACTTTCTTCTTAAAAATCAGAAAACAATCAAACATACATTTTTCTTTTTGGCTAAAAATTTAGAAAACAAACAAAAGTAAAAAGGCAACGAGGAATATATGCTTTCACCGACCTTATCAAGGCGCTATCCAATTACATTCAAATCTCTTTACCTCTTGCATGTTCTCTTGTCTTTACTCTAATTGCTTGCTTGCTACACTTTTCTTACCGTGCATTATCCCTCTTTCCTTGTACATGCTAAATGACAACCTTAGAATTTCAAAGCTCTTTCATGAACATTAGATGGGGCTTGAGAAAATAATATGATCATCTTTGATTATCTTTAACAAGAACCTTACTCAAATTATGTTAATGATTAGTGAAGATTACTTGACATAATATGGCTAAAATGTTGAGATTCCATCCAGGTTATATTCTGATTTTGATATAATGGTAATCTATTCTATATATAATAATAAAAGTATTGTATTTAATTTTCCAAGCTCCTATATCACATCAACATTTTTTTACTTCTTTTTTGGTTTTGTTTTTGTTTCCAAATTAATTTCCTTTGCTTTATTCAATTTTCTTATATCCTACTGTTACATTTTGTTTAACTTTCCTCTCCTCACTTTTTACTCCTCTTCTTCTTTCATAATTTCTTACTCTAACCTTATTCTTCTTACAATCCTCTCTCTTCCATCTAATTTTCTAAATAAATTTCTTTAGTACTCCCTTAATTTGCAATCCTTTCCTTAATCTATTCCACATTCTACCTACAACAAAAAAAGTCAATACTTCTTCTAACTTGTTTCTCTTTTGGTGGATTTTTTTAATATATTATTGTTCTACTATTTTTTTCACTAATGATACTTTTTGTTAATATTTATTTAATTTCTGCATCAAATTTGCACATTTTGATATAGTGTTATCGAGGTATTCTCAATTTATTAGGTTATTCAATCCAATTCTATTTTGAGTTGATGTATTTTGCACTATTTGGCAAAGTTGTATTGGTGTATGCATTTTGCGTACAATAATAGATGATGGTATCATTATTTTCTTGAATATTATGCTTCACACCAGTTTGCGACTAATTATATTATCATTATTACTTTTGCTACTTCCTTGGGTACCTTGTAGTAATAACAGGGGTGCAGAGTTTGATGACAAAAATATCCTCTCCATTAATTTTAAATGAATTTATTTCATGATTTAGATTAAAAATTCCAAAATTGTATTTACTTTCACGTTATAAAGAATTTAAATGGTGGAACACTCTATATATTGTTAAATATGAAAAATAAAATTTTAAGTCTGAAATGTTAAAAAATGACCAAGGGGGAGAGTTTGATATGGAATATGCATGGATGGCGTATATAACAAGAAATATGATATTTTGTAGTGAAATAATAAGACAAAAAAGTGATGGGGCATAGTAGTTGGGATAAGGAATAATATATCTGTTTGTATAGAGCATTATAACCAAATTACTAAAGCAAATCACACTATTGGCTAAGGCATTTGTGGTGACAACAACTCCTAATTAGTATTCAACAACGAACTTGTGTTTTTATTGATTGAAATATTACACATATGCAATTCTCACCCTTGATACATGACAATGTATATCCATCTATATACCTCTCTCTACACTCCCCACCCTCCAAGCTCCTATATATGTGTTCAAAACCTCTTATTTGGTCTTTACTAATTACTAGTACAACTACAAACTTCTCTGAAATATTTTCACTCATTCATCAATTCCCTCATCACCCCACTTCACCTTTTTCACTCACTTGAGAACAAAAACCATGAACAAATTCAAGAAATCTCAAGTTGTAATGCTCCTCCTTCTAGCTGTTCTTCTCATTATCACACCTCTCTTGTCCTCTTCACT
Organism: Castanea mollissima; assembly: GCA_014183005.1. NCBI lineage: Eukaryota > Viridiplantae > Streptophyta > Magnoliopsida > Fagales > Fagaceae > Castanea > Castanea mollissima. Next base: position 49,138,987 of record JACAVU010000005.1, on the reverse strand, counting down.
AAGGCCTGCTTACCTCTACTTTATAATTAACATACTCATTATCGCCCTTGGGGCCGAGGCGGGCCTTCTTTCATCCTTCTCCAAGCCTTTTGAGGACAAAAAGCAGACTGTTTTGGCTGCTCCAAAACCTTTGGCATCCTCAGAAGTCTCTCCTGATAATGGTGTTGTTAGGACCACTGATGACAAAGTAGTTGCGCCTGCAAGTACTGAAAAGAAGGCTAAGGTTGTTGAGAAATCTGCCTCTGAGAAAATAGTAGGTTCTGTGAAAATTGATAAGGTTACAAAGTGTCCCTCCATGCCGAGCCTTTTCTTCATAGGAGGTGGAGAGAGTGAAGCCGAAGATGTGGCTGAGGAAGCTTATGCTGAAGAAGAAGTAAAAGGAGAAGAAAAAGATGGGGAGGAGGAGGTCAGTGGGCAAGAGCTGTTTACCAAAGCCGAGACTTTTATTGGGAACTTCTACAAGCAGTTGAAGATGCAGAGAGAGGATTCGTGGAAGAGGATTCATGAGTTCTATCAGAAGGCCTTTTGAGTTTTGAGTATTAATGCTATATCATAATATTCTGCCATTCTAGGCTATACCATTGGTTTTAGGGTAATCATGGTTGGGTAGATGAGAACCACATTATTCTTTCATGGTTCCTACTTCCAATTTTTTGTACAAAATATTTTGGTTGCTACTGATAGTGGTCATGCTTGTTTTCTGTTTTTTCTTCATATATCATTACTGTTGATATAACAGGTGATTGGTCTGGCCACACCGCATAAAATTTGAGATGGAAGTTACATGGAATATATTAACTGGTTTGGGTATTGATGATTTGAGATATCAATTTAGATATATGGCTTATGTTATTTCTTCTTGGATCTGCACAATGAAAATTTTTCAATTTGATGTATGCCTTAGAATGATTTTCTAGGGAAATGTCATGGTCCATGGATTATTAATGCATCATGAGGCAATTATTTAGTGCTAGAAATTTTAGTAGTTTGTCAGAATTGTTTTTTTTACTAGAATGGGCTATCAACTTTTGGATTCCATTTTGGACAAAAGAATATGAATCCATTCAAGATTGTTGTTTTTCAAACACAGATCCCTCGATCCTACACTATTAGTAACTTCTAAGACATGTCCACACCTTTTATTGAAACAGTCTGTGTTCTGTCCTCTCCGGGAAAGATCATAGACATGGCTAACTCCTACACAGAGAAAACTACATAGAGGATTCTCAATGATACTTTTTTTGGTGCATCGCAGAACTCTTTTTTATGCACAAAGCCTAAAATTATTAGAGGATTCTCAATGATACTTTTTTGGTGCTTTGCAGAACTCTTTTTTATGCACAAAGTGTAAAAAAGTAATGAGGCTCTACGTGGATCATGTAAGCATAATCGTTAAATTATTAAACTCACAGTGGCCTAATAGATGGAGCTTAATCTATTGTGATAACTGTACTTTATTATGGTATCAAAGCAAGTGATTTACTTATTAAGGGAAAATTTGGGAACACATGTGTGGGGTGTTAGAATAATGATTAAATTCCTCATGAGATACTCATGAGATTTTGAATTCGAACTCTTGCTATTATTTTGGGGCCACTTCTAAGAAATTTCTCCTTGTAATAACTCGATGTGTGTGGGATTGGGGGACTGCACATGTCCAAAGAAATAATTAGATACTCGAAGAGATCTGGACACCTTTGTTTATATAAAAAAATATAATTAAATTCACTGCTTTCGAATTGTTTAAGTTTTTAGGACAAAAAGTAATTCATCATATCACACATGATTTTTCGGTCCTAATATCTTCTGAATTGGCTGATGAGCAATTTAGCCTGTAATTTTTCTCCCTCCTGTAACAAGGTTGGTCCTAACATGTTGGCATATGCTATGTCATTAGTGCAGCAAATATTGGTCAAGAGATTCGATTGTTCCCCCTTATACAGGTTGGATAAATGTATAGGTAACTGAGCTTGATGTTACTATCTGGTTGGCTGGTTGCTATCGAAATATGATGTCATGACATCACGAAGGCAGCCTTCATAGCTATGGTGAAGAAAGTCATGTAAAAATCCCAAGTGTTCCAATAAAGAAGCATCCTCCAACAAAAAAAGATTAACTTCTATAACATTACCAGTACGTTATTATTAATTGTTTTAATATTAATCAATATGCTGAAGTTTTGACTTCCAAATCCACTTGTGTCCATACCTGTTCACTACTCTAGCAAAAGGCCATACAGGACAATAGAAATAATCAACAGGAGAGATATGAACATATAAAATCCATTTAATTTGTACCACCTCCCATGCCATGGTGTGTTGATGATGGAAAAGTCCATTGCATTTTAATTGGAGATTGAACTTTTAGCCACCCATATATCTGGTTTTTCTTTTCTATTGCTTATTTGTCATTGATGGGTCAACTTAGATTTTTTAGAAACATTTTTTTTTTTTGAGAATGAGATTTTTTAGAAACTAGTTGTGAACTAATCACTAATGGATAGAGGCTTGGTATGGAGTAAGTTTTAAGTTTAAACATTTAAAAGGCAACAACTTGATGTCAGGTTATGACGAGGGGTGTATGTGTAAGGGTGAGGGGGCATGACTCCCCCAAAATTTTGATTTAAAAAAAAAAAAAATTATTTTAATGTTTTCAAAATTTAGTCTAAAAAATTAAGAGTTCCCCCCAAATATTTGATTTAGTCCAATAATGCTCTTAAAAAAAATAATTGGTCTAATAATTACAGGGACAACATTATTTCTCACGGTTTTATTTTTTATTATAAAATATGCTTTTATATCTGTTAAATATTTGATAAAATTTGACACCAAACATGTTTGAATCTATATATTTTTCAACCAATTATGTTTTAATTAACAAGTTATTGACTCGTTAAAAAATAATGTCACTAAAACTACACATGATATGTCTCTTTAGTTACCACATAATAGGTTAGAGCAAGATAGTTTCAAATACATTTGAAGCCTAACTTATTCTTCCAAGTTTTTGGATCATTCATGTTTTTGAAAATTTCATTAATTCAATTGAAAGATTTTTTACTTACTTTAGTATAAAATTTGATGATTTGTATTGAAAATGAAAATTTTTAAGAATTTCACTATAAAAATAGTAAAAATGAATTTTATTTTATGAAAGATCGCCACCAAACATAATTTTGATTGAAATTACTAAACTATTTTTTTTTTGGTTGGGGGTGTGTATATATATAACTTATCAAATAAAAAAAGTGTGTATATATATATGTGGGGGGTTGTCACACAACTTGTCTTCCCAAACAAAAATTTTTGACTCTGCCCCTAGTTATGACTCAGCCTACTTGAAAAAGTAATTGTGGCATGCATGATGCATCTATTAAGGTCACACATTGCAATTCCTTACATTTTTTTATAGGATTTCATGAAGGGCATCCATTAATATATTATTTTAGGAAATGTTTTTTTTATAAAAAAAATCAAAAAATGATTGACTTTTTTGACCGTCTTTTTAATTTTTTTTTTTCTAAAATAGATATTTAATAGATGCCTAATGGCATCTGTTAACTAAATTATTTTTAATATATAAAAGAATTTTTATAAATAATTTCCCTTGAAAAAGAAAAAAAAAAGTTGTTTCAAGATTCACATATAGTTGATGACAACCAAAAATTCTAAGTGCATTTTTCCTTTCTATCAAATAGATTGCTAAAATAATCTTTAAAAACTTGACGGCATGTCTTATCTCTCTAAAGAAAGGTGCTCCACGTACGGTTCCACCTGCTCTTGGTGTTATGCGTGGGGTCAGTTTCCTGGAATGTTCTCGCTATATTAATTTCTTGTCCAAGATTTTTCTTATTATTGTATGTTTCACCTTTTTGTCATAAAGTTGAATCCCTTTTCCTCTTTTAATATGTATGGTGTGTGAGCATATCCATGATAAGGAATAGGAACATTCTTTCCTTTCTTTCAAACTTCAAATTCCCTTTGTGTTTGTCTGTGGCCTCTTGAGGGGTCCATGAAGAGGCTGCTGCATAGAACCTCATCTTACTTTTGATTTTCTTATCGCTGTATCATATACAGACAGAATGGAACCCAACCTTCAAAAACATTTTCATGGTATTTGCCTAAACCTTTGAGAGATTAGCTGTATATAATAAATCAGAGTAACATGTTAAACCTTTGGCTTTGTGTTGGCATGATTTTCATGTCAACATGTTAAACCTCTTGAGGGGTCCATGATTAGTGTGATTTGTCTTAGTCCCAACTGCTAGCCCCTGGATATGTACCAATAATGATAACTACACTTACCTGTCTCTCTCTCTCATGCAATATCTTACTGACACTTCAAGACGTATCACTTTTAAAATAATAATGAAGCATTATATTATGTCCATGACTTTGGAAATTACACTGTGAATGTTTTTTTTGACCTTGCTTAAAGATATTGACAATCATCCTAAGGTTCAAATTCACACTCAGCTTAAATTGACTGAACAATCAACAAAACCTTATCAGAATCTGTTAGAATTGAATGCATGAACCATTTTCCATTTTGGAAGGATTTGCGCAAGAGATTACCTCATGTAGCTACCTAACATGAATGACTCATCCTTTGAGATTTGAGACCAAACCATGTCATGTTAAGGCTTTAAACATGGCAAATTCTGAGTTTGGAGTGGTTCAATAATGTATATGGACATATTTCAAGATAACTATCATTTGACAGAAACAAAGACCCATTATTGTGCTTCTCTGGTTCATCCAACAGGTTATGCACAAGTTATGCAAAGCATCTAGCAGCACAACTTAATTAGTAGTTAGGACTAGGCCTTGTTGCATGGAAGTATATATGTTGTATTATTGTCTTATATTAACAACCTAGACAATTATGCAGGAAAACCCTCTATTATTTTCTTTTACTTATCTAAGTAGGATGTAGCCTGTTAAATATGTGTTTAACATGTATTTGGTAAGGCTTATGTTTTGGCAGCTATTTAGTTAAAGTCATTTTCGTCCTCAGATTTAAACAAATAAGCTACCTAAACATAAGTTAAGCAAATGTGTCTTTTAACTATAATGGATAGATTGTATTGGAACTTCATAAAGGGTAATCTGGCTATTATGTATTTTCACTTGTATTTATAGGTCTAAGTATGGTTCATGACGACCTAGCTTACAGATATGTACCCAACTGTGCAGAAATGGACATAAAGAAAGTTGTTGTACAAAGACACCTTAACTACCAATAATTGTATTCATAGCTCCAATGTGGGATAAGTTGAGTTGATGCCAGCTTTGTTTGTGAAACAATGCTGAAAACAAATTAATAAAGTAATAATTACCCATTCTAACAAGTAAATGTTACCGAATGTTATCATAAACCGTCGCAGATCCATGCGATGTGTGAGAATATATAATTATTTTGAGATGTGGTATAATATATAATTTACTCTTTAACTTAATTGTATATAACTTGTTCTTCTGAAATATTAGACAATTTCTTTTTTTTTTTTTATTTCTCTACTTTTACAAATATATAAATTTATCATTTTTGGTGTTTTTGTTTGATATTTTCCTTTTGATTGAAGTGGTCCATGTTCTTTTAAATATTTTTATAATGAATTATATTTTTTCTTAATTTCTTATAGTACAACAAAAATTTTTAAGTTTCAAATTTATTATTTAAAATTTTCATTCTCTTAAAGAGATTATCATGATAATAAATCACATAATTACAATTGATATTATTCAAATAATTGATAGACACTGTAGGGGTATTGGGCCCAGCAAAATATGAAGGATACCCCACGAAGTCTTTTGGCTAGTAACCCAAATTCGAAATCATCAAATGATCGTGGAGTATTCAAATGTCCAAATACGTCCGAGGAGTAGATTTGTCCTCGGAATGTTAAGCCGAGGACATAGGAAGAGAAGTTTAGTATCCCCGAGTTTAGTTTATAAAGAGCCACAAAAATATGGAATACACAGTATACGTGGAGGACAATAGAAGAGCGGTGGAATGTCTAAAAGTAAAGCTGCTACCACCGCCCATACATTAAAAGCTCTGTGATTGATACGCGGACTGTATAGACGGAGATGGGACTTGAGTATAGAGCTTGGAACTTGGTCCCTAATCCCAGCGGGTTTTAGGAAGAATGGATAGGACCTGAGCATAGAGCTTGAAACTTGGTCCCTAATCCAGGGGCTTTAGGGAAGAATGGATGGAACCTGAGCATAGAGCTTGAAACTTGTCCTTAATTCCCAGCGGCTTTAGGAAGAAGGGATGGGACAAGTATCCAAATCAGGATTGTAACCATAAAATGGTAGATGATAAATAGAAGTGAGTGGATACGAAGAAAGGAGAGGATTGATTGAGTAAAAGAGAGAGTCATAGTAGAAGATAGTCCATATTTGTATCCAACTTGAGAAATACTGTTATAAACTATCCTCGAAACAGTCGAGGAGGAATTCTCAATCTTATTCTTTGCACGATTCTTTGTGTTTGTTCCATTGGGGCCCCAAGCCGTTCTTTTTGTAATTGTCCAAACCATCCTTGAAATCTAGATTACAAACCCACCATCTACAAATCATTGTAAAGAAAGGGCTTTTCGAGCCCATCTCCTCCCAATCGTGGTTTGGGAGTTGAATTGTGTCCCTTACAGACACATTTAAATTCATGAATAATGTTGATTATTTTTTGATATAAACTCAAATTCTCATTTTCCAAACTAATAACTCAAATAAATATCAAACCAAAAACTATAAGAAGAGTGAAAAACTTGTGATGTGAACTCAAAAAACACAACACCAAAACGTATCAAGAGTTGCAAGAAAGAATTATATATATAACATAATATTATTATATAATATATTTATATATAATAAAAAACCACATCTAACAATCAAAGAAAAAATGATATAACAGCTTAAAACTTAAAGTAGAGATGCAAGATTAATTAAATATCCACCAAAAGAATATATACACACACACATACATGCATAACTCTGAGAGAAAGAGAGAGAGAGAGTAATCACTTTTTTTTTTATGGGAGGAGAGTTCAAAACAAAAATTCATTACCTAATAGTGGAGATGCAAGAAAGAATTATAAACCTACCAAAAGGATAAAAAAAAAAAAAGAGAGAGAGAAGAGAGAGATAAGATGGAATGAAAGATAATAGTTTATTTATAGTAAAGAAGATAGAATAAGAAGAGTCAACATAAGAAGAAAATAAATGTATAAAGAAAGAGTAACAGTAAGTAGAGAAAAGTGGAAAGATCTAAAGGTAAAAGATAAAAATAAATGTTGGAGAAAGTGAGAAACTAATAAAAAGAAGAGGAGTTAAAAATGAAAAAGTAAGAGCTGAAAATAGGTAGATGATATGACACAATAAAAGGGTAGCAACATTAAAATCTACATTTTAGCTTTTGAATAAATAAATAAATATATATATATATGCCATTGTTTTTCATTGGCCCAATTCGTCTTCTACTTTTTTTTAAAACAAGTAAACAGCTGTGAGCTTATTCAACTACTTATAATTTAAAACGGGATTGGGCTTGGCCCTGAATCCTAATGGCTAAGAAATCTATGCAGTGGGGTTTGTATCTATTTTGTCTTTCCTCAATCCTCATAGAGAAATGCAAGATGGAGCTCTAAGTCTTGGGCCTGTCTATAGGCCACAATGATTTGGGATGTTTTTGGAAGCTCGTTCATCATTTGCAACAACTAAATAAGAAAGAATAAAACAATGAAATATATATATAATATATAATATATATATATAATATATATATATATATATGTTTTAAATTACTTAATTTAAAAATACACTATATGTCTCACATTCTTCTTTTCTTTTTTTACTACTCTATTATATTTTATATATATATATATAAACTTTTTTACAAAAAATTTAGTCGAACAAAAAATTTAGTTGAAGTATGTAAAAATTCTGGTGCTCTAAAATAAGGGGTAACGCACGAAAAAAAAAAAAAAATTATTTTACCCTCTAAAAAAAATGAACACTTGACTTAAATATTTTTTTAAATCCAACTGAAATAAGCTTGAGTGTGACTCTCTTAACGATCTATTCTTGCAAATAAAGTTATAATTAATTTATAAATTTGACCAAATCTGTGAGTATAGTAGTTGATTTTGAATATGTTTTTTATTTGTTATTTGTTAAGTGAGACTGGAGGCATGAGCCAGTCGCTAATTCGGTTAATAGTTAGCAAATGTTAACATTAAAAGAAAATTAAAAAATTAGACAAAGAATTTGGGATAGAGGAGTGATTGAGTGAAGAGAAAAACAAATGTTAAAACAATAAAAATTTTCTTAATACAATTACAAAGACCAATAGTTGTCAAAGTTGAGTTGGATTGTTAAATAAAACAATTTTATAGAGTAAAGACATAAACTAATTGATAAAAATATGCTAAGCAATAATAATTATAGTTCACTTGACAACAATAATCAACATCTTTATTATATTTTTTAATCTGAGACAAATTTATACTTTAGTTTAATAAATTTAGCCTAATCTAAATGTATGTGTAAGTGCACAATTGCACCTGGTCCCAAGAACAGTTATGGGCTCAGGCCCAATGAGCCTTAAACAATATGAATTTGTAGAGTGTGTGCTTGAAACCCAGGTTAGAAGGGTTTAAGGGTTGTATGGCAAACCAAAGATTGACAACACTTAAAAATAACACGAAATATTATAACTCAGCCTCCTCGGACGTAAGTCGAGGACTGTTTCTTCTATTATCTTTCTTTTTTTTTTTTTTTTTTTTTTTTTTTTTTTTTTTTTTTCCAAAAGAGAGGTCCCTTTTGCTGCTCTGGGTCTCCCCTTAAATACTCATTTTTCTGATACTTCATACACGTGTTGCCCCATCTCCCCCTTAGTCTAGATATTTCTTCTCTAGTGCCCTGGAATAGTAACCAGAAGTTTCCCTTCCACTGTTCAGGTGTCACTTTCCCATTAATGCGGCTAGGGGGTAGGTGAAGGGTCTTTAATGTGGAGGTGGCAGCCTTTAGTACTTTTCAAACACCGGTGCTTCTCTAGACATCTAGGGATTCACCCCTCTTAACCGTTGGTCTCCGTCATGTCGTTTCTGAGCTTTTACGATTACGTTCCTGATTCTTCTATGCCCATCCGAGGGTAAAATCAACCCGGATAGGTCCTCGTGTCCTCGCGCATGAGCTGACCCGAGGTACTAAGAAGTTTTGAACTCAAGGGTAGGTCGGCCTTCCTTGGTATGGCCCAAAGGCCCATATACCTCCCAGGACTTTTTTACTCCCCACAATAGCCCCTCAAATTCTAGTTTTCGACGTCCGAGGAGAAAAATAGGGTTTTGATCCGAAGAGAACTTATTTTGCACACTTCATGAATGATCGCACGTGTGGAAACCGTTTCGCGTACCGGAGGATGCCACTTGGCGGTTTCATTTTCAAAAATGCGCGCATTTATTACTGTAAGTTACATTTTTCCCCCCACGTTCAACGGTGAGATGGGCATCCAACGGCCCTGGTTTCTCCACGAAAATTTGGGCGGGATAAACTTAATTTCGAGGCAGCTTTTCCGCACGTCGTGACGCTTCGGGAACCTGCGCCTTCATTTAATTCCCCAGGGACTAATCCCATCAAAACACCAGCAATCATACTTTATTTTCAGAAAATCGTGGAAATTTGCACATCCTCAAACTCTGTAAGTTCTTGCTCCTTTCATTCTTAACCTTTTTGTCCTCGGACTTCGTCCTTGCAAACCCTTTCTTTCTTAGAGTTTAACCTGTCGTTCTTTTAGAATGGGTAGATTCAAATGTTTAGTTGATACCGCCGCCGGGATGGAGGGCTTCAGAGCCAAATATAACATTCCCGGTGACGTAGGCTTAAAATATTGCCCGGCAGGAGCCGTGGCCGGTTCTAGGAGGAGGGAGAGGTTATAATCCCAATGATAGCCTTTATAGAAGCGGGATGACCCTCCCAATGAACCTGTGATGAGGAATACCTTCGCAACCATCGGTTGTGTCCCGATCAATGCCTCCCCAACGTTTTTAGAGTTTTAGGTAGCGTCGATGCCTTAAATGAACAAATGGGTTTAAACCTCACGTGGCACGACGTCGTTTTTCTGTACGAATCCCATAAGCTATCCAACGTAGGTTACTATATTAAGTCCCGATCCAGTGTCGTTAGGTTAATCTCCTGCTTGCCCAAATCCAACAAAGGCATGAAGGACGACTACCTGATCGTCTCTGGAAACTGGCACGACGGTCTCCACTGCCCAGTACAGTGGGGGAACCAGTGCGACACCTGAGGACTAACCTCCCCACCCAAACCCTCTCAACACTAACAAACTTGCATATTTAGATATTTCTGTTTGTTTATCTTTGTTTTTGCTGTGTGAATCTGACCATGTTGTTTATTTTCTCATCTTTTCTTGCAGATAAGCGAAACGTGCGCCCTCGTTTGAGTCTTTGCAACGTCGCCGACCTAAACCGAGTACTTCGATCCGAGGTGTTCGTCAGTGAAGACTTTCAACTGCGAGCGGCTCACTTGATCCTCGGATATACTCCGATCTCCTCGGACTTCCAGGAGATAGACAACGCCATAATTGCCGGTGACCGCAGGAGGAGAAGGATAAACGTAGCCCGGCCCCACTTTCTCGAAGACCACGACCTCCCCAACGCTCCTCAAACCGTCCTGTACCTACGACCCATAGCGGCCATTCCCCTTGCCGTCCATATCCGAGCAGCTGCTATCCCAGAAGAGCAAGTATCTTCCTCTCACACCTTGGACGACGAAATAGACCAATTCCAACTTGAGATACCGAAAGGCATCAAGGGAACCAGTTCGTCGTACTCTCAGACGAGGAAGAAAAAGACACTGAGGCTTCTGGGATTGGACTAGTCGTTCCTTGCCGGAGACGATTCCGAGAAGACATGGATAGGATGAAGGACCTCCTCACCAACAGAGCTACAAAGGTGGCCGAGAGAAAAACGGGGACCTCTCAGACTCCCCCAGTTTTGCCACCTCCCCCTCCACCAGCTGAACCAAAGCTCCCCGCCGAGGATCCCAAAAAAAAACGAAAAGGGAGGTAGGGGGAGCGACTAGCAAAGACCCAAAGAAGGCTCGCCACCACCCCCTCCGGCTTAGCAGCAAAGGATAGACAAGGGTAGGGTAGGGCCCGCTCAGTTGAGAGCGGAGAGATCAGGGAAATGGCCGACGTGCGCCGAGCACAGGCCACCTGGTCCCCAGACTTGAAACTAGACGGCGCTCCTATCTCCTGCCAATCAAGTATAGGGCTTTCAACAAGGCCATGCTCACCACCTTGCCGAAGTGTTGGAGCGCCCCTTTTGCTGCCCAAGGACATGGAGTCCTTGGAAAAAATGAGCCAGCCGCAACTATTCTTGTCTCTAAAAAGGGACTTGGTGCTGGTAAGTTGAATGCTGTTTGGAAGATTTCCCTTTTAACAATACTTATAACTTTTTGTTATACCTAACCTCATCATACTTTATTGCAGGTGTTCAGAGGTCTTCGTAGCTGAAAAGTTTATTGAAGACACTCGAAGAAGGCTGGGCCGAGCTGGAGACCAGGCTAGAGACTGAGAAGTCTTGGGAACGGCCATTGCTGAGAATGAAAAGCTGGTCTCGGAGGTGGCTGCTGAAGAGGGAGAAAAATGGGGTCGAGTCAAACCTGAAGACCATGAAGACCCAAATAGAAGGGTAACGCAAGCTCCTCCGCGAAAAGATGATGAGCTAACCCGAGCTGAAAGGGAACGCTCGGATTTGGAAAAGGAGCTTGCGTTGATGAGGAAGAGGCCAGCAAGTTTCAACATTCTTTGAAAGCTGCCAAGCAGGCAAGTTTCGAGGAAGGGGTGGCGACTACAAAGGAGCAGCTGACAGAGGCATTCGCGCCTTGTGCCGTGAATACTGTCAGAAAGTCTGGGCGGAAGCCCTAAATGTAGCTGGAATTCCTCTATCTTCAGATCTGAGGAAGTCCGAGAACATTTGGCTTCCCCTTGAGATACAGGAGATCGAAGAGCTCCCGCTGCCACTCCTACTCCGAAACAACTCTTCCTGCCCTGCCCCCCATAGTCCCGGAGCCAGTTCCTGATCCTACAGAACCCTCGGGTTTCAATAAAGAAAAGGAGGAGACGGAGACGCCGAGAAGGACCCCAGCCAGCCATGGAACACAATGTCCCTCCACCAAAAGCAGCGGATAAAGGAAAACAAATTCTTTCTCCTTTTGAAGTGGAGCTCAAAGAGACTGAGGCACCCAGCACCTCTCACATAGATCTTCCTCCTGAAACTTAGGACTTCTTTTTCTTTACATTTATCCCTTATATATAATATGTGTTTATGTAATTGACAAAGAACAATTTTATTTAAATTTTACTCATGTCGCATTCGTTTTTACTTTGTTAGTTTTGTACTTATTACTGAAGTTTCTTAAAGTAAACAAGTCTGACTCCAAGGATAATACAATCATAACCTCTACGCGATCCTACATATCTCATTAAACACTTGGCGAAGAAGTGGCCTGATTGAAATATATTAATACTGGCTTAGTTTAAAAAAGAGAGGCTTCATATCATGATTGAACCTTTGTAATATATAGCATTATTATTAATAGGATGAAAGGTCCGAGGAACATGTTTAACAATTAAAGAAACAAACTTAAGATCAGAATCAATGGACAGTAAGGTACTGCCTCCCAAGAACAACAAGAAGTTAATTTTGACCAAAGCTATGGTCCGAGTAGTAGACTTCATCAATTCGCATGGTTCTGTTCATCCCTTGGATAACTTTGTTTAACACTTATGACTATAAGAATTTAACAGTTGATCTAACAAACACCAAGACGTCAATTTTCAGATGTGATTAGAAATCAATTCCATTGGATCCCTTAGAACATCAAGCTCAAGTGTGAATTTTTCCCGAATGACCAGAAATCAATTTCCACAAGGTTTGTGGTCCGAGGACCACACTTGACCAAGTTTCTGTTGATTCTTAAGAACAGTAACTTCAGATATTAATTTTTCCAAAGTATGAGGTCCGAGGACCCAACATAACTAAGGTTCTGTTTAATAAATGATAAGAGATCAATTTCCACAAGGTTTTTGGTCCGAGAACCACACTTAACCAAGTTTCTGTTTGATTCTTAGAACAGTAACTTCAGATATTAATTTTCCCAAAGTATGAGGTCCGAGGACCCACATAACTAAGGTTCTGTTTAATAAATGATAAGAGATCAATTTCCACAAGGTTTTTGGTCCGAGGACCACACTTAACCAAGTTTCTGTTTGATCTTAAGAATAGTACTTCAGATATTAATTTTCCCAAAGTATGAGGTCCGAGGACCCAACATAACTAAGGTTCTTTTAATAAATGATAAGAGATCAATTTCCACAAGGTTTTTGGTCCGAGGACCACACTTAACCAAGTTTCTGTTTGATTCTTAAAGATTATAAGTTTAACAACTCCCTGTACGTTATGGAATTTAAACTGGGTATAACAAAATACAATTCATTAATAGTAATACCTTCTCAGGTTATTTACATTCCATGGACGTGGCACAATATTATCATCTAAATCCGATAATCGATAAGAGCCTATGCCCGCTATTGAAGTTATCCGATAAGGGCCCTCCCAATTTGGTCCAAGTTTACCTCAAGCTGGGTTCCTAGCAGTGCCCACAACCCTTCTGAGTACCAAATCCCCAAGTGCTAATGGCCTTAGTTTCACGTGGGCATCATATCCCCGTTTAAGTTTTTGTTGGTAATAAGTCATTTGGACCATAGCTGCCTCACGTCGTTCTTCAAGCAAATCAAGACTTTTCTCCAGAAGTCCATTGTTACTCGTAGTATTGAAAGAACTCGTCTTTAGGGTGGGAAAACCAAACTCCAAAGGGATGACCGCCTCGGCTCCATAAGTCATGGAGAAAGTTGTTTCTCCCGTGGACCTACGTGGTGTGGTTCGATACGTCCACAAAACATGAGGGAGCTCTTTCACCCATCCCCCTTTCGCATCGTCCAACCTTTTCTTCAGCCCATTGACAATGACCTTGTTAACAGCTTCGACTTGCCCATTTTCCTGAGGATAAGCTGGGGTGGAGTACCTGTTTGTAATGCCCATGTCACCACAAATTGCCTAAAAGCCTTGCTGTCAAATTGAACACCATTGTCAGAGATAAGTGTGTGTGGTATGCCGAATCTAGTAATAATTTTTTCCAATAAATTTCTTGGAATCAACATCCCTAATATTCGCTAAGGGCTCGGCTTCCACCCACTTAGTGAAATAGTTTGTTCCTACGAGAAGCCTCTTTTGTTACCTGCAGCCCTTGGAACGGCCCAACTATATCCAATCCCCACTGCAAAGGGCCAAGGGCTGGAAAGGGGATTAAGAACTCCTCCAGTTGATGGATATTAGGGCAAACCTCTGACATTGATCACATTTCCTGGCATAGTCTTGAGCCTCTCTTTGCATATTGGGCCACCATAGCCCTGAGTCAAAGCTCTGTGAGCTAAGGATCTTCCCCCAGTGTGGCTGCCACAAATCCCTTCGTGCAGCTCTTCCAGAAGCCCTTCCGTTAAGTCGGGGGTACACACAACAAATACGGTCCTGAAAAGGAACGTTTGTAGAGTTTCTGATCCTCGGACAACCAGAAACATGGTGCCTTTCGGCGTATTTTATCAGCTTCAGACTTGTCTTCGGGGAGGATGTCATTCTTAAGAAAAGACACGACTGAGTCAATCCAGCTAGGACTATGCCTTATTAGATGAACACGAGGTGCGTGGGCAATGTCAAGAGTGGGTTCCAGCAAATCCTCAATGAGGATAACCCTAGGCAAGCCTTGATCCGAGGACGTTGCCAGCGTTGCCAAGGAGTCTGCATGAGTATTTCCACTCCGAGAGACATGAGTCAAAGCGAAAGAGTCAAATTTAGTTTGCTGGTGCTTGATTTGGGCCAAGTATTCCTGCATCCTCGGATCTCTAGCCTCCATGGTTCCTGTGACCTGGCCAACCACCAATTGAGAATCCGAGAAAACATGGACCTCCTTTCCTCCCATTCTATGCACCATTTTCATGCCCACCAATACCGCTTCGTACTCGGCTTCATTATTAGTGGCCGAGAACGCCAATCTCAGTGATTTCTCGAAAATAATTCCCTCGGGGGATACCAAGACGAGTCTAACACCGGACCCCCTCTGATTGGCTGCCCCATCAACATACACTTTCCAAATCGCAGATACTGCAGCTGTGATCACACCAACTGATTTTTCGCCCGTGGGGGAGTCTGTTAAAGTTTCTTCCAACAACGGCTCAGAAAATTCCGCCACCAAGTCAGCAAGGACCTGACCCTTTACTGAGCTGCGAGGTTTGTATTTAACATCAAAAGCTCCTAGAATGGTCCCCCACTTTGCTACCCTTCCTGAATAGTCGGCGCTACGCAGCACTGCCTTAAGAGGCAATTGGGTCAGAACAACCACTGTATGGGACTGAAAATAGTGGGGGAGCTTCCGCGTGGCATGAACCACAGCCAGGAGTGCTTTCTCCAGGGGCAGATAACGGACCTCGGCCTCACCCAAGGACTTACTAACATAATACACCGGTCTTTGCACCCCGTCATCGTCTCTTATCAAGACCAGACTGACCGCATGGGCGGCTACTGCTAAATATGCAAACAAAAGCTCATGTGCCTCCGGACGAGACAGGATGGGTGGTTGAGAAAGATATTGCTTGAGTTGTTGGAAAGCTAACTCGCAGTCCTCGGTCCATTGAAATCCTTTCCATTTATTCAACAATTGAAAGAAAGGACGACAGCGATCAGCTGACCGCGATATGAACCGATTCAAGGCAGCTATCATACCTGTTAACTTTTGAACTTCCTTTGGATTCCGAGGAGACTGCAAGTCTTGGATAGCCTTGACCTGCACTGGATTTACCTCTATGCCTCTATGGGTAATCATGTACCCCAAGAACTTTCCAGACCCCACGCCGAAAGAACACTTTGAGGCGTTGAGACGCAACTTGTATTTTCTCAGTATCTGAAAAGTGTCGGCCAAATCTTTCACATGTGAGGGTATTGTTCTGCTTTTTACCACCATGTCGTCCACGTAGACCTCGATGGTTTTCCCCATTTGCTCTTCCAACATTCTAGTCATCATTCTTTGGTAGGTAGCCCCAGCATTCTTCAAACCAAATGGCATGACCTTATAATGGTAGTTTCCTGTTGGAGTAACAAAAACAGTCTTTTCCTGGTCCTCCACCGCCAAAGGAATTTGATGGTAGCCCTGGAATGCGTCTAAGAAACTCATCCGAGGATGTCCAACAGTGGCATCCACCAATTGATCTATGCGCGGCATAGGAACGAATCTTTGGGCATGCTTTGTTCAGATCGGTGAAGTCCACACAAACTCTCCATTTCCCATTCTTTTTCTTAACAACCACAGTATGGGCTAACCACTCGGGGTAAAAACTTCTTTAATAGCTCCAGCTCTCTTGAGTTTGATAACTTCTTCCTTTACAGCTTCTGCATGTTCCCTAGAAGATCGCCGAGTGGTTGCCTCTTCGGAACATGGCTGGGTTGACATTCAAATGATGACAAATGAAGTTTGGATCCACGCCTGGGGGCGTCATAAGGATCCCACGCAAAAACGTCAATATTATTCTTCAGAAATTCTAACAAATCCATCTTCTCCTGGTGTGGGAGAAGTATACCAACTTGGAAGAACTTCTCCGGATCGGCAGCCACCGGAAACTTCTCTAGTTTCTCACTGTGTCTCCTCTCCTGTCAGCATTCGAGATGCATCAGGAGGTGTTAACTGCTATGAATTTTTAGTGACCACGGCCGAAGACTCGGCTTCTGTTTGATGTAATACTGCAGCGGACATGCATTGTCTGCCACAGACTGGCTGCCGAGGATTTCCTCATAGAATCCCCTGAGGGGAACTTAACTTTCACATGCAAGGTAGAGGAAACAGCCCCAAGCGCATGCAACCAAGGCCTGGCGAGGATGGCCGTGTATGGAGAGTACGCATCAATGACAATGAAGTCCACCTCCACCGTTTCGGAGCCGGATTGGACGGGCAAACGAATTTGTCCTCTCGGCATAACCGATCTCCCTTCAAAGCTTATGAGAGGTGAATCATAAGGAGTAAGATCTTCCACCTTCAACCTCAGCCCCTTAAATAGATCTGGGTACATGATATTTGCGCCGCTACCCTGGTCTATCATCACCCTCCTACATCATAATTACCTATCCTCAATGTAACTACAAGGGCATCATCATGGGGCTGGATAGTCCCCGCCTTATCCTCTTCAGAGAAACCTAGGACGGGCAAAGTGCCCCTCAACCTCTTCGGCCTGCTGCCCACATCTTCAGCACAAGGGTGGGAGACAGTCAGAACCCTAGTGTGACCTGAACCGGTCCTTCCGGGCGCGGCAAAGATAACATTGATCGTTCCTAATGCTGGCCGAGATGAATTGTTCCTCTGATTGTTAGAACCGACTTGACTGACATGACTAGTTGGCTGACATAAGTGTTCCTTTAACTTTCCCTCACTGACAAGTTGCTCCAAATGGTTCCACAAGGTCCGACAGTTCTCAGTAGTGTGGCCCACATCTCGATGGTACTGGCAGAAGAGATTTTGATTTCTTTTCGCAGGTTCCCCTGCCATCTTACTGGGCCATCTGAAGAAGGGCTCTTTACGACTTTCTCAATAACTGATGCACCGGTTCTCGAACACAGTATTGACAGCCTGAGGTGCTGCCGAGACAGATTGCCCAAAGTAATCCCTCCTCGGCTTATTGTTGTGATATCTGTCCGACCTGAAATCCCTTCTCTCCTGAGGGATAACCTTTTCCTTTCCCTTGCCTTGCTGCTGGTCCTCCTCTACCCTCTTGTATTCATCAATACGATCCATGAGGCGACGTACACTGCGGACGGCTTTTTGTCAAAGACTTCCTCAGGTCATGGTCAGTAGGAAGACCTACTTTAAAGGTATTCAGAGCCACCTCATCAAAATCACCGACTATTTCATTAAACATCTCCCAATATCGGTCAGAGTATGCTTTCAACGTCTCTCCGTCTTTCATGGTCATAGATAGTAGCGAGTCCAATGGCCGAGGAACTCTGCTACAAGTGATGAATCGCGAGGCAAACGCCCTAGTCAGTTCCCCAAATGAACCTATAGATCTTGATTTGAGGCCGTTAAACCACCTCATGGCCACAGGTCCCAAGCTAGAGGGGAAAACCTTACACATCAGGGTCTCGTTATGAGAGTGCACAGCCATCCTTTGGTTGAAGTGACTCACATGCTCCACCGGATCAGTCCGGCCATTATAGATGGTGAAGGTGGGCTGAGTAAATCTCCTGGGAAGCCTCCCCTTCTCAATCCTCCGTGAAAACGGAGATTTGGAGAGCTGGTGCAACGCCCTGCTCATAGCGTCGTTGCCTGAGCCCCTAGATGTAACCTTCTTGCGCTTGCGAACTGGCTGATCGTCCTTCTCACCGAAAGACGCTGAGCTGGCAGGTGAGCACGACCTCGAGCTGTGTCTACCTCGCCTATCTCCTTCCGAGGAAGAATCCGATGAGGACGGTGAAAGCCTACGCTTAGCGCGACGTAGCTTTCTCTTCAAACGGTTGATCTCCTCCTGCATGGTTTTAGAACCATCGTCATGGGTGGTGCTACCCCCATCAGGAGTATGACCAGCCCTTGGGTACTCCGTATGGACACTCCCCTCACGATCCCTTCGACGTTCAAGACGTTCGAATTGATCTTCCGGTTGTGATCCTTGCGACTCTGCACGGTAAGCACCTAAGCCTGCCATATTATCCCTACCTCTCCTAGACTAGATTTCCCACAGACGGCGCCAATTGTAAGTGCACAATTGCTCCTGGTCCCAAGAACAGTTATGGGCTCAGGCCCAATGAGCCTTAAACAATATGAATTTGTAGAGTGTGGGCTTGAAACCCAGGTTATAAGAGTTTAAGGGTTGTATGGCAAACCAAAGATTGACAACACTTAAAAATAACACGAAATATTATAACTCAGCCTCCTCGGACGTAAGTCGAGGACTGTTCTTCTATTATCTTTCTTTTCTTTTTTTTCTTTTTTTTTTTTTTCCAAAAGAGAGGTCTCCTTTTGCTGCTCTGGGTCTCCCCTTAAATACTCATCTTTCTGATACTTCATACACGTGTTGCCCCATCTCCCCCTTAGTCTAGATATTTCTTCTCTCAGTGCCCTGGAATAGTAACCAGAAGTTTCCCTTCCACTGTTCAGGTGTCACTTCCCCATTAATGCGGCTAGGGTGGTAGGTGAAGGGTCTTTAATGTGGAGGTGGCAGCCTTTAGTACTTTTCAAACACCGGTGCTTCTAGGACATCTAGGGATTCACCCCTCTTAACCGTTGGTCTCCGTCGTGTCATTTCTGAGCTTTTACGATTACGTTCCTGATTCTTCTATGCCCATCCGAGGGTAAAATCAACCTCGGATAGGTCCTCGTGTCCTCGGCGTATGAGCTGACTCGAGGTACTAAGAAGTTTTGAACTCAAGGGTAGGTCGGCCTTCCTCGGTATGGCCCAAAGGCCCATATACCTCCGGACTTTTTTACTCCTCACAGTATGTATGTGAAACTCCTTCCTAGAATTGAACCCCGACCCTTAGGGACGGACCTAAGATTTTAAACTAGTAGGGACCAGAGTATAAAGAAAAAAAAAAAAAAAAAAACTACAAATAAGCATCCATATAATACTGAAAAATTATAAATACAAAAAATTGTTGTTTCTAAATACATTAAGATGCAATTATCTACCAAGAAAAAACAAAATAATGTTTTTTTTTTTAATATTAGGCTAGTTAGGATTTTTATTTTTTGGGGTTGAAGTTAGAGCATTCACAATGGTGGTGATTATTTTTTAGTTTTTAGCACCTCAAAAAATTACTTTATCTATTTTACCACCTCACTTTACAATACACCCAATATCAAATGTTTTATTTTTTTAATCACTTCATTTAAAATAATATAAACAACTCATTAAAATAATAAATGAAGAAGATAATTTGAGTTTTTTTAGAGTTGAAGAAAGATAGATAATCTTAATAAAATATTGTATTCTATTTTCAACAACTTGTTACATAGTCAACTGGTAGTTATACCAGTTTACTATAGTTACAAAAAATTTAACTTAACTTTTTTAATAAGTGATTTTTGGTTTTTTGGAGGTAAAATAGTTTTTTTGGCTGAAACACAGTCACTGTTGTGATGTTTTCATTGTTTTTGTTAAGTTGTTGGGTTGGATGGTTGTTATTTGAGTTAAACTAGTTAGGCTGATTAGGGAGAAGGAGGGCCTAAGGTTTTGGAAAGAGGATCCAACTATAAAAATAAAATATATTATAATATATATAAAAAATTGGATTGGGGCCCAGGCCCCCACCTAGGTCTGGCCCCCACAACCCTTGCTTCCACATGACCTCACAAAAACCTATACTAGTCAAGTGGCTATCATCCAAGGACGCATGGTGGTATTGTACCCAAAGAAAATAGAATATTTCCAAGATTTAATCTTAACAACAACATAATTAGTATGTATATTATATTAAAAGAATAACATACCAATGAAGTTATTTTATGTTTTATTCTCTTCATGTACTATCGGCAAATTTGTAATAAAGAAACTCATAAACCGCAAGATTCATCTCTTACTCAAGATTCTTCTTTCTTATTGATCCCTAGAAAAGAAATCCAAACACCGCGATCTAAAATGTAATAGTTTTGGGATGCTAGGGGAGATTGGTGTTAGGCCATCTTTGTTGCAAGTCATTGACAGACACAGTGGAACGCATGACTTAAATCCCTATACCAAATAGCACGTGAGAACTAAAAATGTGAAAAAAAAATCTTTTTTTTAAAAGCTGAATGAATCAAGCAATAGAAAACGAAGCACTAACAAGTAACAACCAATAGATCAATGAATAGACTACTTAAATAAATGAATGATTCAGCATAAGCCACCAAAATTATTCAACTTTCCAGCTCAAGTTGCTCTATTCAATATGGTCGAATATATTGGAACTAACATAAATTAACAAAAAATATATATGATGACAAACAGTCAATGAAGTACCAGAACAACAAATGCAAAGCCTATGAAAAGCTTAGGCACTTCAACTGTAGATGCTTGAGTCTTTGGAAGAAAAAAAGCTGATTGATCAGGATGGGGAGGAATCCAGCAGATTAGTGCTTGGTGCAACTTCAGTAGTATTATTGCTTGTTATCTTCATGCTTACGCTGCATATTTCACATCCGATGTTTGCCCATTTGATTCATGTAATTCTTTTTTTTTTTTTTATTATTATTATTATTTTTTTTTATGTTAGCTTTTCACGAGTAATTATAAAGTTTTGGCTCTCTGCTATTTTTCGTTTTAACATCTTCTTCTTCCTCTCCCCACCGTTGAGTATGCTAATTTGAGTTGTCTGGTATGCAGGGAAGGACCATCTATCAAATTGGAATGGTACTCCCCACAGAAGAGAGGTCGATAAAGGCGTAGAAGTTGTTGACCCTCTAGAATTTACTGTGAGAAGATTAGTGAGAGGTTACTCTTTAACTCTAGCTTTTTATAGTTTATAGTTTACTTCTCAACATACTTTCAATTACAACATAAGCTGTTATCTGTGTAAGTACCAATACACCCAATACAAGATTGCCCTTTAAGTTTCTAATTCTGTAAACTGAAAAGTCTTATTTTTGCATATAGGTGAAGATCGAGTTCAGCTTGAAACCACTGGTTTTTCTTGCCACTCTGACCTTCACTCAGAAGTATGTGTCACAAAAAAACCAGTTACAATTGACAACAATGCACTAATTGCTTACCTACAATCCTCTCAAGTCCAAGTTAATCACACGGTTAGACCATATGCTAGGAAGAGATGAGATGGCTATGGAACAAGTCTCACCTGTGCAATACTTGATGGAAATGCTAGCTCACCTGCTTGTCAATTCACTCATGATGTCCCAGCTGTTGTTTCTCCTCTGGTGGCTTCACAGGCAACATATTTCATGAGTTTAATGAGGTCATCATTCCCTTATTCATCACATGTTACCACTTTAATCCCACCTATTTGTCATCACCGATTTTAAGCCTTGGTGGGTCAGAAAATACAATCAGATTCTAACACACTTGTCAAAATTTGAGGTGATAAATGCAGCAAAAGATGGAGGTGTTCACTGCTTTCCTGGAGCAATTATAGGGTTAAAGTACATGTCAATCTAGCCTTAAGTCCTACAGAAATTCCTGGAGGGTATCCATGTTTGACTTCAAGCATTTCCTAAGAGAAACATATAACCTGAAGATAAAGAATGTTTCTGATATAGAAAAGCCAAAGCTGCTTCTTATATCTCGTCCTAAAACAAGAAAGTTTATGATGAAAATGAAATGGTGGATATGATGGAGAACTAGGTTTTGAAGTTGTTGTGGCAACGCCTAATAGGATGTCAAACTTGACAATTTTGCAGAGGTACTCAACTCGTGTAGTGTCATGGTTGGAGCACATGGTGCAGTAGTTACAAACGCTGTATTCTTGCCTGCTGGGGCAGTATTGGTCAAGTGGTGCCACTAGGGTTGGATTGGGCTTCACAGCTTACCTTGGTGGACCAGCAAAAGAGATGGGATGCATTATTTAGAGTACAAGATTGAGCCGAAGGAGAGTTCGCTTTTCAAAGAGTATGGTCCAGACCACCCAGTAATTTCTGATCCCATGTCTATATTCATGAAGGGCTACAATGCTGCAAGAGCTACATATGTTGACGGCAGAACCTGATGATAAACTTGGTAAGGTTTAGGGATACCCTTGAGAAAGCAATGAAGTTTCTTGGACACTAAATTGCTTTGATTTGGGAAAATATATTTGGGGTATATGTCATTATCCTGTGAAGTAAGAGCGAAAAAATGCAGATAGAATTTTTTGAGAAACAAGGGTATCCATGAATTTATTTTTAATGCTTTAAAACTTACAATATAAAACGTAATGCATTTATTTCATTGATTGAACAACGTCATACATTTAAACCATTTAGGTACCGATCTTAAAACACAGATATTATGGAATCACGGTAATATCAGCAAATTTAGCTCCAGATAAAGATGCAGAACTGTGTGCAGCTGTGCAAAAGAATGATTAACCTTTTCAATATACTGTGTTTTAAGTATACATAGCTCATATGATGCATATAAAGTACCTTCCTTAATCAGTACAGGGAACAATGAGAGTGGGTGATGCATAAAGAATACAAGCAGCTTTAGCTAAAAAAGACACAGCAAGCAATCAACTGGGTTGCATACAACAATGAGAGTGGCTGATACATATGGAACTTTCACTTTATACTGTAAATGTTAATGTTAATTGTTAAAATGTAAATAGGTACATTTTAGTTAAAAATCTACTGGCACAAACTAATCATGCCCAAGCACTCGAGTGAACATAAATCATTTAACCCCTATATCACATGGGTCTACTTGCAATTTCATAAGTATTCCATGTATTTTAGCTGTAGCCATTACCTAGCCATTCTTACTATTCTTCACTGATATTCTTCTAAACTAAACCTAAACATTCTAACTGTTCACTGATATTCTAAAAAGGAGCAGCATCATAGACAATTAGATTCTTGTAAGGCACGGATAATCCAGGAAGCTGCAGAATTTTGTGCTTCCTTTACTCTTGACTTTTCATCTCCCTATATATATAAAATACCATCTACTGTTGGTATTTGAACTGATGAAACATATTTCTTGTCATGTGGTGGACCATCATCCTTCTCAGGCTGCAAGTTATAGCAAAAGTACATTCAGATTCAATATCTTACAATATATATGAAAGTGAGAATTTGAAAAAACAGTGAATACTTGAGAAGAAGAAAAGCATGAATTTTTATATCCAACATAGGTGGTGGTTTGACGGTACACCCATGGAGGAGATTAAGAAAAGCATTTCATTGCAAGATTGAAAACTGCAATGAAGGTGTGAGTGCCCATAACCACAAGCCAATAGAACAAAGTACAAAGCCTACTAGTTTATGTTCATTGACATGCAATAGAGTCAGTATTCTGGTTCCAGTCATTGTGAACCCAGTAATCTAGCTCTTCAAAACATTTTATGCCATCCTTATGAAATTCTAAATCATAACTATAGGAGAGAGGAGGGAGGGAGGGGGAGAGAGAATGAGAACACAGAAGGCTTGATCGTGGTTCAACTCGCAAAACTAACAGGCTCATCATCAAATAATTCAGAACACACCTATGAAGCACGGTGCGGCGTTTGGGCCGCCGCACCCGCGTCGGACGCGGCCGGACGCGGCGACGCGTAGGCGACGCGCTGCTGCGCGTCCGTGCCGCGTCCGGCAATAAAACCATTTTTTTCGGCGCGATTCGGGCCGACGCGCGCGAAATCGGGCCGATTCGGCCCGAATCGGTCCGTATTGAGTGAAATCGGTTCCGGCCGATACCGGCCGAAATATGCCGATATCGGCCGAAATCGGCCGATACCGGCCGAAATTCAAAAAAAAAAATAACAAAAAAAATAACAACAGGTGCTTATGGCTGGAAAAAAAAAAAAAAAAAAAAAGAGGTGCAAACGCACCGTTTGAAAAAAACCAAGACCCAACCCTCTCCTCTTCATTTTTCTGAGCCTCTCTCCCACTCTCTACCTTCACTCTTCAGCTAGCTCTTTCTCCTTTTCTCTTATTCTAGTTATTATTTACCATTGTTCTTAATTTGTATATATTTATATAATGTAAAAAAAGTATGTTTAGTATATATTAAAAATATAAATAAAATATTTTTAATAATTTTTTTAATCGCCGCACCCCGCCGCACCCGCACCTACTTTTTCAAAAATTGCCGAGTCCCGCACCCGCACCCGAATCCCGAAACGCACCGTGCTTCATAGGAACACACACACACACACACACACACACACACACTCTATTGCTTCACTGCTTGTAATAAAGAAGCTCATACCTGTAATAGGCTTAGGCCATTTTTTCTTGCCCCAAAGCTCATGTAACTTCTGCTTCGCTCCATCAATCTCAAACGAATAGAGACAAATATCTGTCAGCATTCCCCCCCCCCCCCCCCCCCCCCCCCCCAAAAAAAAAACACTTGAGACAATTCCACCTTAAAAAAAAGCTCATTAAAAACTCATTACTCAAAATCTAAAATTTCTAGTGATAAAAAAGACAAGAAGTTTACGAACACAAGCCTCCTCTCCCACATCTAGAAAACTGTTTATCGAATATGTATAGTCTATTAAATTACACTTTCCTCATAGCCCGCATTCAAAAAGCTACAATTCCATCCTAATTTTTTTTTTTTAAAAAAAAAGTATTGATTGTGTAATTCCATCATTTTGCTCATAAATTTATTCTACAATGCCTCAATCTTTCAATGTGCCACTTTTTAAACCTATGCAACTTAAATGACATGTGAATAATTGAAAGTGGAGACTGTTACTTTTTATTTATTTATTTATTTATTTTAAAGCCAATGACCTCTAGCTCAAGTTGCACTTCCTTCTCCTACAAAAATTGTACTAGTAGTATTTTTTTTTTCCCAAATAAAATTTAAACATATTAAGGTCTGCTGATGTGGCTTGTTGTGATTGGTACATGCATACACATATACAAAATTTATCTCTCTCTCTAGCCTTTTATTTATTTTTTCAGTTAAAGTAAAAACTGTAGCATTAAAAAATAATTTAATCATTGTAGTAGACAATAAATTCATAATAACGTATGAAAAATAATTAATCTTAATGAAAAAAATAAAAGATAATATTAACAAACTAATAAAGAAATAAACTATAAAAAAAAAAAAATTGGAAGCTTTGTTTAGACCTTATCATGAAGAGGGGCGGCACTGTGCCTGATAAAGCGGGGGAGGCCGTGAGTCAACGGCGACGGAAATAAGGGGGCTAGGGTTAGGGATTTGAGAGAGGAAGGGAGAGAGGCGGAACGTGAAATAGAAAAAAATACAGAAAGTGTAAAACGGTGAGTGAGAGAGACTGAGATGTGCAAAACTGAAAACCCTTCGGGTGGGACAGCACTTTGTAGAGATCGGTGCAGCAGTGTGTGAGGATATCTGGCTGAGGATCCAATGCAATGCGTTCATCATTATTGGCCTTTTGCTTTCGCCTTTTTGGGGTTTGGGAGTGAAGAGGTTTTACTTTTATATGGAAAAGGACTCTGTATAGTTTCTACTGTCTAGAATTTCAAGAGTCCTTGCTGAGGTACGGAAAGTTTATAGTAGGATTAAAAGCGCGTGATATCGAGAGAGGAGATTCTAGGGGAGGAAGGAACAGAGATATCAGAGAAAGGAGATTATTTTTTTGTTATATATTTTCGTGGATAATTATTTTATTGGGTAGAATAGAAAAATAAAAGTTGGGGTATTAATTGTATTGTAAAATAATATTGTATAATTAATAAAATAATTTTTTGAGATGATAAAATAGGATAGGATGACATTTCTGAATGTCAATGTTCTTACAACTGGGTACAATTCTTTCTTTTGCAGTTCTGTAATATGACGGTTGTCAAAAAAAATTTCGTTTGAAAAATATGATAGTAGGAAATATGACTGTTAGGGGATTTGAAAATTATAGTTATTGTAAAATTTGACTGGGAAATATGTCTATGGCTTTAAAAATTACAAATGCTATATTTACAATATTTTTATAATAAATTATAGATGATTTAGTTGTTACTAGTTGTTATTGCTAAGACAAAAAAGTAATCTTAGTAGCATATTCAACTAAATCAATAACAACTAGCCACTTATAATTTGTTGTAAAAATATTGTGAACGTAATGTTGCTCTTTAAAAATATAGTAAATATTAAGAATTGATAAAGAAATATTTAAAAAAAAAACAAAGAAAGATTAAAGACACAATATTTAAACGGGATAGAAAAAAGAGATAAAAACTTCATTATAACAATATTTCAAAAAGCATATTGGAAAAAAATAGAAAAAGTAAATTTAACTCTCCAATTTAGTAAGAAAATGCTTAACATTCTTTAATCCAAGTTTTGGATTTATTTGAAGAATTAAAAATATACCATTTAAAAATAATATTTAAGAGCATTGACAGTAATGGTGTCAAATTGCCAATATGCTATTTTTAACAATCTACCCAACAAATTAGAGCAATATTGATGGTGCTATTGCTAAATATTTTAGCTATTGAGCTAGAATTAACTACTATCTATGGCAGTCTACTATAACCTAAGTTTGATAATAAATAATTCTTTTTTATTCTATCATCAAATTAAAAAATATTTCTCTCTTACTTTTCACTCTCTCTTTTTTCCTTTCTTACCCCTCTCTCTCTCTCTCTCTCTCTCTCTCTCTCTCTCATTTCTTTTTTCTTTTTCTTTAGTGCTTCTCCTTTCTTTTCCTTTTTTTTTTTTCCTTCACCTCTCTCTCTCTCTCTCTCCATCTATGTTCTTTCTTTTTTCTCTCTCTCTTTTCTCTCCTCTTTTGTCTATCTCTCCATCTATGTGGGTTTGGTGAAAGTGGTTGATTTTAGGTGTGGTTTTGTGGATTTTGGCTATGGTGGTGGTGGTGATTTATTTTGGTTGTGATTGAGTTTTGTGGGTTTAGTGGTGGTGATTGATTTTGCCATTTTGGATGTGGGTTTCTTGGATTTTAGTAGTGGTAGTGGTGGTTAAGTTTGGGTGTGCGTTTTGTGAATTTTGGCTGTTGTGGTGGTGGTGATGCACCATCACTATGAATGCTCTAAGTGCTCTAAGTATTGTCCATTCATTATTTCATATATTGATAGCTAAGAACGTTTTTGCAAATGTTTTTCATAACTTGTTAAGATCACAAGTTCTAATTGATATAAATTTTTTTTCACATGAACCAGCTGTCCAGTTTGTCCATAGTGTTGTCCAAGACCAAAAATGTTAACACAGCATAAGAAAGTTGTCCACCGTCAGGAGGTCGTTCATGGGTATGAAAGTCATCCTTCAGGGAAGCGCCTGGACGACCCCTCAACACTTAGAAACTATGAGCAAAATCCTTATAATCCAGACCACGTTCTAATATTACAAACTATTAGCAAAATCCTTATTCATCATTCTAACTTCCCATTAAGTTCTTAACTTCTATAGTAGTTGTAGAAGATAAGATTGAATCTTCTAACTTCTATTCGTCCAGTACCCATTGTCAGAAGCAAGTTATTGCTGTCAGACCCATAGCACCAAAAACTCTCGGATCTAGTCTTTCTGTCCATCAACCTGCCAAACTGAGAGCATAGATTGATAAATCGCACAATTCCAAGAAAAACCCAACCCAAATCAACTCCATCCAACACTGCACGTGCTCCCACACTCCACCAGAAGGATTGGTCTCACAGTAACATGCTCCCACACGCCTACACCCTCCACCGCCTAAATCTCACGCGCTATCACCCGCCCACGCGCCCACACGCCTTTCATTGTTGCGTCGCCATGTCAGCCTTAGTGACATCAACACATGTCAGCCCTAGTGACGTTAGCATCCGTTGACTGCGCCCATTGACTATCGCCGTTGATTTTAATTGCCGTCGTTGATCGCCACTGCCATTGTTGACCTAGGTCAAAATTTTTCAAAGGGGCCTATCTTGCTCAGTTTTTAGCGTAGATTCCATTTCTGGGCTTCGTTTCTTCATTTGAGGCCCCTAAATCCCTCTTTTTGGTTATTTTCTTCATTATGGCTCCACAAAATGAACAAGATGTCATATGTCCTATCACCATTATGTTGGATGGTTCTACTAACTATCATGCATGGTCTCAGAATATGACTGTCTTTCTCAATGGTCTTAAAATGTGGAGATATGTGACTGGTTCAATCCCTAAGCTAGTACCAAAACCTAAATCCAAAGCTACAGCTACTGAAGATTCCTCAAAGACTGCTGTTACAATGGATGATTATGAAGAATGCCTAGAGGAATGGGAGAGTATTCAGAGTAAGATCTTGTCTTGGTTTATCAATACCTCTATTCCCTCCATTCATAATCTTCTTCCTCATCTTGAGATTGCTGAGGCTGCTTGGAAATTTTCGGCCAATCGCTATAATTGCACTAATGATTCAAGCCTGGAGTTCCACATTGAATCAAAACTTTATTAAATGCGCCAAGAGACAGGTCAGTCTATTTTTGATTATTATTCTCAGACTTCTACTGTGTGGGAACAACTCTCTGCTGCAGATCCTCCACTAGTGTGTTCTAAGGACATTGAGCTCTTTGTCAAATATCGGAATCGCCGTAAATTTATGCACTTTATGATGGGTTTACATGAGGATTTTGAGCCTACTAGGGCTTCTTTGCTGAGCCGGTCTCTTACTCCTTCTCTTGTTGTAATCAAGGAGCTCATTTATGAGGAGAACTGTTGGCTTACTCATCACATGTCATCATTTGATCATGTATTGGCTACACCATCTCCACTCGTTGCTGCTTTCACTGCTCCTCCACGAATAAACTCTAGGCGTCCCACCTCTCAGTCTTCCAAAGGTACTTGCTGCGAGTTTTGCCTTGCCAAAGACCATGACATCTCAGTTTGTCGCAAACTTCAGAAATTTGTGCAAGAGCAGAATAAAGCTTCTCTTCCTCGGGCAGCTGCTGTATGTCCTTCAGATCCATTGGTTCCTACAAGTCTATCTTTGCCTTCCTCACTTACTATGACTGATATTGAGGCAGTAGTTCAATAGATTTTGTCCCAAACTTCCACTGTCCTTTCTGTCACCTTAGGAAAACAACCTTGGTTTTTTGATACTGCATGTTGTAATCATATGACTCCTGGTGAATCTTAATTTTTTGATAAGGCACCCTTAGAACACCTTATCACCATTTACACTGCTGATGGAACTCCTATGCTTGTTAGTCATAAAGGAACAATCTCTTCTCCCGGTTTATCCCTTAGTGACACCTTTTATATCCCAAAGTTATCCCTCAATTTACTTTCCGTTGGTCAACTTTGTGCATAAGGCATAGATCTTCTATTTACTAATCATGGTATGGATGTGCAGGATCCTTGAATAGGTGAAGTGGTTGGGATAGGCCGTAAGGTTGGTCGCATGTTTGGGGTTAATGACTTGAAGATTCCTTCACAAATTGTTTCTACAACTACTACCACTGCCACCCCCTCACCTGATCTATGGCATGCTCGTCTTGGTCATCCATCCTTATCTCGTCTTCAATTGGTAGCTTCTCAAGGTGATTTAGGTTCAGTTCAGTTTCAAAAATTTGATTGTACTTCTTGTCATTTTGGCAAACAAGAAAAATTGCCCTTTAATAATAGTGACTCATTTTCTTCTGCACCTTTTGATCTTATACATTCTAATATTTGGGGTCCTGCATGGTTCCCATTGAGGGGAGATTTAGATATTTTGACATATTTGTGGATGATTTTTCTTGATATACTTGGAATTATCTGCTTCACCATAAGTCTAAACTTGTGTCTATTTACCAAACATTTCATAAAATGATTGAAACATAGTTTATTTGCGCCCTTAAAGTCTTTCGATCGGATAATGCCCAAAAATATAATGATAAATCTTTCCTATCCTTTTTAGACAGTCATGGTACGCTTCCTCAGCAGTCTTTTCCTTACACCTCTCAACAAAATGGTCGTGCGGAATGAATACATTGTCACATTCTTGATGTTGTCCTCACCCTTCTCATTTTTGCCTCTCTTCCTAAGCGCTTTTGGGGTGAGGCAGCACTCACTACTATGTACACCATTAATCGTATTCCTTCACCAACTACACATAACAAATCACCATTCAAGCTTTTCTATGGCCAAACCCTTGACTACTCTTCTCTTTGGGTATTTGGTTGTGCTTGCTTTGTCTCTCTTCCTCTTCATGAACAAACAAAGCCCTAACCTCGTGCCCGTCTCTGTTGTTTCCTTGGTTATGGTGTCTCTTAAAAGGGGTTTCGTTGCTATGATCCTATTTCTCATTGCCTTCGTGTCTCCCGACATGTTGAGTTTTGGGAACATCGTCCTTTCACGAGTTTTCAGCAGTTTCCTGCATCCTCTTCCTCAAAGTCTCCTATTTTTACCAATCTTTTCCTCCTTCTCTATCCTAAACTTGTGGAGGTTTCTTCGACATCGGCTACATCTCCAGACAACTCATCTCTAGTTCCGTCCACGGCATATGACTCGCCTGTCTTGGATCCTGTGGCACCACCCTCTCTTAAGTCTCCTATTGGTCCTGAACTTCTTCCTTCTCGGGTAAGCATTCCTCTACCTTATTTTACTAATTATCACTGCTCTTTTGCTCTTGCCACCCTCTATGAACCTCACACCTATTGTGAGGTCCATACTGACCCTCTTTGGCAACAAGCTATAAACGAATAACTAGATGCCTTTCATAAGAATCACACTTGGGATATGGTTGATTTGCCTCATGGTCAATCTGTAGTAGGTTGTAGGTGGGTTTACAAGATCAAGACCAAGGCAGATGGATCTGTTGAACGATACAAGGCTCGCCTTATTGCTAAGGGCTTTACTCAGGAGTATGGCATTGACTATAAGGAAACATTTACTCTTGTTACTCACCTTACATCTGTCAGATGTCTCATTGCTGTGGCTACTGTTCACCGTTGGCCTCTTTATCAAATGGATGTGAAGAATGCTGTCTTCAATGGAAACCTTCAAGAAGAAGTGTACATTCAACCACCCCTGGCTATCCATACTCAGGCAGTCAAGTTTGTAGCCTTCGCCTTGCTCTTTATGGCCTTAAGCAAGCTCCTTAAGCTTGATTTGAAAAATTTAGCTCTGTTGTTGCTGAGCTTTCATTTCGAGTCCTCATGCCATTGCTCTTTTTGTCCAAAGATCCTCTGCTGGTATCACTCTTATTCTTTTTTATGTTGATGATATGATTATTACTGGAGATGATTCTGTAGGTATTTGCTCTTTTCAACACTTCCTTAGTCAACATTTTGAGATGAAAGATCTAGACACTCTCACTATTTTCTCGGGCTTAAGTTTACCTGGCCTCTTTATCAAATGGATGTGAAGAATGCTTTCTTCAATGGAGACCTTCAAGAAGAAGTGTACATGCAACCACCCCCTAGCTATCCACACTCAGACAGTCAAGTTTGTCGCCTTCCTCATGCTCTTTATGGCCTCAAGCAGGCTCCTTGAGCTTGGTTTGAAAAATTTAGCTCAGTTGTTGCTCAGCTTTCACTTCGAGTTCTCATGACACTGCTCTTTTTATCTGAAGATCCTCTGCTGGTATCACCTTTATTCTTCTTTATATTGATGATATGATTATTACTAGAGATGATTTTGCAGGTATCCACTTTCTTCAGAACTTCCTTAGTCAGCATTTTGAGATGAAAGATCTGGGCACTCTCAGCTATTTTCTTGGGCTTAAGGTTACCTCATCCTCTGATGGATACTATCTTTCCCAAGTTAAATATGCTTTTGATCTTTTCTCCAAAGCTGGTATCATTGACAATAAGACTGTTTCCACTCCTTTGGAATACAATGCAAAGCTCACACCCTTGGATGGTGAACCTACATCTGATGCTACTCGCTATCATTATTTGGTTGGTAGTCTAATCTATCTCACTGTTACTTGTCTGAATATCTCACATGTCGTGGGTATGGTTAGTAAGTTCATGGATGCCCTTTGTTCTGTCCACTATGTTGCAGTTCTTCGAATTCTCTGATATGTCAAGGGCACACTTTATCATGGTCTCCACTACTCCTCTCGGTCTTCTCTCGAGCTTCATGCTTATTGAGATGTAGACTAGGCAGGTGATCCGACTGATCGATGATCTATTACAGGTTTCTGTTTCCTGTTGGGTACTTCTCTTGTCTCGTGGCGTATCAAGAAGCAGGGTGTGGTTTCCCGTTCTAGTACTGAGGCTGAGTATCATGCCCTTACTGACACCACCTGCGAGCTTGTTTGGTTTCGCTAGCTCTTGGCTGACATGGATGCTCCACAGCCTACTGCCACTCCTCTTTGTTGTGGCAATCGTAGTGCTATATACATTGCTTATAATGATGTATTCCATGAACGCACCAAGCACATTGAGATCGGCTGCCACATCACTCACCAGCATCTCAAGAAAGGCAATCTCAAGTTGTTCTCCATCTCCTCTGCTGACCAGCCTGTTAATATCTTCACTAAGACTTACCCGCCTGGTCGTCTTCGAGATCTTATATCCAAAACTCCAGTTGGCTTCCTCCTTGCCACCTTGAGTTTGAGGGGGGATGTTAGTGTATAGATTAGCCCACTAAGCTTGGCCTAGTATACTATACTTGTAATTTACTCATATTACTTGTATTGCACACATACCTAGCCTATATAAGGCTTTCTATTGTACATTATTGTTCATACAGAATATACTAGGGATGGCCATGGGTAGGATATGGGTATACCCGATCCATACCCTTCCCGAAAAGTTTACCCATGGATACTCGAATATCAATACCCATTAGTATCCATACTTGAATCTTACCCGGATTTATTATCCATGGATATCCATACCCTACCCGAAGCCCGAAACCTTTTTTTAATTTTTTATTTTTTTTTATAAATCAAAAGAAAAACCCTATTATTTCGGTTTCAGTTGCCTTTTGTTTTTAATTCATCACTCACTCTTTCTCTCTTTCACTAATCACTCAGATTCACTCACTTTCACAGTTTCACTACAATTTTTCCCTCTCTTTCTCGCATTTTCTCTCCACATTTTTCTCTCTCTCCCAAACACAAATTAAGAGAGAGAGAGAGAGAGTGTGAGAAAGGAATCATCAAGCCGAACGGAGCTGCTACAGTGAGAGGAAATCTTTGGAAATTTCTCCCTTACTTTTTTGTCTCACATTCTCTCCGCTCCTTGCCATTGTAATCACATTTTTACAACTTTCTTTCTTCGGATTTAGATTCTAGTTTTTTTCTTTTTTCTTTTTGCGGTGGAATTTGTCGTTTATTTGGTAGTGTGTGAAGCTTGAGCTGTGAGATGATTGGGATCAAATTGCAGCGATTTGAGGTTCTTGATGTCACGCAAAGCTGAGACAATGGCTAATGTGCAGTCTAGAGCTGAGAGAGAGATTGATTTGGTAAATTATTTTTATTTTTATTTTTAAAGTTTAATTCATTTTTGAAGTTTTATTTAGTAGCTTGTTGTTATTTTTTGTGTGTGAAATTTGTGAGTGAGAGTGACGGTGAGTGAGAGAGGTTTAGGGTTTTTTTTTGTTTTGTTTTGTTTCTACCCATAAAGAACCGGGTATTATCTAGAACATTTGAATCGGATAGGGTTGGATATCCATTACCCAATGGGTATGACCATCTCTAGAATATACAGATTATTCAATCTTTTTTTCTCACTTTATATTCTTAATAGAAACTAGTTGTGAACTAATCACTAATGGATAGGGGTTTGGTCTAGAGTAAGTGTTAAGTTTAAATCTTTAAAGGCAATGACTTGATGTCAGGTTATGACAACCCACTTGAAGAAGTAATTGTGACCTGCCTTTATTATAATCGCACTTTGCAATCCCTTACATTTTATAGAATTTTACTAACAGATGCCCTTAAGGCATCTATTAATTAAGACATTTATTGATAAATTATTCTAGAAAACTTTTTATGAAAAAAAAAAATTGACTTTTTTTCCAAGTTATCCATTGTTTTGTAAAATAGATACTTAATGGATGCCAATAGAACCTGTTAGCCGAACCCTTTCTAATATATAAAAGAATTTCTATAAATAATTTCCCTTAAAAAAAAAAAAAAAATTGTTTCAAGATTCACATATAGTTGATGACAACCAAAAAATTCTGAAGTGCATTTTTCCTTTCCCTCAAATAGATTGCTAATAATCTTTAAAAACTTGACGGCATGTCCTATCTCTCTAAGGAAGGGTGCTCCACTGCTCCACGTACGGTTCTACTTGCTCTTGGTGTTATGCGTGGGGTCAGTTTCCTGGAATGTTCTTGCTATATTAATTTTCTTGTCCAAAATTTTTCTTATTATTGTATGTCTTACCTTTTTGTCATAAAGTTGAACCCCTTTTCCTCTTTTAATATGTGTGGTGTGTGAGCATATCCACGACAAGGAATAGGAACATTCTTTCCTTTCTTTCAAACTTCAAATTCCCTTTGTGTTTGTCTGTGGCCTCTTGAGGGGTCCATGAAGAGGCTGCTGCATAGAACCTCATCTTACTTTTGATTTTCTTATCACTGTATCATATACAGACAGAATGGAACCCAACCTTCAAAATCATTTTCATGGTATTTGCCTAAACCTTTGAGAGATTTGTTGTATATAATAAATCAGAGTAACATGTTAAACCTTTGGCTTTGTGTCAGCATGATTAGTGTGATGTCTTAGTCCCAACTGCTAGCCCCTGGATATGTACCAATAATGATAACTACACTTATCTGTCTCTCTCTCTCATGCAACTATCTTACTGACACTTCAAGACGTATCACTTTTAAAATAATAATGAAGCATTATATTATGTCCATGACTTTGTGAAATTACATTTAGTTAAAGTCATTTTCGTCCTCATATTTAAACAAATAAGCTACCTAAACATAAGTTAACCAACTGTGTCTTTTAAATATAATGGATAGATTGTATTTTTTTTTTTTGGTAAAGATGGATAGATTATATTAAAACTTCATAAAGGGTAATCTGGCTATTATGTATTTTCACTTGTATTTATAGGTCTAAGTATGGTTCATGACTAGATTGACCTAGCTCACAGATATGTACCCAACTGTGCAGAAATGGACATAAAGAAAGTTGTTGTAAAAGACACCTTAACTACCAATAATTGTATTCATAGCTCAAACGTGGGATAAGTTGAGTTGATGCCAGCTTTGTTTGTGAAACACTGCTAAAAATAAATTAATAAAGTAATAACTACCCATTCTGACAGGTAAATGTTGCCAAATGTATCCTAAATGCCATTGTTTTTCATTGGCCCAAATCGTCTTCTACTTTTATAAGTAAACAGCTATGAGCTTATTCAAGTTTAGGCTTACAAACTACTTATAATTTAAAACGGGATTGGGCTTGGTCCTGAATCCTAATGGCTAAGAAATCTATGCAGTGGGTTTTACATCTATTTTGTTCAGTCCTCATGGAGAAATGCAAGAAGGAGCTCTAAGTCTTGGGCTTGTATTTAGGCCACAATGAGTTGGGAAGGTTTTTTTTGGAAACTCCTTGTTCATCATTTGCCTCAACTTAATAAAGAAAGAATATAAAAAATGAAATTATATATATATATATATATATATATATATTAATAGAGTAGTAAAAAAAAAACATAAGTGTGAGGCATAGTGTATTTTAAAATTAATTAATTAAAATAGAAAAAAAAAAATCTTTTACATAAAATTTAGTCGAAGCATGTAACAATTATAAAGATCTAAAATTGCATTAATTTGGGCTTGTATTAGGCCACAATAATTTGGGATATATTTTTTGGAAAAGTGCAAATTTGGAAAGGATGGGGTGTAAAACTCATGTTTTACATCATCCAATAAGAGATTATCATATCAGTATTTTACTTAAAATTCAATACATCTTATCATACCTAATAACATCTCAATAAACTCTCAATTTGTTGGATTTATATATAGGTATTAGAATTGATTGGGTGTAGTTGTACTTATTCTTAAATATGTAATAATATGATGTGACATTTTGAGATTGGAGGGGTAAAACATGTATTTTATACCACATCTTTATAGAATTTAATCTCTTTTTGAAAACTCTTTTGTTCATGATTTACCTACAACTTAATAAAGAAAGAATAAAAAAAAATGAAATTATATATATACGTGTGTATTTAATAGAGTAGTAAAAAAAACATAGAGAGTTAGGCATAGAGTGTATTTTAAAATCAAGTAATTAAAATAGAAAAAAAAAAAAGTCGAAGTACGTAAAAATTCTAAAGCTCTAAAATTACATTAGTTTGGGGAAGCTAAAGGAGATTGGTTGTTAGGCCATCTTTGTTGCAAGGAGTCGTTGACAGAGGCAGTGGAACGCATGACTTAAATCTCTTATACCAAGTAAGCTCGCGAGAACTAAAACCGTGAAAGATATCTTTTTGTTTTTTTTGAAGCTGAATGAATCAAGCAATAGAAAACGAAGCACTAACAACCAACCAATAGACCAATGAATAGACTGGTTAAATAAATGAATGATTCAGCATAAGCTACCAAAATTATTCAGCAAAAGTTGCTCTATTCAATATGGTCGAATCTACTAGAACTAGCATAAATTAAACAAAATATATACTGTATATGATGACAGACACAATCAACACTAAGTACCAGAAAAACAAAACTGCAAAGCCTATGAAAAGCTTAGGCACTTCAACTATAGATGCTAGAGTCTTTGAAAAAAACATATCTGATTGATCAGGATGGGGAAGGAATCCAGAAGATTAGTGCTTGGTGCAACTGCAGTAGTATTATTGCTTGTTATCTTCTTGCTTTATGCGGCATATTTCACATCCGATATTAACCCATTTGATACATGTAATTCCTTTTTTATGTTAGCTTTACATGTGGACAATTATAAGTTTCTGGCACGGTGCTATTTTGGTTTTAACATCTTCTTCTTCCTCTCCCCACCATTGACTATGCTAATTTGAGTTGTCTGGTAATGCAGGGAAGGACCATCTATCAAATTGGAATGGTAGTCCCCACAGAAAAAAGGTTGATAAAGGCGTAGAAGTTGTTGAACCTCTAGAATTTACCATGAGAAGATTAGTGAGAGGTTACCGGTTTATCTTTAGCTTTTTATGATTTACATCTCAACTTACTTTCAAATTACAACATAAGCTATCTGTCTAAGTACCAATACACCCAATACAACTACAAGATTGCCCTTTAATTTTCTAATTCATGTAAACTGAGAAGTCTTATTTTTGCATACAGGTGAAGATCGAGTTCAGCTTGAAACCACTGGTTTTTCTTGCCACTCTGACCTTCACTCAGAAGTATGTGTCACAAAAAAACCAATTACAATTGACAACAATGCACTAATTGCTTACCTACAATCCTCTCGAGTCCAAGTTAATCACACGGTTAGACCATATGCTAGGAAAGAGGATGAGACGGTTATGAAACAAGTCTCACCTGTGCAAATACTTAATGGAAATGCTAGCTTACCTGCTTGTCAATTCACTCATGATGTCCCAGCTGTTGTGTTCTCCTCTGGTGGCTTCACAGGCAACCAATTTCATGACTTTAATGAGGTCATCATCCCCTTATTCATCACATGTTATCACTTTAAATCCCACCTACAATTTGTCATCACTGATTTTAAGCCTTGGTGGGTCAGAAAATACAATCAGATTCTAACCCACTTGTCAAAATTTGAGGTGATAAATGTAGCAAAAGATGGAGGTGTTCACTGCTTTCCTGGAGCAGTTATAGGGTTAAAGTACCATGACAATCTAGCCTTACGTCCTACAGAAATTCCTGGAGGGTATTCCATGTTTAACTTCAAGCATTTCCTAAGAGAAACATATAACCTGAAGATAAAGAATGTTTCTGATATAGGAAAGCCAAAGCTACTTCTCATATCTCGTCCTAAAACAAGAAAGTTTATGAATGAAGATGAAATGGTGGATGTGATGGAGGAACTAGGTTTTGAAGTTGTTGTGGCAACGCCAAATAGGATGTCAAACTTGGACAAGTTTGCAGAGGTACTCAACTCGTGTAGTGTCATGGTGGAGCACATGGGCAGGAGTTACAAACGCTGTGTTCTTGCCTGCTGGGGCAGTATTGGTCCAAGTGGTGCCACTGGGGTTGGATTGGGCTTCAACAGCTTACTTTGGTGGACCATCAAAAGAGATGGGGATGCATTATTTAGAGTACAAGATTGAGCCCAAGGAGAGTTCGCTTTTCAAGGAGTATGGTCCAGACCACCCAGTAATTTCTGATCCCAAGTCTATATTCAAGAAGGGCTACAAGGCTACAAGAGCTACATATGTTGACGGGCAGAACCTGATGATAAACTTGGTAAGGTTTAGGGAGACCCTTGAGAAAGCAATGAAGTTTCTTGGACACTAAGAGAGTGTTTGGTATATGCACTTAAAAACATGTGTTTTGTTGTTTGAAAACATGTGTAGAAATACGTGTGAGTGAAAAAATGTGAAAATACATATAATGTTATTTAAAAACATATGTTTTTTTATTTTTTAAATGATGTACCAAATAGGACCTAAATTGCTTTGATTTGGGATAATAGATTTGGGGGTATATGTCATTATCCTGTGAAGTAAGAGCAAAAAAATGCATATAGAATTTCTTTTTGGTCTTGCATAGATTCATTCAATCGTGTTTTTTTACATATTGTTTGAGAAACAAGGGTATCCATGAATTTTATTTTAATGCTTTAAGAGCAACCATATTAGTTTCTTTATTTTACACATCTATTTTTATACTAAAAACATACTTTTTCTATTTTACACATCCATTTTTACAAAACATCCACATCAGTTCATCTATTTTAATTAAATAATCAATTTCCTCAAATTTTTTATTATTTCTCTCAACTACCCAGATATACATACCCGCACTCTCTCTCTCTCTCTCTCTCTCCCTATTTTTTCTGATTTGTTGCTCTCTCTCTATACCAATCTCTCTACCCATCTTTACCCATTTTTCAGATCAACTCTTCCTCTCAATCAACTCTCCCTAGCTCCGATCCATAAGCACCGAGCTCCGATCCACAGGCAAGACCCATGAGCTCCGAGCTCCAATCCAT
The DNA here is from genome assembly GCA_014183005.1 of Castanea mollissima. NCBI lineage: Eukaryota > Viridiplantae > Streptophyta > Magnoliopsida > Fagales > Fagaceae > Castanea > Castanea mollissima. Next base: position 49,099,203 of record JACAVU010000005.1, on the reverse strand, counting down.
AGGCAAGACCCACGAGATCTGATCCAGTCAAGCATTGATCGTTCCATAAGCACCGATCAAGCATCGATCTGTGTTCGTGTATCTTTGTGTTTTTTTTTTTTGAGCAAGTGTATCTTTGTGTTGATTCTCTGTATTGATTTGTCTGTGTGGATGTGTTTGTGTGTGGGTGTGTTTGTGTGCATCTGAGGAAAAAGAAGAAGATGAGGAAAGAAGTTATTGAGTTTGTTAAGCACGTAGAAAAGAGAGAAAAAAAAAAGTGCGAACGTGATATTAATAAAAAAAATAAATTGAAGAGCTTCAGTAACTATGTATATTTACACGGTTACTGTAGCTCGTGTAAGGATATACACATTTTTACACCATTTTAGAAGCACTGATGTGGAGCATTTTTGAGGCAAAATGTGTAAAAGTGGTTTGTTTTTCTATTTTACATGATTTTGGTGGATGCTCTCCACACCAATTCATTTAAAATTTTTTGTCTATTGTATACTAAAAACTTACTTTTTCTATTTTATACCATTACTTTTACAAGACATTTACATCAGTTTATCTATTATACACATTTATTCAATAAAATATTTATTCTTTTACAATTTTTTATTATTCCCTCCCTCACTTCCCCTCTCTCTCACAAAGCCACAATCGATCACTACCAACAATCATCACCACCCAGCTACCATCATCAAGGAAAACCAACCCATTCAATCCCAAACCCATTAATCACCCACTCAACCCGAAACCCAGTCAAGCCAAATCATCACCCACCCAATCGGTGGCAAGATCATCAAAACCCACCAATGAACTAGAAAAAACAAGCCAATCAAGATTAAAACCCACTGACCCACACCCATAATCAACCAAAAAACCAGGAAAAAAAAAAACTGCAACAGTGAGATCGGAGCTTATGTGATCGGATTGAGGTGAGATCGGAGCTTTTGTGATCGAATTGAGGTGAGATTGGTAGACTGAACGGACTGAGGTGAGATTGGTGGACTGATCGGACTAAGGTGAGATCGATGAGACTAAGGGAGAGATAAAACGAGAGAGAAGTGAGAGTGAGAAGCTGAGAGAGTGAGGTGAAGGAGAGAGAAACAAATATTAAAATAATAGATAAACAAGCTACAGTAACTATATAAATATACATAGTTATTATAGCTTGTAGATAAATTTGCACACTTTTACACCCATTGATGTGAGTGCTTTTTTACTCAAAATGGGTAAAATTTGTATTTTTTCTATTTTAAAAGACTTTAAATGAACTGGTGTGGATGCTCTAAAACTTCCAAAATAAAACGTAATGCATTTATTTCATTGATTGAACATTGTCATATATTTAAACCATTTAAGTACTGATCTGATCAGACACAGATATTATGGAATCACGGTAATATAAAAAAAATTTAGCTCATAGCTCTAGCTAAAGATGCAAAACTGTGTGCAGCTGTGCAAAAGAATGATTAACCTTTTCAATATAACTGTGTTTTATACAAAGCTCATATGATGCAATATAGAATACAATGAGTCAATGAGAGTGGATGATGCATAAAGAATACAAGCAGCTTTAGCTCAAAAAGACACAGTAACCAATCAACTGGGTTGCATACAACAATGAGAGTGGCTGATACATATGGAACTTTCACTTTATTCTGTAAATGTTAATGTCAATTGTTAAACTGATAAATAGGTACATTTCAGTTAAAAATCAAGTGGCATAAACTAATCATGCCCAAGCAATCAAGTGAACATAATTCATTTAACCCCTATATCACATGGGTCTACTTGGAATTCCATAAAGTCCATGTATTTTAGCTGTAGCCATTAACCTAGCCATTCTTACTGTTCTTCACTGATATTTTTCTAAACTAAACCTAACTATTCTAACTGTTCTTCATTGATATTCTTCTAAAAAATGAGCAGCATCATAGATAATTAGATTCTTGTAAGGCATGAATAATCCAGGAAGCTGCAGAATTTTGTGCTTCCTTTACTCTTGACTTTTCATCTCCCTCTATATATAAAATACCATCTACTGTTCGTATTTGAACTGATGAAACATATTTCTTGTCGTGTGGTGGACCCTCATCCTTCTCAAGGCTGCAAATTATGGCAAAAGTACATTCAGATTCAATATCTTACAATATAGATATGAAAGTGAGAATTTGAAAATACAGTGAATACTTGAGAAGAAGAAAAGCATGAAAATTTTATATCCAACATAGGTGGTGGTTTAACGGTACACACATGGAGGAGATAAAAAAAGCATTTCATTGCAAGATGAAAAACTGCAATGAAGGTGTGAGTGCCCACAAGCCAATAGAACAAACTATAAAGCCTTCTAGTTTATGTTCATTTGACATGCCATAGAGATCAGTATTCCTGGTTCCAGTCATTGTGAACCCAGTAATCAAGCTCTTCAAAACATTCCATGCCATCCTTATGAAATTCTAAATCATAAACTATGGCCTATGGGAGAGAGAGGAGGGAGGGAGGGGGAGAGAGAATACAGAAGGCTTGATTGTGATTCAACTCACAAAACTAACGGCTCATCATCAAATAATTCAGAACACACACACACACACACACACACACACACACTCTATTGCTTCACTGCTCATTATAAAGAAGCTCATACCTGTAAATAGGCTTAGGCCATTTTTTCTTGCCACAAAGCTCATGTAACTTCTGCTTCGCTCCATCAATCTCAAATGACTTATTGAGCCCAAAAGAAAAATCTAACCTCCCAACGTTAGTGGGCATAGATTCCGATAACTTGAGCAAAGCTTGCTTTGCTGCATTAAGCTTTGCAGTTTCCTTTTTCTCAGAAGAACCTGAGGCAATAAACTTACCATCGACATATACAGTCGCAACATTCTTTTCCCCATTCTTCCAATACTTAATGTCGACTTGCTTCCCTTGCTTCTGACACAACTCAAACAACATCGTGACGGGCTGTGGTTGTTTTTGCAAGTCTTCAAGTGTGACAATAGGTTCCAAGAGAGCCCTAAAGATCTTCAAATATAAAACAACCAAAGATAAATTCTATATCAACATAGAGATAGATACTAAAAGTCCAAAACAAGAAAATAAAAAAGACAAGTCATTTGTGCCAAATAAGAAAAGATGAGTTAAATACACACCACCCATAATTGTTGCAGGTCAAGATTGAGATCAACATATATAGCTGCTGCCACAGACTCTACAATGTCAGCAAGAATCTTTGGGGCTTTTACTAATCCGCCATATACAACTGTATCGTCCTCCTGACTGACTGCATCAGCAAACTCTTTAACCTATAGAAATAACACAAAACCGTTTGCATAGAACAAATCAAGAACCAATCTTTGCTCAAATTCTCAACAAATTTAACCAAAGACAAGCATCCTCTCCCACATCTAGAAAATTGTTTAATCGAATATGTATAGTTTATTAAATTACACTTTCCTCATAGCGCGCATTCAAAAAACTACAATTCCATCCTTTTTTTTTTTTTTAAAGTATTGATTGTGTAATTCCATAATTTTGCTCATAAATTTATTCTACAATGCCTCAATCTTTCAATGTGCCACTTTTTAAACCCTATGCAACTTAAATGACATGTGAATAAATTGAAAGGGGAGACTGTTACTTTTAAATTTTTTTTTAAAGCCAATGACCTCTAGCTCAAGTTGCACTTCCTTCTCCCACAAAAATTGTAGTAGTTTTTTTTTCCCCAAATAAAATTTAAACATATGAAAGGTCTGCTGATGTGGCTTGTTGTGATTGGTACATACATACACATATACAAAATTTATCTCTCTCTCTAGCCTTTTATTCATTTTTTCAGTTAAAGTAAAAACTGTAGCATTAACCAATAAATTTAATCATTGTATAGTAGACAATAAATTCATGATAAAGTATGAAAAATAATTAATCTTAATAAAAAAAAAATAAAAGATAATATTAACAAACTAATAAAGAAATAAACTATAATAAATAAATAAATAATTGGAAGCTTTGTTTAGACCTTATCATGAAGAGGGGCGGCACTGTGCCTGATAAAGCGGTGGAGTCCATGGCGGACGGCGACGCGGGCGAGTTTCTCGGTGCTGATATTGGCGGCGCGCAGAGACGAGAGCTGTCCAGGCTCGAGGTTAGGGTAAGCCAAGAAGACGTAATTGCTGAGAGCGAGCCCGAGCACGGCGTCGCCGACGAACTCGAGGCGCTGGTAGGACTTGAACGACTCGCCGTTGTTGTAGGAAGAGTGAGTGAGTGCTTCTTCTAGTAGCGACTTGTCTTTGAAGCTGTAGGAGAGGATTTCTTCCACGGATCTTATGGAATATGCCATGTCATCAGCAGCACCACCGGATGTGGACGGCGGTGATGAGGAGGAGGAGGAGGAGGAGAGTGAGGTGGCGGTGGCGGTGGGGATTGTGTAGAGGAAAGGTGAGACTGAGGGCATAGGGAGATTGTAGAGATCGGTGCACCAGTGTGTGAAGATATCTGGCTGAGGATCCAAATCCATTGCGTTCATCATTATTGGCCTTTTGGTTTTGCTTTTTTGGGTTTTGGGAAGGTTTTACTTTTTATATGGAAAAAGGGATTCTCTGTTGCTGTCATATATATCTGTAGTTTCTACTTTCTTGAATTTCAGGTTATCAGGAGTCCTAACTGAGGTATGGAAAGTTTGATTAAAGTCGCGTGATATCGACGCGCTTTTTGTTGCGTGAGGTGGTGATTTTTTTAATAAATAATTTGCTCAGGTTTGGGGTTTGGTTTGGACAAGGATATCAGAACACAGGCATGATCCCATGATCTATATAGTTGTTGTTCGGTAAGTTGTTGAGTCTAAAACAATACAATTCCTTGGCTGTTTAAAATCTGGTATAATTCTTTCTTTCGCGGTTCTGTAATAAGACTGTTTTAAAATTTTCGAACGTTTGATCGTAGGAAATATGACTGTTAGGGGATTTGAAAGATATGACTATGGTAAAATTTGATTTGGAAATATGTCAATGGTTAAAAAAAAAAAAAAAAATGTTATTTTCATAATATTTTCACGTGTGGTAGTGTTTATTGATTCTCATTGTTGGCAAAAAAATAATCTCAATAGTAGATTCAAATTTAAACTAATAACAACTAACTACTTATTATTTATTGTGAAAATATTATCGACATAACCCTTCTTAAAAACTATTAGAAAGTGATAAGAAAATATTAAAAAAAATAAAAATAAAGAAAGATTAAAAACACCATATTTAAATGGGATAGAAAAAAGAGATAAAGAATTATAAAATAAATTTCAAAAAGTACACTGACAAAAAATAGAGAAGTAAATTTAACTCTCCAATTTTGTAAGAAAATGCTTAACATTCTCTAATCCCTTTTTGAGTTTTGGATTTATTTGAAGAATTAAAAATATACCATTTAAAAACAATATTTAAGAGCATTCACAGTAATAATATCCAATTGCCAATATGTTATTTTTAACAATCTACCCAACAAATTAGAGAAATATTGATGATGCTATTGCTAAAATTTTTAGTAATTGAGCAATTGAGCTACAATAAACTACTATTTATGGTAGTAGCTTAAGTTTGATGATAAATATTTCTTTTTTATTTAATCATCAAATTAAACATATTTCTCTCTACTTTTCACTCTCTCTCGCTCTCTCTCTCTCTTTTCTCTCTTTTTCTTTCTTCCGTCTCCTCTCTCTCATTTCCTTTTTTTTTATTTTATTTTTTTATGAAAAGACGATAACATTAAAACTAAGCACCAATACAAGGTTCATGACATATCCTATTAAAATACATCCCATTGAGGTCTCCCTCAAAAACATCTAAAATGTCCACAGGCAGACTATCAAAAATACAAAAATCATCATTCATCCTACAGCTCATCCTAGCTAAACCATCAGCACATTGATTGGCTTGCCGGAAGCAATGCTTGATATGGACTTGATGGAAGCAGTTAAGCAACTGCCTGCAATCATCTAATATAGGAGATATAAAATTATTAGCATAATCTGCATTCTGTAACACATCAATAATGGCCTTAGCATCCATCTCAATTTCAAGACAATGGATATTTAAGTTGCAGCACAGCGTAAGGCCCTCACGCAGCCCCCACAGTTCAGCGGCAAAGCTGCTGGTGACCCCAATCCGCTTGCTGAACCCAACTGCCCACTGCCCATTATCATTCCTTACCACTCCCCCACAACTAGCCAGGCTGTGAAGCTCACTGCAAGACCCATCTGTGTTCAATTTCTTCCACCCTTCCTTAGGACGCTCCCACCGAATACTCCTTAAGACTCTACGACCTTGCAGCCTTGGAGCAGCCACACAGTGGAGATACTCCATAGCTTGATGCACAATCTCCATAGCCAACTTAGGACTCCTACCCTTCCTATTGAAAACGACTTCATTTCTACTCTTCCAAATGCTCCAAAGAGAAAAAGAAAAAACAATTTTCCAAGGGGTACCTGTGACATGCAATTTATCATTTGTTCTAATATTTAGGGACATCCAATCCAACAAATTAGCATGCCAAAAATCATAGTTAGAAGCCGTGACTCCTAGCTGATTCCAAACAAGTTTCAGGTGAGAGCAATCTCTCAAGGCATGCAAGATAGTTTCAACACCATTGCAGCAAACAGGGCATACATCATCTTGAACCACTCCTTTTTCCCTAAACACACCTTGACACCAATACTATTGTGAGCACACAACCAAAGAAACATTTTAATTTTTGGAAGCAAGTCTGCCTTCCAAATCCAGCTAGCTGAAAAAGTAATAGCATTTGAAGACTCCATAACAATCCCATAAGCGCTTTTGACATCAAAGGACCCATTGGATGATTCGGCCCATGCCAATTTGTCCGAGCCACCTCCTAGAGTTGACATGGGAATAGCACAAATCAAACCCTTGACTTCCTCAAGAAGTTCAAAAGTTAGCTTCTCCCAATCCCAGCCCCCATCAAGTATTATATCCTTAATTTCCAAGTGCTTAGTTTCTTGAGAAATAGGCCCTTGAATCAACTTTCTAAGGGGTCCCCCATTCGTCCAATTATTATGCCAAATATTCAAAGTGCTATTCTTTGTCACCAACCATCTACAACCCTTGTTAAAAGTGTCCATCCCTTTCTTCATAGTTGTCCATGTTGAGGAGCAAGGGAGGTTATTTGCATTAATAGACGCTTCCCTTCGGTGGTTGCAATATTTCTTCTTCAACACATTAACCCACAGTGCCTCCCCCTCTGTATGAAATCTCCAATTAAGTTTGGATAAGAGCGCCATATTCTTTCCCTTAGCTGTTTGCAGCCCCAGCCCCCCTTCCTCCTTGGATTTTGTCACCTTCTCTCAACCAACCCAATGAATCTTCTTGGCTGATTCTGTAGACCCCCATAGGAAGTTCTTATTCACTCTATCTAGCCCATCCAAAACCCTTCCTGGAAGGTAAGAGCACTGCATAATGTATGAGGGGATGGCAGCCAATGATGATTGAATGAGTACTTTACGGCCAGCCAAGGATAAAAGATTTGCCTTCCACCCGGAAAGTTTTTGCTTCACTCTATCCAAGATAAAATTATAATCATGAGAAGAAGAACCCGGATGTTTTAGCGGAAATCCAAGGTACTTACCCAGATATGGAGTTGACGCAAACCCCAAAATGTCACACAGGGACTCCCTAGTATCCCTATCCACATTTGGAGAAAAGTATACCCTTGACTTAGCTTCACTCACCGTTTGGCCAGAAATGCTACAAAATGTATCCAAAATATCTCTAATGGCTGCACAGTTTACCCAATCGGCTTTGGCAAAGATAATCAAATCATCTGCAAAGAACAGGTGGGAAAAAGTTGGGCCACTCTGAGAAGCCTTTACTGGCTGCCACACCTTGCCACTACATTTCTCTTCAATAAGCTGCCCAAGATAGTCCATGCATAGCATAAACAAATATGGAGATAACAGATCTCCCTGCCTTATACCTCTAGAGGGATAGATTGGATCAAGGGCTTCACCATTGAATAAAATAGAAGTATTGACTGTAGACACACAACTCATTATGACCTCTATAATATCCATTGGGATATTTACCTGAATAAGCATATCTTTGATGAAATTCCATTCTAGCTTATCATAAGCTTTCTCCAAATCTATCTTAAGCGCCATATAACCAGCCCTTCCCTTCTCCTCTCAAGGGAATGAATTATCTCCTGGGCAATAATACATTATCAATCCCTTTACGACCTGGCACCAAGCCGTTTGCATAGGAGAGATGAGTTTGTCTAAGTAAGGCCGCAACCTTGCCACAATAATCTTAGTAACCACCTTATACACCGTATTACACAAACTAATTGGTCTATAGTTACCCAAGGTTTCCGGTCCTTGAATTTTCGGAATCAGAGCAATGTGGGTACTATTCAAAACCTCTGGCACTCTTCTATCTACAAAAATCTTTTGAACTTCCTTAATCACAAAATTACCCACAATATGCCAGAACCTTTGGAAAAACCCCGCATGAAGCCTATCCGGACCCAGGGCTTTGAAAGGCTTTAAAGACCAAAGGACAGCCTTTATCTCTTCTTCAGAAGCCCCCCCACTAATACTTTCCTTCTCCAATTCCGAGAGCCTATCTCTCTCATTTCCTTTTTTCTTTCTTCTCTAGTGCTTCTCCTTTCTTTTCCTTTTTTCTTTTTTTTTCTTCTCTCTTTTCTCTCTCTCTCTCTCTCTCTCTCTATGTTCTTTCTTTTTTCTTTCTTTCTCCCTTTTCTCTCTTCTTTTGTCTATCTCTCCATATATGTGGGTTTGGTGGTAGTGGTTAATTTTAGGTGTGGTTTTGTGGATTTTGGCTATGGTGGTGGTGGTGATTTATATTGGTTGTGGCTGAGTTTTGTGAGTTTGGTTGTGGGTTTGGTGGTGGTGATTGATTTTGCCATTTTGGATGTGGGTTTCTTGGATTTTAGCAGTGGTAGTGGTGGTTAAGTTTGGGAGTGGATTTTGGCTGTGGTGGTGGTGGTGATGCACCATTACTATGAATGCTCTAAGTGCTCTAAGTGTTGTCCATTCATTACTTCATATATTGATAGCTAAGAACGTTTTTGCAAATGTTTTTCATAACTTGTTAAGATCAGGAGTTTTGATTGATGCATAATCTTTTCACATAAACCAGCTATTACCACTACTTTTTTTATTATATACCAATCATAATATATAAACATGTCACCTTAGAGAGAGAGAGAGAGAGAGAGATATATATATATATATATATATCTGTGTGTGTGGTGTGTGTGTGTGTGTGTGTGTGTGTAAATAGTTACTTATTTCCCACAAGGGAAGAGCAATTGCAAAAATCTCAAAAAACATGGAATGAAACATTCTTGCTCCAAGTTGTCCAACCCCTTAAATTATTTTGTTCGGGGTGAAGGTGAATGGCAGGAAAGGCTAATACGCTGATACCTGACAAGCAGGTTGGGAGATATAAAAGACAAGGCCTTTGTAGAGTATATAATCCACAACCCAACTAGCAGAACTTTGTTAAGAGAGACAGTATGTCTTGCTTATGAATTGACAGCCGAAATTTTTTTTCCGAAACAATCATTGAGAACTACATAGAAGACACATAATTTGCTTATTACAGACTACCAAAGATAATCATATCAGATTCTGTTCTGAATGCAGAAACACTGACTAGCTTTTTTTTTTTTTTTTCTTTAAAGGTAACAAGAAAGATAACATATTTACTCATTGTCCCCGTGTCTAAGAAAAAAGGTGTTACCATGTCCATTCAAAACATGATAATTGTGTTTGGGTTCACAATCATAGCTACAAATAAAGCTTAATTGAAAATCATACAATAGGCTAAAAACTAACCTTCTCCACAAGACTCAAGAAAATTTCACAAAATAACAAAACCTACTTTAGGAATGAAATCAGTGAGGGGGTGGGGGGCTGGACTTACACGGAGGCAACTACTGAAGCTAGCATCTCTTAACATGTCCGGAAGGCAACTTCTTAATGCATCACAAGCCCTGCAACATAAAAATCAAAGAACATTTCCCTTAGAAAAAATAATTGAGAAAGAAGAAATCTATGCGGGAGAAGGATGTGGCAGCATAATTTGAGGGTTGTTCAGCAAGGGCTGCAACCATGTTCCCCAAAACTGTACCTACAGCAAAAAACTGTTCTGCTGTGGTACAGATATATTCCAAGCCCACATCATCCACAGAATTTTTTGAACTATAAATATTGCAACCTGCCATCAAAAAACCTTTTTCAGACATTTAAGAACCTTAAAATATGATTACAGGTACTTTGGACATGGCCTTGTTAATTAGGCAAAAGATGACAAGTTGAATGACTGACTTAAACAGTTAGAAATGTTGATGAGCAAGAAATGTGTGTCCATTTTTGGCATATATTTCATCACTTAAAAAGTTTCCTAGGTAATACTAAACCTATGCCTCCTATGCAGCTTTGCAGCAACACCCATTAGAGATAAGGTTAATGTAGAAATAATAACTTAAAATGGAAAAAAAAGAAAAAAAAAAGAAAAGAAAAAGAGAGAGACATAAAGGGAACACATTTTGGGTTTCATTGATTTTCAATATGCCATATGTACAATACTGATCTGATCAGACAAAAATATTATGGAATCACAATAATATCAACAAATTTAGCTCTTGATAAAGGTGCAAAACTGTGTGCAGCTGTGCAAAAGAATGATCAACCTTTTCAAAATAACTGCGTTTTAAGTATACAAAGCTCATCCGATGCATATAAAGTACCTTCCCAAAAATTTCCTCAAAAAAAAGGTACCTTCCCAAATTAGTACAGGGAGAACAAAGCAACCATAGAGAATACAAGCAGCTTTGGCATTAAGAGACAGCAAGCAAGCAATCAACTAGGTTGCATACAACAATGAGATTGGCTGATACATATGATGGAACTTTCACTTTATACTGTAATGTTAATGTTAATTGTTAAAATGTTAAATAGGTACATTTTAGTTAAAAATATGCTGGCACAAACTAATCATGCCCTTGCAATCAAATGAACATAATTCATTTAACCCCTACATCACATGGGTCTGCTTGCAATACCATAAGGTATTCCATGATTCCATCTCATATTGATGAATAAGCCCCAAAGCCATGATCCAAAATATAAAAAAGAAAAAAGCCCCTCCAATCCATGTATTTTAGCTATAGCCATTAACCTAACCATTCGTACTGTTCTTCACTGATATTCTTCTAAATTAAACCTAACCATCATAACTGATATACTTCTAAAAAAGGAGCCGCATCATAGATAATTAGATTCTTGTAAGGCACGGATAATCAAGGAAGCTGCAGAATTTTGTGCTTCCTTTACTCTTGACTTTTCATCTCCCTCTATGTATAAAATACCATCTACTGTTGGTATTTGAACTGATGAAACATATTTCTTGTTGTGTGGTGGACCCTCATCCTTCTCAAGGCTGCAAGTTATAGCAAAGGTACATTTAGATTCAATTTTTTACAATATAGATATGAAAGTGAGAATTTGAAAAAACAGTGAATACTTGAGAAGAAGAAAGGCAATGAAAAATTTTATATCCAAAATAGGTGGTGGTTTGACAGTACACACATGGAGGAGATTAAAAAAAGCATTTCATTGCAAAATTAAACACTGCAATGAAGGTGTGAGTGCCCACAAGCCAATAGAACAAACTACAAAGCCTACTAGTTTATGTTCATTTGACATGCCATAGAGATCAGAATTCCTGGTTCCAGTCATTGTAAACCCCGTAATCTAGCTCTTCAAAACATTCCATACCATCCTTATGAAATTATAAATCATAAACTATGGGAAAGAGAGAGGAGGGAAGGAGGGAGGGGGAGAGAGAATACAGAAGGCTTAATTGTGGTTCAACTCACAAAATTAACAGGCTTGTCATCAAATAATTCAGAACACACTAACACACTGGAGGCACACACACAAATATATATATATATATTATATATATATATATATATATATATATGTGTGTGTGTGTGTGTGTGTATATATATATAGATATATACTTTCTAATTCGTCACTGCTCATGATAAGAAGCTCATACCTGTAAATAGGCTTAGGCCACTTTTTCTTGCCACAAAGCTCATGTAACTTTTGCTTCGCTCCATCAATCTCAAATGACTTATTAAGCCCAAAAGAAAAATCTAACCTCCCAAAGTTGGTCGGCATAGATTCTGATAACTTGAGCAAAGCTTGCCTTGCTGCATTAAGCTTTGCAGTTTCCTTCTTCTCAGAAGAACCTGCGGCAATAAACCTACCGTCGACATATACAGTTGCAACATTCTTTGCCCCAGTCCTCCTATACTTAACGTTGACTTGCTTCCCTTGCTTCTGACACAACTCAAACAGCATCGTGACAGGCTGTGGTTGTTGTTGCAAGTCTTCAAGTGTGACAATAGGTTCCAAGAGAGCCCTAAAGATCTTCAAATATAAAACAACCAAAGATGAATTCTATATCAACATAGAGATAGACACTAAAAGTCCAAAACAAGATAATAAAAAAGACATCATTTTTGCCAAATAAGAAAAGATGAGTTAAATACACACCACCCATAATTGTTGTAGGTCAAGATTGAGATCAAGATATATAGCTGCTGCCACAGACTCCACAATGTCAGCAAGAATCTTTGGGGCTTTTACTGATCCACCATATACAACTGTATCGTCCTCCTGACTGACCGCATCAGCAAACTCTTTAACCTATAGAAATAACACAAAACCATTTGCATAGAACAAATCAAGAACCAATCTTTGCTCAAATTTTTAAAAAAATTTAACCAAAAATAAATCCAAAATATATGGATCCTCATCACAAAATTCACTTATAAACTCTTAAAGAGTCATACACACTGTTTATTCACATTCAGAGGATGCCTTCAATTCATTGCTTTTTATTAGAAAAATATAAGCCTCCACTGCCATAGTCATAAAATATTTAGTTATTTGCACCAAACAAATAAGAGACAATATTTGTCATGATTGCCAAAAAAGAAAACACGTTCCTTCAGACAAATTCCGCTATAAAAAAAGGTCACTAAAAACTCATTTTTCAAAACCTAAAATTTCTAGTGACAAAGAAGACAAAAAGTTTACGAACACAAGCATCCTCTCCCACATCTAGAAAATTGTTTAATCGAATACATATAATTTAAAATACACTTTCCTCACACCCCGCATTCAAAAATTACAATTCTATCCTAAATTTTTTTTTATAAAAGTATTGATGGTGTACTTCCATCATTTTGCTCATAATTTATTCTGCAACACCTCAATATTTCAATGTGCCACTTTTTAAACAGTATATGCAACTTAAACTATGTGCAACTTTTTAAATTTTTTTTAAAGCCAATGACCTCTATAGCTCAAGTTGCACTTCCTTCTCCCACAAAAATTGGCATAGTTTTTTTTCCCCCCCCAAATAAAATTGAATCAATAAATCTAGAAAGACAATTTTTGTTTTTCACAATTGCTGATGTGGCTTGTTGTGATTGGTGTATAATAGAATGACAGTGAGCAGTAGATCCATGTGAAAGCAGAGTTACTCCAATCTCAACTTACCATTTTAATAAATTGTAAGGTAAAAGGTTTTGAATAAATAAAATTGATTTAAAAAAAAAAAAAACAACCCGAGAGACTTGAACTTGGACCAAAATTCAACAAAAATTAACGCATACATACATACAAACACAAACAAAATTTCTCTCACTTTTTTTTTTTTTTTTGATGACAGTCTCAACTTATTGCATATAACTCATAATCATGAGACCAATTAATTTTTGGCGTAGGTGGAGAGATTGAACTCCAAATCTATCGTGGAAGCGTCAAGACTTTAACTGTTAATATTAAAAACTTTAATATTAGAAGCTAGCTAACCAATGAATTTAAGCATTGTAGTAGACAATAAATTCAGAATAACGTACGAAAAATAACTAATCCTAAGAAAATAAAAGAAAATAAAACATTAACACTACAAAAAAAATAACTAATAAATAAATAAATTAAAAAGAAAACAAAAAAGTTGGAAGCTTTGTTTTGACCTTATCATGAAGAGAGGCAGCATTGTGTCTGATAAAGGGGTGGAGTCCATGGCGGACGGCGACGCGAGCGAGTTTCTCGGTGCTGATATTGGCGGCGCGTAGAGACGAGAGATGTCCAGGCTCGAGGTTAGGGTAAGCCAGGAAGACGTAATTGCTGAGAGCGAGCCCGAGCACGGCGTCGCCGACGAACTCCAGGCGCTGGTAGGACTTGAACGACTCGCCGTTGTTGTAAGAGGAGTGAGTGAGTGCTTCTTCTAGAAGCGTCTTGTCTTTGAAGCTGTAGGAGAGGATTTCTTCCACGGATCTTATCGAAGATGCCATGTCATCAGCAGCACCACCGGATGTGGACGGCGGTGAGGAGGAGGAGGAGGAGGAGGAGGTGGCGGTGACGGTGGGAATTGTGTAGAGGAAAGGTGAGACTGAGGGCATAGGGAGATTGTAGAGATCGGGACACCAGTGTGTGGAGATATCAAGCTGAGGATCCAAATCCATTGCGTTGTTCATTTTGCTTTTATGGAAAAAGGGACTCTCTCCGTATACACTATACATGCATAGGGGACTCTCTCCGTTTCTTTCTAGTTCCTACAATTTCAGGTGTCGCACCTAGCTGAGGAATGATTACGAATAGTTACAGGAATAACATTAACAGCGCGTGGTGAGACGCGCGTTTTGTTGCGTGAGGCTGTGACATTTTACTGAACTCGTGTAAAAGACAGGGCACGTGGCAGAGAGAGAATGTCTGAGACGCGTGCTTTCTTTGAGTTTGAAGTCAAGGACACAGGACATGAATTTGTTGTTCAGTGAGTCTGATCTAATTCCTTGGCTGTTATAAATCTGGTACAATTCTTTCTTTCGCGGTTTTGTAATATGACTGTTGTAAAAAAATTGAACATGAGACAATATATATATATATATATATTATATATATATATATATAAAATAACAATAAAAAGACAGATGGGACATATGACTGTTGGGAGATTTGAAAAATATAATTGTTTGTAAAATTTGATTGGAAAATAAGGATGGAATTTGACATTTAACATAATTTTAGAAATTATTTTGTTAGTAAGTACGTTTTTTAAACTATTTAGGGGATTGGCATCTTGAGCTTTAGAGGTTCAAGTTCCGTGAAAAAATTCGAGTCTTGAAAATTCGAGTTCTATGTGCTGGCAACATAGGTATGGAATTGTAATCCACATAGAATTCAAGCTTAGAGAGTCTTGTAAAGGTGTTGTCATTTTTCCACTTCGTTTTTCTCAAGCAACCATCAACACTCATGCCCCACCCTCTGCTTCGTTCTTCTTAAGCAACCACCAACACCCACACTCAGAAGATCAAAGGTTGGGGTTTTTGAGAAGGTCGAAGGCATTGGTTCTTGGGGTTTTAGAAAAGAATGAAGGTAGTGGCTAGGGTGAAGCACGAAGGTAGTGGTTCTTGGTGTTTCTGAGAAGAACGAAGGCAAGGGTGAGAGGTTCAAGGAGATGGGGAAATTTGTGAGGTTTGGTTTTGCTGGTATGAGGAACTCGAGTTTCAAAGACTTGAGTTTCATGTGGATTTTTTCTTTCACATTAACTTAGAACTTGAGTTTTTAAGACTCGAGTTTCTTCACTGAACTTAAGTCTTAGAGGCTTAAGATGCTAGTTTACTAAAATATTTCAAAAAACTGTTAACTAATGAAATAGTTCCTAAAATTATGTTAAATGACAAATTTCCCTTGGAAATATGACTATTGGGGGAGATTTTAAAAATATAACCATTGAGAATTAATATAGAAATATTAAAATAAATAAAAATAACAAAGGAAGATTAAAGAAACAATGTTTAAATAGGATAGAAAAGAGACAAAAAAATCTATTAGAAAGTGTAATTAAAAAAACACATACAAAATGGTGTAAGTTTAACTCTCCTGGAAATGCTCTAATCCCTTACCGTATAGTGTCTTAGAGTTTGGGATTTATTTGAAGAATGAAAAATATACCATTTAAAAGCTGTATCCAAGTATTTCTCAATTCATTTATAAATTGCTAATAATGCTTTTGCAACTCTTTTTCTAAAAATTGTTAAGATCACAAGTTTTTGATTTTTATTTTTTTATGAATAGAAAAAATGAATAAAGGACAACCTAAGTTAGCGTTTTTCATCTTAGCGTAACCACAGTGACACCTTGCAAGTTGGTATCTTCCAATTAGTTAAGATCATAAGTAATGATTGGTGTAAAAAAAAATTTCACATAAACCAACTATCAACACTACTTTTTTTTTTTTTTTTTTGTATATATATATATATATATATATATACCCATCATATATAAACACTAACATAATTTGATTGGAAAATATGGATGAAGTTTGTCATTTAACATAATTTTAGAAATTATTCCGTTAGTAAACACATTTTTGAAACTAAATAGGAAATTAGTATCTTAAGCTTTAAAGGCCCAAGTTCGGTGAAGAACTCAAGTCTTAGAGACTTGAGTTCTATATGTTGGCAACACTGATGTAGAGTAGTAATCCAAGTAGAATTCAAGCCTTAGAGACTCAAGTTTCGTAAAGATGTTGTCATTGTTCTACTTCGCTCTTCTCAAGCAACCATCAACACCCATGCCCTACCCACTACTTCGTTCTTCTTAAGCAACCATCAAAGGCAATGGTTTTTGGGGGGTTTTGAGTAGAACGTAGGTAGTGGCTGGGGTGAAGAATGAAGGCAATGGTTCCTGGTGTTTCTGAGAAGAACGAAGGTAGGAGTTGGGTGAGAGGTTCAAGGAGATGGAAAATTTATTGGTTTTGCTGGTATGAGGAACTTGAGTCTTTAAGACTCAAGTTCCACTTGGATTTTTTTCTTTCACATCAGCTTAGAACTTGAGTCTTTAAGACTCAAAGTTTCTTCACTGAACACAAGCCTCTAAGGCTCGTAATGCTAGTTTACTAATATTTCAAAAATCTGCCAACTAACAAAATAGTTGCTAAAATCAGGTTAAATGGCAAATTTCGCTAAGAAATACAACTATTGGGGGAGATTTTAATAATATAACCATTAGGAATTAATATAGAAATATTATATATATAAAAAAATAAAAATAACGAAGGAAGATTAAAGAAACAATGTTGAAATGGGATAGAAAAGAGATAGAGAGTCAGAAGGTATAATTAAAAAAACAATTACAAAATGGAGCAAGTTTAACTGCTGGAAATGCTCTAATCCCTTAACATGTAGTGTCTTAGAGTTTTGGATAAGAATGAATAAGCATTTCCCAATTCATTACTTAATTCTTATATTAATTTCTAATAATGCTTTCGCAACTCTTTTTCTAAAAATTGTTTAAGATCACAGGTTTTTTATTTTATTAATTTTATGAATAATAAAGAAAAAAAGATAGAAAACAACCTAAGTTAGCGTCTTTCACCTGGCAAGTTGGTGTCTTCCAATTCGTTAAGATCATAAGTAATTATTGATGTAAAATCTTTTTCACATAAACAACTATCAACACTACTTTTTTTTATTATTATATACCAATCACAATATATAAACACTAAACATGCCACTTCATCGGGATAGAAAGAGATGTACAATAGTTATTTTTATTTCCCACGAAGGAAGAGCAATTGCAAAACATCTCAATAAACTAAACGGAATGAAACACTCTTTGGTTAGGCCCCTTAAATTATACTGTTCGGGGTGAAGGCGAATGGCAAGAAAGGCTACGCTGATATCTGACAAGCAGGTAAGGAGATACAAAAGACGAGGCCTTTGTAGAGTTTATAATCCACAACCCAACCAGCAGAACTTTGTTAAGAGAGACTGTATATCTTGCTTATAAATTAACAGACGAAATTTTTTTTCCACAACATTCATTAAGAACTACATAGAAGATACATAATTTGCTTACAGACTAACAAGGATGATCAAACTGGATTCTGTTTAACTAATTACAAGATAAAAATCGCTAGTTAGAGCCATTAAATTAAATTAAAGAGATAACCGGTTATCAAAAAACAAAAGAAAAGATAGATAGGCGACTCTCCCTATGCTACCCAATCAGGAGCAGGGATTAAAAAACAAAAACATATGAGAAGCCGGTCAAAACATTGCACAATGTTTATTAGTTCACCATCATATGATCAAATCCTGCTCCGGCCTGTAGTGAAGGAACCCGGTTTACTCCAACATTGTGAAGCAACTGTTGCAGCCACCTTCTTGTTGTGGGATCTTCCTGGAAGCATAAATGAAAATCATGAAATTGGAAAATAAGCAAACAACAGGAAGAAGTAAAATAAAAATAAGCAGAATTAAGTGATTTGCTTTTGGTCAAGAAACTAGCAACCAGTCAAATTCTCTCAATTTTTTTGCCATCTAGGTTTTTTTCTGAATGCAGAAACACTAACCACCCCCTTTTTTTCTTAATGGTAACAAGAAAGATAACATATATACTTAATCATTGTCCCCGTGCATACGACAAAAGGTGTTACCATGTCCATTCAAAACATGATAATTGCCTTTGTGCTCACAATAAAGCTCAATTGAAAATAGACAAAAATGCAAAATTGACCCTCTAACTTTTAGCTTTTGTCATTTCAGTCCTCTAAGTTTCAATTTTTGTCAATGTGGTATTTTGTTAGGTTTCAGTTACTATTGCTGTTAAGTTTGACCATTTTTTTAAAAAAATAATTTTTGTAATTAAAGAAAAAAAAAACTGTAAAAATAAAAAGCAAGGGGAACATGGTTGTACCCCTTCCTCTGAAATCAAAAGCGGTGGAAACGGAAAAAGTCAGTTTAATTTGTTTTTGCTCAGCAGGAATGTGCTTTTCTGGCGGTGCACAACATGAAGATTGCTGACCTTTCTCCTCTGGATTAGATTTACACAAACAAGCCATTGCCAAATGGGGAGAGGGATAGTGAGATAACACTAATCTTCCCTTAGAGGTTGATTGTGGCAATGACTCCTTTGTGCCATAATTATTTCCAAAGCCGCTTCAGTTCAAAGTTTTATCCAAAAAAACCAGAGAATGAGAAAGAGAAGGGGATTAGACTTTAGACTTAGCACTCCGTCGCCGGTTGCGGGTGGAACTATGTCTGTGACGTCTCGTCTCTGGGTTTCAGTTTTAGGTACTAATTTTGTCTCACTGATTTTTTTTTTTTTAATCCACCTGTGCCAATTACTGTGTGCCATGTGCTCATAATTTTTTAAGTAAATTGGTTCGTTCTAAGGTCAATACTAGAGCATGTCAGGATTCCCTTTTTTTACAACTTTTTTTTTTTCTTTTAATTACAAAAATTATTTTTTTAAAAAAATGGTCAAACTTAATAGCAATAGTAATTGAAACCTAACAGAATACTACACTGACAAAAATTGAAACTTAAAAGACTAAAATGACAAAACTTAAAGTTAAAGGACTGAAATGACAAAAGCTAAAATACTCTAGTTTTGCATTTTTGCCTTGAAAACAATACAGACAAGGCTAAAAACTAACCTTCTCCACAAGACTCTCATGACAACTTCACAAAATAACAAAACCTACTTTAGGAATGCAATCAGTGAGAGGGGGGTGGGGGGGGGGGTGGGGTGGGAGGGGTGGACTTACACGGAGGCAACTACTGAAGGTAGCATCTCTTAACATGTCTGGAAGGCAACTTCTTAATGCATCACAAGCCCTGCAACATAAAAATCAAAGAACATTTCCCTTAAAAAAATTTTGATGCAGGAGAAGGATGTGGCAGCATAATTTGAGAACTGGAATTGCAATCTATTTAACCAACCTTGGATTGTCAGACAAACGAAGATAGCATCGAATAATATGTTTCAAAAGACGGGACGAGGGTTGTTCAGCAAGGGCTGCAACCATGTTCCCCAAAACTCTACCTACAGCAAAAAACCGTTCTGCAGTGGTACAGATATAATCCAAGCCCACATCATCCAACAGAATTTTTTGAACTATAAATGTTGCAACCTGCCATCAAAAAACTTGTCAGATATTTAAGAACCTTAAAATATGATAACAAGTACTTTAGACATGGCCTTGTTAATTAGGCAAAAGATGACAAGAAGACAAGTTCAATGACTGACTTAAACAGTTAGAAATGTTGATGAGCAAGAAATGTGTGTCCATTTCTGGCATATATTTCATCACTTAAAAGTTTCATAGGTAATCCTAAACCTGTGCCTCCTGTGCAGCTTGGCAGCAACACCCATCAGAGACAAGATTAATGTAGAAATAATAATTTAAAATGAAAAGAAAAAAAAAGGGAACAAATTTTGGTTTTCATTGATTTTCAATATGCCATATGTGCAATATGCCAAGACTATCAGGAACAAATGAGATGCAGATTTTAAACTCTAAAAGGCCACCTCACGCTCAAGACTGTCTAGTTAGTGAAGTCTAGAGAAATAAATCAGGAAACTCAACTGTTTTTGATAATTCACTGCCCATTTCCATGGTGCGCAAGCAGAGTGGAATGATTTCTGTTGAGAGGAGGAAGCTGATAACTTCTGTATCATCAACCTGGGAAGAGAAAAAGAAAGAGCACTTTAAAAAAAAAAAAGTCAAAGAGTAACAGATATATGAGCCATGGCATAGAAATGCTAGTTACTATGATACACAATATATCAATCTGTGTGTGTCTGTGAGAGAGAGAGAGAGAGGTGTACGCAAAAAGGGGGAGTCTGAGCAAAACTGCAACTCGGTAAACTCCCTCTGTCCCATATTGGTGGTTTTGTTTAGAAAATTGTACTTTTTTAGGGAACATCATAAAATGCATTGCCTTTCAAATAAAAAGTATTCATTTCCAAATCTACACTCATTAATTTAAACTCTAATAAAAAGAGGGATATTGACTTTTTAAAAGTAAATGATAAGAAAGTTATCAATATTTGTACCCATTGACTTTTCAAAGATGGATATCTTTTGGGACTCCCGAAAATGAAATAGAGAACCAACAATATAGGACAAGGCTAACAATCAATTATATACAAAACATATCTGAATTTTTTTTAGGGCTTAGGGATGAAGAATATCTGAAATAAAATAAATGAAATGGAGCAAAATATATGTTATTCTTTATCAGCTCCACCATAATCACAAGAATCCATCTAAATTGTTTATAGAAAAATCAAATATGTTACCGTTTTGTACATCGGTTTTCTTTGTCTCATTAAATTTTCTCCTAAAATCTACTTCGGTCCTGCCCAAGATTAGTAAAAACAATGGTTGAATAGTCCCCTTCTTTTCATCTTTCAATTTGTGGATTAAGCAGAAAATAAATGGATTTCAGACACATCAAAGTTACACTAAATTGGCAGTTAAGCGAACATCCAAGCATGGGATGCAAGAATATCATCAATATGGGCCAGGGCATACATTAGGTTACAATATTTTATTCTCAGATATCATATTGCATTACGCCGAAGTACTAGCTAAGAATTGGATGTCAATATTCTATTCAGAATTTAATATCTGTTTTAACATGATACAATCATACAACTCCAAAATCACATATCACTATCAACTGAAATAAAACAAGAATTACCATGAGTTCAAACAATTTCAGCAAGCATGAAATACCTTTACTAAGGCACCAATGACACCTAAGCTAGTCAGTCTCAAGTACTCAAATGGCCTTAACTTGCTCGTTGTATTAAGGAAGGGGTACAGATACAATGGTATATGAGCTGCAAAGGAAAAAAAGGTCAGTTGAACGAATCATTTCTTGAAACCTGTCCATAAATAATCATAACATGTGACTCTTATGAACCTGCCAGCAGATAATCTTTTTATGAATAAAAGGTCAAAATTTTCCCTATTTCTTTAGTTTTTAAGCAATAATGGTGAACGTTATAAATTTACTATAAGCAAAAGGTTCCATGTACAAGATGTTCAAGTTTTGGAATGTTTTGAGCATAGAGGTACATTGGCCTTTGTTGGTTCTTTTCTCTTTTTCTCTTCTCTCTCTTTTCTTCTTCTCTTTTTAAAGTTACTGTTCACGGATACTGTTCATACAGCTCTTAAACACCATAAAATTCACCCTTTTCCTTCTTCCTTACAACCCCAAGTTCAACCCTTTTCTTTTACATATCAAAACCCTAGATCGGCAGATCCCCACTTGCTTTCTTTTACCAAATAGCCGTTAAATAACTCATCAAACCACTTTTTACTTCCTAACACAATCCTATAACCCTTCTTTTACAATTTTAAACCTAGATCTACAAGTTCTCCTAACCCTAAGCCCACCACAAACACATCTAAACAAATTCCCCTAATTTGCCCTATGTCAATCAACCATCAAAGCTATGAGAAGAATGAAACTCAAATATAGAAGTACAATGAGTAAAAGCCCAAACCCAACACCACTCAAAAAAGGCATCACCCATTGGACACCAAACATGATAAAAACTTCACCCCACAAAGCATAAGTGAACTTGCAGTATAGCAATACATGATCCACTGTTTCCCCGCTACACCAACAAAAGCAGCACCAGCCTATTAAAGTTAGGCCTTCTTGATCACTTTATCAATAGTGAGAATATATATAACCTTGTAGCAGTCATTCAGTCACAAACCATTACACCCTAAAAATTGGACACATGACCTTGGTGGAAGGAATTTTTCTTACGTAAGTGGAAGAAAGAAACTACTAGCAGAATGGAAGAATTAACTTCTGTTATGGGTTTCATCATAAAAATATTATCTAAAAAGACTAACAAGAGAGAAGTTACAGGCCCCAACACCACCCCCCCCCCCCTTCCCCAAAAAAACATGGCCCATCCCCCAATCATTTTCCAACCCAACCATCAGCTTAGCTGCATCCCATAATTTAACTGTAGTTGATCTCGTTTATAGGGTACACCAGATACTACTGGGATTTTGTATGCAACATGTGGAAAATGCAAATGAACAAACTTCTATATAACACTATTAAAGACTTCCACATAGAATCAAAACAAATAATTTTGTTCTCACATGTTATGCAATTGCATCAAGAATGTAAGACCAGATTGAAGTGGGTAAAAAAGTATTCGCATGTTAAAGATATCAATAAATTACCATTGAGGAACAACATCCTTGTGTCAGGGTGAGAGGCTACACACTGTAAGAAAAAAATGAAAAGAACACAAAGCATCAGCATGCCCTATATATAAAGATTTAATAATAAACAGCAACAATTGCAACATGCATTTTTCCTCTACTAGATTAGGCAAGTAATTTCCACAGTGAGGGAGGAATGAAAGACCAAAAAAAAAAAAAAGTGGCATGGCTATCATGTCTAAAATACAGAAAACCAAAGCATATTTTGTCAAAATTCACAGCAATACATGCAGAAGAACTTTACAATTGCACAAGTTGTTCATTGAAGAGGGAGTTTTATCATTCTGTAGAATTGTTTGTCAAGATACTAATCATATGGTCTTATGCAATAAGCAACAACAGCTCAACCACCTACAACAATCAATTAATTCCTCTAGCAACTTGTGGGCATAGTCTTCTCGATCCATTTAAGGTGAGGGGTGAGGACCACATTATGTACACTGACATTTAATCAAGTCAAAGGTGCTTCATCATCATAATTGAACAATCAAACTCAAAAATCAGTATTTAAAGCTCATGTTGCAATTGTCAGCCCAAAGAAAATGAAAGATAAAGTCCATACAATAGTGACAAACCAAAATTAGTGGAAAACATTTTACCTGAAGAAGTGCAAGAGCATTGCAAACTCTATTTGATTGCGCAGGAGTTAGATTTGGTGGTGACAATACAGGGTATATATAAACTATCTCCTGCAAGGAGAAAAGGGCTCAACATCATAGAAAGGACATCATAATCCCCTGTCAGTAAATCCAATTTTGGATAATTCAACTTCTAGAAAGAAGCAAGCAATATACATAATCACAAGAGCAAATAAATAACTTTGCTTCTTCACTGAAAACATCTATATATAATGACAAACAATATACACGAAATATGTACAAGCCAAATATATAACAACAACATACACAATGAAATATTTTCATTGATAACAAATTGACACGTTAAATCCTTATTAAAGAGGGAAGAAGGGGGGGGGGGGGGGGAGAACAATTTGAAACACATTTTTACCCAAATAAATCGATATATACAACCACAACTGAAGTGACAATAAAGATTGACCATTTAGATCAACTACCCAACTGCAGTATAATTTTAAAGCAATAAACATAGATAATTCAGCCTTAGTCCTCCGTCATACCTTCCCACCCCACTTTTTGATACTCACCCTTACTTTTGTCAGCTAATGATCATAAACAGGCAATACAGTAACAGCTCGGCAAAATTATGTATGATCGCAGAAACCATCAATTTTTGCTATTAAACTTGGAAGAAATTTTGAGGTAACTATTTTATAATCCCAAATACATAAGATGCTAAGATAGATGTATTTATAACAACTGTGAAAAACAGGTTGAGAGAGGAGGAGAAGAAAATAAAACCAATGAGAATAAATTGACAATTATAAAGAGCATACCTGTAAAAGTGCAGCAATAGTACCAAAAGAATTCCACAACAATGGAGCCAAATCTTGAAATAATTCTCTCTTCTAAAATAGAAAAAAAAAGAAAAAAAAAACAAACATAAATTAATTAGGCATACCTGAATAAGTGCAGCAATAGTACCAAAAGAATTCCACAGGGAAGGAGCCAAATCTTGAAATAATTCCTTGTTCTAAAAAATGAAACCAAAGGCAGACAGAAGTTTATAATTACAGCATACAACAGCTTAATTGCATAACCATTCAAAGAAAAGAACATGGGCATATTTCATACAAAGATTTCAACAAAACCAGTCATTGCACAAATCCAAGTAGTACAGTATCTATATTGTTTTTTTAGGCAATAAAGTCCAATTTTTTTTTCTTTTATGATAAAGAAATATGAAATCTTCTTGTACAAGCACAAGTACACAGGTAATCTCAATATCAAAACCACTTGCAGCCTACTATCAGTATCAAACTACTAGGTAAATTTATCCTAGTGGTTATGGAAAATCACATGTCTCTAGGCATATTCAAGTTAAGGAGACAAATTTAAAATTTCAAGTTACAGGAGATAACAACGTCCTTTATCTATTTCAGAATTGAGGGGTAGGGAGTGAATACCGTGTTCAATGACAACAGAGATGTGCAAGACTGTTTGAAAAATAAAACAAACACAAAGAGCTCTAGCTCAAATGGAACCTCCTCATCAACAAAAATAGAATGGAGGGTGGGGTCTTTGTTTCAAAACCCACTTTTTCATTGGGTACAAGAGATGGTTAAAGCTAGCTTGTGACTAATATTTGAGGTAGATATGTTGTGTTGATTTAACTACCTATTAGCTTCTAACAACACACTGATTTAACTGCCAACGAAATCAACGTGTTGCTAATCTTTAAGAGTATATAAGGCTTGAATGAAGCAAATCCAGATGAAAACAACACTGAAACAAGGTTATTAAAAATATCCCAACATTTGATCCTCACATTTTCCCAATTGAGACACTAATCGCCAACATGATAAAAAATTCTCTCTTGGCCATCGCCCATAGCAATGAAATTTTGACATCAAAGTTTAAATTCAATGCTACTGACTGAAAGTTTAGGATACATTGGCATAAATGTAACATTTAAAGGTTGATTATAACACACATTTTAACTTTAAATTTGAAAACCCAAGAATATACCTAAACGCAATTTTCTCAACCCTAGTATCCAAAATGAAGAAAATGATACCACCTCTACAGTCGAAGCAAACTGTTATTGAAGGTACAAGCCCAATGAGTTAGCCAGTTAGATATTGAATGCAGTCATATTAAACAAACACTATTACAACTGTTTTCTTCTTAAGGTGCATCTAAATGTCAGCATATTCCAACAAGATCTAGTTCAAAAAGTATCCTCTTTGCATAAGAAAGGGTGAAGGGTAAGGTCGTGGGTAAAACTTACTAGGTGCATGTGTAAACTTACCAATCAAAAATATTCTAGCTATTAGCATATTATCCATATTCTTCAATTATACAGTAGTGTAATGACTCCTATGATAGTCGATCCAAAATATTGTAAACCATCTCCATCAAGCCTAGAAACCAGCTTGGTTCCCATTCTAGCATCCCACTCCCCAAAATTTTCCAAATCGATACTGCAAATTGCATGCAATGTTGGATGTCATTTAGATCCTACTCGTTTCAAGATCAAATATGAAAACCAATTCAAACCAAGTATGAATGAGACCATCATGTCAGTTTAGAGGTTATGGCCCATGTTGTCTACTTGTTTGGTATGTGTTCATGCCATTTATGACAATCTCTATTTCCCAACACGGCTGAAAAGTTCAAACCCAAAACCATGATTGTATACATGATACAACTGTTTGTTTAGGTATTCTTTTTTTCATAAAACAGAACACCTAACATGCCAAATTTAACATTTCCATCTAAAGCATCCATCAAAAATTCAATCTTTATCTTAATGGATTGGATAAATTCTCCAAACCAA
This sequence comes from Castanea mollissima, assembly GCA_014183005.1. NCBI lineage: Eukaryota > Viridiplantae > Streptophyta > Magnoliopsida > Fagales > Fagaceae > Castanea > Castanea mollissima. Next base: position 49,072,633 of record JACAVU010000005.1, on the reverse strand, counting down.
TTTAGAGGGATCTCCTCCTACCCATTACACGGCCATTAGATGACCATCTACGTGTATTTTAAATAACACAACACATTAAATGATTTAAACAAGTCAGGTCCAACGACTATCAAATACATGATGTGATTAAGAGTTGAGGTGGATGATCATTGTATCAGCACGTGGTTGTTCGGAGGAATTTTTGGATGAAATTTTTGTCCTAACAAATATCTAAACCAAGAAATTATATATATATATATATATATATAATATATATATATATATATTTTTTTTTTTTTTTTTTTTTTCTAGAGCAACTTTGATTTGAACTCCCTGCCCTTCTCTTTCTCCCTCAACAGAATAAATCTCCACTCTAAATGCAACTATCTAACTCAGACGAGGCGATCTTCTCAATCAGAATCAAATTAAAAAATAAAAAATTCAACTTTCTTCTCTTCTCATCAGTTTTCCCAGCAACCAAACACAAGTCAGTCAAAGAAAGCTAACTAATCAAAAACCCTAACTTCCACATTACCAAACACACAAAATGAACATAAAGACCTAATTTTTAATAAGCAATATATCAGACCAAGCAATCAACTTTGAAAAAAAAAAAAAAAAGCGATAAAAAAAAATCGAAGGGTTTGCGATTATGGTACCTTAGAGAGTTCAAGGAGAGCGTTCTCTCGAAGATCAGGGTTACTGAGGTCGAGCACCAAGTGCTCGGCCGATGCCATTTTCCGGTCCTTGCTGGGCGGAGCTCCGGCGGCGCCTGGGGCAGACGCGCTCGGACCTCCGAACGGCGCGTTCATGGAGAGCGATTGAGGTAGATTCGCCATCGGCTGCCAAAACCGTGACTTTTTCTATGGTTTTTTTTTTTTTTTTTTTTTTTGTGGAAAATAATATTAAGATAGCATGAGAGAGAGAGAGAGAGAGAGAGAGGGGAGGGAGAGAGAGACAAGTTATGTTTTTTTTTTTTTTTTTTTTAATGATTTTTTATGTACGTGTCACTGTTGTTGTTGATGTTTCAAATTTCAATTCAATTCGGAGTGGAGATTTGGTTGTGGATAATACGATAATGTAATAAGTTGGTTGTGTGTTGTTCAAGTGTGACTTAGGGCTTCTTTTTTTTCTTTTTCTTTTTTGAGAATCAGGGCATTTCTTAATTAACAAATTAATAGTTTTAGAAAACTTTTGATACTATTTTGTATAAACATTTTCTAAAAAATAAATTATTTAAAAAAAAATATTTACTAGAAAACTGTCACATTTAAAAAAAAAAAAAATTGGTTTCAATTTTAAAATGAGTCAAAAAATTGTCTTTAAACTTTCTTTATTTAGTTTCACGTGAAATAAAGTTGTTTTTTTTATTTAGCATTAGGTGAGAGGAAGTAATTTTTCATAAAATTTTAGTGGAAAGTAACTCTATCTCTTATCTAAATTAGGGAAGTTAAGGATATAGTTTTTCTTTAAATTTTTTTTATATTACCAAATACAAGAAAATGTAAAAAATTATCTTCACATAAAAATTTTCATTGAAAAGTATAAAATTATATTCATTGAAAGTAACTCTATCTCTTATCTAAATTAGGAAAGTTAAGAAGATAGTGTTATGAAAAATATAAAAAATTATAAAAAAAAATCAATTACTTTTTTTCTATAAAAAAAATACTAAAATATTTCTTAAATCAATGCCTTTAAAAGTTCCATTAACTTTTTTCTAGTTTAAACAAAGAGAAAGTATTTGGTATCAAAGAATACCAAATTAGTTGTATTGGAATCCTATAAATGAGGACAAATATTAGCTAGTGGCTTGAGGAAAATAAATTCTAGGGTTTTTTAACCCAAAAAAAAAAATCAATTTTAAGAGAAACGTCTCTCATTATAATTTATTTTTATTTTAAACGTTGTTTTTAGAAAGATAGTGAAATCATATTCAAAATGGTCCCCACGATTTAATTAAGTGACACAAAATGGTCAATTTTGTCTTTTTCTTTCTTTTCTTTTTTAATATCTTAAGTGAGATTATAATCAAGACTCAGGAGCCTTTTATAACTCATGAGATTCATTCAAATTTATATAATCCTTCTACATTTTGTCCTTTTTTATTTTGTTGAAAAAAAAGGTTAAGGAGAAAAGTTGTCACAATAAATTTACCTGCATGTAGTTGTACCTAAGCAACCTATATATTGAGAGAAATTAATGACCAAATGATATAAAATTCGTGTTAGGCGAACACTATAAGTTAAAATTATCTCAAGATGCATTTTAGTAGTCAAAAAAGTGAAATGTAATTAAAAAAAAAGATTTCTTTGATACTATTTTTGGGTTTAGTGAAATGCTTTGTATGAATAATATATTTTTCATTTCTCCTTTCTTAAAGCCAAAATGAGAAATCCAAAGTTGAAGATTTTCATTTTGCATTCTCATTATCATTTTCGTTGAAACTTCTTGGAATCCATATTCACACTTCCTTTGATCATTGAGCAACCATGTACCAGAATGTGTGAGCCCGAAAATGAAGAGGTACCAAACTCCATAATTATAAGTTTATTTTTTTATTTATTCAATTTTAAGGGGGAAAAAACAAAAGAAGTTTCCCTTCAAAGAGGTTAAGCTGCGCCTGCGTACATGCTTTACATGTGTGAGGTTGCGGATAATGTAATAAATTGTTTAGTTTGAAGAGGACACACATTGTAGAGTCGTGTGAGAATCACTTGATTATGTTGAAGTGTTCCACTAGATGTATTGAATAACTTCTCCAAAAATAGAGAAGCTTAGTGGGGAAATTCCACAAATAAATTCTAGTTAAAAAAAAAATTAAAAACGAAATCATTTTAAGAAGAAGCATCTTTCATTAGATTTTATTTAAATTGAAACTGAAATTTTATTAAATTTTATTTAAAATGATCCTTCATGCCTAATGAAGTGTCACAGAATGGTCAATTTTGTCTTTTAAATATATCTTAAGAGTCAATTACACTAGTTTGAGATTATATAATGGGATTGAAATTCATCCAATTTAAGAATTTTTTATTATTATATTTTTCTTTTTTATTATATATAATTTTTTGCTGAAGGAGAAAGAGCTCAAATGGCGCGGTATCATTGCCTTAGTTTACTTAAACTTGAATTTTATGGCGTGGGATCATTGAAGCTGCTTGGAGCTTTCTATATGAGCACAACATTTTAAATTGAAACACTACAACCCGAATTACAACTCTCAAACTGACGATGGTAATGTCAAGGGACTCAACCTAAGGCATTTTTATTTTATTGAATAAAAAGGTTAAAGAACTAGCAATCATAATAGTCATAAATCATAATAAATGCACGTACGTTGCAATCGTAACTCGTGAAGTAACCTATATATTGAGAAACTAATGAATGAGGAGTTAAACTTGTGTTTGGTATTGCAACTCAAAATGCACTTTACAATTTTCAAGAAAGAAAATTTTATTTTACAAAAAATAATTTATTTGTTAATATTTTTAGGTTCCATGAAATGCATTATTATTTCATTTCTAATTTTGCATTCTCATTTTCATTTTTTTGCTGAAATAAATTGAAACCCATATGCACAGCAATTCTGTACAAGAGCGTGAGCGTATAAATGGAGATAGAGGAACAGAACTCCATATTCTAGGATTTTCTATTCAAATTTAATAAAAAACCATTTTGTTCGATTTAATTAAATGATTTTATTAAATTTAAAATAAAAAGTTTTACTAAATTTTATTAAAATATCACTCAAATAATAAAGTGAGATGTTGTCAATTTTGTCATTCATATGTTTCAAGAGTCAAGAACACTAAATTGAGATTATAGAGCCGATTTAATTCATCTAACTTTAGAAATTTTTGCATTTTGTACATTTTTATATTATTGAGTAAAAATATTGAGGGTGAGTTCTAATTAGCTGAAATGACAATTTCTCTTACCGTTGAATAAAAGCTCTGAGATTTGAGTCTCTATTAATAATTGAAAAAGAAAAAGAAAAAGAACAAGCTAAATAATAAAATAATAAATTTAACTGCATACAATCTTGCACTAATAACCTATGTATTGAGAAATTAATGAATTAGGGGTCTAAAGCTTGTGTTTGGTATCTACACTCAAAATGCATTTCACACTTTTCAATAAATTGAAATGCATATGACAAAAAAAAAAATTGTTTGGATATTATTTTTAGGATCCAGGATCCTTAAAAAAAACATTTTCTAATGAATTTATTTTGGACGTGAGCCTTAACTAGGTATAAATTGGTTTAGCTTCAAACCACTTTAGAGTTATTTTCCTCTAATTCATTATATGACGATTGAAGAGTTCATCTATGTATAGTTTTAGTCACATAACTTTTTTAACGAGTCATGCGATTTGTTTAAATAATATACATAGATGATTTTAAAAATTATCACATATTGAGTTGCAGGAGATTTATTCAAACTTGTTTAGAACTAATCTTTGTCCAAACAACAATAAGTCCTACACATGCTTCTCTATCTTCTGTGTCCTACACATGTCTGCCTCCCAAACACTACCTTGTCTTGAAATTTGAATTCAGACCTACCTAATTTAGTGTTACATACACAATAAAATCTCTAATCTGGCTGTTTCAAATGAATTATTTCTCCATGTGGCATGATCATTAGTTGTATAAACTTGGGCAGATATAAGATCAATATCCCATATGATTGTAGCAAAGCTTCCAAGAGTCCCAAGTAGTCAACACCAGTCAATTTGTATATCCTATACATCCAAAAATGACCAAAAACAGGTGGAAATTTGGCAGGTAGAGTGCTTCTTTTCTCGTAAGCTGGTTCAATTCCCATAATTCCTTTTTCTTTTTCTTTCCTCAAAGATACGAGTATATGAACAAGAAGTTGTTATAGCCTAAAAATCTGTAGTGCAATTTCCTTTTTAGGATATGTTACGATTTACTTATTTTGCTAAAACTAATTTTTTTTTATTAAAAGTATTGTAGATAGAGGTAAAAGTTAGTTGAAATAATATAGTGAAATTTATGAATAGTACAAAAAAGTGCTGTGGGGCCATGAATAGTAGTAAAAATAAACTGAATAGTAAATTAAGCTAACTTTTTAATTTGGTCATATTCTTAAGATCCGACTCAATTTGTAAACCTGCAACAATGAAAAATTTTAGTAACCTATATAGATTAAGAAATTAATATAGGTTTTGTTGAGATTTTATATTATTGAATAAAAAGGTTAAGGAACTGCAATCATAATAGTCATAATAAATGTACATACGGGCAATCGTAATTCATAAAGTAACCTATATATTAAGAAATTAATGAATGAGGAGTTAAACTTGTGTTTGGCATCACTACTCAAAATGCATTTTGACAACTTTCAAGAAAGTGAAATTTATTTTACAAAAAATAATTTATTTGGTAATATTTTTAGGTTCCAAGAAATGCATTATTATTTCATTTTTAATTTTGTGTTCTCATTTTCATTTTTTTGTGCACACCAGTAGTGGCTCTTGGATTTTTTTCTTAGAAGTCAACAAGAAGATATATCTTGGGTAAGAGATGAATCTTGCACTTTCTAAAGATTTCTTTTTTCAGATATGTCTAGCAGAAGAATAAAAGATAAACTATAAGTTCATTTGACATACTTTTTTCTTAATACAATTAACATATTAATTATTTTCATTAAGTGAACTTCAATTATCACTACTTAAAATACTTTTATCTATTAGTTTAGGACAATTATATGTTTACATTGTACTATCAATGTAAGATTTACATTGTAAACTAAACAAATGTGTACAATATTATACAAATTTGCTAAAAATGTACAATACACATTTGTTTAGAGACTATGTAAATCTTATATTGATAGTACAATTTAAACTAAGAATTTTTTATTAGTTTATTTCAAATTTGTTAAGATCTAAATAGGCTTTTTTTGAGGTTTAAGATGAAAAAAATTTTAATTTTTTTTTTGTATTTTTTATAAAGACCAAGATATTGCTTAGAAGATTATATTTAATCTTATTTCAACTTAACTTAAAAAAAAAATTTAAGATCAAGGTGTTCAAATTTTCATTTTAGGAGAACAAATAAAAAAACATTATATGAATACGTTTGGATCAAGCTTCTTTTAGTTGCGTACACGTTTTGTTTTTTTTTTTTTTTTGTTTTGTCTTTGTTTTTTTTTTTAACGCGTGTTTGTTATTGTTCATTGGCCATGAACAGTGATTTTAGGCCAATGAACAGTAACTTCTAGAATGAACAGTGTTTTTTACCCCTTTAAAAATTATTTTGCTACAGTGTTTTCAGTTTTCAGTTTTCAGCAATAAGTTCTATCCAAACAGACCCTATATAATGAAAACCATTCTAGCTCGGGGGGTTCATTTGAAGACCCTGAACTCTACATAATGCCGCCCCTATGCACACCAATTTTGTACAAGAGCATGAGCGTATAGATGGAGAGAGAGGAACAAAACTCAGGTTTTCTATTCAAATTCAATGTAAAAAAAAAAAAAACCTTTTGTTAGATTTAATTAAATGATTTTTATTAAATTTAGAAGGAAGATTTTATTGAATTTTATTAAAATATCACATAAATAATAAAGTGAGAGGAATTGTCAATTTTGTCATTTTGTCTTTTTTTTTTTTTTTCAATAAGTTTCAAGAGTTAAGAACACTAAATTGAGATTATAGAGTTGGTTTAATTCATCTAACTTTAGAAATCTTTGCATTTTGCACATTTTTATATTATTGAGTAAAAATGCCAAGGGTGGGTTCTAAGTAGCTCAAGTGATAATTTCTCTTGTCGTCGAACGAAAGACTTGAGATTTGATTCTCTATCAATAATTAAAAAATAAAAATAAAAACATTGATGAACAAGCAATAATAATAAAATAATAAATGTAGTTGCATTATATCTTACATTAATAACCTATGTATTGAGAAATTAATGAATTAGGGGTCTAAGCTTGTGTTCGGTATTTAAACTCAAAATGCATTTCACACTTTTCAGTAAAGTGAAATGCATATGACAAAAATTTATTTATTTTGGATATTATTTTCAGGAACCGTAAAAAACATTTTCTAAAGAATTTATTTTGGCCTTGAGCCTGAGCTAGCTATAAATAAATAATCTTAGTAGAACTAATACTATTAGTTGCAAACATTCTTAGTGTTCCACACAAAACAAGAAAAAAGTTTAGCTCCAAACCAGATTGGAGTTATCTTCGTCCAATCCATTTTATGGTAATTGAAGAGATCATCTATATATAATTTTAGTCACATGAATTTTTTAATGAGTCATACAATTTGTTTAAATAATATACATATGTGGTTTTATAAATCATCACGTATTGAGTTGCAGAGATTCATTCAAACTTGTTTAGAACTAATCTTTGTCCAAACAGCAATAAGCCCTACACATGCATCTCCCTCTCTTCTATGCTAGTATATATCATATTACAATGTTCATACCCATGTCTGCCTCTCAAACACTACCTTGTCTTGAAATTTGAATTCAGACCTACCTAATTTACTGTTACATACACAATAAAATCTCCAATCTGGCTGTTTCAAATGAATTATTTCTCCATGTGGCATGATCATTAGTTGTGTAAACTTGGGCAGATATAAGATCAATATCCCATATGATTGTAGCAAAGCTTCCAAGAGTCCCAAGTAGTCAACACCAGTTAATTTGGCAGGTAGAGTGCTTCTTTTCTCGTAAGCTGATTCAATTCCCATAATTCCTTTTTTTTTTTTTTTTTTTTTCTTTCCTCAAAGATACAAGTATGTGCGCTCAATGAACAAGAAGTTGTTATAGCCTGGAACTCTGCCGTGCAAGTTACTTTTTAGAGTGAAAATTTGGTCATATTCTTAAGATCCGACTCAATTTGTAAACCTGCAACAATGAAAGAATTTAGTTCCACATCAAATTCAAGTGAAAATGTTAGTTTTAGAAATTATCTGGTGCATCAGAATATAAGGTTGAAACAGTCCATTATAGAAAAGAAATTTTGCTCTTTCTGGTCCAAGATTTTGAGGCTGGGACATGTAAAGACGTGGATAAGTAGAACACAGAGCAGAAGTGCGGATGACCCAATGCAGAGCATGGAGATCAATTCAGAGCACCTAAAACATTTCAAACTTTTTCATATTCCTTTGCTCATTATACAACTGATATCTTAGAGAGAATGTAGTGTTTACAATCATCCCCCGACATTGTGGTTTTACAAAAATGAGTCCTACAGAATAATGTGTATAACCCCTCCCCAATTGTAGCAAAGAACGCAACCCATCCTAAATTCATGCACACCCAAAAAGAATTCACAGCATGACAACTGAAAGAAAATGTACCAACCTGGGCAGTCCTGCTCGGCAGACACACTTCTAAGCAATTTCGGAGGCCATCAACTCTGCAAAGACAGAAATGCCAGATTTAGTAGAAGAAAGTACTACCCTAAGTAGATGTACCAAAAAATTGTTGGGGGAAAGATAGGAAAAGATTCAAGAATGTAAATAACTACCTTCGGCTAATGGTTCTTCGAAGATATTGGTTGTCCTTAATAAGCCCTTGACCTCCAAACTTTGTTTCATCAGTATTTAACACAACCTTTGTCATTACAATCACTCTTCTATCAGTTTTTAGTATATGTGAATGCAAAGGTTGCCACAAAGATTAAAACATTCACAATGGCTGTACCCAGATCATAATGATAAACTAGTGCCTGTTTGGTATGTCTTATTTACATCCTAAAAGAGAATGTACAGCTCTAAAACTTTCACATTTTTCTAGGTACAACTGTACTTTTTCCCAGCTTATTTTCTAAGCAAAATAAACAAATGAAAATATGCTATACCAAATGAATGTACAGTTATTAATTAGAAGCTCCATATCTGGCTGATGAAAGAATTACAAAAAGATTACACTTACTTGATACTCTCCAGCTTCCTCTACACCTACATTGTATTGTTCATAAGAATCTGTTGGATGAAAATTGAATATGAAGAGAAGAGGACCTCGCATGTAAGATATTACCTGTAAATTGCAGAGAATGTATCGATTTCTGGAAGCTACCAAATTATCAACAAAATAAATGGGACGACATGTACCCAAAGAAAAAAAAGAAGTGTTGCTGTTGTGTGAGTGTATGCAAAAGAACAAGTTGAAGGAAAAAAAATGTTGGACGCTCAGAGGCATAATTCATGAATTGGTTAAGTTAAGGTTAAAGAGAGACACTGACATTAAGAACCTCAACGACTCAAGGTTATATGGTAATACCAGAACTTACTTCCATAAGAAATACTGAAATTGGAAACGAAACATTTATCAAACCCAAGAAATTAATATAGGTTTTGTTGAGATTTCTGCAATCAATTTATGTTACGCATTTCTAGATTATCCAAAAGGTGATTACACCCACACAATGTGCTAAGTGGATTTTCTTAATTCCAGGAAGAAGTCACAATTTTGGCCTTACAGACACATGAAAGCATATAGACATTGCAAACCTTTCCACAAACTGATTCGTGGAAGGCATAAATTAGTTAATTGAGCTGAATATGTATCAAGTAATAAATGGAAAGAGCAAGTCATGAAAGCATACAGACATGCAGACCTTTCCACAAATGATTGGTGGAAGGCATTAATTAGTTAATTTAGCTGAATATGCATCAAGTAATTGAATGGAAAGAGCACGTTGCCATACCATGGTAGTGTCATTAACGTGGTGAATGTTTGGTAAACCTCTTGAAAGAATTCTCTCATTTTCATCCAACTTCATCAAGTCCTAGAAAAGAGGAACAGGTAATCTGATCTGTTAATAAGCTATCAATGTATTTCCTGTTTGCTCATTAAAAGTTATTGGTCATAAAAATAAAGGCTGGAGGGCAACATAAACTAGTTAAAGTTTTTTATTTATTTATTTATTTATAATTATTTTTTATAATTTGCTAGTAGGAGAGTGGGGATTTGAACCCTAAATGTCTCCTTTGGAAACACTAGGGAGGTGCCAATTAATTGAGCTACAAGGCTTTTGGCAACTAAAATCGCATCTTGCATGTTTATACCATAAAACCAAGAATAAATTCAACAATATACCACGGTATAAACTGCATCCATGTAATGGGAGAACATAATAACTATAGATCTAATATAAATACTATACAGTTAAACATTTTTTGACAACAGCTAGTTCAATATCTAGGTCACTTTCCACAGACAGGGAACCGTGAATGTCATATTGTATAAGCATGGTATGATAAAAAAATTAAAATTTTGTAATACAAATCATTAGATAGACACCTTATCAAAGGAAAATAAATCATGATGCATGCTTTTCTCCAAAAGATCCCAGCGACGTTTAGCAAGTTGAAATGAGAACTTGTTGCTTGCCATTGGGAACTCAACCCTCTGGAACATGAGAAGATTGTCAGTCACATGAAATAACGCCTATATTAGTATTACAGGTAAAGTAATCATACCTCTGGATGCCCAAATTCATTACCCATGAAGTTCATATAAGCACGCCCACCAATTGTAAATGTAATCAATTTGATCATCTGCCTCGAGGCCCAAAGAAAAATAAATAATTACAACAAAGAAATGAATAATTAACCAATCAAAATCATGAAAATCTTGACAAAAAATAAAAATATATGCAATGCGTTTCATGCACTGTAAGTGCTTGACAGTCGAAAAGTGCCCCTTTTATGTTGATGTATGTTGCGCATAGATGATATTGGTTCTTCTATGTATTTAGCTGTTATTTCAATTAACATAAAGCCTCTCTCCAACAATGCATTCAATCATAAAATGTAGCCTATCAAGGCATTTTTTGTGGTGTCCAAATAAGTGGCCTAAGGAAAAATAAAGAAAGCAATATCTATAAATAAGAAAAAAGGAATTCCATAACCTGAAATTTTGAATTTTACATCATTACGATGAAAGTGAGTTCATATCATACCTTGTGTAAGGAACACCCTCTAAGCAATGATTGCTTCAAACCCTGAGAATCCTCCCTGCTTTCACCAAACAATATTTCTGCAAATGACTTCCCTCCAGATATTGACTGACATGAAAGATTGTAATGGCAGGAATTAGCAATAATAATATACTACATAAATAAAATCTATATACAAAAATTGTGCTGCTATATTAATAGAATTATAGATGTGTAAGAAGAGATTAGAGTGAATGATTACTTGATTGTGGTTTTCAGCATACATAAGCATCTTATCTGCGTGTTGTTTATTGCCCATTAATGTGCTCACAATCTGCATTATATATCTAATTCCGTAAGTACTGGGAATTATAGAATGTAAAATGATATAAGTAAAGAATTAATAACGAAAAAGCATACTCCTATTTGATGCAGAGTGAATTATATGTATCAAACAATACAACCTTACTCATGCTCCATTCATGGTCAGGGACATTCTCAAGAAAAGATGACCACATCTCTGACACAGAAAGATTAACATAATAGTCAAATCCCAATCCACCTTGAGAAGTAGGCTCGCACAATCCAGGATAAAAAGTGGCCTGAACAATAATATATAAAGGAAAGAAAATTTCATAAAATGTCAGAAA